>LR991036.1:18139996-19578204 GCA_905163495.3 Cosmia trapezina | reverse complement strand
CACCAAACAAGTCAATGGGAAGTTAAAAAAATCTTCGGAACAAAATTTGGTAAAAAAAAAGCTGACTTTGGTCGTTTCTCATTCCTTTGTTTTCCAATATTTTTTAAAACGTAAATAGAGTATTTATCTACTCAATGAGTTCTAAACAACGATACCCCACTCGATAGGGTAGGTAAACATTTTTTTTTTCGCGACCCGGTTTAGCTGTGTAAATAATATGGGAAACAACCATTTAGCTGGCAGGGGCAAGTGTGGACCACACTTCAATCTAACAAAAAAGAGCACTGTAAGCTTAATAAGAATTACGTAAATGAATCCCTGAATCGAAAACTGCTTTTCACAGACCCGCTATATTTTTGAACGGCCTATCCAACGATAGGTACCCCACACTATGAAATAGACAAGAAAAAAAAATATCATCCCCACTTTACGTGGAATTTTTTTTTTTTCAAGATTTTGTTTTTCCACTTTGTTGGCATGATTAATATGTATGTATGCCAAGTTACAGCTTTCTAGTACTAAGAGTGTCTGAGCCAAGCCGCGGACTGACAGACAGACGGACATGGCGAAACTATATGGGTTCCTTGTTGACTATATGGAACCCTTAAAAAGGAAAGAAGACAGGTGGAAGAACAATGACTAACTGTGCCATAGAAATATAAAAAACATGTGAGTGCTTTTTTCCCAAGAGTTATTTCTCGACCCGGCCCATTTATTTGCTGAAAAGAAAGATTTCTCACTTACAAATATTTTTGAAGAAGTTTTCCTGTTTCGCATTCATTTATCAGACTGTAAATATTTTTTGCAACGTAGGTATAACCACTTTTGTACATTTTTCTTCCAGTGGGACAATAGAGGTAACAACTACCTGTCCTAATAATGATGTTTGTTACCTAATCAATCACACAAAAACGACTGAACAGATATGGATGAAATTTATTTTGGCACATAGATAGTTTATAATCTGGATACACTATCGTCGTTAGTAAAACTAACTGACGTATCTGACATTTTGGACTAAGTAAGCCGATATCCGACCTAACTATATTAATTTGATACATTTTCCAAGTCGAATCGATCTGTCTAATCGGCGTATCTGTACCTATGCCTTACAGTCGCCATGATAATGCAAAAATTGAGATCGATATAATGTACAGTTTACAAAAAAAAAGGAAAATAGCTGTAAAATTTTCTTCGAATCAGTTACGTCACTTAGTTAAATTAGCGACGATATATTATGTCTGGATATCAGGACATAGCATTCCTACTTTTTAGGGTTCCGTACCTCAAAAGGAAAAAACGGAACCCTTATAGGATCACTTGTTTGTGCGTCTGTCTATCTGTCTGTCTGTCTGTCTGTCTGTCTGTCTGTCAGTCTGTCAAGACCGTTTTTCTCAGGAGCGCGTAGAGTTATCAAGTTGAAATTAATATCAAATACGTAGGTCTGTGGTCTCTTGAAGTCCTAAAAAACTCAAGCTTCTAAGTCAATGCAATAAAAACATACGGCTATTTATGCGACATATTTTGATACTCGTAAGTAAATCAAAACCTATAGGGTACTTCCCGTTGTTCTAGAATCATGAAATTTGGTAAGAAGCAAGGTCTTACAGCACAAATAAAGGAAAAAGTCCGAAAATTGTAATTCTATCCATAAAAAAATGTTCAAATCTGTCACTCTGTCAAGACTCTTTTTCTCAAGGAATTGTCCCTTAGAGTTCTCGAGAAAAATCAAGCGTCTAAGTCAACGAATTAAAAAAATACGGCCATTTAGCGACACATTTTGATACTCGCAACTGTCGCAAGTAAATCAAAACCTATAGGGTACTTCCCCTTGACCTAGAATAATGAAATTTGGCAAGAAGCAAGGTCTCCCGGCACAAATAAAGGAAAAGTCCAAAAATTGTGAATTTGTAATTTTTTGACATAAAAAATTTTTTTTGGGATCCAATGTTAAGTTTGGGATAAATTCTTTTCAACTACGGAACCCTTCATTGTGCGTAGTCCGACGTGCACTTGGCCGGTTTTTTATTCTGGTAGTAGGTTCCCGTGGGATAATTCCCGACATCTACACGGGCGAAGCCGCTGCCGTTGGGGAAATAAAATCCGTTGAGCGCCCCCTGATTAAGTACCTACGTCAAAGACACAAGCTGCGAAAGTTACCAAAAAAAAATTGTTTACGACGTGGATCACCTATTTTTATCCCAGTAAGACGTTCCCGTGGGATAATTTCTGACCTTCACGCGGGAATGAGAATGACGAAATGAATGGAATACTATCGTAAAATAATGGCAAACATGTATACGGTACCTAAAAATAAAAAAAATAAAAATTTTGTCTGTCTGTTTGTTCCGGCTAATCTCCGAAACGGCTAGGCCGATTTTGACGAGACTTTAGGTACTTTTATTTTAGAATAAAATTAGGGTTCCACGCAAAAAAATTTAAACCTATGAAATTGTGAACAAAATCCGATTCAAATAAATATTGACATCCACGCGGGCGCAGCCGCGGATAACAGCTGTACTAACATGAACATAACGCCTTCTTTGAATGACCAAATGAACGGAATACTATGGTAAAATAATGGCTAATACTGCGCAAGTTGCACTGAACGTAATTGAAAATTAGTAGAAATATAATTATCAGAATTCCTATAGTGCGGTTCACATAAGAGTTTCCTTAGCCGCGTAATGTGCCATTGCTTTTCATTGAAGAATTTTTTGCAAACAACATTCCTTCAATGAAAAGTGCCAAATTACGGTGAAACGCACTTTAAATAGGTATATCTATAAAACATTTATTCAGTGGAGTGCACACAAAAGACATAGCACAACACACAAAAGAAAATTAAAAACAATAAATAAATAACGATTAATTAATTAATTACATTTATTACAATACTAGCTTTTGCCCGCAACTTTTCCCGCGTAGAGGTTGGAAATAATAATATAATAAATAAATAAATATCCTTGGACATTTCACACAACGCCATCTAGTCCCAAGCTAAGCAACCAGCAGGGCAAGAGCAATGGCCAGGCCGAAAGTTACGTAAAGATAGCTAAAAAAGGTATAAAATCGTGCATTTTATCCAGCAACAGCCAAAAAGACACCAAAGTCAAACTGCTAAAATATCTTTTTGATTATCGGAATTCGGTGCATTCAGTGACAGGGTTCTCTCCGGCTCAATTAGTTTTTGAACATAAGTTAAGGTCAAGGTTGGATCTGTTGTCGCCAAAACCGCTGTCGTCACCCTCAAACGCGTCACTGGACAGCAAAGTAAAATCAAACCAGTGTTTACAGAGTAAATCGTATGTGTAATGTTCTTAGCCGCAAGTGCGAGAAATAAAACACCGACACGTCCGTTCATTGGCTTTGTATTCAAAACTGACATGTACAATATTAGCGCCTACCTACATACATCACACTCCTCCACAACAAGCTTTTACATAATATTGATAGCTTAAAAATACCCAGCACCTCTTACAACTATTACTAACTAGACCTTATAATTATGTTTATTTTTAATTCGACATTGCCTGACAAGGCGCTCTCGAGGCTGGGGCGATACTACATTCGGCAAGGCATCTTGAAATTCCGGGGAGAGTGGCGCTGCCGGGGACACAACCTCGGCGACCTCACCCTGTTCCGGTGCCGGAGGCGGAGACCTCAACCCTGACTCATCTGTGGACTGCACAGACTGACCCCCCTCACGCAACACAGACGGCTCATTACCACAGTCCAAACCCGGATTAGCGACCACTTGCTGATCAATCACTGGAACGGATATTAACGATTGTCTGACTGATCTTCTTTTTATTTGATCGATGTGCCTGTGAACTATCTCTCCCCCGCTACCCCTCACTTTGTAGTTACTAGGCCCGACACACTGTACTACCCGCCCCGGTACCCATTTCTCCCCCTTCAAAAATTGTCTGTACCATACTTCCTCATCCGGGCCTACTTCCCTATGCCCCCCTTTTGCTGCCTCTTTTTGTCGTTTCTGTGATTTAGCGACTGTAGTTTCCCTATCCGGTTTTAATACATCTAACTTAGTTCGTAGTCGTCTGCCTAACAATAACAAGCTGGGCTTTCCCCTGTTGTTGAATGTGCGGTGTTCCTATAATGTAACAAGTAAGTCCATAATGCCCTATCTATGTTTTGTTTACCCAGTGCGGCTTTCTTTATGACCCGTTTTAAAGTTTTTACTGCGTTTTCCGCTAGGCCATTTGACGCTGGGTGATATGGGGCTGTAAATATATGTTCTATTCCATGATTGTTTGCGAAGTTATGGAATTCAGTGCTGGTAAAAGGTGGTCCATTGTCTGACACAATTTGTTTGGGAAGCCCGAATTTACTGAAGAGTTCGCACAGTTTATCTATGACCGCCCCGGCCGTGGTACTTGTCATGTTAAAAACTTCTACCCATTTAGACGTGGCATCAACTGTAACTAAGTAAGTTTTACCAAATATGGGTCCCATGAAGTCTAAATGTAACCTAGACCACGCACGATTCGGCCAAGGCCACATGCACGGCGCCTGCCGCGGCGGCGCGTCGGCCTGCGCTGCGCACAGTTCGCACGCACGGCACATGCGCTCCACTGCTTCGTCTAAGCCAGCCCACCACACATAACTACGCGCCATAGCCTTTGACTTGACTATCCCCATATGCGGCTCATGGAGCATGTGCAAAACCTTCTCTTTACAATTCTCCGGTACCACTAACCTATGGCCCCACAAAACGCAGCCCAATTCCTCATAAATTTCCTTTTGTCTGTTAAAAAATGGCTGTAGTGACGTTATATCGCACTCAGTTGGCCAACCATCTCGTATGTAACTCAAAATTTTAGATAGCAGTGGGTCCTTTCCAGTTTGACGTCTGATTTCCTCGTAATCTAACAATAAAGCTTGTTGAATGAAATGCAAATACGTTTGTTCGGGCACCGCGTGACTCATTTGTTTACGTTCGCTAATGACGACCGGTAACCGCGACAGTCCGTCGGCTCCGTTCTCATTAGTTTTCACGTATTCTATATCGTAAGTATAAGCTGAAAGAATTATAGCCCATCTTTGCATGCGACTTGCTACCATAGTCGGTATGTCCGTATGCGGTCCGAAAATAAATATAAATAAATAAATATCCTTGGACATTTCACACAACGCCATCTAGTCCCAAGCTAAGCAACCTAATGCTTGTATTATGGTAACGAGATGGCTGATAAACTACATATATACATTTTTTTTTTTTTTGTAAATACATACATATTATAGATAGAAAAACACCCAGACTCGGAACAAATACTTGTAGGTCGTACAAATATTTGTTCCGTGCGGGAATCGAACCCGCGACATGCTGCGCAGCAGTCAATCGCTCAACCACTGCGCCAACCGTGTCGTCAAAATGGATAGGTACTAGCGGTTTGTGGTCCGTTCTCAACACAAAACGGCGGCCATACAAGTATTGATGGAACTTATTGACACAAAATATTATAGCCAACGCTTCGCGATGAATTTGTGAATAGTTTTTTTCCGCGTCACTCAGAGTACGCGATATATAAGCTATCGGCCGCTCGCCGCGGCCGTCCCGGGCCGGCTGTGTGAGGACCCCCCCTATCCCGCGCGCACTCGCATCGCAAGTCAAGATAAGAGGGCGGTCTGGGTCGTAATGAGCTAATACTTCTGAACTAACTAACACATTCTTAATGTTATTAAACGCTCGCTCACAGTCGCGCGACCAATACCAAACCTTTCCCTTCTTGAGTAACTGATACAGAGGCACTAACCTAGCACTCATATTCCGTATAAACTTGGCGTAAAAATTTATCAATCCTATAAATGATCGTAACTGGGTGACGTTGGTAGGCCTAGGTATTTTAGTTATGGCCTCCAGTTTCCTAGGGTCGGTCTTTATACCATCCTTTCCTAAAATATACCCCAAGTACTGCACTTCTTTTACCAGAAAAACGCATTTATTAGTTTTTAACTTTAGTCCCTTTTGATGCAATCTACTAAAAACCGTTTCTAAAGCCCTCATGTGTTCCTCTTTACTTTTCCCTCCGATTATTACGTCATCCAAAAATACCTCCACATTAGGAATATTACTCAACAGATTGCACATTGTACGCTGAAAAATACCGGGACTAGACGCGAGGCCGTAAACCAACCTATTGTACCGGTATAAACCCCTATGTGTATTTATCACCGTATATTTTTTTGTATCGTCTAACTCAATTTGGTTATAGGCTTGTGAGAGGTCTATTTTTGAAAAATATTGCGCCCCACTCAACCTTACTATGACATCATCAATTTTAGGTAAAGGGTAACGATCTACAAGCAAAACAGGGTTTACGGTGGCCTTGTAATCTGCACAAATCCTTAATGAGCCGTCCGCCTTATTTACCGGTACCAATGGAGAAGCCCAGTCTGAACAGTCGACAGGTTCGATGACGCCATCGCGCAGCATGCGTTCCAACTCTGCGTCGACTCGGTCGCGCAGCGCATACGGCAGCGGCCGCGCGCGATGGAATACCGGCACCGCTCCGTCCCGTACTCGTAATGTTGCCTTGCCTCCTGTGTATCGCCCCAAACCTCCATCAAATAACTCCTTATACCTGTTTAGTAACAATTGTATTTCATTATTGAATGGTACACTATCCACTTTATTACAACTACTAAAAATAGGTAATTTTATATTTAATTCCGACAACCATTGTCTTCCTAACAGTGATGTTGTTCCACCTTCAATAACAAACAAATCTAAGTTTTTCTCTACCCCCGCATATTTTACTTTTGTCTTTATAATTCCTAACGGCTTTAAAACAGACCCATCATAAAACTTAAACCTAACACTTGTTTTTTCTAAATTTAAATGCCTAAAAAACCTCTTATACGTGTCACTGTTGACACAGGACACCGCCGTGCCTGTATCCACTTCCATATTTATCGTATTATTCTCGATAGAAATTGGCAAACTAACCGCTCGGTAATCGTTGAGGCATAAGTGATGGAAGTCCTCTTCCTCCTGCCAGGTCATCTGCCCCTCTCCCGGTTCCTCCGTATTCGCATAATGCATAGTGCGTTCTTTCTTGTCCGCTAAACCCGCAGCCCCCTGCTCCGGGCACACTCTCCGCAAGTGACCCTTCCGACGGCACCGGCTGCACTCGTATTCCCGAAACCGACAGGTCTCGTAACCATGACTGGTCGCTCCGCAGCCCGCACAAGCCCTCATGCTCCCGTTAAGCATTCGCTTTCCCTGCATGTCCCCGCCTGTTGATGCCGCGCTAAGCGCTGCACCGCGCGCTCCGCGCTGCGCTCGCGCGCCTCTTTTGCCGCGCCAGCTGCCTCCGCTCGCGTCCGAGCGCCGCCCGCTGCCCGCTACGGCCATGGCGTGCATGTCTCCGAACTGCGCCGCGCTGTCCCTTCTGATGCTAGCCGTCCCCGCTGCATCTACCACCGCCGCGTTCCGCTCCGCAGCTTCTTACGAAGTCGCCAGTTTAACTGCGTTATTATACGTCAGAACGTCATCCTCCGCAAATAATCTTTGACGTATCGTGTCACTTCTAAGCCCGCAGACGAACTGATCTCGCAGGTTTTCGCTTAGGTTGGAACCGAACTTGCAAAACCGCGCCAACCTTTTCAATTCTGCGACATAACATGCTATAGTTTCTTCCGCCCCCTGCCGCCTTTGTCTATATTTGTACCGTTCCGCTAACGCTGACGGTGCCGGCTGTAAATGTTGTGCCAGTAAATCGACGGCTTCTTCGTACTTCAACTCTGACGGCTTACTAGGACTTGCTAGATTTACTAGTAATTCATATGCTTCGTCCCCCATAACCGCGATCAACGTAGGTAGTTTACGCTCACTTTTTACGTCGTTCGCCGTAAAGTACATGTCCAGTCGTTCTATATACGACGACCACACTCCCGTCTTTACATCAAATTCGCTCACTTTGCCGATAGACATTATCCAACACAATGTATAACCGTACAATACACGCAATCCATCAACTCGTCGCCACTGTAATGTTCTTAGCCGCAAGTGCGAGAAATAAAACACCGACACGTCCGTTCATTGGCTTTGTATTCAAAACTGACATGTACAATATTAGCGCCTACCTACATACATCACAGTATGGAGGCAAAAATATACAAATTTTTAAAAACGGTGACGAAGTTTTGTACAAAAAATATGAAAACAAAGACAAGTTCATATGGTGCAGAGGCAAAATTATAAACAAAACTGGTAAAGTGGTGTATTTTATTCAAGATAATTCAACTGGGAAAGTAATTAAAAAACACAAAAACCAGATTGTGTTATATAAGGGCAATGACAATGACAACAATGGCAATGTAGAACAAAGTTGGGATTGTGGCGAAATGGAGTATGATGGTGACGATGACATATCATCAGCAGCCCCACCGAGCCCCCAACCCACGTCACAAGCTGACGGCGCGGGGGGAGGGGGGCAGGGTGCAAGTACACCGACCTCGCCGCCCGCGCCGGTGTCACCCGGCCGTCCCGGTAGGGTGTTGCGCCAGCTTCCAAAGGTGGATTATAGAAGCCTTGCGTTAGGCAAGTGACCAGTGGATAATGTTGTACATGTATGTAGTTGTAAGGAACTTTATGTACTTTAGTTTTATTATTATGTATTGTTAAGTGTTGTTTGATTTGATTGTATCTTTCGAAATAAGGTTGGGAGATGTTGTATACAAACAAACATGTATGTGCGTAGCGATGCGCGGCCTTGGTAATGCATGCGCAGACGGCGCCGCGCAGCTCCCCGCACCCCGCGCCCAGCCGCGGGCTGGCGCACGCTTGTTTTATAATAAAGAGGCAGTGCGTTTACAGCACAGAACATATATATCCTACGGGGTTTACAGGCAGCCGTTGTTTCACTTGTTCCCGTATCTAACAGTAACGAGATGGCTGATAAACTACTTCTATACATTTTTTTTTGTAAATACATACATATTATAGATAGAAAAACACCCAGGCCCGGAACAAATACTTGTAGGTCGTACAAATATTTATTCCGTGCGGGAATCGAACCCGCGACATGCTGCGCAGCAGTCAATCGCTCCACCACTGCACCAACCGTGTCGAAATATCCCACGGGAACTTACTACCGGGAATTTCTTCCTTACTCCTTGCCTACATAATAAATGGAACCTCTGTGCCAAATTTCAGCTTTCTAGGTGCAAGAGTTTGTGCTGGGCGTTGATGAGTCAGTCAGGTCTTCTCTTTTTATTTATATAGACTAAAACAAATAAGAAAATGTATTTATAATAACACTAGCTTTTGCCCGCGGCTTCGCCCGCGTGGATGTCGGAAAATATCCCATGGGAACGTTCATGTGGAAAACATAGGGCATATTTCTCTGGGTTCTGGGTTTCCCACAAAAACTTTCATCCCCTATATCACCCCCTGTAGGATTATTTTTTAAGACAAAAAGTAGCCTATGTCCTTCCCCAGGATGCTATATAAAGCCTTGCCAAATCCCTAACTTAAGAAATACCGGGTTTCCCTTACAAACTTTCATCCCCTATATCACCCCCTGTAGTATTGTTTTTGAAAGTATCCTATGTCCTTTCCCAGGATGCTATATAAAGCCTTGCCAAATTTTGTCGAAATCCGTGCAGTTTTGTAAATTTTAAAATCAACCCCTATTTTACGCCCTCAGGGGATGATTTTCGAAAACGCTGAACCGCATATTTCTTTATTTCCTATCAAAAGCATAATTTTAATTTTCTCATCCCTAACTTAAGAATTAGTGAGTTTCCCATACAATCTTCATCCCCCATATTACCCCCTGTACGACTATTTTTGAAAAAAAAAGTAGCCTATGTCCGTCCCCAGGATACCATCTATAGCCTTGCCAAATTTTATCGAAATCCGTTCCGTGGTTCTGGGTTTCCCATACAAACTTTCATCCCCTATATCACCCCCTGTAGGATTATTTTTTTAAATAAAAGTGTCCTATATCCGTCCCCAGGATACCATCTATAGCCTTGCCAAATTTTATCGAAATCCGTTGAGTGGTTCCGGGTTTCCCATAAAAACTTTCATCCCCTATATCACCCCCTGTAGGATTATTTTTTAAGACAAAAAGTAGCCTATGTCCTTCCCCAGGATGCTATATAGAGCCTAGCCAAATTTTATCGAAATCCGTGCAGTTTTGTAAATTTTAAAATCAACCCGTATTTTACCCCCTTAGGGGATGATTTTTCAAAAACGCTGAACCGCATATTTCTTAATTTCCTACCAAATCCCTAACTTCAGAAATACCGGGTTTCCCTTACAAACTTTCATCCCCTATATCACCCCCTGTAGTATTGTTTTTGAAAGTATCCTATGTCCTTTCCCAGGATGCTATATAAAGCCTTGCCAAATTTTGTCGAAATCCGTGCAGTTTTGTACATTTTAACATCGACCCCTATTTTACCCTCTTGGGGGATGATTTTTCAAAAACGCTGAACCGCATATTTCTTTATTTCCTATCAAAAGCATACATTTTAATTTTCACATCCCTAACTTAAGAAATACTGAGTTTCCCATACAAACTTTCATCCCTTATATCACCCCCTGTAGGATTATTATTGAAAAAAATAGTATCCTATGTCCTTCTCCAGGATGCTATATAAAGTCTTGACAAATTTTATCCAAATCCGTGCAGTTTTGTAAATTTTAAAATCATCCCCTATTTTACCCCCATAAGGGATGATTTTTCAAAAACACTGAACCGCATATTTTTTTATTTCCTATCAAAACCATACATTTTAATTTTCACATCCCTAACTTAAGAAATACTGAGTTTCCCATAGAAACTTTCATCCCCTATATCACCCCCTGTAGGATTATTTTTGAAAAAAAAAGTAGCCTATGTCCGTCCCCAGGATACCATCTATAGCCTTGCCAAATTTTATCGAAATCCGTTCAGTGGCTTAGGCGTGAAAAGGTAACAGACAGACAGACAGACAGACAGACAGAGTTACTTTCGAATTTATAATATTAGTATGGATTAAATATGCTTAATGTTACAAGCTTCCTCTCTCGTACTATTTTGCTGTTTTTTTTGGTCTCGTTATATATTAAAGTTACCAATTTACCATCCATATTACACATTGTAGAGTACAATAAATAATTAATTGTTGAGTAGGTATTGAGTAACTTTTTCCACCGCCATGAATCATAAACGTGGATTATGTAGATATCAGTATTTATACGTCATACTGCTTTTACTGCGCGGCTTCGCCCGCGTGGTGGGCGGCAATTATCCCACGGGAACGTACTACCGGGATAAAAAGTATCGTATGTGTTAATCCAGGTTATAAACTATCTGTGTGACTAATTTCATCAGAATCCGTTAAGCCGTTTTTTGCGTGATTTCATTTATAATATTACTAGCTTTCGCCAGCAGCTTCGCCCGTGTGGTGGTCGGAAATTATCCCACGGGAAGGAGCTACCGAGATAAAAAATATCCTATGTCCTAATCCAGGTCATGGTCTACCTGTGTGCCAAAATTGATCCAAATCCGTTCAGCCGTTTTAGCGTGATCGCGTAACAAATAAACTCACTTTCGCATTTAGAATGTTGTAGGATTATCCATTTTCGTATCACATATACACGTGGGCAGGTCATGAAGTCTAAAGAGTCCCTCCATTCAATAGCAAGGTTATAAAGGCGCCACGCCATATACTGCTTCTGCTAATAGGACCTGTATCGTGACGTCATAATGGTAGCATCGTGTTTTTGTTCGTAATGTATTTAATGTTAGTGCAGGTCAGTCTTGACGGTAGAGGGCAGGGAATTACGTCATCTCTTGTTAGATGAAACCCTAGTATAGTATGTTGTTTCTGGAAAGATAAGAATACAGACACTATAGTTTTGGAATATTAGAAAACAGCTGGTATAGGATACACAAAAGGAACAGCCGAAAAACCGAAATTGAAATTTTGACAGCAGAACGTCTGACGGGTCAACTTGTAGGTACATAGTTCATTATACCTAATTGCTTAGTTACAATAAATTAGTTGAAAAGAAACAGCTTCTATCCAATTAGTAACAAGAATCACGAGAGCCTTCAAAACAATCTTCTTCTTCGAAAACATTTCAATTTTAAAGTCAATTGGTTCCAATGTCAAATTTAACAGAAGACGGTCAATGAACTTATAAAAGGGGTACTTTTGATCTCCGAACACTGTTTGCGATAAATTGATTAAGGGGTTTATGTACTTCGATTTAGATACCTACTTGAAAAGCGTGTTGGATTAAAACCACTCCCTCAAGAGTAAGTAGTCAGTTTATATACTCATACCACCTACACCTATCTTACCATACTACCTACCTTAAGTATATCTTTTTCTTACCTTTTATCTTCTTCTTTTTAGGGTTCCGTACCAAAATGGTAAAAAAGGAACCCTTATGGTGTGACTCAGTCTGTCTGTCTGTCTGTCACAGCTGGATATCTCAAGAACTACTAATGCTATCAACTTGAAATTTGGAACAGTTTTAGGTGACGTTTATCCAACTATTTTGGAAATAAGAAAGTAATAAAAATATTTATATTTTTTTTTTGCAACAGGGACTGAAAGGGGGTCTTAAAAATTCAAAGTGGGGCAACTAGGACATGTGGGGTATCATATGAAAGAACGCTGTTTGCGCATTCTCAAACATTTTTTTTCTTTTTTTTAGGCCGCATAGTTTTCGAGTTTTGATGAAAAATGTAAAAAAAATACCGTTCCCCCTATCTCCGAAGTTTGCAAATAAAAAAATCTGAAATTATTCTATGTGATAGAAGTTTATGATTACAGGAAAATAAAACGATGTCTCTAAATAGCACACTTTTTCAGAAATCGGAACGGAACCCTCGGTGCGCGAGTCCGACTCGCTCTTGACCGGTTTTTTTTTTCTTTTTCCTTGTATCTTTTCATACTTTTGAAGTGGATCTAACATAAGACCAACCCGCACTGGGCCCGCGTGGTATATTACGGCCCACTCCCTCTCACACAGAGGATGCCTGTGTTCCAGCAGTGGGAACATTATAGGCTGATTATAGGTACAGACGCCAGCACATCAAGCTAAGTACTACAATCTGTCAAATTTCTATAATAGATTTTCATCTTTATCGCTGAAGTATTAGGTTCAGTGTTGAATGAGAAAATTTGACAGTTTCGGGTGGCTTGACCTGCTGGCGTCTGTACTATGCTTACATAAGTAAGTACCTATTAAAAAAATAAAAAAGAATGCTAAATATAAGTAGCCATTTTTATTCCATACTAGCTGCTTGCCAGCGGCTTCGCCCGCGTGGATATCGGAAAATATCCCACGTGAACGTAGGTACTACCTGGAAATCCTTCCTTATTCCTTGTCTCCATTATAAAGGGAAACTCTGTGCAAAATTTCAGCTTTCTAGGTTCCAGGTTGATGAGTCAGTTAGGACTTCTCTAAATATTTAATGTGATTTATCATTTTCTTTTCGTAATAACTGTAACAGGTAACAATAGAGCACATTCGAAGAACGATAGTAACCACAGAGCACTCCAGTCATTGGCACATAAACCATTGATTAAGGGCGAGCGCGCACTGCGGTGCGTTTTTCTAACGCATAATCTGTGAAGTATGAATGTCTTCGAAGTGCGCGCACTGCGGTCATGCGTTTTGTTACTGTAGGCCCCGCCCAATGCGGCAGAACTAACAGAAACGCACCGCAGTGCGCGCTCGCCCTAAATGTCGTTGCCATGTGTGCCAGTTCGCGGTGATTTGGCACTAATTGTCTCTGGGTAGGTTATCTGTCAAGGATACTATGACCCTGCTTTTACGTAATCGTATGTACTCGTATGTCCTCCAATTTCAAGGCTAAAAGGGTGGAACAGATCTTGTAAACAGTGGAATTCGCCAATTTTGATGACGATACGTTCATTTTGCGTATTTTAAATAGCTATGCCTTATGCTTCTTATATGTACCTTCAAGGCTCACGTGACACGCAGTGTCTTTGTGTCGCGCGCCATTAAATCGCGTGGCGCGCCTGTTTGTAGGAGCCTTCACTCTATCGATAACGCAACGCTCTATGTTTTGTGTCTCTTAAGCCTCGCCTTTCATTATAAATTTAAAAAAACCGGTCAAGAGCGAGTCGGACTCGCGCACCGAGGGTTCTGTACCATCACTTCTATGTAATTTTTGTTAATGATTTCTGAAAAACTGTGCTATTTAGAGACATCGTTTTATTTTTCCTGTAATCTCTACATAAACTTCTATTACATATTAGGTCTTTACCTATGAAATTGCCGTTCTGCAGTACTGGCCATTTCAAATCAAAATAATTATTGTTTGGCTAAGAATTCTAATTTCAAATTAATTTTATTTTAAAAACATGGATTTTTTTTTCCAAAAGTAGTCATTTGTTTATTGATTAGTGTTACATTTTCATCGCATTTCAATCTTTTTCGTCATCATGGATACGTTAAAAATTCGAGTAATTATGGAATATGAGTACCGTCGTGGCAGCAACGCGGCACAAGCGGCACGCAACATCAACGACGTTTACGGAGCTAACATGCACTGCAAACCAACGCACCACCTGTTATTGGTTTGCTCGCTTCCGTTCTGGAAATTTCGACCTGAAAAATGAACCTCGCGGTCGTCCGAAGACTTTGGTCGACAATTACGAATTAAAGGCGATTGTGGAAGCTGATGATACACAATCTACGGCTGAATTAGCAGCAGCTTTCGACATTAGCGTCAAAACAATATTGGTCCATTTGCGTCAAATTGGCAAGGTAAAAAAGCTTGACAAATGGGTGCCCCACGAACTCAATGATCGCCAGCGCGAAGTACGCGTCGTGACGTGCCTTGCACTGCTCAACAGACACACAAATGAAGGAATTTTGAACCGCATTGTTACCTGCGATGAAAAATGGATTCTGTTTGATAACTGCAAGCGCTCAGCAAGTTGGTTGGATCCTGGTTCAGCACCTAAACAATTGCCCTAAACGAAAACTTACCCCTAGAAAAGTGATGGTCACTGTTTGGTGGTCTAGCGCCGGTGTGATTCATCACAGCTTCTTACCAAACGGGGTGAGCATTACTGCAGATGTGTACTGTGAAGAACTGAACACAATGATGGAGAAGCTGGCACATCTCCAACCAGCATTGGTCAATCGCTCGTCTCCGCTGCTCCTGCACGACAACGCGCGACCTCATACTGCACAGCAGACGGTATCCAAGTTGCAAGAACTGGGGGCCTACTCCCTAAGTCCGTCCGTCTTTCCGTCCCTCCGTTCATGCGTCCGTCTGACATTACGATCCATCAAAACAAGTGTAAAACTTAAATTTTTCGGACGGGCAAAAACACATCGGGAGTAGGGACAACTGGCAAATCATGTTGTCATTCATACTTCGTTCGGGCCCCGAACCAATCATCCATCCGTAGGTGATACGGAGTAGGAAACGCCCGTAACGAAGGCCGAAACTACGGGCTTTGTGATTAGGGAGTAGGACCCCTGGGGTTGGAAGCTCTCCGTCATCCGCCCTACTAACCAGACCTTGCGCCTACAGACTACTACTTTTTCCAGAATTTGGATAACTTCTTGGCGGGAAAAAAATTCAATACCCGAGAGGCAGTACAAAATGCCTTTGAAGAATTTGTTGCCTCACGACCAGCTGATTTCTTTAAGAAGGGCATCAATAAACTGCCACTGCGTTGGCAAAGATGCATTGATTGCATGGGTGATTACTTCGATTAATACAAATCAAAAATACATGAAAAAAATTCGTTTAAATTTTTTCATACAAAACGGCAATTTCATAGGTAAGTAAAGACCTATTAGAATAATTTCATTTTTCTCTATGCAAACTTGCAATTTTCGGTGATAATGGGGGGGTTCTATTTTTTTTTTACATTTTTCATCAAAAGTCTAAAACTGCGGCATAAAAAAAAAGAAAAATTTTTTTTTTGAGAATGTGCAAATAGCGCTCTTTCAGATACCCCACATGCCCTAGTAGTCCCACTTCGATTTTTTAAGACCCTCTTGCAAAAATGTATATATATTTTTATTTCTTTCTTATTTGCAAAATAGTTGGGCAAACGTCATCTAAAACTGTTCCAAATTTCAAGTTGATAGCATTAGTAGTTCTTGAGATATCCAGCTGTGACAGACAGACTGAGTCACACCATTAGGGTTCCTTTTTATCCTTTTGGTACGGAACGCTAAAAACTGGTCAAGAGCGAGAGAAGAACGCCAAAGTTGGCCAAATAACTCAAAAATCACGGTCGAAAATAATGTAATAGGGAAATAGTAATGTGGTAAGAAAAGATACCTCCATTCATCTCTTTCTGAAAATACCTAAGTATATTTGACACCGATGACATTACATCAAAAGTGTCAAAAGGTCAAACAAGGTCGTCAAGGTCGTCAAACAACCCGATCGTCTCAAACTGCAACTTTATCTTATGGCTTAGTAAGTAATTACCAAATTACCATAATAAGGCTATACTGGATAATAAGATTAATAAGAACTTATCGATATTGGGAGAATTTCGAAAGAAATAAAATTGATATCGATAGGTATCTATCAACTGATATTATTTTAATGAAGAAATTCAAGCGAAGTAAACATTGACTTTGACTTTAATCTTAGTCTCTATAGTAAATAACCTTAAAGCTGAAGTTTCTTTTTTTGTTTGTTTGTTTGAACGCGCTAATCTCTGGAACTATACAACATTCGTTTTTATACGAAAAAAATCAGCTGTTCAGTACATTTATCTACATCAAACTCGTCAAAATGTACTGAACAGCTGATTTTTTTTTCGCGATTTCAAGGTTGGTCCCACAGCAAAAGTTGTTCAAAATGATGAGTACAATGACCCCTTTTCGGGTTTAGTATAAACAAAAACTAATGTTGTATATTTCCAATTGGATTTGAAAAATGATTTTTGCATTTGATAGCCCAATTCTTGAGGACGGCTATTTAACATCATCATCTAGGAGCCGAGCAAAAAAAAATCAGAAAGAACGGTAAGCAAAAACAAAGTAGGCAATAGCGTGGGCAGGCGATGCGATGCGACGGGATGTTGGGGGGGGGGGGGACAAGAAATTTCACGCGGACGAAATCGCGGGCACAATCTAGTAAATTAATATGACAACTGCCACTCCAAATAAGTACCATCTAGGTTGTTTAAAACCATTCTCTCAAATCGCTTAATCTTTGCGAAATACTTTGATCTTTATTCCTATTGGCAAGTTCAAAGTCGCACAAGGAGCAAGCTTTTAAAACTTTATGATCGCGACGACGACGCCGACGAGACGTAGCAACTCTTGGGAGGAAAAGTTTGAGACAGTAACGTCTTCGGATAAAGGTACGGAAATTAGACCCTTGTTGGTACATACAATGTCTTTCTGGTTATATATTACGATGTTTATTTGATAGCAAGATTGCGAACTAAGAGAATTGCTATCTTTTTACCACACTTGGTTGACTGGTAGCATGGGCGTACCCAGCTTTTGGCCCAGGGGGGGGCAAATCAGAAATTTCTTAAGCCGGGTCATGTTTTTTTTTTCGCCTCTTCAGACTGCTCAGTGTCCTCGGCAAAATCTTAGAATGGAGACTTAAGGCTCTTACAGACAGAGGCGATATCGCGGTCGCGACGCGATATTTCGATATTATATCCGTAGAAAAATATCGCGTCGCGACGCGATATCGCCTCTGTCTGTAAGAGCCTTTATTTATAAGCGCCTCAAAGATTATGCCGATACAAAGGGCCTAATTCCTAACGAGCAGTATGGTTTTCAAACCCAACACTCTTGCGTCTTGGTCCACCATATCGACGAACACATAAGCGTTGGTTTCCAACGTGGTTCGATGACGGGTGTTGTTTTCTTCGATATATAGCAAAAGCGTTTGACAAAGTCTGGCACAACGGTTTATTATAAGCTTTACAAACTCGGTGTGCCAGACCGTCTCGTGCTCATCTTACGAAACTTTTTGTCTTTCCGCACTTTTCGCTTTTTTATTTATTTATTTATTTGTTACTGGCCAACCAACAATTGTTCATACTGTTACATGCTAAAATAAACATTCTTATATCAAAGGTTAGTATAACAATCTCTTATAGGTTAGCACCGCATGCCCCATAAATTAATAGATGTCACCAGTTATATTAAGGTTTGAAGCAAAATTTAAATCAATAACAAATTAAAAATCTAAATTAAATACAAAATCAAAATAAAATTAAAATTAAATACAGAATCAAAATTAACAACAGAATCAAATTTAAATACAAAAATAGATTTAAAAGCACAGTCAAAATAATACAATAAAAAATCAAATTCTAAATTAAAATGTCATAAAAGCAAAGCTTTCGTATCAAAGGAGCGCTATCCTCTCCCCACCCCAATCACGCAGGTTTCCTTTAGGGCTCTGTGCTTTCTCCACTCATTTTCACGTTATTTACCAGCGATATCCCGAAAAGTAAAAAAGGCACAGTTGGCTCTGTTCGCAGACGATACGATTATATTATCATTATAGTATCATTTACTATTCCGGCCAACGCCAAGACCCGATATCTCGCACTCTCCAAACCGCAGTCGATAAACTCGGCGCGTGGTTTCAAAAGTGGGGAATCGAAGTCAATCCCGACAAAAGTCAAGCGGTTCTCTTTTTGAAACCGCGTCTCAATCCATCTCCCCCCACCGACCGATCACCATGTTTGGCAAGCCGATCCCTTTGGAGAAGCGAGCCAAATATAGGTGTAACCCTCGATGAGCACCTCTAAGCACATAAGCAGTCTCGTTCTAAATGCACGTAGCAAATTGTCACTTAAGTGCAAGTTGAACATCTATACAGCGTGTATTCTCCCAATCATGACCTATGCAGGTTCAGTATTTGCACACTCAAAGTCCCGAAACATCCATAAGATATGTATTAAGATGCAGACCTTACAAAATCGTTTCCTCCGAACGGCTACGGGATACCCTTGGTTCGTGAAATCCTCCACCTAGACCTTAAAATCCCAATATCCATCAATTCCAAGCGTTTCTTCGATACCCCGAAACACCGCAACCCCTCTGGTTGTCGAATCCGCTAGTTATATCCCTTCTGAAATCAGTAAAGTCCGCCGTCCAAGGCATGTTCTCACCGACCCCGATGACCCCTTAATCCTCTTCCAGGAGAAAAGTAGGGCCACCAGTACAGATTACAAACAGAAATCTACATTCCGACCTCGCCGCCCAGGTCCCCTGCGACGACAACCCCCACGTAATTCCCCCCGACCCTTAATCGGTGGCGAAGCTGAGCCCGTAGCAGATAATAATTATCCAGATATGAACCAGCCTGTCCCTGCTTGCTGTACTCCCCCCAGCGACGCCCTAAGCCGAGGTACACCACGCCGCCCTTAGCATGCACTCGCTTAATTCATAGACTAAAAAGCCAGGGTTATGGCAGCGGCAGCGCAGTGCGGTTTTTTCTAAAATTAATGCATAATAAGTATATTGTACTTAATCGTAAAGTCACGACGACACCCGACGACGACGACGACAACGTGACGTATGGCTCAACATAACTTTTTTCGGCAACATTACTTAGGCATACAAGATCCAGGGGGGGGCAGCTGCCCCCCCCTGCCCCCCCCTGGGTACGCCCATGACTGGTAGAGAATGCCTTCATTGCAGGTAAAAGAGTTACCCGTGACTCACAAGAAAATATCGCGCAAAATTCATTAAACTTAAACTAAAAAATAAATAAACCATTTGGTGGTTAATTCATTTTTTAGTTAAAGTTTTAAATCTTAGCTCTTCTGCAGTCATTTTTGGTTAGTTAACAAACTAAAGACCAAAAAACAAACCACCAAAAACCAATAACAAAAAATATTTTTTAATCCGATGCCTAATTTTAAGAATTTTCCACCTCACTGTCTTTGAAAGCCGATTTAGCCAAAGTAGCCCCTTTAAGTACCACTTTTTAAGTACTTAATGATTATGAAAGCTGAAAGTCTGACGCATTTTTAAAGGTTTATTTTGCAACCATTAGGTCATCTATTTATATTTTTAAATTACAGTTGAAAATTGAAGTCATAATTCACCGAACCCAATTATGTTACTTTAGACCAATATTTTCATAACTTTCGTCACAGTCATGAAGCTGATTATTTTATGCATAAAAGTACGAGTCATGTAGATTCAGTTCCAAAAAAAAAATCTTGGAAAAGTGTTTTACTTTTTTTTTAAGAAATTTTTTATGTTGATCAGGTCGAAAAATCTCAAAAATTCAGAAAAAAAATCATAACTCGAAGACTATGACAAATCGCGGGTCATACATGGGAGTGACTCGGATAGTCCACGATACGAGGAACATATTTTTTTTATTTGGACGTCAATCTTCCGGCCACCCTGTATACAGGGTGTTAAAGTAATTGCGTGCCATAGCTTAGGGGTAGGTTCAGTATTGATAAAGAAACACAGGAAAAATAAAAAAAAATAAAATTCAAAATATTAAAAAAATATTGCACGATCAACCTAATTTATTACCTATAGCAATCGTTTAGAATGAAAATTATCGTGAATCGTTTTCAGTAGCAAATAATGCGCCAGCCCTTAGTATTCGGACGCGAGAAGTGAAGGACAAAATCACAACGCGTTCGATACGTAAGTAATTATATTAATCGCGAAAATAAATCAGCTGTTCCCTACATTTTGACGAGTTATGTGAACATAAATATTCTGAATAACTGATTTCAGGATTTGATTTCACGATTTCAGGTTCGGTCCCATTGTAAAAGTTCTTCATAAAGATGAGTACAATGACCCCTTAAAAGATTGCCACTGTTTACACTTACACCCTGTATATGTATCACATGTATTATTACACATACATTTGTGTGTGTGGCATATGTGTGTAGTGAATGAATGCTGAAATGAAACTTTTTCGAGCAGCCGTGAGGCACACACTATTGTTGTTAAAACATTACTTTCACATTGTTTTGTTTTTCTTTTGTTTTTTGTGTTTCACGAACTGTGTTCAAATAAACGTTTTTCGTTCCTTCTTATAGTGTTTTTTTTTTAGTCTGTGTATGTTTGTGGTTAAGCATAAAATAAGTGACAAAACCTACTTTTGTGCAAAACGAAGATTATCTTATATCTACTTATCCGTGTGTGTGTGTGTGTCCTTTTTTGTCCCTAACGAGGGTCCTTTTCAGAAATACAATAGTCATATCTTTCATAGATCACGTAAGCCTTGGACACGATTACACATTGTGTCTCTTATCTTTTACGGGGTCAAACAGCTTGGTATTGCTGACCTTTTCCTTAAAGTAATTCAATAACAAGTTTTCGTAGTTTTTATGCAATGGTCAACAGCTGTGTTAGGACTCGAAAGAACTTGTGAGAAAGTCGAGCAAAGAAGTTAGTAGAGTAAAGTCTACCAAATAAGTTGTTATTTGGTAGACTTTTATAGGTATTGGTTGAAAGAATATCAAACAGGTGGGCTGTCTGCAATGATCGCCCGAGTGGTATCTCGATAAAAAGTAGGATGTGTCCTTTTCCCGGTCATGGTCTATCCGTGTCCCTTTCATCCAAATCCTTTCAGTCGTTTTAGCGTGAAAGCGTTACAAACAAACAATCAAACTCACTTTCACAATTTTTTTTTTGGCCCTACAAACCTTTTCAGATTTATATTTTTTTTATTTCACATTTATAACTTTAAAATTAATACTAAAGTTAGATTATTTTATTTATATAAACTTTATTGTACACCAGAAAATACATAACAAAAAAACATATAACGCTACAAAACACTTCACTTTTTTGTAGCTGCCTGTGAGTTAAGACGCAAATAAATACCAACGGCCTTGCGTGCCTGCCCAGAGCTGCATGGCCTTTTCTGCCACTTATTTATCCCCGACAAATACATCGGACACCGTCGGAGCCGGTGACACAATCTGTTTGCGCAACTGTCATCCAAAACTGTAGCCAGAGAGAGCCGAATCCCCAGTCTGTCGTACCTAACTCTAAAGATGCAAAATCCCCAGTCTGTCGTACCTAACTCTAAAGATGCAAAATCCCCAGTCTGTCGTACCTAACTCTAAAGATGCAAAATCCCCAGTCTGTCGTACCTAACTCTAAAGATGCAAAATTCCCTTCTGACTGTCAACCCTGAATGTGATGTGTTTGAGGATGAATGGAGTAAAATTATGCTTAGGTATACATCTGGTGTTCTGTGAGAGAAAGATGCAAGGGAGTCTAGCAAATTACATACAACACAATTATTGTCAACTTAATAATTGTTTCTATGTTAATTAACGTAATTGGTGTTGTACCGTTTTAATTAACTATACCTATATAAATAAATTTTAAAAAATAAAAAAATATGGCGATCGTTAGAAGAACAACAGATTTCGCACCCTGGGCCAGTTGCGATAACGACTTGAAATCGCTCGGTAAGTCCTAATTACATGCTCTGTGGTCTTAATTGGCTCCCCTAGACGGGCAAATCGTAATAGTTCGGTTTTAATAAAGACACACAGATGACACAGACACATCTTCTAGTCCGTTCCTTAAAATTTATCAGACCACAGAGTATGTAATTAAACGTAACGAATGCCGAGACTGCCGGCCCTGGTAGCAGTTGTAGATCGGAATCAAGCTCTACGTACTATAAACTTTTCCTAATGATCGGTACCGCCACTTCAAAGTGCATTTCTCGAAAGTGTTTACATGTTTACTGCCTAATAAGGGCTACACTATACGGACATCGCTATTGATTATCGCGTTGAAGGGCGATAACCGTAGGTCCACCACTACGGCGATAATTTGACAACAGCATTCACATTGCCCATGGACGAGGGGTGTGAATTCAATGAGCATTGACGTTGACCGTTCAAGTGTGGCCACTCAATTCATCGCGTTTAACAACGGAACAATGTTTAAAGCGTTTATGGGCATTGACGTATAGTGTGGCCCCGGCATAAGAGCCAGACGGTAGGCTGGTCCAATTGACCGCTTGACGTCACAATACTGTGACAAGTGCGGGGGCGCGTCACAGCGTCAGCAGCTCCTGACCTGATTGACACTGTTTGTAAACGTTCTGATTGGGTGACAATTTATTTGATACCGTGTAGGCTGAAATACAGGGTGTAAGTGTAAACAGTAGCTATTTTTTAAGGCGTCATTGTATTCATCATTATGCACAACTTTTAATGGGACCAAATCTGAAATCGCGAAAAAAAATCAGCTGTTCCCTACATTTTGACGAATTATTCGAACATAAATGTACTGAGCAGCTGATTTTTTTTCTGGTCCCATAGTAAAAGTTTTTCATACTGATGAGTACAATTAACCCTTAAAATATTGCCACTGTTTACACTTACACTCTGTATAATGCTGCAGTGCTTAAAGGAACTTTTGCGCTCGAATAAAGTTGACAAAGGGGCGCTGTTGGTAATCATTTGTGTAATTTTTCTGTGAAATGTATTGAAAATACAAGATCGATCGTTGGTTTCGATTGTGGCCACGCGCCAAAAGATGTAGAAGTTTTATTCTTGGTCTAAAAAACAATTGAAATCATGGTAGTGTTTAACACATTCTGGTAATTTTGTAAACGACTATTTACTTACTCTTCAAACTTATTATTTTTGATTGATTGAAATAAACGCTTTCGATATTCGGTACCAGTAAGTAGACATGTTTATCCACATTTCTTGCAGTCTCTAGATTATGCCCTAGCCACGACCCTGAACTACATCAACAAGACTTTACTAGACACTCAGGTACATCCATCAGGAGAACAAAAACAATTTGCGTAAGTAGAGAAACATCGAGAAAAATTACAATGTCTCACGCGTTTCTCATTAGGAAGTCACGCGACGCTAACAGGTGGACACAGAATAAATAAAAGTAGAAGGTACACTTTAGTGGTGAACAGATACCAAACCGGTAGCTCATTTTAAGTATTATGTAAGTAGAGTAATAGTGGTTATTTTCAAAGCTGGATACTAAATAATTCTTAAAAAACACGTAGTAAACAATATTGTCGATCTATCTTTCAATGTTATCACACATTAATAAGGGAATTGTGGCTTGGTGATGTTCATAACAAAATATCAATCTGCCTAGCCTTTTCCCAACTATGTTGGGGTCGGCTTCCAGTCTAAACGGATGCAGCTGAACACCAGTATTTTACGTGGAGCGACTGCCTATCTGACCTCCACAACCCAGTTACTGGGTAATACGATACCCCTTGGTAAGACTGGTTGTCACACTTTCGAGCTTCTGACGACCCGTAACGACTGTCAAAGATCCACGAATAACAGACGGGACCAACAGCTTAACGTGCTTTCCGAGGCACGGATGAGTCTCGGTATGTAAAGATGATCACCCATCCACGGACCAACCCCGGCAAGCGTAGCTTAACCTGACGGATCGACCCTGCGGCTGTTATTACTTAGCCACGAGCTTGGTGATGTTCATAACATTGAATATCAAATAGTTAAATTATGAACCACGTTAGTAGCAATATTTGTAAGCAAGAAAGAAACTTCAACACTTTTTTTTACACCACTATTTCACTTTTCTTTAACACTTACGAGTAAATAAACAGTTGGACAATCCATGAAAAAAAAAGTTTTGAAACTAAGCACACAATTTTCAGCAGTAGGTAACAGCTGTCTTTACACAAAATAATATGCTAGAAGTTTCGAAATACGTTCTAATTTCTATTTAAATGGTTTTCATACACAAACACAATAGAGTCTACCCGTGTGTGAAGTTGAGCAAAATTGTTTGGACTATTAAATGAATAATAACAGTGAGAAGGGTTTACCCTTTTATGGCCTTCCACGGATCTGGCTCAATAAAGGCCCGTTTTTTTTATCGTACTTACTTCAAGCTGGGTTTTGCGTTTCAGTCACAGAATCTACTTATTAAAAATCTTAATTCATTCACTGACAGACAATTAACGCACAGCCAGAACCAATGGGTCAAGAAGCATTTGCACAAGAATTCCTACATATAAAACCAAAGTGAGTATATTTTTTGTATCATTCAAATAATTATGGCGAAAGTCTACATCTGTTGCTGCCCGTACCTACCTGTGCGGTATAGGTAGTCAGTCACTTTACCTGCGCATGAGTGGATAAGGACTAAACATTTTTTTTTCCCTGTCAGTTATTAAAACATATTTGACACGTATTTTTTCTTTTTTAGGGTTCCGTACCTCAAAAGGAAAAAACGGAACCCTTATAGGATCACTCGTGTGTCTGTCTGTCTGTCTGTCTGTCTGTCCGTCTGTCCGTCTGTCACAGCCAATTTGCTCCGAATCTAATAGACCGATTAAGTTAAAATTTGGTACACACATGGATTTCTGTGACCCAAACACGTACAGCTAAAATAAATATATGAATTTTGAATATGAGAGTCACTTTTAGGGGGAAAATAAGAAAATTTTAAAAAAAAGTTTTGTAAACTGTACCGTGTGACATATCAAATGAAAGGGCTTACTATGAGAGTCTCAAATATATTTTTTTTATAATTTTAAAATATATTGTTTTAAAGTTATTTAAGAAAATAGACGAAAATTGACCATTCCCCCCCCCCTTATCTCCGAAACTACTGAGCCTAAAATTTTGAAAAAAATATAGAAAATAGTTCTATACCTGTAGATTACAGGAAAACCTATAAGAAGTCTGTGGTCTTAAAATAACATGGTAAATCTATATATATAAAAAAATCAAAGTCCTGACTGAGTCACTGAGTAATATATCAACGTACAGCCCAAACCAATGGACCTAGAGACTTGAAATTTTGCACATAGATACCTTATATAGTGTAAACATCCACTAAGGAAGGATTTTTGGAAATTCCATCCCTAAGGGGGCAAAATAGGGTATGAAGGTTTGTATGAAAAATCCTATCCCTTGAGTTAATAGACTTGAAACTTAGCACGAATATTCATCTAAGTAAATTATAAAGTTTATCATTTTGAGTTTTCCTAAACTACCCCCTAAAGAGGGATTGGGGGTGGGATTTGGTTAATGAACTTGAAACTTAGCACAAATACTTGAATAAGTAAGTAATAATGAGGTTTAGGGATGTTAAAGTTTGTATAGAAGAATTTTAAAGCGCAGTCCGATTAAAAAAATGGTACTTTGAGTCAAGTTAGGAAACTTGCCAAACGAATTTTCACCAATTTTGACGGCATATAGCTGATGTTTTAAGGAGTAACTAAGGCTATTTTTATTTTAGAAAAATAATTAGGGTTCCGTGCAAGAAAATTAAAATCCATGAAATCAGACAACCACGTACAGTCCAGTACAAACTTACTAAGCCTCCGCTGTCTATTACGGCTATAATAAGAAATAATAAAAGTAAAGCAAAGTTAAAAATTTAAGGGGTCGGTCCCCATACAATAAACTTTTCATTTTGAAAAAAAATAAAAAATAATCTAGCATGTGGGGTGTCGTCGTCTACAACTCATTGAGTAGAGTACAAACATATTTTTTTTTATCTTCTAAAATTAAGAAATAGGGGGCCGCAAAAGTTGTAAATTTTAGACCATTTTTGTACGAGCTCTAGCGCAACAATTAAACAAATTAGGAATTTGAAACTTCTTTATACCATGTTGGTACCATAAATACTGTATTTAAGCAACAATACCGAAAACGGCGATTCATAAGGTACCTATTTTGTTTAAACATGGGTGATTTTCTGCAACTGCAAAAATAACAATGTAATTCACAGTATCATTATAAAATAAGTAAGAAAGAAAGAAAGAAAAATTTTTTTTATTTGTGACAAGTAAAAAGTTATCTTTGCGATTGTTAAACATATAATATGGTACGGAACCCGTCGTGCGCGAGTCCGACTCGCACTTGACCGGTTTTTTACGTAATCAAAAGCTTACTTATTTATTTATTTATTCGGGAAAACAAACAGTTACACAAATATCTTAACAAACAAGAAGTGAAAAAAAAAGAGATTACATTTATGTGTAGCTCACGCGGCGTTATCCACATCTTAAATCTTACGGCGATACAATGAGTTAAAAAGTGGCATGACGTCACGTCCTTGCTAGATTTTCTATGTAGTTTTATAGTTATGACGTAGCAAGCCCCCACTCCCCAACTTTAATGCGTTTTATCTAACATTTTTTTTATTAATATGTTAAAGCAAAAAATACGTGTCTAATATTTTTTTACTATCCGACTGTCGGACTAAATAGAATTTCTTTTTTTTTACCTAGGCATCATCCATAGATGTTTTTCGACAGTATTTTACACGATGCTCAATAATTCCATACCACCATCACGTCATAGGTCAAACTTGCGCAAAGTTCCATCAGGACAGGACACGTAACAAACAGCACCCTAATTGCGTAACAGATCATCGATCGGAGTTGGTTTCATTTTGAAACAAACTGCTAATCTATTGCTTCATATGTTCGAATTTGTCTGCTCGACAACGTAAATAACGCAATGAATGTTGTTGGCGCCACTGCTCGCCATATGGAAGAAGCTGTCAACGTCATTGTCACATGGCAGTCAACGTCATTGTCACTGTCATCCGTCATCTGTCATATTAAGGAACTGCGAACGAGTGCAACCTCATGGCAGGTCCAGTGGCAAAATTCAAGTAAGCGTAAAGGGGCTTTTTATCACGCAATACAGCCTAATGTTACACCCAAGCCTTGGTTTTACCCGTATAAAAAAATATCGAAGAAAGTAATATCTATTCTTTGCCGTCTCCGTATTGGTCATTGTTGTTCTCCGGTTTTTCTTCACAAAATCCGGGTCAGAGATACATCGCTCTGCGAATGTGGGTTGGATGAAGGTACTTTGGAGCACATCTTTTTTAACTGCTCCAATAATAACCCAGCCCACGACTTGTATAGCTATCTCCCTAAATTAAAGATCCCTGTCCCAACTAACTTTCCATTCCTATTAACACATTCTTCTCCAAAGCTCTTCCAGGCTTTGATGTTTTTTATCCGTGTCAATGACATCAAATTATGATGATTTTTGTGTGGTTTGTGGTCGTCTATGTATTTATATCGATTTATATAATATAATTAACAATATTCTTTATTTGTTTGTTTCAGTGTACTAATATTTGTCAACAAGTTTCACATTAAATTCAATTCAATGTGTTTTTTTTTTTTCTTTCTCTTTTTTCTTTTTCTCGGCACGTTTTCTCACAACACATCTGACATTGGCAGAATTGTCGACATCGGCACCAGTGCCATAGAGAAAAATAGAATAGAGTGCCGGCCGGTTCCTCTCGTTCACTTCCGCAAAAAAAATCTGAAGACACGTTACATTGTCATTTTTCTTATTGTATTTTATTCATTATTATACAAGAAATTATCAAGCATCATCATTGTTGGGGAGATGAAATGATGTACTCCTTGTACATCATTTCATCTCCCCAACAAATGTTGTTGAACTGTCAAAATGAAACCAACTCCGATTGTTACGCAATTAGGGTGCTGATTTTAATTGAACGGATATTGTGACGTCAAGGACTTGATACAAATATTATGAGACGAAATCAAATGTTTATCTTTTAGTACACAATGCATTATATTACTCATATCATAGTATACGTAACAGTTCAAACGAATTATAAATTCAGTCAAAACAATCCGGTATCTAGGCTGATATCCTTCAGCAATCTATCTTTCAATTCCTATACAGACTGACAGGGAAATTCGACCTATTCCTTGATGATTATGGTCATTAGCAACAAATTAAGTCCAGTTGTTTTATTTTTTTAACCCGCCCAAGTGTCAAATAAATATAAAAAATAAATAAATATCCTGGGACATTTCACACAACGCCATCTAGTTCCAAGCTAAGCAACCTAATGCTTGTGTTATGGTAACGAGATGGCTGATAAACTACTTATATACATTTTTTTTTTTGTAAATACATACATATTATAGATAGAAAAACACCCAGACTCGGAACAAATACTTGTAGGTCGTACAAATATTTGTTCCGTGCGGGAATCGAACCCGCGACATGCTGCGCAGCAGTCAATCGCTCAACCACTGCGCCAACCGCGTCGTCAAATAAAAAAACAATAAAAAAACCGCTGGGAAAATTATTATCATTTGTACCTTTCTGGAAAGCTAGTCACTAATTAGTAATTGAACTAACTTGTAATAATACTATTATTGCTACTAAAGTATTCTGAAATTATGTAAGGTTTGGGCAACATTTTTTTTTAATGATCACTCATTTTTCAGCTTTCAGAAAAGTTCATTTAAATGTTTAGAGTGGAAGTTTTTCATAATTGTTCTTGGTAACAAGTCAGAAAATTAAAAAAAAATCGAAGACTGAGCTCGGTAACCCAGTTTTGACCCCTAATTAACTGGACATAATTTATTGCTCTGTCTACCTCTAGTATAACCCCTTTCGCAATAGCTGCGCCCCGCGGTTTCACCCGCGTAGACCGGGATAAAAAGTACCCTATGTGTTAATCTAGGGTATAATCTATCTACATACCAAATTTCATCCAAATCGGTCCAGCCGTTTGAGCGTCAATAAGTAACAAACATACAAACACGCACACACACTCACAAACTTTCGCGTGATGAGGTCCTTAGTGTGATTTCCCTGTCACCCTGTATACGTACGTATAAGTAGCTATTTCTGTGGTAAGTACTACGGTAAGTACAGATGATGTGCACTCAAAGTAGTTAAGGATAGCGCGATCGATTTAATCTCGTGGCGTTAGCGGCTTTGTCGTTCCTGTTCAATTTGGCGCCTCTTGACGACCAAATTATATTATATAATTGCTTTCTAACTATGATGAACTCATCAGGAGAGTATAGGTATTCTTTAAAGCCCTTTAACGAGCTTTGCTTCGTTAAAAAAGTCGGTGGGCATTTTGTTCGTTAAAATGTCTACTTTCTGATGGTAGAACATTTGCCATAGTAGTATATTTGCCAATGTAGGTATATTTTTTTATACTATCAGAAAGTAGAGATTTCAACGAACAAAAAACCCACCGACTTTTTTAAAAAGCAGAATTTTCGATTGAAAATTAGGGTGCTTTTTCGATAATAAGTGAAAATAAGGTGAAAAAATAATACATATATTTTAAATCAAAAAAATTACAGTGTGTTTGTGAAAACAAAATTATTTTGTAAAAGTTAAAAATAAAAACTAAAAAATTGGTTATTTGAATTTTTCACATAAATTTTGAGGTTTTAGGTATGTGAAAAAAGTGTAAACATCTTTTTATTACCTCCAACTTTGCTATTTAACTTTTTTCCATAGGACTTGTAGTTTTGCCAGAAATCGAGATAAACCGTTTTTTACCCTTAAACCCCCCTCCCCCATCCACTTCCCGACCTCAGATCGCGCGTAATTTATTTTTCCTTTCATTTTTGTTATATTCTCTTCCTTTTCCAATGGGTTTCATCCTACTATAGGATATATTTTTTTCACTTTTTACCATTTTCAAAGGGTTTTTACCATTGCTAAAACATAGTATGTAATTTATGTTGACTGACTCTATTAGCTATGATTTAAGCATTGTAGCGACTTACTTATTCTTCTTCGTCGTCATTTGACCGCGTCTGACCATGTTTCCAGTGCTCTGCCTTTTTTTTTTTTTTTTTTGTTGTGAAATCATTACTTAATGACTTCTTCCGCTCTGGGCGGAGCGGTAGGTAGGGCGTGTCAGACTTTTACAAATTAAAACCCACCCGTGTTCCATCAGTTGCCTGTGTCAGGGGGCCACGATATCTCTTTTGAACAACCCGCGACTCTGGCAGGAATCGGCCGTATCAGACCTGATGACGTATATCTTTGAGGAGCGCGTGGAACACAATGCGCCGTCGACCCAGGCCTGGTCCTTACCGGACGGCGAGCTATCCATTGCTCGCCGTCCGCAAGCCCGCATCTACGGTGGCCGGGAATCGGCTATCAATTCCCGACGACCAGGGCGTCTCCAGCGGCGACACGGCGGCGGTGCTCCGCCCAAGCCGGGCAGACCTCCATCGTTTGCCGGTGCTCTGTCTTGAGCGCGTTTTCCTTCCAACTGGCCCAGTATCATATGCCTGTCCAGACCATGCAAAACGCGTAATATGTCCGAAAAAGCTAAGGGCACGCTCCTGGCATATTGTGTCTTACTTGTGCCTAAAATATAATAATGAGACACACACGGATGTGTGACGCGGAAGTCGGTGACATGTAATTATGTTGCTTATAATATATTGAGATTGGTTGTTATTTTCTTCATGATATATTATTTGATGTATGGCTGCGGTGAAATACGAATGTGTGGACTAGTTTGAGATGTAACGGCAACGATGTAGTTTGAAAGCCAGGGGGCCTACTCCCTAAGCACGAAGCCCGTAGTTTCGGCCTTCGTTACGGGCGTTTCTTACTCCGTATCACCTACGGATGCATGATTGGTTCGGGGCCCGAACGAAGTATGAATGACAACATGATTTGCCAGTTGTCCCTACTCCCGATGTGTTTTGCCCGTCCGAAAAATTTAATTTTTACACTTGTTTTGATGGATCGTAATATCAGACGGACGGATGAGCGGACGGACGTAGGGAGTAGGCCTCCAGGAGTCTAGCGTTTCGGCTACATCAATCTGCTTAGCCTTTTCCCAACGTTAGATCGTGCTTCTGAACACTTCGTTAAAGAAGAATTTAGCTTAAGAGTCGAGTGAATTACTATTGAGGGTAAATCTGAGGACCTCAAAAACCTAGCCTATGGAAGGAATTGGCTTAAATTGATAATTTTGTCGAATCAATAGCTATTAAGAGTTTATCTTGAAACCCATAAGTTAGATTTGTTCTCTTTTGATCTGATTTCGGAAATCAGATCAAAAGAGAACTGAAAGACAGTTGAAACTTCCAACCCCATTCGGCTCGAAAATATGATTACCGATGAGATATAATTATTTAGTTGTCTTACTTAAATCATTTATTGCTTTGATCAACCCGGTACTTAGAAAATACCTTTTCCTTTTTGGGCCATGTTTTCTTGCTCTGTCAAAAATACTTAGATATCTCCATTTATGTTCGCATAACTCGTCAGAGTGTAGGAAAAAGCTGTTTTTTTTTTCGCGATTTCAGGTTTTGGTTCCGTAGGAAAAGTTTTTCATAACGATGAGATTTAAAATCTCTTATATGAGTTAGGTACAATGAACGATGTGCTCGTTTCTACTTTTACTAGGTACCACTTGTAACTCGGAGAAATATATGTGACATACGGTTCCTAGTGAAAATAGATCAATCAAAGATTGAATGTCCTCAACTTCTTTTAAGCTGTCTCTGAATGTTCCACCTCGGCATTCCCGTTTGAGAAACTTCCTCCATGCTCCTTACTCTCGCTCAATCGGTTAGTCCCGCTATGCTCTAGTCCCGCTATGCTCGACTCGTAAAATACCTACTAAAAAGTTTCGCTATGCACGAAATCACATTCGCGGGCAGTGATGAAGAAAACTGTTAGTGTGTTCGTTAAATTTTGTGGGTCCAGTATTGACTTACAGCTCTATTCATAAACATTTCGCTCTGAAATTCATCTGTCATTGATTGTCAGAACGAGACAAAACAAATTTTAACTTACAGACGCTTACACTTATACGAATAGCGCTATAAAAAATTTAACTTGAATTCAAACACTTTTCTTTCCAACTGTACCTTCCATTTTTTACGTAGAATCGAAGAATTTCGTGCATAGCGAAACTTTTTAGTAGGTATTTTACGAGTCGAGCATAGCGGGACTAGAGCATAGCGGGACTAACCGCGCTCAATTAACCGTTGTAATTCCTTTATGATTCGCTCAGTTCAGTCATTTAACAGAATTGTAAGGAATGTACATACTCTTCAATCGATTTGTTTGTAAGCAGTTTATTAGCGGCCATCAGTACTGTTTTAACTAAAAACTGTAATATCATTCTATAATGCATCCTAATAGTGGTTGCGCATGTATTCTTGCCTATGCAAGTACATAATGTAATTGTTAATTTAGTGCTATATTTGTTTGTTATTATGCTTAGTGAATAGTTAGTCGATCTTAAATATTGTACAACATGATTCCATTGCTAACTGTGGAGGCTTGTAAATGGCTTGTCTTGAATAACCTCACTGTTACTTGTTTATTGATAGCTGTAAGCCACCCAAACAAAATAAAATGAGTTCAATGACCCTTTAAACTGATGCACATAAATTAAATTTCACCCTGTATATCATGTATCAGAAACGTGTGATCATAATCAAAAGTGTGGTAGAAACTGAACAACCTTCTCTGTAGGACCAACCTCTTAAACGCGAAAAAATAATCAGCTGTCCCATACAAACTTCAGTAGGTACTCGACCCAAATGTATGGACGATGTTGGTCCCATGGGGAAAGTTGTTCAGTTTAATGGTCTGTACCACAACCTTAAAAATATGACCACACATATTTCTGATTCTGTATTAAAGTAGTTTTTAACGCGTAATCAATGACTTACGAAGGCAAATAAACATTTTTGAACTCAGATTATAAAAAGGTATCTTGTATAGATTTTATTATCTAGCCGGGTTCATCAAACTGTCGTAAACTCTCTTTTATTAAGCAGACTTAAATTGTTTGTCATATATCCACATCTTAGTTTAACAAAGAGATGATAACTCCACCATTTGAACTACACACCATAAAATACCATAAGTCCCATGTAATAGAGAATTGTATTCTTGTAGTAATCTGAAGCAAAGAAAAAAAAAACAATCTACTTAAGTACTCGATTTGGGAATTAAACCCAGTACCCTCAGAAGTCACGCTTGTCATCACTATCCCAACAAGGCAGCCCATCATTTTAGTTTTTAGCAAAATATTGTTATTTTGCCATCGATCACTTTTTTATTAGTGATCGATGTATTTTGCTCAGTTTTCATTTTGCTAAAATCTAAAATGATGGACTTGTTGGTGTTATGCTTGAAGTTAAAAAGAGAATGTAGAATGTTACCTATACAAAAGCATTAATTTGATGAATTCTTTTGGTCAGATCGGACCGCGTCGCTACAAAAGAATGGGACCGGATTCAAATACCGTATCATGTAGGTACCTACTGTAGGGAGAGACTGTAGCCGCCGGGGTCGCGGGTTGTTCGAAAGAGATACCGTGGCCCTGGCATAGGCAACTGAAGGAACACGGGTGGGTTTTAGTCAGTAAAAAAGGGCGTCTGACACGCCCTTCCGCTCCACCCAGAGCGGGAGAAGTCATTTGATGATTTCCCATCCACAAAAAAAAAAAAAAAAAAAAAAAAGATAGGTAGGTTTATCTGTGGTATCTGATCTGTAACATAACAAGGTTTTACCATAAACCTCCGCGAGTTATTATATACAAATGTCAAGAATATATGTATATTAGATAAGAACCGAACTTAGAAGAGCATGTCGTGATAATATAAAATACAATAATATAAAAACTAAAAGATTCTAAATAAGTATTCGAGTTATTTCACAAACAAGTGTTTTATTTCATGTATGTATCTTATAGTGAAAGCTAATGAAGTTAGGTATCTATAGAAACAAGGTTTTAAAAGTACTTAATCATTTAGAAATAGAATCATAAAAAAATACGTAGGTACTTCATCATAACCGCTACAGCCCTAACATGATGAGACAAAAAAGATCGGTAAAATAAGAATCGGTACAAAACAGCTAAATCACAACTAAACACAAACCCGTGTAACCGATAAGTAATCTAATCAGAGTCTTTTCCGTAAGATTCCCCAACAGAATAAAATATTCTTTGATGAATAATGTATCACGTATAAGATCGCGACATTCAAAAGCTGCCCAATTTGCCGACGTAATATAATTCTAAATGTCCCAGCCTATGACTGACAAAAACTATGTAACTATATTCTGTTTATTTCTACTTAAAAAACAGCCAGACTTTTGTAAAGACATTCCTGTTTCTTAAACTTTTTCTTTTTTGTGAGAAAACAAACCACCGGAGATAGAGGCATAACACAAAATCCCCGCTTTGCCCCGGCCTTTTGGCCTCGTACAGGACTTTCTGTATTTTATTTTTTTTTTTTTTTTTTTTTATATAATTTTGTGTCTTTTTTTTTGTTTTTAACTTTTACCATTGTGTTTTTAGTTTTAGTTGGTGATCTTCCTGTGCGAGTCACAATAAATATTTTTTCTTTCTTTCTTTTCTTTCTTTCTTTAAAATTGCGTTTTGAAAGATTAGTTTTATGGGAGCACGGCGACGAGTCGCATTTTGTAGCAATGGGGAGAGACGTCACTACTCTGCGCTGTGTAGCCCGCGAAGTTCAATTTTTTTTGGGTTTTTTGCAATTTGCAGGTCCGTGTCAGGTTGTATCTTGATCAAAGTATGATACGCGGCAATTGAACATATGTATTTACTAATTTTAACCACAAAAATCATCAATACATCTCTCTAAGTTAGATTTCGTGCAGATTCCTCAAACGAACGAAATCTAACGACTCTGCACGAAATCTAACTTAGAGAGATGTATTGATGATTTTTATTGTTAAAATTACAATAAATACATATGTTTTATTGCCGCGTATCATCTTTGATCAAGATACAACCTGACACGGACCTGCAAATTGCAAAAAACTCAAAAAAAAATAATTTCGCTGGCTAGGCCAGCACAGTTTCACAGCGATATCGCTCAAACTATAGTCGTCATCTAAAATTAAAAAATAACAACCTCGATATTAGTACTTTATTTTCGAATTTGTCGTCTTCTTCGTTCTGGAAATGTCAATTATCTACTGCTTTAAGGATTCTGCAATAATATAGAAAAAATGAATTGTGAAATGAATGAAGCAGAATCAAATAACGTGTTCGATTGGATGTCGGAGCACGGGAACATTTCGCCGTTAAATCCTCCCAATCCAATTTGCGCACAAATTGATTACAACTCGGCTTCATTGGAAACTAATCAGATTTTTACGTTTTCTAAGTAATATTATTTGCTTGAATTTGTTTTAAAATGCTTTTATATCGATGGTTTTCTTTAATGGGTTGAGATGAAAATAGCCTTTGTAGGTTTTCAGAAAACTTGTTTCAGAAAATCTTTGGCGTTGAGATTGACATAAAATAATATGCTTTCGAGAAAGTAGACACTCAAAAATAACCAAAATACCGTACGAGAAGTTCATATTTTCTTACGTTATTTTTTCAATTTGCAGGTCAGTGTCAGGTTGTAGGTATGTTGATGAAAATATGATTCTTAACCGTACCAATATGTACCTACTTACATATACATTATAATCATTAGAATCATCAATACAACTAGGTATCTAAGGACCTTGAGATCCTTTTCGGTCCCAAGCTACCTCACTGTCTTTTATAACAATCGGTTCAGCGGTTTAAGAGAGAAAAGGTAACAGACAAACAGACAGACAGTCATTTTCGCATTTATAATATTGTTAGGTATTAAGTATGGATAACCGTGTAACCACAAAATATACAGGATGTAAGTGTAAACAGTGGCAATATTTTAAGGGGTCGTTGTACTCATCATTATGAACAACTTTTACGATGGGACCAAACCTGAAATCGCGAAAAAACAATCACAAGCCCTACATTTTGACGAATTATGCGTACATAAATGTACTGAACAGCTGATTTTTCAGTCCCATAGTAAAAGTTGTTCCTAAGGATGAGTACAATGACCCCTTAAAAGATTGCCACTGTTTACACTTCCACCCTGTATTTTTCGTAGCTAGCACAGTCTACAATAGTAATAAATTAGAGGCATGTGGGGTATCATTATGAAAGAGCGCTGTTTGCACATTCTCAAACTTTTTTTAGACCGCATGGTTTTCGACTTTTGATGAAAAATGTAAAAAAAATACCGTATAATCTCTGAAGTTTGCATAGAGAAAAATCTGAAATTATTCTATGTCTCTAATAGCTAGCTAATAGCACACTTTTTCAGAAATCGGAACGGAACCCTCGGTGCGTGAGTCCGACTCGCTCTTGACCGATTTTTTATATATAATGAATGATACTCTTGGAACTATTGAAATAGGTACTATTTGTAAACAGCCAGAACAATCGTAGCGGCCAAACATCTTCCAGACATTTAGAAGTGTCTGACTCTATCCCACATACATTTTGTTAGTCAGAAAATAAGTCGTTTAGTGCACTCTCGGCCCCTCGACCCCCAATAAATAATGTGTCCACTGGACGCCTAAATATAGTTTATTCTCGACCCTAGGGGGTCGAGAGTGGATTTTATTTTCTAGGCAAGTTTTAGTTTCCTCTCGACCCCAAAGCACAGTCAGTTGCGATGATAAATCATCAGTATACCCTATAGTTGCATACTATTTAACTAAATACCCTCAATGTATACCAACTTGTAACGTTAAATGCGCAAAACCTCTTAGGGGGTCATTGTACTCATCATTATGAACAACTTTTGCTATGGGACCAAACCTGAAATCGCGAAAAAAAAATCAGCTGTTCAGTACATTTTGACGAATTATGCGAACATAAATGTTCTGAACAGCTGATTTTTTTTTCGCGATTTCAGGTTTGGTCCCATAGTAAAAGTTGTTCATAATGAGGAGTACAATGACCCCTTAAGAGGTTTTGCGCATTTAACGTTACACGTTGTATATTTTTTAATATCAATTCCTTGATTTTGCTTTCTGTAGCTTACTGTACCAAAATATTAATTTTAGGTACTTACCGAATTAAGGGTCGAAAGTGGACAAGGTATGCCTGTCCTCAGTATGAAAACTCAGTCTCACCACCTGGGGGTCGAGTGTGAACTATGTCTAGGGGTTGAGAGGAAACAAATAAAAAAATCTTTTTTTAGGGGTCGAGGGGCCGAGAGTGGACTAAACGAAATAAGTAATATCTGGCGGCTCTGGGATCTTGCTCAATAATTAAATAGCACCAGGTTATTTATTCAGGTTAAAATAATAAATGATTGAATAGATCTAAAAAAGTATGTACATATATCCAAATACAATAAAAAGTAAAGAAAAAATTGCGATGCCGTCAGCTACTATTGAAAAAATTAATAGTTCAATCAAATAATACATAATAAAATTACGGTGTACGAAGAAAGTGATGCTAGATAAATTGAATACGATACGGACAAAAATGTCGTATTTTTGGGGCATTAAACGAATATTTGGTGATCGAAACGGAGAATCTATTACCGAATCTATCTGTCTATGATAATAATGCCATATAAATGAAAGCAATGAAACCTAATAATGTACTTATCAAAGAAATACCTACAACCAATTCAAGTAGAAATTCCGATTGAATTTTTTATAAAAATAATCTGTTATTAGTACCGTGGTCTGCTGAAAAACCAGGATAGGAAACTAGGATATACCTACCTTCGACAATTTCATCTTTTTTATGCGAATTGTTTACATATTTTAAATGCACTGACTATTTAAGTAATTCTTCTATCCAAAAAGAATTTTTCCTTGAATTTTTCGTCACAATTTTATTTTACATTCCGCGTATTTTCTGTATCTAAGCTTTTGTCGACAATACTCGACAACACAAAGCGAGGACTTTTAACGCATAATTATATTCACTCAGAAATTATTCAAAAGAAGATTTATTCGGAAAGTTGGTTGAAGCAGTCTGTACTTTGCTTTGTGTACTGCCTGATTTTGTAAATTCAATTTATTTTATAATAGATGCAATTAAAGCATTATATATTTTTTTATCTCGTAATAGACAAATAGAAAGAGAAACTACACTATTGAGGTGATGTCGGGCAAAATTACCAATTTATTTGCGTATTCCAAAACTTTGCCAACAAACGCTCATTACTCGCATAGAGACAAGGAAAACGCCAATCTTTGGTCAATAAGTGTAGCTCGTAATTGTTTACTTGGATTATCTAGTTTCACAAGGAGCTCATTATTATAAGTAGCTAAAGCTCCCACAGACAGTCGCGACGCAATTCTAGTAGATAATAGTTGATTTTAGTAGTTAGCACTGCGTCATACCTACCTACTGAAAGCAAGAAATATATTTTAATATTTTTTTGTGTTTAAAAAATATTAAAATATATTTTTCTTGCTTTACGAAGAAAGAGATGATATATAAATTGGATATTTATGTAAAACTAGCTGTTGCCCGCGGCTTCGCCCGCATAGATGTCGGAAAATATCACATGGGAACGTTAATGTGGAAAACATAGGGCATATCCCTAACTTAAGAAATGCTGGGTTTCCCATAAAAACTTTCATACCTTTTATCACCCCCTGTAGGATTATGTTTTAAGACAAAAAGTAGCCCATGTCCTTTCCCAGGATGCTATCTATAGCCTTGCCAAATTTTATCGAAATCCGTGCAGTTTTGTAAATTTTAAAATCAACCCCTATTTTACCCCCTTAGGGGATGATTTTTCAAAAACGCTGAACTGCATATTTCTTAATTTCCTACCAATAGCATAAATTTGTGTCCCTAACTTAAGAAATACTGGGTTTCCCTTACAAACTTTCATCCCCTATATCACCCCCCGTAGTATTGTTTTTGAAAGTATCCTATGTCCTTTCCCAGGATGCTATATAAAGCCTTGCCAAATTTTGTCGAAATCCGTGCAGTTTTGTAAATTTTAAAATCAACCCCGATTGTACCCCCTTAGGGGATGATTTTTCAAAAACGCTGAACCGCATATTTCTTTATTTCCTGTCAAAAGCATACATTTTAATTTTCACATCCCTAACTTAAGAAATACTGAGTTTCCCATACAAATTTTCATCCCCTATATCACCCCCTGTAGGATTATTTTTGAAAAAAAAAGTAGACTATGTCCGTCCCCAGGACACCATCTATAGCCTTGCCAAATTTTATCGAAATCCGTGCAGTTTTGTAAATTTTAAAATCAACCCCTATTTTACCCCTTTAGGGGATGATTTTTCAAAAACGCTGAACCGCATATTTCTTAATTTCCTACCAATAGCATAAATTTGTTATCCCTAACTTAAGAAATACTGGGTTTCCCTTACAAACTTTCATCCCCTATATCACCCCCTGTAGTATTGTTTTTGAAAGTATCCTATGTCCTTTCCCAGGATGCTATATAAAGCCTTGCCAAATTTTGTCGAAATCCATGCAGTTTTGTAAATTTTAAAATCAACCCCTATTTTACCCCCTTAGGGGATGATTTTTCAAAAACGCTGAACCGCATATTTCTTTATTTCCTATCAAAATCATACATTTTAATTTTCACATCCCTAACTTAAGAAATACTGAGTTTCCCATACAAACTTTCATCCCCTATATCACCCCCTGTAGGATTATTTTTGAAAAAAAAAGTAGCCTATGTCCGTCCCCAGGATACCATCTATAGCTTTGCCAAATTTTATCGAAATCCGTTCAGTGGTTTAGGCGTGAAAAGGTAACAGACAGACAGACAGACAGACAGACAGACAGACAGACAGACAGACAGAGTTACTTTCGAATTTATAATATTAGTATGGATGAATACAAAAAAATTAAACAAAACCGGGGGTTTGTTTACTTTTGTTTTCTACTCGTATTAGAGAAAATTAAACACAAAGTCCGGTTTAGGTTTCTTTAACTCGCGCCATAACTATACTACTACACTACACTTACTACTTATACTATACACTATACTACTATACTATACTACTATATTGTATACTTTACTTTTGCTTCTTTTTTTATCTTGTGAATTTCAGGTTTTTTATTAGGAACATCGTTTATTTTTTTATTCGACGATTATTTATTCATCGATTATAGTCTGATTTATTTTAGCATGAGTTGAGGTAAACGTAGACTCAGGAAACTTGCCTATATGGGATTATGTGAACCGATTGTAGGCAGATCAACTCTGGCCAGACGGAGTATACTTAATCGACCCATCCCCATAGTGTGAGTGTGGAGCCCCGACATAGAACGTGCCACCTTCTCTTCTGCCCCCGTCGTGCATAAGCTGCACCCTCCAAGACTTAAATGAGCCAAACGGCAGAGTCCAGAGTGGCAATTCCTGTATTTTGAACAACGTTCGCAATCTCCTTTGTCTCAATCTGTCGACAATTGTGTAGCGTTTTCCTACATTTTTGACATTTGATTGTCGCTGGCATGAGATTGTGTATTGAATTTGAACGTTTTTATGTATGAGATTGGCCTTCATGTCGCTAGTTAGGTACTGGTCAGACAAAATATAAGTCATCGACACGAGAAGAACAATAAAATTACGGCCCTAAACAAAGCATCGACTCTGAATTAGTCATCCTCTGACGAGACCTTGCGCTCCGTCGCGTGGCAGATCCGCATATATGACCCGTTTGACTCCGCTATCGTTCTCCAGAATTGATTTATGATTTGACACATAATTAACCGCTGTTTACGACTTTCTAATTAAAGGCAGTTTATAATGCCGCCAGCCAGATATGGATGTACAGTCCCCGGCGATAAATATTGCACATCGACCTTTGGAAAGTAGTGGAAAGAAATCTCTGTCGCACGAAATACAAACAGTCCGGTATCTATTAGGAGCTGTTAAAACAATTATGATTTGCTTCTTTAGATAATTCTTTTTATTAAATACACCAATTTTTCTGTAAGTGATGGCTTTAGGTTGGGGTAAAATAAAATAAAAAAAACATGTTCACATTATGTTTACGTATTTAATTATTTTGGAAAATTACAGCTGTTTTTAAATCTGTCAGCTTCGGTTACAAAATATTTATAAACATTGTACTTAGATAATTTCGCGTGACTGACCTCGTAAAGGTTTCTCTCTTTTTCCTAAAGATGCCATAGTACAACTTTAAATTATTTAAATTTGGGGGTGTTAACAACTCTAAATATATATTTTGAACTAACACTCTATCGCACTTGAGCAACGACTGACAAAACGTCACATAGGTAGTGTGCGACAGAGATAACGCTCTACGAAGCCGAAATTAGCCGATTGTCTGTTTCCAAAGGTCGATGTGCAATATTTATCGCCGGGTACTGTAATAAAATATTATATGTCTTTGAATAAAATTGTACAAATAGGCTTGGGTTAAGGAAGGAGGTTTTTACTCAGCAGGTAGTAGGAAAAGTTTTTAATAATTACTTTTATGAAAATATAGAAATCACGAGTCCTGAAGTTTCGGACTTTATTTAACGATTATGTACCATACAAAAAGATTGGGGAGACTTATTACAATTGTTGAGGTTTTCTCGTCGTTAACGGATACCCCTGTAGTTGTTGTAGGTATTTGGTTAGTTCACACCAAACCACTGATAAGTTCAATAGTTTATTTATAGAAACAGTTTAGAATGTTACGTTAGGTAATGATCGACCCGCACATTGGCGCGTGACGGAGCTTTAGTTACGACGGAAGTTATGTTAATAAGTATTAATTAGGTACGCTTAAACGACTAAACGTAATTTTGTTGTATGAGCATCCTTGGCTCGTACAACAAAAATCGTAATAATCCATTTCAGGCGATACAGGCCCTATAATAAATACCTCAAAATAAAACACAAAACATACCTACATATCCATACTAATATTATAAATTCGAAAGTAACTCTGTCTGTCTGTCTGTCTGTCTGTCTGTCTGTCTGTTACCTTTTCACGCCTAAACCACTGAACGGATTTCGATAAAATTTGGCAAGGCTATAGATGGTATCCTGGGGACGGACATAGGCTACTTTTTTTTCAAAAATAATCCTACAGGGGGTGATATAGGGGATGAAAGTTTGTATGGGAAACTCAGTATTTCTTAAGTTAGGGATGTGAAAATTAAAATGTATGCTTTTGATAGGAAATAAAGAAATATGCGGTTCAGCGTTTTTGAAAAATCATCCCCTAAGGGTGTAAAATATAGTAAAATAGGGGTTGATTTTAAAATTTACAAAACTGCACGGATTTCGACAAAATTTGGCAAGGCTGTATATAGCATCCTGGGGAATGACATAGCATACTATTTTTTTCAAAAATAATATTACAGGGGGTGATATAGGGGATGAAAGTTTGTATGGGAAACTCAGTATTTCTTCAGTTAGGGATGTGAAAGTTAAAATGTATGCTTTTGGTAGGAAATAAAGAAATATGCGGTTCAGCGTTTTTGAAAAATCATCCCCTAAGGGGTTAAAGTAGGGGTTGATTTTAAAATTTACAAAACTGCACGGATTTCGATAAAATTTGGCAAGGCTTTATTATAGCATCTTGGGGAAGGACATGGGCTACTTTTTGTCTTAAAAAATAATCCTACGGGGGGTGATATAGGGGATGAAAGTTTGTATGAGAAAATCAGTATGTCTTAAGTTAGGGATGTGAAAATTAAAATGTATGCTTTTGATAGGAAATAAAGAAATATGCGGTTCAGCGTTTTTGAAAAATCATCCACTAAGGGGGTAAAATAGGGGTTGATTTTAAAATTTACAAAACTGCACGGATTTCAACAAAATTTGGCAAGGCTTTATATAGCATCCTGGGAAAGGAAATAGGATACTTTCAAAAACAATACTACAGGGGGTGATATAGGGGATGAAAGTTTGTAAGGGAAACCCAGTATTTCTAAAGTTAGGGATAATAAATTCATGCTATTGGTAGGAAATTTAGAAATATGCGGTTCAGCGTTTTTGAAATATTATACCCTAAGGGGGTAAAATAGGGGTTGATTTTAAAATTTACAAAACTGCACGGACGTCGATAAAATTTGGCAAGGCTTTATATAGCATCCTGGGGAAGGACATGAACTACTTTTTGTCTTAAAAATAATCCTACAGGGGGTGATATAGGGGATGAAAGTTTGTATGGAAACTCAGTATTTCTTAAGTTAGGGATGTGAAAATTAAAATGTATGCTTTTGATAGGAAACAAAGAAATATGCGGTTCAGCGTTTTTGAAAAATCATCCCCTTAGGGGGTAAAATAGGGGTTGATTTTAAAATTTACAAAACTGCACGGACGTCGATAAAATTTGGCAAGGCTTTATATAGCATCCTGGGGAAGGACATGAACTACTTTTTGTCTTAAAAATAATCCTACAGGGGGTGATATAGGGGATGAAAGTTTGTATGGAAACTCAGTATTTCTTAAGTTAGGGATGTGAAAATTAAAATGTATGCTTTTGATAGGAAACAAAGAAATATGCGGTTCAGCGTTTTTGAAAAATCATCCCCTTAGGGGGTAAAATAGGGGTTGATTTTAAAATTTACAAAACTGCACGGATTTCGACAAAATTTGGCAAGGCTTTATATAGCATCTTGGGAAAGGACACAGGAAACTTTCAAAAACAATACTACAAGGGGTGATATAAGGGATGAAAGATGGGAAACCCAGCATTTCTTAAGGTAGGGATATGAAAATTCAAATTTATTTGGTAGGAAATAAAGAAATATGTGGTACAGCATTTTTGAGGGGGTACAATAGGGGTTGACAAATGTTTGTGTAACTACCTCTTTCTAAGAGATTTAAGGGATTGGAAATGTAGTCATAGTTCGAATCTTGAGGTAACATTTAGTCTTTATTTCATTCGAAGTTTTTACGAGGAAATTATTTGAACGAGTGGACACTCGGACAAAAGTTATTTGTTATTAGAGCGTGACTGGCATAATAAATTTTAAGTAATTAACAAAGTCCCCCCGCCGCGTAAGTGTGTCTGTTTGAATGCGATAATGTCAAAAAGTACCGAACGGATTTTCATACGGTTTTCTCCAATGAACGGAGTGATTCAGTGTAATTCATTATGGTTTTGTGTAAATTGGCTGAAATATGACGACGACTGTTGAAGATGTCGGAAAAAATCATGCCGACTGGTAGCTTTATGCCTACTAAACACGGTAACGATATATCGTAGCGATTTGAGTTTGTACAGTTATATCGGACGGCCCTATCTTTTCCACATGTACGTTCCCATGTCATATTTTCCGACATCCACGCGGGCGAAGCCGCGGGCAAAAGCTAGTTTCAATATAAACAAAACTAAACCCGTTTAGTTTTCACTCAAACAATCAAAGCAACATTATCCTGGTGGCTTACTGTGACGTGTTAAAGCCATCATTGTTCCAGTGTAAGAGAGAGACGGAGCTAGATATGACCGATAGCACGATCCTTTTTCACAAACACGTCATAGTAGGCCTTACTAGGTAGGCCTGTACCTTCACAAATTCTATATTTTGGCTTTCTATTTCTGAATTAACAAGAAATTTCAGGACCACTGAAATATATAAAGTGCTTGAAGTTCGCCGATGTAAGAAATAATTCGTATTACGAAGCTCGATGAGAACTAATTAGGAATTTGCTTTCAAGCTCGGAAACTGGGTACCCTAGTTCAATTGATTTCAATATATTTTATTTTGCCCACGCATATTACAAAAAGTAAAAAAATGCGGGAAGTAATAATTCTACATTAAAATACTCTCTTCCATTAATAATATGAATTGAATTCTGGAGTGCGGCTAAATATAAACCCTAAAGGTTAAAGTAATTTTGTTTCTGTATCGCTCAGTATTCAATCACGCATCGATTTTAATAAATTTTTGATAAGCAACCGTACGAAGTAATATCAGACACGAGGTTTTTTTTATTGTCCTTCTTCCTAAAAGAAAAGTATTTACTCCAAAGCGATGTTGTTCTATGTTCTATGTTATAGGATTTGGTTTCCGCACTTATATTAGTCCTTCATGTGGACCATTTTGTGCGTGAAGCGATGATGTATTTGCTTTCTTTTCTAATTAACAACCAATTTCGAAACATTTATTACTTGTTTTGTTTCACTATTTCACTTCCGGATAACTGAACGAAACGACTTTTCAATTTAGGCGATGTCAAACTGTTCTGTGGTTTTAATAAGTTTTAATCGACAAAAAAAGTAGGAGGTTCTCAAGACGATGCATAACTTTTTACAGAATACCTAGTACTATTTTAACGACTCTTGTTTTATTCGGGAGGGTATATCTACCTCGAAGTTGGTCCCATGTGAAGATAAAAAAAAATAAAAAATATATTTGTACTCGATAGACAGTGACAAGTTGAAAGTGAAAAGTTATTGTATGTTGTTGTTACGGTTATAACAAAAAATAATAAAATAAAGTTAAAAATTAAAGGGGGTCCCCCATACAATAACTTTTACCTATTACGGTTCATGAGGTACACAGCCCTGTGACAGACGGACGGACGGACGGACAGCGGAGGCTTAGTAATAGGGTTCCGTTTGGTACCCGTCGCGTACGGAACCCTAAAAAGAGATAGATACGTAGGTTATACACGTTCCACAAGTGGGACGTCAAAATCTGGCTAATTAGCCACATTTTCGACGTATTGCCTCTTTTCCGCTCCCGATAACTACGACATGCCGTCTTACTTTCACGTGTCATCTAATAGTTCGACATTGTGCCGTTTTTGAACATCGAATGTTGGGTAGGTAACCTAACTACGTCTTTTTACTATAACCCTTTGGCCACTAAACAAACAGACAGTGACAACCTTCGTATTGGCATAGGGCAAACTACGTTAAACCACAGATTAATACAGATGGGACACTCCGCAAAATCATTTAAATAAAAAGCGACTCTTGCTACTACACAATAAAGTGCAATTCAGTTCGCAGAACGCTAATTACCTACAGTTATATTCACCTACACATTGCCTCTCTTTCTATCGCGTAACTCTTATACCTTCGGCGCGCGGCATTTCTACTGAATTCGCCCCGTGGACGAGGCCCGCCGTGTACTTGTAGCTTCATACCTAAACTGCGGAGTGTCCCATCTGTATTAATCTGTGGTTATACAGCCAACTGCGTATGAATACACACCCAAATTACTTATGGTCTGTTGTAAAAGTATCTGATGAAAGAATAAACAAACCTGGTTAAATTCTTATGCAATCACTCAAGAGAATCAGTAAGTAACATATTCATGCGTATTTAGAAGATTTTAACTTCAGTACCTGCGCGACCAAGCTCTGCTCGGGTGAAAATGGAGAAAAAGACATTTCTCAGAAATGAGACCGATATAACAGCGAAGCGAATTAACTGTTTGTTACTCCTTAAACTCACAGATTTTAAGGATTTTATATCTATCCTTAACCACTACCATTGATATGAAATGAGGGATCCAAAATAACTCGAAAACTACAAAAAATCGTAGAACATACATGGGGGTTAAATCGATAGGTATGGTACTCTGCTATCAGCTCGCACTGGCTTGACACCTTAAAAGAAACACCCTGTATAGTAGCGTTGTCTGAACTTTACACTGACGCCAGTGGTCGCCAACCTTCGCGATGTGTTATGGCAATCAAATTCGCGTGCAGACACTCATTGAAGCAATTATTGTGATGGACAACTGTCGGTGGCATATTGACATACTGACCGGCTATGATATGTTGTTATTGTAACGTAAAAAAAACTTTTTTATTTTAGAAACGATGCTCCAAACTTTAATATTCTGTTTCGTGTAAGTTTTTTTTTTTTTTTTGAATTAGATCATTGTAATAAGGAAGAAGTTGAAGTAAGAATAAGGGCCTATTTCACGATATCCAAATAGCCACTACTTATCGAATAAATTCAAAAATAGAACAGAATTTCTATTAAATTATTTGCCAAGTAAGTTAATAGGAACTTCATCGTAGGTGGTGAAACAGGCCCTAATGCTTATATTTCAGACTGGATGCAGAAGGCGGAAAGCTGGTTGCTGCACTACAACTTTTGAGCGGCCTCTATCATATCCAGGCAGCAAGAAACACTCAACAAAAGCTGTCGTTTCCAATAGGCTGCAGAAACGACGGCTTTTGTGCTTGCTACACAATAGTTTAAACATATCAGTAAACAATCAATCTGCCTAGCCTTTTCCCAACTATGTTGGGGTCAGCTTCCAGTCTAACCGGATGCAGCTGAATACCAGTAGGGGAGACCAGGGTTGGTAGACCATAGGGGCAGGTTGACTAATAGGGAATAACTTCTAAAATATTCGTCGTAATACGATGTCCATCTTATTATGTTTTTAAAGTAAGGCGACGCTCAATTACGTGTCTCGGTGCGCCGGAGACGGACGCGTTTTAGGAGCAACGGCGACATTTAAAAAAATCAAGGGAAAACGTAAATATTTTTAGCGACATCCTTTTAATTTTATTGACTGCAACATATATCGTAAGGTTTGTAGTTTTCATTATCGGGAAGTATGGGTATTAGACTGTAGATTAATGCCACATATTTGCTTTATTAATGTAGTGAGTCGTGTCCACGGACTCCGATTTACAAAATGGCCGAGCGGGGATGGTAGGCCAACACGTGTACGGGGTTGGTTGACTTATACTTACTAACGAGTTTAGTTTTGGATCTCATGTGATAAATATTTTGTTTCTATAAGTTTAGTAGATAGTATTCAGTAACAAGTACTTACATGACTTACTATACAAAAAAGTGTTATATTTAAGAGCCTATAGGTTTTTATCTCGCTCGCGCGATTCTGCGCGCACGCTAAGTGAGAGCGAGACTGAGTGCGGTGCTGGGCGCCGATAGTTTAGGTAATTGCTTTTTACGGTGAAAATAATGGCAATTTAAAAAAAAAAAAAACATAAGACCTGCTTTATAGTTAGTTCAGTTAGTATGCAAAGTTTCATGACCTAATTTGAAGTACTTTTTGAATACCAGCGGTTTATTGTTCGGTTTAGAGGTAACTTTGGATTTTTTTTCTATCGAGAAAATTTTATGGAATCGTGTTTTCGTCTAACATAGTACTTGACATCAATCCTCAACTTTACCATATATTTATTTCAAAATTAATGCTGCAATAGTTTCGACATATCGGAGGATCATGCTAAGCCGTTTGAGGTAGTATAGGCCCTTAACAACTATATTATTTTGGTATACTATTTGATATTTTTGTGAGTTTATTGCTTAAGTACAAAAAGAGGCAAGTCCTAATATAATTGGAAGGAATACTTGTGTTACCTACTTGTTTAATAACAAATAAAACACGATGATTATATGAAGTTTTCATTTATCAGTCGTATCCAACGGTTTTTTAGTATAGTCAACCTACCCCATATCGTGAGTCATACAACCCCGCTGTCGGGGTTGGTTGACTAACTAGACTTGTTTTTGAAAAAACAAAAATTAACCATCTTCTTACTGAGTAAGAAACTTCAAATAAGCACCATTAATAATCAATAAAATGCTCTATTTAAAACTGTTCTATATAGTTTTGTATCAAATTTAGTTTCGTAGTTCTATGTAAAAATGTTAAAAACTGGTCAACCAGCCCCGATCTCCCCTATTTTACATGGAGCGACTGCCTATCTGACCTCCACAACCCAGTTACTGGGTAATACGATATTTCAATTCAATTAAATTCATTTATTGCACCCAATTCATTGATACCCCTTGGTAAGACTGGTTGTCAGACTTTTGGGCTTCTGACGACCCGTAACGACTGTCAAAGATCCACGAATGACAACCGGGACCAACGGCTTAACGTGCTTTCCGAGGCACGGAGGAATCTCGGTATGTAAAGATGATCACCCATCCACTGACCAACCCCGGCAAACGTAGCTTAACCTGAGAAGAATGTTGAAGAATTTCTTGGACTACCCAAGAAATTCTTGAACTGTGTAAAAATATAAATATTAGATTTATTTAATTTTATAGTGTACCTAATTCATACAAAATTCCATAGAAAGTGCACTTTCAGTTTTCCCGAATTTTCCAATTTCCCCGGCAACTTTTCCAATTTTTCTCTTCACAACAACCTTCCTCGGACGTCAACGAGTATTCGAAGAAAAAATTGCCGAATTGGTCCAGCTGTTCTCGAGTTTTGCCCTTAGCAACACAGTTAGCCGTTCAATTTATTTATATAGATAAGTAGCTACATAGATTGTTTCGAGGTTGTGAGTTCAAATCCGGGCAAGTACCAATGTGGTTTTTTCTATTCATATCTATACTTAGAGAGTCTCTGTCTGAGTTTATCTTGGACTTGAAATGTCTTCCGACGTTTAATGTTTAAGACTTCTCTATCTTCTTATCAGAGCAGGCCATCACATTCACCTTCAAATGTTTGCTAAATTTTTATGGCATCATGGGTATTTTTAGCTTGCGTGTTTCTTCCACTAATACCGGTCAGCGACAAGTCGATTAACAGTGCTACTTTTATACACGGTTATTGGTAAAACCCCAGCAACCTCTTAAAGGATCATTGTACTCATCATTATGAACAACTTTTACTATGGGACCAAAACTGGAATCGCGAAAAAAAAATCAACTGCTCCCTACATTTTGATGAGTTTGATGTAGATTTAAATGTACTGAACAGCTGATTTTTTTTCCCCATTTCAGGTTTGGTCCCATAGTAAAAGTTGTTCATAATAATGAATACAATGACCCCTTAAAAGGTTTGGCGCATTTAACGTTACACGTTGTATACTAATAGTCTCTAAATTTAAACTCTCACTCTGTTTTTTTCTCTCTTATTTTAATTCTAATTCTGGTAACTTTAATTTATTATTTTCCAATTTTAATTAAATATTTAGCTCTTTTATTAAGACTTTAAAAACCGAAATGTAACTTTTGTTGCTGACTGTACCTATTAATACCTACTACGTACAAACTACGTACCCACTACGTAACTACCTACTACAGTACGATATTCACAAATGGAGTTTACGAATCAAATTCACGTACCTACTTACAGAGATATCACACTAACCTAAAATAACTCTATTTTTGGAAATAACAATAAAGTTTTCTTTTCCTCACGACCCTAGAGTATTTTATCTGGCTAAGCTTTTTAAATATCCGCACGTGCTAAAAAATCCTACGATCCAATTTCATAATATTGACTAAACTTACTACTCAATTTAGTTTGTTTTACAAACTCAGGCTTAGCCTGTATTTAGAGCATTTTGTATAAAATAACATTGACGTAATTGAAAACATACTGGAAGTTTGACTGACGCATAAGTATATTAGACGCGAAAACCGCGTGTTTTGATCGTGGTTTATCTTATTTACCAACCTACAATGTTAGTAGCCATAAATCGATTTATTTATAACTAATATTTTATGTGTTTGTTTCTTCAATCATATGATTATCATATCTCATGTTTGGTAAAGAGATCTCATGTTTTGTAGTATTGGAAGAGCGAAAGCGAAAAAAAACGAATAAATTATTTATTTCAGTAAGTAGGTTGGTACGAACACTTTTACACGTCAATTGTATTTTTTTTTAAACTAGAGGCGTTTCCTATCTGACTACTCTGAGAAGAAAGGCCGAAACAAACTCAAAAAAAAGTCTCTTTTAAAGTCTCTGGACTTTAAAAGAGACTGTGACCTCTGAGTTCTAAAGTTCATAACCTTGGTCAGAGATAAAACAAGAACTGTCTCAGCAAAACCTGGGGGGCTAAAACGGCCACTTTGGCAGAATCATAATAGGATAATAAAATTATGAATAATATTTAAAATCTTAAAATGATCACAAACTAACAATTCATAATATATTGTCAGTTTGTGACCGAAATTAAAATCAAAGGTAACCAGAGTCATTTTTCTACCAGCCTGCAAGATACCAGGTTCCCTTTTGCAGACAACCTTTGCAGTATCTAAATCATATTTTTGACAAATAAATATCAATGCTAGCAATTAAAACACAAAAAATCGTTTATTCAAGAACGGCCGAATAGCTTTCGGAGACCGTCGCCTGCTCTCAGAAGCCCTCGGCTAATTTTCTATTCTATTATGTTCCGCTACCGTCATTAGCTTGTCAAAAACTTCCTTCCTTTGTACTGTAGGGATCTCATCAGAAAACCATTTAGGAGCTCCGTTTGAAGAAAGGCATTAATATTATGGGGACACAGAACATGCAAGAATACGTCATACTACTAAGTATTTATTATGATTCAGGAGGCCAGTTTGATAATTCAATCAATCTGCCTAGCCTTTTCCCAACCGTATTGGTGTCGGCTTCCAGTCTAACCGGATGCAGCTGAATACCAGTATTTTACATGGAGCGACTGCCTGGAGGTCAGCTCCACAACCCAGTAACTGTGTAATACGATACCCCTTGGTAAGACTGGTTGTCAGACTTTCGGGTTTCTGACGATTCGTAACGACTGTCAAAGATCCACAAATGACAGCCGGTAACAACGGCTTAACGTGCTTTCCGAGGAGGAGTCTCGGTATGTAAAGATGGTCACCAATCCACGGACAAACCCCGGCAAGCGTAGCTTAACCTGATGACCCGTGCGGCTGTTATTACTTAGCCACAAGGCAGTTTGATAATAAATCACACTATAATAATATTATAAAGGCAAAAGTTTGTGTGTGTGTGTGTTTGTAACTTCTTCACGCTCAAACGGCTCGACTGATTTGGATGAAATTTGGTATGTAGATAGCTTGTACCCTGGACATATAGGCTACTTTTTATCCCGGTCTACGCGGGTGAAACTGCCGGGCGCAGCTAGTGTGTTAGAAAACATCGTGAGGAAACCGGCATGTCCTAGAACTAAAAATTCGAGACATGTGAGATCCACCAACCCGCACTGGGCCCGCGTGGCGGATTGAGGACTCCCCAGCAGTGGGAACGTTACACGGTGATTATATTTAAAAATAAAACATATTTTAGGTTCACAGAACCAAGTAAAAAACAAGCCAAGTGCTTGTCAGACCACGCACAATAAAGGGTTCCGTAGTTCAAAAGGATTTATACCAAAATCAAAATTAATATTTTAATCACAAAAAAATAATTATGTGATAAAATTACAAATTAACAATTTTCGTACTTTTTCCTTTATTTGTGCTGTGAGACCTTGCTTCTTGCCTTATTCTAGGTCAACGGGAAATATCCTATAGGTTTTGATTTACTTGCGACTATCAAAATATGTCGCATAAATGGCCGTATTTTTTTATTGCGTTGACTTCAAAGCTTGAATTTTTTTTTAGGACTCCAAGGGACCATAGATTTGATATTAATTTTAACTTGCTCCACGCGTTCCTGAGAAAAAGGGTCTTGACAGACAGACAGACGGACAGACAGACGGACAACGAAGTGATCCTATAAGGGTTCCGTTTTTTTCTTTTGAGGTACGGAACCCTAAAAACGATAATTTATCATTGGTGCCTGTTCAAATGAAAAAAATCTTTCACAGACCTTCCACACTAAGTAGGTTAGATTAAAAACAAAAATGTAATACCTACGTGTTAGTAGACCCCGATGTGAGCAGTCTATCAGATAGCGTTTTACACACTAGGTACACAATTTATCAAAAGATCACGCTCCACCACTAACACATATTGGCTTAACGCTATATCTATTTGATGCCATACCAACCGAAAACATTTCACGGAAAAATGTTTTAGAAATTCTTTTATTTTCTCAGAAACTTGCCAGATTGATATCACACTCGATGAATATCCTTAAGGCTTTCAAAGGATGTTTACCTACTGAATTCTATCGCTTTTAGTATTCAACAAACTCGTTTTTATTACTTATGATGTGAATAGGATTATTTTGAGTCAAAGTCTCTGGTACCTACTCATAATTTGTCTAAAACAATTGAACTTACCTAACTACTTCTTTTTTTTGCTAGCACATAGGTACTTACATGATATTTTCAGAGTAAAAAACATTTACTTTATTTAATTCAAATTTTCTTAAGTATTTTCCAATTTCAGTATCAGCACCCTTATTTCCGAAACTCAATCAATCTACCTAGCCTTTTCCCAATTATGTTGGGGTCGGCTTCCAGTCTAACCAGATGCAGCTGAATACCAGTATTTTACATGGAGCGACTGCCTATCTGACCTCCACAAGCCAGTAACTGGATAATACGATACCACTTGGTAAGACTGGTTGTCAGACTTTCGGGCTTCTGACGACCCGTAACGACTGTCAAAGATCCACGAATGACAGCCGGGACCAACGGCTTAACGTGCTTTCCGAGGCACGGAGGAGACCCGGCATGTAAAGATGGTCACCGATAAACGGCCCAACCAGATGAATCGACCCGTGCGGCTGTTATTACTTAGCCACGACCTCCTCCTTCTCTTACATGTAAGTTTAATGTTAAAGTTTTATAGATACATACTGCTGGTAGTCGCATACACAGGGCTTGGCATAAAGTGGCACTTCTGTGCGGTGCCACTTTGAGATTTTTATTTTTATTTCTTTCTGTGGCTTTGTTTCTTGTATGTAAGTACTAACAATAGCAATATAAGGTTTTTTTTGTGTTACTAACAGTTTATGACTACGTCTGAAATAATGTCTTATTCTATTCTATAAACCTTCCGGAATAAATTCTCTAAATAATAGTGAAAACCGCATCAAAATCTGTTGCGCAATTTGGAAGAACAAAGCGGCCACACAGAGAGATACGAAAAGCGACTTTAATTTATAATATGTAGGTATAAGTAGATTATACCTATAGATTACAGGAAAAAATATAAGAAGTCTATGATCTGAAAATAACACAACATTGTGCATACAAACTTACAGCAGTTTGCAGTTGGAATGTATGGGAGAACATGTTTTTCAACTACAGTGTTAAGTTTGTACTTGGGATAAATTCATCCCGACTTCCTTGAGCGTGTTCACGCACTCAGCCTTTTCTTTTACAATAAATATGTTCTTCAACGTGTCTTTAACACAATGAGTGAAACAAATTGAGTTTTAAGATGAAATGGGGGCGACCAGACTTTTGAAAATTAGGTATTTTAAGAAGGTATTGCTGTCGCTCTGCGAGCGCTCCGCCCTCGAATTCGTGCGATAAGGACAACTGCAGATCCAACTAAATAGCCTATGTAAAAAGTCACATTTCGAGGTTTGGCTCTCGCCTATTTCCTCCTCCAATATTGGACCAATTTAAAAGATATTTCATACATACAAGTATGCATACAAGTAGCTGATATTTATATTTCTGTAAAAAATCATTGCTTTATCCAGAAAGAAAACAGGCGAGAGCGTTTGTACCTTTTTGTATGGAGAAAAGAGCACCCACGTTTCCTCTTAACTCCGTAACGTAAAAGTCAATTTCCATTGCGTCTACGAAATATTGACCTTTCAATCATAAAATTCTAACTAAATGAAAAGTCCAATTAAAAAATACAAAGTCTACATCGAAAACACAAATCTATAGTCATATTACTTTCCGATAAAGAAAAGTTCCGAATTTTCCACTGTCCTACTTCTCCAAAAGTCTCCAAAATCGGAATAATTATGAATCGTACAGCATTCCTGAACATACGAGTCTAAACCTATAAATATTGTCATAAACAAACAAAATAAGTGAGCGTACAATTATTTTGTTTGCTTGTAGGTAAATAATTAAACAAAGCAGCTATATATGTGTTTGCAATTTACAAAGTTAGGGAAGTAATTAAGACTGGACGTTGCCGTAGTACGTTAGTACTATTATTTATTCTGTGGCCGTAGGTATAGTCGAGTTCAAAAATATATGAACGTCAAAAAAAATCATAATATAGTGACCGTTTTAAGCATCATTAAATTGTGGTCAAGATTAACGTCCGTATTACAGAAGGAAACTCAAGCACTGATCTTTGTTTAAATCTAGTTTAAAACTAGTTTCAACCAATCAAATGGCTTGAATCTAGTTTTGAGTAATGCTTGAGTATTGAGTGACGTTCTGTAATACGGACCTTAGATTCAGTAATACGTGACTGCACTTATCCTGTACTTCCTCCTTATCCTATAGGTTCTATAGAATTTATTGAGCTTTTCAACGCTCACAATATTTTGAATCCTTGACAGTGCCATGCCAATATATTAATGAACTCGACTGTAGGTACCTAGTGCAAGTAAATACAAAAGTAATAGTTGTTCATAATGGTGAGTAATCATTATGAACAACTACTACTAAAGAACCAAACCTGAAATCGTGAAAAAAATCAGCTGTTCCCTACATTTTGACGAATTATGCGAACATAAATGAACTGAACAGCTGATTTTTTTTTCGCGATTTCAAGGTTGGTCAAATAGTAAAAGTTGTTCATAATGATGAGTACAATGACCCCTTACAATATTGCCACTGTTTACACTTACAGCCTGTATACCTATTAGTTGGGGTGCAGTCCGTGCATATCTAAAGAAAGATTGTTAATTTCTACTTTTATTATATCTGTAATTGGCGTGGAGCACATAATAAAGAGTATTCTATTCTATTGTACATATTATAGTTATTTATGCAACTGACGTATAATAAGGGGTATTAAAACACGAATGTGGGTTTATCACACGAGGCGAAGCCGAGTGTGATAATAGTATCACATGAGTGTTTTAATACCTAATTATGTACAGTTGCATACAAGACTTTATCTAGATCCATGTTATCAATCCTCTATGAAAGGTTCTGAAACAGTTTTTTGCAATACTAATACTCGTATCGAACATGGCGGCCGGCGTCATAGTATACGACGTGAATTCGAGTAAGTTTCTTTTCTTCTTTTCTTTTTTTAAATTACGGCGCTGTTGTAGTGAAACGCGCGTGCATTACAATGTTCTTTTTTTGAAAACGAGTTGCATTATGAAATTCAGTACAACATTAAAACACCCATTTGGATGCTATTATGGTTGCCATGGTTACTATGACACTGCCTGTTTTAATGTTGGCAATAAGCTAACTGTTTCAGAAACTTTTATAGAGGATTTATAGCATGGGTGTAGATAAATATTTTTACTAACTCCCAAAAATCTTTTGATAAACATTCTTTGAAAAGAGATCTCTATAATTTTATTCCACAGATCTTTTTCATATCCTTGTATATAAAATACGAAACGATCTGTCTACCTTTATATACTAACAAAAACTCGCTGGTACACAATATTTGTATGTTTCCTACAAATACTTATATCCCAATACCTAATACTAATAGAATCCCGTTTGATCGTATCAAAGGAAGGTCGTGTCGTCATACTCGATCTCTACCAATAACATCCTTTAGATATATCTCTCTTGAAGCGAGAGTAAATACTTAGCCTGATTTGAATAATAGCTTCTTCCTGATCAATACATATCAAAAGAAAAGTCCTGTCTCGCTCGTTACTACTAAATTTCCTTTTTAGGGTTCCGTACCCAAAGGGTAAAACGGGACCCCAGACTCCGCTGTCCGTCCGTCTGTCACCAGGCTGTATAGATAGTTAGACAGTTGAAATTTTCACAGATGATGTATTTCTGTTGCCGCTATAACAACAAATACTAAAAAACAGAATAAAATAAATATTTAAAGGGGCTCCCATACAACAAACGTGATTTTTTTGAGTTTTTATGGATAATGGTACGGAACCCTTAGTGCGCGTGTCCGACTCGCACTTGGCCGGTTTTTTATAGTTACAAAAAAATGAATAGTTGTCGCTCAAAATATCGAGCATTTCGAGAAAGTTTTCTCGTCTCCTTTTTTGCGATTTTTTTAAGATGCTAGATCGTTTCTAGAAGATATCTTTATATAGGCCTTTTTATATATTATATGTATACTTGACTATACACTGTATTTTTTTGGGCTTGTAACATGTACAGCTAACTGTGCGACGAAAAAGCGTTCATGGTCAAAATATCCAAATCCCAAAATGTCCTAGGCTGGGTCATTAGAGCTACAATTAATATGTTACTTTAGAACTACAGATAGCCATCAAAACCACCATTACTTTGGCTGGAACAAGCGTGTCGGTCTGTCAATCCTGCTTCCAACAAGTTTTTGCAATAACATAAAGGCTCCTTCAAACAGGCGCGTCACGCGACGCGAATCACGCGTAGGGGATATCTCAGGATTTGTCCTGGGATCTCAGGATTTTTAGGTTCTTCTCAGGATTGCGGCCGGATTTCGGAAATCTCAGGATTTTTATAATTTTCAATAAAATAGAGTCGTTTTTCAGATCTTTTTATTACATAAACAAATAATAATCTTCTTTAATAGAGAATAATTGAATAAAAACTTTTTACAAAAAAAAAAACTTCCAAAAAAAACACTACAAAGTGAAAAATAACTTTAATTTTGGAAGTCGGTGTCTTTGGATCTGTATTTTAGTTTTTTGCCACCGACTTCCAAAATTAAAGTTATTTTTCACTTTGTAGTGTTTTTTTTGGAAGTCGGTTGTTTTTTTTTTGCAAAAAGTTTTTATTTTTCACTTTTTAGTGGGTCAGTTTATAATTTATCTAAGTTACAACAGCCCAATGGCAACTGCTTATCACTTTTTAGAAAATATTGCTTTTCCCGATGCAGGGACGTTAATTGTTGAGGAGTTCTCCTAGTAAGAACCAGGAGAACTGGAGCTCCATGGTGAAGTCATCATCACCATTATGCATTTTGACGAGCATAAATTACTTAGCAACCATATTAAAGTAATCGAATCGCAACCCGTGAAATACTTATAAATTGAGTAGTTCCGATGGCCATCTGTGGTCTTCATCATCAGTTCCACTTCACCAAATGGTGTTTTCCGAGAGCAAATGCACGAGTTACTATAAAAAATACCCAAATCACTATAGGTGTGCCTATAATATTTGAAGAGTTCCTTCGATTTGTCCAGGATCCCATCATCAGAACTAGATTTTGACAAAAATGGGACCATTTGGGAAGTATACCCTTTCCAACAAAAAATTTTTTTTTCAAATCGGTTGGCAAGCGACGGAGTTATGCGCGAACAAACATAAAAAAAAATACAAACATCCGAATTGAGAACCTCCTCCTTTTTTAGAAGTCGGTTAAAAATCAACTTTGGGCATGTGAATTGCACAAATAAAATCACGCATTATCTCTGGCAATCTGAAACACCGACGTGACGCGACGGTCTCGAAAATGGTTGCCCACAATGTAAGGAGCATTACATCAAAAAATGCGCCTACAAAGCTGTAAATTACGTTTGCGAGAGAATTCGAGAAAATCTCAGGATTTTTCAGTGGAAGTCAGGCTTTTTCTGCGAACTTTTAAATTTTATATGTAACCCTAATCACGCGCGACACAAAGACCGCTCGTCACGTGACACGTGGTGTCTTCGTGTCGCGTGCGATTCGTGCGCCTGTTTGTAGGAGCCTTACAGCGAAGCTAGTATCACAGTTATTCCCTTTTTCATCTTTCATTCCCATGTGTAATTTTGTTCTAAGAAAGGTTAGAATCATTCCAGATCTTTGTGTTTGGGGATTTTTCAAGTACCTACGAGGATAAGAAATTGACTTAAGTTTAGTAAAAAAACTGCTATCGAAAATAGGAAAGAAATATATAAAAATCAATTGCTGTCCGTTAGTCTCGCTAAAACTCAAAAACCGGCTAATTGCGTGTCGAACTTCGCACATTTAGAGTTCCGTACCAAATCGGATTTATCAATAATTAAATATATTATAATAAATATAATAAAGTAATTGTTAGTAAAATATACGTAATAATAAACATTATCATCGAGTTTGAAGTTCATAATATCAATGGGAAGTTAAAAAATTCTCCGGAACAAAATGTGTCAGTTACCAGAGAAACATATTACCTACAATGTGTAACAAAAACCTTGTTCGATCCGAGACGGGGTCATTGTACTCATCATTATGAAAAACTTTTACTATGGAACCAAACCAAACCTGAAATCGCGAAAAAAAATCAGCTGTTCCCTACATTTTGACGAGTTATGCGATCATAAATGTAGGGAATAGATGAATTTTTTTTTCGCAATTTCAAGTTTGGTCCCTTAATAAAAATGATGTTCATAATGATGAGTACAATGACCTATTATCGAATCGAACATGGTTTTTTATTTTGTTTTTATTTTTATTCAGGCTGAAAAGTACAAGCAAAGTCGATAAACCTTTCGGATATTATATGCCAATCGAAATCCGTTCCAACGAAACATTCAGATTGTAAATCGACACTCTATAAAATGTATAAGTAGGTACTAAAAATATTTGCTCGGCCCAAATTTTTTCATGAACACGTAATTTTACAAAGATCTTTTATTATTTATTCAAGATTATCTTCAACCTTCGACCAACCTCGGCTGATGGAAGACGATGATTATTGTAAGACGAAGGACGTTTACCGAATCGAGGGTCTGTTTACTTCTGCCTGAGGTTATACACGGTACAGCAGTTATTCTTATAACAAAAAATAATAATTGTAAAAGATGGTTTATTTAATTACGGAACTTAATTAACATAATTATAGCCTCAAGATATTCGACGTCCTTGAGACTCCTTTTTATGGTGGATGAAATGGACTATTCACGTCTCTAAGCTGCTAACGTTAATAAAGTATTACAATAAAAGGATATCCTTAAAAAAAAAAAAAAAAAAAAATTCGTAGGACGTTAAAAAAAATTTTTTTGAACGTCTTACGAATTGTAGGTCGTAAGTTCGAACGTTTAAATATTTTTAGTACCTATTTAGCATTTTCTAGAGTGTCGATATATAATCTGAATGTTTCATTAGAACGGATTTCGATTGGCTTAAGGCGAAAGCACCGGGATAGCCCGCGTATTTAAAATTTCATACGTTATTTGCAATTTACAAGCATTGTAAGTTGATCTAAATATGATTCGCGGTCGTATCAAATATTTATTTATAGAATTAGTATAATACTATATTACCCTATTGAATGACTATTTCACGAAATCATGAGATTTGAGGTCAATTCTAACATAAGGAGTTGTATTGCTGATTCTAATTATTATAATTCTGTAAATACATATCAGTTACGGCCGCGAATCATATTTTAATCAAGTTAGTCAGGTTAAATTCAACCAGTCATACTAAAATGAAATAACTCGTGGTCATGTAAATGGTGCGAAATACAGCTGTCACAATGAAATAACCTGACACTTTTTTTTTTTTTTTGAGGGTGGGAAATCATCAAATAAGTTCTCCCGCTCTGGGTGGAGCGGAAGGGCGTGTCAGACTTTCACTGACTAAAACCCACCCGTGTTCCTTCAGTTGCCTCTGCCAGGGCCGCGGTATCTTCTTAAAACGACCCCAGCGGCAAATAAACCTGACACCTCAGGCCTAACATGAACACACGCGACAATTACTCGCGCGACGAGTAATTTTATGACAGTTCAAAGCTTTTCTCGTTTTCTGACAGCGCTACCATACAATGTTCTGTCAAACTTGTTGTCGAGAAAGACAAACCCTAACATGGCACCTCAGATAACTCGACTTTTGACAGAATTTTGACAATAAACACGAGAAAATCCCCGATTCGTCTCTCGTTTAGTCGTCCTCGATTTTGACGACGAGACGAGTAGACAAAATTATGATACAAAAAAAAAACTAAAACGAACTAAAGTCTCATAATTTCACGTACTTTAGTCATAATTTTATTTTACACTAGCAGCGCCCCGCGGTTGCACCCGCGTAGACCGGGATAAAAAGTACCTAGCCTATGTGTGTGCCTACTAACAACATACAAATACACGCACACACGCACTCACAAACTTTCGCCTTTATAGTATTATATATAGTGTGATTATATTACTAATGAAAATTGTTGTGCCAACCCCAAGTTTTTTTGGGTTAAGGGCAGGAGAATGATATGATGATGATTATTAATGAAAATACTTAGTTTTAAACTATATTTATATTGGAATGATGTTCTTTTCGGCGGCCGCGAGAGAAACTGTGACGGAGGGGTACACTATAACGTAGATGAGCATCCCTTTCAGTAGGTAATAACCAGTCACTTTGCCAATTATGGTGATTAACAAAATCGAGGGAGTTATGACAGTGCAATAACAAACCTTCGCAACATAATTACTAAAATCTCTAGTTCATTGTCATTTGTGGTGATTCTCTAGTGAGTGTAGTGTAGCAGTGGAGGCCCAGTTGTAACGGCCCTGACTTAAGAGTTGTAGGTCATAGGTTCGAACCCCGACAGGCGCTTTACTTTGTGTAAATTATATCATCACCACTGCTCTCAAAACGGTGAAGGAAAACATCGTGAGGAAACCGGCATGCCTAGAGCAGTACCTACATTATAGGCTGATTATGTTAAGTTATCAAGTGAGTAGGTATGTATATTATTTGCCACTAATTTTCATTTTTGTCATTTTGTATTTAAATTCGGCACCAATGAAAAACATTTATGAAAAACTAAACAAATAGGTATTAAAAGAGGTGCACGTAAAATCATTATAGTACATACCAATTCCATGCAAAAAAAATGAAAAATGAGTGAAATAAAACGGAACCTCAAGCCGATGTTGCTATGATATAAATGATTTGTTTTTAATAACTTGCTACATCGGTCTCTCGTCTCGAGATAGAGAAGTGTCAAAGTGCCTTTTTCGAATTTACTCGAGCTTAACGCTCATGTTAGGGATTATAATAACGTCAGAATCGACGACAAATTTCGATAAATCGTGATATCTCGTTTTCTCGTGCTTGCCATGTTAGCCCTGCTGGGGGGCAATTCTCGTATTTTTAACATCGTTCGCAATGTCATCTCAGTCTCAATCTGTCAAAAATTGTATAGCGTTTACCTACATTTTTGACATTTGATTGACGCTGGCATAAGATTGTGAACGTTTTTAGGTACGGGAATTGGCCATCTGACCTGCAAATTGCAAAAAATGTAAGAAAATTTGAATTTCGCAGGCTACGACACGGTTCAACCAAATTCACTGAGAGGTGCAGAAATCCCTACCTTTGGCTAACATTGTAAGATTTACGAGAAAAACTGTTCGTCCTTTTTCTATGGGATTTTTGTATGAGTTATTGTAATTTGGACAGGACAACGTCTGTCACAACGAATGATTATACATGGTGTAAGTGTAAACAGTGGCAATTTTTAAGGGGTCATTGAACTCATCATTATTAATAACTTTTACTATGGGACCAAACCTGAAATCGCGAAAAAAATCAGCTGTTCCCTGCATTTTGACGAATTATCAAATCAAATAAAATCATTTATTTCAGATAAATAATTATCCATAAGTAAATTATGTATCAAATCTTCTATACTTAAGTAAAATTAAACTCAAAATTAAAATCAAAAATAAAAACAAAATTACAAACAAAATTAAAATCAAACTTAAAATCAAAATTAAAAATAAAATAAATTGAAAACAAAATTAACATCAAAAATTAAAAATATTAAAATCAAAATTAAAAATAAATACACATACCTATAAGCATATTACATTAAATAATAATCGCAGCAATTATGCGAACATAAATGTACTGAACCGCTGATTTTTTTTTTCGCGATTTTAGGTATGTTCCCATAGTAAAAGTTGTTCATAATGATGAGTACAATGATCCCTTAAAAGATTACCACTGCTTACACTTACAGTCCTGAATTTAAAAGACAAATTACTTCTATTGGAATAATATTTTACAACAAAAAAAGGGGAAAAAAACTGAAAGGTGTAGGACACCCGGTTGGAACGAAGTTCCTTTCGCTGTACCTATATTTAAATGTATATCAGAGTCATCTTCTCAAGTTGAAACCTTGAAACACACTTGAAACTGACTTTTTGGGGCATAATGCTTTTTCGTAACGTGACGATTTGTATCAGTTTACTCCTATTGCAAGCCGCGTTAAAGAATTTCGTTCCATTATCAATACAACTAAGTGTCTCTTAAATTATATTTTTATGCGTAAACACGATCTTCAAAAGTGTCTGCAACTCTGCACTCTAATATTATAAAGTAAGTATGTATACTTAATAGGTGGCAGTGGCATCTCCAAGGTGTTTTATATGACAAACATAATTAGTTATTAAATTAATAAAGTCACTTTTCGTCTGTCTATTGTGTTCGCGTTGATCTTCTAAACCACGCAACGGATTTTGATGCGCTTTTCACCATCATCATTAAGAGAACTTATTCTGGAATGTATTATGCCACCAAAAACATTTTAATGTAAAATGTTGCCAAGACGAGACCACATATAGCTCGCACTGACAAAAAGCTATCAGATCTCATGTAGAGCCAAGCTTCTAACTCTACACGCCCTAACTCTCCAAGCCCTTACTTCACAAACTCTACACCTTAGTCAAAATATGAGGCTTGGCCGTTTCGTTACTACAAGAACTATTGTTTAACAGAAAAGTAATGAACAGTGAATACATTTTTCACCTTGCGCCCATGTGATGGTAGCGAAACGGCCAAGCCACATATTTTGACTAAGGTGTAGAGTTTGTGAAGTTAGGGCTTGGAGAGTTAGGGCGTGTAGAGTTAGAAGCTTGGCTCTACATGAGATCTGATAGCTTTTTGTCAGTGCGAGCTATATGTGGTCTCGTCTTGGCAACATTTTACATTAAAATGTTTTTGGTGGTATTTCATTTCCTTCTTGGCAACATTTTACATTAAAATGTTTTTGGTGGGATTTCATTTCCTTTTGTAAGTTGCTAATGATATTTATACGAGTATTTTTCATTTTTTCTTTCTTTTTTTGGGGGGTTAGGTTGATAGGTAGGAGATTATTAAACATTTATCGAAGTATATACAAGTGTATTAATATTATTCGTATTATGTAAGTACTTATTATTTGCGGAAGTCGCATACAAATTTTCATCCCCTAGTTTAAGGGGTTGGGGGGGTAAAAGTTCCAAGTTTTAGAATTTTTTTGTTGTTTGTGTACTAATACTAGCTTACATGCCAAATTTCAGCTTTCTAGGACTTCAGGAAGTACCCTAAGAATTTTTATGATCATCAGTGAGTCAGTGACGAAATCGGGGTATTTTAGATATCAATAAAATCTAAAGTATAAGAGCTATGCAATTGAAACTTTATAGGTTTAATAAGTCAACCACTGAGATCATATCCCGAAAATTTTGTTTATCTGGTATAATCCAAACTCAAGTTAAGAAGTTTCAAAAATACGACGAAGTGCTTCGAGAAAAGGTAGGTAGTGCCCTTGCGCTTCGCTTAGCTCGTCTTGGCGGGGGCACTCCCGTGCCCCCAGATACAGATCGCGGCACGTAACTTGAACTAAAATGGTGGTCGTCGGCGATCTGCTGGTCGATTTTGGAAAAATCTCACCGTGAAACTTAGGTGAAGTGAGTTTGTTTTTGGCTAGGAATTGACACTATTGACAGCTCACTCCACGCTCACTTCACCTAAGTTTTCACGGTGAGATGGTTACAGAATCGCACTGCTGTAGTATACTTTTAATTACACATACAAATACAATCTTCTGTACAACCTGTAATTTCGCGGCCACACCAACGGGATATAGGTATGCCGTTGATTATTGCGATGATGGACGTAGGCCGTAGCCACAACTTATCGCGATAATTTGACAACGGCATTCACATAGCTGATTGACGTGGTGGTAACTCGGGTGGCGGCGTTCAAGTGTATAGCCACTCAATTTATCGCGATAATTTGGCGATAATTATCGGAATAATTACCGCGATGTGTATGGCGATGATATGCCTTGACGTTGACGTTGGTGTGGCCCCGACATAACAGGTTATAGTTCAACTTACGTGGCGCGATATGTACAGAAATTTGTATTTGTATGTCTATGTATAACAAAGTGAAAGAACTACAGATCGCCGACGACCAACATTTTGGTTCAACTTACGTGGCGCGATCTGTACAGAAATTTGTATTTGTATGTCTATGTATAACAAAGTGAAAGAACTACAGATCGCCGACGACCACCATTTTGGTTCAACTTACGTGGCGCGATCTGTACAGAAATTTGTATTTGTATGTCTATGTATAACAAAGTGAAAGAACTACAGATCGCCGACGACCACCATTTTGGTTCAACTTACGTGGCGCGATCTGTACAGAAATTTGTATTTGTATGTCTATGTATAACAAAGTGAAAGAACTACAGATCGCCGACGACCACCATTTTGGTTCAACTTACGTGGCGCGATCTGTACAGAAATGTGTATTTGTATGTCTATGTATAACAAAGTGAAAGAACTACAGATCGCCGACGACCACCATTTTGGTTCAACTTACGTGGCGCGATCTGTACAGAAATTTGTATTTGTATGTCTATGTATAACAAAGTGAAAGAACTACAGATCGCCGACGACCACCATTTTGGTTCAACTTACGTGGCGCGATCTGTACAGAAATTTGTATTTGTATGTCTATGTATAACAAAGTGAAAGAACTACAGATTGCCGACGACCACCATTTTGGTTCAACTTACGTGGCGCCATTGAGTTATATAACTAGAGAAGCAAACCTCATTAAAATGTGTAAAAAAAGTATAACCACTATTTAAATGCGACGACGTAGCTTTGAAACCACTAAACATTTAAAAGTAAACATATATCTCTCTCACTTACACAAGTCGCAAGAACAATACTGTCGCTTAGATTAGACAAAGACCGCAATATAAAAGTGCAATGGCGGTATGGGGTTGCCTACCCATGCGAAATTTTACCCAACTTTTTAAACGTTAAAAAAAATGTAACGTTAAACGGTACACGTTAAATTATTTTTTAAGTATGTGAATTATGTATTTCTTATTAGATGTGTATTAGAAGGTTATATGTAATGAAAATAATCAAGGCATTTTCTTTTTGAACATTTTTTATTTCCTTTAGTTAATTTTCATACATATAATTTACATTTTTAAATATTAAAATATAAAAACATTAAAAAATATTAAAAATAGTAGCCCACCGGTATCGGGAACAGGGTCCAAGGTACCGGTGGTCAGGGCTGCTTAGAGAGGAACCTCCTAACGATACGTGCGGTGTCCAGAAGTATCGCTTTCTGGAGCAATCTTCCTTAATCCAGCTGCCTAACGAGAGCCTCTTCAGGTGTTGATCGAGGCTCTTGGCTATTATGCCATTAGCCGTCACGACTATCGGCACAACGATTGCTGTATCACATCCCACATGTCGACAACCTCGCGAGCCAGGTCAAGATACTTAATCTGCTTATCTTTTTCAGCTTTCACGAGGTTCACGTCATGCGGGACCGCTATATCAATAATCATTGTGCAACGCTCTAATCGATCTATCACCACTATGTCTGTCTTATTGGCAACAATAGTCCTGTCAGTTATGATAGATCGATCCCAATACAACGTAATATTGCCATTTTCAAGAACTGGGTCGGGCACATACCTACAGTACGGTACTTCCAATTCCACAAGACTGAATTTCAGAGCAAGTTGCTGGTGGATAATCCTGGCTACAAGTTTGTGCCTATACAAGTAGTCTCCGTTAGCCAGACGAGACCAGTCAGAAATAATGTGACGGATTGATTCTCCCGGACGGTGGAATGCCTGACAGATGTCAACCGTGCCGTCCTTCACAATATATTTCCGGTAGTTGTTCGTCATCATAACTACGTCCATAATCGCAAAGACAAAACCTGCGGTTTCCCCAAAGAGTCAGTTTTCTATAAGTCCTAGTCTTTTATCGTTTATTTTTTATAATTTCTAGTCTTTTATTTTTTGTGATATATTTTTTTCCTTTTCTTAGTCTTCTAGCCGATAAATTTTTCAAACGGTGAATTATTTTCCTCATTTTGGGCTTTCGGGGCGTTTCAGTTAATTCGACTATCTCTTCGTCGGTTTCCACAGCATCCACATCCATATTTTCTTCTTCTGAAAGCTCCACCTGCTCTTTAGAATAACGGTTGTCCTGAAAAATATACAATTTATTCTAGGCAAAACAGCTCTTTACAATCTAAAAACTAAGTTGAAAAAACATTCAGTACACAATGTAGTTTGAGTCGATATAAACTAATTTGTTGCTGTGGTAGTTCAATGAGAAGGCATTTTTTGTTGGCATTACCTATAATTTTATAATATTAATTGCCACATAAAATCATTACTTACAATAAGCATTACAATTGCTTGATTGGACAAATAAACACGGCCACATTCGCTTTTTGGGCCTATTTTATCTTGATCACGGAAGTGCTTCAAACAAATGACAGTAGATTTAGTAGGTAGCCAGTCAGTCTCTTTTCTCAGCAATCGGATTATTGATTGAGAAAATTGATTGCATCTTTAGGTACTCTGGAACATTGTTAATTATTATTAAAAAATATTTAAAATCGCTTATTCCATAAATTAAAAACTCCCACAAATGTGGGAAACTAAAACATAGTTTTTAGTTGTAACACTGATCATGATTTAAAAAAAATCTACATTTTATTTATTTTACTGCGTTTTTACGATGATACAGACACAGAAACAATAAACTTACGTGTGAAAAGTAATTCCGGTAGTTTTTGTGATCTAGAATCGCATTCTTTCATTACGCATTTACCCGTTTTAGCGATATTTTTTGTCGCGTGTCACTCGGTTCACTTCGGCTGCCGTCATACAGAGCACTGAACTGACGTTAGCTACGCATACGGCCGTGGCCGTATGTCCAGTGGCAACGCCTTGGCGCGGTAATTGCTAATCTAGTGTATATATATCAATGCGTGGCGCGATCTGTACAGAAATTTGTATTTGTAACTCTATGTTTAACAAAGTGAAAGAACTACAGATCGCCGACGACCACCATTTTGGTTCAACTTACGTGGCGCGATCTGTACAGAAATTTGTATTTGTATGTCTATGTATAACAAAGTGAAAGAACTACAGATCGCCGACGACCACCATTTTGGTTCAACTTACGTGCCGAGAAATAAAGAAATCTCGATGTTTTGTGAAGTCGTAAAAAGCGTGCGAAAGCAGGGGCGGGCGCTAGTATGACAATAAAATTGTTAAAGCTTTTCATCGGTTTGAACTTTAGTAATACACTACTTTTAGGTGCTATGGTATTATTAGGGTAAAATCTGTAAACCATAGAAATATAAAATGTCTATGGTGTAAACTGTACCTTAAACTAAAACTACTGGGTAATATTATTATTGCGCAGCTTTGCAAATGGTACTTTTTCCGATGTTCCAACTATGTGCTTCTACAGCGAATAATAACTATGGTGTTTGTAAGGAGATTGAATAAAAATAATTAATTACTGGCTGATCGAGCCAAAAAAAACTAGGAAAAGCCAAATACTTACCACAAAGAAAAAAATTAAAAGTAAAACTTAATGGCATTCCATTTTTTTATCGTATATGGCCAGTATTTAGTGAATTAATAAAATAATTCGATTATATTAGTACTTAATAATTCTATGGTATTAATAAAGGTTAGCTTATGTTTACTTTTTATTGTAAAAACACTGTCTGTTTATAAGAAAAGTGCTAAAAAGTGTGTTTTTCCCATTGATATAAAAAGTAGTAATATATAAGTCAATGGTTTTTCCTCATTCGTTTTGTGTAAGTAAAACTAAAGCCTACTCGAATATTTTTTTAGGGTTCCGTACCTCAAAAGGAAAAAACGGAACCCTTATAGGATCACTCGTGTGTCTGTCTGTCTGTCTGTCTGTCTGTCCGTCTGTCCGTCTGTCACAGCCAATTTGCTCCGAATCTAATAGACCGATTAAGTTAAAATTTGGTACACACATGGATTTCTGTGACCCAAACACGTACAGCTAAAATAAATATATGAATTTTGAATATGAGAGTCACTTTTAGGGGGAAAATAAGAAAATTTAAAAAAAAAGTTTTGTAAACTGTACCGTGTGACATATCAAATGAAAGGGCTTACTATGAGAGTCTCAAATATATTTTTTTTATAATTTTAAAATATATTGTTTTAAAGTTATTTAAGAAAATAGACGAAAATTGACCATTCCCCCCCCCTTATCTCCGAAACTACTGAGCCTAAAATTTTGAAAAAAATATAGAAAATAGTTCTATACCTGTAGATTACAGGAAAACCTATAAGAAGTCTGTGGTCTTAAAATAACATGGTAAATCTATATATATAAAAAAATCAAAGTCCTGACTGAGTCACTGAGTAATATATCAACGTACAGCCCAAACCAATGGACCTAGAGACTTGAAATTTTGCACATAGATACCTTATATAGTGTAAACATCCACTAAGGAAGGATTTTTGGAAATTCCATCCCTAAGGGGGCAAAATAGGGTATGAAGGTTTGTATGAAAAATCCTATCCCTTGAGTTAATAGACTTGAAACTTAGCACGAATATTCATCTAAGTAAATTATAAAGTTTATCATTTTGAGTTTTCCTAAACTACCCCCTAAAGAGGGATTGGGGGTGGGATTTGGTTAATGAACTTGAAACTTAGCACAAATACTTGAATAAGTAAGTAATAATGAGGTTTAGGGATGTTAAAGTTTGTATAGAAGAATTTTAAAGCGCAGTCCGATTAAAAAAATGGTACTTTGAGTCAAGTTAGGAAACTTGCCAAACGAATTTTCACCAATTTTGACGGCATATAGCTGATGTTTTAAGGAGTAACTAAGGCTATTTTTATTTTAGAAAAATAATTAGGGTTCCGTGCAAGAAAATTAAAATCCATGAAATCAGACAACCACGTACAGTCCAGTACAAACTTACTAAGCCTCCGCTGTCTATTACGGCTATAATAAGAAATAATAAAAGTAAAGCAAAGTTAAAAATTTAAGGGGTCGGTCCCCATACAATAAACTTTTCATTTTGAAAAAAAATAAAAAATAATCTAGCATGTGGGGTGTCGTCGTCTACAACTCATTGAGTAGAGTACAAACATATTTTTTTTTATCTTCTAAAATTAAGAAATAGGGGGCCGCAAAAGTTGTAAATTTTAGACCATTTTTGTACGAGCTCTAGCGCAACAATTAAACAAATTAGGAATTTGAAACTTCTTTATACCATGTTGGTACCATAAATACTGTATTTAAGCAACAATACCGAAAACGGCGATTCATAAGGTACCTATTTTGTTTAAACATGGGTGATTTTCTGCAACTGCAAAAATAACCTTGTAATTCACAGTATCATTATAAAATAAGTAAGAAAGAAAGAAAGAAAAATTTTTTTTATTTGTGACAAGTAAAAAGTTATCTTTGCGATTGTTAAACATATAATATGGTACGGAACCCTTCGTGCGCGAGTCCGACTCGCACTTGACCGGTTTTTACCTATAGCAGGCCGAAGAAGCCCGAAAACCCTTAGCCATTTACATACTAAGAAAACCGGCCAAGTGAGTGTCAGACCACGCACAATGAAGGGTTCCGTAGTTAAAAAGAATTTATCTCAAAAACAAACTTAACATTGTAGTTTAAAAACATGTTCTCCCATACATTGGTACAATCTGCCTCGCAATCTGCATTATCCAACTATGTTGAGGTCGGCTTCCAGTCTAACCGGATGCAGCTGAATACCAGTATTTTATATTGAGCGACTGCCCACAACCCTTGGTAAGAGTGGCTGTCAGACTTTCTGGCTTCTGACGACCCGTAACAACCGTCAAAGATTCACAAATGACAGCCGGGACCAACGGCTTAACGTGCTTTCCGAGGCAAGGAGGGGTCTTGGTATGTAAAGATGGTCACCCATCCAAGGAATAGCCGCGACAGGCGTAGCTTAACCTGATCGATCGACCCGTGCAGCTGTTATATACATAGCCACAACCCCTCTTTTCAATTCTTTAAAATAAGTATTATAGACTACAATTAAGTAGCTTAATAAGTTTAACAACGGTTATTACAAAACAAACAGCTAAGTATTTTCAATTAATCCTATTACGCTTTATGGCATTTTTATGGAGGCCACTTTACTCAGACTGACCCAAATTGAATCAAGGGAAGTACCTACCTATGAACATTTTATTTAAAAAAAAAAGTTCGCCAAGACCTTATGATTACTATGAGAAAAAGTAAAAATGGTTTTAATTCGACTGTATTTAAAGGTTTTGTTCAGTTAAAAATATCTTTCTATGCTATCCTTTTCCTTAAAAATTCGTTTAAAAGTTATTAAATAAATCGCTTAATAATAAAGATGCACTCATATCCAGCAATTGCGAACAGGGAAAATCATGGAGCCTCATTTTATTAAAAACTTCTAACGGGCCTCTGGCTTCGGCCCACATTCGGCCGTCATCGGTGACGGACGGAGTGTGTTCAGATAGAACGCAGTCTAACAATTTTATTATCATACTAGCGACTCGCCCCTATTTCGCATGGTTTTTACGGCTTCCTGCGGAAGGTCCGGGTCCCCGAATCCCGATGGAATTGTCAAGAAGATATACCTACCTACTCAAATTAGCACAATGTGTATTTTTCTTTAACTCAGATAACATAATGAACTTTGAACAGCCAATCATACGTGAATAATCTTTTGCGCAGTTAGTGTGAACGATTAATGTCACTCTATATTATTATTATGCACTTAAGTTTCGTTATCGATAAGTATTTCGATTGAATACTTTTGAAATTCGATTTGAGCTCGAATGGAATCAAAAGTGTCAATGAGCCCGTTGCTCCCTCGTTCAAGTGATGTCAACGTACTTATTCCATTGGGTTCTTGCTAAGAACCCAATGGAATAAGTACGTTGACACTGAACTTCTTACAGAACTCGATTAGAGTCTGTTGATTAAATTTAAGTATATAAATCAAGAGACATCGTTTTATTTTTCTTGTAATCTTTACATAAACTTCTATCACATTGATTAATTTCTGATTTTTCTCTTTTCAAACTTCGGAGATAAAGGGGGGAAACGATTTTTTTTTTTTAATTTTTCATCAAAAGTCGAAAACTATGCAGCCTAAAAAAAATAAAAAAATGTTTGAGAATGAGCTCTTTCAGTCCCTGTTGCAAAAAAAAAAAAAAATATTTTTATTTCTTTCCTATTTGCGAAATAGTTGTGTAAACGTCATCTAAAACAGTTCCAAATTTCAAGTTGATAACATTAGTAGTTCTTGAGATATCCAGCTGTGACAGACAGACAGAAGACTGAGTCGCACCAAAAGGGTTCCTTTTTACCATTTTGGTACGGAACCCTAAAAGAGAAGTCCTGACTGATTGACTGGCTGACTCATCAACCCTTGGACCTAAGAAAGCTGAAATTTTGCACAGAGGTTCCCTTTATAATGTAGACACGGAATAAGGAAGGATTTCCCGACATCCACGCGGGCGAAGCCGCGCAGGCAGTGCTAGCTGTGCTAGTGATATAATATGTAGAAGTTTCAAATTCCTTTATCTTGTTTAGTTGTTGCGATAGAGCTAGGACAGAAAAACTAACTAAAACTAACAACTTTTGCGGCCCCCTATTTCTTCATTTTTGAAGATAAAAAAAAATATACATTTGTACCCTACTCGATGAGTTATGGTACCTACCTATCAGAAATATGAACTATTTCAATAGTAATAATATAAATATAATCACCTGTGCACTTGAAGATCTTATGACTGCGTCAGTGAACGGAATTCGCGTAGCAGAATTTTGGGCTAAACGTAATATTTGAATTTTTACAACCATTTACCCTCGATATGCTAAGAAGAAGTATTTAATTCCTATGGAATCGTATTTTTCCCAATGTCTTACTCGTACATATAAAATAGAGGTAAGAAAGATATCTAGAATCTAATTCAGTAATGTTTTTCTTCAATTATTCACTATCACGAATAATAGTAGCACGTTTTATTCAGCTCGCGTCTTACGAGGCATAGTTTAATATAATTAGGGACGCAACAGCGACTTGGCTCGGGATAACATAATAATTAACTTAGTTTGCGGCGACATAAGAGCAAATCCAATATAGCAAGCGTTATAAATTAACTGTATCCACTGGAATGCTTGTATTTTAAAGGTATTATTTGCTTGGTAGAAACAACGTTTATATTATTAACATACTAGCGGCTTCGCCCGGATTCGATGTCGGAAAATATCCCTCGGGAACGTACTACTGGGATTAAAAGTACCCTAAGGTTTAATCTATTTAAACAATGTCTTCTCGCACTGCTTATTTAAAGTATCTGAAGGAGCGGCGCGCGCATTGATAGATGATTGCTTCGATGGGATCCTAAAACCTAACGGAACGGAAAATTACCAACTTGCATGCCATTGCAGGCTACTTTACTTATACTTTAGCGTTAGTATAAATCCTCTCTGTTACCTACCTATCCCGTGGGAATTAAAAAAAATATTTAAGACTAAATGTTACGTCAAAATGCGAACTATGACTACATTTCCAATCCCATAAATCTCTTAAAAAAAGGTACACAATATTTTTAACATTATTTGTTAATTTTAAAATCAACCCTAGTTTACCTCCTTATGGGATGATTTTTTCATAAATCAAAAGTATAAATTTGAATTTTCATATCCCTAACTTAAGAAATTCTGGGTTTCCCATACAAACTTTCATCCCCTATATCACCCCTGTAGGATTATAAGTAGCCTACGTCCTTCCCCAGGATGCCATCAGCCTTCGTCATATCTATAGGCGGACGTATCTTGGCGAGCCAGATCATAGACTTTCCGAACTTTCATGTCACCATTTGGTTCATAAAAAATGTTACTGCGAAGTTCAGACTTGCCAAGAAGATACGTCGGCCGTATTGGCGGTTTGTAAGTACAATGCTACAAGGTTATTTCACATTTATAACAGTGACAATTTCACAAAATGTTTACCGTTGTTGTTGTGTTGTTTGTTTTTTTTTGTTTACTACTTTTTTTTTTTTTTTTGTGGATGGGAAATCATCAAATGACTTCTGCCGCTCTGTGTGGAGCGGAAGGGCGTGTCAGACTTTTACTGACTAAAACCCACCCGTGTTCCTTCAGTTGCCTATGCCAGGGCCACGGTATCTTTTCAAAACAACCCGCGACCCCAGCGGCATGGGCCCTATTGGACCCCTTCTTTTGCTGACATCTCTTTGAGGCGGACGTGGAACACAACGCGCCGTCGACCCGGGCCTGCAGTGCGATTCTGTAACCATCTCACCGTGAAAACTTAGGTGGAGTGAGCGTGGAGTGAGCTGTCAATAGTGTCAATCCCAGCAAAAACAAACTCACTTCACCTAAGTTTTCACGGCGAGATTTTCACAGAATCGACCGGCAGGTCCTTACCGGACGGCGAGCTACAGCCCACTACTCACCGTCCGCAAGCCCGCGCCTACGGTGGCCGGAAATCGTCTCTCGATTCCCGCCGCCCAGGGCGTCTCCTGCGGCGACTGAGGGCGTGAAGCTGCCTCTCCCTCACGCGTTCCGCCTCCTCCTTCGCGAGCATTACTGCTTCGCAAAAGGAGGTGACGGCCTCGCATGCACTCTCGCTCCGCACCATGGCCTGGACCAGGTTCGGACCCGAGAGATCGCTGCCACCGATACTCCTTTACTCCTGGCAATGTCATTTAGGCGCCAAAATATTCTTGTAGCACTACACCAACCTGTAGGTGTATTAACTTCGTGATACCAACTTATCAATAATTAAAGTAGGTAGGTAGGTGACAAAATTGACAACTAGGATATGAGACTTTTGCCTACATTGCATTGTTTACTTTGTCATTATTTTTTTTATAGTGCGTTTTATTTGTGCAGACTGAAACATTTTTCTTTCTTTTTTTCTTTCTTTAGTGTATCATACCAAAAAAAACACTAGAAAAAGAATTGTTTTAAATTTGGTAATACCTATTCAATTTAATTTCCTATTTCGTTTTCCCGCTTCCCAGATTTCTATTAGCACTATAAAACCAGTACCTAATCTATCTGAAAAGTCCTCATAAAACTTCCAAGGCCAGGGCCTCACAATTCGAGGTACGTACCTACTTGAAACAGGCCCCGTTCAATTGTTGTCAAGTCCTGGGCCTGTTGAGGCCACACGAGCACCTACAAAACATGGCCGAAATTCCAACTAGCCCTTAACATTACGAAATACTTGAAGTATTTAAGGAACCTAAGCCACGTGTATGCTTATTACCAATCGCGAACAAATAAATGTAAGTACCTACCTACATATATTCTTTTTATACAAGGGCCCAATCGCAAAGTCCCTAAGTCCACTGAGACTTTTTTATCAACGTGTAGAACATGTCAAAATTGAAATACCCTTTTTTTCTTCTTTTTACTTGTAAGTAGGAAATTAAGTAATTCATCTTAATATATAAAAATCAATGCCACTTTTCGTTGTAATTTTATAACTCAAAGAACGGCTGGGCCAATTTAGCTGATTTAGGTTTTGAAATGTTTGACGTACTTCAGAAAAATTGGAAAAGATGGCCGGGAAAATTGGAAAATTCTGGAAAACTGAAAGTGGAAGATTGAAATTGGGACAGGACAACGTCTGTCGGGGTCTGCTAGTTTATTTATAAATTATTTAAAACACACATACAACTATCATCACAGGCAGGTATATACCTACTTACCTAGCCGAGTTTAATTGATAAGATACTTATCTACTTTTGTATTATCTGCAGGTTTTCCTTGAAATGGCTAATGAGTAACTAAGATGTGCTGTGATGTGGGAACAAGTGTAAAAAGATATTAAGTCCAGTCGTTAGGAGCTAAGTCCATCACACAAAAAGTTGATTTATTTGAAAATAAGTGAGCATATTAAGTAATTTCTTGATCTCAATTAATATAAGTTAATTTATTCTTAATAAATTTATTTATTTTTCACTAGCTTTTGCCCGAGGATTCGCAAGCGTGGAAGTCGAAAATATTCCACAGGAACGTAGAACCGGGATAAAAATCCTACATCCTATATCTTAATCCAGGTCAGGTCTACCCAGGTACCAAATTCCATCCAAATCCGTTCAGACTTTTAGCGTGAAAGCTGAAAGCGTAACAAACAAACATAAACTCACTTTTGCTTATAAAATTAGTTAGGATTTTTAACCCTTTTCTCAGATGGAAATCGGAATGGAATTCCTCAAACCAACGCATATTTAAGAGTTTTTCTCGCTCGTAAAACTCGATTTTTGGACTAAGGGACTTACTGCAACTGGTCCCTTATTCCTTTGATCAAAACATTTAAACGAAAACTGGTAACACCGCCACGTTTGCAACACAAAGATGGAAAAGTAACATGATAAAAATATAATGACTTGGAAGCATTTTGTGGAAATTATAAATGTCTATTACATTTCAGTTATAGTAATAATGTGGAAACAAAAGGTCCAATTTGAAATAATAAAAAGTAAATTAGGTACCTACTTAAGGCGGGGTGAAAGCAAGCGCCGTAGGTATTAAATGCTTACCGCAGCCCCCGCAAGGAGTAGCGATACGTAATAAATTACGATGCGCGGGAAACGCGCGCCAAGCGCACCGCTCATGAGTTCATGAACTCGAGTAGGTACTATGTTGCGTCACAGAATAGAGCAATGCAGTAGATAAACTTGAACTGATTAGTATACAAGTTTATTTTGTTTTATTTTTCTAGTAAGTATTTTTGAAAGTTGTAGACAGATTAGACATTTTAGACAGATTTTAGACATTTTAGACACATTTTAGACATTTTAGACAGATCCAAGATGGCGGCTGCGAAAATTCCCTAACTGTTCGTCATGGGTGTCATTTTCGTGATATTTTAGGTCGCTGAAAACGATAGTGGGGTCAAAATGAAAATCCAAGATGGCGGCTGCGACCTAATTTTTCGTCATGGGTGTCATTTTCGTGATATTTTAGGTCGCTGAAAACGATAGTGGGGTCAAAATGAAAATCCAAGATGGCGGCTGCGAAAATTTCCTAATTTTTCGTCATGGGTGTCATTTTCGTGACATTTTAGGTCGCTGAAAACGATAGTGGGGTCAAAATGAAAATCCAAGATGGCGGCTGCGAAAATTTCCTAATTTTTCGTCATGGGTGTCATTTTCGTGATATTTTAGGTCGCTGAAAACGATAGTGGGGTCAAAATGAAAATCCAAGATGGCGGCTGCGAAAATTTCCTAATTTTTCGTCATGGGTGTCATTTTCGTGATATTTGAGGTTGCTGAAAACGATAATGTGGTCAAAATGAAAATCCAAGATGGCGGCTGCGAAAATTTTCTAATTTTTCGTCATGGGTGTCATTTTCGTGATATTTGGGGTCGCTGAAAACGATAGTGGGGTCAAAATGAAAATCCAAGATGGCAGCTACGAAAATTTCCAAATTTTTCGTCATGGGTGTCATTTTCGTGTTATTTTAGGTCGCTGAAAACGATAGTGGGGTCAAAATGAAAATCCAAGATGGCGGCTGCGAAAATTTCCTAACTTTTCGTCATGGGTGTCATTTTCGTGATATTTTAGGTCGCTGAAAACGATAGTCGGGTAAAAAGGAAAATCCAAGATGGCGGCTGCGAAAATTTCCTTTTTTCGTAATGGGTGCCATTTTTGTGATATTTTAGGTCGCTGAAAACGATAGTGGGGTAAAAATGAAAATCCAAGATGGCGGCTGCGAAAATTCCCTAATTTTTCGTCATGGGTGTCATTTTCGTGATATTTTAGGTCGCTGAAAACGATAGTCGGGTAAAAAGGAAAATCCAAGATGGCGGCTGCGAAAATTTCCTAATTTTTCGTCATGGGTGTCATTTTCGTGATATTTTAGGTCGCTGAAAACGATAGTGGGGTCAAAATGAAAATCCAAGATGGCGGCTGCGAAAATTCCCTAACTTTTCGTCATGGGTGTCATTTTCGTGATATTTTAGGTCGCAGAAAACGATTGTGGGGTCAAAATGAAAATCCAAGATAGCGGCTACGAAAATTTCCAAATTTTTCGTCATGGGTGTCATTTTCGTGTTATTTTAGGTCGCTGAAAACGATAGTGGGGTCAAAATGAAAATCCAAGATGGCGGCTATGAAAATTTCCTAACTTTTCGTCATGGGTGTCATTTTCGTGATATTTTAGGTCGCTGAAAACGATAGTCGGGTAAAAAGGAAAATCCAAGATGGCGGCTGCGAAAATTTCCTTTTTTCGTAATGGGTGCCATTTTTGTGATATTTTAGGTCGCTGAAAACGATAGTGGGGTAAAAATGAAAATCCAAGATGGCGGCTGCGAAAATTCCCTAATTTTTCGTCATGGGTGTCATTTTCGTGATATTTTAGGTCGCTGAAAACGATAGTCGGGTAAAAAGGAAAATCCAAGATGGCGGCTGCGAAAATTTCCTAATTTTTCGTCATGGGTGTCATTTTCGTGATATTTTAGGTCGCTGAAAACGATAGTGGGGTCAAAATGAAAATCCAAGATGGCGGCTGCGAAAATTCCCTAACTTTTCGTCATGGGTGTCATTTTCGTGATATTTTAGGTCGCAGAAAACGATTGTGGGGTCAAAATGAAAATCCAAGATAGCGGCTACGAAAATTTCCAAATTTTTCGTCATGGGTGTCATTTTCGTGTTATTTTAGGTCGCTGAAAACGATAGTGGGGTCAAAATGAAAATCCAAGATGGCGGCTATGAAAATTTCCTAACTTTTCGTCATGGGTGTCATTTTCGTGATATTTTAGGTCGCTGAAAACGATAGTCATTCATTTTGACCCCATTATCGTTTGCAGCGACCTCAAATATCACGAAAATGACACCCATGTCAAAAAATTTGAAAATTTTCGCAGCGGCCATCTTGGATTTTCATTTTGACCCCACTATCGTTTTCAGCGACCTCAAATATCACGAAAATGACACCCATGACGAAAAATTAGGAAATTTTCGCAGCCGCCATCTTGGATTTTCATTTTGAACCCACTATCGTTTTCAGCACCCTCTAAAACCATGGAAACGACACCCATGACGAAAAATTAGGAAATTTTCGCAGCCGCCATCTTGGATTTTCATTTTGATCCCACTATCGCTTTCAGTGACCTAAAATATCACGAAAATGACACCCATGACGAAAAATTAGGAAATTTTCGCAGCCACCATCTTGGATTCTCATTTTGACCCCACTATCGTTTTCAGCGACCTCAAATATCACGAAAATGATACCCATGACCGAAAATTAGGAAATTTTCGCAGCCGCCATCTTGGATTTTCATTTTGGCCCCACTATCGTTTTCAGCGACCTCAAATATCACGAAAATGACACCCATGTCGAAAAATTTTAAAATTTTCGCAGCCGCCATCTTGGATTTTCATTTTGACCCCACTATCGTTTTCAGCGACCTCAAATATCACGAAAATGACACCCATGACGAAAAATTTGGAAATTTTCACAGCCGCCATCTTGGATTTTCATTTTGACCCCGCAATCGTTTTCAGCGACCTAAAATAACACGAAAACGACACCCATGACGAAAAATTAGGAAATTTTTGCAGCCGCCATCTTGGATTTTCATTTTGACCCCACTATCGTTTTCAGCGACCTAAAATATCACGAAAATGACACCCATGACGAAAAATTTGGAAATTTTCGCAGCCGCCATCTTGGATTTTCATTTTGACTCCACTATCGGTTTCAGCGACCTCAAATATCACGAAAATGACAACCATGTCGAAAAATTTGAAAATTTTCGCAGCCGCCATCTTGGATTTTCATTTTGACCCCACTATCGTTTTCAGCGACCTAAAATATTACGAAAATGACACCCATGACGAAAAATTAGGAAATTTTCGCAGCCGCCATCTTGGATTTTCATTTTGACCCCACTATCGTTTTCAGCGACCTTAAATATCACGAAAACGACACCCATGACGAAAAATTAGGGAATTTTTGCAGCCGCCATCTTGGATTTTCATTTTGACCCCACTATCGTTTTCAGCGGCCTAAAATATCACGAAAATGACACCCATGACGAAAAATTAGGAAATTTTCGCAGCCGCCATCTTGGATTTTCATTTTGACCCCACTATCGTTTTCAGCGACCTAAAATATCACGAAAATGACACCCATGACGAACAGTTAGGGAATTTTCGCAGCCGCCATCTTGGATTTTCATTTTGACCCCACTATCGTTTTTAGCGACCTAAAATATCACGAAAATGACACCCATGACGAAAAATTTGGAAATTTTCGCAGCCGCTATCTTGGATTTTCATTTTGACCCCACTATCGGTTTCAGCGACCTCAAATATCACGAAAATGACACCCATGTCGAAAAATTTGGAAATTTTCGCAGCCGCCATCTTGGATTTTCATTTTGACCCCACTATCGTTTTCAGCGACCTAAAATATCACGAAAATGACACCCATGCCGAAAAATTAGGAAATTTTCGCAGCCGCCATCTTGGATTTTCATTTTGACCCCACTATCGTTTTCAGCGACCTAAAATATCACGAAAATGACACCCATGACGAAAAATTAGGAAATTTTCGCAGCCGCCATCTTGGATTTTCATTTTGACCCCACTATCGGTTTCAGCGACCTCAAATATCACGAAAATGACACCCATGTCTAAAAATTTGGAAATTTTCGCAGCCGCCATCTTGGATTTTCATTTTGACCCCACTATCGTTTTCAGCGACCTAAAATATCACGAAAATGACACCCATGACGAAAAATTAGGAAATTTTCGCAGCCGCCATCTTGGATTTTCATTTTGACCCCACTATCGTTTTCAGCGACCTAAAATATCACGAAAATGACACCCATGACGAAAAATTAGGAAATTTTCGCAGCCGCCATCTTGGATTTTCATTTTGACCCCACGATCGTTTTCAGCGACCTAAAATATCACGAAAATGACACCCATGACGAAAAATTAGGAAATTTTCGCAGCCGCCATCTTGGATTTTCATTTTGACCCCACTATCGTTTTCAGCGACCTAAAATATCACGAAAATGACACCCATGACGAAAAATTAGGAAATTTTCGCAGCCGCCATCTTGGATTTTTATTTTGACCCCACTATCATTTTCAGCGACCTAAAATATCACGAAAACGACACCCATGACGAAAAATTGGAAATTTTTGCAGCCGCCATCTTGGATTTTCATTTTGACCTTGAAATACAAAAAAAATAAGAAGATACCGACATCGCCAAACGGTTGGTCGACTCTACACGTGACCAAAGGGCTGGCCTATTTTTTGGACAAAGAATTAGCATTGCCATACAACGTGGCAATGCTGCCAGCCTTTTGGGCACCTTTCCTTTCGACAGTGATGCGGATGAATTTTTCGATGCCCTATGATGGGAAATCATGGGGCATCGAAAAATCCTCCTTTTTGTATTATACTTGTACATATTAATTTTTTTAAGTCTGTTAGATTTTAGCATGTAAAAAACTAAGAAGATACCTAATTAGAAAAAAAACTTAATTTAAAAAAAAAATCTTATTTATGTAGGTATACAGAAAAATACATTTGAGGGCCTACTTATTTTCTGAACATCCCTGCCCAACCCTTTGAAAGAATTCAGGCGTGATGTTATGAAGAAATCTCATTTCCTATCCGATATTCATTATAAAACCACCCGTACTAACTTTATTCTGTGGCACCTACCTATTTGAGATTTGAAAATAGTGAACCAAAAATTTGCGCGTCAGGCGGCTTTATAAGCTCCAGTGTAGGGTTCAAATTCAACTGTTTTACACACTTGATGCGATTGGTAAACATAGGCCGTGATAAAAATAAATACCAATAAAGCTTTTGCGCGCGTGACGTCTTTATTTACATAGGCATAGCGTTCAAATTCAACTGTTTTCAACACATGCTAATTTGTGCCGGTCGCAGCCGGTGACAGAAGTTAGCGGGGGTGGCGGGTTCGAAAAATTGGCACACGTCCGACCTCCGTCACGTTCCGCTCGGGACTAAACGGCTCAGGGCGAGCGTTTGCGAAGCTGAAAACACTTGACATTGGAATTAGTGATATAAATATTTTGATATTTCAAATTATGATAGCCGTTATAAATTACATTTTTTACGACCTTTATTATGGCATAAGTTTTATTGTTCAAAGCCTAATATAAATCAAATGAAATAAGATATAGATCATAATTTAGACTTGTCTTTGCGATTTAATTGGATGCAGTAAAGTGCAAGTAATCGTGTATCGGACGGCCGAAATTTCTAGATCGAAGTCTGAACTAAGTAATATATTTTTTTCAAAATTTAAATACGTGTTATCTACGAATAAAACACTAAACAAAACGACGTTTTTACGGCTCTCACCGCCTTAATATTCATGTTTTTATACACTGGGAAATTACCAGTCTGTAAATGAAATTTGAAATTGTGAATTTCTGAGTATTTTATTACCATGCTTAATAATAATTTATCAAGCTTGTTTAATTTTGAACTTATTTTATTAGATGAATAAATCATAGTTGAGGTCTACTCGTACTTATTTAACTACCCTAAATAATTTATTAGGAGCCCCTAATGAATTTTTAAGGGTCCCGATTTATTAAAGTTGAGACGCTTTATTTAGTAGGTAAGTAGATCGATAATTTATGATATACCTAATTGTAACTTCGAGTGTACATTGGTTTTTAATTTTTAATCAATCAATAAAATCTGCCTAGCCTCTTCCTATCTGACCTCCACAACCAAGTTACTGGGTAATACGATAAGTACCACTTGGTAAGACGGGTTGTCAGACTTTCGGGCTTCTGACGACCCATAACGACTGTCAAAGATCTACGAATGACAGCCGGGACCTTTCCGAGACACGGAGGAGTCTCGGTACCCACACACGGACCAACCGAGGCAAACGTAGCTTCACCTGATGGATCGACCCTAGTGGCTTTTATTACTTAGTCGCGAGCCCCTCTCTCAATTTTTTATTAATCAATCATTTTAAATAGCTGAAGAATTAAGAAGATACCATCGATTTTTGGACTAACATGCACACCTGCAATGGATAGGCTTCTATTTACCAAAACGAGCTCATGAAGGCTGTATTACAAGCTTGGTGTACAAATATTCAAGGCATAAATAGTTTAGGAGACAGTGGGTCTCCCTGCCTGACTCCTCTTCTTATTTTTATAGTAGGTATCTCCCGTTCTATCCAATTTGACTGTACACTACCTATATAATCATATGTCGTTAATATGTCAGCGACGTTGCCGTCGGAACGGAATGTTGCCATATAAATGTTATATTTATCTAAAGATTTAGAACTTGTTTTGTGTATTTATCTAATTTTTTATTTTAAATCGAATTTTATGCTGGTTGCCGTCATCACGTCAATGCTTGAAAACCAGCGCTGTGGCTCTGTCTCGCATAGGGTCACAGCATTATGCTGAGAGATGGCCGTTTTGCGTAGCGGGACGCATATTTTCCACCAAGTTTTTCTCTTTTGTGTTTGTTTATTTTGCGTCTTGACTTGCCGCAAATAAACGTATAATTTCTTTCGTATATTCCTGTTACTTTTTCCAATTAAAAATAAATTTTAATTTTTTTTTTTTTTTTTTTTTTAATTAATTTAAGTGCGTTTCCCTAAATACCTCAAGACGATTTTTTTTCAATTTATTCTATAAGTTCTACCGATTACTTACATTAGAATTAACTGAACAGACTTCCTAGTTTCATCATAACAAGGGAAGTAATAAAAACTAAAAAATACCTTCCACCAACGTAGGTAACCTATACAACATGAAACCTGTGGGTCGGCTCGTCTGAAATTGTCCAAATTGAACAGTAATAGGCCTTAAAACGTCCACGATACACCCTTTTACCGGCGCTAGCGGCATATACGGGATTTATATAACATTGTTAAGTTACTATTGACCTATTGAGAGACTGATAACGCTCGGCTAGTACTTAGGACATAGTAGCACTTAGGCCTGTTCCACAATTTTCGGATAGGAAAAATGGAACAGGATTTAAATAAAAGTACAATATGCGCCACGAAAGTTGAGACTTGACGAGCGCCGCCGACGTACCGCGTCCCCCGCCGCGCTGCGCGATGAGGCCCGGTCCCGTCTCAGACCTCATACCGCTAAATAGACCTAAATCGTGTGCTGCGCAAGTCAAACTACGTGGTGTGTCAAGTCTCATCTTTAGTGGCGCGTATTGAAAGTAAACGTGAATTTTATCGTAGGTCAAACTAACTACTAACTAACTGTCAAGTTTATAATAAGCTGTCTTGTTTTTAAAATTATTTCTTCAATTATTATAAAGGAAATGAAATATCTTTCAGAATCGTATTTTACCTTTAATCCAGCATTGCTGCATGCGTATTTAGAAACACCTAATCGACATGTATGTAATGGTAGTGGTAGTTACTTGTACGTTATTTTTTGGAAGCAAAGCTGAAGAGTTGTTGTAGGTCTGCTGGGCTTAATGCAATAAACTGAAGTTAGAGCCAATGCACACGATGTATTGCGACGGCGCAACGCACAGATATTTGTACAAGTATTTGTTCCAAGTCTGGGTGTTTTTCTATCTATAATAAGTATGTATTTACAAAAAAAAAATGTATATAAGTAGTTTATCAGCCATCTCGTTACCATAACACAAGCATTAGGTTGCTTAGCTTGGGACTAGATGGCGTTGTGTGAAATGTCCAAGGATATTTATTTATTTATTTTATTTATTTATATTTCGAAGCGTTTCTCTCCTCCCTCACGGGCAACCAATGCAGCCAAATCTTTGCGGTGCAACGGCCGCCGCAACGCATCGTGTGCATCGGCTCTTAGGCATCATCATTTTAGCTGAAAGACGTCCACTGCTGGATAAAGGCCACCCCAAGCGTTGCCACACCGACCGACCAGCCGGTTGATTCTGTAAAAATCTCACCGTGAAAACTTAGGTGAAGTGAGTTTGTTTTTGCTAGGAATTGACACTATTGACAGCTCACTCCACGCTCACTTCACCTAAGTTTTCACGGTGAGATGGTTACAGAATCGCACTGCTGTCCTTTGCTTCTCGCATCCAGCGGATTCCTGCGACCTTCACAAACTCAAAGTTAGCTATGTAACTTTTAAATTAAATTGTAGGACAAGAGAATTAACGATTAATTGAGAAATTTTATTATAAGTATCATTTTCAGTAACAACGCTACTTTACACAGCAAATGCTTTCACGCTTACGGAGAATCCTTTGTTAAAAATACACCGGCTCAAATACAATCGCTTATTTCAGAAATTGCGTAGGTACCTCTCGGGCTAGCGATGCTCGAATTTTATTTAACTAGACATAAACCGAGGTGTTAAATAGACCTACGTGTTGTTTATTCATTTTCAGGTACGATAAGTACCTAAAGCTTTTTACACGAGTGCGAACCAATAAAGTTGTAAAACGATGCGATAAAAATACAAGCCATATTAATGTGATGTCGCCAGTTTTTATTGGACGTCATAGTCCTAATGGATAAACAAATAAATAAATACGAGAGCGAATATTTTTTTTCTTAAATTAATGTTTTTTGCTATTTTTTATGGTTCCGTACCTCAAAAGGAAAAAACGGAACCCTTATAGAATCACTCGTGTGTCTGTCTGTCTGTCTGTCTGTCCGTCTGTCCGTCTGTCACAGGCAATTTTTTTTTTTTTTTGTTACTGACCAAAGCCGCGAACAGCTAATTTAAAAAAAAAAAATTTTGCTGGTCGCGGCTACATTTTGACGAATTAAGCGAACATAAATGTAGGGAATTGCTGATTTTTTTTAACTATACCTATAGTTTATCTGTAATTAACTATACCTGTAATTAATTAACTAAAACACTGTTGCACATTGTACTACGAGTATAAGCGGTTATAGGAAGAAGAGTGAGGCGCGTCTTCGTGGATGGCAGTAACCATAGAAATATAAAAAACACAAAACTTCTTTTTAGAGTTCCGTACCTCAAAAGTAAAAAACGGAACCCTTGTAGGATCACTCGTGTGTCTGTCTGTCTATCCGTCTGTCACAGCCAATTTGCTCCGAATCTAATGGACCGATAAAGTTGAAATTTGGTATACATATGGATTTCTGTGACCCAAACAAGTACGGCTAAAATAAATAAATGAATTTTGAATATGGGGGTCACTTTTAGGGGCCAAATAAGAAAATTTAAAAAAAAGTTTTGCAAACTGTACCGTGTGACATATTAAATGAAAGGGTTACTATGAGTCTCAAATATTTTTTTTTATAATTTTAAAATAAATAGTTTTAATGTTATTTAAGAAAATAGACGAAAATTGACCGTTCCGAAACTACTGACCCTAAAATTTTGAAAAAAATACAGAAAATAGTTCTATACCCGTAGATTACAGGAAAACCTATAAGAATTTTGTGGTCTTAAAATAACATGGTAAATCTCTCAACAGTGTGAGTACAAACTTACATTTACTGTTGGAATGTATGGGAGTGTGGCGGCATCTACATCGCCACATATGAACTACGCATCAATGACATGACGTCACGCAACCTGCATCGCGCAATTAGAGTTTGCCACGCGATTGCCATATATACAACGTCCCGACGTCAACCGTCGGGCAGTAGCCCACCAGACACAACACCCGTCTGGTCGGAGGATCCTCCCTTTTCAATACAGGATGAGTGAACTTTACACCCTGTTCCTCATGCCTCTATAGGAGCATGTTTTTCTACTTTAATGTTAAGTTTGTTCTTGGGATAATTTCATCCTAACTACGGAACCCTTCATTGTGAGTAGTCCGACACGCACTGCTCCGGTTTTTTATATCTATGTCAGTATCAGTAACTATACTTATCATGACACATTGCCTGTCAAATTTAATTTAATTTTGAGCTCTATTCTCATTTTCTCTCTATTATTATCTACTTTATTCATTGTTTCTTTTTTTTCATTAATTCATTAAAATGTTTTTGACTATAAATGTACCATACCTACATTAATAATGCACTAACTGAAATAAATTATCTATAGTAATGAGCCTGAGTTCGAACATACTACAACTCGTAAGTCCGCCGTTACCCCTGGGCCACCCATAGATATCCGTGACGCCACCACTGCTCCAATAACCTATAAGTACAATCACAGCCAAATATTTGAATTGGGAAAATAAGGTACGGGTCGTCGTATTTCTAATAAATTAAATTTTGAATTTTGACTCGTACCACCTAGCTCAGGAGTTAGGGCTTCAATTGAAAATATTACCAACTTCATTTTATGTCAATAAAATGTTTTTTATTTTTGTTTATCCAAGTAATTTTTATTTAATAAGACTACATTCAGTTGTCCAGTTCCATTAAATAAAATGGCTCCCAGATATACAAAACACCCATGCTTGAAGACATTTTCAATCATAATCCATCGCCTCATATCAAAGTCAATACAACAAAGGGACTCTGAAGTCATCCCTTTTGAAAGAACAACTTTTTTTTTACATCCAGTATATTACGAGGATTCATTATAAGCCTGACATGTAATTATGGACGTGTTTCGTTCATCACAAAGGGCCTTTTTGCATACCAATATCATGTCACGTCAGGGTTTTTGTTGGGCCCAACGTCCACGAAGCTACTCGAGTTACAAACTGAAATCACCAATGAATGAGCTAGAATGTGACGCGGTCCGTACCAACACGACCGTACTAACTATAATAGTTTGTGATTGGTTGTGTAGTTTGTTTACAGAACAAGAAACAAACGATTTTAATTCCAGATTTTTATGCTTCCCGTCATAGACTTATAAAAAAAGATGGACTCCGCGCCACGCATATCGAAAGTGAAGCACCCTACCGATCTATGTGTGCGTGATTTGAGTACCTGCAAAGACGCCGTCGCTCGTGTCACGTAATGGCGGCCGGTCGACATACTATGATGTAAATGTGTGCGCGAGGCGTGTTTGTACAAACGGACCCGGCATACTTACTGTGCTTCACTTTCGATATGCGCAGCGCGGAGTCCATCTTTTTTTATAAGACTATGCTTCCCGTCTATTTGAGCGGAGAACAACGTGGTAGGTTCCTTCCTATTAGGCCAATGCACACGATACGTTGCGGTTCCGCAACGCAAAGACTTCGACAGATTGGCGGTCACACCTTCGTTGCGGCGCCGTAACGTTGTCACGCCGCAACGGCGCCGCACCGCAAAGATTTCTATACTTTCTAATATTTTATCACCTTCATTCAATTGGATAAAGGAGCAGTGGTGGCCCAGTGGTAACGACCTCGACTTATCAGTTGTAGGTCGCAGGTTCGAGCCCAGGCAGGCGCTTTACTTTATGTAAATTATTTCATCACCACTGCTCTCAAAACGGTGAAGGAAAACATCGTGAGGATACAGGCATGTTCTAGAACCAACAATTAAAATATCCTTAATAATAAAATATCCTTGGACATTTTCACACAACGCCATCTAGTCCCAACCCAAGCTAAGCAACCTAATGCTTGTGTTATGGTAACGAGATGGCTGATAAACTCCTTATATACATTTTTTTTTTTTTTTTTTGTAAATACATACATATTATAGATAGAAAAACACCCAGACTCGGAACAAACACTTGTAGGTCGTACAAATATTTGTTCCGCGCGGGAATCGAACCCGCGACATGCTGCGCAGCAGTCAATCGCTCAACCACTGCGCCAAACGTGTCGTCAAATTCAACAATTCGAAGACATGATGTGACATTTACTAACCCAATATACCACTCTACACCTCATCTACCACTCCCTCTCACAGAGACGAGACCTGTGTCCCAGCAGTGGGTTTGTGTAAGAATTTCTTCAGTAGGTATATACTTTTGGAGCAGACATTAGTGCATAAATAAGCGACCTAATTATAGTAGTGTCCCTGTCCACCGAAGCGGAAACGACGTGAATTTAGTGATAAATCCATTGGTTTTGTTTGCTCTGCACTTTTCCGTTTCTCTCCGCTTCTTATGGCGGCCTTGTGCTTAATTGCCCTACTTAGTTGACGTTTTAAGGCGAGTATAGTCGTGATATTGACGTTTTACAGAGCCTAATGCTTTTATATGAGCCTTATACAGAAAAACCGGGCAAGTGCGTGTCGCACCACGCACAATGAAGGGTTCCGTAGTTGAAAATAATTTATCCCAAAAACAAACTTAACATTGGATATTAAAAAAAATATATAATAATAATTATGTCATAAAATTACAAATTCACAATTTTCGGACTTTTTCCTTTACTTGTGCTGGGAGACCTTGCTTCTTGTCAAATTTCATTATTCTAGGTCAACGGGAAGTACCCTATAGGTTTTGATTTACTTACGACAGTTGCGAGTGTCAAAATGTGTCGCAAAATGGCCGTATTTTTTTATTGCGTTGACTTAGAAGCTTGAGTTTTTTAGAACTTCAAGAACCCATAGACCTACGTTTTTGATATTAATTTCAGCTGGATACCTTCACGCGTTCCTGAGAAAAACGGTCTTGACAGACTGACAGACAGACAGACGGACAAACAAGTGATCCTATAAGGGTTCCGTTTTTTTCCTTTTGAGGTACGGAACCCTAAAAATTCAGAAAAAATATTTATGAAACTTTGATATGTATGTATTATGTAGCATGTGTATGTAGCATATGAAAATTTTAAGCAACATTAAATACCATGCAAAAAGAAATATTGAAATGAGGTGGTTTTCAATTCGCGACTGCTTCTAAACACTACACTACAAGTAAGATTTTCACGGCTTAGCGACGATAATAAAAATTTGGAGGTAAATTACATAAGTAATATTATGTATATTTAAGAAAAGTATCTTTGATAAAATGTAAACTGTTGAGTATTATAAAAAAACCAGCATTTGTAAGTAAATTCAGTTTCGTAGTGTTCACGACTGTATGGGAGTACGGGTCGACGACTCTCACCTTAACTGAACGTTCTATAATTTTTGTAAACCTTTCAACAATCACTTTAGTCTGGAGACTGTTTAGAGTTGCTGATATAACAAAACCGAAAAAATCTTTTTCTTCTTTTGAAATTTATAAAAAATCAGCTGACGATTGCTTACTTCTCCGCTGAGTTTTAAATTCTGCTTTTTTGCCAGTTTAAGAAACCGCGAAACAGCGAAACCGCGTGATGTTTCGCTGATGTTCCTGGCAGTTGAATTGACTGCGGTTTGCTGCTATGATTTCGCGGCGGAGGTGTGCTAAGGGCCTTAATCTCTATATAAGGGTTACGGGTTCTCTGAAATACCTAATAGTGTATTTTTAACAAGTAAATATTATCGGAAACGTTAACAAAAAAAACCAAACCTTCCTTTTTGAGATCGACAATCCATTTTACCCCGAAAAGCAATTTTTGTGGAAATTATTTTTCTAACGATATATTTTTCCGACAATATTACTGAAAGTTGGTATACTGTTTATTATTATTAAAGAGCTATCAATAGATTATTCACTTCAAAATATACTCATGATACAGGGTTATTTTTAAATGGCTAGCTAAACTCCACAGACTCGACGGGTATCCAGAACAAAAAATAAAATAATAATTTGATGATTTTTTGTGGGGTCATCGACCGCAGTAGTTGCAGTCACATGAAATATAAGTTTTAAAAAAAAACTGTTTTCTTTTGTGTAAACTTCACAGACGTGATAGGTATCGATATGTTGCAGTTTTTCTCAACTCATACTTCAATTCAAGTAACAACACTAACAGCGGTCGTTGACCTTCCAAAAAAAATCATAATGTATCTTTTTATTTTTTTTTCATGTTTAGATACCGATGTCCATCGTGTCAGTGGAGTTTAGCTAGGCAATTTAAAATAACCCTGTATGTATTAGAAAACATGGTAGAATGGAAGAAAAAAAACGTGTTGCGCCGACCCCAAGTAATAACATGGGACAAGCAAGGGCAGGCAGGAAGGTGATGTATTGGACCAACATTATTTTAATATAACATCTGTATAATTTTACCCTTTGTTCACAAAATGAATAAATGAATTTGAATTTGGAAAATTGTGGATAGTCTATTTATCCACATATTTCCAAATTCAAATTCTTTTATTCATTTTGTACTTTTTATTGAGAGAAATACAAAAAGAGTGATTCAATTGTATTTTGTAAATAAAAGTTTAAATTGAGTCGATTTACATTGTAAACAAAATAGGGTCACTACGCACAACTGAACCCAATAAAGATTGTACCTACAGTGTTGTAACTGTTTTCATCAAATTGTGGTTACCTACACAACCTGTCTTTAGCTAACATAATATGTGCAAGTTTACGTCTACGTAGGAATATTGTGGTTACATGAATTAATTAATTTTATGACAACACATGCAGTAAGCAGGTTTAAATATTACTTAAACATAGAGATAAGAGGAACTGGCGAAATGAAATACTATATACACCTCTTTATCACGCGTGTAATCTGTTATGTTATGATTAAACAAAATAGACTTTATATACATTACAAAGAGATCAAACTACGGTTGGCAATATTTTTATTCGTAAAACTCTTTTTATTTTTTTATGGGTGTTGTCACACTTATAAAAGCTTTTATTTTCTAGGAATCGTAGCTCCCAATTATGCCAACAGCCGTGCGTGATGCTGCTAAACAGTTTATCTACTTTATCCAACTTAACGTGTGTATGCACTCATAAATATGATGAAATAACCAATTATTATGTACATTATCCTATCTATACTGTTAAATGAGCAATATTTGTATAGACAGGGTTACTTGTAATTCAACGTATTCCTTGCAGGACGTCATGTTAGGGTTAAAATACAACAATTTAATCCACTAAATTTTCTCACAAAGTTCAGTTTTTTTTTTTGTAATTTTTGTCTATGAAAAATATATATTACGAAAAATAAAATGTTTAATTAGTGATCTTTGCCAAAGTTGCCTTTTTCAACTTTTAATTATTAGCAAAGATCTGCTGCGGCATCAGCTATGATAACTTAAATTCCAGTAAACTTAAGTTCCGTAAATCATTTTTGAATTGTATTTTTCATTAAAAAAAAACTAAAAATCGAAATAACTCAAAAACTATTGAATTGCGGTAGAACATTTGGTGGCTTAATTTGTTGCATTTTAAATTTTGAACCCTACCATGACGTCCTGCAAGGAATACGTCGACAAGTAACCCTGTATATAATATTTATAATCACGACCTCGAAAACGCTCTAACGATTTCGATGAAAGATGCAATATAGGGGTTTACGGGGGCGACAAATCGATCTAGCTATATAGGTCTCATTTCTGGGAAAATTAATTTTCTCTATTTTCACTCAAGCAGAGCTCGGTCGCCCAGGTAATTAATTATTTAGTTGAAGAGTTGCTAAGGCCACCTTCCATCATCAAACCAGCTCCATGGTATCATATTTTGCGTTGTCACCCAACTTATATAAGTATGCCAAGTTTTAGTTCAATCGGATACCAGTGCTTGAAAAATGGATTTTAATGCGACTAACTGGAAACACATACAAACGTAGCAAGCATTTATAAAGCTTGTAAATGCACATTCGGATGGAACATTTATTTAATAAATTGTATTTTTTATTTTATTTTGTAACAATATTTAAAAGAGTGTCCCATTCTTCTCCATAGGAACCTACTACGCTTTGCAATGAGCTTCATCGTTTTGAACCGACCTTTGGCAATCATTCAAAAGCACCTGTATCTGATTTATTTAAAACTACCTTTTGCCCGCGGCTTCACCAGCGTGAATGTCGGAAAATATCCTACGGGAACGTACTACAGGGAAATCGTTCCTTATTCAGTGTAATAAATAATTCAATCATGATTCGAAATACACGTGGCGCCATCTATTATCATAACAAAGTTATTATTGTTTTCCTCGGGAACAGTCCTTTTTTTTGGTATGAAAGGTACCCTTTTTTTTTTTTTTTTTTTTTTCTGTACACCTGACAAAGTATATGCAAAATTTCAGGATGATCGGTTCAGTGGTTTTGTCGTGAAAAGTAAACAATAACAAACTTACTTTCGCATTATCACTACATAGTATAAAACAAAGTCGCTTCCCACTGTCTGTCTGTCCCTATGTATGCTTAGATCTTTAAAACTACGCAACGGATTTAGATGCGGTTTTTTTTAATAGATAGAGTGATTAAAGTGGAAGGTTTATATGTACAGTAGCAGCCAGAAGTTGACTAGCAATCTCACAAAACAATGGCATAGCAATATTAGTTTACTTATGACCTTCTTCGGCACCGCAGCCCGTATAGGTATAAGCGCCGCAGCCCGTATAGCGCAGGCGATAATGGTCATTGCATTGCGGTGTAAGTGGACTTGTGGCCGTTGACTGTATAATACATGCGCAGGCGAAGCCGCGGGCAAAAGCTAGTTTAGGATAAATGCTTCGAGTTTGAAGTTAAATCATCTTAACAAGTTTTCCTAACTTAAAACCCTTTTGATGATACGGATACCCCGTATATCTTATATCTATGGGATACCCTCAGTGTGGAAAAAGCGTTGTCAGCTATTTAGATTGGATCACGGATTTTGCCTGAAACGCAGGTACGGAATGTTATATTACTTTGCAATGTCCTCGAATCCTGGGTGACCCTACCCTACGACCTAGAATTCTAGAATCCTAGTGAAAGCAAATAAAAGGCTATAAAATAGCTGTATTATTAGTAAATAGTTTTTTGGTAGTTTACAAAGCAAATGTAAGTGGGAACGTAGGCACACCTAATATTATTTATTCTGTGACGCAGGGAGGGGACGCCCTAGAAGGACATTATAGTTGTGATGTTCTTCAGAAAAGTCAGATGCGTTTTCTGCCTAACCCCATGGGAAGAAGGCGTGATTCTATAAGGGTAAATATCAACAAACTGCATTTTTTCTCAATTTTGGTGGCGAAATTTTTTTTTCAGTTTTCGTGAAAAATAAGGACCTGGTCTAAGAATAGAAAGTCCAAGCTGGAAGGATCTTCAAGAGTTCTGAGAATATCTTGATAACTTATTGAGATATTTTAGTTCAAAATCTAGTGTGGCCACCAAAATCGAAATCGCCCTTATTCTAATCACCAGACGATCTATGGAAAAACACCACCATAGCCACCAAAATTGGAACCATCGAGATCAATGGAAAAACGCCACCAAAGCCACCAAAATTGAGCCACCAAAATTGGAACCAGGCATAAAAAAATCTTTAAAATGATGGATTTTAAGTTACAATTAAATTAATACCACTGATTTATGCGTAACCCAAATCACTACCTGTAACATGTAGCTTACTGTTAAAACACTTCAAAATCAACAGCAAATCGATCCACCAAAAATTTAACAATACTTGTCCCCCGTGCGACCCATGATGAAACTTACGTTTTTGGCGGGAAATCACAGCACTAATCACACACCTGTTACCTGCAACTGCCGGCAGACGACTGATAGATGTGAAATAATAAAACGCGATTGATCGCACACGCACGAAACATCATGTTATAGTAAGTTGAACAAGTGCTACCAAAATTTAGATTTTTGCTTCGACAAACTTTGATCGAGTGTCCTGGGCTTTTAATTAGATCTTCTAATATGGTTTAATTATTTTTAGATAATGTGTCATAAGCACTAACGACATTATTTATTTTTTATTATAACTTAAATTGTTACTTTGGTGAATGCAATTATATCAAAAAATGGAGCTGGGACAAGCCACCCAACATGACTTTTAAAGCGATTTTTTTCCTGATTATTTATATACACTTATTTAAAAAAAAAAAATTGCCCTAATTGAACCAAGTTACGCAATTCACTATAAAAAAAAATCAGAAACATCCTATCATTTAACACCTCGATTCTCAACGTGGACACGTAAAATATGCCGCTGGGATATTCACCCATAAGTAAGACTCCACTGTCCGTCCGTCCGTCTGTTACCAGGCTGTATCTCATGAACCGTGATAGTCAGACAGTTGAAATTTTCACAGATGATGTATTTCTGTTGCCGCTATAACAGCAAATACTAAAAACAGAATAAAATAAATATTTAAGGGGGCTCCCATTTAATAAACGTGATTTTTTTGCCGTGTTTATACAGGATGAAATTTTAATGGTTGTTTTCCTCATAAAGGGTCATTATACTTATCATTTGATCATAATGACGAGGTTTTCTGTTGGTGCAAACCTGAAATTTGCTCCAGCAGAAAAAGTTGTTCATAATGATGAGTATAATGACCCTTTAAGAGGAAAACAACCATTAAAATTTCACCCTGTAGATAATGGTACGGAATCCTTCGTGCGCGATTCCGACTCGCACTCAGCAGGTTTTTTTTTTTTTGTTTTTTGCATTTACATATTATTTGCTTTCATACATAAATACACCAAAAGAAAATTGTTCTCATTAAAACGATTTAAAAAATAATTTCTGTAGGTAGTCTTTGCCTTGAGATATTTATCGTTAAACGTGGGACTCGAAAGCTCGAATAAATTATTAAAGAAAGTACTCCTTTAGATAAAAAGGTTTTAAAGGATTTTTATATCACGGACAAAAATAGTTCAATTATGGCTACAGAGGAATTGCTTAAAATTCTCTTAGCAACGGATCCACTATCTATGTACAACTTATCTGTACATCTCTATAAACAAAATAAAATTGAAGTGTCTGTTTGTACCTAATGTCAAAATAACAACTTTTACTAAATCCATATATGAAAGTATAATACGGTAAGTACTTATAACATTAGAAAAAGATATGTATGACAGTTACATTGAGGTAATAGAAAATAGTATTAAGGACTCGCCTAAAGCTTTTTGGTCTTTTGTCAAAAGCAGGCAACAGTCCTCAAATACATTTCCGTCAGTTATGAAGTATGGAGATAGCACGTCGGGACAGGGAGATGAAATTTGCAATATGTTCAGTGAAGTTTTTAAGTTTAATTTCCTCCAGAACACTATACCTGATGTGACGCAGTTGGATAGCAATATGCATTGTCTTTATCAAACTTCTTCCTCTGACATTAGCTCCATTGAAGTCTGCGAAACTGAGGTATTAAAACTCCTAAAGGCTATTGACGTGAACAAGTCAGCTTAGCGTTGCCACTTACCCTATTATTTCGGCGTTAAAGATAATGTAGAAAACTACAGGCCCATATCTAAGCTTTGTTTGTTTGCCAAGGTTTAGGAAAAAATTGTTTACTCTTCAGTTTATAGTGCTACTAGCTTCTGCCCGCGACTTCGTCCGCGTAAAATTTATTTTTTGCTCGACCCACCCCGTCGCATCGCATTGCCTACCCGCGCTATTACTTCGTTTTCACTTAGCGTTCTTTCAGACTTTTTTTCTTTTTGCTCGGCACCTAAGGGTCCTAGAGTGATGTTAAATATGCCTTCTATAAGATTTGGGCTATCATTAATGCAAAAAGATTTGGGCTATCATTAATGCAAGAAGAAGTCCGACTGGTAGGGTAGTTCCAGAGTTTAGCTCCTTCCTTCACCACATCCCATTCCGCTACCTCTCCCTCCCCCTCTCACTCACTCTCACACTCCCTTCACCACTTCCCCTTCACTCTCTCTATCTCACCACCCGGTCCCCTCCCTCTCCCCCTCTCCTCCACCTCCGGCTCACCAACCCCTCCCCACCCCTCAGCCTTCACCATGTCTTCCTCCTCTCCTCACCAATTCCTGCCCTTTCTCCCTGCGTCCATCATCCTCCCCCTCACACTCCTCACCACCCCTCCCTTGCCCCTCCCCCTCTAACCCTCCCTCCGGGGTAGTTTTAAAAATTAGTTTTTTAAAACTAATGACAAACTTAGGCAAATATTTGTGCCAAGTTTCAAGTCAATTAAAACCAAATGAATAACATTTTTCATGTAAATTGTATTCCCTGTTTTCACCCCCACAGGGGTGGAATTAAAAAAAATGGTTTGAGATATTTCCATAGCTTGACTCAAAGATTATTTACACCAATTTTCGAGTTAATCAAGCCACGCAGTAAAATCCTTCCCAGTGAAATTGACTACCCCTTTTCACCCCGTTACAGGTAGATTTTCGAAAAACCCTGACACACATTATTCTTTATTTTTGGTTTTAAGTATAAATACTGAGTTTTGAGTTAATCGGATTGCGCGTTAAAATTTTTCCATACAAACTTTGAGACCCCTCAATTCCCCTCTAGGGGGTAGTTTAGAAAAATAAAAATCACAAAAATCATAATTTAATTAGATAAATATTGGTGCCAAGTTTCAAGTTTATTAACTCAAGGAATAAGATTTTTCATACAAACAATATCCCCCCTTTTTACCCCCTTAAAGGTCGAATTTCCAAAAACCCTTTCTTAGCGGATGCCTAGGTCATAATAGCTACCTGTGTTCCAAATTTCAGCCCAATCCGTTCAGTGGTTTCAGCTGTATGTTGATAGATCAGTCAGTCAGTCAGTCAGTCAGTAACGCTTTCCTTTTATAGATATAGATTAAACAATCTCTTAATAACTATCAACATGGTTTCTTAAAAAACAGGTCCATTGTGTCAAATTTGCTTATCTGTTCCGACTACTTATCCTCCGCCATGTCTGAACCCTCACAAGTGGATGTGGTCTACACTGATTACAGCAAGGCATTTGATCGTATAGACCACGGTGTCCTTTTACGCAAGCTGCTTGCAATGGGTATCAGAGGTGATTTATTCAGATGGTTTGCATCTTATATTGAGAACCGCTGTCAAACAGTTGTACTGAATGGATACAGTTCTGTAACTGTTAAAATACCCTCGGGAATACCACAAGGATCCCTTTTGGGTCCTACTTTTTATTATTTTTATAAATGACATTGATTCGTGCTTTACACGGTCTAAAATAATTCTCTACGCCGACGATATGAAAATTTTATGCCCTATAACAGAACTTTACGACTGTTTTAGTTTACAGCGGGATTTGGATGGACTTCAAAATTATTGTCTCCTCAATAAACTTGAACTGAATGTTTCTAAATGTTTTGTTAGTACCTACACACGGAAACCACACCCGATCACATTTCAGTATAAGTTACATAATACTGCTATAAACAGGATAAGCGTAATCAGGGACCGGGGTGTAACGTTTGATTCTAAGTTGCTCTTGGATGCACACGTCGAAAACGTTGTTAATAAAGCTTCCAAAGCACTTGGATTTATACTTAGGTTATCGGCTGATTTCAAAAACGTAAAAACGCTTAAAATTCTTTATTGTGCTTTTGTCCGCAGCCATTTGGAGTACGCCTCACAAGTGTGGAACCCTAATTATAATATTTATATAAACAGAATTGAAGGAATTCAAAAGCGTTTCCTACGGTTCTTTCAGTATAAAACTAGGAAATATACTTCCAGTTATATAGCGCGATGCAAGAGGTTTCATATCTTACCACTGTATGAGCGCAGACGCATTGCAGATATGACGTACTTGTTTAAAGTTGCTAATGGTACTATAGATTGCCCCGAGCTGTTAGGCAGTTTAGGATTAGTTACACTCTGTAAAATGCTTCGCAAACCTAGCTTGTTGTATATCCCTCATTCCAAGTCCGCGTACAGGCAGAACTCGTTTCTAATCCGTGCGAGCAGAAGTTTTAATAAACTGTCTGGTGAACATGATTTGGATATATTCAATACCAGTGTTTCTCGGCTTAGGCATTTGTTGGTGAAGAGCTTCTTTACGGCAGAGTAATTTTTTGTGTATAAATGTTTTTAAGTTTGTGTTTGTTGATCGTGTACTATTTGTTTCCTAATTTATGCTACAAGTAGGTATTTTGTACCGATGTCTTTTGTTCTTTTGTTTCAATTTAAATTTTAAATTTTTATCAGTGGAAACTTGTAAATGGCCTTCAGATTCATATTGTATAAGGATATTGTCTACTTTAGCTGTAAGTTTCCCAAATATAATAAAATAAAATAAAATAAAATTTTTTGTTACACGCAAAAAAATTAAAACCCAAAAAATTGTGAACAAAAATAATAACTGGAACTACCAGCCGGATTTGAAAAAATCTTTTTGCATTTGTTAGTCCAATTCTCGAGGATGGTTATAGTCTATTTAACCTCACGCTACGACCCTTAGGAGCCGAGCAAAAATAACAAAGTTACAAAGAACTCTAAAACTAACTAACTAAAACTAAAAAAGTTAAAACTAAAAAGTTTTACCTTAGAGTTTTTTTTTTTTTCTTCAAAAACGAAGTAATAGCATGGGCGGGCGAGATGCAACGCGGCGGTTCGGGGGACGAGTGAGTTTTATTAAAATGTGACTGTTATTTTAGTATACTGTGTATCTTACGACTTTTACGCGAACGAAGTCGCGGGGCACAGCTTGAGTACAATAAAGACAGCCATGCTCTATTTGTTATCAGACGAAATTACACAATCGCCCACGTGACATGCCAAAATATTAAAATGTCACCGAGTGATATGAAAAACCCACTAATATACAATATGTGTTGACGGTGGCTTACCTATTGTTTTATTAAATATCTGCAATACAGAGTGGTAATTAGGTTATCATTAATTGAAAACACGTATTCAGTACATGATTCTGATGCCCATTCTTGAAATTTTTCGTCTGATTTAATAAAAAACCAGCTGTTTCCTACAAAAATAGGAGAGCAGATTTTTTTTCCATCCATTTTGACTGCGTAAGCACTTTTGTGGCACCTGCGCGGTAAAAATTTATGGAACAGCTACTCAGAACTGCTAATATATATTTTTTTAATAACCGACAAAAAATTTCAACGTACAGTCAGCAACAAAAGTCGATTAACACTTGCAGTTTTTTAATCTTAATTATTTAGCGAAATATTTAATTCAAATCGAAACAGAAGTACTTAAAATTTTAAGAACAAAACGAAAAAAGCAGTTTTTCGAATAATTTTGTGATTAGATGATGTCAAAAAGTAGCAGTGTTAATCGACTTCTGTTGCTGACCGTACAACTCACGTACCCGTGGTTTCAATTAATGTGATAACCTAATCGCCACTCAGTATGGATGCAATTTTTTCGGAAAATTAATGAACTTAGAAAACGTGACTTTTTTACCGACGACGCAAATAGTTTATTTATTGACATATTTGCACTATTAAACCAATCCGTAATTAAAATTTGAGGAGAATTATGTATGTTATTAAAGAACCAATTTTTTCATGCATATTACGAGTAAAATATTGTACAATTTTTTCTTGCGTAATCAAATTATTCAAGAAAGTTCGAAATTCGAAAGTTTTAGAATCATAATAAAAAACAAGCCAAGAGCGAGTGGGTTCCTTAGCATAATCAGTCTATAACGTTCTCACTGCTGGGACACAGGACTCCTCTCTGTGAGAGGGGTTCCGTAGCACCGTACGATATTTTAACACACATAATTATTTTAAAAAACAAGGTTCTTTTCTAAGGATCCCCTTTATTTTTAACCGACTTCTAAAAAAGGAGGAGGTTCTCAATTCGGATGTTTGTATTTTTTTTTTTTTTTATGTTTGTTCGCGCATAACTGCGTCGCTTGCCAACGGATTTGAAAAATTATTTTTTGTTGGAAAGGGTATACTTCCCAAATGGTCCCATTTTTGTCAAAATCCAGTTCTGATGATGGGATCCTGGAGAAATCGAAGAAACTCTTCAAATATTATAGGCACACCTATAGCGATTTGGGTATTTTTTATAGTAGCTCGTGCATTTGTTCTCGGAAAGCACCACTTGGTGAAGTGACTCTGATGATGAAGACCACAGATGGCTACCGGAACTACTCAATGATAAATATTTCTCGGGTTGCGATTCGATTACTTTAATATGGTTGCTAAGCAATTTCCGCTCGTCACACAATGCGTGTGTTGAGTGGTTGTTGAGGTGTTCTCCTGGTTCTTACCAGCAGAACTCCTCAACAATTAACGTCCCAGCATCGGGAAAAGCAATATTTTGTAACATGTGATGAGCAATTGACATTAGACTATTGTAACTTATACAAATTATAAACAGACCCACTAAAAAGCGAGAAATAAAAACTTTTTAACAAAAAAAAAACCGACTTCCAAAAATCACTACAAAGTGAAAAATAACTTTGATTTCGGAAGTCGGTGGCAAAAAAAAAGAAAGTAAATAAAAACGAAAGACACCGACTTCCGAAATCAAAGTTATTTTTCACTTTGTAGTGATTTTTGGAAGTCGGTTTTTTTTTTGTTAAAAAGTTTTTATTTAACTTTAAATGATAAATGATAAATGATTTATTTTCTGTAAGTAGGTTTGTACAAACACTTTTACACGTCAAAGATTATTTTATTTCTTGTTATATAGCGGCAATAGCAATACACAATCTGTGAAAATTTCAACAGTCTACATATTACCAATTACGGTTCATGAGATACAGCCCGCTGACAGACATACGGACGGATAGCGGAGGCTTAGAATAGTGTTCCATTTGGCTCCAAAAAAATAGACTAAGAAAAAACATTGACCAAACTACTCCTGTCCCATACATAATATTTCATATGCTGAAAAACGAGTTCTTTCAGGACAGATATCAAGTTTCTAAAACCATTTCACTTACTCGTATAACCGACTCTCCTTATATATCACACCGTGACCTCTCCTCCCCTCCCGCGGTAATGCGACCGCAGCTAACCAGTGGTATTGATGTCTTATGTCAGGCTGAATGATTACTTACATTTGCCACAATCTAAGTAAAAAAAAATTGTAGCGTTCTCGGTTTATGAACGATTTGTTAGGCATTGTTATCTATAAGTACATACAATAACTTACTCAATCTACCTAGCTATATGTTTGAGCCGTTTGGGTTTAAAACACTAGGGCCTTGGGGTCCGAATGCTCAACGAGTATTTCGAGACATCGCCAAGCGGTTGATCGACTCCACACAGGACCAGAGGGCTGGCCTATTTTTATACCAAAGAATTAGCATTGCCATCCAGGTTGGCAATGCCGCCAGCCTTTTGTGCACTTTTCGCACTGACAGCGATGCGGACGAATTTTTTGATCCCCTCCCCACTTTTTTTATTATTTATACCTACTTGTACATAGTATAAATAATTTAGTATTACCTTGTATATTTTAATTAAGTTTTGAAAATTAAATAAATAAATAATCTAGCTAGTCTTTTCCCAACTATGTTGGGGTAGGTGTAACTGAATACCAGTATTTTAAATGGAGCTATTTCCTATAGAACCTCAACAACCCAGTTACTGGGTACACGATACTTCTTGGTAATACTGGTTGTTAGACTACTTTTAACTACTGTAAGGATATATGAATGACAGCAGGGACCAACGGCTTTACGTGCTTTCTGAGGCACGGAGGGATCTCGATATGGATGGTCACCCATCCACGAAGCGACCGTGACAAGCGTTGCTTAACCTTCGACCGACCCGTGCGGCTGTTATCATTTAGCCACGAAATAATTGACACATCTCCATAAATACAATTATTTAAACATCGCGAAACTCTCAGTCATCTCTTAGTAATCCAATTACTATCAAGATTCAAGAAATTATAAGACTGTGTAAAGTTAAAAACTCAATAGGAATATCTTAAAACTTTTGTTGAATTACGAATAATCTCACAAATCGACACGCGCTTTACTTGTGTTTACCAAGTGTACAGAGAAACTGACAGAAGAAAGCAAATTTTGCCAGACTTGAAGCATAGACGCTTCACTCGCTACGCTCGCTCGGTCAATCATCATTCATAGAAGAGTCAAAGTTTGCGACCATATAACTAAGTTAACACTTTGGATAATACAACGTAGCTGTTCTAAGGTCACTTCACTCCGCAGATTAGTAGTAATATAAGCTCTATGATTCAGTCTGTGACGTCCAAGAAGCGTTACATCGCAAAAGCAACTTAACCGTGAAACATTTGACATCTCTATCAATCATAACATCTACAACGCAATAGGTACCAGGTACTGAAGGACAGCTTTTACTACCCACATCATCATTCTCCTGCCCTTATCCCAATTTATTTAGGCTCGGCGGAACATGTACTTTTCTACTTTACTTTTCTATCTCAGTAGCCACCCCTCTAGCCATGTATCATCTTTCACACATTCAAACCATCGTTTCTTTTGTCTTATAGCCATTCACATTCTTACTCAAAACTTGCGGAGGAGTGAGGCAAACCTCATTCCTTCCTCATGCCACAACATTGTTATAACAAATAAAGTGCACATGTTATATCAAACAAACACACATCCAGGTGAACATAAAATAAGCGATTTAATGCTACGAATTATCGTAGCATTGCTACGAATTTAATAAGTTTGCTACGATTTTTCTGATAACTTTGAGTAATGTTTTTCTTGGATGTTTCTGGGAATATGATTCGATATTGTGTTGTCAATACATTATAACATAATATGGAATATCTTGGATTCTTGGAACATTATTTGGCTTAAAAAATTGAACATTATTTTTATCTAATTTAATGTTACTTAAGTATCTTTAAAATAATTGCTTTGGGTAGTTCAAAAGAAGAATTTTTTTAATAGGAATGGTTAATGTTGTACCGTCAAAGTGAAAGCTATTTCATATCATGAGTTTGTTACGTAATTAGGATGCAGCAATTAAATAACACGCCTTCAATTCAACCACAATCTGAAGTATTTTAGATATTGCTAATACATTGCTTCATATACGACACGGTTGGCGCAGTGGTTGAGCGATTGACTGCTGCGCAGCATGTCGCGGGTTCGATTCCCGCACGGAACAAATATTTGTACGACCTACAAGTATTTGTTCCGAGTCTGGGTGTTTTTCTATCTATAATATGTATGTATTTACAAAAAAAAATGTATATAAGTAGTTTATCAGCCATCTCGTTACCATAACACAAGCATTAGGTTGCTTAGCTTGGGACTAGATGGCGTTGTGTGAAATGTCCAAGGATATTTATTTATTTATTTATTTTATTTTATATATTTGAAAAATTCGTCTGCTCAGCAACGTAAATAACGCAATGAATGTTGTTAAACTGTCAAAGTAAAAGTGTTTCTTCATTTTTATGGCTCGGACAATGCACTTTACTGTCAATCATATAGGTACTATTTTTGTGTTTATCATCTTATTAGATCAAGTTTTAATCAACAAACCGAATGTTTGCCTTCCGATGTCAACGTCACATCGTTACGTCATACCTATCGGGACATCACAGGAAATTAACAGCCTTTCGGTTTTGATAGACTACTGGACTTTTAGGAACTTTTTAGGGTTCCGTAACTCAAAAGGAAAAACAGGACCCTTATAGGATCCCTTCGTTGTCCGTTTGTGTGTCTGTCTGTCAGTCTATCAAGAATTTTTTTCTCAGGAAAGCGTGGAGCTTGGTACAAGTTGAAATTAAAATTAAATACGTAGGTATACGGTCCCTTGGAGCTCTAAAAAAATCAAGCTTCTAAGTGACCGCAATAAAAAAATACGGCCATATTTGGTTACTCGCAAATAAATCAAAACCCGTTCTCCCCGTACTTCTCGTTATACTAGAATCATGAAATTTAGCACGAAGTAAGGTCCTCACAGCACAAGTATCACATAAAAAAAAAATTGCGACTACAAACTTTTTACAGTCGGAGAGTTGACCTACCTATATCGATCTATGTAGCGCATTTTTTTCCAACTACAATGTTTGTTTTTGGGATAAACTCTTTTCAACTACGGAACCCTTTATAGTGCGTGATTTTTATTTTTTGATGTTATATAAACCGTGTAAAAGTCAGTGGATGGGTGACCATCTTTACATACCGATACTCCTTCGTGCCTCGGAAAGCACGTTAAGCCGTTGGTCCCGGCTGTATTCGTGGATCTTTGACAGTCGTTACGGGTCGTCAGAAGCCCGAAAGTCTGACAATCAGTCTTACCAAGGGGTATCGTATTACCCAGTTACTGGGTTGTGGAGGTCAGATAGGCAATCGCTCCATGTAAAATAATGGTTTTCAGCTGCATCCGGTTAGACTGGAAGCTGACCTCAACATAGTTGGGAAAAGGCGAGGCAGATTGATGTTATCTAAACCACTGAAATCCCCAACCCGTGTTGAGCAAGCGTGGTGATCAATGCTCGTGCCTTCTGTGTATGAGAAGAGGCCTTTACCCCCAACCCTGCTGTAGGACAGTAATAATAGGCTCGTATTATTATTATTATATCGAAACCATTGCTTTTATGAAAAATCATAAATTTTCATACAAAGTCTGATCTATTGAACCATTGATGTATAAATACGGTAGATATACAGGGTGTCCCGTAATTAATGGATAACCTCTTAAAGGGTCATTGTACTCATCATTATGAACAACTTTTACTATAGGGCCAAACCTGAAATCGCGAAAAAAAATCAGCTGTTCTCTACATTTTGACCAGATAAACGAACATAAATGTGGGGAACAGCTGATTTTTTTTTCGCGATTTCAGGTTTGGCCCCATAGTAAAAGTTGTTCATAATCATGAGTACAATGACCCTTTAAGAGGTTATCCATTAATTACGGGACACCCTGTATATCGTACGTGGACCGCATGAATTGTGTTACGCACACAATTGACATTAGTCACAATCGAACTGGCGCGGCGGCGGCGTTTCGGTGCATGTAGTCGTGCGCCGACCGAGTCCAGCTACCTAATTGCGAAACACATTTTCGTCATCCTATTCAGACTAGTTGGTTTGGCTTCTACCGCAGTTTATTTTAATTTATGTCTTTCGAATTGCGAAACTACGTTAACGTGTGTAACCAACTCCAATCGTGGTTTGGAGTTTGAAGACAGTAAAGAGTGAACGATAAGCTACTAAAAGGGCTTATATTCGAATTGTAAAACTATTTTGACAGCTGGAAGTTTGTTTGAAATTTACGAGCAGTCGTTTTTGAAACAGAAGGCAACGTCGTGCCCGCAATCATTTTTCTTAGCAATTTGTTTGCGATTTTCTCATAAAATCTCCATAATTGTTACGAAATTATGTAAGTGAACATCTTCTTGATAAATAGTGAATGTGTTTTTGTGTAGAACCGCGATTGCCTGCAACGCTAAATCAATATATAGGGTATTTTAAATACCGAGATTTTTGTTGCTTAGCGCGGAAGAACAACGCCTCAAAGATGAGCTTATTATAAGCCGCAGACTTTTGAGAAGTGCCTCAACTCTTATGGCTTTGTGAGGAAGTATTTTCTTTGGCTAATTCAAAGCATTATTTGAATTTTATTAAACCATTATCAGGCACGGAGTTGGTCAGCTCAGAAAGTGAAGATACTTGCCCATTCCAAAACTTACCTATATCACAATGAAGAAATTATGGTTATGAAACTCCATGAACACTGTTAAAATCAAATTATTACAAAGCAAAAAAGTCCAAGCAAACAACGAACTTTAAACATGGTACCTAAGTGTCTTCAAAAAATGTGCATAAAGAAATAACATTTTATTTCAGGGCTTCATTGAAAAAAGCAATAAATATATAGAGGAACAACAAAAAAGCACAGTTTGAAGCATTTTATGTCAATGTATTATGTAAGGACTGATGAACATACATACAATGCAAATCGCATTATACCACCATCATCATCGTCATCCACAACCGCCTTCACCCACTGCTGGGCATAGGCCTCTCTTTTCTTGTGGCAATCCAGAAAACATACCACCATACTTACATAGATCAATTTCCACATCATTGTCTGTTCAAGGTAGGTAATATCAATATTTCTATTGTTGAACATTAAATGTGGTGTCTGCAAAGCTCAGATTAAATAAAAAATCAAGACATTATAGCACTGCAAACAATACAGTGTAGCATGTGCAACACTGCACCTTGTTCTGTACATAAAATTGGATTGGATTGGATTGGTGTAAATATGTGCATGTAAGAGTGTTCTTACATGCACAAGTTTAGGATACTCGAAATGTGAGGCCTCACATCACTGTTGACAGCGCTTTACTGGTTTTGCAATTAGTCTGAGCTTCAAAATGTTAGGCACAGCAACAATGTTACACACATATTTCTTGTTACTGGTGAACACAAATTATATAAGTAGGTAAGGCACCAATAAATGTAGTTGCCATACATACATACCTACAACCTACCTTTATGAATATTTCTTAGCAAATTAAAACAACAAACTAAAATAAAGAAAGTAGTAGGCAACTGAAATTAATTATTATTATATCTTTCAATAGATAAATACCCACATCATTACTATACCTAATATAGTAGTTTGCTAAGTAGTTTTGCTGTGCCCGACAGGCTCCACATGATCTAATTATAACTTTACCACATAAGAATACCTACAGGAGCCCGTGGCTACGTAATAACAGCCGCACGGGTTGATCCGTCAGGTTAAGCTACGCTTGCCGGGGTTGTTCAATGGATGGGTGACCATCTTTACATACCGAAATTCCTCCGTGCCTCGGAAAGCACGTTAAGCCGTTGGTCCCGGCTGTTATTTGTGGATCTTTGACAGTCGTTACGGGTCGTCAGAAGCCCGAAAGTCTGACTACCAGTCTTACCAAGGGGTATTGTATTACCCAGTAACTGGGTTGTGGAGGTCAGATAGGCAGTCGCTCCACGTAAAATACTGGTATTCAGCTGAATCCGGTTAAACTGGAAGCCGACCCCAACATAGTTGGGAAAAGGCTAGGCAGATAGATAAGAATACCTACATAATTATGGAATGCAATAAAAGTATTGAGTACTTATTGAGAATAATATCCAAGTACATAAGTAGGTACCTGCTATCTAATTTTTTTTTTAAATATATGTATCCAAGTCATTATTGTGTACTATAAATGTGTATCTTTTAGGATGTCCTGTGTGAATCCTCAAAATCAATAGCCTTGAAGGTGGTTTTCTAAATATTATGGTAGTTTAGGTACCTACTTGAGAGTTATTTCTAATGTTTATTGTTAGTTTATTTAAACATATTGCGCCGACCCCAAGTCACATGGGATAAGGGCAGGAAGATGATTGTTAGTTTATTATGGAGCCCTTTGCACTGAATTGGTTTTGGTTGAAAGGTACTTACCACAATAATTAGCAATATACAGGGTGTATCAGAAAGGTGTGGTTAAATTTAAGGATGTGGTACAGACCATAAAACTGAACAACTTTCTCCATAGGACCAACATCGTAATCGAGAAAAAATAATATCAGCCGTCCCATACATTTGGGTCGAGTAGGTATTTGAAGTTTTGAATCGGACAGCTATTAATTTTTTCTCGATTATGTTGTTGTTCCCTTGGAGAAAGTTGTTCAGTTTGATGATCTGTACCACACCCTTAAATTTGACCACCCTTTCTGGTACACCCTGTATAATTATATCATAGGTTCATCCACCTTTTATCTGTTATCAAATAACTCTGTTTGTGTACTTTTTAGTCAAGGCTCTATCCATCAGTACTTGTAAGGCACATAATCGTTGTTTATAGGTACCTAGCAGAATATTGTTGTTCTATAAAGTTGATAGATAGTGCATTGAATTGTTTAAGGGATAAGGATTTAAGTACTTATGTTCTTTTCTTTATAAATTGCAGGTGTCAGGCTTAACTACATCTGTGAAGTATGGAATGTCTTTGAAGTGCGCGCACTGCGGTGAGAAAAACGCATGCGTTTTAATCACCGTAGGCACCGCCGGTGCGCCAGTACCTACGTGCAGGGCCTTAAAATGCCAAATTTCAACTTACACTACAAATATTTGTTCCAATTCTTTTTGCCCATGTCTAAACACTCTTGTCAGTGGTTGTAATTGTATTGATAATAAATAAGACAGTTTTTTGTACCTACCATATTTTATTTCTACCTATTTATCTATACATAAAGAAAGTAATGAATGACAGTTAATTTAGCTAAACACCACTATTTTCTAAACACTAGAATAATCACTTCTTTATTTTGAAAAACCTAGTAAGTACCTGCTAGGTAGGCACGGCTACAGATCAAGCTATACATTTCCAGTATAAGCTTAATGTCGCATTGTATAGGATTTCCTTACAATGAGATGTCAGTGTATACTGGAAATGTATAGCTTGATGTGTAGCCGTGTGTACTCAATTTTTAAATACTTCATAAAATATCAAATTATTTTTATTTGTACCTTTAGTTCATAATGAAACACTTTATAATTAAAGTTTACACTTATCAATTAACACAATATCATAATAATATGTTTATATTGCTGTTGTGAACGACTTCAACAGTTTTCTAAAATAATGACAATGTTTTATGAAAAATCTTCAGTTTCTAGATACAAGATATATATTTATTTTGTAAAACATGAGTAAAATTTTACAGGTCTTATAATTAATGTGAGGTAGCTACATGTTTTGCCATTTGTGGCGTACAAAATTAGTCATACTAGACAAACAAATACAAAAAAAAACATTCTTATTCTTATTCTTATTCTTAAAGAGATTACAATGTCAATTTGAATTAAATTTTAATTAAAATGTCAAAATGTAATCTATACTTAATTACAAAGTCAAAATTCAAATGTCAAAATTTAATTTGAGAATATTAGAATATATACAACTAAAATATCATTTATGAATTCATCTACACTGTAATAGCACTTTTCTAGTAATAACCCCCGAAGGGACTTTGTACTTTAAAAATGAAGTAGTTGCAGAGCAGCAGTGCAGTGATGTCATGTATAGCAGCAACGGGCAACATCTATGCTGCCTTCATATCGTAGGTGAAACGCACCGGGAACTCTCCTACAATTTGAAAACAAAATCACATTATTTCTGCTTGAATAAAGTACTTGAATAATTATAATGTGGCAAACTAGGCATATCCACTATGCCTTTATCAGCCCATGGTTGGACCAAAAGCCACCGGCCTAGTCTTCCACAACCCCATTACTGGGTAATACGATTCCCCTTGGTAAGATGTTGACAGACTGTCAGGCTTCTGACAACCTGTAACAACGGCCTAAAATCTTCAAATGACAGCCGGGACCAACGGCTTAACATGCTCACCAAGGCACGGAGGAATCTTTGTAAGTATATAAAAATGGTCACCCATCCACAGATCCTTTAGTTTAAAACATTAGTTGGGTGTACCTATAGTGTAATGTGACTATGTAGAAAGTTCACCCAAGGGATCAAGTGTCCTGTCTTCCTTAGTAAGTTGCTACACTTGTTTCAATAATTATGTGTCAAAAAGCTTGGGTAGGTACCTTCAATGATTTTTATAAAAAATCCATGTTCAATAATATTCATGCCTTGCCATCAACTTCTTTCAAAATCCCTCCTATATTAGATTGATGTGGGTGGGCAGTGTTCCATTCTTGTATTTTCAGCTAGCACCGTCGGTGAAAATATTATGACCAATGTTTTGTAGTTAATTGTTATTTTGATTACTTAGTGGTTATTATAGTAAATTTATAGCATCTACTTATGTCCAAAAATATCAATTAACAATTATTTGAGTAGCTATTAAGTGAGGTTGACAGACTTATGTACCTAATAAATTATTTTAACCACAAAAAATAGTTAACCTCACTCATGGACATATAAAAAAGTACATCACGTAAGGTGCTTGTGTCTACGCAACAAAGGAATGATTGTCCGTATGTGGACAGACCAATAATGTACCTACAGCATGAGATGTGTACGAAGGTACACCTTGTCTTCTACAAACGTTATTCTTGGTTTACTTACTTGTAGGTAGTGCCGATATCGAAATAGTAATAGGCAGTTTTCGCTATTGAGCAAAACAGACTCAACTTGACTCAAGTCTTAGTGCACCCACTACAAAGCCCTCTGCATCATCAACAGAGCGCTAGTTCTTGACCAGAGAAATCTCCACAATATGTAGATACATCCTAACGTGGTCACTTTAAGCCACAAATGTTCCAGAACTAGGTCAGTGGGCCGTCTTATTCATCATAGGCCCATGGTTCCTTTATTTATATAACTACTCTGTGCTTTATTAATAAATAATTTGTATGTTGAAAAATTTATTTTATTAATCAAGGCAGTTTAATCTTTATCAGTGTTGCCAACTTCTCTTTCGCGAGTCCACTAGCTAGCGGCGATTCTTCACACTACCAAAAATAAACTAGACAACTTTTTACCCGACTGCGGCGAAGCTCAAAAGGAGGGTTATGTATTTGACCTGTATGTAACTATGTATGTATGTATGTCCGTTTCTTTGTTCCCTCGTAACTCCTAAACGAATGATCGGATTTGGATAAATTATACGTCTTTAGATTTGCCTTGGTGGCGCGAGTGTCACTGGCTACATTAACATCAAAAATAAAGTAAAATGGCGGATTTGAGATGACATATTGTGGAGTTCGAAATTTTTTTGTCTTCTTTATTCGATTTGTCACTTCGAATTACTTTTAAACATTATAAGTTGTATATATTTTTGTAATCACCTTTTAAAACCCTTCATTTTGATATCCAGTGGGATATCACATAACTCCTAAACGAATGAACAGATTTGGATAAATTATAATTATTATCACAAAACCACCGTCCACTAAAAGCAAAATTACTCCGCCAGTAGGGATGGCGAAACCCCCCCGTTTCAGTGGAGATTCCAATAAGTTGACAACACTGCTTTTCTATGATTATTTCATTGGCCACAGATAACAAAAACGTGAAAAGAAAAACGTTTCGTTACTTATTTCAAATATGGTAGTTTTTGGTAGAAAGTGTTTTAAAAATTGGTTTTTAATTTTTCGGCAATCATTGAACGTTTTCATTTATATGCATTAGTAGACCATCAGTTGTAATTAAAACAAAAATAGATTTAAGCACAATAATTCGAAAACAAATAATTCCTATATGATGAAACTAAACGCTTCATCGAAACAGATTTTGAGCAATTGGTTAGTACATCTCTATAAAATTCCTATCGGTCGGGTAATTTTTTATGTCACAATTCCAAATATAATAGTCAAAAACGACAGGGGTTTGTTTAAATTTGGAATCTATTTCAGAAACAAACTGTGTTACGCAATTAGGGTGCAGGTTTAGTGATTGCGATGTTAGCGCGTAACATATCTACCTCTAATATATCAATGTATTGAACGAACGAAATCACATCGACAGTACGCACGCAAATTTACAATATGAACATTCAGTGAGCTGTAAAACATACATAATTTCAGTTGGAAACTAACATATTGATCTACATACAAGTAACCAATAACGTACCTTCCCTTTCCCTCCATTGATGGATGTCGTGTCATGCGCTATCTCGTAATAATGTTTTTTTTTTATTTCATAAAAAAAGAGTTAGCCGACGTTCGCACGGACGTAAAAAAATCGCGGCGGGATTTTGTCGCGCACTGGATTTTCAACTCTCGGTGTTGAGCCGAGCTTCGAGAATCCAACCTAACAACAACAGAGTGCATCCCAGCGCGACGAAAAACACACTGTTGGATTTTCAACTCCCGGCGCTAAGCAGAGCGTTGAAAATGCAGTGCGCGAAAAACAATCGCCGCGATTTTATTACGTCCGTGCTAACTTAGGAATAGTTTAGATCTGATGTCCTAGCTAGGTATTGCGAGTTCCCACAACGGGGAATATAGGGAATCCCCCCGGATTGCGACTGCAAATATCGTCGCTAATTTAACTAACTGACGTATCTGACATTTTAGACTAAGCCGATAGCCGACCTAACTATATAATTTGATACATTTTCCAAGTCGAATCGATCTGTCTAATCGGCGTTTCTGTAATGCCTTACGGTCCCCATGATAAATCAAAAATCGATACCGATATATCTACAGTTTACAAAAAAAAAAAAAAAAAAATAGCTTGCCCTGTAAAATTTTCTTCGAATCAGTTACGGCGCTTAGCTAGATTACCGATGATATGACAAAAATGGTGAAAGGAAAAGTCGTGTATTCTGTCTAACTTTATTTTTGTTTGCATCATTAGCGTATAAAAAACAGTCGAGAGGTGTCGTGGAGCACTCGGTTGGAGCGAGGTTCCTTTCAATTTTGCACACTTGGCAAATCAGAGCTGGATACAATGACACATCTTTTGTTACCTACATAACAAAAGTATTGTGAAGGTCAAAATGTTACACTTTTACGTAGCCTCATGTACGCCCGCACTAAATTCAAACATAGCGCGTTCTATGAGAGCGTTTACGGAGAAGCGTTTAAGATTTCTTACACGACGGCACGCAACCCGCACCGCGCTCCGCGCCGCGCGACGCCCCGCGTCTCCGAAAATGAGGCCTTAGGGTTGCGTACCTTAAAAGGAAAAATTGGAACCCTTAATCGATTACGTCATTGTCCGTCTATCAAGACACTTTTACTAAGGAACGCGTGGAGGTATCAAGTTAAAATTAAGGATGATGCGCAGTGGTAGCCCGCGAAATTCAATTTTTTTTGTGTTTTTTTGCAATTTGCAGGTCTGTGTCAGGTTGTATCTTGATCAAAGTATGATACGCGGCAGTAAAACATATGTATTTATATAATTTTAATAATAATAATCTTTATTACATAAGGAAGTGGTTACAATTAATGTGAAGTCCCTGACACTTGTGAGTAGGTTAACCTGTGTTACAAGAGCCAGTATTTTAACCATAAAAATCATCAATACATCTCTCTAACTTAGATTTCGTGCAGATTCGTTAGATTTCGTTCGTTTGAGGCATCTGCACGAAATCTAACTTAGAGAGATATATTGATGATTTTTATGGTTAAAATTATGTAAATATGTACATATGTTTTATTGCCGCGATCATACCTTGATCAAGATACAACCTGACACGGACCTGCAAATTGCAAAAAACCCAAAAAAAAATGAATTTCGCGGGCTACACAGCGCAATCACCTTAATATCAAATAAGTAAGTTTACGGTCCGTTGGAGTTCTAAAAAAATCAAGCTTCTAAGTCAACGCAATAAAAACATAAGGCCGTTTATGTGACATATTTTGATACTCGCAAATATATCAAAACCTATAGGGTCGTACTTCCCCTTAACCTATAATCATGAAACTTGGCAAGAAGCAAGGTCTCACAGCATACATAATAGGAAAAACTCTGAAAATTGTCAATTTGAGTTTCATCACATAATTTTTTTTTGCGATTACAATCTTGATTTTTTTCGAGGTCTAAGGGACCACTATTATAGTATTTGATATTAATTTCAACTTGGTAGAAAAAAGGTCTTGATAGACTGACAGACAGACGGACAACAAAGTGTTCCTATAAGCCTTAAGGGTTCCGTTTTTCGTTTTGAAGTACGGAACCCTAAAAAGAGTGAAAAGAATCATAGGGCAATCATCCATCAAAAAATTCGTCCAAATTGCTGTCTATACAGGAAAAGTGCCCAAAAGGCTGGTAGCATTGCCACGTTGGTTGTATGGTTATACTTATTCTTTGGGCAAAAAATAGGTCATATTTAAGACACATGTGGCAATGCAATCCAATCAGAGAAAATTTAACAATGTATTTGGTTCTAACTAATACATTTTAAACGAGCTGATGTTTTGGTATCCAGCAGTTTTCGGTTAATATCGGAATGTTTGTGACCCGGACATAACAGTGTTGTTATCAATACCTACTTTTTCTTACCGAGACCGTATTTTTAATGAGCGAGTAAGATAAGATACACCTTTCAGTTTTTAAATCATTCGACCAATTGCATAATAGAGATGTTGACTAAAATTTTGTTTTGTCCGTCATGTTATTAAGAAATATTGGACTCGTATTTTTTTTTTTTGAGTTAAAATGTGGCGTGACGTCACTCCTTCCTAGATATTACCTCCACTCTCCAACTTATTAATGCGTTTTATCCAAGTATTTTTTATTAATATAGTTTCTTTGTTTTTTACATTTTTTTTTACAAAAATACGTATCTAATATTTTTTATTTGTTGACTGACGACTACATAATGTAGGCATCAGTCAAAAAATTAAAAAAAATAAAAATATTAGACACGTATTTTTTTATATAAGTTTTAGTCGTTTTTTTTTTTTGTTTCTTTTTTTATACCTAATCATCATCCCTATTGTACTGGTAATGTGGTAGGATCTGCCCATGTTAAGGCGTATCTGAATATAATAGACCCATTCCTAATTTCACGAGCTAACAATACAGGGTCAAACTAAATTAGCTAGCAGAACTCCGCTGACGTGAATAGTGGGGGATCGATATCTAAACATGATAAAGCACAAAATAAATTAACTTCATGATTTTTTTATGGTCACAAACCCACGGGTTCAGTGTATTTGGAATATCAGTTTTAAAATCAGTTTTTTTTTTTTGTGTAAACACAGATATAACTCTTATTTGAAGAATAAACATTTCAATTTGAAAGAAACAGAAAATACGTCAAACTGTCATTTTATTATTCAGTTATGTTATGACTATGAGACATATGAGTTATCTGACTATTGAAAAATCAGCCCTTATTATATTTATTTAACAACAGCTTTTTAATATTATATTAAATCTGTGATGTATTTGCGGATTATTCCTACATTAACTCAGATTACACATTTTCTTCCCATCAAGTTTCTGGTTCAAGGAAAGCATCAAACGATCCAAAAATTCAATTGAATTATGTTCACGTAATATTCAGAAAATTCGATCCCATTTTCTCAAAGAAATAAGGCCACACATCCACTCATACGTAACACTGACAGCTTCAGTGATGCGAGCGGAATACAAAAATATTGATGTGAGCACAAATTGTTTTTGTTTTGAGCGCGCGGGTGAAATAGTGTTGAATATCGGATGACACGACTCAGTAGGTCGAAACCTTTTAGATAAGTTAACGATGTTTACGTCGGCCATTTTTTATTTTAAAAAAACATACACACACACCATTTCATTATGTTCACCTATTTGTAGTCTATGGATACAGAAAAGTACTTATTAAAAAGTAAAACTAGATACCTAAATAGTTACTATAAAACTTAGCCAAAAAACTTATTTCATTTTTTTATGCACGTCATTCTGATAGTTTTGTTCTCGATTTTATTTATTTATTTATTAAAGAAAACCAACATTCGTTTACGAGTTACAAACGCACTAACGGATAGACAAAATGAGTTACGTGAAACTTCAAGCATTACGCTATTTGAAAACGTTTTTGTGTAAAATGGCTATTTTCTTGCTAACTGTAAGTTTTTTTTTGAAAATCTGTGAATGGGGATCAAAATTCCATAAAAAATTTTGGATAGTCTCCTAAGACCATTTTCGCGTAGCTGCAAGGGATAAGGTACTTCCCCTTACTGCCCCGCTGAAAGTTTCCACCCTGTATATATATAGTAATTAAGATTTATCTACCTATATAAATAAAAAGAAGTCCTGACTGACTGATTGACTGACTCATCAACGCCCAGCCCAAACCCTTGGACCTAGAAAGCTGAAAATGTTGCACAGAGGTTCCCTTTATAATGTATCCAAGGAATAAGGAAAGATTTCCCGGTATTAGGACGTTTCCGTGGGCTACTTTCCGACATCCATGCGGGCGAAGCCGCGGGAAAAAGCTAGTCATGAATAAAATTAGTTATTTTCTTCAAAAATATTAAATAAAATAGAAACATCTAGCTAAAGAGTAGTAAAATATAAATAAATCAATGGAGATAATTATGTTGTAGATGACCCGATAAATATAAAACATAGAGTGTATCAGTCTGTTATCTCTCTCGGTGCAAGGTCGAGAGAGGGAGACGGATTATTGTGACACTTGTACCGATTTATTGATAGACTACTGTTTCATTTTTGATGTAACTGTTACTGATCTGCGACCAATAACTCTATAACATGTATGTACGAGTTGTGTAGGTACGGTCAGCAACATAAGTCGATTATCACTGCTACTTTTACACATCATGTAAATGAATACAGAATGATTTGATTAAGTATCTCCTTTTTCCTAAAATACCTAAGAGTCTAAATTATTTAAATTATTTTACTTCTGTTCCGATTTTAATTAAATATCTTGTTCACTAATTAAGATTGCAAGATTCTCTCGGTGCAAGGGAGACAGATTATTGTGACACTTGTACCGATTTATTGATAGACTACTGTTTCATTTTTGATGTAACTGTTACTGATCTGCGACCAATAACTTTATAACATGTATGTACGAGTTGTGTAGGTACGGTCAGCAACATAAGTCGATTATCACTGCTACTTTTACACATCATGTAAATTAATACAGAATGATTTGATTAAGTATCTCCTTTTTCCTGAAATACCTAAGAGTCTAAATTATTTAAATTATTAAATTATTTTACTTCTGTTCCGATTTTAATTAAATATCTTGTTCACTAATTAAGATTGAAAACTTTTAAACCTTGGTTCTTGGGGTCCCAGTACAAAAAAAAAATTCAAACAATTGTTTCCTCGTCTAGTCGACGCCACTGGTGACAGGAGGGCTGGCTCATTTCTCGCACAGAGAATAGCTATTGCTATTCAACGCGGAAATGCAGCCAGTGTTCTTGGCACCATGCCTCATGGACACCCACTTTTGTTAGATTTTTAAGGTTTAATTAGTTTTAGTTTTGTATTTAATTTAACAAATATTATTTATGGCGAGAAATAAAAATAAATAACAATTAAGATTTAAAAAACTGAAGTGTTAATAGATATTTCTTGCTGACTGTACTACACAGTCTGTTCCTTAATTAACTAATAAGTAAGACATAAGTGGTTGATTTCTGCCGAAAAAAATATCTATGGACAACTAGCTTTTTCCCGCGACTTCGTCCGCAGGTTTTAATCATATCCTATGGCACTAGGCAATCTTGTCTATAAGTATCAATCAATCTGACTAGCCTTTTCCCAACTATGTTGGGGTCGGCTTCCAGTCTAACCGGATGCAACTGAATACCAGTATTTTACATGGAGCGACCTATCTGACCTCCACAACCCAGTAACTGGGCAATACGATACCCCTTGGTAAGACTGGTTGTCAGACTTTCGGGCTTCTGTCGACCCGTAACGACTGTCAAAGATCCACGAATGACAGCCGGGACCAACGGCTTAACGTGCTTTCCGAGGCACGGAGGAGTCTCGGTATGTAAAGATGGTCACCCATCCACTGATGGATCGACCCGTGCGGCTGTAATTACTTAGCCACGAGCTCCTTCGAGGCAGTCTTTTCTATATAACAAAGCCGTTTTTTTTGTATGTTTGAACGCGCTAATCTCTGGAACTACCCGTCGGATACCCCCGGATATGAAAAATTATTTTTGCAAAAGTGGTTCACCGCAAGTGTCCGCGATGGTACAAGAGGTCTAAGCACTGTGGATCGAGTTGAGGTTGAGAGTTTTACACAAGCATGACAGCCAACGACCATACCCAACAAACATTTTAGTCGTATAAATAAAAATTACGCGACTCTAAATGCTATAAAAATCGTATTAAAGTAATTTCAGCGTGTCATACGACTTAGTGCATCTTATCTTTACACAACTTGTAGTCATATATAGACGTCGTATAAACTTCTATACGACTGTCTTGCACGACTTTTACACAATTTTCAGTAGTATAACCAGTGATGTCGTCTTAGTAATGTCTAAACAACTTTTACATCGGCATTAATCGTATTAAAGTCGCGAGAACTACTTTTACGTGATAATCATGTTAGAGTGATAAATGGCACTCTTATACAATTTTCAGTCAATTTGAACACTTTTAAACTACTATTTAATGACTGGATGACCTATAAGTATATAAGAATTTAGCAATATTACAACCACAGCCATTTTTTTCTCTCTGTAAAAATAGATTTTACGGTATTAAAATGAATAGAAAAAGCTGGGCACATGTGAAAAAAAGTGGTGCTTTTAAAAGAAAAGTAAAAAAAAACTACATTGCGCTTCTTACGTCCAATTTATATTATTTCGAATACTTCTACACGACAAGTCAACTGTAATCAAACTGAAGTTGGTTCCGCACAAAATTTAATTTTCAAGTCACCATCATTTTCAGGTTTTAACAGTTGCTCAAACGATGTTGATACATTTTGTTGAGCATTACGGAGACTATTACCATAATAGAGAATATATCACAAGTAACGTCCATAACTTGATTCATCTGGTTAATGAAGTTAAGAGATTTGGTAAATTACAAACGTTCCATATGCATTGAACGTTTGTAATTTACCAAATCTCTCTCCCTTCAAAAATAAATTAAGTTCTATTAAACGTACAATAAGAAAAGGAAACAAACCTCTGGAGCAAATTGCCAACCTACTAATTCAAAGAAATACCATAGAAATAGAAGAATTAAGTAATAATAGTAACTATGATAACATTCCTGTCATTAAAACATATGTTTATAAAAAAACTTTATAAAAGTGATTCATCTGGAATCATTTATTCTCTCCACAGACAACCAAAATAAATGGTTTATGCCTAATAATCTTAATATATTCGAGTTTATATCTATAAAAAATGACGACGTTTGTATAAGTTTAATTGGGAATATTATTGAAAATGTCACCGATGTTTTTGACAAGCCAGTTAGGTCTTCATTCTTGAATATTTTTACGATAAATTGTAACAATATAAGAAGATCTAAAGCGATAGTTCATACTACTGTCATAAAGTGTAAGTTAGTACCCGTAGAATATAGTTCAAATACTTATTTTGTACCGCTCATTCATACCCTGAAGTGAAAAGGTGTAAATAAAAAAGAAAAATTGCAGTGGTTGGTTTTATTTATTAATTGTAAATGAACCAAAATACAATCACAAGTGAATCATTCATAATCATTTAAAATATAACAACAAAAATATTAAGAAGGTTCTCGATTAGGTAGATTATCTTTGGCGCATGGTTTACAACTAACGAAAATATAACAATCATAATGATCGCTATTTCTCGATTTTAAATAAATTTATTAACAGGAGTTAGTAAATTTATTTAACCCTTAATCGGGCACAGGGAACTGTTTTACGGAAATCAAAGTTTTTTTTAAATTAAATTAATTAATTACTTGACCCATTATTTTTCTACAGAATTAGATTAATTTAACATGTATTTAACATTTTCCTCAGTCACTATAAAATGTGTAGGTTTGGTTTCATTGCCAGTTATCGGAAATCCGTAACCAAAACAACGATTCGCGCGTAAAAAGTGTGGATGTCCATGGCCATCTCAAAAACATACTGTTTTGGTTAAAAACTTATCGTTGTCCATAAAAAATGATATGTAATCATTTTTCATTATAACCGAGACCACCAATAAATAAACCACTTGTTTATGTATGTATTTAAAATGGTTTTTTCACACGCGATTGAATACAAATGAACCCTTATTTCGTTAATATGGCTGATAATATACAGATAAAAATAAGTGCACGGAATGAAAAGTCGTTTAGATGTTATGTTACGGTTGTGTCGTTAATCCTAAGTCGTATTAAGGTAACTGTTAACACTTTCGTCAAAATATAGGGTAAAAATATTGCTTTATTTAAAGAATTTATAAAGCGCGTCCATTATATTAAGAAAACTATCTAATATTACTCGATAAAATTAATTTCCCAACAGATTAATGCACTCAAACATGAGTTTCGAAGATAAAATAATTAATAAATAAAATGGCTGTACTCCCCTTTCAATGATAAAAAATATTACTATATTCTAACACAGTACAAAAGTTGTTCGGTTATAAAGTTTCAATTCACTACATTAATGTAATCACTTTACATCAAAATCCCTTATAAAAGTCGTGATGAATACTAGTTACTCAATAAAATGTCGCAAAGCAGTGCTAATAGACATCATAACTCGACGAAAAGAGGATCTTACGACGTCTGTACGACCACTACTCAACCAGATAGTGATTGATACGACTACTACGTAACTCTATTACGACACTGATTCGTATAAAATGGGCCTATTCTCGGTCATATCAACGTGATAGCGATGTATTTACGACCAGCGTATAGAACCAAAAGTTAAAATTAGCACGTCGTGGCGACCTATCAAATGTTTGTTGGGTAGTCGTTGATGACGGCCCTATTACACCGCACTTGACTTATTTAAGATCCAATCAATCAAATATCTAGCCTATACAGGGCGGCCCTTGAAACGAGGTCCAGAGCAAAATTTTAGAAGCCTCTCTCCAAGAGCTTCTCGAAACACCCCCATGTATGTCCAGCGATTATTTATTAATTTACTCAAAACAAAGAATTGTAGTACCTACACTTTAAAAACACAGTTTTACAAAATAAGTACTATTTCTACAAAAGTGTGAAGAGCAGTGCTCACCCACTGCTCTCCTAGCTAGGTTATATTTTATAGTTTAGGAGTTAGACGGTTTTTAATAAGTATTTTGAGAAATTCTGACTTGACTTCAGTCTTTTTACTTTTCTTTCTGTGGGTGTGTGTAACTCTGCATAACTTTGCATAAATAATGCACCAGTTGATGTGTTAAATTATGGTCTACGACCGATAAAAATACTACACCCAAAGTGACTAAAATGGGGGGCTCGACAAGATTCGTTCTACATTTTCAGTCTTTAAAAAAAAGGAAAAATGAAGGGTGGTATTGCCACCCTTCTCTTTTCCCTTTGAGCTAAGTTTTAGTCACTTTGGAGGACCAAAAGTTTAGTCAGATAGTATTTTTTCTCGAACGTAGACCATAATTTAAGGATTTACTTTTTTTTTAATATTTTCAGAAAATGTAGCACAGAAAGAGTCAAAAAAAAGAAAAGAAAGTCATGCTAGCTCCTAAACTATAAGTAATCGCTGGACATACATGGGGGTGTTTTGAGAAGCCCTTGGAGACTGTCGTGCTATGTGTGGTTTGTGTGGTGTTGTTCCACAAACGATGGGACACTTTAAAATATCTTGTCCTGTCAACTACACGTTACAGGAACCGATGGACGCTAGTGATGGCGCCAAACACGTAGCCGAATTCTGAGCCGAGTCCATTTAGATTTCCTTCGACACTCAAGAAGAATAGAGAGAAGTGGAGAGAGAGTAGGAAAGGAGCAAACGCCTCCCGCGTTTGCCCTGCAGCGGGACATCACATTACTAACTGGTAGCCATGACGATAAACATGAGACAGTGTTTTAATGCCAATACACACATCGTCGCTAATCTAACTAACTGACGTATCTGGGTCGTTCTTCTTTTTTACCGACAACACCTCCGTCACACTGGACATTCTTTTCTACCGACAACACAACCGTCACATTTTTGAATATTATGTCACAATTATTTTGTAAAAAGCAGTTATAATAAAAACGGAAGTGTTTAAGTTTATTTCAATGGTTGTATTGAAAAAAACAAAATATTTTTTTTGACAATAAATATTGTGAAACTGTTTTCGGAGGGGACATAATATGTCATTGTCGATGAAAAAGAAGAACGACCCATCTGACATTTGGACTAAGTCGATAGCCGACCTAACTATAGTAATTTGATACACTTTCCAAGTCGAATCGATCTGTCTAATCGGGGTATCTGTACCTATGCCTTACGGTCCCCATGATAATGCAAAAATCAAGACCGATGTACCTATTGTTTACAAAAAAAAAGAAAAATAGCTTGCCCTGTAAAATGTGCTTCGAATCAGTTACGTCACTTAGTTAAATTAGCGACGACATGAGCATACCGATGTGTAAAATTAAAGATCAAAGTGGCTATATCGGAACGGTATAACGTAATTTGACGTTCCTAATATGTAGGTAGGCGTTTAAAGGATATTGGCCACTTAATATTTGGTTATTCGTTATCGGTATTCGTAGAATACAGGGTTAACTCTCTGTTTAATAGGTAAGGGGCAATAGGTTATTCTGTACTGTAATCAATTACTTAGCGTACCTAAATAATATTAATTTAATAGGCATACCTTTAATTAACTCATCTCAAAAACGGATAATAATTTTTGAGCTGAGTTTATTAGATAAAAAACAATAGAAATGAGTTTTTAATAATTAGGTACCTATTAAATTATAATACATTATATACATTATATAAGTGCGGTAAGTTGAAAATGACAGCCGAGGCGATATTGCTAGCCCGAGCCGTAGGCGAGGGCTACAAGAAAGCAGAGGCTGTAATTATCAAAGCGCACGTATGTCATACGACGTTTTATAACATATTTGCGAGGAAATAAATAAAATTCGGACTTTCTTAAATGATCTTTAAAAACACACTTTCTGAAAATGAATTTGTATCTTTGCTTGTTTTCATCTATCGGTCGATTTTTCGGGCAAGAGGCTTAGAGTAGCCTTTTCCGCTGCCTCTGAGACTTCTGGTAGTGTCAAATTAATAAATTCATCAATACTTGACGACATTTTCAAATAAAAACAATACAGCGAAAAGAAAAAGCGCGCGGAATAATTTTTACTTGTTCACAAATTAGTGATGCGCGCGCATCAGCGCTTTTTTTTTAAGCCAAAGGCACAAAAACAGCCAGTATTACTAATAAATTAAATTAATATTTTTTTGTTTTTGTTACAAGTAAATTGTAATTTATTGTCAAAATTACTTAAAGAATTAAATGTCTATTTTTAATATTTTATCTCCCAAAGTTAATTTTATTCATAAAATGTTGACCACTTTTCTAACATACAAACTCTTTGCTAAGATTTAAAAAAGTACCGTTCGTTTTAGACGGAGCATCTTGAAACTCGTGCCTTTTACATTACAATAACGCACAAGTACGTAATGACATACATTACGATATTGAAATTGGTGAAATTTACGAGCAAATGTGTTATAATAGTACATTATGATATAAGAGCGGTAAGTTGAAAATTACAACCGAGGCGATATTGCTAGCCCGAGCCGTAGGCGAGGGCTACAAGAAAGCAGAGGCTGTAATTATCAAAGCGCACGTATGTCATACGACGATTTATAACATATTTGCGAGGAAATAAATAAAACTCGGACTTTCTTAAACGAATAAATCTTTAAAAACACACTTTCTGAAAATGAATTTGCATCTTTGCTTGTTTTCCATAAGATGAAATTTTGATACGCTTGTAAGTATCTATTGGTCGATTTTTCGGGCAAGAAGCTTAGATTAGGCTTTTTGCTGCCTCTGAGACTTCTGGCGGTGTCGAATGAATAAATTCATAATTACTTGACGACATTTTCAAATAAAAACAATACAGCGAAAAGAAAAAACGGGCGAAATAGTTTTTACTTGTTCACAAGTTAGCCATGCGCACGCATCAGCGCTTTTTTTTAAGGCAAAGGCACAAAAACAGCCAGTATTATTAAAGTAAATTAATATTTTTTTGTTTTTGTTACAGATAAATGGTTGTAATTTTTGTCAAAATTAATTATTTAATTTAATTAATTTAAGAATTAAATGTTTATCATTTAATTCTTTAATTTTATTTTATCCCAAAGTTAATTTTATTCATAAAATGTTGACCACTTTTCTGACATAAAACCTCTTTGCTAAGATTTAAAAAGTACCGTTCGTTTTAGACGGTGCATCATGATAAACAGTACGTGTTACCTTATTAAAAAGAAACTCGTGCGTTTTACTTTACGATAACGCACAAGTACGTAATGACATACATTACGATACTGAAATTGGTGAAATAAGAGACCCTTTACGAGCAAATGTGTTATAAATATTATTTACTAGTTCGCTAATTGATTACTTACATTGTTTTTAAAAGCATCTTTTCATCTATCAATGTTAAAAAGGTCCAGTGTGAGCGAGAGAGGTGAAAAAATGCGACAGCTCTCTGGATGATGCGCCAGGGTAGCCCGCGAAATTCAAAATTCCCTACGTTTTTTGCAATTTGTAGGTCAGTGTGGAGCTTGTATGTTGATTAAAATATAATTCGCGGCCGTAGCTAATATGGCTTTACAGAATTAGAATCAGCAATACAACTCCATAAGTTAGCATTGACCTCAAATCTAGCGATTTCATGAAATCATGAGGTTTGAGGTAAATGCTAACTTATGCCCCTGTTCGTGAAGTGAAAACTTCTTTACGCGCATTGAGCGATTTTTGGTAGGGGCAAAACTTATGGGTTCGCGTCACGTAGGTACCTACGTGACGCGAACCCATAACCACCATCCAATGTACCGCCATCACACGTTTTCACTTCTGTGGGCAGTCCCAATGACTATTTTTGGTAGGGGCAAAACTTATGGGTTCGCGTCACGTAGGTACCTACGTGACGCGAACCCATAACCACCATCCAATGTACCGCCATCACACGTTTTCACTTCTGTGGGCAGTCCCAATGACTATTTTTTTTTATTTCAATTGTCATACGACTTTTTTTTTATATTCACGTGTTTCTGTGACAGAAATACCGATTTTTCTTTCTTTTTTAAACAATGTTGTATGAGAGGGTATTGATCACACGATCACTACTTGTGACATCACGTCCTGTGGCCGCGACTTACAAAATGTTAACAACGTCAAGACGTTGACGAAGTCAACGTCATAAGAAAATCTTTTCAAGGCACTATAAAGTTTTCAAGACGAGAATTCATTCAATTTGTTTCTGATTCGCTGCTTTCACCCGGGGAAAAAATCATTAACGATAATTCAGTAAATCGCATAGTAGGTTCAACGATTATTTCTATAATTTAACCAGGATAATAATTTCCATGATTTTCCCAAAGAGGCTTACCGTAATCCAGGATTGGAGCGTATTAGTACATTCCAATTTTCCCCACGCCCAAATGAAAATATTTTTCATTAGGTACCAAAATAAATATCAAACAATTTATAAGAATGGTAAAAATGTAACAACTTTGTACGAAAACAATTTAGGATTTTACTAAAAGAAAAACTCAGCAAGTTATAAAATGATGGAGTTTTCCTTCATGTCTATAAAAAACCGGTTAAGAGCGACTCGGACACGCGCACCGACGGTTCCGTTCCGATTTCTGACAAAGTGTGCTATTTGGAGACATCTTTTATTTTTCCTGTAATCTTTACATAAACTTCTACCACATAGAATAATTTCAGATTTTTTTCTGTGCAAACTTCAGAGATAAGGGGGAACGGTATTTTTTTTACATTTTTCATCAAAAGTCGAAAACTATGCGGCCTAAAAAAAATTTAAAAAAAATTTGAGAATGTGTTTCTTCTTTCTTCTCTTTCATATAATACTCCACATGCCCTAGTATCTCCACTTCAAATTTTTAAACCCCCACCCCCCCTTTCAGTCCCTATTGCAAAAAAGTATATAATATATACAGGGTGGCCGGAACATTGACGTCCAAAAATAAAATTTCGGTCCCTCGTACCGTGGGGTATTCGAATCACCCCCATGTATGTTCCGCGACTTTTCATAGTTTTCGAGTTATGAATTTTTTTCTGAATGTTTGAAAATTTTCGACCTGACCAACCTAAAAAAATTCTAAAAAAAAAGTAGAGAGTTTTATCGAGTTTCTTTTTTTGCAACTGAATTTTCATAAGTAGTACTTTTATGCATAAAATAATCAGCTTCGTAACTGTGATGAAAGTTATGAAAATGTTCATCTAAAGTGGAAAATTTAGGTTCGGTAAATTATGACTCAAATTTTCAACTTTAAATTAAAAATCTTAACAGGTGACTTCATAATTCCTAAGTAGGCTTCAAGAATGCGCCAGACTCTCAGCTTTCATAATCATAAAAAAATGAAGTACTTAATAGGGCAACTTTGTTTAAAATCGGCCTTCAAAGACAGCGAGGTGGAAAAATTCTTAAAATTACCCATCTGAGTAATTTTTTTTTTTTGGCTATTTTCTCGTTCCTAAGGTTAATTAATGATAAGAATACTGAAAACTAACCACATTATATTCAATATTCATAATTACCACACGTGGGCGAATGAAAATCCACTCGAAGTGAGAGCTTCGACATTTCAACATCGCTTCAGCGTTAACTTGTGGTCTGGTATCCTCAATGGCGAACTAATTGGTCCGTTTGAACTGCCGTCCAGACTTGATGGAGAAACATACAAAAACTTTTTGGAAAATGAACTTCCATTGTTGCTGGCAGATGTGAATCTCGAACTCAGACGAACCATGGTGTTGCAAAATGACGGCGCCCGTGTCACTATGCAACCCAGGTCCGAAATTACTTAGATGAAACATACCCCAACAGATGGATCGGACGCAGCGGACCAATTAGGTGGCCTCCACGCTCACCTGATCTCAACCCCATCGATTTCTTTATTTGGGGCTATTACAAGGAAATAGCATACGCCCGAGACTGTTCAAGTGAACAAGAGCTGAGGCAGTTGATTGCAGAAGCTGAACGTGTTGTGAGAGAGAACAGAGACGCTTTTAGACGATTGCCAGACAATTTCTTACGTAGGTGTAGAATGTGTATTGCTGCTGGTGGTGGCCACTTTGAAAACCTTTTGTAAATGTTAAAAATAAATTAAGTACTTTTTTCACATTATCATCTGTGTTTTATTCAAAACCACTTTTTACGTAAAACTTTTCTTACCCAACTCTGAAACTATTTGTTGGTTAGTTTTCAGTATTCTTATCATTAATTAACCTTAGGAACGAGAAAATAGCCAAAAAAAAAAAATTACTCAGATGGGTAATTTTAAGAATTTTTCCACCTCGCTGTCTTTGAAGGCCGATTTTAAACAAAGTAGCCCTATTAAGTACTTCATTTTTTTTATGATTATGAAAGCTGAGAGTCTGGCGCATTCTTGAAGCCTACTTAGGAATTATGAAGTCACCTGTTAAGATTTTTAATTTAAAGTTGAAAATTTGAGTCATAATTTACCGAACGTAAATTTTTCACTTTAGATCAACATTTTCATAACTTTCATCACAGTTACGAAGCTGATTATTTTATGCATAAAAGTACTACTTATGAAAATTCAGTTGCAAAAAAAGAAACTTGATAAAACCCTCTACTTTTTTTTTTAGAATTTTTTTAGGTTGGTCAGGTCGAAAATTTTCAAACATTCAGAAAAAAATTCATAACTCGAAAACTATGAAAAGTCGCGGAACATACATGGGGGTGATTCGAATACCCCACGATACGAGGGACCGAAATTTTATTTTTGGACGTCAATGTTCCGGCCACCCTGTATATATATTTTTATTTCTTTCTTATTTGCAAAATAGTTGGGCAAACGTCATCTAAAACTGTTCAAAATTTCAAGTTGATAGCATTAGTAGTTCTTGAGATATCCAGCTGTGACAGACAGACAGACAGACTGAGTCGCAACATAAGGGTTCCTATATACCATTTTGGTACGGAACCCTAAAAAGATTATCTGCGGTTATTAGGTTAGGGGAAGTACATGTTGTGACCCTGATTTAAGGCGACGCTATCTGACTTTTGATGATTTTAAACTGAAGATCACGTCTAAACGAGTAGTGTTAATGATTTGGAAAAAATATATGTTAAATTAGAGCATTTTCTTAATAACTTAATATGTGAATATTTTAGATGATGTTTATATGAAATAGTGTAATTAATTTGTAAAGTTATGTCTAACGCAGATAAAAAACTGAGAATCACGCAAAAACTGTCAGGCGTATTTTTATGAAACCTTCACCATTTTAAAGGTAATTTAATTATTTATCTTTTAGTATACGTGTTTTATTAAAATGCCTTTTGTTTTATGTATAATAAATTAATAATGCGTCTAATTTGGGATAGCGCTCTTTGATGGGCGAGTCCTATTACTGGCTGGATATTGGAGGTCGCATATTATAGATGCACTGGCATGTGTGAATAATCTTTTATACATGTCTGTCACCAATTTAAATAAGCGTAGTTACGGCCTTGTTTATGTTTTTTATGTGTCACTAGCTTGTAAAGTATTAACCACGAATATAGTACTATCAGACTACACTGCTACTCTTGTTATTACCCCTTATTTTACAATAGGTTATGGTCTTATACATGCTCTGATAGTGCTAGAGCATTTAATAAGTGGAGTGGTTTAAATATTAATTGTGAAACTTACGAAATCTCAATTATGTCAACTGAAGTTGGCATAAGTGGTATTAAGAAGCTGAAAGGATCGTCAGACTACCCAAACTGGAAGTTCTTGGTGCGAAATTACTTGGAGAATAAAAACTGGTGGGGAGTAATTTCTACAAATGTAGTAAATGCTGACGTAGACCGGCAGGCACGAACGACAATATGCTTGTTGTTAGAACCAGAGTGCTTTACCCACGTCTACAATGCGAAGACTGCGAAAGAAGCCTGGAACAGCTTACAGAAAGCGTATGAAGACAAAGGTTGGGGAAGACGTATACATATTCAGCGAGAGCTTTTCAACTGTAAGTTAGAGAACTTTGATTCTATGGAAAGCTTTATATCCAAAATTACATTCCTGACACAACAATTGTCCGATATCGATGCACAAATCCCTGATGATTGGATCATATCGATTTTGCTGGGTGGATTGACTGCTGAGTACAGCCCTCTTATCATGGCTGTAGATAATAGTGGACAAGAGATCACGTTAGAGCAAATTAAAACGAAATTGTTACAAGAAGGAAGTAGACAGAGTAAGTTGAACACAGAGTACGAACAAGCCTTAGTAACACGTAAAGTACAGAACGATGCAAGATCTAATATCAAAACTAACGATCGTAAGCAGAAGTTCGTCTACAAGTGTTTTAAGTGCCACAAGCAAGGACACAAGGCGTCCGAATGCAAGGAGCGGATCAAAACCGCGAATATCTGCCTGAATACGAAGGAGGCGATACACAAAGATAAGTGGTATTTAGATAGTGGGTGCTCAAATCATATGACCCACGATAAAAGCAAATTGTTGTCTTATACACCTGAAAAGGGCAACATGAAGATCTCAGTAGCAAACGGCGAGAAGTTATTGGTGAAAGGAAGAGGAAATGCTGAACCACGAGTCAGCGAAAACGAAAAATTTATTTTAGAAAACGTTTTACATGTTCCTGATTTATCCATGAACTTAATTTCGGTGAGCGATTTGACCAAGAAGAATTATTGCATGAATTTTGACAAAGGAGGTTGCATGATTCAAAATAAGAATCGAATTGTTGCAAGATGTCAAGAGGTCGACGGAATTTATGAATTGACAGAAAATAAAAATAACGTCGTGAATGTGACACTGTCAAAACAAAATGAAAATATTTCGAACATTTGGCATAAAAGATTAGCTCATTTATCGCGTAATTATATGAATAAAATGAAAGTTTTAGTAAGCGGTATGGAATATAAGAGTACCGATTTATGCGAGCCGTGTATTCCATGTATCGAAGGAAAGACATGCAAAAGTCCCTTTAAAAACCAAGGTACGAGAGCGAACGAGGTCTTACAGTTGGTTTTTAGCGATGTTTGTGGACCTATCGAGGAGCCGTCGTTCGGTGGTTCGAGGTATGTTCTTCTATTTATCGACGATTATACTCGGAAGACTCATGTGTATTTTTTGAAGAACAAAAATGAAACTTTTGATAAGTTCCGTGAATACAAGGCGGAAGTTGAGAATGAGACGTGTAAATCTATTAAATGTCTGAGATCTGACAACGGCACAGAGTACTGTAATGGTAAATTTAAATCTTTTTTGAAGTCTGCAGGTATAAAACACCAGACGACTGTACCGTACACGCCGGAACAAAATTCTGTCGCAGAAAGAGCGAATCGGACTATAATAGAAAAGGCCAGAACATTACTGTCAGAATCAAATCTGAGCAAGAAGTATTGGGCCGAGGCTGTTAATACTGTTGTATACCTAAAGAACAGAAGCCCCACGAAAGCATTGAACAATACAGTACCAGAGAAGGTTTGGACTGGAAAAGATGTGGATGTTAGTCATCTGAAAATCTTTGGTTGTTTGTCGTATAGATTGATACCAAAACAAAAGAGACGCAAACTGGACATGAAGACGGAACCGATGATTTTTATTGGATATCCAGATAATCAGAAGGGTTATCGTCTAATGAATCCTAAGACAGGTGAAGTGACAACTGCGAGAGATGTCAAATTTCTGGAAAACGTTTTTCTTCAAAAAGAAAACGTGGAAAAGTCGGAAGTGATAATAAACTTGAATACAGATACTGTTCCTACCAGTTTATCCATCGGATCTACAAGCAGATCTGAACCCTTGGAGGCTCACGATGATGTGTACCGTGATGCTGTAGACGAGAACGTGGAAGTATTGGAGGAGATAGGGACTGAACCTCCTGAATTTGTAATACCAGAGCACGTACCTGATGATGTATTGACTGAATCGGAAAGAAGGTATCCAGTAAGAGAACGGAGACAAGTCGATCGGTACGGATGCAATGTTATGTATGCCAAGGAGAGCAATCTTGATGGTGATCCATTGACTATTAATGAAGCGTTGGCGAGACCCGATGGTGACTTATGGCAAAAAGCGATAGACGATGAACTTATGTCACTAAAGGAGAACCAGACTTGGACGTTGGTGGATCTTCCAGCTGATAAGAAGCCTATCCAGTGCAAATGGGTGTTCAAAATTAAGAGAGATAGCGATGGCAAGGTAACAAAGTACAAGGCTAGACTAGTAGCAAAAGGCTTCACACAGGTATGTGGCGTAGACTATACTGAGACTTATTCTCCAGTAGTTAGAAGCTCTACTCTACGTCTGTTGTTCTCGCTAGCTGTTGAATACAGTTGGTTTATTGACCAGTGGGACGTCACGACCGCCTTTTTATATGGTAAAATTAAAGAGGATATTTACATGTTCCAACCAAAAGGAGCAGTAGTCAAAGGTCAAGAAACCAGAGTATGTAAACTGCAGCGTTCTTTGTATGGATTGAAACAAGCTTCGAATGCTTGGTTCAAGGAATTGGACAAAGAGATGTTCAATTTAGGTTTTGTGCAATCAAAAATAGAACCGTGTTTGTATCAAAAGGAACTTAAAAATAATAAGAAGTTAATTGTCGTTATTTACGTAGATGATCTTTTTATTTTTGGAAATTGTGAACAAGAAAAGCTAAAATTAAAAACCGGTTTGCTTGACAAGTTTAAAGTGAAAGATTTAGGCGCGGCTAGGCATGTTTTAGGCATGAGGCTGAGAAGAGATAAAGATGTTATTTGTCTAGATCAGCGACAGTTCATTTCGGACATATTGAATGAATTTAACATGACGGACGCTAAGCCAGTTTCGACTCCCATGGAAGTCGGAATGAAATTAGAAAGATCGACAAATTCCCATAGCGATCTGCCATATCAAAGCTTAATAGGGTGTCTAAATTATTTGGCATGTAATACGCGACCAGATATAGCACATGCGGTGAGTGTACTTTCACAATTTAATTCATGTTATGACGAAATACACTTTAAATGTGCGAAACGGGTCTTAAGGTATTTGAAGGGCACGTCTAACCTTTGTCTCACTTTTAGGAAGTCGGGAGATTTAGATTTACGAGGCTATGTTGATGCAGATTGGGGAGGGGCACTTGATAGAAAATCTTTCACAGGATTAATTTTCAAATTAGGTCAAAATATAGTATCATGGGAGAGTAGGAAGCAAGCGACGGTATCCTTGTCCTCCACAGAGGCAGAGTACGTAGGATTGAGTCAAGCTTCGAAGGAAGCTCTATATTTACGTAGTTTACTGAACAGTTTGACAGCTGTGGATAGTAAAGCGGTAGTAATTTATAATGACAATCAGTCGGCGCATAAAATTGCAGCTAACAAAATGATGCATAATAGAACAAAGCATATAGATATCAAGTATCATTTTATTCGTGAGTGTGTACTGGCTAACAAAGTTGAAATAAAGTACATGTCAACTGATAAGATGATAGCGGACATCTTAACTAAAAGTGTTCACAGCCCGAAGCTTAGAGAATTTTTAAAGGATTTATCCCTGTCAAATTATTCTATTAAGGGGGTGGATGAGTAGTTAGATGTTTTGATGTTTTATGTTTTCTATATGTTTTATTTTTTCTATACCCAAGTGTTTTGTGTAATAGATAATTTTCTATGCATGTGTAATAGATTAAGGGGGCGTATTGGAGGTCGCATATTATAGATGCACTGGCATGTGTGAATAATCTTTTATACATGTCTGTCACCAATTTAAATAAGCGTAGTTACGGCCTTGTTTATGTTTTTTATGTGTCACTAGCTTGTAAAGTATTAACCACGAATATAGTACTATCAGACTACACTGCTACTCTTGTTATTACCCCTTATTTTACAATACTGGACGTACGACGCGTTGCGTGAGCTCAGCACAGAACGCGCAAGCTAACCACTCAAGGTCATTGGCGTATAGTTCGGCCTTAACAGGTTAGTGATGATATATATGTATGTACCTACATTATTTCTTAAGGGTCAAGAGTTCTAAACTAAGGTCCGTATTACAGAACGTCACTCAATACTCAAGCATTACTTAAAATTAGATTCAAGCCATTTGAATTTTCTACTAATATTGTATAGTAAACTTTATTTCAGTGCAATAAAGTGCAAAGTTGTCCGAACATCGACGCAGACATCAAACGACTCCTCAAGCGTCTTCGAGTGTGCTCGCGCAGGCTCGTTTATACTTTAAAATAATGAGTACCTATAAAGTTTATTATTCAATGTCATCATGAAATCATCTGCTAATACTACGATACTGAAGGACAATATTTACGTGAAACTTAACACTTTCTACACAATCGCCAAAGTTGATCCAAGTTCAATGTCCAACAATATATCGATTTAGGCGGTTCACATCAACACAGACGAAAAGAACATCGGTCATATTTCTATAGAAGCTGGACCTGAGTTTTATTTTCAGTGTACAGAAGCAAATTATAGTGAGATTTGATTGTTTTATGTAGTAAACACCATCCCTTTCGAAAATAATATCTAAATATCCAAGATATTTCAATAATGCAAAAAATACTTTTGAGGTTATCGGTGTCCGGAAATCAAAAGCACAGAATAATCGTCACAAGCGGTACCTAGTTATCAGTCTGTAAAACAATGCCATGGTCAAACAACAGAAGGAAATCCAAAACAGTACAGTACTTATCACAATATTCACACTAACAACAACAACACAACAACAATGCGAGATCGCCGGGTGCAAAGACTACACACTACAGTATATTAGTGTCAAATTGACACCCGTTGTAATTGACAGTATTGACACTGTCAATCCATGGCGCGCGTCGATGACATATTATGACGTTCCGTTGTACACAATTGAACAAAATGCTGATACTTACTATGAACCCACATAATTATTTTTATGACAAGAATCCAATACATAATAAAAACAGCACTAGTTGGTTTGATACACAAGTATATAGAATTGAATTACATCTAATAACGTGAATAATTATAATCTTTGAGTACTAAATCATTTCTTAAGCAAAATGAATCGTCAAAGGTGCGTTCTGAACATGTTATTCTAAATAATTTGCAAATTATGCTATTAAAAAAAAATTTGTTTGTGCTTTTTTTTCTGGCGACTTAAATATCTATTTCTTATGTTTTTTAAGACCTTAAAAAATACTAGATTTTTACATATATATGGCATATCTGTACACCACCGCCTCGTAGTCAGGTACGATTTGACCGTCCTTCTTTTGACAACCATGAGCTGAACTCGTTGAGTGTCGGGTGATACAGTTCACACTAGACGCTCAAAATAGGGTTGCATATGAGAAAATCAAAACTTTCTCGAGCAAATTTCAAAAGAACAATAAACGAAAAAAAACTTTTTTACAAAAACAAAAACCGACTTCCAAAAAAAACACTACAAAGTGAAAAATAACTTTAATTTCGGAAGTCGGTGTCTTTGGATCTGTATTTTAGTTTTTTGCCACCGACTTCCGAAATTAAAGTTATTTTTCACTTTGTAGTGTTTTTTTTGGAAGTCGGTTTTTGTTTTTGTAAAAAAGTTTTTATTTTTCATTTTTTAGTGGTTCAGTTTGTAATTTATCTAAGTTACAATAACCCAATGTCAACTGCTCATCACGTTTTACAAAATGTTGCTTTTCCCGATGCAGGGACGTTAATTGTTGAGGAGTTCTCCTAGTAAGAACCAGGAGAAATGGAGCTCATGGTGAAGTCACCATTACCATTATTTTGACGAGCATAAACCATATTAAAGTAATCGAATCGCAACCTGTTATATACTTAGATATAATTGAGTATTTCCGATGGCCCTCTGTGGTCTTCATCATCAGTTCCAGTTCACCGACTGGTACTTTCCGAGAGCAAATGCATTGACTTGATGATCATGGGACCACTTGGGACGTATACCCTTTCGAACAAAAAAAGAAAAATCCAAATCGGTCTAGCCATTTTCGAGTAATCGGGGAACATACATAAAATAAAATAAAAAAAAAAAAAAAAAAAAAAAAAAAAAAAAAAAGGTTCCAACGAATTGAGAACCTCCTCCTTTTGGAAGTCGGTTAATAACAAATTTAAATGACCAAAATATGTTTAATTTAGAAAATTTTTAAAATCCCAATGTATGTGACATCAAATGAACGACTGATCAAAAGTTGCTAGATGTAATTTTAAAATATCAAATCATTACTAATCAAATTACATAATCACAAATGACGACTGAATAAATTTGCTAGATGTAAATATAAGTAAATGATTTCTTATTAAGAATTATTAATTTAAATGGGTACGTATCGTAATCCCGAATTTTAAAAGACCGAATTTTAAAATACCGATGGACGAAATGCCGAAAATTGAAACGCCGAATGCTTGTTTGGTCGAAAGTTTAAAAACCCGAAAGTTCATTTGCCCGAAAGGTTAAAATCCCGAAGATCCATATCCCGAAGTTTAAAATCCCGGAGATCCATATCCAGATATGTATATGTCTAGGGTTAGGGTTTTCGTCAGCAGGTACACGGGGCCCGCTGCGCGGGGCTCCTATTTCTGTCTGCGGGGTTTAAAGGAACCTAACTAACCGAACCTCAGGGTGCCCCTGATGTCGACCGTCTAAGGTTTTCGTCAGCAGGTCAGGGAAAAAATGTAGTACCTCAGGAACTTTACATAAGTACTTAGATCGGTATTTTTCATTTTGGTCAATTAACGATGAGTATTTTGACCTTTAAACGATTTGGTCAATAGTGTAATAAATAATTTAAACATTGATATTCCAGACTTTGGTCAGCTGAACTTTTGATCAAATGACCATCGTTATTTTAAACTTTGTTGATCTTCTTCTTCTTTGTTGTTCTTTGTTGGTCTTTTGAAATTTGCTCAGGAAAGTATTGATTTTCTAATATGCAACCCAAAATACAAGCCAATTCTGAAATACATGTTCGTACAATTCAACCAGTTGGTTGAAATTACTATGATACAAATACAAAACAACACAACACAACTTATTAATATGATAACAGCAACTCAATTTAGGATACACGGCACAATAAGTAGGTATTTCAACCGATTTGAACTCCTTACGTCAATTCTGCACATTAGAACAATGATGACAGTCTTAATTGTTATAAGGATGAGTTATGTATGACACTTCGGTAGAGTCAGGGTCAAAACTCCGAAATATACGTACCTAAATACTTTGTGGACGAAATAATAAAGATCCTATCACACATATCAACTCGGAAAAAGATCGTCACCGTATCGCCGCCCCGCGGTTCGTGAGCTTGTCCCGAGGCGAGGCGATTACGTTACGATTCCGAGAGTTTCATTCAAAGAATACTGTACGGCTCGAGTTGATACGGTGACGATCCCTTTCGTAGTAGTTATGAATGTGGTCTTTAATCGTTTTTTTCTTTTTTGTGAATCTTTAATGTGATTGAAGGATATAATAAATCAAACTGCCTAGCCTTTTCCCAACAAAGTTGGAAAAAAAAAAAAAACTTCCTGTCTAACCCTTAGAGCATTTAACTATAAGGTCTAACCGGATGCAGCTGAATACCAGTATTTTACATGGAGCGACTCCGCAACCTATCTGACCTCCACAACCGCAGTAACTGGGTAATACGATATCCCTTGGTAAGATTGGTTATTAGACTTTTCTGCTTCTGGTGACCCGTAACGACTGTCAAAGATCCACGAATGGCAGCTGGGACCAACGGCTTAACGTGCTTTCTGAGGCACGGAAGAGTCTCGGTATGTGAAGATGGTCACCCATCCACGACCGATTGAAGAATAAGTATAACAAAATGATAAATTCGTAAATTGCTCTAAATGAAAGGTCTGCGTGTTTTGGGGTGTCTTTACATATTAAGTAACACTTAGCTACATTCCGAGAAAACTTGCTCAAATTGATAAACAACGTCAACCTGTCCTGTATAGCCGTTTTATTCAACTGTCAAATAATGCCAGTTGTTACTTGAAACATGGGCAATTTATGTTGGTATAGTCTAGCATATAGTAGTTTAGTTTTTCGGCGATAGAAATGGACGCTGAAAATTCCAATTCCATGATGGAATATCTGGGCCCCAAGTCTGCTATTTTTTACATTCCACACGATCCCATTGTCACTGCATTTTCATTTTGCTACAAGTTCGTAATCTGCTAAATTCATAATTTCATACAATGGAGTGTCAGTGGTTGACCATTGGAAAGTCATAATGCCGCCATTATGACGCCAGTATATTAGTAGATTACCAAACTTGTCAAAATCAACAATAATGAAATCAATGATAGACCATTCTGACACTATTGTAATAGCAGACTTGAGGCCCTGTTATTGTGTCGTTTATTATTGTATTTCGCAATTGCTTTCCGTTAAAGTTATCAGGGACCCATCTTTGCTTGCACTTTGATCAATGCTGTGGTAAGCAGAGTTTCTGATACATCTTCTTGAGACACGTGATTGCTGTTGTTTTATCAGTGCTAGCTGTAATTTGCTGTACTGAATTGCTTGAAATTTTTCTTGACCCTATATTCCTTGCTATTCGTTTGTACAATTATAGCAAAAACTGGTTAAACAATTAATTTCTCTGACTTTACATTGCTTAAGTATGTTTAGGTAGGTACTATCGGAGAAACGAACATCTATACCTACACCGTAAGGACTATTCTTGCTTGCAGCGCTCGGCCGCTATAGTAACGCTTGCTAACAGATGTCGCCGTTGTGTGCACGGGATTTTGTTTTCTAATTGGTCAAGTCAAGTCTAGTCAAATGATTTATTTCAAATAGGCACATAAGTACTAGGCACTTTTGAATGTAAGATGTGAGTTTCCTCGATAGTACAGGCAGGCCTCTTGCACTGGTACATTCCGCTCGAGATAAGTACCTACAGCTCGCGGCAACTCTTAGTTTCAAGTCAGTCAGGGTGTATTACGCGCTCAGCGAGCGAGACACGTACGGCCGCCCATGAAAAAATTAAATCTTAGATTTTTTTAAGTATACTATTCATATTATCACTATACTATATATAAATTAGTGATATACTTACTTTTTTAATGACGAAAATCCATTATGAAATGTCGAGTCTTGTTGCTACCTTTTTTTTACCTACCTACCTACTTACTATAGTTGCCGACATTTAACTTGAGCTCTCGGCGGAGTGGTGGGGGTTTATATGCGCGTCGTATTGTTTCAGGAGTAAGGTCCAAAATCGCTTAAAGTAATTAAGGAATAACTTAGGATTAACAAGCAACTGTACCTACCCGCGATCGTACAATCGCACAAACTTAGCCACTGGTGCGTTGAGGCATCTTTAGTGGTTTTATGACCATGTTCAGGCGACTAAAGTGCCCCAAATGTCACTTTCAATTTAAGACGTGTTTGTACCTTGTTTACTTTAGAACACTTCTAAATATTATACGAGATGATGGTGTATTAAAAATAATTGATGATTGAATGATGATCATGATTATAATGATTGTTTAATTCATTAATAAAAAATAACGTTTGAAAATTATAAGACATTACATTAAAGTGAAATAACTCTAGATAGACTACCTACTCTTATATACAATAAAAGTTTAAAAAGGTACCATATAGCCCACCACCACCACCACCATACCATATGGTATGTATGGTATGGTATATGGTGCCTTGGTCCCATATTTTATTTTTCTTTGCGGACAGCCCTAGTACTCGGCTAAGCGGCGTAGGTATGTTACGGACGAGTAACGACACAAAGTAATAACAACTCTCAAGCGCGGCGATTAAGAGCAATTTAGCTTGCGCATGTGGAGGAAAAGATTTTGTAGGCTATTATAAAAGCGGCTTTCTTCAAGATCAAAGGAGTGCAACTTCTGTACGTTATTACTATTATTTATTCTGTGGTACAGGCAACAGCACATCAGGTTATACTAAACTGTCAAATTTCTCCAAATGATTTTAAACCTTAAAATGTTGACGGTTAAGTTCAAAATCGAATGAGAAAATTTTACAGTTTGTAGTAACTTGACCTGCTGGTGTGTACATACATCCGTGTGTTTGTTAAATTATTTTTCACTTTGTTTTGATTAGAATAAACACACCTAGGCCATAGGTATACCATACCATACACAGAAATTACGTTTTTGGTGATCAACTACAAATTCTTAACAAAGTACAAAGTACTTAAACTCAGAAACTATTCGAGTAAGTATCTATTGTTTCAGTAATTGGTCTTTGTAAATCACAGATTTTCGGGTTCGTCTACAATTTCACTGTTGAAATGTAATTATGTATTAGTTTTTAATACAAGTGCTCAATAAATATTTTAACAGTTAGCTTGTGATGAACGCGGCGAACTTGCAAAGAACGTTTTCGGTGCCAACTTGTATGACAGTTGACTTATTATCGTTTGTTTATAGAAGGGAGTATGAATATCTCTCGCCTGGCAATTAGTATTTAAATTAAATGTCACTCCAATATAATTGGAGTCATCTTCAAAACATCTCAATCAGTCGATACTTGTTATCGTTATAAAATACTTACCTAAATATCTGCGCAAACAAAATGTGTTTTTCTTCTTGCAAAGCTTATTTTAAATAAGGAACTCTTTTATTTGGCATCTACTTCTCAGCAAGCATCTCAGTATTAAAACTTGCAGAGATACTTTTTAACAAAGTAAATAAAAACACGCTTTTAAAGTTAACAAAAAAAAATTACCTTACTATAACGAAATCCTGAATAAATATAAAAAATGTAATCTAATACTTACAAAATTCGCGGTAAAAGCAATCCAATGTAAAACATAACAGAAAAAAAGAAACTACTTACAAAAAAGTTTTCACATCCAAACTTTTTTCCCACCAACCAGCACTTCACTTCACTTTTAATTTCAATTTTAGAATCACTCACTTTTTTTTCTGAATAGTCGATAATTTCCTGATGATGATGACGATTTATTTAATCGATTATTTTCACTAGTGATGGTTTTGTGATAATGATAAGAGATGATTGTGTGTACGTTTGTTTCGTACGCGCGCGGTCATGCTACTGGTTGTGTAGTCGGGCGGGCGGCCCGCCCAGATGTTATCTCAGAAGTACCATTGGACGCGACGCGAGCTGTAAGCGCTAGCGGGGTTTTAATATTATCGTAATTCAATTTGTTGTTTTGTGTGTGTTTATTATTTGAAATGTGGTGTATACAACCGTTATTATTATACGATGATTTTGGCTCTATTCCACTTTTTTATTTTGCATCTAATGCCAGCAAAAATCAAGAAAGCATCAGTGTTGCCAACTTAGTGGATTGACCACTAAAACTGGTGGTTCTAACGCCCTTTTAGTGGCGAAATATTGCTTTTAGTGGCTGGTGGATTTTCTAGTTGTCTATCAGACTTCAGTTTCAATTACTGAAAATACTATCACTGACCCACTAAGCCACTAACACTTTTCGACTGCCTCATTCTAATGCCGATGTTTAGAAACTATTAAAGTTTAGCAGTATGTAATGAAAAACAAGAAGAGGAACAGAAAGAAGTTAAATCATTTAACTGATATAGTTATTAAGAATACCTATACCATGACTGTGGTTTGAGATTTGAAGGAAAATGCTGCAATTAACATGAAAATCCAATATTACGTTATAAAACGAATCGGTATCAAAGAATAGGATCAATTTAAAACCAACGACAATGATCATGGTGCAGACAAAATGATTCATCTAAAGAAGGTGAAATGTAATTTGGATAGAATAGCAGTTGTTATTGAATATTTTTTAATTCTTGTCTTGTTGATTTGCTAATTGCTACCTAATATTTTTAACCGACTTCTAAAAAAGGAGGAGGTTCTCAATTCGGATGTTAGTATTTTTTTTTTTTTTTTTTTATGTTTGTTCGCGCATAGCTCCGTCGCTTGCCAACCGATTTGAAAAATAATTTTTTTGTTGGAAAGGGTATACTTTCCAAATGGTCCCACTTTTGTCAAAATCCAGTTCTGATGATGGGATCCTGGAGAAATCGAAGGAACTCTTCAAATATTATAGGCACACCTATAGCGATTTGGGTATTTTTTATAGTAGCTCGTGCATTTGCACTCGGTAAGCACCACTTGGTGAAATGGAACTGATGATGAAGACCACAGATGGCTACCGGAACTACTCAATGATAAATATTTCACGGGTTGCGATTCGATTACTTTAATATGGTTGCTAAGCAATTTCCGCTCGTCACACAATGCGTGTGGTGAGTGGTTGTTGAGGAGTTCTCCTGGTTTTTGCCAGCAGAACTTCTCAACAATGAACGTCCCAGTATCGGGAAAAGCAATATTTTGTAACATGTGATGAGAATTGACATTAGACTATTGTAACTTGTACAAATTATAAACAGACCCACTAATTAACAAAAAAAAAACCGACTTCCAAAAATCACTAAAAAATAAAAAATAACTTTAATTTCGGAACTCGGTGTCTTTGGATCTGTATTTTAGTTTTTTGCCACCGACTTCCGAAATTAAAGTTATTTTTTACTTTGTAGTGATTTTTGGAAGTCGGTTTTTTTTTTGTTAAAAAGTTTTTATTTCTCGCTTTTTAGTGGGTCTGTTTATAATTTGTATAAGTTACAATAGTCTAATGTCAATTGCTCATCACATGTTACAAAATATTGCTTTTCCCGATGCTGGGACGTTAGTTGTTGAGGAGTTCTGCTGGTAAGAACCAGGAGAACTCCTCAACAACCACTCACCACACGCATTGTGTGACGAGCGGAAATTGCTTAGCAACCATATTAAAGTAATCGAATCGCAACCCGTGAAATATTTATCATTGAGTAGTTCCGGTAGCCATCTGTGGTCTTCATCATCAGTTCCACTTCACCAAGTGGTGCTTTCCGAGAGCAAATGCACGAGCTACTATAAAATACCCAAATCGCTATAGGTGTGCCTATAATATTTGAAGAGTTCCTTCGATTTCTCCAGGATCCCATCATCAGAACTGGATTTTGACAAAAATGGGACCATTTGGGAAGTATACCCTTTCCAACAAAAAATAATTTTTCAAATCGGTTGGCAAGCGACGGAGTTATGCGCGAACAAACATAAAAAAAAAAAAAAAAAAAATACAAACATTCGAATTGAGAACCTCCTCCTTTTTTAGAAGTCGGTTAAAAAGCGAGAAATAAAAACTTTTTAACAAAAAAAAAACCGACTTCCAAAAATCACTACAAAGTGAAAAATAACTTTGATTTCGGAAGTCGGTGGCAAAAAAAAAGAAAGTAAATAAAAAACGAAAGACACCGACTTCCGAAATCAAAGTTATTTTTCACTTTGTAGTGATTTTTGGAAGTCGGTTTTTTTTTGTTAAAAAGTTTTTATTATGTACGTATAAGTAAATAAATAAAATGAAAAAATAAATAAAAAAATAAAGTAAAGAAAATGAATTACTTTTAAATACTTACTGCTTTCTTTCGTAAAAATAAAAAAAAATCTGTTTAGTGGACATTTTAGCGGTTATTAGAATAGGGCCGTTTTTTGTTAGTGGTTTTCTGGTGGTTTTAGAAATTGAATCTGGTGGAGAGCTAGATTAACTGTTGGCAACACTGGAAATCATTAGTAAAACCAATTCATAATTAAGTCTGTGTTGATTACATTTATTTCCTCGTCGTAGTAGACATTTTCATAAATAAAGCCCGTCACAGACGTAGCTATAATATATATACTGTGAATTTCTTAGTGTAATATAAATATATATTATAGCTACGTCTGAGGTCGCTGAAAGTTTAAAATGTATCGTAATATGTCTTGCTATAATATATATTATAGCTACGTCTGTGACGGGCTTGATAAGCTTAAACCAATTTAGTAAAGATTTTTTTGCTGCAATTATTGTCACGGCTACGATGCTACGTAACGGCTACGCCATCGCCATAGCAGTGACGTAGCACTGTAGCTGGCAACGCGTTTCTAAAATTTTATTTTTGTGTCATAATAATTACTTCTTTATTATTCTCGATTCCTGCTGATCTATAACCAAACCGCAAAAACTTGGTGAAGAGCTTAGAGCTGTCGATAGTACGTGTCAATCCCTATAGTATCAAGTGGAATGTCAGCTCACTTCGAACTCTCCATGGTGAAGAGAGCTGTCGATAGTGTCTATCCTTAGAGTATCAAGTGGAATGTCAGCTCACTTCAAACTCTCCATGGCGAAGAGAGCTGTCAATAGTGTCAATCCCTATAGTATCAAGTGGAATGTCAGCTCACTTCAAGCTTGGAGAGAGCTTTGTTTTCACAGTGACATTTTTACAGCTGAAAATATGTACTAGCTGACTAGCTCCATCTGAATAACCAACTCCTTTGACAATTCAAAAGTGCCTGTAAATGATTTAATTGAAATAAATGCTTCGAGTTTTTTAGTGAGTAGGTACTATGGCAAAGGATGCATTTGATTCCTGAAAAAACTATTCGGGCACAATTTAATTGTTAGTACCTAATGTGCGCTTTTATAATTTCTAACGTGACGATATTATCGTGGACATCCACGTTATAAACGCTATCGTAGACGGAAACTTAAAAGCGTCTTCAAAAATTTCCATACATTTTACTTCCTTGTATTATCGATAATATCGCCACGTTAGATATTATAAAAGCGCACATTACAAGTCCCCCGCTACCGCTTATGGTTTACACCAAGCCGTCCCACAGGACACCCCGTTGCCGTCAATTGTTTCACTCGTTAAGCACTTCGTAAACACGTCCGTTTTAATGATGAGAGCTGCAAAGGTGTCTGCAGTTTTACGTGTTTGTTTTTACGCAAACCACTAGAACAATTTGCTAAGGTGATTCAAGGGTATAATTTGGATTTGTCAACAGAATAGCCACGGAAGGGAGTAAACAACACACGTATATACGTGTAGTCTTAGTTTTTAGGGTTCCATACCTCAAAAGGAAAAAACGGAACCCTTATAGGATCACGTCATTGCCCGTGCCTGTCTGTCACTCAAGGCCGTTTTTTTCAGGAACGCGTGGAGTCTAGTTGAAATTAATATCAAATACGTAGTTCTATGGTCCCTTGAACGCAATAAAAAATACGGATTTTAATACTTGCAAATAAATCAAAACATAGAGGATACTTCCCGTTGACCTATAATCATGAAATTTGGCAAGAAGCAAGGCCCAGCATGGATTTATCCGCCGCTGGGGTCGCAGGTAGTTTGATGAAGATACCGCGGCCCTGGCATAGGCAACTGAAGGAACACGGGTGGGTTTTTTAGTCAGTAAAAGTCTGACACGCCCTTCCGCTCCACCCAGAGCGGGAGAAGTTATTTGATGATTTCCCACCCTCAAAAAAAAAAAAAAAAAAAAGCATGGATTTATCCATCCCAACTACGGACCCCTTCATTAAAAAACCTTCAACTTTTAATTAAAAATGTAATGTATGTTGGTAAAATTAAAAAAAAAAAAAAAAATAGTGCTAGGTCTGACACGCACTTGGCCGGTATTTAATTTAATTAAGAATGTATCTAAACTATTTGGGTTGCTAAATAGTGTGGTCAGGGAAATTGGTTTACGAGAAACGAGGAAATTCGTGAGAAAGTGGCACAGATGTTTCGATATTATTAGTCATCAATTTACGTCATTATTTATGATGCAGTTTCCTTTATGACACATAGTTAGAGATATTGTCCACTCTGAAGTGACGCCGTACACTACGGTAACGGTAGTGGGGCGCGTCATTTTAGAGTAGACAAGCTGTACACTGGCCTCTTAAGGCGAGTAGTGCTGCCAACAACATGAGAAAAAAAATTATAATATAAGATATGAAACATTCTGAAATTTCCTATGCTCACATTTTTAGTCAGATGAGGTAGAATTATTTGTAACAAAATAATCAACACTAAATCTCCTAGGTTCGAAATCTTAGCAATTAACATAATTATTAATAATAAAACACATTAAAGTTGGGGAGTGGGCACCCGCTACGTCACAACTACAACAAACTACGTATAAAATCCTAGCAAGGAGTGACGTCATGCCACATTTTAACTCAATGTCCAATATTTTTAAACAATCTAGGTACATGGCGGACAAAAAAAATTTTAGTCAACATCCCTGTTTTATAATCGGGAATAGGTACAAACACTAAATAAAAATTAATTTGTTTTTTATGGTGGCGAGTCGGGACTTTTTGAATGTAGAAACGTTATGGTGCCCAATCGGAACAGTGACGAGTCGGGCATAACTCACTCGTACCATAGACTTATAAAAAAAGATGGACTCCGCGCTGCGCATATCGAAAGTGAAGCACAGTAAGTATGCCGGGTCCGTTTGTACAAACACGCCTCGCGCACACATTTACATCATAGTATGCCGACCGGCCGCCATTACGTGACACGAGCGACGGCGTCTTTGCAGGTACTCAAATCACGCACACATAGATCGGTAGGGTGCTTCACTTTTGATATGCGTGGTGCGGAGTCCATCTTTTTTTATAAGTCTATGACTCGTACCTATCGTATATTCGATGCTCTAGTAATAATACGTACACCACAGACCACAGAGCAACAGCGTCAAATCCACATTTCTCCAAATCACTCCCGAAGTTACAAAACATCCGTTGTATGTTAACTGAACCCCACAATTCCACGAAAACTAATAATCCAACAGTTTACACCCAGGTCAAGCCGATTTCAATAACTTTACCACCTACCTATATAATTCAAGTTCAACAGATAGACGCTTTACAAATAATTTGGTTTCGTGCCCTTATTTTACCTTTGAGTATAATTAAGACAAGCTTATGCCGGTTTAAATTAAATAGCTAGTGAAACTTGATGAGTATCGTTAGCTAACCATGATAAAAAAAAAATTTTTTTTTTGATTATTTTTTTTGGTCATCAACCGCCGGTAGTGTCATCATCATCATTTCAACCGAAAGACGGCCACTGCTGGACTTAGGCCTCCCCCAAGCACTGGTGTATAGTCACTTAAAATAAGTATCAGTTTTTTAGGGTTCCGTACCTCAAAAGGAAAAAACGGAACCCTTATAGGATCACTCGTGTGTCTGTCTGTCTGTCTGTCTGTCTGTCCGTCTGTCCGTCTGTCACAGCCAATTCGCTCCGAATCTAATGGACCGATTAAGTTGAAATTTGGTACACATATGGATTTCTGTGACCCAAACATGTACGGCTAAAGTTAATAAATGAATTTTGAATATGGGGGTCACTTTTAGGGGGCAAATAAGATTTTTTTTTTTTAAAGTTTTGCAAACTGTCCGGTGTGACATATCAAATAAAAGGGCTTATTATGATGGTCTCAGATATATTTTTTTTGTAATTTTAAAATAACATGGTAAATCTCTCAATATTGTGAGTACAAACTTACATTTACTGTTGGAATGTATGGGAGAACAGGTTTTTCAACAATAATGTTAAGTTTGTTCTTGGAATAATTTCATCCCAACTACGAAACCCTTCATTGTGCGTAGTCCGACACGCACTTGTCCGGTTTTTAGGGTTCCGTACCTCAAAAGGAAAAAAACGGAACCCTTATAGGATCACTCGTGTGTCTGTCTGTCTGTCCGTCTGTCACAGCCAATTTGCTCCGAATCTACTGGACCGATTAAGTTGAAATTTGGTACACATATGGATTTCTGTGACCCAAACCCGCACAGCTAAAGTAAATAAATGAATTTTGAATATGGGGGTCACTTTTAGGGGGCAAACTAGATAAATTTAAAAAAAAGTTTTGCAAACTGTACCGTGTGACATATCAAATGAAAGGGCTTACTATAAAGGTCTCAAATATTTTTTTTTTAATAATTTTAAAATAAATAGTTTTAGAGTTATTTAAGAAAATTGAATCCCCGAAACTAATGAGCCTAAAATTTTGAAAAAAATACAAAAAATAGGTCTATACCTGTAGATTACAGGAAAACCTATAAGAAGTTTCTGGTCTTAAAATAACATGGTAAATCTCTCAATATTGTGAGTACAAACTTACATTTACTGTTGGAATGTATGGGAGAACATGTTTTTCAACTATAATGTTTGTTCTTGGGGTAATTTTATACTAACTACGGAACCCTACATTGTGCGTAGTCCGACACGCACTTGTCCGGTTTTTTTGTATAAACTTCACGGACGCGATATCTCAACACCATAAAACAGATTTTATCAATCTCACACTTCAAGTAGTCATTGACTCCAAAAAAAACTTGCTTATCCGAGAAACTAGATGCTATTACGGAAACTGTATTTTTAGGAATTACTCTGGACTCGAAATTGCAATGGATTGCCCACATTAGAGCTCTTTCAGGTAGATTAAGTTCAGCTGCAGTAAGAAAAATAAGGCCGTTGACTGGTAGCCACAGCTAGGTTAGTATACTTTGCTTATTTCCACAGTATTATATCTTATGCCGTCCTGCTGTGGGGATCGGCAGCTGACGTAGGTTCAATTTTCATTTTACAAAAGAGGGCGATCTATAAAATGAGTCCTCGTGAATCCCTTAGAGACAAATTCAAAGAAATTGTTTAGTTAATTAAGTTAACTGTTAATTTTATCGACCTGGCGATTTTTTTTTCGCGATTTCAAGTTTGGTCCCATATTAAAAGTTGTTCATAATTATGAGTACAATGACCCCTTAAGAGCATAAAAACGATTAAAATTTCACCTTGTTTATGAAATGGGTCATTAGTTATACATTGTCTTCTTCATACTCTGTCTCATAACTGAAATCCCCGAAAGGGACAATCCGATAGACACTGAACACGACACTGCAATTAAGTAGCGGTATACTTTGTCAGTTTGAGTTGTTTGCCATTTGTTGTTAGCGGAAGTTGCAATAGTGACTGTTATTTCTTTAGCCGCATTGAACGCTACTTAACAGATTATGGTGCTGTTGATATCTCTTACTAATAGTTCCAGAGATTAGCGCGTCAGCTCAGAGATAAAATTAAAAGTTAGTTAGTACTTTATGATGTAGGTACTAACTACCTAACTTTTAATTGAGCTTCGCTAGTAAGCTCTCCTATCCTACACTATTTTATTAAACCTCAAACTTATTAAACATTCCTGAACGAGCTTACCTACATTTTTATTTCATCAGCCGTTTATTAGAATATTAATATCAGCCCATATTATCTAATAACTATTTTAATAAGCGTCATCACAACGATGACGCTTATTATATAACAGCCAGACGGGTTCTGCATTATTGGAGGCCGACTTGCTTCGTTGGAAGATTACCCTCTTCATTTTGCCTTTTAAGAGCTATAAATTCTCAAGCGAAAACGTTAACTTGTGAAAATTCCTAGAAAATCTTGCGATCCTAAAACACCTTGACTGACCTCCCCGTGACATACTGAGTATCCTTCAAAGATTCTTTAACAAATAACAATCTATAAGATCAAACCTGTAATCCCCAGAGGGGTAGGTAGGGACCTAGAAGGGTACCTAAATCATTTCACCCGTTACGTTATACAGGGTGACATTTTAATGGTTGTTTTCGTCTTAAAGGGTCAATGTACAGTCAACGGTCAGAAGTCCACTTACACCGCAATGACCATTATCGCCTGCGCTATACGGGCTGCGGCGCTTAACCTATACGGGCTGCGGCGCCGTAGAAGGTCATAAGTAAACTAATATTGCTATGCCATGGTTTTGTGAGATTGCTAGTCGACTTTTGGCTGTTACTGTACCTACTCATTTTACTATAGGGCCAAACCTGAAATCGCGAAAAAAAACCAGCTGCTCCCTACATTTTGACGAGTTTGATGTACCTAAATAATTCATACAATAAAATAAATCTTGTACACACGGCTACACATCAAGCTATACATTTCCAGTTTACACTGACCTCTCATTGTAAGGAAATCCTATACAATGCGAGATCAGCTTAAACTGGAATTGTATACTTAGCTTCATCTGTAGCCGTGCGTACCATACTTAAATAATGACCACAAAATCGTAACGATTTTCGTATTTTTTGTCTTTCGTAACAAATTGCAAGTTTACTTCATAAAATTATGGCTATGGCGCTTTATCGGCGTACCTACTAATTTCGTAAACATCTACACTTTAGCTATCCAACGAGGTTTAAACATTTTCGATGCGTTGAAAAATTACTGAACAAACTAGATTTATTAGGAAAGAAAAATCAATAAAATAGGGATGATTCAGACTAAAAATTTATTTTTTGTCCGTCATAGAGATTATTAAAAAATATTGGACACGTATTTTTTTTTTTTACGTAATCAAAAAATTACGGCGATACATTGAGTTAAAATATGGCATGACGTCACGCGTAGCTAGGTTTTATACGTACAAGTGACGTAGCGAGCCCCAACTCCCCAACTTTAATGCGTGATAGCTAAGTATTTTTTATTAATATGATAAAGCAAAAAATACGTGTCTAATATTTTTTTATTATCTGACTGACGGACTAAATAGAATTTCTTTTTTTTTACCCAGGCATCATACCTATTGTCCGGATGCAGCTGAATACCAGTATTTTACATGTAGCGACTGCATATCTGACCTCCACAACCCATTTGCTCGGTAACACGATACAACTTGGTAAGGCTGGTTGTCAGACTTTCGGGCTTTTAACTGAAACATAACTGCTTTTAAATAAATCTCCATATTTGTTTACCAAATTACACAGTTAAGTAGGTTGGTAAGTACTCAATTACCTAAGCAAAGAACTGAAAGATAAGTAGGGCAGAGCGGGGTCACGTGATCATGATTTTGTTCAAAGCAGTATAGCATCGAATTAATGAAGTGATAAATACTGATACCTTTCAAAATAAATAGGTTGTTTATTTGGCAATGTAACACCATAGAAAAGTTGTAGCAAATACGTTGTTTACTAGACTTATTTACTTGAATAACACAAAAATCAGATGGCTCATTTGACCCTACAAATGGGGTTAATTAAACCACCTCACGGGGCTAGTTGAGCCAGTGGACTGAAAAGGTTTGTTTCCTATAAGAATGAATCTATAGGTACTACAAATAAAATCTTCCATAAATCATTAATAATCATCTTTGGTAATAATAGAAACAAATCAAGAAAGAACACAAACTTAAAAATCAGCTTAGCCTAATCACTGTCACAGTTGACGCAAACATATAAACTGCACCAGCAGCAGAGGTGCACTTAACATGCAGTGTCCATTTGCGGCAATCGGTGTACTGCAGCCACTCTTCGCCTGGAAGGCTATCAGAGTAGGCTTCGACGAAAACAAGGCAGAACTATTCTTCTTCACTGGTGTCAGATGCCATGCTCAAGAGAACCCGTTTGTTTTGGCTCAAATGACCCCTTCCCTATTTTATTACCAACTAGACCGAGCCACTTAAAAACTGAAAAAAAAAATGTTACATTATTTTAGATTCTGTCATCGTATAAACACATTATTATTAAATTAAAATATACTTACTTGATTGCCGTAACACTACAAACATGGGCTGGATACCAAAAGTTACGACGAACGGCTTTTTTTACTTTTGACCCGAAAATTGAGTCAACGTATGCGCAGACTTAAACCGAACCCCGGCCGGCTACCGACGCAACAACGGCCGAGCTGCATACCCCTCCCGCTTCTTGTGGCGTCCCTCCCTTGTATGTAACCTATAACGTCTGTGTACTAGTATGGGTGGCGCAGGTGACCCCGCGGCTCATAAGACCCCGCTCTGCCCTACCTACTTACCTACAGTTTACGGTTTTTTTTTTGTACGGCAGGTCAAAAGTGCAACTTCTAATATTCGTTAATAACCAACGGCAACGGAAATCTCAAAAATTAAGTGGTTTATTATTTGCAGATACTGACACAAACATAATAATGTACCTATGTTGTTTGTGTATGGTGAGATAACCCTGTCGACCTCGGCTATTGAAGCTGATAGCGCGTTGGGGGCGCGCGGGAAACTGGACGATTGAAGAGATGTCTGAAAACGTGGTGAAAGGAAAATGTACTTATACTTAGGTAGTGCAAAAGTGCAATCATCATCTGCCTAACCTTTTCCCAACTATTTTGGGATCGGCTTCCAGTTTAACCTGATACAGCTGAATACCAGTATTTACATGAAGCGACTGCCTATGACCTCCACAACCCAGTTACTGGGTAATACGATACCCCTTGGTAAGACTGGTTGTCGGACTTTCGGGCTTCTGACGACTCGTAACGACCGTCAAAGATCCACGAATGATAGCCGGTATCAACGGCTTAACCTGCTTTCCGAGGCACGGAGGAGTCTCGATATATACACAGACACAATGCAAGATGAGCAACACCCGCTATAAAAGCCGGGAATCTCTCTTTTGCATGTAGTACAAGTCACGATGATGCATTAAATCCAGTCCAAAGTCCGTCAGATATCAAAAGTCCCGGCCTTAGGCAGTATCGCGGCGCGGCATACGACCGCGGCATGAACACCGGCGCGGGCGCACGTGCCAGTCACGCTTACAAAACAGCCGACGATCGCACCGAGACCCTTACGCAATGCTCCCGGAAGCACTCTGGTTATGGATTTATTTATTATGTAGGTTTATTGGTAGGTAGGTACTTAAACTTTCAAGGTTAAGGAGTTTGAAATCGGAGTTGCACTAAGCACCTTGGATGGAACTTGTACAAGAATTTGAAACACTATACCTAATATGTGGATAATCTCCAAGGTGAGTGCAATAAGAATGAGATGCCTGATATACCTACTCGTAAGACCTAGGTGGTAAATTGGTAATTATTTATTTCCAGCGGCGCACTATATTGGCGAGGCACAGAACAGTGCGGTTTTCATTGGCAGACAAATATCAACCTTGTATGTACTAGTGTGTAAGCGCGGCTCTCGGTACCGTCCGAGACAATAGCGAAGTCGGAAGTATGTGTCCGTGTGTGTGTTATGTTCTGACGCTACTCGTCTTCACGCACACATTCACAGCTGTACCGATGAAATAAAGTCGAATATAAATAACTTACATTAGTCCGAGAGACCACCAACGCAGAAAGAAGGAAGAGTTAAAGTTATTTATTTTCGACTCTATTATCATGACAAGCAGGGCTGATATTTGTTTGGCAGAAAAAACCACGCTTTGCCTGCGAGTCGGCTGCGGAGTTACTGCGCCGACTCTGCGCGCCACTTTGTGTGGATAAGCATGGGCCATCTCGAGCAGAATGGCACATGTCATGGAAGTTAATTTTAAATCTAGGCAGAATGAAACAATGTAAATATTATTGGAACTGTGGACAGTTCATCATTTTGTTTCATTTTTAGGGTTCCGTACCAAAATGGTAAAACTCAGTCTGTCTGTCTGTCACAGGTGGATATCTCAGGAACCACTAATGCTATCAACTTGAAATTTGGAACAGTTTTTGATGACGTTTACCCAACTATTTTGCAAATAAGAAAGAAATAAAAATATATGTATTTTTTTGCAACAGGGACAAAATTTAAGGTGAGGCTATTAGGGCATGATGTGGGGTACTTATCATATGAAAGAGCGCTGTTCACATTGTGTGTACACACTACACACACATCTTTTTATTTTTTTAGGCCGCAGTTTTCGACTTTTGATGAAAAAATAAAAAAAAAATACCGTCCCCCGCCCCTTTATCTCCGAAGTTTGCATAGAGGAAAATCTGAAATTAGTCTATGCGATAGCAGTTCATGTAAAGATTACAGGAAAAATAAAACGATGTCTCTAAATAGCACACTTTTTCAGAAATCGGAACGCAACCCTCGGTGCGCGAGTCCGCCTCGCTCTTGACCGGGTTTTTTTTTTGTTTTTGTTTCTTCTGTTCCAACAGTAGCTTTAACACACTTCAGCTTTGCCTACAAGCCCAAAGTGAAGGTAAGCAATATGAAAAGGATAACCATTTAAACAAAAAAACTTGTTGAATACATGACCTCCTCCTTTTTTTTAAGTTGGTTAAAAAGCTTTTAATAACTTCTTCGAGAGCTAGCCATGCTGGCTGATAACTATATAATAAGAGTAACAACTTTGAAATACTTTTAAAAATTTGAATTAAACTCAGACATTTTAAGTAAACATAAAATTTCGAAGAATTTAAATGAAGCAATCAACAGCTGGATTTCTGAAATAAATTTTTTGGGTATCTCTGAAATTAATGAGATTCAAGTTCTAAGAAACACTTGCTCGTTGGCAAGTTTTGTTACAATTTTCAAAGTTATTTTCATTTTATTTTACAGACTGTGAACAATTTCATTGGTGTTTAATCAAGAGCCGCAAGTTATATCAAAATAGTATTTATTTAATCTTTTAACTTAAAACCATTTACATTGGCATTTAAACCTATATTATTTTGCTCAAACAATTTACCAAATAGAGAACTGTACAATTCATTTTTGCTCTCATCAGTCCAGGAGGCTGACTTCTCAGGAGCCATAAAATTCACCAACTGATTGTGAACTACATACTTAATCTTCCTTCCTTTAGTGGCTTTTGTATCCACTTTTCTCTTCATCTTGCTTCTCATTTGCTGTAAAGCTATCCATTGACGACTCAATTGTACTGGGTCTGAAATATCTGCAGACTTGCATTCAATTAGTTCTCTAAGCAATTGGTGGTAGAAGTCACTGTCATCAAATATTTCTGGGATGTATTCGTCATTGTCTTTACGGTCTCTTGTTACTGGGTTAACTTCAACCACATCAACATCTTTAATTTCTTCTTCTTCTGGTGTATCTTTTTTATAACCAATAATGTCATATTCAGACCTCTTCAGCTGTGTACGTCTCACCAACTTCTCCTTATCAGACAAAATATATGATATTTGTTGCAAGACTGTATTTGTTGGTGCATTTTTAATGTTAGTGGCTGTTGAAAGACGTGTCTTATCATTCCATTTTTGAATTGAAGTGTCTCTGAATGATTTGAAAGCTTTGTGGGATGAAGAGATGTCAGTTTCATACTCTTCAAGTTTACGTTTCTTGGCCGGTGCAGTTTTATTTTTAGGTGTTGCAACTTCTTTAACAGTCTCCTCTTCAGCATCCGTGTCTGATGGTATCTCCTCATTGTCCGTATCACTTGGGATTTCTTCATCACTGTCTTCTTTTGCAGTTTGTGTTGCATCAGCCAGTTGTTTGCTTAATTTCTTATTGCAAAGGGTTTTTGTTTCTGGATATTTACTTAGAAGCAAATTCTGAAGGGATAGTAACCTGAAAAGATGAAATGAAATGGATTAATAAAAACACTAAGGAGACATTTTAATTATATTAGTCGGCAAACTGTATTTCAGTTGCTGAATTTTGGACCTTATACCTACCTATATTTAAAAAACTGTAAGTATACATTTTTTTCGAGTTATTTTTGTCATTAACACGACAAAAAGAAGAAAGAATTATATTTAACTTGTTAGTATAATAATATAATATTACACAAATAGTAATTATTAGAAATGAAACTTACTTATCCAAAACATTGGTGACATTAGCCTTAGTTGCATTAGCCTCTTCTACATATTCCTCACTCTCCTTCAATTCACTGTAAGCTTCAGGCATTGGCATCTGATTAGCAGTATTTACACATCTTTGAAGATGGATCCTCATCTCAAGCAAACTCTCCCATAGCAACAACTGATTCCTTACACAAATACCTTTCTTAGCATCTTCTGATAAGTTCTGCTTTTTAACATGTTCAAAGTTTTCTTTCATAGGTTCTTCCATTTGACTGATATCATATCCTTCTCCCTCATCATCTTCATCACTACCTTCCTCATCGCCACTACCATCTTCGTCGTCATCCGAATCAACATTCAATTGTTTTTGGAACTGAGTGATGCTATAATCTTCACTTTCAGCATCTGAATCAGAATCTTCTAAATCCGATGATTTCTCTTCACTAGTTTTTGTCTTAGATAGGTCGTTCTCCGAGTCAGACCCGTCTGAGTCGATCGAAAAGTCCTGTTTGCTCTTTTGAGGTTGTTTTTGGTGCGGCAAATCATCGTTTGAACTGCTGCCTTCTTCATCAGATTCTTCGAGATCTTTCCGAGAAACGACTTGTCCCTCATATTTTTTACTAACCTCGCTCAATAAACCCACGTTTCGTTTACGGAAATCACTGATAGCCGCCTCAACTTCGCTGTCTGAAGAACCCAAATCATCACGCGTTACAGTTTTCGGTTTTGTGCCAAAAACTTGATCATCTTCTATGTCAGCGCGAGGCTTTACCGTTAAAGCATCTGCTATTTTGTCAGATAGTAGCTTCTGAGGTGTTTTCTTCTGTTTTAGCTTCATTTTGGAGTTATTTTGTAATTTTAACCAACAAATTAGAATTACCTTCACCCTTCACGTGTTTATGACATTATTCTACAATACAAATTATACAAATTTGACACCTGACATTTGACAATGTCAATTCAATCTGCAATCTTGACATTTCGCTACCGCGGTTTATAAAGTATGCTACTCATAACCTCTTCTTTAAAAATAATCAAATCAATTATTTTAATATTCTCTGGACAGGACAAGAAATTTTAATGATAACTGATAACATTTTGGTCGTCTGGGCACAAGAGCTTATCGGTAACGTTAAAAAAATAATGCTTGTGTGCACAGATGAATGTTGTTATCTAGACAGCTTTGTAAACATTTTCAGTTTCTTTTTACGTAGTACTCTTTGATGTCATAGTTTCATCAAAATTTTGAATTCTTCAGAATACTATTTTAACCATATTTTAACTGATAAAAACTTAATCAATCAATAGTAAATTACTAATAGACACATCCATTAACTACGAGCTTTTTATCGGCTGATTAAAATTTTTCTCGAATACAAAATTAAATCTCTGTGCATGTGTAATCGTTCCGTTTAATTAAATTGGCGCGAAAATCGTTTGACAAGATAAATACAATACAAGGCAACAATCAACATCCACATCGAATCGATCGAATCGAATATCGAATGATCGAACTCCAATCAGCTAATAATAAACACGTATATTCCAAAGTTAACTAACAAAATGCCTAGAAAAAGAGTAATGACGAAAACTGTAACGTGGTTAAGTGAGGAAATACATGAACCACAGAGTTTAACCCCATCGTTTCACCATTACGAGTAAGATAACCTGCAAATTCATAACAACTTTGTTGTTTTTAAGTACTTTCCGGCCTCTATTATATCAGATTCTTTTTCCAGAAAGTTTCAGTTCGGGAATATCATAGCTGGAATTAGAGATTGTGTTCTTATTTCGAACGCTGATGCGGCAGAACCGGATACGGAGGCAGGTTGTGATGCGGCTCGCATTATCTCATTGTATGAAGATGGCACCAACACCAGTGATCCCTTCAGAGCCAAGGTTCAGTGGTACTCGAGGCCCAGTGACTTGCCAAACTGGTGTTTTAGTAATATGGAACCTATTAATTTCTATGAAAAAGAGGTGAGTTACAAAGTTATGTATGTTTATATTTACAAACTCTTCATGAAACAACATAACTTTTGGGATCTTGGGATGACAAATCATGAAAGCCTAAAGATGTATCTTACAGCCAGTTAGAACACCTAGAAGGATTTGTTTATTTTTCATCATTACAAATCACATTTTGTACTTACATTGAATGTAAGATAACTTTTACAATTAATGAATCAATCATTTTAACAATCTCCAGGTAATAGAAGACCACCGTCCCTTCAACCAAGATGTATCAATAGAAACATTCTTCAAGAAATGCTCCATCACTCTCACCGTAACAAAAGATATGGACGATATTATTAATGAGCCATACCATTACATATGTAGATACCGTCTCATGGCCATGAGCAGGCGCAAAGTACAAATTGAACCTGTGCTTGAACAGGAACGACAAGCAATAGCATTGTTAAATACACCCAATAAGACACCGTCAAAGACAGCAACTCCAAAAACACCAAGTAGCTTAGTCAGAAGAATGAGTAGAGTATCCATCTCAGAAAAGAACTGGAGTGTCACTAAAAATGATGGAACAAAACTTCTGCTCAAAAGGGCAATATTAGCTGATAAAAATGAAAAAGATTCACCAAAAAAAGTTACTCCAAAATCAATATCAAAAAAAGTCCCAGAAACACCAAAGAGCTCTAAGAAGTTATCCAAGAATAATATAGAAGATGTTTTGTTTATGGAACTGAAAGAAAATTCTGATGATGAGCTCCCAACATTAATCATAAGGCAGCATGTACCCACCACACCCAAGAGAAAGCAGTCAATATCTAAAATAACAAATGAGGAGACTCCTAAAAAGGTTTTAGTATTTGAGGATGAAGAAAAGAGTAGTCCCACTACTAGACGAGGCAGAGCAAAGGTGGCTATTAATTATCAGGAACCTGAAGTTTCACCTGTAAAGAGGACTCCTAGAAAGGCAGTACATAAAATGTCAGAGAGTGATGATGATTTTAAGCCAGCTCCTCGGACACCAAAAACGCCGAAGACACCAAAAACACCCAGGACTAGGACACCAGCTCAAACACCTAAACGTAGTGTGACTAAAAGAATTTTGACAAGTCAGCTGACCCCAACTTTACATAATAGAGCTCACTCCATTGATAATATTGATGGTAAGAGTTGCAAACTTTTAGAGACTAGTCTTTTCAATGATTGAAATAAATTACTTATAGTGTAAACTTATAATTTATGGTTTTTTCAGAGTTCCTCAAAGATAACAAATCCTTACCTGGCAGAGAAGGTCAAATGGAAGAAATTCTATCATTTGTTAGATCCAAACTTTTGGATGGTACCAGTGGGTAAGTTTCACTGTTGTACCAGTGTATATTCACACTGAATTACTATGCATGCCAAATAAGAATAGTACTGTCAAGACGCCATTTTGTTCCGCAATAGTATAGCAATACTCGCAAACTTCATTACCCATGCATACTAATTTGACAGCTATTGTGTGAAGTTGAAGCAAGTGCAATCCTATTCTTATTTGGCACGCATAGTACACTTAGCATTGGCTAAAGTCAACTGCAATTCAATCTAATAATAAAAATGTAAGTGATTGCTGTCTGTACATGGAAGATATTTTAGAAAAACTGTTATGGGAGTCTTTTTTTAATGCAATAGAACCCAAAACAATGATTTTTAGAATTTTTGTCTGTCTATGCGTTTGTTGCTAATATCAGAAACGGCTTAGCCGATTTAGTTGTTGTTTTCACTAATGTATTGTGGTAAGCTTCACTTAAGAGCCTATACAACCTCAGCTCAAATTCAAATTTCGCCCCCACTTCCCCGCGCCACCTCACTCTTTATTTCGCTCGCACACTACTACTCGCGGTGACGCGGACACACAAGGTCAAAGCGATTTTGTTAGAGTAAACTACACTAATATCGGACGAGTACTAAGTAATAAAATTATCAATAATAATTTAATATTAACTTGTCATTATAGGTACGAACATGAAATTATATATCGCAAAATTAATTTCAATGTACTAAGTATCTACTAACTTCTCATCAAGCTATATTTCCAGTATAAGCTGACCTCTCATGGTACGGAAAGCCTGTACAATGTGAGATCAGCTTATACTGGAAAGTTATAGCTTGATGTGTAGCCGTGTGCAGTATTTTATTTTATTTTATTTTATTTGGGAAAACAGACAATCGTACATTGTATATTAAATCTTACACAGTATGCTGTAAGTAAATGTACAATCCACTACGTTTCCACATGTTACTAGTTTAAAAAAAAAGATACAGTGTTGGGAAAATTAAGCAAAATTAAGCAGTAATTAACTAGCTATTACATGTTTAAATAATAGGTACATAATTATTAAAATTTATGAGCAAGGCGCTTAATAATTTATCACAGCAGTATTTTACCTACTGCTACAAAATACTAGTCAAGAGCGAGCTAGCTTAGCGCTGAAGGTTCCGCCCATTGGTTTAGTAGTAAGTTTACGTTTTATAGTTTGCGCCGTGTATTTATGTAGGTAGTAGGTCTATGCAAGTACCTACATATACATACCTACGTATATGTTACATATTTTGCAAATCGATTCATAAATTCCAGTGTGCGTCTATCTGACAGGCCCCAACGAGATTCATCAACAGGTGATAGCTTGTCATAAAGACATTATTTTGTACCTAAAGAAAATAAATAAGATATATTTTGTACCTCGACAGTTTTTGATTAAATGACGTTTTTATGAAGTGTCTTGCTAGCGGGCCCTTTTTGGTTATTTTTATTGTTATTATACTTTCAGATCGCACAATAGTGTTAGGAGCTTGATACTATTATGTACCTTACAAATCCAAAATCTCGACTTTCTGTGAGCTACACTTCAGAAGATATTCGTTATTTAAACAAGCGTCCAGCCAGCGGGCCCGTTTTTTAAATACTACTATTTTATATCATACAATAGTGTTAGGAGCTTGATACTATTATGTACCTTACAAATCCAAAATTTCGACTTTCTGTGAGCTATACTTCAGAAGATATTCGTTATTTAAACAAGCGTCCAGCCAGCGGGCCCCTTTTTAAATACAACAATTTTTCATCATACAATAGTAATAGGAGCTTGATACTATTATGTACCTTACATATCCAAAATTTCGACTTTCTGCGAGCTATACTTTAGAAGATATTCGTTAATTAATTGTGATTTTTTATTTGCTTTAGCTCGTCAGTCATTATTATGTTACAGAAAACGAATTTTTTATTTTTATTTTTTTTTTATTTTGCCAAGTATGAGACCTAGCTAGATCAATTTTTTGCACCCGTAAACCCCTATATTGCAAGTTTCATCGAAATAGTTAGAGCCGTTTTCGTGAACGTGAGTACAAATATTACTCGTTTAATAGTATAGGGATGTTGTATAAGGTTTTTGATGTTGTTTAAATTTCTAAGTTCTAAATTGACATTTGTTACGCGTTGTCTGAAATTTTAAAATTATTTAAAATTACTGTCGACATGTTTAGACATCTTTTGTTCCTAACAATTTAAACAGATTAAAGATTATAATTACTATTACATTTTCTCTTTTAATTTACATCGTCATCATTAGCGTCGTACTTAACTCTCTTACTCTTTTTCTTAATCCCAGTTTTGGTGTTATAGCCCTATTGGATTATGAACGTAGGTATAATGTTTGAAAAGGGGTTTGCTAGCTAGACGATCGTTTAATTAACGAATATCTTCTGAAGTGCTCGAGAAAGTTGAAATTTTGGATTTGTAAGGTACATAATAGTATCAAGCTCCTAACACTATTGTATGATATAAAATAGTTGTATTTAAAAAAGGGGCCCGCTGGCTGGACGCTTGTTTAAATAACGAATATCTTCTGAAGTATAGCTCACAGAAAGTCGAAATTTTGGATTTGTAAGGTACATAATAGTATCAAGCTCCTAACACTATTGTATGATATAAAATAGTAGTATTTAAAAAGGGGCCCGCTGGCTGGACGCTTGTTTAAATAACGAATATCTTCTGAAGTACAGGGTGGCCGGAACATTGACGTCCAAAAATAAAATTTCGGTCCCTCGTATCGTGGGGTATTCGAATCACCCCCATGTATGTTCCGCGACTTTTCATAGTTTTCGAGTTATGAATTTTTTTCTGAATGTTTGAAAATTTTCGACCTGACCAACCTAAAAAAATTCTAAAAAAAAAAGTAGAGGGTTTTATCGAGTTTCTTTTTTTGCAACTGAATTTTCATAAGTAGTACTTTTATGCATAAAATAATCAGCTTCGTAACTGTGATGAAAGTTATGAAAATGTTGATCTAAAGTGAAAAATTTACGTTCGGTAAATTATGACTCAAATTTTCAACTTTAAATTAAAAATCTTAACAGGTGACTTCATAATTCCTAAGTAGGCTTCGAGAATGCGCCAGACTCTCAGCTTTCATAATCATAAAAAAAATGAAGTACTTAATAGGGCTACTTTGTTTAAAACCGGCCTTCAAAGACAGCGAGGTGGAAAAATTCTTAAAATTACCCATCTGAGTAATAATTTTTTTTTGGTTATTTTCTCGTTCCTAAGGTTAATTAATGATAAGAATACTGAAAACTAACCACATTATATTCAATATTCATAATTACCACACGTGGGCGAATGAAAATCCACTCGAAGTGAGAGCTTCGATATTTCAACATCGCTTCAGCGTTAACTTGTGGTCTGGTATCCTCAATGGCGAACTAATTGGTCCGTTTGAACTGCCGTCCAGACTTGATGGAGAAACATACAAAAACTTTTTGGAAAATGATCTTCCATTGTTGCTGGCAGATGTGAATCTCGAACTCAGACGAACCATGGTGTTGCAGAATGACGGCGCCCGTGTCACTATGCAACCCAGGTCCGAAATTACTTAGATGAAACATACCCCAACAGATGGATCGGACGCAGCGGACCAATTAGGTGGCCTCCACGCTCACCTGATCTCAACCCCATCGATTTCTTTATTTGGGGCTATTACAAGGAAATAGCATACGCCCGAGACTGTTCAAGTGAACAAGAGCTGAGGCAGTTGATTGCAGAAGCTGAACGTGTTGTGAGAGAGAACAGAGACGCTTTTAGACGATTGCCAGACAATTTCTTACGTAGGTGTAGAATGTGTATTGCTGCTGGTGGTGGCCACTTTGAAAACCTTTTGTAAATGTTAAAAATAAATTAAGTACTTTTTTCACATTATCATCTGTGTTTTATTCAAAACCACTTTTTACGTAAAACTTTTCTTACCCAACTCTGAAACTATTTGTTGGTTAGTTTTCAGTATTCTTATCATTAATTAACCTTAGGAACGAGAAAATAGCCAAAAAAAAATAATTACTCAGATGGGTAATTTTAAGAATTTTTCCACCTCGCTGTCTTTGAAGGCCGATTTTAAACAAAGTAGCCCTATTAAGTACTTCATTTTTTTTATGATTATGAAAGCTGAGAGTCTGGCGCATTCTTGAAGTCTACTTAGGAATTATGAAGTCACCTGTTAAGATTTTTAATTTAAAGTTGAAAATTTGAGTCATAATTTACCGAACGTAAATTTTTCACTTTAGATCAACATTTTCATAACTTTCATCACAATTACGAAGCTGATTATTTTATGCATAAAAGTACTACTTATGAAAATTCAGTTGCAAAAAAAGAAACTCGATAAAACCCTCTACTTTTTTTTTTAGAATTTTTTTAGGTTGGTCAGGTCGAAAATTTTCAAACATTCAGAAAAAAATTCATAACTCGAAAACTATGAAAAGTCGCGGAACATACATGGGGGTGATTCGAATACCCCACGATACGAGGGACCGAAATTTTATTTTTGGACGTCAATGTTCCGGCCACCCTGTATAGCTCACAGAAAGTCGAAATTTTGGATTTGTAAGGTACATAATAGTATCAAGCTCCTAACACTATTGTATGATATAAAATAGTAGTATTTAAAAAAGGGGCCCGCTGGCTGGACGCTTGTTTAAATAACGAATATCTTCTGAAGTGTAGCTCACAGAAAGTAGAGATTTTGGATTTGTAAGGTACATAATAGTATCAAGCTCCTAACACTATTGTGCGATCTGTAAGTATAATAACAATAAAAATAACCATAAAGGGCCCGCTAGCAAGACACTTCATAAAAACGTCATTTAATCAAAAACTGTCGAGGTACAAAATATATCTTATTTATTTTCTTTAGGTACAAAATAATGTCTTTATGAAAAGCTATCACCCGTTGATGAATCTCGTTGGGGCCTGTCAGATAGACGCACACTAAATTCCACTGCTACAAAAAACTTGTCAAGTGCGAGTCACCATTGCGTTGAGGGTTCTGTAGGTACGCATAAGGTTTGTATAAATATAAGATGCATAGGTATAGGTAGGAATGGTAGGATAGGGATGTAGGTAAGTATGTAGGTAGGTAGGTAGGTAGGTAGGTAGGATAGGAATGTAGGCAGGCAAGTAGGTAGGTAGGTAGGTAGGTAGGTGGGTAGGGTAGGTAGATAGGTATGGTAGGTATATACGATAAGTATTTTGAAAGTAATTAAAGATCGTCAAAATTATACAACAATTATTTTAATTCGCTTAAATCTCTAATTGGCATATTTCGAACATGTCTGGGATCGCATAGCTCAGGCAACATGCATGTAATGTAAAAATGTTCTAATTTTGGTTCCATTTCTTCCCAATATTGGTCATCTCTCTGTATAATTTCAACTTTGATGTCTTTGTCGCGAAAATACAATTTTGCCTACCGGTGACATGTAATTGTCCCTGCACTTGTATATACCATGGATGTTGGCACCGTCTCCGATATTCAGGAGAAGTCCTGGAGTGAGGCAACATTATAAAAAAAAACAATTACCTACTACATAGATACCTACCTATTTCTTGTATATTGTGTCAAAACAAAAACAAACCTATTTAGGTAACTTTTTATTTTTTATAAAAGTTATCCCCACCTGGATTTATCCTAAATCGTGGACAAACACAAATCTTCACATGCCAACTATTTTACGTGTAAATGGCGTATATTTTGATTTGTCTAAAGTTAGCAACTCAACTAAGTCGCCAACCGGCGCAACTACCCTACTTACTTCAGTACGTTTATCATATGTTTGCCTGTTTCTTTACGCCAACCCCGTCGCTTCTTATTTTTATTACGGTTATTTCCCATTGCGCCAACACTATAAACCTAAGTACTTCAATGTATTTTAATTTTACGTCGTCCTGTTGTGTAATTTGTGTTCTGAGCGCAAGCGACACAGCCCTCGCGTACGACAGCCGAAGCGAGACTGAACGGGGGAGTCGGGCGGAAGGGAATGAACGTCAAGACGCTGATAGTTTAGGTAATTTCTTTTTACAGTGAAAATAATGGTAATTTAAAAAAAGTATATAACATAAGACCTGCTTTATAGTTAGTTCAGTTAGTATGCAAAGTTTCATGATCCAATTTGACGTATTTTTTGAATAACACCGGTTTTTTGTTCGGTTTGGAGGTAACTTTGGGATTTTTTTGTATCGAGAAAATTTCAAGGAATCGTGTTTTCGTCTAACATAGTACCTAACATTAATCCTCAACTTTACCATATATTTAATTCAAAATTAAAGCTGCTGTATTTTCGACGTAACGGAGGATCATGCTAAGCCATTTGAGGTAGTATAGGCTCTTAATATGTGTGTGTTTGCTTTATTTCAATCGGTTCTTATAAGAAAGTAGTTTTTTTTTTTTTTATTCAAATGGACATACCGTTTGGATTTTTTTTTTAAATGCTATAAAAATACCTAGCAAATAGAAATACCTCTGTAACGTAACAGAAAGTACTAGTCCAGTAGAGATATAATATTTTTTCCATTTACCCTTCGATAATTCTAAAGTTTTTTATTTTCGCTCAGTGGATAACTATAGTGAATTCATTGCTATGTACAAAAATGCTAACAGTTTAGAGTTATGCTATAGGTATTAAGTAGGTATTTCCTATTATTTCGTGTTATAACAATGATATAAAATTTAAATTAAAATACTACACTGTTTCTTAATTAGTACTGTCTAAAGTATATATTACTGAAAATGCTAACAGATAGGTACTGTGGAACAATGGAAATCTGAAAATGTCCTTTAACTCATTCAATAAAAAATTTAAGTTTTTCAAATCATTTCCTATACACTTAAAGGGATTAGTTATACCTTACAACAAAAGTTCTAACAGCTAAGTAATATGCTTCACAAGTAATTGTATTTTTACTTTGCAATTAGCGAAATATTGAATTTAAGTTTATAAATTTGCGCCCACATATTCGTGATAATAAGCTCTGCTACCATACAAAAGTTTCAACTTGTACGTGCTATGCCTTTTTGTGTAATAAATAAAATACAATTTGGATATTGTGGCGCGCGGTGTAAGTACGACAATTCGTGCAGCGCGTCGCGGTGACAATCAGACCCACACTCACTGCAAACGTGCACGCGGCTACACATCAAGCTATGCATGTCCAGTTTACACTGACCTCTCATTGTAAGGTAATCTTATACAATGCGAGATCAGCTTATACTGGATATGTATAGCTTGATCTGTAGCCGTGCGTACCTACCTCTATTGAATGAGGCGCAAAATCATTTCATTACAGTCACATCTCACAAATGACTAATACGAGTACAGTCAGCGTCAAAAATATCGGAACGAACAGACTGCTCAAAATGATCTCAAAAACTAAGAAAATTAAACTACTCAATTGGGTAAAGCTCTTGTCAGAATTACAGTGTAATATTATCGTATACTGTCTTCATTCTGAAAACAGTCTGTTCGTCCCGATATTATTGACGCTGATCCAATCCAGTCAGTTATTTTTTCTGTTCCATTCCGTGACCGTGACTTCGCCCGCGCGTAATTATCAACAATTGTCAAAAATAGTCAAAATCCCGGATTCCGGGATTCACAAATTTAGAGTTCTGATTATAGGATCCAATGTATATTTATGTATTGATCGTCAAAATGTCGTGATTCCGGAATTGATAAATTAAGTATTTTTTTTACCATTACTGGGTAACTTGTTTATCACTAAATTTTCACAGGGGATCATCTACTATGAACAACTTTCACTATGGCATCAACACGTAAATCACGAAAAATAAATCAGCTGGTCGAGTAGGTATTGAGCTTTTGTATCAAACATCGTAATTTTTTTCGTGATTTCAGAGTTGGTCCCATAATGAAAGCTGCTGAAACTGTAAATCCAAGATGGCGGCTGCGAATATTTTCAAATGTTTCGTCATGGGTATCGTTTTCATTGGTTTCGAGGGTGTTAAGGCCGATAGTGACACTAAAATGTAAATCCAAGATGGCGGCTGCGAATATTTTCTAATTTTACTCTAGTATGTACAAAAATGCTAACAGTTTAGAGTTATGCTATAGGTATTAAGTAGGTATTTCCTATTATTTCGTGTTATAACAATAATATAAAATTTAAATTAAAATACTACACTGTTTCTTAATTAATACTATCTAAAGTATATATTACTGAAAATGCTAACAGATAGGTACTGTGGAACAATGGAAATCTGAAAATGTCCCTTAACTCGTTCAATAAAAAATTTAAAGTTTTTCAAATCATTTCCTATATACTTAAAGGGATTAGTTATACCTTACAACAAAAGTTCTAACAGCTAAGTACAACACAAGGCTTCACGAGAATGTTCAGGCTTCACAAGTAATTGTATTTTTACTTTGCGATTAGCGAAATTTTGAATTTAAGTTTGTAAATTTTCGCCTGAACATTCGAGACAATAAGTTCTGCTACCATACAAAAGTTTCAACATATACGTGCTATGGCTTTTGTTTAAATTGCGAATAACTATTTTCCATAACAAGCCGCGTAAGTCAATCTGAGATACTCGTAGAAACAAATGACCGCACCAGTAGGACATACGTTCCAGTCGCAACAAAAATATTCCTCTGACAAACGAATAAAGGTTTCTGTAGTTAGACGATCAGAGACACAAGAGACCATATTATGGGCTGCCGGAATACATAACGACGATTCGAGCCAACAAGTAAGTTCTAGTTTTATTTATAATTCCTACTATCAATATCCTATACCCCATCTATTCCATTCTATTTTTCCTCTATAGAGCCAACACCTCAACTTTAGGTAAATATGCGTCCGAACATACGATCTCTGGTAATAAATAAAGAACGGAATAGAACTTCGAGGAACGGAGACAAACAGTGGAGACTTCTTTAGGACAACATTTTTTCCGGGATAATTAATCTCCCAAAAGAGTAACATTCTGGAATGGCCTACTAGGCAAAAGAACAAGAGGTAGACCTATTACAAGATGGGAAGATGATATAAAAGCAATAGCTGGTCCAAACTGGAGAAAAGTAGCTGAAGACAAAGTCAAATGGGCATCACTGGAGGAGGCCTTCACCCATTCTGGGGTTCCTGCCGTGCGATTCTGTAACCATCTCACCGTGAAAACTTAGGTGAAGTGAGCGTGGAGTGAGCTGTCAATAGTGTCAATTCCTAGCAAAAACAAACTCACTTCACCTAAGTTTTCACGGTGAGATTTTTACAGAATCGACCGGCTGTAGATTAAATAAAAAAATGAAGTACCTAACTATAAATACTATGATATAATACATAGGATACACATAAAATTATACTAAGTAAGAGACAAATAAATAACATAGAATGAACTAAACAAAACTAACACATACATAGATTTTAAGGAATGTAAATTTACTGGAAATAAAAGGCTTTTTTATTTTTATTTTTTATTTTTTTATAATTTTATTAATCCCCCGGGTTTTGGGACATTACATTATTACTAGAGATCGGATAATCGGATGCGTATTAACCTAAAGTTGAGGTGTTGGCTAAGTATGGAGTGGGCTTTTGGATTGAAAGATCCCAGAATTCTGGTATCGGCAAATTTTGACTTCTAATTATAGAATCGAATGTTTTAAGTACTTAAGTTCAGATGTTAGTTAGTATGGATTGCACTTATACATCGAGAAAATGCCGGGATTCCGGAACGACACTTTTTAAGTTCTTATTTTGGAATCGAATGTTTAGTTAGGTACTTGCGTTCAGGTGTTGGCTAATATGGATTGCACTTCTGTTTAAAAAAAAATCCGGGATTCACAAATTTTGACTTCTGATCATAGAATCGAATGTATAATTTACTTAAGTGCAGATGTTAGTTAATATGGATTGCACTTATGTATCGAAAAAATCCCGGGATTCTGGAGCGACAATTTTTAAGTTCTGATTATAGAATCGAATGTATATTTACTTAAGTTTAGGCTTTGGCTAATATAGAATGTACCTACTTTTGGATTGATCGTCAAAATGTCGGGATCGGGGAATTGATAAATTAAGTATCTTTTTACTACGAGTATTAGAGGATAACTTTTTATCAGTAACTTTTCACAGGGAATCTTCTACTCATGAACAACTTTAACTATGGCATCAACACGTAAATCACGAAAAATAAATCAGCTGGTCGAGTAGGTATTGAACTTTTGTATCAAACATCGTAATTTTTTTCGTGATTTCAGAGTTGGTCCCATAGTGAAAGCTGCTGAAACTGTAAATCCAAGATGGCGGCTGCGAATATTTTCAAATGTTTTATCATGGGTGTCGTTTTTATGGCTTTCGAGGGTGTTAAGGCCGATAGTGACACTAAAATGTAAATCCAAGATGGCGGCTGCGAATATTTTCTACCTTTTCTAATTTTTCGTCATGGGTGTCGTTTTCTTGGTTTTCGAGACTGTTAATGCCGATAATGACGCTAAAATGTAAATCCAAGATGGTGGATACGAATATTTTCTAATTTTTCTCAATGAGTGTCGTTTTCATGGTTTTCGGTGGTGTTAAAGTTGATAGTAACATTAAAATGTAAATCCAAGATGGCGGCTGCGAACATTATTAAATTTTTCGTCATGGGTGTCGTTTTCATGCTTTTCGAGGGTTTCAAAGGCGATTTACATTTTAACGCCACGTTAAAATATAAATCCAAGACGGTGGCTGCAAAATTTTCAAACTTTTCGTCATGGGTGTCGTTTTCATGGTTTTTGAGGGTGTTATAGCCGATAGTGACGTTAAAATGTAAATCCAAGATGGCGGCTGCTAAAATTTTCAAGCTTTTTATCATGGGTGTCATTTTAATGGTTTTCGAGGGTGTTAAAGCCGATAATGACGTTAAAATGTAAATCCAAGATGGCGGCTGCGAAAATTTTCCGTCATGGTTTTAGAGTGTGCTAAAGCCGATAGAGGAGTCAAAATGCGTGACGCTTGGCTGATGCCTACTTAACTAACCCTGCGGCAGTGCAGCGTATCGCGTTACAACCTGAAAACACGTGTGATAGTAATTAAAAAACCATCAACATTTTTAAAGCAGGCGCTATCTTGCATTTACATTTTAGTGTCACTATCGGCTTTAACACCCTCGAAAATCATGAAAACGACACCCGTGACGAAAATTTTTAAAATGTTCGCAGCCGCCATCATGTATTTACATTTTAACATCACTATCGGCTTTAACAGCCCCCAAAACCATGAAAACGACACCTTTGACGAAAAATTAGAATATATTCGCATCCACCATCTTGGCTTTACATTTTAGTGTCACTATCGGCTTTAACACTCTCGAATAGCATGAAAACGACACCTATGACGAAAAATTTGAAAATGTTCGCACCGGCCATCTTGGATTTATATTTTAATGTCACTATTGGCTTTAATACCAAGTATTTCATCAGGAATATCCCACAGATGTCCATACGAACAACGTTTGGCTTTCTTTCGCATTGAGTCGCTTCGGAACCGTCGTACGGTCCAAGACTTAGTTTTTCTTTATAAAATTGTAAATGGTCAAATAGAATGCGAGCAATTGCTTGAACGTGTCATGTTGTCAGTCCCATTTAACCTTCCTAGACAGCCAATATCTAGACTTTTTGAACCACCTACCTGTAGAAATAACATTGGCAGACATTCACCAACATCTAGAATGTGTATTCAATTCAACGAACTCAACTCAAAACTACCTGATTTGGATGTATTCTTTGGTTCCCTGCCGAAATTCAAAACCCTCTTGCGCAGTCATTTAAATAAACATTTAAGTGACTAACGTCGTACTTAGTAAGCTAATTTTATTTTATTTTAGTTAATATTTTATTTTATTGTAATTAGTAATGTATAATGTATATTTTATGTCTTTATTTGTGTAAGTCAGTTTTTTTCGCTGTTTTGTTTTGTTTATAATTTTGTTTATCCTTTTCATTTTAATTAATAATTTTAATTGATATAATTAACGGTGGTTGCTTTGTATTATGTGAATGTCGTGTACACCTGTAATTGGTATATATATATAAGAACCCATACCTATTAATTTTTAGTCTATAATGTACAATGTATATGCTGTTGGCGTACCTATTATAAATAAATAAATAAATAAACACCCTCGAAAAGAATGAAAACGACACCCATGACGAAAAATTTAATAATGTTCGCAGCCGCCATCTTGGAGTTACATTTTAATGTTACTATCAGCTTTAACACCACCGAAAACAATGAAAACGACACCCATAACGAAAAATTAGAAAATATTCGCATCCACCATCTTGGATTTACATTTTAGTATCACTATCGGCTTTAACACTATCGAAAACCAAAAAACGACACCCATGACGAAAAATTAAAAAATATTCGCAGCCGCCATCTTGGATTTACATTTTAGTGTCACTATCGGCCTTAACACCCTCGAAACCAATGAAAACGACACCCATGACGAAACATTTGAAAATATTCGCAGCCGCCATCTTGGATTTACAGTTTCAGCAGCTTTCATTATGGGACCAACTCTGAAATCACGAAAAAAATTACGATGTTTGATACAAAAGCTCAATACCTACTCGACCAGCTGATTTACGTGTTGATGCCATAGTGAAAGTTGTTCAATAGTAGATGATCCCCTGTGAAAATTTAGTGATAAACAAGTTACCCAGTAATGGTAAAAAAAATACTTAATTTATCAATTCCGGAATCACGACATTTTGACGATCAATACATAAATATACATTCGATCCTATAATCAGAACTCTAAATCTGTGAATCCCGGAATCCGGGATTTTGACTATTTTTGACAATTGTTGATAATTACGCGCGGGCGAAGTCACGGTCACGGAATGGAACAGAAAAAATAACTGACTGTATTGGATCAGCGTCAATAATATCGGGACGAACAGACTGTTTTCAGAATGAAGACAGTATACGATAATATTACACTGTAATTCTGACAAGAGCTTTACCCAATTGAGTAGTTTAATTTTCTTAGTTTTTGAGATCATTTTGAACAGTCTGTTCGTTCCGATATTTTTGACGCTGACTGTACTCGTATTAGTCATTTGTGAGATGTGACTGTAATGAAATGATTTTGCGCCTCATTCAATAGAGGTAGGTACGCACGGCTACAGATCAAGCTATACATATCCAGTATAAGCTGATCTCGCATTGTATAAGATTACCTTACAATGAGAGGTCAGTGTAAACTGGACATGCATAGCTTGATGTGTAGCCGCGTGCACGTTTGCAGTGAGTGTGGGTCTGATTGTCACCGCGACGCGCTGCACGAATTGTCGTACTTACACCGCGCGCCACAATATCCAAATTGTATTTTATTTATTAAACAAAAAGGCATAGCACGTACAAGTTGAAACTTTTGTATGGTAGCAGAGCTTATTATCACGAATATGTGGGCGCAAATTTATAAACTTAAATTCAATATTTCGCTAATTGCAAAGTAAAAATACAATTACTTGTGAAGCATATTACTTAGCTGTTAGAACTTTTGTTGTAAGGTATAACTAATCCCTTTAAGTGTATAGGAAATGATTTGAAAAACTTAAATTTTTTATTGAATGAGTTAAAGGACATTTCCAGATTTCCATTGTTCCACAGTACCTATCTGTTAGCATTTTCAGTAATATATACTTTAGATAGTACTAATTAAGAAACAGTGTAGTATTTTAATTTAAATTTTATATTATTGTTATAACACGAAATAATAGGAAATACCTACTTAATACCTATAGCATAACTCTAAACTGTTAGCATTTTTGTACATAGCAATGAATTCACGAAAGTAATCCACTCCGCGAAAATAAAAAACTTTGGAATTATCGAAGGGCATATTCTTTTGTCTACTGGACTATACTAGGATTGCATGAATTCAAGATACTATTTGAATTATTTGTATTATGCTTCTAATAGGATTTGGATGAAATTTGGCACACAGACAGTTTATATCATGGATTAACACAAAGGATACTTTTTATCCCGGTAGTATGTTTCCGTGGGTTAATTTCCGAGCTCCACAATTGTGAATCCGCTGGCAAAACCTATTTGTGAATAAAGTTTATTTCCATAAATAAATGCAGAACACGAAAAACAAGCTGGTTTGTTTGGCATTACTTGAATAAGACCTGTAAATCCTGTAATGTTAATAGCCTCTCAATTCTTCCAGATGCATGTACATATCAGGAGTACCAGGTACAGGAAAAACTGCCACAGTTAACTCAGCTCTCAAGTACTTGAAGGAAGAAGTGGACTTGCCCGACTTCCAGCTGGTCGAGGTCAATGGCATGAGGATAGCTGAACCCAGGCAGGCTTATGTGCAAATATACAAACAACTCACTGGTGAGACACACTTTAAGCTTGGTACTTTGTTCCAAAATCAATAAAAATATGTCATACTTGAATAACCTGTAACTTTTATTGCTATGAGTGTAAAGTTCAAATTGATTTGTTTTAATTTTACAGGTAAATCAGTGGTATGGGAGCAGGCTTGTGCTCTATTAGAGAAAAGGTTCACAAACCCTGGACCTAGGAGGACACCAACAGTATTACTTGTGGATGAGGTAATTTGTTACTTCTCTGTTTGGGTCTGAAGCTGTTTTCATAGTAAGGATAATTATGGAGTTCCAACTTGTTGTTTATTTAGAAAACATGATCTTCAAGAATAGAATAGAATAGAATACTCTTTATTATGCACACCATAAAAATTACAGATATAAATGTTGAAATTTTACATAGGGTGACACAATGGGCGGTCTTATCGCTAAAAGCGATCTTTTACAGACAACCTTTGGATGGATTATGGGGAGAAAGGAGAGAATACTGTAGGTAGTCTGTGGTGTACCATATATACATACATAAATACAGAAATTATATAAATATATACTTATATATACTACTTTAAAAAGAGCAAGGAACTATACGTAATGACGATATTTATAGAGAGAGGAAATGTTTTTTCACCAAAATTTTAAAAGTTGACAAAGATTGTGCACGCCTTATCGACACGGGCAAGTCATTCCACAATCGTACTGCTTGAACAGTGAATGATCTGTCATAAAAACTGGTGGAATGTAGCGGCATCTCTAGCCTCAAGTTTTCCGATGACCTCAGATATCTATTATGTGTGTCATGAAGGAACTTGAAACGCTCTTTAAGATAAGCAGGGGTTTTAGGATTGAACAGAATACTGTAGAGCTGAAACAAGATATGAGAATTCCGGCGAAGACGTATGGGAAGCCACTTGAGCTTTGTACGAAATTCAGAAATGTGATCATATTTGCGCAGGCCAAATATAAATCTTATGCAAAAATTTTGAAGTCGCTCAAGTTTATCTAGTTGTGCCTCAGTGAGATCGAGATAACTGACATCAGCGTAGTCAAGAATGGGAAGTAAAAGGGATTGCGCAAGCGCAGTTTTAGTGGCAGTTGGAAGAAAGTTCCGCAATCGTCTCAGGGACTTACCAGATGCAAAAATTTTGCGACTTACGTCCTGTAGCTGGGGACCCCAAGAAAGATGTTTGTCGATCCAAACTCCAAGGTTCTTAACCTTCTCGCTTACCGGAATAACAGTTCCGTTAAATTTAACTTGGGGAAGCTGCGCCCAGTTTATTTTGGGGGTCATCCTTGAGCTGCCAACAACAATGACCTGAGTCTTCAATGGATTAACCTGCAATCCATGTGCCTCACTCCACTCGCAAATTGAAAGCAAATCCTTGTTTATGGTATTAATTGCATCAGCCAAATCCGAAAGAGCAGCGTGTTTATATATTTGTAAATCATCTGCATAAAGGTGGTAGGAAGAAAGAAGTTTTTTGGAAATAGAGTTTATAAATATTGCGAAAAGTAAAGGAGATAAAACGCCACCCTGAGGTACACCGGCAGAAGTATAACACCAAGAAGAGCAAGACTCTTCTATGCATATACGTTGCCGGCGGCCATACAGGTAACTACGAAACCAGTCAATCGCCGTTGGAGATATGTTAAGCGAGCGAAGTATGCCAAGCAGGATATCGAAATCGACAGTATTAAATGCGTTACTAAAATCCAGTAATCCAAGAACCGTCAAATTTCCTCCTTCCATGCCTAACCGAATGTCATCAGTGACGTTAACTAACGCTGTAGCGGTGCTGTGACCAGGACGAAAACCGGATTGGAAAGGATTCAGCAGACTATTCTTACAAAGAAAAACACTAAGCTGATTGTGGACAAGGCGTTCTAGGACTTTGGAGAGGAAAGGCAAGATGGAGATAGGACGGTATTCGGAAAAGGAAGTAGGATTAGATTTTTTGGGTAAAGGAGTGATTTTTGCTTCTTTCCACATCGATGGAAAAACACCATAGGTTATAGAATAGTTTAGGACATAGCATAGGATAGGAAGGATTTCGTCGAGGACAGGGAGTATCATTTTCCGACTTACACAATCACTACCAACTGCGTTAGATGTGATTGAAACTACACTCTTCTTAACATCACAATCAGAGAATTGACTAAAAATAAATGGGGGATGGTCCGGAGTTGGAAGGTTTGAAAGATAGCTTATTGTAGCTGCCTTCATTGTCCCATTACAGTGGGACGAAGATGAGAAGTGTTGATTCAGTAGATCAATATCTAAGTTTTTAGGAATCGATTCTTGGCGCGATTTTCCAACTCCCAAGGATTTAAGAAATTTCCAGACTTTAGCTGGATCTCCGTTTTCAACTGAGGTGTGGATATGGCGGCGTTGGGCATCTCTACACACCTTATTGCAGCGATTGCGAGCATCTACAAGGATCTCCCGGTTCGACGGCGAGGGTCGACACTTAAACTTAGTTTTGGTTACAGCCTTCCTGTGCATGATAGTTCTAATATCATCTGTAAGCCAAGGTGCCGGAAGATGTTTAATTTTTACAGCATGAATGGGAGCGTGGACATCGTACAGCTGCACAAGGTTGTCTGTCAGCAGGTTGACTTTATCGTCAATCGACTCAACACTGACTAAAGCAGACCAGTCAATGTTGTTAGCATCTCTTCGGAGGTTATCTGTATTCATGCCACTAAAGTTGCGCTGCAGGAGAATTTTAGGTTTTGCCTTAGGTGGGCGAATTTTGTAAGAGAGGAATAATAGGTCATGGTAAGAAAACATATCAGCTGGGCATTGACCATGCTTGCTGACATGTTGAGGAGAGGAAACAATGATAAGGTCCAAAAGTGAGGGATTACAGTTTGGAAAATGGTGTGTGGCACTCAAAGGGAGAATTGATAAATTCGACGACTGAACTATTGATCGAAGAGAGGAAGAGCGGGAATCGATTTTCAATAAACAAGTATTGAAATCGCCCATAATGATTGTATGACTGTAAGAGGGTGTTAGGTTTTCGAGGATTTTTTCAAAAGAGGAAAAGAAATTTAAATGTGATGAAGGGCTATAATAAACACCTAGAAGGACTTTCACGTGATTCAGGTTTAGTTCCAAAAAGAGGTGCTCGCCCGCGTTCTGCGGCGGAGGTTGTGTAGACATATCGACAATTGAGAAAGGAATATGTGGACGAAGGTATATGGCAACACCGCCGCCACCGCCACGCGCGCGGTCATTTCTCACTAGTTGAAAACCCGGCAGGGAATAGGAAGTTGAAGGGAGACATGGCTTTAGCCAAGACAAGATAGCATGGATGTTCTTACAGTCTAGGCTAGCTAGCATGTCAGAGTAATGTGCCGGAATACTTTGGGCATTTATATGGACTACATTAAAATTCTTAGGTACAACAGAAAACTGTGACTCAAGCGTGTCGGCAAGGGACGGAAAACTAACAAAGCTGTCATTACTACAAGCTGACAAAAAGCTTTCAGTGTCGCTGTCATCATTTGTATCTGACATCGACATTAAATAAATAATAATAAAACTTACTTATTATACTTAAAATTGATAACAATATAAATATAAAAATGTAAAGAGCAAATTAATTAAATCCACCCGCCAGTTGTGTGCCAGGTGAGTCTTCAACTTAAAGCTCTACTTTACTATTACATTATTTGCACTATAGAATAGAATAGAATAGAATAATTTATCTGTTAAACATAGGTAATACATAAAAAGATCTTAAAAAATTAATTAGTGCGCTATGCTTTTTTTTTTTGTTTGTTTTTTTTTTTTAATTTTTTTTTTATGGAAAGTGAATAATTCAGAAATCTAAATACACCATCAAAGTATAGTCCATACATCTAAACTAATATTATGTCATATCTACACATTAAATTAATGCGAAAGTGAGTTTATTTGTTTGTTACGCTAAAACGGTTGAACGGATTTGGATGTAATTTGGTACATGGGTAGACCATGACCTGGAAAAGGACATGGGCTACTTTTCATTCAAGATCGCAGACGAAGTCGCGGGCCACAGCTAGTCATAAATAAAGAGAAAATATTTAATTTTTTGTACGTTTGTTTGTTACGCTTTCACGGCTGCGGCTAAACCGATTTTGATGAAATTTGGTATGGGGATACTTTTAACCCAGGGAAAAGACATAGACTTTTTATCGACAAACCACGCGGGCGAAGCCGCGGGTGGAAGCTGGTATTTAAATTAAGACCATCTCCAAGAAAATAATAGATAGAATACTCTTTATAATGTACACCTAACCTTTTAACCGTCAGTCATCAGCTGTCGTGGCCCCAGCGCCAAGCAAAGTAAATTCAAAAATCTCTGATAGAATACAGCATAATGAAATAAAAAAAGCAGATTATAGGAGCTGTGGTGTTTGGTAAATATACGAACCTGGCTAAATGGACACGAAAACATTTGTCGGATTAATCCGACGGGGAAAAAATAATAAGTGATGAAATAATAATCTAATCTGTAACATATTATGTTGTATCTTTCAGTTAGACGCCCTCTGCACCCGTCGTCAAGACGTCCTCTACAGCATAATGGAATGGGCTGCCCACAACACTGCCCTACTCACTGTCCTGGCAGTTGCCAACACCATGGACTTGCCCGAGCGAGCACTGGCGGCAAGAGTGGCCTCTCGACTTGGTCTGACCAGGCTTACCTTCCCGCCGTACACTCATACGCAGCTGCAGAACATTGTTGCTACGAGACTGGCTGGCGCTAATGTGACTGCTGATGCTGTGCAACTTATTGCTAGGTCTGTCCGTTATAAAATAATGCTATAGAAATATCAATAAACCGACGTTCGCACAGACGTAAAAATATCGCGGCGATTTTTTTTCGCGCACTGGATTTTCAACGCTCTGCTTAGCGCCGAGAGTTGAAAATCCAACAGTGTGTTTTTTCGACGCGCTGGGATGTACTCTGTTGTTGTAAGATTGGATTTTCGAAGCTCGGCTCAACACTGAGAGTTGAAAATCCAGTGCGCGATAAAATCGCGCCGCGATATGTTTAAGTCCGTGTGAACGTCGACTAAGGGCGAAAATACATATACCAGAGGCCTTAGTGCGAGTTTTTAAACTTACTCGATCGCGTTTACGTTAACGTTGACGTACGTCAATTCGTATGGAATAATTGTGTTTCCCATTATAGTCACCAGGCGGCGCTTATCCATTTTCAGTACAAACTGACGTAAGGTTGATGCGCCAGGGTAGCCCGCGAAATTCAAAATTTCTTACGTTTTTTGCAATTTGTAGGTCAGTGTGAGCTTGTATGTTGATTAAAATATGATTCGCGGCCGTAGCTAATATGGCTTTACAGAATTATAATCACTAGAATCAGCAATACAACTCCATACGTTAGCATTTATCTCAAATCTAGCGATTTCATGAAATCATGAGGTTTGAGGTAAATGCTAACTTATGGAGTTGTATTGCTGATTCTAATGATTATAATTCTGTAAAGCCATATTAGCTACGCCCGCGAATCATATTTTAATCAACATACAAGCTCACACTGACCTACAAATTGCAAAAAACGTAAGAAATTTTGAATTTCGCGGGCTACCCTGGCGCTTTCGCCTTAACGGTAACGTGATCGAGTAAGTATAAAAACTCGCACTATAGCTCGCACTCGCTCTGTAGCTGGTACAAGAGTGGTACCCAACTAATAAGGCGCGTCGTGAATCCTCGTTCGTACCTCGGTAAGCCATATCAGTTGGGCTACTTGTACATATCTATGCAAGTAGTTAGCATGCCGTGTGCCATAACAACTACTGATTGGTCAACGACACAATGGCAAGCCAAAAAAAAATTCTCCCTAAGAGCTACCAAAAACAATTGAAACAGCACTGACTGAGCCTCACAAACTTACTTCCTAATTTACTGGGTGTCGGCGGCGCAAAACGTCTCTTACTTCTAATAATCGTCATCTCTGTAGTCACCACCTATCATCTTTCACACAGTTCATCCCTTGTGGCTTTGAAATAAATAAATATAAACTTGAAGTGTCAAAGAATCCGAAGTTTCAGACTTCCACAGTAATACACACACAATATACATAAACTCACGCCTTCTTCCCATGGGGTTAGGTAGAAACAGAACGCCAACTACGTTACTACTATCTGTACATACTCCTTTTGTCTCGTTTACGTTCATACATCTGTGGCCTTAGTGCGAGTTTTTATACTTACTCGATCACGTTAACGTAAACGTCAGTTTGTACTGAAAATGAATAAGCGCCGCCTGGTGACTATAATGGGAAACACAATTATTCCATACGAATTGACATACGTCAACGTTAACGTAAACGCGATCGAGTAAGTATAAAAAAACTCGCACTAAGGCCACTGTGGCCTTAGTGCGAGTTTTTATACTTACTCGATCACGTTAACGTAAACTTCAATTTGTACTGAAACTAAATAGCGCCGTCTGGTGACTATAATGGGAAACACAATTACTACATACAAATTGACGTACGTCAACGTTAACGTAAACGCGATCGAGTAAGTATAAAAAACTTGCACTAAGGCCACTGAGGGCAGTGCGAGTTTTTATACTTACTCGATCACGTTAACGTAAACGTCAGTTTGTACTGAAAATGAATAAGCGCCGCCTGGTGACTATTATGGGAAACACAATTATTCCATACGAATTGACATACGTCAACGTTAACGTAAACGCGATCGAGCAAGTGTAAAAACTACCACTAAGGCCTCTGGTCATACACGCCAGTTGCGAGTAATAAAGGTTAGGAAACCCGTAGCCAGGTCTCAAGTTAAATCAATACTAATAATTAAAAATCTACTTCTTCCAGAAAAGTAGCAGCAGTATCTGGTGACGCTCGACGCGCGCTCGCTCTGTGCTCTCGCGCATTAGAACTGGCGGGGCCTGAAGGCGCTGGTCTGAAGGAGGTGCAGCAAGCACTCGGTGAAGCCGCCTCGAGTGCGGCTGTCCGGGCTATAAAGAACTGCTCGCCTGCTGAGAGGCTTATGTTGAGGGCTGTGGCTGCCGAGGTGAGATTCAAAAGTGTTTTTAAAGGCATTTCTAAGACTCGTAAGAACGAAGTACCTACATGCAAAGTAACTTCGTTTTATAAAGAAGAGAAGGTAGGTTGGTTGATAGTGGCTAAAGAATTATGGTCGGACTTTTAATTAGCTGCAGCAAAATGCCACTTCTAATGTCATTTTTACCGTCATTTCGCTATCAAATGGGAACATTTTTTAACGAAATTACAAATAAGAAGTGTCATTTTACAGCAGCTAATTAAAAGTCCGAGCATAGATGTTGAGCTACGTGTCGCAGTTTCGATTACTGCACAAAAACAAACCATAGTCAGTCAGGGGACTTCCGACAGAAGTGAGAACTTAACAGCGCAACACGTCACATTAGCGTGATGCGTGACGCGAACTTATAAGCCTGCGCTACACTACTCGCTAAGTAGCTTAAACAAAGTACTGGTCGAAGTTGAAAGCGGTTAAAAATGGTTGTACGAAGCGAACCGAAGTGGCCTTCTACACTCGTATTCGCTTATATTCGATCGAGCATGCTTTAAAATTTTCCCCTACCATAAAATCGCTCAACGCGCTTAAAGAAGTTCTCACTTCAAAAATATTATTACTTAATTACGTGAGTCGTGTTTCTTAATACACACACGAAACAGTAAACATTATTTGTGAGACGTTATATTTTTCACTCCAGGTGGAGAGAACAGGTTCAGACGAGACAACCCTATCCCGCGCGCTACAAACAGCGGCTGCCATAGTATCTCTCGACGGCCGCCCATACAAGACGGCCCCAAGTATCCGCGCGCCCACGCCATCGCAAGCGCAGGCTATATGCACACGACTGGCCGCGCTAAGACTGTTACTGCTAGAACCTAAGCCGTCTGAGCCGAGACTGCTGTTGAATATTAGTGCTGATGATGTGCATTATGCTACGAAGCAAATTACTATATGATTATTTTGTCCGCCAGTGACGAGTGAGCTAACACAAACAAATAATGTGTGTAACTAAAGCCCGGTCGCGAAGCAGAAAGAATTTCGTACAATGACCCCGACTTATCTATATCTATCGCTCGCGCACAAATGTATTGCTGTCGCGCTTGCACATTAGAAGTTCTTCTAATGTGCGAGCGCGATGGCCTTACATTTGTTCGACTAAGAATGTATGGTTCACACATGGTCATCATCACCTTGAGAACATTAGCATTATTGAACATTGGCGTCCTCCACTTCATAGTTCAAGCGTTCAAGCACTTGTAATGCAAAGCTTGTCAATAATAGTATTCAATGATAAAGTACAATATTCTAAAAAACAGGGATAAAATGTATTTTATATTGCATTTATATTTTTGATATCGGTAATGACATGTATTTGTTAAATAATTATGAGGTTTGTAAAGTAGACATTTATAATGATTTTTTAACGTTTTTATTGACACAATGATCTGTTATTTGAAATGACTGATAGTTTAAGTTTTTTTTAATGATATGCTTAATAAATTATTAAGTAAGTACAATGTTTTCATTTTGTTATGTCATTGAGTAGTCCCCAACTTGTATGATCTTGATAAGCGCTTCAATATTGTTGTCTTGCACTGCTTTTCTACTTGCTGCTACCACTGCCTTGCCGTATTTACCAACTGAAACAGAAATGAAGGATTTTTTATTCTATGAGAGTTTAAACTTAGGCTTTCTGAAAAAAAAAGAAGGTACCTCTGAGTCTAACAGCCTGCTGCAAAATTGTGTGCAAACTTTTCAGAGCAGTGACTGCTTGTCCCTGAGTAGAGCGTCTGATATAGCATCCTGTGAGAAGTTCCTCATTCAGCATTACCACTTCCTTGTAACGGTTTAGCATCTCCTTCCTAAAAATAAATATCAATGTATTTTTTTTACCTACTACAAAGTTATGAAACGAAAAAGTTTTTGAATGTCATACAAATCGTAAGCTGCCGCGTCTTGAGCCGCTGGTAGTAATGCAGTTATGAGTTGTGCTCGCTCCGCTGTCTCTGCAGCTAACCGAGATCTCATCTCTCCTATTTGTGATACGTGCTCCATCTCCTCACGAAGTTTCTTTTCAGCTTCGGGAAACTGGGCCACGGACTGAAAGTTTTAAAAAATCCCGCCAAAATTTAATTTGTCTATGGTATGGAGAGAAATAAAACTTCACTACTCTATTTTTACTGAATTTAGTCGATTTTACATCTGACATCTCTACGATTAAATGGCACCGCGTCAGATTTTGCCGGCGTGGGGGAGTTGTCAAATTCTTGGGAATCGTTAGAATCGGGTTTTGGAAGATTTTTTCTGTAAAAATTATACGAAAATGGTTGAAAACAACGATGTTGAATTGTCTGAAGCAGAAGCAGAACAGTATGACCGTCAGATCCGTCTGTGGGGCTTGGAATCTCAGAAAAGGTTACGTGCATCGAAAGTTTTGATCATCGGAATTGCGGGCCTCGGCGCTGAAATTGCCAAGAATGTTATTTTATCTGGAGTCAAAAGTGTATGTTTGTTAGACAATGAGAAGCTAAAGGAAATAGATCTGTATTCGCAGTTTTTGGCCCCGCCTGAGAAAATTGGGGAGAATAGAGCAGAAGCCTCGCTGACGAGAGCGAGGGCTTTGAACCCAATGGTAGAGATTACATCGGAGACGAAGTCTGTTGACAACCTCCCCGATAAATTCTTCCAACAATATGATATTGTTTGTGCAACAGGCCTGAAGCAAGAGCAACTGGAGCGCATCAACAACGCTTGCCGCGACACCAACAAGAAGTTCCTATGTGGCGATGTTTGGGGCATGTACGGTTACATGTTCGCCGACCTCGTCGACCACGAGTACTCAGAGGAAATTGTACAACACAAAGCCGTCAAACGTGGATCAGACGACGTGGAGAAGAATGCTCGAGAAACTGTCAGTATTAACGTAAAGCGCAGAGCAATATATGTCCCTCTACAGAATGCTCTGTCTGTGGACTGGATGAAGCCAGAGATGCGATCAAGACTACGTCGCGGGGACCCGTCGTACTTTGTGATGAAGATTCTACTACGTTTCAAAGATGAATACAATAGGAACCCAGATCCAGCTAAAAGGAAAGAGGATACCAAAATTCTGTTACGTATGAGAGATGAGCTTGTTAAGGAGCTGTCTTTGCCTGCGGGCTTTATTGTTGATGCTCTACTGCTAGATGTATTTGGCACAGTGTCTGGTGCTGCGGCTGTTATTGGTGGAGTAATTGGCCAGGAGGTTGTAAAGGCAGTGAGCCAGAGAGAACCACCACATAATAATATGTTCTTCTTCAACCCTGTCAAATGTGTAGGTTTTGCTGAACTGTATGGTCAGTGAAATTCATTATTCAATGTAGAATGTAAGCAATGTCGATTTAAGTTTAATAAATTATCTAAGTACACCTCAGTAATTTTATTTAAGTACAAGCTTTTGTCCACAGCTTTGCCCGCATGTAGGTCAAAAATTATCTCACGGGAGTATACTACTGGGATAAAAAGTATTGTATGTGGTAGTAGGTAAACTGTGTGCCATTTCATCCAAATACATTCAGTGCTTCTTGTGTAATTGAGTAACAAACATACAAACTTTCACATTTTTATAATATTAGTAGCATTAAGTTTCATGATTAAATTGCATAGTTGCATTTCACTAGTGAATGTGAATCTGATTAATTTAATTTTCTTTGTGCAAGACATGTGATTATCAAGAACCATCACCAGTCTAAGGATATTTCTTTATACCTCGCAATTCAATTTAAATAAAAATATGTCAATGAGTAGGTAACCATACCTGCAAATCACTCAAATTTAAATAAACAGCCAAACTCTGTATCAGATCACCAGCCAGCCTAATATCATGGGTGCTAATCTTCACTTGACCATCAGCCCCAAAATCCATGCACAAAAAAGTATGGTCTCTCAAACACAAAAGATTTATATGAAGCTCCTTAGTTTCTTCTGTCTCAAGATCCAACTCTTCATCTAGTAGAAAGTTCTGGTTAATCCAGATACAGATTCTTTGTACCCTTTCCGTGATTCGAAATGTGACGAAGCTGTCACCTTTATTGCGAATTTCTTTGTTGATCATCTCGTACATCGCGAACCTTGGAAGTTGTTTTGTCAGCTCGAATATGTGGAACTGCTCACTGTCTGGGTAGCCAATGAGAGCCTGTATGAAAATTGTTTAAAAATGTAATTATTTGCATGTGTGCGCGACCCGTAGGTACGTTTACGCTTTCGTTAAAGCAAAATACGGGGAGTAGCGCTAGACTGGTTGGAAATTCGAATAAATAATAAAAGTCAAAAGATTTGAGCAGCGTCGTCGTCTCAAACGTTTGTACTGCAGCAGTGGTGTATCGAATGAGGTGCGCCACTGCTGGTCTTAGTAGAATATTAGCCTACCTTGATATGAACATCTACCGGCACATCGCGCGGTGGTTTCAATGGAACATGTAGCAGAGACCTCAGTTGGCTGGGCTGAGGATGGCGCACGAAGGTTTCCCCGTTCTCGAAGATACCCTCCGCCAGCACCAGTGCTGCTCGGACTATTGTCTCATTGTTTGTGGATACAGCTAGCTGTATGCTTCCCTAAAAGTAAAGCGTAATTATCTAAAGAACCTGAACTCTGAAGACGCTAATAAGTACCTACCTGATAATAGTTTGGCTTAGGGATTGCTGTTTCAAAGTGAGGTAGGTACACTAGCTATCAACGGACGCAATTTCGCCGTTGAAAAGACACTCCACCTTACGCGTCGACGACGTCCACATGTGCCGTTGCGCAAACTGGCAATGACCTGCCTTAACCTTTATACCATGAACGAATTCCAAGACAAGGACGTACCACATCAGCAGTATGCAGAACAGCCACCTGCAGCCTGGTATTAGTAGGCATAGCCGAAGCTGGGCGCTCCAGACTCTCCACACTCGCACTGCCACTGACAGCGTTAGCCTCATAGTGCTGTAGTTCCACCATCAGCGCCTGCTTCTGGTTGAATAGCTCCGTAATTGCCTGACGGTCTTCCTCTGAAGGCATGTTCTTGGAGGCTGTGTTGAAGCCAGTGTTCTCTTGATAGGGCGGATATCCTAATACTGTTGAGATGTAAAATTTTTTTAAACACAAGATTTTATGAAAAAAAAAATAAGCACCTCCAAATGACTACCTACTTAGTAGGGCTTCTAGAATCAAAGGAACTACCCGAAAGTCACAACAATCACCGGCTTAAAAGGAGTAGGTACGGTATCCAGCATGCTTATTGGGTTCATAGTCAAGGATCGCATACGGTACCTACGCTTTATAAAAATGCAACATGATGTTTACTTACCCTCGCCCCTATCAGACACGCAGACAAGATCAGGGACTCCAACGGACCGGTAGTCCGCTAGCAACATGGCTGCTGCATTGGCGCGCATCTGCACCCGTCGTAGCACCTGGCCAGTAGTGCCTTCACGCCAATCTACGCGACCGTTTGACCAGCAGCACGCCAGAGTCTCGCCTGACCATTGGAGGGCCAGCGCGTTTTGTTTTGACTGCCCAACGAAATCTCAATTCAATTTTATGTTCAGTTAATCGGTAGCCTCTTTACTACCCTCTCTAGACTAAGTACTTATATACCTTCACTCTCCATAGTCGAATCCCTTCCTCATAAATTCCAATGGTCCCGTTAGCAAGCCCATACGCAAACCTTACTTCGTTGACTGGAGAGATACATAATATTGGCCCAGTCTCAGCGATTTCGGCTATGAACTGATTGTTCTTCAGAACTCTGATAAATGAGTCGTCACACCCAATGAGAAGCTGGAAGATTGAAAGGCCAGAAATAAAAAAAAAATAGGGAATTCGCCGATCTTCGAAGCAACTGTCAAAGATCAATTTCGGTAGGTAACGAGACAATACCTATCTAGATTAAGCCTTACGTAGTCGGTAACTATGATGTAGGGTGAGATGTCCAACAGTGAACTAGTGGTACACATCGAGCCACCCTTCTTACTTTATAAACGCGACGTTGCCAAACCGTGCCGTGGACACGAAAGTACTCAGTTTTTACCGTGCCACCCGCTCCCCAGTCGCGAGCGAGCTAGCGCCAAACACGACCGTGTGAAGGCCCACATTATAATTTTCGGCGACTAAACAAAATAAAACATACTTAAGTACCTACTATCTTTTTTTATTACTTCTGTTATGTACAGTTTTTCTCTGTGACATTTATTATACTTATTAAAGTATTTTGGGGTATCGTATAGAACTGAAGTTACCACGATAACTCTTTTCGTTTGTTTTTAACATAACCTTAAATGTTGAATGGTGGGTGTAACACACTGAACCATGAACGTAGTTTGAACAGTGAACCGGTTCACTGTGTACCATCTGCATATTGCTACTTTATGCTACCCCCATAAAGTAGCAATATGGAGATGGTACACAGTGAACCGGTTCACTTGGTTTTGAATTTTATAAGTAAGTACACAATTTACTTTGGGTTGAAACATTAAATTGTATTATAATGTTAGTGGTGCGAATTAAAACAGCGCAAAAGAAAGTTGGAGGTCATACGAAAGAACAAAACAAAACAAAGATTCTTGATGATTCTCCTGAAGCTATGACTACTCCGTTTCGTATGTAAAATTAAAAAGCAAATTTTATCACACATTTTGTGAGCCTTTAGGGCCAGATATTGCAATGGTTACAAAAAATGATATAAAATATATTATCAAACCCCAAGATAGACGGCAGCAGTCGCCGATCAGCAACTTTCAAATGTCCAGTTAATCTATCTCTTTTGAACTTCCCTTTTTGATTTTTAGATGCTTTTTCTTTTGAACTTTTCTTTTTGTATAAGTTTTTCTTTCGTAAGAACAACAATTGTAATTATTGAGACTGATAGTACTAAGCTGACTGAGCAATTGATATATGAGAGACAAGACATTTGTTAAATTCTTTAAAACAATAAATATTTTAAACACACTGTTAAAAACATTTAGGTTTAATAAATTCGATTACTTGGTAACATTATACAAGACTTTTATTGCTTTACCTATAGTTTTGTAGCATAAATGTGCTATTATTGATCGAAGATAAATAGTCATAATTTACTGTAAAATGAATAGGGTGGTTCACTGTGTACATATTGGTTCACTGTTGACCTAGACCCGGTTCAGAGTGTCCCACACGGTGGACTCAGTGAGCCATTTCCCATCTTTAAAAAAAACCTAAATATGTCCTATCCTGTTACGTTTGGGTCTAAAATTAATATGCAAAATTAAAGTCAAATATGTGAGACATCCTTCAGTAAAAAAACCGACTTCCAAAAAAAACACTACAAAGTGAAAAAAAACTTTAATTTCGGAAGTCGGTGTCTTTGGATCTGTATTTTAGGTTTTTGCCCCCGACTTCCGAAATTAAAGTTGTTTTTCACTTTGTACCTAGTGTTTTTTTTGGAAGTCGGTTTTGTTTTTTGTAAAAAAGTTTTTATTTTTCACTTTTCAGTGGGTCTGTTTGTAATTTATCTAAGTTAAAATAACCCAATGTCAACTGCTCATCACGTTTTACAAAATATTGCTTTTCCCGATGCAGGGACGTTAATTTTTGAGGAGTTCTCCTAGTAAGAACCAGGAGAACTGGAGCTCATGGTGAAGTCACCATCACCATTATGCATTTTGACGAGCATAAACCATATTAAAGTAATCGAATCGCAACCTGTGATATAGGTACTTAGATATAATTGAGAATTTCCGATGGCCATCTGTGGTCTTCATCATCAGTTCCAGTTCACCAAATGGTACTTTCCGAGAGCAAATGCACGAGTTACTATAAAAAATACCGAAATCGATATAAGTGTGCCCATAAAATTTGAGGGTTTCCCTGGGATTCCATCATCAGATCCCGACTTGATGATCATGGGACCACTTGGGAAGTATACCCTTTCGAACACAAAAAGAAAAATCCAAATCGCTTCAGCCATTTTCGAGTAATCGGGGAACATACATAAAAAAAAAAAAAAGGTTCCGACGAATTGAGAACCTCCTCCTTTTTGAAGTCGGTTAAAAAAATCTTCATTATGTTAAGAAACGGTTGAGCAGTGAATGTGCAACTTTTTCATGGTTCACTGTGGAACACCTCACCCTACACTGAGAAAAAAGTATTGTGAAATTAACAATAAAAGTTTACGAAATAGGAGCCAACAGAGTAAGTTTGTTGCCGCAGCAACTTTTTTATTTCGAAAAACTATTGCGAATGTGACAAAGTGGAAATGTGTAGGTACTTTGTGGATTATCACATAGCGAATTTCACAAACACTCGTTTTCACAAACTTACTCTGTTGGCTCCTATTTCGCAACTTTAAACGTGGAGATATCACAGTGTTAAACTTATTAAATCTAGCAACGTACAGTTTGCTATAGTTGCAATCTTACAGTTGCAATTAACGCAATGTTATATTTCAACATTGTGGTTCTAGCTATGTAAACTTTGCTTTATTAGCAACCTTCAAGTTGTGGTTTCAACAAAGTTGTGATGTAAAAACAGGCCTGCAGTTGCGATTAACGCAATGTTATCTTTCAGCCTTGTAGTTTTAGCTATGTACACTTTGCTTTATTAGCAACCTTCAAGTTGTGGTTCCAACAAAGTTGCGATGTAAAAACAGGCCTGCAGTTGCGATTAACGCAATGTTATCTTTCAACCTTGTGGTTAGCTATGTACACTTTGCTTTATTAGCAACCTTCAAGTTGTGGTTCCAACAAAGGCGTGATCTAACATTGTGATGATCGCAATTTTACCATTGCTATTTCCGCAGTACCATATTGCAGGTATAGCAATGTTGCCATTGCTGCTATTACATTGTACTGCGGGAACAGAAATGGTAACATTGCTATTTCTGCAATATAGCACTACGGGATTAGCAATAGTAGAATCGTTTAGCGTTGCACACGCCAGCAATGCACAGAGCTTCTAGAGTGCTAAAATCTGAAGCCCGGTGTATTATTCATGTGCAACGTCTTAGAAACGGGAATGACTTATCTACATAGTAAAAAGCAGTTATAAAAATGTCACCAATTTTTATTTATTTACTTTACACAAGCATTATGTTATAATTACAGCCGGTTAGTCTTTGACCAGTTTAAAGCCGACAAACACGTAAACTAAAACCGTAACCTTACTAATAATAATTTTAAATCGTAACTTTTGTTTTTAGTTTAATCATCACACGAAACATGTCAATTTGTCGAGAATTTCACAACACTTCATCACACATAATTTCATAACACTTCTGTTTCACCACACGCACTTTTTTTACTGTTTTAAAATACTTTTTCACTACGAATAACGACGCAGACGCGCCGACTCTGGTCATAAAACCTATTTTTCAAGCCATAGACTTATAAAAAAAGATGGACTCCGCGCTACGCATATCGAAAGTGAAGCACAGTAAGTATGCCGGACCGTTTGTACAAACACGCCTCGCGCACACATTTACATCATAGTATGCCGACCGGCCGCCATTACGTGACACGAGCGACGCCGTCTTTGCAGGTACTCAAATCATGCACACATAGATCGGTACGGTGCTTAACTTTCGATATGCGTGGCGCGGAGTCCATCTTTTTTTATAAGTCTATGCTTGAAACATAGACTTATAAAAAAAGATGGACTCCGCGCTGCGCATATCGAAAGTGAAGCACCGTACCGATCTATGTGTGCATGATTTGAGTACCTGCAAAGACGGCGTCGCTCGTGTCACGTAATGGCGGCCGGTCGGCATACTATGATGTAAATGTGTGCGCGAGGCGTGTTTGTACAAACGGTCCGGCATACTTACTGTGCTTCACTTTCGATATGCGCAGCGCGGAGTCCATCTTTTTTTATAAGTCTATGTTTTCACCACAGACTTATAAAAAAAGGAGGACTCCGCGCCACGCATATCGAAAGTGAAGCACCGTACCGATCTATGTGTGCGTGATTTGAGTACCTGCAAAGACGCCGTCACTCGTGTCACGTAATGGTGGCCGGTCGGCATACTATGATGTAAATGTGTGCGCGAGGCGTGTCTGTACAAACGTACAAACTTACTGTGCTTCACTTTCGATATGCGTGGCGCGGAGTCCTCCTTTTTTTATAAGTCTATGGTTTTCACGTATCTGCACAGACTATGTACGATGTATCTGTGTGTCCGTGCGGTGTATTTAATAATGGTTCCTAGAACGGCTAGAACTTCCTAGAATCAGATAATTGTGGCGTATTTATACAACGCGTACCAAGTGTACCAACCCAACATACGCGCCGCGGAGATATATTCTAGTACAGACTAGGTATACGTAGTAGTGTTGCCCGCCACTGCCGACCGAAGACTGAACTAGATTCCGAGCGATTTTAACAACTTTACCAAATTCAAACATTGTCGAGAATGGACTTTGTGATTTTCACTATAGTTGATTTGCATTTTTATCTATGTTGGGATTCCCTCGCTAAGTTTGAATTGTGTTTATAGCAAATTGAACATTGTTAGAGAATATGCACGATACAAACTTTAACCTTGTGAACGCCTCTTAATAGGATATTGCGGTTTTATCAAAGGGACCCTTTGATAAAATTAATTGTTAATGATGTAATGTGATGATTATATAATATTATTTGCTAAAACATATAAAATCAACGTGCAACTTAAATTGCGAACTACACAAACTTCCACTATGTGAACCCCATCCACAGATTACCAACTTACGATTTTATCAAAGGTCTCGATAATTGCTAACGCCACACAAACGTATAACCTGTGAACCCTTTCTTCTTATTGTTAGCTTAGCTAACAAAACCAGCATGAATGGAAAGATGGATTTAGATATATAATAGGAAAAATTACTTTTGACCAGAAATCAGCCATGCCATAAGTGAACCCCTCAGATTACCACATCGTGATTTTATCAAAGGGCCCGAAAATTGCTAACGCCACAAAATATAAAATCAAAGTGCAACTTAAATTGCGACCTACACAAACTTTAACTTTGTAAACCCCACAGATTACCAACATGCGATTTTAACAACGGGCCTGAAAATTGATAACGCCACAACTTACAACATCAATGTGCGGCTTACATTGTGAACTATACAAACTTTAACCATGTGAACCCCGCATATTAACACTTTGCGAATTTATCAAGGCCCCAAAAATTGCTAACGCCACAACATCTAAAGTCAATGCGCAGCTCAAATTGCGAATTGTACAAACTTTAAGTATGTGAACCCCGCAAATTACCACTTTGCGAATTTATCAAATTGCAGGGCAATGGTATATAATTGCTAACGGCACAACGTCTAAAGTCAATGTGCTTGTGCTTTAACCATGTGAACCCCGCAAAATACCACTTTGTGATTATATCAAAGGTCCCAAAAATTGATAACGCCACAATATTTTATTGCGGCGTTCACAATATTTGCGTTTCACAAAAAAAAAGTTGCTGTGGCAGCAAAGGGTACTTTGCTGTAATCTGAAAATTATTTTGTCACTTTCGCAAGAATTTGCTCGCAGTGTAAAACTGCAGCTTTGTGTCAGGATTTTTTTCACAAGCATCTTTTATTTATTTAAAGCTTGTACTTGTTTAGTCTCAAACTCAATCAGGATAGAACACCGACAACGTTGCTTTTCTCTTACCTCCTTCTCCCCATCCTTATCAAAGTCGAAAGTGATCATAGCACAAACTTTCCCGCTGACAACATTCCAGAACACCTCGTTCCCTTCCCAGTCGATAGCCTGCACAGAACTGTTGCCACCGATAATGGCCAGAGTCTCCGTATATTTGCCGAAGAAGCCAGCTATGATCACGTTGACACCGTCAGGAGCCTCTTTGAAGAAGAGGTCGGTATTGTCGTGGACATCGTATGCTGAAATGGTTGAAATAAACTGGGATTTTGCAAAGTATTTTGGTAAAGTGGTCTCAGTCATAGATATCCGGAGATATGCCTTCATTGCGGAATAATAAGGAGTCCTAGTGCCGCCGCTTATCTCCCACCCAAATAATCACAACATTAACAAATAGTGTACTTACGACACACACTTAAAATTTGAACACGCACATTAAGAAGAAAGCAGCTACACTAAATCAATTTCTAATAGCACACATACATAGAATGGGCGGGGCATTCACTTGTAAACATTTGCTATTCGCGAACATTCAATGCACACCCAAGCAATTAGGGAGTCGAAAGCGATGGTCGATAATTTTTATCGATATTTAATTTTAGCACATTCTTGTATTAAAATAACTTAGTTTAATTTTCTTAATATTTTATTACCGGTTAAAGGGAACGCTTTCTGTTAAATATAATACTGTATATTTATATAATAATATATTACATAATATTAAAAAAAATGATTTTAATCAAAAATGCCTACCTACATTCATAACATAACATAACATCACGCCTGTAATCCCCGTAGGGTTAGGCAGAGGTGTACCCATTAGCCTACCTACATTCAGGTTTGGTTTAATTCAGTTTAATTGAGTGTGGAGTTCATATAATAGAGAGTAGGCTTGAGTCTTAGCAGTGGGAACTGTAATAATAAAAATAAGGAAATAGAAAATAAAAATCAAATAAAATTAGAATTATTTATTGTCCAGTAAAATGTAAATATTTGGATAGCACTTGACGCTTTGAAATTTTTGGTGTCACATTTTTTGCCAAAAAGTGAAGTCTTATGTCAATGTATTTTTCCATGACACATTTTATCAACTGAATGATATGATTATTTAACGGCTCCTGGTCGAATTGATTAAAATCAATGGATTTGAATACATTTGACCCGATGAAGTGGTTAAGGGCTTTTGGTACCAGTAATGACTTCGTAAATTTTGAAGACACTTGAAATTTATCATCTCTCAGTACAGATTTTTTTATTACCCCTTCCATTTTTCTACAAATGTCTATTACATCTTCGGAGGGCAATACAAGGCTACCTCTGTCTTTTAGAGTAATAAATCGGTGATTGCGAGTTACTTCTGTTGCTAGCACAAATATCGCACTTTTTTAAAAGAGAGTGTGCTACAAATCCCAGCCATATATACAATAACTGGCATAGTTATGTCCGAGATATTATGTGCAATCTCTACGATTTCTTCATCGAACAAAGCTTGCTCATATAAATCTTCTAAATCGTCCGATGTATCATCCCATAGTTTTTTTTGTGCAGAAGTAATATTTTATTAAAATAATAATAAACCATCAATTTTATTAAAATATGTATATCTGGGTTGCTAGCAACAGAAGTAACTCGCAATCACCGATTTATTACTCTAAAAGACAGAGGTAGCCTTGTATTGCCCTCCGAAGATGTAATAGACATTTGTAGAAAAATGGAAGGGGTAATAAAAAAATCTGTACTGAGAGATGATAAATTTCAAGTGTCTTCAAAATTTACGAAGTCATTACTGGTACCAAAAGCCCTTAACCACTTCATCGGGTCAAATGTATTCAAATCCATTGATTTTCATCAATGCGACCAGGAGTCGTTAAATAATCATATCATTCAGTTGATAAAATGTGTCATGGAAAATACATTGACATAAGACTTCACTTTTTGGCAAAAAATGTGACACCAAAAATTTCAAAGCGTCAACTGCTATCCAAATATTTACATTTTATTGGACAATAAATAATTCTAATTTTATTTGATTTCTATTTTCTGTTTTCTTGTTTTTATTATTACAGAGCTAAGTTACTACGTCTGAGGCCGGATTGGAGCCGAAAGCGTAATAATACAATGTTCACGCGAGTTATACGACATTTTTAACACATTTGTAAAGAAGTAAAATAAAATGTGAAACCCTCAGTATTATAGACCAAGATTTGACAAAACCGCGACGGACCGCGAATTTTCAAATTCAAACTTTGAACCTTGACGGCTGCTCGGCCTTATGATTGACTAAGGTGGGCTTGCGATTTAGTGATCAATACAAAAATATAGCGCATTTTTTTTTTCGACAGTGTTTAACCATCGCAGTCTTCAATATTAATTCACTCGGTCAATAATATTTCGCAATATTATTAATCGTCTAGGGCCCACCTTACGAAATCGCCAAATAGCCAGATTTTTTAAAATAATAATTGAATATTTTTGCATATCGAACATAAATTATTGTAATTTTTTGACCAAAAATAAATAATTGGATGAAATATAATATGTATTTATCTTAATACTTAACATAATTGTACTATAAATTAAAAACTTCATTAGTCAAAATATTTTAGGCATAATATTAATTTAAGTTTTTACACTTCACGTGTAACTGTATTGAAATAACAATGTCTTAATTCGGTTCAAACCTCTTTTACTATACATGTAATACGAGAATATCCATTGAGTTCTGTAAAAAAATATTTAACTGCAAAAATACGCATATCGATAAAATCAGCCGCACGCACTCGATTGCTCCTCCCTAAATCCAAAACGCTCGTTGCGTTCGGGAAGATTCGGGCACTCTCGGGCTAGTTCGTGTCGCTCCGGACGAAAGTTAGTAAAACATTTGAAAATTGATTTAAAATATAAAACAGTGACTTAATTGTTTACTTACCGTTGGTAGGACACGCCATTTGTCTTCAGGTTGATGGTATTTGACCTATTTTTACAAATAATTACAGCACAACTCGGCATTTTGGTTTTTTACGCATCAATACGCACTGTACGCAGTTGCAAAGCGACTGAATGAAGCGTACAGCCGCCGTTCGAACATAAGACCAATTTTATAATATCGAGGCGCCACGTGCCACGCCCCCAAGGCATATCCCTCGATATCCGTGGTCTCAGTAGTATTGTTATCTGAGACAAATCTTGAGTCTGATGATGCCTGTGGCAAGACGGCAGGTCACCTCTTTACTTTAGCTGTAGGAATGAACTCCACGGGGCGAAAGAATTTGATGCAAAAGCAAGAGAATATTTTTAGATATTACAATAATTCACACCAAAATTCCCATTGAAAATGCACTTTCAGTTTTACCGAACTTTCCAATTTTCCCGGCAACTTTTCAATTTTTTCTTTCTGTAAGAACTTGATTTGGACGAGGTATATATTACGAACATTTTAAAAATTTGCTAGCCAGCCGTTCTGTTGTGATGCGTTTACCAACGAACAGGAACAGCATTTTATTTTTATTACAACTAAGTTGGTATAGATTTATTAGGTAAGTATAGATTTTTACAAACGTCACCATACTCCCGCAGCATACTCCAAGAACTCGGCATCAAACAGCGTCTAGCACTAGGTAGGTCTTGGGCATGTCTCCGGGTGGAACAATGACTCCATAGAGCGTCTAGTGGTGCAGGGCAGAGTGGAAGGTAAGCCACGCGGGCGGTCACCGATGAGGTGGAACGATCAAGTAAAATCCGCGGTTGAAGGCCTGTTAATGAATGCGCCAGACTGTCTTCTAACAAAAGCAGATGGAGAGAAATCGTGAGGCGGGCAACCATTAGGTACATCTGCGATGGCTGCGATTGGACACAGCTGTTCATCATCACCACGACCTCTCTGTCAAGAGCGAAGCGAAGAAGAAGGCATAGATTGGCCATGCAGTTGATGCAGTATGTAGGTACCTAACAAACAGGACTAAAGAGAAAGGTCAGAAAAATATAACAGTAGGTAACTCAGCCTCACCTAGTATTTGAGTAGGTGATCCAATAAGCAGCATATCTCTGGCAGTGTCAGGCCGTAGTGGTCCAGCCGCGAGTGCTATGATGGCCTGGCTGAGGTTTAGTTCTGAGACCTCGCCATGCGCCTGCGACCGTTGCGCTCGACCGCTGACCACTCCACCGTGGGGGTGATGGATTATTATCTGTGAGTTTAAGATTAGAGCAATCTTAATCCTATAATTCTATCGAACTCTTGAATTTGTTTCAGGTCTCTCGGAATAGAATCATTTCTATATAGAATCATTTTGAGTTGAGCTGCATCTAGTTTTAAAAAAAATATGTTTGACGTGTAAAAGTGTCTGTACAAACCTACTAACAGAAAATAAATCATTTATCATTTATATAAACTTAATGAAACCGCGTCAATGGGTGGTCTTGGGGGACAATGAGCTAGGGAAATAATATATATATGGTTGCTCAGTCCCAAACTCGGGGGTCAAGGCCTAGGAGGCCAAGAGGACGTGTCAGGGGGTCTGAAACATGTTGCCAACAAGAACAGCATGTTCCTACTCATTTCCCTAATGACGGCCTTGATAACACGTCTAAAATTAGATGTTCCTTTTCCATGTCCAAGTAGTGGCTGGAAAGCCTATCTATTTAGGTATTTATGCTGAAGTAGGTATTAACTTTATCGTATCCAGCAGATGCGGTGAGACAGGGATGCGTTCCGTCATACTTCGCAATGATCACCACATTAGGCGTAACTTTATGATTCAATTCCAACTTGAACACAGGCTGAACTGTTGATAGTTGCATTTTGTTAACAACTGTGTTTTGTTTGGATCCAGATGTTTAATTTGCAGTTTTTTTTACTGTTTTCTTATTAGTTGCCATAGTAACGTGCCATGTGATACGTAGGGTACATACGTACCCTAACACACACCTATGGTATACACCATAACGAAATAATATGCATTTCTACCGATTATTTATCCAATATTGAAATTATTGTTTGCAGTTTTATTGCTTTGTATTTCTTTCAAACCATTGCAGTCGATGATTCGAAGTTTTTGTGGTGCGTTCAAAAACCTACTGTTTTAAAACAGAGCAATAATTTATTATGTGCGTATTTCAGTTATATCTTAACTATTTATCAAATGGATATCGTTTACGGTAGGTATTTGATCATTTGAAAATTAATAAAAAAAACAATAATTAATAAATCAACGGAAAAAAGTTGCACGTTTTGAACGCAAAGAAAACGTATGACATTGACACTTGACACTGGTTTCTGGATTGTCAAATTTCAGACAATTTTTTTGGCATTTTGTTTTACGTTGGCTGTGGCTGTACGCATAATTATAATTATAGAGAAATAATATGCTCACTTGAAATCGTGCCGATAACGATAATATTATTAGTAACGCGGAAGTGTTATGTGTTTATTGAATTAGTACAAGTGACCAAATGGGTAGTGAATTGAATTTTGAGTCTTCGGAAACCAGGTATTTTTCAATATTTTAATTTATTTAGATCTGTATCTCGATATCTCTGTCTCGAGTTATTTCGGCCTATCATTATTGCGCAATTGCTTCATAATTTTCGTATCGAGCATCAAGCTGCCTTTGCCTCTGCTTCTGAAATTTATAATTTAATGTTTTAAGAATTCATATTTTTGTAGGTATTCATCAGACTGCACTTGATGTCTGTTATGCCAAGAATTCACATTCCATGTTGTTATATTTGGACTCAATATCTCATGCCGTTCATTTATCATGTCATTATTGGCTTCATAAGGTAATTTTCATAGTCCTAACATTATTTTTATTCCTAGTGACAAAAAAGGGATTTCATGTCTAAGAAATTGCACTGCAGCTTAATTTGATGGCTCTTCTCTCATGCATTTAAGAGCATTAAAACCGTATTTTCTAAACAAATCTTAATCCACTGTTTTAAGAGTTTAAAATTTTTCTTTATTTGGAAAAAGATTGACTCAGAAGCTCAGAAAACTTTGTAGTGTATTATGAGCTAAGATTTTTTTTTTATTTACTTAATTTTGTAGTAATTCTGTTTATGAAAAAAATGTGAGTGGTGGTTGTTGTGGATTTAAAATCCCATTCCTCCTTTCTTGATCTGGATTTGACTTACTGGTAAATACTTATCTAATTTTTGAACAACATACCATCCTGATTAATTTTTTATTTAAATTATAAAATTGATAAAGTATTTATCATTGTTAAGAAATGTGTACATGACATATAATCATGTAAATTGTTAAAACTCCGCCCTTATGACGACCCACTGACCTTGTCAAACAAAATGACAATTTGAAAGTATTGCATCAATAAAATTTCCCCCTATGAGTAAAAGATTACTGATAAGAAAACACCTTGTCCATGCTTTATAGTGCTTATAATAGTTTCTATCCTAATGGTAAGAAATAAAATATCAAGCAACTAGCTAAATGAAGCCAAATTTTTTTTTTAAATTTTTTTTTTTAGCTATTTAAATATTGTACATGAGAAACATTAAAAATTTTATGAAATAAGACTTTATACAGAGTGTACTGTGTACTCAGTACACAGTGAATTAAAAAGAAATAAAATATATTTTATATTAATTATGTAGTAAAAACCCACTCTGTATAATTTTTTTTTTTTTTTGCAGTTTGTAGATACTTTTTTTATGTACAAAGATAAATATCAATATAATAACATTATGTTGATATTCTTTCAGATAAAAATATTACTCAGCAAGCACCAATGGTGTTCGACAATAAGCAAGTTATTTACTTGTAGCTTAAATGTTGTGTTCATTTTGTGTGAATCCTTTTATTATCTGTGAAGTCTGTTGTTTGTATGACTCCTAAACATATTGGCTGAACATTTTTTAATTAATATCAAATTAAAAAATGTTCAGTCACATTTATAAAGCTAACTGTGGAGGCTTGTAAATGGCTTGTCGTGAATAACCTCGCTGTTACTTTTTTATTGATACCTAGCTGTAAGCCACCCAAACAAAATAAAATAAAATAAAAAATGTCTCTAAAAAAAATTCTGTTGGTCATGAAAATATTAAAAATTATCAGATAAATTGTAACCAGTCATAGTATCTGTCAACTCATAATATTTATTTTGGTAATAATATATCAAAATAATTTTGTGTTTTTTTTTTATTGGTGATATGCTTGGGTGTTTAGTCCATCAATGTGTTAATATAAAATGGTTGAAAACCCGAACAGTGTATCTCATCCATCAGTCATCAGTATAGATATCAATAAAAATTGTGCACTGTCATTCATAATGATGAAATTGCAATCAAGTCTCCTTCAAGTCAGCTCAGTTATTTCAAAAGCATTAAAAACCGGAGGAAACTTGAATTGAAAAAAGGGGGCTACCCACTTTTTTGGAGGTTTTCAATCAATATTTGAGGTAGCAGTGTACAATATAATGCCACTGTGTATAGTAGTCAATATTTGTGTACATGCATGTGCAGTGTTGCCAGACAGTGAGTTAGCATTGCCTAGATAACCCACATTTAATCTTGCAAGCTACCATGATTCATCATTCATGTTTAATAGGTCCTACCAGAACTGATGAACTGAATTAACACTTTGCGGGACATTAAACAAGACACAATAGAAGTTTTATTGTTATTACTGCTATAGCCGTATAGCGGCCCTCAAAGTGGTAAATGTAATGGATGTAACACAATACTAAACTTAATAATTGCCCTAAAAGGAGTTCATAGCAAAATTATTACAAAAAAGCTTGGAATAATCCATTTTCTTGTGTTTTTTTCCTTAATTATTTGGCAGGCATGATTTTGCTATCTTATCAAATTATTGTCTATGAATATGTATTGTGTGTTGTTGTTACTCCCTCAAGCCCACAATGTTCATATTTATATCATTTTAATTAAATATAGATGGTTTTTCTTTTTAAATTTCAGTACAATTAGCAGGACATGGATTGGAACTGTTTTATCCATTTTTATGGAAGTAAGATATATTTCCAGTTGATGTCACCATTTTAGTTGTCAATGCTTTATTTTATTTATTTTGGGCTACTTCTTATTTATTTATTTTAATCAAATAAGTACATAAACTAATATTTTTTGTTAGAGTAGATACAAAAAAAATGGCACAAATGTCTACTGTATGTACATTTTATACATTTTGTTTGTATTAAATTAAAAAACCGACATTTTGCCAATCTATAAAATAAGTGTTATTAATAAGAAAATAGTCACAAAGCCCAGTATAAAAACTAGTTTCTCAAAATAATAATAATAATAACCCCACCGCAGTATCTCTACGTTGACGTCGTGGTGGGGCTTGCGCGCTCCAAATTTTAGGTCTGTGCCGGTAGAGTTTACTTTGCCGGAACAGGTCTAGGATGAGGAGCCAGACCAAGAGAGATACAGGAACCCGCAGGGCAGCATGTGGCGAGCTGTTGGGCAGTAGCGACCCCACGGACCCTATCTCCCGGGAGTAGTCTTGTTCCTCACCTCTCGCTTGCCTTTATTGGCCGGCTGGAGTGAACACTGACGAGGAACAGAGCTCCCACCTCTTTCTTGCCTTTATTGGCCGGATTGAGTGGAGATTCGCAAGAGCAAACGTGCTCGGAGGAAGGAAATATTTCAGTAAGATGCTGGTAGGGATCTTGACCGTACTTCCGGGATTGTCCTGATAGCCGTGGGATGCCTCTCCACTCCTCACAAGCGCCTCAGGACATGTTGCCCCCTTGCCGCTACGACACTATGTGCTAGCGACCGTTTCCGGGGGCCCATTATTGAGTGTGCAAGTCACCCCCTGCCATTTTAACTGTGTATATTATATAACATTGGTAAGGCAGGGGACATAGTTCTTCCATAGTTTAAGGTATCCGATCCACTATAGCCACCCAAACCCATAGCCCAATATATTTTGTTTCCATGTTCTGCAATAGTCCTGCACCAACCGGCGGTTGTCCTTGGGTGCACTTGCATAGTGCATACAGGGATAATCGTCGGTTGGTGCCGCCTCGTCATTTAAAATTGTCTAAGGGGCCTCTGCGAGTTGGCTTTGGCCCCTCGTACGCCTTCCAAAGGTCCGGGACCCCAGGGTCCCGAGATATGTCAAAGACAAAATAATAATAATAACACCGAACTTTTTGCAAGCCACTATGAGTCTAGAAATATTATACAATTTTTGAGATAAACTGTTTATCTAAAAAATTGTAAAAAGTTTCCAAGCTCTGCTCATAAAAAATAGCTTTGCTTTGCATATTGCTTAGGTCAATAATTCACGACAGATCGAACTAAAAATATCACTATGTAAGTAATTAATTAATTTTATAATTCTGAAAAACATGCCAAATAAAAAAATAACAATTCATAGTTAGTCCATGCTAAAGCAATTACTCCTGTTGGGGTCACGGAGCATAAGGGAGCAAATCCCGAAAGTACCAGGAGAAACAAGGTGGGGTTTTAATCGGTAGGAGTCGAGTCCGACTGACATAAATGCTTCGTGCTCCTCAGATGGAGGTGGTGGTATCCATGAATATGTTACCTAATCATAATCAAAAGTCATTTATTCAAACTAGGCTGAGAATCAGCACTTTTCGAACGTCACAATTACATAAGACAGTCCCACAAAACGCCCGCCTTTTACCACTTCCTAGTGCTTTAGCTGAGAAGAAGAAGTGGCGAACGTTCAGTTAGACAAACTTGATTCTATACTTAGATACAATTATATGCAAAATAATTTACATTACGCAACACTAACATTAAATTAAATTATTTGCCATAAGTAATGTCAGCTTGCACCCGCCATTATACCAACAAAATCAAAAGTCTTTCATTCAAATTAGAATCGGTCTTTTTTGAACGTCAAAATTACATAAGACGACAATTTTACGTAAGTAATTTTGATGTTGTGTGGTTACACAAACCGGCCGCCCTTTATCCTCAGACCAAATAATAAAAAACCAAGACATAGCGCTGCGAGCCTGCGAAGCATGCGCAAAACTAAACCACGCTCTTGCATAAACGCTTACACTCACACATTTACATCAAACTACTATTCAAATATACCCCACTAATGCCCGGGCCACACCAACGTCAATGTCAATGCCCACCATCGCCATAAAACATCGCGGTAGTTAAATTCTGTCAAATTATATATAAGTTGTGGCTCACCTACGGCCTACGTCCTTCATCGCGATAATCAACGGCATATCCCGTATCCCGTTGATGTAGCCCCGACATAAGTGCACGTCATACTCCCCAGACAGACACCCCATTTCACAGTTGACAGGGCTATGTCTTGGTTTTTTATTTGGTATAAACCTTCACCATTTCCTAGTGCTTTCGCTGGGATGACGAAGTGGCGCAAAGAAACTCCCCAGCAGCACAACTGTCTGCTAAGTTAATAAAAATGCTAAAGAGCTAATGTCCATTTAAACCTAGACTATTTGTAGTACCTATATCTAGTTCTAAAACATGATTGGGCATATATTTCAAACTTTGCTCTATGAGTCACTACTTATAATGACTGCCAGCTGTGGCCTTGGACGGCCTAGGTTTGACCTTCGCTTGGTCAAGTTGTAATGAACAAAGGAACTTAGTTATATTGATTATCGTAACAAAACATATTATCAACCAATACTTTTAGGTACCTATATACTTATTAGGTATTATTTTAAGTTTGCTAAAACAGGTACCTTGAAATTAAAAAAAAATGTAAACACTGTCTGGGATACTTTTTACATTTAGCATCTACATGTTAAATTGTCGACTAACTGCATAGATAGGTCTTGTTTAATTCTTACAAAATGTACTGACCAATGCTTGCTGGCCTACCTAGTTACTATTTTTTATTATTGTACTTAATAGAGTAACTAAACAGCTACGGACTAATTTATTTGTAAAAATACTAACAAATTCGTCTAAGAATAACTAACCCAATATACATACTAATGATAATAAATTCTATATTTACACTTCAAAGTCACAAACATCTGTGTAGCCCTGACTCTTGTACTAGGAGCTCCTGTATCACAAGAGCCAAAAGCTAAGTGAGTGACATTGTTTTTATTTGCGTTTTAAATTGTTTTAATGTTTAGTTTTTCTATTGTTTAATTTGAGTGTGTGTTGACCTGTTAAAACCAATTGTTTACTGAGCCAACTATCAATGAACTAATTGATATAAAGAAAATGTAACTCTTTGTTCGTATAATGCCTGGGGGCCTACTCCCTTAGCACGAAGTCCGTAGTTTCGGCCTTCGTTACGGGAGTTTCCTACTCCGTATCACCTACGAACGTATGATTGGTTGGGTGCCCGAACGAAGTATGAATGACAACACGATTTGACAGTTGTCCCTACTGCCGATGTGTTTTTGCCCGTCCGCAAAATATAACTTTTACACTTGTTTGGATGGATCGTTATGTCAGACGGACGGACGGACTGACGGACTTAGGGAGTAGACCTCAATTAGTTTTGTTTTGGTCTTTAGAGACGACTGTGTAGTCACTTTACCTTAAAATGCTTAGTGTGGCTCAATAAACAACTACCTTCCTTCTAGCCTGAAGTGACCTTGAACAAAACCTCTTGTTTTAATTAATTTTATTTTTGTTCTTCTAGTTGGACCGGTGGGTGGTTCAGCTGGACCCGTCAGTCAGATGCGATGCTACGTAATGTCGAGAAAAAAATATTATCATGTAAGAACATTCTATACTTCTGATTTCTTAACTCTCCCCCCCTTGTTCTTTTGTGGATCGTTGATTCTTGTACTTATGCGATTAAAAACATAAAAATCTTATTTGTTTCGTATGAGAAACGATCCCGCATTCCCGCGACACGTATTGCCACTGCGCCAAATGTGTCGTTAAATTATATAGGAAAAACTGTGCATTAATTACCTATTTTTTAGCCCCGACGGAAACAGAGGGGTGTTATAAGTTTAACGTGTGTGTCTGTGGCATCGTAGCTCCCAAACGACTGAACGGATTTAGATGTTTTTTATTTACCACCAAGCAGCATTACTGTTTAGAAGGTCATGTGTAGTGGAAAAAATAGGTACAGGCCACAGAATAATCTGTTGTGGTACAGGCACATAAGACGTTTTAACTTTGTTTGTATGGCCGTGACCGCCACAATTGGTAATAACACGCAGGGCAAGTTCAGTGGAGTTAAGGGGATACCAAAATAAATTGGGGACTTTTTCGTAACCATTTATTTCACTATTACAGCATGTATGGATTAAATTTTTGGATGTATGTTTATTGACTATTTGATTAATACTCTGACTGAAGGAAAACTCAATTGGGTTTTTCTTCAATGTAATTCCGTACTTTTATATATTTTTTTTGTAATTTCATTGCAAGTTCAAAATGTGCGTATTAGGTAATTGAAAACTCTGGCTGTATTCCCGCCCAGTTCGCCTTTTACATATCACCCTAATGCCGTAATATAACGCGTTCGCTGGCGTATACGTCTATAGACGTCATAACAATAAAACTTCTACATATTGTGTCTCGTTTACCGTCCTCGAACCGATTAACAACATCAGTACGCTAGCTAAATATCAGAAATTCAATCCAAAATCTTTATCGTTCAGAGATGACCTTTTCTAGCATAGCTTTCCTATGCTAAGGTCATCTCTCGTTAGCAGTCGAAAAGCGACTTTACTTACTACTAGAGATGGGCCGAATGTGGTTTGAACCGAATCCGAACTTCGGCCGAACATTCGGTTAAAATGAAAAGTTCGGCCGAACTTCGGTTCAATTTCTAGCGCTTTCTCGAGAGCGACACGTCGTGACTTGTTTACGCATTTACTTCAATATTATTGCTAGATGTACCCCACCCCCACACCGCGCTCCCACCGCGTGGCCCGAAGCCGGCCGATCATTAGCAAATACGTCATCGGCGTGTCGCGTGCGATTGTTTACATTGAATAAAAATAATTGTTATAAGTGGATTGACGAGGTTTTAGTGATAAGTTTTGTTACTGACTTATTGCAAAAATGAGTGCAAGGAAAAAATCAAGTGTTTGGACATTTTATACAGAAACTGACCAACTAAATAAAGTGAAATGTATCTTATGTGATTCGCTGATATCTCGTGGTGGTAGTGGACGTTCAGCGTCTACTTCTGCACTGAACAACCACCTTCGCGTGAAGCATAATCGAGAATATGCACAATTACAACATCCCGTTCATTCGCCAAATCCGATCCTACCTTCAATAAGAGCTTCAACGTCGAACACTACCGAGGAGATACCCGCAGTGGTGGAGTCATCATTACGTCAAGAGACCATTGAGGGCTCATTTGAAAGTAAGTGGAAAATAGATGACCTAAGGGCTAAACAAATTCACAGAGCCATAGCAGAAATGATCTGTGTGGATAATCAACCTACATCTGTTGTAGAAGATGCTGGATTTAATCGGTTGGTAGCCATATTAAAACCAAAATACCAGATGCCCAGCCGAAAATACATTACTGAAACGGTTATAGTTGAAATGTATGAACTATTAAAAAAGAAGATTTTCTACCAACTATCCGCAGCTAAATCGATTTCAGTTACAAGCGACATGTGGACGTGCATCAATAATATGCAGTGTTTTTTAAGTTTTACTGTTCACTGGCTTGACAACAATTTGGTACTGCAACATAGGGTACTGCAAATGAAATCGTTTTCAGAGCAGCATACAGCGCATAATATCCAGTGTGCCCTAGAAGAAATAGCCGAGTCATGGAACATCTCAAACAAAATAAATGTTATCGTCACAGATAACGGCCGTAATATTGTGAAAGCCGTAAATGACAGTCGTTTTGAAGGAAAAACGTGCTTCATCCATACTTTGCAACGAGCAATTCACGGTGCTTTGGAAGCGCAGGAAAGTGTTAATGAAGCAATAGCGGCAGGCCGTCGTATAGTGACTCATTTCAATCACTCCAAACCGGCTCAAGAAAAATTGCTGCTGATACAGACTGAGCTCAATGTACCCAAGCACAAACTTATTCAAGACGTCAGCACCCGCTGGAATAGCATTTTTTATATGGCTGAAAGGTTACTGGAGCAAAAGAGAGCGATTTCGTTATACATATCTGACAACAGTAACACAATAAATTTTCAAAATTTGACAGAGAGACAATGGGATCTTCTTAAAGAATGTCTTGCTTTACTTCAACCTTTTGAAGAAATCACAAAAAAGATGAGCTCTTCCTACTCCTGCATATCAGAAGTCATTCCCAACTTTACGATTCTTTCGAGGTATTTGACCAAAGAAGAAGTTCAAGTGGCTTGTTCTAATGTGAACACAATGCGTTTGTCACTAAAAGAAGGACTGGATAGACGTTTTCGGGGGATTGAAGATGACAAGTGCTATAGTCTAGCAACATTGATAGATCCGCGCTACAAAATGAATTTTTTTACACCAGGTAACGTACTTATGATCAGACGAACTTTCATGGCAGAATTTGTAAGAAGGAGCGAGGATATTGGTTCAAGCAGTGATGAAGAAGTTGTTCAGGTAGCACAGAGATCCACATCATCATCCAATAACGAAAACATACACAGAACGTTCTGGAGCTGCTACGAGGAACTAGCAGCAGTAAAGTTACCACTAGATATAGAAGAAACCAAAAGTCCGATTGCGTCAGAGCTAGACAGATATCTCAATGAAGTTCTGCTTCCCAAAGACCTGTGTCCATATGGCTGGTGGGGTAAGAATAAAGACAAGTTCCCTAACATGAGTTACTTAGCTCGAATATATTTATCGTCTCCTGGAAGTTCTGTATATTCTGAGCGACTTTTTTCGGAGGCAGGAAATGTATACGAAAAAAAACGTAACAAACTTCTGCCAGATAAGGCCGAGTCTTTGGTGTTTTTGCACCATAACCTGCCTCTAGTAAATTTTAAATATGAGTGAGTCGATAGATGAGAAAAGTTTGTTTAAGATCGATGCTCTAAGGTAGCCCGCGAAATTCAAATATTACAAATATTCTTACGTTGATAATATTCTTACCTTAATTTGATTGTTTAATTTGACCTATACTCTTTGTAATAAAAAAATATTTGATGTTAATGAATGTTTGTTGACAAAAAACGTGATTTATTTTATTCAATTTACGAATTGTAATCCACATGTTTGTTAGAAGAATACTAAGTTTATTTCATTTTTGTAATAGTATGTCTAATTAATTAGGCAAACATTTTCAAAACTAATAAGAAAAACTGTAATTTAATTTAAGGTTTACATTTACAATCTTCATATCTAAAATAAATGACAATGACTGAGTAAAAGACATAATTTTATTTTACAGTAATGCTATTCTAATTCTATTGAATTTAAGTCAAAATAGTGCAAGTAGGTATTATTTTTCTTGTGCCGAATGTTCGGCATCTGAGCAGAATTTCGGCCGAATGCCGAAGTTCGGTTCAAGCTGCCGAATTTCGGTTGTACCGAATGTGAACCGAATTTCGGCCCATCCCTACTTACTACTTTTAAAATAAACCCGAGCTAAATTCAATATTTTAACACCCCCTCTCCTTACGTCACGTTCTGCCGGAATATGCCCATTACGGAGCGGTAATGTCCCTATAATTGTGGGGGAGACTGCATGTGCGAGATTAGGGCGAGTGCATCTACGAGTTAATCTGCCTAGCCTTTTCCCAACTATGTTGGGGTCAGCTTCCAGTCTAACCGGATGCAGCTAAATACTTACCAGTAAAAAAAAGAAAAAAAAAAAGATAATATGATTTTTTGTTTATCCTTCTACTTAAAACTGTAAAAATCAATGTGTGTATGAATGTTCCCTAGGGACTCCAAAACGGGTGGAGTGATTTTGTTGAAATCAAGCAATCTTCAGATTAGCACAACGGCTGATCCTGTAAAGTTTGGTAGCGATCGGGCTACCCGTGCGAAGCTGGGGCGGGTCGCTAGTTTTATAATTAATTCCGTAATAGACTGCGCATTAAATACTGGCTTGCAAATGTCAAAGAAGAGGAAAACCATTCCTAAACATATTCCGTCTTCAACAAAACAAGGTTCATCTTCAAACCCAGGTTTAAACCATGGACCCTTTTTTGAATTTTGAACTTTATTCCGACACGTTCAGTTGTCAGTTTTAAAAAACTGACAACCTTGTACCGGACTAAATTGTCACTTTTGTATAAAGAACTGTATTTCTATCACAGCTAGGTTCTTATTACAAAAACTGGCTCGATGGTATAAACCATGACAAGAAAAACCTCGTTTAGTAATAAGGCCGATTGTCTATACTGTACGCACACTGACACTATCATTTTAATTATTTTCCGGGATGTAGTCCTCGCGATAAATCATTACATATACCTACGCGATGCACACAAACCTACGAGCTGATAACAATCAGGAGCATGACGTGTTATCAATGCAGCAGTGTGATAACTGGCACATTCTAGAGTATAATGAACCTTTACAGTTACATACTTGGACTTTGGAGCAGGATTTGTGTGAATTTTCGCCCTTGTTTACGAGGTACTAAGCATCAATGCATTATGATTCATAAGGCCGAAATGGCCAAGCCTAATCTCTGATTAGTACAGATGGGACACTCCGCAAAATCACTTAAATAAAAAGCGACTCTTGCTACGACACAATAAAGTGCAATTCAGGTCGCACTACGCTAATTACCTACGGTTATATTCAACTACAAGTTGCCTCTCTTTCTATCGCGTACCTTCAGACCTACTGAATTAGCCCCGCGGACGGGGCCCGCCGAGTACTTGTAGCTTCATACCGAAACTGCGGAGTGTCCCATCTGTATTAATCTGTGGTTAAGGCGAGTAGTTCTGCCAACTAGCGCCACCATTGAAAAAAATTCTGGAGATATGGAACATTTTAAAATTTCATATTTTTAGTAAGATGAGGTAGGTCAGGTGAGGTCAAACAAATCAACACTAAACCTCCTAGGTCCGAAGCTTTAGCAGTTTAAAAAAAGTTTTATTAAAAGTTTTACGTATTACAAAAAGTTTTACTTCAGACATCCAGTATATTTCCAGACTTATGATTTTTTGTCACTGACATTTATTCCATGGACCAGGTTCCAAAACCCAGTATGGTGATAAACATCGGAGAGAGAACTATAGCTTTGCGGATACCTAACCGCTTTCCCTCGTCGCTTTTGAGCAATTAACTGCAATTAAATCAAGTACTGCGAGCCCTGTAGGTATTTGGCTATAACAAAATAGCGCCATGACTACATAGATATCTTTCTTCTTACCAATCTGCCTAGCCGCCTTTTCCCAACTATGTTGGTGTCGGCTACCAGTCTAACCGGATGCATCTGAATACCAGTATTTTACATGGAGCGACTGCTATCTGACCTCCACAACCCAATAACTGGGTAATACCTACGATACCCCTTGGTAAGACTGGTTGTCAGACTTTCGGGCTTCTGACGACCCGTAACAAGTGTCAAAGATCCACGAATGACAGCCGGGACCAACGGTTAAGGATGCCTGTCCACCGGAGCGGAGCGAGGCTGCGGAGCGGAGAAACGGAGAAATATTAACCAATAGGAGCGCGAGCGGACGGCGGAGTGGAGCGGACTTAAGATTCTATTGGTTAATATTTCTCCGTTTCTCCGCTCCGCAGACTCACTCCGCTCCGGTGGACAGGCAGCCTTAACGTGCTTTCCAAGGCACGGAGGAGTCTCGGTATGTAAAGATCCACCATCCACCCACCACCATAACCCACTCACCCATCCCATCGTTGACCCGTGCGGCTGTTATTACTTAGCCACGAACTCCTCTTCGTACCAAATATGTTTTTTTCTGCCATCGACCTATACGATGACCAAACACACTATTAACTGGCTGCAAAACATAGCTGATCATGACCCTATTGACCTACCACGTGTATTGGTTCAATAAAGTATATTATTGTTTTTTTACCAATTTCCTACTATAAATGCACTGATAAGATTGGCACTATCAACTTATTTATACAATGGGTGACCTCAGCGGGCTTGCTGATTAGTAATCCTCTAATACTCAACCTTGACAGGAAAATACTATCGAAAATTATTTACGTTGTAGTACCTAATTACTTCCTAGTATTTAAAAAAGTTAATTGGATCTCCCGCAAAGACCGCTGTATCGATCCAGTAAGATTTTAGCCAAGTTAAGAGAACAAATTAATAAATGCCTGTAAAGAACTTAGGTACAGTCAGCAACAATAGTCGATTAACACTTGAGTTTTCTAAATCGGAACAAATGTAAATTTTAAAGAAAATTAACTCTTACCTAATAAATGAAATGCTAAAAAGTAGGTTATCGTATCATTTTGTGTTTTTTAGATGATATCAAAAATTAGCAGTGATAACCGACTTCTGTTGCTGACCGTACCAATAATATTTAATACTAAGCTGACCCGACAGACAGACGTTGTCCTGTCCAAAGAATAATTCATATAAAATTCCCATACAAAATGCACTTTCAGTTCTGCCGAATTTTCCAATTTTAGTGGTACTCCTTGCCAGTTAGCTAGCTCTATCGTAGAACTCATTTTCAACAATGCGGGATCGAGGTCAAAAGCGGACCCCTTCGATCACGGGCCCATGCCTTTTAATGAATACCTAAACAATTATTAAGTATGGAAGAAAGGGACATGTTGCGCCGACCCAAAATAAATTGAGATAAGTGCAGGAGAATGATGAATTATTCAAACTGACGCAAGACCACTTAAAAATTACTTCCCGTCATTTTGGTCAAACTTGCCCGCGGCTTCTCCCGCGTGAATGTCAGAAAGTATCCCCCGGGAACATACTACCGGAAAATTCTTCCTTATTCCTTGTCTACATTATAAAGGGAACCTCTGTGCAGCTTTCTAGGTAAAAGAAAGGTTGGGGCTGGGCGTTGATGAGTCAGTCTGTCAGGAATTCTCTTTTTATTTATAGATAGATAGATTGAAGTAATAGTGACTGCACAAAACGTCTGGTATAAAAAGACGCGATATCGAGCGAATATAATTGCCATCTGTTTAGTGGATCCGGTTCTTACGAGGTTAGAGGTAGGGACTGCGGATTGAAGATGTCGCGCGCTCGATGGGGACATGCTAATAGTAATGACGCGGAAGTTTAAATATGTCATGATCGTGACATTGCGTTTTGAGCGAAATACTTAGATAGTGTTGTGTTTTGGCACTTTTGGCGTACCTATAGATATGATGTTAAGGCGCGGTATTAGCTCAACATTCACAAAAATTGGTTTCTTGGATTGTCGAGTATGACGTAATAGAACCGACCAAACACACTATCCGACGCAAAAAATACAGTGGACAGAGAAGGGTTTAAAGAAAAATTTTAACCGAATAAAATAGTAAAAAATAGTTTGATAATCCCAATAAAAAATGTGGAAGTTGCTCCACAAAAATAGACTTTGGCGTCGAATATCTCTGTATTTTCAGCGATAACGACATTATTTTTTTAAAGAATTTAATAGAATTAGCATTTATTAAAAACTTTAACCGGAAAATTATTTAATTTATTGTGTATATTCTGAATAATCTAAAGAAAACCCGGAAAATAAATGCACATTCGCAGCTTAGACACATCTCGGCAACACAAATATTATTTTCAATTTTCAACCTTATTTCAAGCCAGCTAATGGAGACAATAGATTACGCGGTTGTGTGCCGTTTAAAATCGTAGTCAGTCCGCGTCTTAAGGTATAATAAAGTCTGCTTTGGAATATAATGAATTATGAATCGGTTCTGATATTAAAATACGTCGTTTTATTTACCCGTCGTCGTCGCCCCTCAGGACCACAAATACCTACCTAGCTGGTCCTTTGTTACATTTCCAAATTGTAAAACGCATAAAAATAGGACACTCCCTTGCTAAGCTTCGAAGTCTTTCGTTTTGACATTGCCAAAAGACACGAGTAGGTAACCCTAAGCTCTATGTTAAAGGATTTGGTTTCCACACTTAGTACTTCATGTGGTGTGGAGTGTGGACCATTGTACGTGCCCGAGTAACCCTATTCTTATACAAGATGTGTCCAATGTCCACCAAGAAATAAATGCTAATCTGACTTCTTTTCCAGGCCTAAAAACCGCATACAAACGTTTCTACGTGGACATAGGCAGCGTGGTGGGGCAAAGCGACAAGATATGGACGATATCGCTGAACGACGAGTCGCCGAAGACTCCGCTGGTGCTCCTGCACGGCATGGGCGCAGGCCTAGCGCTCTGGTGCCCTAATCTAGACTCGTTTGCAGCGACCAGGCCTGTATATGCTATTGATTTGTTAGGTAAATATATTTTTTGTTTATTTTTCTGTCTTGTTGCTCTAGTGATGCCAAGTGCGACTACTATTCTCCAGGAATAGCAAAGTACTATTGGGTTTTACCTTGGGAAAATTCTCAGCAAACTGCAGACTTAGCAGTTTGGATTTGTAATCGTTTGATGGCAATAGCTTAGCTCCGTATTACATAGGACTTAACTACTGCTTTACTTAACTTTAGGTGCCTCGGAAATCATATTAAGCCGTTGGTCCTGCGCCAGATATCTCTCCGGTCGTGTCGGATTGCCGTCCCATCGGACTATTAGAGTGAGGGAAGAGAGAGTGCATCTGTGTCTGCGCACACGCTTGTACACGATAATATCTCCCGCGCCGAAAGCTGGTCTCTGCTGAGATTGGTGGCCATGGCGGAAAGTCGGTTTGGAGGACTTGTTATTACCTACATAGGACTAAAAACTTATTTGGCGAAATGTGACTGTAATATACAGTTGCATACCCTTTCGGGAAACACCATGTTATGTTGTGTTTTCTGTAATTTTCAACAAAGAAAGGTCGTTATTAATAGCGTCCACGTGTAAATCTGTAATGCGAATGAGAATTGGAGTTGAGTCAAGTGTCATTTACCCAAGTAAGTCTCAACAGACGACAATGGGGCATAGAAAATTTATTTAAGTCACACAGTTTCGGGACAGGGCTTTCCGGGCTCCGGACTGTCTGGGCTCAGTGACCACTTATGTCACTGGCCCCGAAACATTAAAAACACGGACGATACAAGCGGTTTGTTTCCCGTTCCTGACGGGAGTTTGGACGGCATGACAATTTTATTGATTCAACGTATGTATAATGTATAAGCACAATCTCCTCAGGTTTCGGGCGCAGCTCCCGTCCTAAGTTCGCGTCAGACTCCCAGAAGACGGAGGCCCAGTGGGTGGAGTCGGTCGAGGAATGGCGGCGCGAAGTCAACATCGCGCAGTTCATCCTGCTAGGTCACAGTCTCGGCGGGTATATTGCTACGGCTTATGCTATCAAGTACCCTGAGAGGTAAATATTGCTAAATGCATAGACGTATAAAAAAAGGAGGACTCCGCGCCACGCATATCGAAAGTGAAGCACCGTACCGATCTATGAATAGATTGAATTTTTGAATTATAGTAGAATGTTTAGAACTTAAACAAATATTAACACCATACCATGTAAAACTACATTCTTACAAATAAATAAATTCTATTCTATGTGTGCGTGATTTGAGTACCTGCAAAGACGCCGTCGCTCGTGTCACGTAATGGCGGCCGGTCGGCATACTATAATGTAAATGTGTGCGTGAGGTGTGTTTGTACAAACGGTGTACTATACTTACTGTGCTTCACTTTCGATATGTGTGGCGCGGAGTCTCCTTTTTTTATAAGTCTATGGATAAATGCTACACCTTGGCTAGGTTTCACTGACCTTTTTCAAAAGAAGATGTTTCCATGTAGTGATATCGAGTCGACATCTAAAAGTCACTTTCATCTTCCTGCCCTTATCCCATGTTACGTGGGGTCGGCGCAACACGTTTTCTTCTTCCATTCTCTTTCATCTCATTCCTCACACAATCCATCCATCATTTCTTGGGCATTTCTCTCCCTCTCCATCCATCAACATGTAAATATATTCATCACTCTATTAGTCACATGCGTTTCGTCCCTTCTCATGACATGCCCATACCAAGCCAAACGATTTCCTTTCAACTTTTCTGTCACTGTGGCGCCACCTTCAAACCTCTTAATATACCCATTTCTTACTTCATTAATTCTAGTCACTCCACACATCTATCTCAACATTCTCATCTCCGCTGCATGCAATCTTTTTTAATCCGTCTTCTTCACTGCCCAGCATTCCGATCCATAAAGTACGACAGGCCTTATCACGGACTTGTAAATGTATTAAAAACAAGATGGCGGCGGCGGCGTTACTTCCGATTTTGTCCTTTGTCTATAGTAGTATAGTATATAAGCTATAAGTCATCTTGATGAAATTACGATAAGCTACTTCAAGAGATTTTACATTTGCAAAATCATAAGTTAATTACGTAAGGGACTTACGTGAGAAGAACTTACATGTAAAGCCGGCCTTAAACTGGTATCTACAGTGACAATGAGACTGGGAACTCAATCTGTCTAACCTTTTCCCAACTAAGTATGTTGGGGTCTGCTTCCAGTGTGACCGGATGCAGCTGAATACCAGTATTTTACATGGAGCGACTGTCTATCTGACCTCCACTACTTAGTGACTGGGTAATACGATACCCCTTGGTAAGACTGGTTGTCAGACTTTTGGGCTTCTGACGACCCGTAACGACTGTCAAAGATCCAAAAATGACAGCCGGAGGAGGAGTCTCGGTATGTAAAGGTGATCGCCCATCCACGGACCAACCCAGGCAATCGTAGCTTAACCTGATGGATCGGCCCGTGCAGCTGTTATTACTTAGCCACGAGCTCCTCTGGGAGCTCTGATGAGATTCTGGGAACTACTACTACATATTGCTGTTTTTGATCTTGAAAAACATGAATCCCTGTACAAAAATGAACACAACTTTTTAGCATCATATGGACCAACCGCCACTTCCACAACTCAATCTAACTATTCCCTTCCAGAGTTCGCCACCTAGTCCTAGCCGATCCATGGGGCTTTTCTGAACGTCCACCGAACGCCTACGAGAAGGCCCAGCTTCCATTGTGGGTACGGGCCATCGCCACTGCCGTCCAACCTCTCAACCCACTGTGGGCCGTGCGCGCCGCCGGGCCGGCCGGCAAGTGGCTGGTCAGTAAGACCCGGCCCGATATCTCGAGGAAGTACCTCAACTTTGTGCCTGACGCGGAGAGGATTATACCTGAGTATATTTATCAGTGTAACTCGCAGACGCCTAGGTGAGTTTAAAATATAATGTCTGACAATAATAGTAGTGATAGTACTACGTAAATATAAACTACCACAAAGCGTGCAATACCGTGCTGGCAGCTTCTAGTGCTTCTTCTGGCAGCTAATAATGTTCCTGGCGCCGACATTACGTTGAGCACACAACTTCAGATGTTCCACAGAATTTGAAAGGAAAGATAATTATGGCATTTTTGCAAGAATCAACAACACTTACATCAGTATGCAGAGCTGTTTAAAAAAAATCATTTAACAATACAATAACTACAATTTTCATAGCTCATAAAAGCTGATTCATGCATTTTTTAAACTGGGTTCGAATGCATATCTCAAAATTGAATCTTTGGAAACTCTCAAATCAAGTTTTTAAATTTGAATGAATGAATGTTCTATTTGCAAGAATATAGGTACATTGTTGGTACAGTGACATAGTACTGGTTTCACTATATTCTACTTTGCTCTTCGTGCAAATTTCGGGCTACTACAACAGCCTTTCTGACAAGACAATCAGGGATATATCATCCAAATATAGTTTTAAATTGACCACTTTATAAAACTCATGTTCCACAGCGGTGAAAGTGCCTTCCACACCCTAATGACGGGTTTCGGCTGGGCCAAAAACCCGATGGTCAGTCGCGTGGACGAGATCGACCCGGCGCTGCCTATCACCGTGCTGTACGGCTCCAGGTCCTGGGTGGACAACAGCACCGGACAGGTGCTGGTCGAACATCGGGGTCCTACTAATACTTATGTTCAAGTAAGTCTTTTTGTAGTAATTTAAGGTGATTGCGCTGTGTAGCCCGCGAAATTATTTTTTTTTAGGTTTTTTTTGCAATTTGCAGGTCCGTGTCAGGTTGTATCTTTACCAAAATATAATACGGGACAATAAAACATTGTATTTACATAATTTTAACCATGAAAAATATCAGTAGAGTCAGCAACAAAAGTCGATTAACACTTGAGTTTTCTAAATCTTAATTATTGAGAAAAATACTTCATTAAAATCGGAACAGATGTAAGTTTTAAAGAAAATTAACTCTTATCTACTATAATTATCAAATGCAAGCAGGTTACCGTATTATTTTGTGTTAATTTAGATGATGTCAAAAAGTAGCAGTGTTAACCGAATTCTGTTGCTGACCGTACATCTCTCTAAGTTAGATTTCGTGCAGATTCGTCGAACGAACGAAATCTAACGAATCTACACGAAATCTAACATAGAAAGATGTATTGATGATTTTTATGAAAATTATGTAAATACATATTATGTTTTATTGCCGCGTATCATATTTTGAACAAGATACAACCTGATACGAACCTGCAAATTGCAAAAAACCTAAAAAAAAAATAATAATTTCGCGGGCTACCACAGCGCATCCCCCTTAAGGCGAAAACGCCAGGGTAGCCCGTGACATTCTAATTTTCATACGTTTCCTGATACTGACACGCAAATGGTAACGATTTTCGCAATTTATCGCGTTTGGGGGCGCTGTTGTAGATGTAGACCTGTTAAATTTAGAACTACTCAAATTATTTAGCCATTGAAATGAATTGCGAATTATATTTTGATCAAATATTATTCGCGACAAATGTATTTACAGGATTTATAATCAGCAATACAACTCAAAAAAAATATAGATGGACAGGATGGACGGTTTGCAAGAAACGTGGACGTTTGGCACTGCCCTGTATTAAATAAAGAACCTTGACTTGCTAATTTCAGAGCTCACTTTCTAGAAACTGTCAAAATTTTAATGTAATCAGATTTCTGTTAGAATTACATCAATAAGTTTTTTAAAAAATTGGAATCTTTAAAAAAATAAAATATCAGCAAAAAAATATTTCTAAGAGAGCTCTCAAATAAATAAATTAATTAATACGGTCCTAACGATCATCTTACAAAGCTACAAAAAACCTGAATAACCAAAAAATATAATTATATCCACAGGTAATCAACGGCGCAGGCCATCACGTTTACCTAGACAAGCCGGAGCTCTTCAACAAGTTCGTCCTGGAAGCCTGCGCACGCGCAGACTCGCACGACCCGCGCCCCGCCTTGGCCTCTACAACGCCCGTTCCTGCGATAGAGGCCGCCCCCACACCTGCCACCCCGGCGACACAAGCCGCCCCCGCGGTCGGCGGGAAGTCCTCAGAAACCGTGCAAAACTCTTGATAGTAAAAGTACGTTAGTTATTTTATTACAATTGTTACGCACATTCGGTTATGTATAGCTGCGACTCGTTTGTACTGTTTGAGTTGAGCGTGTGTTCATGGTCGGGTAGTCAATGGGGGGTTGGCAGTGCAGGCAGCAATCTTCCATTGACTACTACGTACTAAAAACAAGAATTGTTGTTCTATTTTAAGAGATCTATGAATGAATGTTTGATTTAGTCGATTTTGTGTAATCGACTAAAAATGTCCAAAACTTTTGTCACTTATGTGGTAACACTAAGGTTGGCCTAAAGTAGCTCGATTGCTGGAAGAGCTAGGTGGCTCAGTTAGTACGAAGTAAAGTATTAAAGTAATTGAATGTTAAAGGCCCTTTCGAAAACTATTTATATGCTTCATACAGAGTTACAGACCAATTAAACAGAAAACTATTTCAAATTTAATTAATTTGAAACCTTTTTAATCTAATCTACTTATTTGAAGAGTATCTTATTTTGTACTTAGTACCTACTTATATTTGTTTTTTAAAGTTCAAAATCTTATTTATAGGTACAAAAGGGTTACATAAGAATGATTTATGTCTAAATAATATCTTCAAAGAATTTGTTTTATGTATATTATTTAAACTACAGGTTACGGGTAAAAACTATGATTTTGTTAAAATTTGACTATGTAATGAAATGTTTTAATTATGTTTTTTTAAAACTGTATTTTATTATTAGTCAACAAAGTTTTAGAACACGACCAATATCCTACAGTATAATATTAAGTATGTAAACTTCCATATTCTGGTATTTTTAATCTAAATATAGAGTGCCTTTATATTAAAAACAAATCGTTTCTTCAATTAGGGTTTTCGTGAAAATTCACGCTACCATTTTTCGCCACTGACAAGCGGTCTGCCATTTGACAATGAATATCCTTTTCACAGCCAACGTACACAGGACGCGATGCCTCGTCCGGTGCCAAGCTATAAATGTATAATGAAATATACAGTAAAAAGTAGTGATGAGGGTATTGCACTATCGAAAAAATTAGATATTTACGCATACGTTAAGTTTTATTTACTTAAAAGTTTATGAATATAAATAAAAACTGACTTAATATTCCCATACTTATTTTATTTCACAGTATCGTTAGTAAGAAAAACCAGTATAAATTAGAAACAAATGCATAACTCAATTAGAGCTATAAGAAATGTGGTACATTTATTTTCAGAAGATAGTTAAAATGAAGAGCTTCTAATGAAGTCGTGGCGCTGAGGACACGAAAATCTGGAACTTCTATACATGTCCGAGGCATTGAAAAGGATAAAAAATATATGATGGCGTTTCATCATTCAGTTACGAGTTAGCCGACGTTCGCACGGACGTAAAAATATCGCGCCGGGATTTTATTGCGCACTGGATTTTCAACTCTCGGTGTTGAGCCGACCGTTGAGAATCCAACCTAACAACAACTAGAGTGCATTCTAGCGCGTCGAAAAACACACTGTTGGATTTTCAACTCTCGCCGCTAAGCAGAGCGTTGACAATCCAGCGCGCGAAAACAAATCGCCGCGATATTTTACGTCCGTGCAAACGTCGGTATTACTAAAGAAAATATCGACAGTTGACAGAGCTGCCCGGACCTGGCGTTTCAGTGCTGCTACCTAGTGAACATTATTTCAGAAAACCCTCATTAGAAACGTAATTTGTTATTGATTGGCAAATATAGACTTTTTCCTCTAAAACTCTTTAGAAAAATGTTCTTCAAAGTTCAGTTATTTTTGGCGTCGCTTCTTCTAAACTGTAAGGTTTCATACTTGTCTTGTGGAGCTACCGAATAGCTTGAACAGTTAATAGACTATTTCTATTAGACTTTTTTTACTTTGTTAAGATGATGAAAGTATAAAACCAAAAGTCTTGTGTGTGCGTCAGTCATATCAATGCTCATTTACCAATAAGTTGACGTACGCACGGACGTAAAAGAATCGCGGCGATTTTGTTTCGCGCACTGGATTTTCAACGCTCTGCTTAGCGACAAGAGTCGAAAATCCAACAGTGTGTTTTTTCGAAGCGCTAGAATGCACTCTGTTGTTGTTAAGTTGGATTCTCAATGCTCGGCTCAACAACGAGTTGAAAATCCAGTGCTCGATAAAATCCGCGATATTTTTACGTCCGTGCGAACGTCGGCTAAGTGCGAAGAGGCTTGCAGTCGCTAAATGACGTGGTTATGTGAAAGCTAGCCGACCAACATAATAAAACAAATGTATAACGCGGTCCTCTAGCCGTCTCAGGGGGCCTACTCTATAAGACCGTCCGTTCATCCGTCCGTCCGTTTATCCGTCCGTCTGACTTAACGATCCATCAAAACAAGTGTAAAAGTTAAATTTTTCGGACGGGTTAAAACACATCGGTAGTAGGGACAACTGTCGTATCGTGTTGCCATTCATACTTCGTTCGGGCCCCGAACCAATCATACGTCCGTAGGTGATATGGAGTAGGAAACGCCCGTAACGAAGGCCGAAACTACGGACTTCGTGCTTAGGGAGTAGACCCCCAGGTCCCTAGCTTCTTTAGTATAATATTTGCAGATGACTTGCATTTTGTTTTTTTTAATTTGAATGGCTAGTAATTAGATTTATTTTTTGTGTCATTGGACTGCCCAAGTTCAATGCAGTCAACAGCCAAGTATTTGGCATGTTGCACTGATTACAAATAATAGGGAATATGCATGTATTTTTTTTATTCGATAGTTTACATCACCATAATAATAGTAAAAAATACTCAACGCCAAAAAAGCAATTGAAAGTGCTTAAAAAAAAGTTAAAAATAGCCAACCGGCACACCCTCTATTTTGGCGAGCTTGTTGTGACGTCATAGTCTACGACAACAAACAAACAAAAATCGCAAACACTCCCACAAAACACATTGACATTTATTGCTGTCATAGACTTCTACGTCACATTCTCTCTGAACAATAGCGTCGCTGTTCAAATAAGTCGAATTTCCCACAGTTTTTTTGCACCTTTTATAAATTAATTTCTTGCTCAACTAGAAATTATAATCACAAATATTGAAAAAAATGTTTGACCCTGTGGCGGCATCTACATCGCCACATGCAAACTACGCATCACACTGACGTCACGCAAAATCCTGTATCGCGCAATTAGAGTTTACCGCGCGACTAGCATAATTATATACAACGTCCTGACATCAACCGTTGGGCAGTTGCCCACCAGATACGACACCCGTCTGGTCGGTGGATCCTCCCTTTTCAATGGAGGTTGAGCGAACTTTACACTCTGTTCCTCAGACCTCTAGGGTTTATTGAATCACATGCATATTCCCTCGCACATTTGAACGGGCCGCACCGCAAAAATCCTACATCACTACTTGTATCAACTATCATTACACACTACGGGCGCCTGAGGCACCGTACCGCATTGGAATGCTATGCTCCACGGTCCGATGCTGCTGTAACCATGCGCTTGCCTTTACGGAGACGAACACAAAGCATTTTGTAAGGGGCTACTTTACGGAGACGAACACAAAGCATTTTGTAAGGCGCTACTTTCGTCTTAACAAGCACAACGGTGTTGTTTGACTATGTATAGTGTAATACAAGCTTGTTAAGTTTTGCTGTTTAGCCACAGGCTTTTTGATACACGGAATGAAATATTGTGTAAATAAACATAATTTATTGAATACTTGGTGTTTTATTTTTTACAAATTGACCCGACAGACGTTATCCTGTCCAAATTTCAATACAAACAAACTTCCTACAGAAAATGCATTTTCACTTTGTTTTCCTGAATTTTCTAGTTTTTCCGGCAACTTTAAAAAAAAAATTGTCCTGACAATTACGAACACAGCAAAAAAAATCAGCCAAATCGGTTGAGCCGTTCTCAAGTGATGCGCGTACATACTTTCGTCAATTGATTTTTAGGGTTCCGTAACAAAATGGTAAAAAAGGAACCCTTATGGTGTGACTCAGTCTGTCTGTCTGTCTGTCACAGCTGGATATCTTAATGCTATCAACTTGAAATTTGGAACAGTTTTACATAATATTTACCCAACTATTTTGCAAATAAGAAAGAAATAAAATTGCAACATGGGCTCAAGTCTTAAAAATTCAAAGTGGGGCTACTAGGTCATGTGGGGTATCATATGAAAGAGCGCTGTTTGCACATTCTCAAACATATTTTTTTTTTTTTTAGGCCGCACAGTGTTCGACTTTTGATGAAAAATGTAAAAAAAAATACCGTCCCCCCCCTCTAATCTCCGAAGTTTGCAAAGATAAAAATCTGAAATTATTCTATGTGATAGAAGTTTATGTAAAGATTACAGCAAAAATAAAACGATGTCTCTAAATTGCACACTTTTTCAGAAATCGGAACGGAACCCTCGGTGCGCGAGTCCGACTCGCTCTTGACCGGTTTTTATTTATACAAGGCGTAACTTTAATAACGCACTACCTCGTAAGGGGTCATTGTACTCATCATTATGAACAACTTTGACTACGGGGCCAAACCTGAAGTCGCGAAAAAAAAAAACCGGTCAAGAACGAGTCGGACTCGCGCACCGAGGGTTCCGTTCCGATTTCTGAAAGTGTGCTACTTAGATACATCGTTTTATTTTTCCTGTAACCTTTACATAAACTTCTATCATATAGAATAATTTCAGATTTTTCTCTTTGCAAACTTCGGAGATAAGGGGGGGGGGAACGGTATTTTTTTTACATTTTTCATCAAAAGTCGAAACTATGCGGCCAAAAAAAAAATTAAAAATAGTTTGAGAATGTGCAAACAGCGCTCTTTCATATGATACCCCACATGCCCTAGTAGCCCCACTTTAAATTTTTAAGACCCCCTTTGAGTAAAAAAATATAAATATTTTTATTTATTTCTTATTTGCAAAATAGTTGGGTAAACCTCATCTGAAACTATTCCAAATTTCAAGTTGATAGCATCAGTAGTTACTGAGATATCCAGCTGTGACAGACAGACAGACTGAGTCACACCATAAGGGTTCCTTTTTTACCATTTTGGTACGGAACCCTAAAAACCAACTGCATACATTAATCTTAGCGTAACTCGTCAAAATGTACGAACCAGCTGATTTTTTTTCACGATTTCAGGGTTTGGTGCCATAGTTAACGTTGTTCACAATGACGAGTACAATGACATCTTAAGAGTTTGTGCGTTATTTAAATTACACTTGTTGTATACACATAGATAGATTAAGAATTCTCCGCATGACTTTGCTATTGGACAAAGTCGCATTTTCAAGAGGATTTTGCTGCTCCTCGTGCTGTTGTTGATTTCTTGTTTACCAACAAAACCAAAATTAGAGTATTGATATCTCTTACTAACAGACACTAAGAAAAGGTTAGCAGATAACGGTTTAGAGTTGTCAAACAAGCCCCTCCACTAAATCAATCTGCCTAGCCTTTTCCCAACTATGTTGGGGTCGGCTTCCTGTCTAACCGGAAGCAGCTGAATACCAGTATTTTACATGGAGCGACTGCCTATCTGACCTCCCAGTACTGGGTAATACGATACCCCTTAGTAAGACTGGTTGTCAGACTTTCGGACTTCTGACGACCCGTAACGACTGTCAAAGATCCACAAATGACAGCCGGGACTATCGGCCTCCGAGGACATGGAGGAGTCTCGGCATGCAAAGATGGTCACCCATCCACGGTCCAACCTAGATTAACCTGATCGATCGACCCGTGCGGCTGTTATTACTCCACGAGCTCCTCACTAAAATTTTTATACAAACATTTGAATAGTGTATGCAAGTCGAAGCAGTGCAGTTTTCGACTGAAATATCTCTCTTACATACTTGTGTGTTTATTCTGTGAGGGAGATACCAATAGCTGGCTAGCTGGTCTAGATCAGAGCCAGCAGTCACAAAAATGGTTTGCTGATTCTTTTAATGTTCTTGAGGTCGATTGAGGTGTTTGTAGAATAAAACAAAAGCTTACAAAAAATATGGCTTATAAGGGCTTATATTAAACAGATTACAAAATCGAACATTACAATTTATTAAATCAAAACTGTGATTGGCCGCGTCCTATTTAAAAACGATCGTTGCGAATATGCGATCGGTCGCGTGCAAGTCACTATTTTTGTTCGGAAAACCGGAAAGCCTCTGTAGACGTGACCATGCGTTCAGAGGGCCTAGACAAATGGCATTAGCTTCGGAGGGTATTTCTGTATTTTTCTACAATAGCTATTGCTTCAGTGACATTGACATGATTAAGTGACATTTCGATAGCATAAGTCAAACCCAATGACATTAAACATCTAGACGTTGCCATGATTACAGTGTGAAGTGTGGAAGTGAGACACGTATATACGAAATAAGTAGGAAAATTGAGACAAAGCATCGTATCTTCTGTCTCTTACGGCGTGCCGTATTTCTGCATGGCAAACTTGAATGTTAGCCAAACAAAGTACTTTCACTGTAAAAAAAAATATCTTGCGTCGATTAATTTAACTTTTTTGGACTGTTTTTGCATTGTGCGAATGTATTGACATGGGTTTCAGTCCAAAATATGGAAGATTTCTTACGTTAAACCTCATTTCTCATACCACATAACCTAGAAAAAGTATTATATTGCTGTCTCATGACCGGCCACGCGGTGGCTCGATCTTTTCTAAGGTCAAACTTTTTTGACTTTTCTACTGGCGTCATCGCTAAACGAATGTGACTTAGTCTGTGCTCTCTGGTTCACCGAACAAAAAGTTCGAACGAATCGTGTATCCGACCGCTTTTAAATAGGTCGCGGGGTTATACAGATCAACATAGTCTCAGGTGGGTGTGGCTGACGATCGTCACTTTGCCTTCGTCTTGCAGGTCGCGCAGCGCCTCGTCTAGTTGCTCTCGGGATACAGTCTGAATGACAACACAAAATGCTTTAGATTACTAAAGCATATTATTTTACTGGCGTAGCAATTATGCTACGAAAGTAAAATAAAATAAATTGACGTATTTATAACAGTGATAGCCATGATTTTCATATTACAGTACAATCTCGGTAACTTTTATGAAAGTTACCCGCCAGTGTATGCACTGGCACGTCCAGTAATCCGGCACACCCGACGTTCGCACGAATGTAAAAATATCGCGGCGGGATTTTATCGCTCACTGGATTTTCAACTCTCGTTGTTGAGCTGAGCGTTGAGAATCCAACTTAACAACAACAGAATGTATTCTAGCGTGTCGAAAAAACACACTGTTGGATTTTCAACTCTTGCCGCTAAGCAGAGTGAACGGATTAGAAGCCTATGGCATACCTAGTTTTTTTATTAACAGCTTAGAAAAAATATCTAAGTACCAATAAATACTACGAATTCGAGGTAATCTTTTCATATTTGAACCATAAAAACAGAAATTTTGAAAAAAAAAAAAAGTTACGTATGCCATAGGCTTCTACTCCGTTCACCTATTATAGCCTATTTTTTTCAAGACGGAAAAAAAAGTAATCCAGTATTTTATTAGTAGTATTTACTTACAAGTTGCGAATTAGTATTAATCTCCTGCAGCAGCTTGGAATGTGTGAGGGTATGTGGCTTGGAGTAAGGCTGTATGAGAGCCTTGAGCGCCGTCACCAGGTCTGCGCGCCGCCTGCGAGCGGCCGCGCCCAGCCCCGTCGTGAGGATGCCCACGTCGATGCGCCCGGAGGCCGGGTCTGTGGCAGATTGCTTCAGGGCTTCGCGGTGTAGTCTGGAAGGCAAAGGATTCATTTAATATGCGCCATCCAACGTTGCGGTTTCCAAAGGCAAACGGGGTAAAATGGAGATGGCCACCTATTATTTAAAAAATTTAAAGTTGGGATATTAACAGTTCAGAAAATTTCGCAAAAATATTTTTTGTGAAATTTTACGACCCTGTGAACAAAATTTTCAAGATTATATTCAGATTTTATTTTCACTTGTCTTTTTTAAGCCAAAATGTAAAAAAAATCTTAATTTTTAAACGATAGGTGTCCACCTCCTCGATTTCCCATTTGCTTTTGGAGCACTACGTTTGAGACACCCTGTATAATATCCCATTCTAAAGGCCAATGGAGGCAGCAGGATTGTTACATTCACAAAAAATAAGATCGTTACCGTGTCGCAATCGTCGTGTGAAATTGTAGGTGCCATGTAGAAATGTATGTATTTGTAACTAAACAAGTCTATCTAATGAAGTATATCTAATATAATAAGTAAATCAATGACAAGCAAATGGCGAGAAACTAATCTGGTCGGGGCCTCAGACTACCCGATGTAAAAGTAAATATGGTACACCATTTCAACAACCATAACAGATTTGTGGCGGCATCTACATCGCCACATGCGAACTACGCACTGTCGTCACGCAAAATCCTGCATCGACCAAGTGAATTTTGCCGCGCAATTAACTAGCATGTATACAACGTCCCGACATCAACCGTCGGGCAGTAGCCCACCAGACACAACACCCGTCTGGTCTGAGGATCCTCCCTTTTCCGTAGAGGATGAGTGAACTTTACACCCTGCTCCTCATACCTCTATAGACTTGGACCATAATGGTTTTGAGCATATAACTAGGTAAGGTTCATAAGTGGTTCACACCGGACAGGTAGGTGGTACATTATAATATCAGTATAAAATTACCTGGACGCTTCATCAACATCAGATATTTCGACGACGGGCGAGAGTCGCAGCCTGGCGTGCGCCTCCGCGAGTCTGATGAGAGACTCCAACTGTCGCGGGTAGGCAGAGATCTGACCGCGACCGCTACCCACACGCCTGGAAACAATAAGTTCATAAGTGAATAATATATGCGGTTATTGCCGTGTCACGGAGACGGTACAAATTGTTAAATGAAGAGGATCTTTTCAATACTATACTCTAATTTAAACAATCCTTTTTTACAGTCCGTTCAACCTATTTTGGCTTCTATTGCGTTGGTGGCATGACAAATGGCAGTTGCAGTAAACAGTTGGTATTGTAACCACTTTTTTGCCTTTAATGCCATCCTTAAGCCTACGGAATAGAAGTCAAAATTGGTTGAACGGTCTGTAAACAAGGCTAATATTATTATAGATATAGATTATTTTAATTTCGATGATATCTGAAATTGAGAACTAGTTATTTCGAAAAAAAAAAACGACTTCGAATTGAATACAGAACTATTACTACTTAATAATACTAATACTTAATACTTGAACTTAAGAACCCTTGTAGACTTTTTTTCAGTGAATCTGTTGATATTTAAAAGTCTAGGGTATGTAATCAGCGAAGAAAATTTGAAAAGCTCTTAATAAAAAATTTGCAAAAACTTGCTGACGTATCCATAACAGTGGTTTAGCTGCATCGTCTAAGTCGTTATACTTCACGATATTATAAAGGCACTGATGTAAAGCGGCAGTTATTTATTGTAGTGAGGTTTTTATTACTTACTCATTTTTATTAAATAACAATAGGGATGATGCCTGGGTAAAAAAAAGAAATTCTATTTAGTCCGTCAGTCAGATAATAAAAAAATATTAGACACGTATTTTTTGCTTTATCATATTAATAAAAAAATACTTAGCTACCACGCATTAAAGTTGGGGAGTGGGGCTCGCTACGTCACTTGTACGTATAAAACCTAGCTACGCGTGACGTCATGCCATATTTTAACTCAATGTATCGCCGTAATATTTTGATTACGTAAAAAAAGAAAAAATACGTGTCCAATATTTTTTAATAATCTCTATGACGGACAAAAAATAAATTTTTAGTCATCATCCCTATTTAGCAGTAAAATGGTTAACGGACAATTACGTGTGGACAGTTAACAAATGAGAATTAATAAAAAATCGCTAAGAAATCTAACTTGGAAGTAGCGCTCGCTTGGTTCGCGCGCGGTTGTTCACAGTTCCAACCTAACCTATGAACTGCCGAACTATTTACTTAGCTGCTCATTCTAACATTTTTACTGGTCATTCATTTATTACACTACTTGAGTATTTTGTACTGACATTTTAGGATGAAATAACCGAACCATTTTCTTTTTATTGCTGTTCATGTTTTACTGTCACACTAATTTACCAACCGCCGAAAAATTAAATGACTGCCCGTTATTTTTTTTAACTGATCATAATAACCCAGTCTGTTGTTAAAATTATTACCCTATTATAAGACAAAGTCTTTGAATTATTACAAAAAGTCTACTTTACCTCATATCGACGTAGGAGTCGATGAGCCTCTGCTGCGCGGTCTCGCTAAGTGTGGGCTGAACGTGCTCCTTTGCGAACGCTATGTAGTCACGCATTAGTGACATATCCTGAAATTATGAGAAACAATACGATTACGAACAATACAACAATACTTTTTGCCGATACGTCCGACGTTTGTTTAACCCTTTAACCGCTTACGTCGGATTAATCCGACAAATATTTTCGTGTCCATTTCGCCAGGGTCGTATATTTACGACCAAATACCACAGCTCCTATAATCTGCTTTTTTTATTTCACATGGAGGCACGACAACTGATTATGAAGTTTGGCGGTTAAAAGGAAAACAAAATATTCTCAAGTTTTGCGGAGATAGGTGATATCGCAAGTCTGTTTGAATGAGACCTCGGTGGAAAATAGTCTCTCAGTTAGTCAGATGCGACAGAACTCATTGGGAAACTAAAGTATTTTTTTTTTAAATTTGGGTACAAGACGTCATTGTTCGTGCCTCGTTTGCAACGAAATAGACGAAACAGCACGCGCGTTTACATTACTTTTTTGAAGCGCGAAATTTGAAAAGTACCGTTTTACCGGTAATAAAAATATCGTGCTGCATTTGTGGATCTTTGACAGTCGTTACGGGTCGTCAGAAGGCCGAAAGTCTGACAACCAGTCTTACCAAGGGGTAACGTGTTACCCAGTAACTGGGTTGTGGAGGTCAGATAGGCAGTCACTCCATGTAAAATACTGGTATTCAGCTACATCCGATTAGACTGGAAGTCAACTCCAATATAGTTGCGAAAAGCCTAGGCAGATGAGGTGCGCGCGCAAGTGCTAGTCACCGGGAAGGTAAACCATGGTTCAATTCCAATTTTATATAAGTGGCTCCATCGTTTTAACGATGATTCTGCCAATGTCAAGGTTGAAGGAAACAAATAGTAGTACCTAATTCATCTGAGCCTGTAAATTTCATTAACGATTATTTTGCAAATATAGGTAAAGAGCTAGCCCAAAAAATTCAACCTTCAGCACATAGTCTAAACTCTTTTCGATCGGAAACATTATCGACACAAGTGAACTCGTTTGTTCTTTTAGACACTGATCCTGAAGAAGTGAGCCGGATCTTGATGAGCCTGAAATCTGACAGCGCTCCTGGCTGGGACAACGTATCCACCAGATTTTTGAAACATATTAGCCAGGAAATTGTTCCCATCATAACCCACTTGGTTAATCTTTGTTTTACAAAGGGCGTATTCCCTGTGCCCCTTAAGCAATCAATAATCATTCCCGTTCACAAGGGCGGGGACAGAGACGATGTCAACAATTACAGACCAATATCCATTTTGCCAGCTTTATCAAAAATTATTGAAAAACTAATAAATAACAGGCTCTCGAAATTTCTACAAAAATTTAATACCTTAAGTAGCTCACAATTTGGGTTCAGACAAGGAGTATCAACTGAGGATGCAGTTACTGCTCTCAGCTCACTGGTGGCTGATAATCTGGATAGTGGTAGAAAATGTTTGACTATCTTTCTGGACTTAAAAAAGGCGTTTGACACCGTCTCTGTTCCCATCCTCATGAAAAAATTGGAAGCGTCAGGTGTGAGAGGAATTCCGCTCAAAATGTTTAAGGACTACCTATCAAACAGGAAGCAAAGGGTTAGGGTGGGAGAACACTTTAGTTGTGACGCAAATGTCACATTCGGAGTCCCTCAGGGAAGTGTGCTGGGCCCTACGTTGTTCCTGCTTTACATCAACGACCTCTGCAACCTTAAAATCAATAACGCTAAAGTGTTTTCCTATGCCGACGATACTGCTGTAGTATTTTCTGGGAATTCTTGGCACGATGTTGCCAGAAGTGCTGAAGCCGGTATGACCCAAATAGCTGAATGGCTCAAAAATAACCTGCTCACACTTAACACAGCTAAAACGAATTACATATGCTTCAGTATATCAAACAGAACTCAACCAAATACAGATTTTAACATAAGAGTACATATGTGCGATGATGCAAATAACTGTCAATGTCCAACTCTAGTCAAAGTGTCACAAACTAAATATCTTGGTGTTATTGTTGACCAGAGACTATCGTGGTACCCCCATCTTGAACACGTCACTAACAGAATCAGAAAACTGAGCTGGATTTTCAAAACGCTGCGGTATATTGTACCAAAAAAAGCACCTACAAGCACAAATACCCCTAGAAACCTACTCAACGAAATATACGTAGCTTTGGTACAGTCCGTGTTAATGTACTGCATCCCCATTTGGGGCGGTGCAGCGAAGTCTAAATTCATAAATCTTGAGCGGGCACAACAAGCTTTAATTAAACTTATGTACTTTAAAAAACTTAGATATCCTACACAAAGTCTTTACCAAATAAGCGATATACTCTCGGTGCGAAAACTATATATTATTAAAACGGTTCTAAAGAAACACAAAACTCTTACTTTTGACCTCAACTTAACCTTGAAAAGAAGAAAATATTTAATAGCGGAAGTTCCTCAAACTAAAACCAAGTTTGCCCGTATTCAATACAAAAAACGCTCAGCTCAGCTATACAATAGACTTAACAAAGAGATTTACGTATACGATAAGAAACAAAATGAATTAAACTAATTGGATAAAACCACTAACCTATGACGAAACGGAGACGCTGCTGGAATAAAATATATAACCCTACACATCAGTCTGATGCCTGCACCATCCATAACCTCACGCATACACTCTGATTCATTCTCATTTTTCACTAACACACCTCACTCACACTTACATTCACATTCACACACTCACATTCACATTCACACACTCTCACTCTCACTCACACACTCGCATGCCTGCGTACGGGCTGCGTATTTTTTTGTGTTTTAGGCTTTTATTTATTTTAGATTTAATTTTAATTTTCTTTATATTACTATAGAAAACATGTAAATTAAACTAATTGATTTGGAAGAGCGGAGTCTCCTAATACAGGCTTATTTGCTTAAAAGGAGGCTCCAATCACTAGTTGTTAAGATATTACTTGTAAAACAAATAAACCATTTTCATTTTCAAATAGTATTCGCTGAGGTTGATCGGTTATACAGCCTATATAGTATGGTTTACTTAAAACTGGATCTGTTTGAGTAGCCTGTAAGGACAACACATATTTGTTGATAAGAATAAGTAGACAACACATATCACAATAAGCAGACAACACAAATTAACTTAAGGACGCTGTTACAAATGAATAGTCAAATCATTACTTTTTTACACAAAAGTGTGTTTATTAAATAAAATGCTTTGCTTTCTTAAAATGTTTTTTGGTTAAATTGTTGATAAATGTGCATGGTACGATTCTGAATCATAAATATAATTTTAGATAGGTACAGTTTCACAATAATGGTACCGAAGTGATTTTTTTTAATTTGGTACCGTTATTGAGAAGCTGTACATATCTAAAATTACGTTTATAGTACAGAATCGTATCATGCACACTTATCAACAATTTAACCAAATAACATTTTAAGAAAGCAAAGCATTTTATTTAATAAACGCACTTTTGTGTAAAAAAGTAATGATTTGACTACCCATTTGTAACAGCGTCCTTAAATTAACTTAATTATGAAACTGACGACGAATTAATCACTACCTACTAAGAATTACTATGTTATAGCTTGATGTTATTTAATATAATAATTTTTTGGAGAGTTTTAATTAATGGGGAATCAACAAGTGTTAAGAGGAATGTCATATTAATAGGTCTGGGGAAATTAGGGGGAAGTATATCATACAGAGGGACTGCAAGATTACGACAAGAAAAAAATATGTGCTCAAGTGTACCCTCTTCTATACCACACTCGCAAAGGGAGTTATTCCGCATGCGAAGTTTAGCCAAAAACACTGGGGAGCAAACATGTCCTAGTCTGAGACGTATAATGATGGATGTAATTAATTTATTTGATTTCTTATTTTTGACAAACCAGGGTTTAGCGGGAATGTTGGGTTGAATACTGCCATAATATTTGCCTTTAATTACCCCTATTAATTTGGCTAAGTAATAACAGCTGCACGGGTCGATCCATCAGGTTAAGCTACGCTTGCTGGGGTAAGTCCGTGGATGGGTGACCATCTTTACATACCGAGACTCCTCCGTGCCTCGGAAAGCACGTTAAGCCGTTGGTCCTGGCTGTCGTTCGTGGATCTTTGACAGTCGTTACGGGTCGTCAGAAGCCCGAAAGTCTGACAGCCAGCCTTACCAAGGGGTATTGTATTACCCAGTTACTGGGTTGTGGAGGTCAGATAGGCAGTCGCTCCATGTAAAATACTGGTATTCAGCTGCATCCGGTAAGACTGGAAGCCGACCCCAACATAGTTGGGAAAAGGCTAGGCAGATTGATTTGCCTTTACTAGATCTTTGATACAGATCATCCCAAGACTTCATGAGACGTGGTTTAGCTAGGCAACGGACATCCCGAGCCGGTATGTTACGGAAAGATGAACAACCTGTCTGGATAGACTGCTTAGCATAGAAATCAGCTGCTTCATTACCTAATATGCCAGTATATCCCGGAATCCAAGCCAAGACAGTTTCCAGGCCAGATTGATTTAACTTGTATAGAATTTCCTTAATTCTAAGAATAATTACAGAGTTATCTTTGCTGCGAAAGGGAATTTTCAATAAATCTTGGAGAGTGCTGAGAGAGTCTGTAAGAATCAAGGATTTATTAAAATGATGTTGATTGGCATCTATGTATTTTACTGCCTCTAATATTGCCAGGGATTCTCCTGTAAAAATGGAACACTCAGGCGGGCTCTTAAAACTTAAGACGACATTAAACTTAGGTATAAATACGGCTGAACCTAAATGAGATCCATCCATTTTTGATGCGTCTGTGAATAATAAAATCCAATTTGCTCATTTTTTCTTGAGAATTTTATTAAATAGATTGTTGGAATCGGAACTCTGTTTATGAATACCAAAATCTAAAATAACACTGGGTTGGTAAATCACTGAGTCAAAGGGGACCAGAAAAAGGGGATTATTATCCAGTGGCATAATTGGAGATGAAAGTCTTATTATTATTGAAACTATTCACTAATAGAGGAGGGGATTTATTCCTCCAATAAGTTGAAGCTTCAATAGAACGAGAAAGGGGACGGAGAATACTAAGAAGAGGGTGTGAGGGAAATTGAGACGCTACCGAAAAATACCTATCCGCTAGAAATTGTCTACGAAGATGAAGTGGAGGCTCTACACATTCCACTTGGAGGATGATTTCATTACACCGGTAATAATTAGACTGGAAGTCAACCCCAATATAGTTGGGAAAAGCCCAGGCAGATGAGGTATAGTGCGCGCGCAAGTGCTAGTCACCGGGAAGGTAAACCATGGTCAAAGTTAAGTCAGTCTGCCAATCTTGTCAATCGCGCCCTCCCCGTCGCACCGCTGCTCACATACCTGAGGCGGTAACTAGCACTTGCGCGCGAACTATAAGCCAAGTTTTCAAAAGACCATGTCCTTCGATATTTTTGCCATTCACAACTAATATTCACAATACTCACAGTAAGTCGACTTTATCAATTATAACGCCAACTGCCGCTGGTAATGTTTCGAATACTTACAACAATATCTTCGTCGTCTTGCGAGTTGGTGAAGTCTTTGTAGTAAAGAGACACGAGATGCGAAGCGAGGCGCCGGTCGAACACCTCGTCTTGTGGGTCCAGCACTAAGAATATTAGGTCGAACCTGCAATATACAAAATTTTATAGTGATGGTGAAAAACAGGAATCCTTAGCAAAAGTAAAAATAACGTTTTTTTTTTACTCTGTGGACAAAAATGATTCTTTTTTTGTACACACGGCTACACATCAAGCTATACATTAACTACAACTATTATACTTCATGCGAAACTATATGTGAAAGATTTTCAAGCGAAATTTAAAAGAAACTGGTAGAGCGCTAGACTCATGTATGAATGTTCAATGTGTGTGTGTTGTATCAATAGAAAACCCTAATTTCACTTAACATTTACAACAAGATTAGACATTTAAACAAACCTTTTTTACAGTCCGTTCAACCGATTTTGACTTCTATTCCGTAGGCTTAAGGACGGCATTAAAGTAAAAAAAGTGGTTACAATACCAACTGTTTACTGCAGCTGCCATTTGTCATTCCACAAACGCAATAGAAGTCAAAATCGGTTGAACGGACTGTAAAAAAGGTTTTTTTAAATGTCTAATCTTATTGTAAATGGAGTCTATGTATATTAGAAAGGTTTAGGTAGTGAAATAAAGGTAAACAGTCTTGATGTGTCTTTTATCTTTTTTTATTTTAAAACCTCAGTTAAAAAATAAAATGCAACTAAAAACCAATGTAAACACAACAATAATGATTACTAAATCAATTGAACCATTAGTTCAAGCAGTAGTTTATTTGTTTAGTATGTGTTTGCGTACAAGATTGTTTAATTTTATTATACTACCTAAACCTTTCTAGAATAGAGAAATACCATTGCGTTGACAACCTTGAAATAGTCAAGTTTGTCAAAGCAATGGTATTTCTCTTGGAAGGGGCTGCAGTATCGACATAGAAGCGATCGCTTTAAGACCGAATTCGGTCGCGAAGTCCTAATGGGGTCCCCCGACGGTCAAAATTGCTTGAAAAAGCACCCCATAAGGCCTTTGCGACCGAATACAGTCGTAAAGCGATCGCTTCTATGTCGATACTGCAGCCCCTGTCCATAGGCACAGATTAATACAGATGGGACACTCCGCAGTTTAGGTATGAAGCTACAAGTACACGGCGGGCCCCGTCCACGGGGCTAATTCAGTATAAATGCCGCGCGCCGAAGGTATAAGAGTTACGCGATAGAAAGAGAGGTAATGTGTAGGTGAACATAACAGTACCTACTGTTATGTTCACCTACACATTACCTCTCTTAATTAGCGTTCTGCGAACTGAATTGCACTTTATTGTGTCGTAGCAAGACTCGCTTTTTATTTAAATGATTTTGCGGAGTGTCCCATCTGTATTAATCTGTGCCATAGGTAGTGGTAACAGTAATTACGATATTAAATAAAATAACCTGGACATGAGCGTGTGTGGTAGCTGTACGTTCTCCACAATGGTCTTGTTCTTGTTCCACTGCGACTCCGCCGGGTTGGCGGCAGCGAGTATCGACGTGCGAGCGTTCAGCTGGCAGATGATACCCGCCTTCGCGATTGAAAGAGTCTGTTGTTCCATTACCTACAAGATAATCATAATTAAAAAAAAAAATTCTCAGCTCCTCAGATGTACGCCTTGAACTAATTTTTAGACCCAAAACCACATCATCCGATGGAAAAAAAAAACTTCCTATAGGATGTTTTTTTACGTTTGTATATACGGGATGAAATTTAAAACATGTTCCAAATCGAAATGGGAGATTGTACTCATCATTATGAACAACTTTCACTATGGGACCAAACCTGAAATCGCGAAAAAAAAAATCAGCTGTTCATACTGTGCTGTTGTAGCTGTTGTATGTTGTTGATCATTTATCTACATCAAACTCGTCAAAATGTACATCAAATTATCTCGTCAAATTCTACCCGCACTGATAATTATGTTATAATTAGTACTAAGTTTTAATGTTCTCATGTAAGTGGTGATTGTCTTAATGAGAATAAAGTTCTATAAACCTAAATGTACTGAACAGCTGTTTTTTTTTTGCGATTTGGGGGCAGTCTTACTTCGTGCAACACACTGCGCGTAGAGTCATTCATCTTGTCGAATTCATCGATGCAGCAAATACCGTTGTCTGCCAGCACTAATGCTCCACTGAAAAATACAAATAAAATCTATTGAAATTTGGAAATGTCATCTTCTCCTGCCCTTAACCCAATTTGATGGCAATGAGAGGTCAGCTTATACGAAATGTAGAGCTTGATATAGTGTGTAAAAGTGTCCCTCGGGTTCGTTAGTGGTATTTTTAAACCCGTTATTTTCGAGACAAGTTTTGTTCAAGACTCATAACTATGGGTTCCGGTTAACTCTGAAACGAGTCAGGAAATCCCGAAACATGAGCCGGGTAAAACTTTGAACATACATTTTTATTGTATAAACCCAAAATGAGACCTTTCTCTCTGGATCAATGGACTTTTCGGTCTACCATGCATGTATTCAGACTTACAAACCTGCACAGGACTCTAATAAACCGTTACTCACGTCTGCAGCACCAGCTGGCGCGTGTCCGGGTCCTTAGTGACGTAGGCAGTGAGTCCCACGGCTGAGCTGCCTCGGCCGGACGTGTACTGCGCGCGCGGGACCAGCGCGTGCACCCAGCGGAGCAACTGAGATTTAGATGTGCCCGGGTCGCCGCAGAGGAGGATGTTGATTTCAGATCTGTAATATAAGAAGGGGTAGATGTCATATTAGAATGAAATAACAATGAGAGGGGAAACCAAGTATTGGGCAATTAATACTTGGTTATTTAAGGATAAGGATATCTCGAAACGGCTGGTTGACACTTCCCGTGACCCAAGGGCTGGCTTTTACCTTGGCCAGAGGCTTAGCATTGCCATACAACATGGAAATTCCGCCAGTTTCTTGGGTACATTACCAGTCGACAGCGATGCGGATGAATTTTTCGACGATAGGTTCCGTCAAAACTGGAAGGCTAACGCGCGGGCTCGCGAAAGTGGGAAGGAGTGGACGGAGGCCCGTGCCCAGGAGGAGACAGCGTAGACAAGTGAGAGTTAAATTGAACGGGATACGTGTCGAAGAGAAAAGATGGCGCGTCTGAAGCACATACTCAGTTCACAACGAGTCACAATGTCACTGTGTGAACTGATCCTTTACTTTACCTATCCCAAAATGAAGACCTACATTAAAGCCAACGAGACGAGATAAATTTCATGCTTTGGGATTAAAAACTTTAACCTAATTAAACATGGTTTAGTTTCCATTGCAACTAAAATTATTTTATGACGTTTATCGAAAGTTTTTCATTCAAAAATCAACTTAGATTACTTGAGTTTACAGTTGATATTTGGGTCATTTTCATTTACAAATTCCGAGCGTATGTATGTATTTCCCGAATCAGGTTGGGACTTTAAATTTTTATAAAATGTTTAAGAGACATATCTTCAATGTCTTAATAAATGTGAGCAAAAATAATAGCAGAATCTATAATCTGTTTAAAAGTAAAAACAATTTTTCGTCAAAATGTCACGCAACGTGGTGTGTGAAATAAATATTTTTAAATTTATATTGCCCGCCATAATTTTATTCTTCGTAAATAGCTGTAGCCTGCATTTGTAAATGTATGGTGTATATCCATTCTCTAAGAAAATATATAATATCAAGTAGATCTGACCATGTGCAGCAATTTTACGCTTGTTATGGTTTGTGAAAAAATATTCTGTCACAAACGTGGGTTTGTAATTTTATGCCAATATATTGGTATCCAAACTGAGTTATTGTACTGGTATCACAGAAAGTAAAAAAGAAGAAATCGGCCGTTTTCTTTTTGGTGAGCAGCTAGCACAGGAGCTGTTGCAAAATAAGGTATGTTATTTTTTTGTTTCTTGATTGAAACTTGTAAAGCATCATGTCAAAGACGTGGTTTTACTATCAGTTTAAACAAATAAATTGTGCGGTTGATTTTTATATATTTGGTAGAGAATGTTGTGAAAATTATTAAAGTTTGATGGCGTGTGAATGCCGAAACTTTGAGGGTATGTTATGTGGGCACGTTCGAAAATGATCACAAACGTGGTTAGAAATTATAGTCACAAACGTGGTATTTTTTAACCACGTTTGTGACGCGTAACCACCGTCTGTGAACTATTGATTGTATCTCAATCAATCTTTGTGTAATATAATACAAAATAATGTAATTTTTTTTGCTGTGTAGATGGGGAGAAGGAAGAAGACTGAAGAACAGATAAAGAGTGCTAGAAATAACAGTAATTTGCCCTAATAGTCAGTAACGTAGAGGCATGTCACAGAAGTGGGCTTATTTTTTCAGATGAATTTTTTCAGGCTTTTAATCCTTTAAGGTCACCATTTATTTCAGTAGACGTCTAGACGGATAATATAGCTAATGTAATTAAAAAACTTGAGATTTGTTTTTTTTTTTTGTTTTTTTTTTGTTTTTCACATCCAAAATGAAAATGACCCATTTGTATAAGTTGCAATTTTATGTATTTATCTCATATTGTGTTGGTCTGAGTATACCTAAAATTTGTCCGTCCAGCGGCATTAAAGTTTTTCTTGGTTCCTCCCAACAGTTGCAGCAGACATCCCTTCTTAATGTCCAAGTTCTCATAGATGGAGGGCGCGATGGCGCGCGCTAGTCGCTCGTAACTGTCCGCTTGAGCTGCTAACTCTTTGAATACCTCGATACGTTCCGGAGGGAACCGGTGTTCTTTGCTGTGGAGAAGAAATATATGTTTAATGTCCGGAAGAAGAATTCATAATTCTCAATAGCTATTGATTCGACAATTTTTTTTTTTTTTGCGTCATGTTTATTTTCTTTCTTTTAATGCACAAAAAAAATCTTCAAACATGAGGTATGTTTGAAGATTTTTTTAGTGCATTAATAATCTTTAAAAGCTGTTTATCCCTTCATTAGCAATTATAATTATAATTAAAAATATACCATAAAATGTTAAATTGCAAACTGCATCCAGTGATGGATTATTTTTTATTAAATAGTTAATTTCTAATTTTATACGATTTTATTGTCACTTTTACGACATAATTTCGGTGCGCGTGAGAGTCTTCTATCTCGTGCGTCAAACTAGATAGCCATAACGGCAATTCACTTACACACCGAGCTAAACCATGCTTGGATGCAGGGCCTTAAAAGTCCGAGCATAGTCTAAGGTCCGTATTACAGAAGGAAACTCAAGCACTGATCTTTGTTTAAATTAAGTTTAAAACTAGTTTCAACCAATCAAATGGCTTGAATCTAGTTTTAAGTCATGCTTGAGTATTGAGTGACGTTCTGTAATACGGACCTAAGTCACGGGTCTAAGTATATGTACGTACCCCTCCTCCGTCTCGTACAGCCTGTCGCTGTGCACCTTCCTGTAGTGCAGCGCGTCGATGTGCGTCCTGTGCAGCGCCTTGAGCGTGGCCTTGCGCGGGTGCACGCTGGCGGGCGCGGCGCGGAACACGCCCGTCACGCTGACGCGCTCGCCGGCCGCCACGGCCTCCACCAGCGCGCCGTGCGCCAGCACGCTCACTGTGGCCGGCGTGCGCCCCGCTGGCATGTCGTCTGTGGAAAGCGGACAAACAAATATGAGTTCACCAATCGCTATGTTGTGAAATCAAATCAAATCATTTTATTGTGAGCATAGGTTATACAGACAGATGTTAGGTAAGTTACAGTTCCATTATGTCCTGCCTAGTAGGCATACAATAATATTATCTGAACATGATCAAAAGGCAGATGATGATTGTACTATGTACTCACCAGGCGACTCCTGCAACTTAACAAGCTGCTTATCACTGAAATGCGACCTGTTATGTATCAGGGTGTAGGAATGGCCAGTGTTGCAGTGCGAGCAGTGCGTGGGCTCGGGCACGCGGCCGCGCTCCAGCTCCGCCGTGGCCGCCGCGCCGCACACCGCGCAGCGGAAGTACGCCTCGCGCATCTCCGGCACGATGGTGGAGGTGCGGATCACCATGCCGGAGAGAGTTACTAGCTGGTCGATGTCTGTGGGGGGGAAAAGATGGGTGGTGTGGTAGCCCGCCAAATTCAAATTTGGATAAGTGCCATAAAATTAATTTAAATTTTACATATTCAAATTTCACGCGAAAACGTTGTTCGCAGTGGACTTTGGATATTGCTCTGTGGTTATGACGTCAGTTGGCTATGCAAACAAACACGTTTTACACCATTGGCACTTTTTAATTTTACCTCAGGATTTTACACATCGGTATGACGTAATAACATGGCGGCTACTTTCATGGTGTTAGAAAACAGATTAAAAAAACTGAAAACTTTGAATAGAATTTTAAAATTTATATTGTTATTTTATGAACTAAAACTAACATTTTCCGACTGCTTTTTGCCTAAGCTATCTAAATAATATATTTTTAGATTTTTTCTCAGGTAGAGTAAAATACCGTATTAACGAAAGAATGCTTAAAACTTACAATCAACCTTAGGTCACTACTATAAGGTTTATAATACACTGCAGCTGTTAGTTCCGTTTCAGTCGTAAGTATGGCGGCTGACTAATATGCCACGCGGCGCGCGCTAACATGGCGGCAGATGCCGACCAATAGCAGTACAGGAAAAAGAAGCGCGGTGCGTGGAGCGTGCCGAAAAGCATTTCCCGCGCTTTGAAAATTCATCTTCTGCGCAGGTACGTCGGTAAGCCATATTAATTGGGTACTACTGTATTTACATAATTTTAACCATAAAAATCATCAGCGTGTTTACGTAAGTGCTTTAATAAACAGTTGGGGTTCGGGGCGAAGATCAAGTTTTGTAAAAATAACTAAAAATGTGCCATGGACCTAATATACAAACTGGACTGAGCTCTCATACCAAAAACACGAACACAGAGAGATATGTCACATTGATGCAGTTTATCTCCTTCTAATAGGGTGACCAAACATTTTTATGACAAACAGGAAAATTCGTTTATACAGAGATAATTTGCGTCCGGTTGACCCTAAGTGATTTCAAATTATTGTTTGTATTACAAACATATTGTAATTAAATAATAGTGAAATGATGAAACTATAAATAAAAAAACTATACCTAAAGAAATAGACCTTTTTCGAAAGCTCCTTTATGAAACTGAACATTATTGTGTTCTATGTCGGCGTTGAATCGTGTACCTACCCATGTTTTGAGGCAAGAAGGAAGGACTACAATATTGGTGAGACTCGTCTTGTGGCGAATCATCAAATTTGATCACGTAGGTATACGTGGCTTATGATGAAGTAGGCATATAGAATCTCGTTCGGGGACCACGGTACTTTCTTGCTATTTTTTCGTTTACTCTACAGAGCTGGTTTTGGGTAAGTATGTAATTGAAGCAAAGGGAAATAAAATGATTCTGGAATTACATCCAACCATATTTGTTGAATTTCTTCTTTGGATGGAAAGGTGTAACCAACATAAAAAAAATGCTATTTCAATCATGCGATACATAAGTACAAATTGTATTTATTATGCTCCTAATATTAACAGTTTTAAACAGAAATACACTACTTAAAGCTTTTGTAGACAGAAGACGCTGTCTTCTGTCTACAAAACGTCTAGAGCATGGTTACACTACTTAGACTCAAAATTGTTATTATTTAGTAACAATTTTAAGTCTTTTATCGAGATTTATTTAAATCTTTGTTATTCCTTACAAGTTCCTTACCTGTGAAATTAAATGCCACAACCAGCATAACATTCACTTTTACATTTCTTGATGCAACACTTTCTCACCATTTTCGCTATCTAAATTGAAAAAAAAAACCGCCATGAAACCATTGATGTCAGATTTCAGTGTTACCAGAGTTATTATATGATAGCTATCAAACATTAATCAAAATTATATTATTTTGATTATTTTACTCATGGAGCTTACTTATAAAATTATTGACTATGATGTACAGATTGTAAACCTATAAATAAAATTATTTAAAACTAACCTAAATGCTAAAAAAAATATACGTAACTTATTTTACCTACTTGTAGTTGGTGAAATTTTTCTACCATCTTTATCATTTTTATCTATTGGCAATTGAGCAAAAGGGACCAACTACTCAACTCGGGCTCTCTCTCTCGGCTCGTTTTGCCTCAGCTAAGATATCGTATCAAAAGTAAACCTAAAGTGCAATCCTTAAGGTTAATTTTTGTATGATACGATTTTTGTAGAGCTCAGTCCTGTTTATATAGTATATTAGGTCCATGAAATGTGCACAGCCTAGTTGACGGTTGACATACGTCTCACTCAAGAGTCAACGACAAAACTGCGTCAATTGTTTTTAAGGAAAGCTTCTATAATCTTCTAGAAGCTTCGACTCGCCCTTATTGGCCGAGCGGGTATAAGAGGCGTTCCCGCCAGAAGCGTGCAGATTGTGGCGGGAGCGGTTAGAAAAGCCTTCGCGTAATAAAACTAGTTACCTTCGGGGTTCAGGTCCCTCATGTGTCGCTGCGGCGCGTTGAAGGGCCGCACCTGTATCTGATGCTCCAGAACGGCCACCGGGTAGCGCTCGAAGAACAGCTCGTTCACTGCGGCGTCGAACGCTGGGACCACCTATAAATAAGGCATTTTTCATTGCGGGAAGTTTAATTGCCCACTCGTCCATATTATTTGTCCAACCTGCATGTTTACAGACATAGTTATTAAGGTTAATGTTTACTAACAAATTATAGATGTTCTTCTGAAATAAAATGATTATTAATTTGTTTCATTAATATATGTAAGTATCTTTGGACAACAAACTCCTGCTGTACAATTCTCTATTAAAACCCATATGGTCCTACGGTATCCAACTATGGGCAGTGGCTAGCCATAGTAACATAATGTGCCTGCAAAGAGCTCAAAACGCCATCTTGAGGAATATTGTTAATGCACCATGGTTCACACGGAATGAAGAAATGCATGATTATCTCAACACTCCTACTATTTTTGAGGAAATTAAGAAACATAAAAAGCGTTATGCTGACCGTCTAGCCATCCATCCGAATCCCCTGGCTATTAAATTGCTGGACATCAGCGAATCTGTCAATCAACTCAATAGAGGTCAAGTACTCTGAAGAGGTAGCAGTGGCAATGGCCCCTGTACCTGAAACGCCAGCTGTCTCACGCAACCAAACTGATAATAGTCCAGAAAGGACTGATGGCAGTTAAGAAAGGAAAAAAAAATATATATATGTAAGTACATACAAATTACATTTTTAAATATTAGATAGAATATAAAAAATATAAAAATCTAAAAATCTACATTTCTTTTACATTTCTCCTTTCGCAGGTCTGCTGGAAGAAAAGCAGTACCTTTGTACTCCTAATTATAAGTATTATGTATCTCTTTGTATTTTTCTGTGTGTACATAAATTCTAAAAAATAAAAAAATAAAAATTATAACCCACCATTATCGGGAACAGGGTCTTACCTCGGTAGCTACCAACCAGTGGCGGGCAGGGCTCCAGAGAAAGGAACCTCCTAAATATTAATATTGCTGTTATCAGGACACAAATCTGAATTCCGGACGGCTACTAGTAATTACTGTGCTGGGGCGTTTGTGCGCCATTCTTTTACAGTAAATATTGAGTTTTTTAGGGCCTGTCTTTATTAATCCAGACCGTTTTCCCCCCTTGAAAATTTAATACATAATATACTTCACTATTTATATTACTAAACTTACCTCTTGAGGATAGCACACAAGTTGACGATGCAACTTGGAATCAAATGCTTTAATGTGTTCACAGTCCACATCCAGGAATGGCTCTTCTAATGTATTTATCTGAAAAAGAGACAAGCTTTGTTATGTGGAGATTGCTATAGATGCTGGCATTTTTATATTAAGTTTTAGGGTATATTCCCGATGTCCACCACTTCTTTGGCCACCACTGGGGGACAGCGAAACAACTTTTAAAAATAATTCCCGCTGTCCAACACTTCATGGTTAAAATAGGTCGAATGTTCCAAAACCGAATCGGGGCACCCCGACTTTACGTAGTCTTTTGGCTGCTACCCCTAGAGTGTATATAAAAACCGCAGGCGCGAAGGGAAAGCAGCCCCCGCCTGCTGTAACAAAGCATAGGCAACAGTGCGAGCTGTAGCAGCTGAGGCTGGCTGAAGGCGACCAACAAGCCGAAACTGCGGAGGTGAGCATGGGTGCCTATCCTTTGTTACGTAAGGGCGAAGGGGTTGCACTTCCCGCAGGGCCAGAGACGTTGCAGAAGCAACTTTAAAAAGTGTTTTGAAGTTAGGTCTGTTCACCAGTGGTGGACAACGGGAATAATCGAGTTTTAGTTATAATTTTTACTGTTTACTTAAGGTCCGCAGAAAATTGGTCGGCGGTGCGGATCCGGACCGCCATTTGGCGACTCCTGAGCTAAACTCATTTTTAAAGAATAGGCCCACGGCATTTGACCAGGAAAAGTGGGAATAGGGTCTTTCTCCTGCAGTGGGACAACGTAATAATCACGCTAATATTATAAAGGCGAAAGTTTGTGAGTGTCTGTGTGGTGTGTGAGGATGTGTGTGTGAGTTTGTATGTTTGTTACTTCTTCACGCTCAAACGCCTCGACCGATTTGGATGAAATTTGGAATGTAGATAGCTTATTCCTGGATTAACACATAGGCTACTTTTTTATCCCGGTCTGTGTGCGAGTGAAACCGCGTGGCGCAGCTAGTACGCTTATAAAAATAAATAATACCGATATCTCACCTCTTCCAACTTCTGTTCATACAACGGCTCGTTGGTCAGAGCGGTGGGCTCCACAAACCTCTGTAGGAACTTGATGAACTTGTCGCGACACTCGGCGATGGCCACGTCTGTGCCCCACACCACAAGCTGCGGCTCGCTTGACGCCACCTCTGCGCCGGTGTCGTCGGTCTGTTGGGACATTGTTTGTTGGTACATTGAATAATAGGATGTTATTAACTACATAATAAGGTCTAATTTTGTGTTATTGATTACTAATGTGCTTAATGGCCCCGTTCACACGGCGATGATGTGTACGATATTTTAAGGTATAAAGTTGGGATCACACGACAAAATCCCACCAGAGTTAGTGGGAGTTTTTATACTTACTCGATCGCGTTTACGTTAACGTTACCTTACGTCAATTTGTATGGAATAATTGTGTTTCCACCAGACGGCGGTTATTCAGTTTCAGTACAAATTGAAGTTGAAGGGTTCCGTAGTTGGGATGAATTTATCCCAAGAGCAAACTTAACATTTTAGTTGAAAAACATGTATGGGGCACATTCCAACTGTAAATGTAAGTTTGTATGCACTATATTGGGAGATATACCATGTTACTTTAAGACCATAGACTTCTTATATGTTTTCCTGTAATCTATAAGTATAAGTAAAACTATTTTCTGTATTTCTTTCAAAATTTTAGGCTCAGTAGTTTCGGAAGAAGGGGGGAGGAGGAATGGTCAATTTTCATACATTTTCTGAAGTAACTTTAAAACTATTTATTTTAGAATTAAAAAAAATAAGCCCTTTTATTTGATATGTCACACGGTACAGTGTGCAAAACTTTTTTTTAATTTTCTCATTGGCTCCCAAAAGTGACCCCATAATTCAAAATTCATTTATTTACGTAACACGTATCTCAGAAATTGATATACCTACGGTATATGTACGGTATGTGTTTGATTGATTCTTAGCAAATTGGCTAAATAAAGTATAAGAGTTCCGTTTTTTAATTCGGCCATACGGAACCCTAAAAAGTAAACTAAATCGAAACAGCATGAGATACACAAGTTTGGGAATAATTAAACGCTTTTTCACTCAAATCTTTGGTGTCTAGAATATTCAACATATTTTCTAAACATCAACATAAACCTCAACAGAACTTTTGACAACACACAAAAAACCAATGACATTATGATTATCTAAGCAAAAAACCAAATCAACTGACATAAATCCTTAATAAATCATTATGTAGTAAAATTTATGTAACATCTTGGTAAAATACAAAAAAATGTAAGAGACAAAGAAAAAAAAACATTAAAGAAAATGCGCGATTCGGGGTGTGTCTTGCAGGTAAAACCCTCGTACCCTAGAAGCGAATTCGCGTCTGCTACGAGTACGAGTTTGGGCGAAAAGGCTTCGTCTATTATCAGCAGCTGCAGGATCTGCTTGTCTTCGATACTGGACCCTGCAGCTTTGACGTGCGGTCACAGGTTTTGTGAGAAGTGCCTAACGAAGTACTGGCGGGTACGGGAGAAGCCGGATTACATCGTGTGTCCGCTGTGCCGAGCTTGCGCATTTAACGTGGATTTTGCTAAGGTTCGTTACAAAGAGATTAAAGATAATATAGAGAGGCTAGTCTCAGTGACTTTTGGTAGACACGCATTGTCCTCACGCATGGGACATGACATATGTAGGCGTAGACTTTTATCCACTGCTGGCACAGCCACTGTACTATCACACCCGCGCGTCCGAAACTTCACATTGGTGAATCATTTGGGTTAGGTTAGGTTAGAACAGTGACCCTTAACGCGCGACGGCGAGCGAGCGAAGCGAGCGCTGGCCCGGCAGCGGCCGCCGAGCGCCATATCCCCTCTATTTTTGGTTAGATGAGGCGGTGAATGTTTCGTATATTAGACGATGAAAGCCTCAGGGTCATTGACCTTGATTTCAAGGTCAATGGTACTCGTAGTGTAATTTTTTTTTCGGCGTCTATTATTTGCGTTTGTACAGTGGTTCCCAGGCCGCACAACGCTTACTACCTACTATTATATTCACCTACAAGTTGCCTGTTTCTATGGCGTAACTCTTATACCTTCTGACCTACTGAACCGGCCCCGTAGAAGGGGCCCGCCGGGTACTTGTAGCTTCATACCTAAACTGCGAAGTGTCCCATCTGTATTAATCTGTGCCACTGGTCATATAGACTAAGAGGTCACAGGATTTTTCATAACGATCATGGATACGGTTAGATTTACTTCGATGGGTTGTAAAGTAGTCCCCTAATGTGAATGACGTCGGTCTGCCTGCTCTGAGTGGTTGCAACTTCGAGTTATAGCGCTTACAAGAGGCGTCATTGTTGCGAAAAAAAAACGATCAGAGAAATGGTCAGTTTTGGTACACATTCAAAGTATGGCGTCTCCGCAGATGAAACAAGTTGGTCTGCCGGCTCTCAGTGGTTGCATTTCAGAGCTATGATGCGCGCAACATTGTTGCGAAAAAAAAAAACGATAAGAGAAATGGTCAGTTTTAGTACCCATTCGAAGTATGGTGTCTCCACTGGTGAAACGAGTTGGTCTGCCGGTTCTCGGTGGTTGTATTTCAGAGCAATCGTTGTGTATACGCTTATTTGTGGAGAAAGCCTAAAAAATACATCGAAAAACGGGACAATAGGCGACTTTTTCAAGTGCACGCCGGCCGGTGTCGTACCCCCACCCTCCACCGGCGCCGAGAACCACCCGCTACGCGAACGTTCCCCCTGTAAAGGAATAGGGAAAAAGCTAGAGGTGTCAAGAGGTGTCAATAAGAGAAATGGTCAGTGTTAGTACCTATTCGAAGTATGGTGTCTCCACAGGTGAAAAGAGTTAGTCTGCCGGCTCTTAGTGGTTGTATTAGAGCTTTGTTATACGAAAGCCGCTTAGTTATACAAAAATTCAACTTAACGGTAATCAATAAAATAAAGAATGAAATCGAACAAATCCAATTTTTAATCATTCAACTTATTACTTTGGGTAAATCACAGATTAATAATTTTGTAGAATATAGCTAAGACTTAGAGTTAAATATTTACTTACTTCTAACATTCTATATTTTTTGAATTTTGTAGAATACAAAATTATTTATCTGTGATTTACCCAAAGTAATCAGTTGAATTATTAAAAATTGGATTTGTTCGATTTCATTCTTTATTTTATTTATTACCGTTAAGTTGAATTTTTCTATAAATAAACGCCTTGCGTATAACAATGCTCTGAAATACAACCACTAAGAGACAGCAGACCAACTCATTTGCCTGTGGAGACACCATACTTTGAATAGGAACTAAAACCAGGCCTCTTGCACTGGTACATTCCGCTCGAGATAAGTACCTACAGCTCGCGGCAACTCTGGGTTACAAGTCAGTCATGGTGTACTACGCGCTCAGCGAGCGAGACACGTACGGCCGCCCATGAAAAAATTAAATCTTAGATTTTAAATTTAAGTAGGTATACTATTCACATTATCACTATACTATATATAAATTAGTGATATAGTTACTTTTTGAATGACGAAAATCCATTACGAAATGTCGAGTCTTGTTGCTACCTTTTTTTTACCTACTACCTACTTACTATAGTTGCCGACATTTAACTTGACCTCTCGGCGGAGTGGTGGGGGTTTGTATGCGCGTCGTATTGTTTCAGGAGTAAGGTCCAAAATCGCTTAAAGTAATTAAAGATTAACTTAGGATTAACAAGCAATTGTACCTACCCGCGATCGTCCGATCGCACAAACTTAGCCACTGGTGCGTTGAGGCATCTTTAGTTGTTTTATGACCATGTTCAGGCGACTAAAGTGGCCCAAATGTCACTTTCAATTTTAAGACGTGTTTGTACCTTGTTTACTTTAGAACACTTCTAAATATTATACGAGATGATGGTGTATTAAAAATAATTGCTGATTGTTTGATTGATTAATAAAAAATCAATCAATCTGCCTATCCTTTTCCCAACTATGTTGGGGTCGGCTTCCAGTCTAACCGGATGCAGCTGAATACCAGTATTTTACATGGAGCGACTGCCTGTCTGACCTCCACAACCCAGTAACTGGGTAATACGATACCCCTTGGTAAGACTGGTTGTCAGACTTTCGGGCTTCTGACGACCCGTAACGACTGTCAAAGATCCACGAATGACAACCGGGACCAACGGCTTAACGTGCTTTCCGAGGCACGGAGGAGTCTCGGTATGTAAAGATGGTCACCCATCCACTGACCAACCCCGGCAAGCGTAGCTAAACCTCATGGATCGACCCGTGCGGCTGTTATTACTTAGCCACGAGCTCCTGATTAATAAAAAATAACGTTTGAAAATTATAAGACATTACATTAAAGTGAAACAACTCTAGATAGACTACTCATAAATACAATAAAAGTATAAAAAGTTACCATAATCCCCACCACCACCACCACCATACCATATGGTATGTATGGTATGGTATGGTGGTATGATACCATATTTTATTTTTCTTTGCGGACAGCCCTAGTACTCGGCTAAGCGGCGTAGGTATGTTACGGACGAGTAACGACACAAAGTAATAACAGCTCTCAAGCGCGGCGATTAGGAGCAATTTAGCTTGCGCATGGAGGGGAAAAGATTTTGTAGGCTATTATAAAAGCGGCTTTCTTCAAGATCAAAGGAGTGCAACTTCTGTACGTTAGTACTATTATTTATTCTGTGCTAAAACTGACCATTTCTCTTATTGACACCTCTAGCTTTTTCCCTATTTCTTTACAGGGGGGACGGTTGCGCAGCGGGTGGTGCTCGGCGCAGGTGTAGGGTGGGAGTACGACACCGGCCGTCGTGCACTTGAAAAATTCGCCTATTGTCCCGTTTTTCGATGTATTTTTTAGGCTTTCTCCACAAATAAGCGTCTTGCATACACAACGATTGCTCTGAAATACAACCACCGAGAACCGGCAGACCAACTCGTTTCACCTGTGGAGACACCATGGTTCGAATAGGTACTAAAACTGACCATTTCTTTTATCGTTTTATTTTAGCAAAAATTTTGCGCGCATCATAGCTCTGAAATGCAACCACTGAGAGCCGGCAGACCAACTTGTTTCATCTGCGGAGACGCCATACTTTGTGAATATGTACCAAAACTGACCATTTCTCTGATCGTTTTTTTTTTCGCAATAATGACGCCTCTTGTAAGCGCTATAACTCGAAGTTGCAACCACTCAGAGCAGACAGACCGACGTCATTCACATTAGGGGACTATTCTACAACCCATCGAAGTAAATCTAACCGTATCCATGATCGTTATGAAAAATCCTGTCACCTCTCGGTCTAATAAGTATCGGCTTAGTATCGGTTTACGATTTTGTTCGCTATTTCCCGTCTAACAATGTAAAGCCTCACTTACACGATGCAAGAGGCATACAATAAAATTGCATCGTCGAACTAACGTTACACTGTTTAGAATTAGATGGTGCAACTTTTATTGTCGCTACAACTTATGGAGCAAGCAGTTAAATTGCACTGTGTAAATCAGACTATAGGCTGAGTTCAGTTAAGTAGTACTTGTTTAGAGGCATGAGGAACAGGGTGTAATGTTCACTCATCCTCCATAGAAAAGGGAGGATACAGACGGGTGTTGTGTCTGGTGGGCTACTGCCCGACGATTAATGTCGGGTCGTTGTATATATGCTAGTCGCGTGGTAAACTCTAATTGCGCGATGCAGGATTTCGTAACGTCATGTCATTGTGATGCGTAGTTCGTATTTGGCGATGTAGATGCCGCCACACTTGAAGTTAGTTGATAAAAAAGGCACTTTTTAAATTACTGTCATAACATTTTTAGAAAACTCTACAGTGCCTTTGAGCAATACACTGTTCTGACCCCTCAGTGGCAGCCTGTAGAGTCTTTGTAGAACTGGAGTACGGCTACTATGACGTGAAAAAACATCATGAATCCATCATGGATCCGTTGAGAAAAAAGGATGGTGCTTTAGGTCCTATATAGCTCCGTCTCTCTCTCACACTGGAACCGTTCAACTTCTGCCCTGCTATAAGAGTTCATAGTAATCACCAGGTGTATTCAGAGCTTTAAGGAAATGCTGTTTGTAAAGATGAAACTGTCTTTGGTAGCTGTACTGCAACTGAGATTCTGGTGTACATGTAGTATCCAACTAGCTTAATCAGGCGTTTGTTTAATAGCCTAGCCTTTTAACTTAACGCACTGGATTTTCAACTCTCGGTGTTAAAAAATGGCCGCGGTATTTTTACGTCCCTGCGAACGTCGCCGTCGGCTTAATATTAATTCGCACACATATCAACTCGGAAAGTGATCGTCACCGTATCGCCTTTCGCCACGCCGTCAAACAGGCGTCAACCTAACGTAAGCACGTAAGCAAAGCGGACCAGCAGCTCCGATACGTCGACTCGGCAACAGCTAGGCGACGACGCCGCGTTTACGTCAAAAACAGATATTGGAAAATTTAAAAATTAAGAATAAATAGTTCCTGATCTTGACCACGAATCAAACCGAACGAACGAACCAAACCGAACGAACTAAACCGTTGATTAGCTAGTTGGCTGCGACATACACACATCAAGTTTGTGATCACTAGCAAAGGCTGTTTTTTTTTTTTAAATGTAACTTTATCAAGAAAAAGTGTTTACGTTATATATCTTTTTTAATAGAAATACACAGTGTACTTTATTGTATGTAACGTAAACACTTTTTCTTGATAAAGTTAAATTTAAAAAATATAGATCAGCTTTTGCTAGTGATCACGAATTTTTTTTTATGTGTGTACATAATACAAGTAAAATGTAACATTTTCAACAGAGAGAAAAACGAGAATCAACAGAAGACTTCAGAAAAACTTTCACAGAAATTACCAAAATGAATGAACCAGACTTCAACAAAGTGTTGGTATTTTGCTTCAAGATTAGTGTTCTTGTACCCGCTTTGTACTGTTTAGTGAAATGGCTAAAGATACCACTTGTAAATCTATTCTCCAACATACGTAGCCATCAAATAACTTAATTGAAATTGTCTATAATGTTCTGCTATAGTATTGTGTAATAGTTAATTTAATATTTATATAATAAAGACGAAATGTAACAACATTATTTTTTTCACTTAGCCCCTTTGAATAGGGTAAGGGTTCAGGCATCCAATATTTCCATGAACCTGATTAACCCTTCGTATTCGGAACGTAGATCTACGCGAGACGGCTATGGCTATTTAATTGTTTTGTTATTTTTCTTTCGCCTGTAACTTATGCATTTGCACTCTACTAAAACATGTGCAACTTATGTGAAAAATTATTTTCACAAACCCGCAATATTTTTGAAAGACCCATCCAACAACACCCCACACTATGGTGTAGATGAGAAAAAAAAACATACCCATTTTACGTGTACAGAAGGAACCCTAAAAAAATTTTTTTTTCATGATTTTATTTCACCAAATTACCACTTAGTCGGCGTGACGAATATGTATATCCATGCCAAATTATAGCTTTCTAGTACTAAGAGTCTCTGAGCTATTAGTGCGGACGGACAGACGGACTGACGGAAAACTTTTACAAAAAAAAATACAACCAACTTCCAAAAATAACACTGACTTGGAATCTCTTATTTCTTTCGGTAACTTATTATAAAGCTGTGCTCCCTCAAATTGGATGGTTCTTTTTCCGTACTCCTAATAGACTAAGAGGTCACAAGATTTTTCATAACGATCATGGATACGGTTAGATTTACTTCGATGGGTTGTAGAGTAGTCCCCTAATGTGAATGACGTCGGTCTGCCTGCTCTGAGTGGTTGCAACTTCGAGTTATAGCGCTTACAAGAGGCGTCATTGTTGCGAAAAAAAAAACGATCAGAGAAATGGTCAGTTTTGGTACACATTCAAACTATGGCGTCTCCGCAGATGAAACGAGTTGGTCTGCCGGATCTCAGTGGTTGTATTTCAGAGCTATGATGCGCGCAACATTGTTGCGAAAAAAAACGATAAGAGAAATGGTCAGTTTTAGTACCCATTCGAAGTATGGTGTCTCCACAGGTGAAACGAGTTGGTCTGCCGGTTCTCGGTGGTTATATTTCAGAGCAATCGTTGTGTATGCAAGACGCTTATTTGTGGAGAAAGCCTAAAAAATACATCGAAAAATGGGACAATAGGTGAATTTTTCAAGCGCACGCCGGCCGGTGTCATACCCCCACCCTACACATGCGCCGAGAACCACCCGCTGCGCGACCGTCCCCCCTGTAAAGGAATAGGGAAAAAGCTAGAGGTGTCAAGAGGTGTCAGTAAGAGAAATGGTCAGTTTTAGTACCTAATCGAAGTATGGTGATTCTGTGATTTACCCAAAGTAATAAGTTGAATTATTAAAAATTGGATTTGTTCGATTTCATTCTTTATTTTATTGATTACCGTTAAGTTGAATTTTTCTATAACTACAGCGCCTTGCATATAACAAAGCTCTGAAATACAACCACTAAGAGCCGGCGGACCAACTCTTTTCACCTGTGGAGACACCATACTTCGAATGTGTACTAAAAGTGACCATTTCTCTTATCGTTTTATTTTCGCAACAATGTTGCGCGCATCATATCTCTGAAATGCAACCACTGAGATCCGGCAGACCAACTTGTTTCATCTGCGGAGACGCCATAGTTTGAATGTGTACCAAAACTGACCATTTCTCTGATCGTTTTTTTTCCGCAACAATGACGCCTCTTGTAAGCGCTATAACTCGAAGTTGCAACCACTCAGAGCAGGCAGACCGACGTCATTCACATTAGGGGACTACTCTACAACCCATCGAAGTAAATCTAACTGTATCCATGATCGTTATGAAAAATCCTGTCACCTCTCGGTCTATAACTGAAGGCAGTTTTATACTATCCCTATTCCTAGTGTAGTGAGATATGAGATATGTCCCGCTAACCCAACATTATTGCTTGTACAAGACAAGATCAATGAAAATACCTAAAACTAGTTGCTTTTTGTCTATTATTTTTAAAATTAAAATCCACAAAATTTTAGTAACTAAATCAATTATTGCTACAATTGTATTAGAATGTGGTCTAAATCCGTACTGATGTTCATAATAGAAAGTCTATTTCGTTAATATAAATGGACTTTACACTGTATTATCTGCCTAGCTTTTTCTCAATTATGTTGGGGTCGGCTTCCAGTGTGACTGGATGCGGCTGAATACCATTTAACATGCAACAGCTGCCTATCTAACCTCCACAAACCAGTTACTGGGTATGGTAAGACTGGTTGTCAGACTTTCTGGCTTTTGCAGATAATTTGGCTTAATTGTGTTTTGGATGTTGTTTGATTCCATTTTAGTGTACATAATCAATGAGTGATTAATTTACTAAGGCCGGTCACATATTTTATGAGGAGTCGGCCATTTATGAATAATCACAACTTAGGTTCATGCATGACAGTAAATTTGTATGCAACACTTACCCTTCTAGTAGGTGTAGGAACACTAGGAGCAGGCACATTGCGGCCATGCTGATTGCTCTTCAGGTCAGCTCTCTGTCTGGCAGGCGTCATGGCACCTCGTAAGTTGGAGCGAGGGGTGCTTAGGGAACTGGGTGTTCCATAGTTGAGAGGGGAGCTCATGTCTATGTCTGTACCTGGTTATTAACAATATAATATTATAAATGAGAAAGTGAGTTTGATTGTTTCTGACGCTTTCACGCTAAAACGGCTAAACGGATTTGGATAAAATTTGACACATGGGTAGGCCATGATCTGGATTAGGACATAGGATACTTTTTATCCTGATATTACGTTCCCCTGGTATAATTTTCTACCTCCACGCGGGCGAAGCCGCGGGCAAAAGCTAGTTAACAATATTTTCAAGTTATTATGACTATATCTACTTACTCTGTAGTGATGTTTAGGTGTTCTTTATTTAAGGATTGCCAACAACTGGTATATGATAAAAGATATTCAAAACAATACATAAGAACTTGCACAACATGCACATTCAATTATATCTTACTTACACAATAATAACAAGTGTAATGAAATATGTATTTTTAGTTTTTTATGTACATATGCCAGCAGGTCAAGACAACCGAAACTGTGAAATTTTCCCAATCAACTTTGAACCTAATACTTCAGCCATAAAAATGAAAATGTATTAAAGAAATTTGACAGATTGTAGTAGCTTGATGTGCTGGCGTCTGTACTTACAAATTATAATTATAGACTCAGCAGATACACACAAAGGTAATAACTAAATAATATTTGTAAGAGTAAACAAAAGTAACTGGGGCATTTCTACGCAAGCATAAAAATGCAAAGTGCTAACACTACTTTTAGGTAATTTATGGAAATTCATGTTCAACAATATTTCAAATCAATCATTGATTTGAAATATTGAATTTCTTGTTTATTTCCTGTGTGGTTACAAAAATATGAGTATGTTAAACCAGCTGGCTAACTAGCTATTCACAGAATATCATCACAGTCTAAAAATCATACAGTCGTCCAACGAAGACGTCTAGACAGGGCAATCGTGCGGGGTGTGAGGGGCGAGACGCGGGTAAGCCGATCCCGAACTGCGAACAAAACGATGTTAGTAGTTCGGGATATGTTATTCAGGGCTAACGCGTGTTTATTTTTTATTTGTTTATTTAAAATGGTGCATACGACGTGTGCTGTGAGTGATTGCAAGTCTTATATATTATAATTAAGTATATTATAATTATGAAAGTGTTTGTTTGTATGTTCCGTGTCAAGATGGTGGACTTTTTTATTATTTACTAAGGGTGAATTTCGAGATGGTGGACGTAATTTTTTATAATTTGATATGGGTGTCAATTTTGAGTTTAATTGGGGTGCTTGTTACGAAAAAGCCATCCTTTTTTAAATCCAAGATGGCGGACGTAATTTTTTTTATAATTTGATATGGGTGTTAATTTTGAGTATAATTGGGGTGCTTGTTACGAAAAAGACATCCTTTTTGAAATCCAAGATGGCGGATGTCATTTTTTTATAATTTGATATGGGTGTCAATTTTGAGTATAATTGGGGTGCTTGATACGAAAAAGGCATCCTTTTTGGAATCCAAGATGGCGGAACTGTAACTTATATGTATAAAATGAAATTAAGGAAATAATAGTAATGACATAGGTGTCATTTTCATGGTTTTTGAGTCCAAGATGGCGGATGCAAAAATTTTCAAATTTTTCGTCATGGGTGTCATTTTCATGGTTTTTGAGGTCGCTGAAAACGATAATGAGGTCATGACGAAAAATTTGATAATTTTCGCAGCCGCCATGTTGGATTTTCATTTTGACTTCACTATCGGCTTTACCGTCCTAGAAAACCATAGAAACGATACCCATGACGAAAAATTTGAAAATTTTCACAGCCGCCATCTTGAATTTTGATTTTAATCTCGTTATCGTCATCAGCGACCTCAACAACCATGATAATGACATACATGTCGAAAAAAATAAAAGAACTTCTAAGAATAATAATATAACTTAAAAGAAAAATAATAAAATAATTTGAAAAAAAAAACTTAAGAAATAAGCAGGCACTCAAATGTCGTTTATAATAATAATAATGTTAATGACGATGTTGATCTCAAATAAACAAATTAATTAATTAATATCGTTTACTTGGGACAACCCTTGCTGTTGCGACAATGTTATAGACGTTGTCGGCATTTACCACGAGATCAAAGGCGTCGTCCTACTGTATGTTTTTATACTGTGATATCATAAACCCTTTGTGTGCCGGAACGCAGATCTTACAACAACAATCAATCTGCCTAGCCTTTTCCCAACTAAGTTGGGGTCGGCTTCCAGTCTAACCGGATGCAGCTGAATACCAGTATTTTACATGGAGCGACTGCCTGTCTGACCTCCACAACCCAGTAACTGGGTAATACGATACCCCTTGGTAAGACTGGTTGTCAGACTTTCGGGCTTCTGACGACCCGTAACGACTGTCAAAGATCCACGAATGACAGCCGGGACCAACGGCTTAACGTGCTTTCCGAGGCACGGAGGAGTCTCGATATGTAAAGATGGTCACCCATCCACTGACCAACCCCGGCAAGCGTAGCTTAACCTGATGGATCGACCTGTGCGGCTGTTATTACTTAGCCACGATCTCCACGAGATCTTACAACAACAATGGCTTTTTAATAAAATTGTTTCATACTAAAGGTTAACCCTATCTATTAAATGAGCAATATTTGTAATCACATTCTTAAAAACGGCTCAACAATTTCAATGAAACTTTCAATATAGGGGCATATGGGGCAAAAAAAATCTAGTTAGATTTGTTAGGATCTGGGAAAATTTGTTTTCTCTATTTTCACCCGAGCAGAGCTTCGACTAAGTATTCATTGTTATATGTTACTGTTTACTGTCAGCCTTCATGATCCCCCTGCTGGGCAAGGCCTCTCCATGCCTGACATCCAGTTATTTTGGTCTACCTACAAGCCCTACGAAATGGTTGAGCTGGATGGTGCTGATCCACGCGTCATGTTCATGAACAGGTGCCGTCAGTTGAGACTGGTCATGTCTTATCTGCCAGGGCTAATATCTTATATTTTGAATTGATTTCAAGTAATTTTTTTTACATTGTTCTCACATGTAGAAGCAACAAGAATAATGTATCCAGGATGTTGTATTACTTATCTTAATTTAAAAGACTGTCCGTGGAGTTTCTCGCCCCTTCTTCTCCATAGAGATCTACGTTTGGAATTGGGCAACTAGCTTCAATTTCTGACTAACTGACCGACTCTTTGACAATTCAAAAGTGCCTGTAATTGGTTTAATTGATATAAATGCTTTGAGTTTTTTTTTCGAGTTTTGACCATTGCTTATCTATTGCTTTTGTCCAGCTTAGAGCATGGAGTATGGTGTTCTTCAGTTCAAATAATACCTAGTAACATACCAAGTGGACTGGAAACTAAGGCACGAGCTGGTGATGTGCCGGGTGCTTCACCAGGAGTGCGCGGCGTCCTCCTAGGAGTTTGTGGAGTCCCTCGCGGAGTACCAGGGGTTCCATCTGAAAGTTATATATATTTTTCTTTGAGAAGCCTTTAAAACACAATAATCGACAGTAATAAAATACTCTTTGTTCTTCAACTGATTTTTACATTACAAGTAGGTATCTAAAAACTGAAGCATTTACAGGTTATTACAACAACGACAACAAGTAATTTCTATTGAATGAGTGCTATTTATCCTCATTTATACAATTATAGCACAGAAATATTACGTTACAATAAGTAAAACATACTATTTGAAGGTGTCCCGGAGGAACGCTGTGGTGTTTCTGGAACAACAAGTTGTTGAGACGAACGGGTCCTCCGCGACGGTGTTGGAGCATCTGACGACGCCTGTGATGCCGGGCGCTTAGATGGAGTAGACATTTTTTCCTTTTGCACTTATCACAGAACTAAATATTACGTTGTTTTCAGAAATATGATAAACAAACGCGGTGGGCGGCGGGCGCACAATAGGTTACTTTTCATTTGGCGCGAAATATTGACAGCAAGTACAGCAACTGTCAGTTTCCACACACACAATAACAAACGAGTTACCACTTATAAAATATCAATCAATCAACTCAGCCAATCGAAGTCCACGGCTGGATATATGCCCTCTCCCAGGCTGTGCCACAACACCCTGTCCTCACTTCCTCAGCCTTCCGCATCCAGTCCAGCTAGATGGACCGACGACCTGAAGAAGGTGGCTGGACTGGCTGGGTCATCGGTAGGTTGCGCGATGATGCTGATGATTGGTGTTATTGGTGTTAATTTATAGCACTGTAGTAAAACCAGAAACCCTTACAGTTTCGCCAAGTCCGTCTGTCCGTCCGCGGTGTAACTGGGAGACCTTTGGTATTAAAAAGCTGCATGCGTAAATATTCATCCCAACTACGGAACTCTTCACTGTGTATGGCTCGACACGCACTTAGCCGGTTTAAAAACCCTGGAACCGAAAATTGATTTATTTCTATGTCATTAGTTTGAACAGACAAATCGACTAATGAAGATAAATAAAATTCCCAGATGTGTGAAAGTTCCAGAAGAACACAGAAGAATTAATCGACTAAATGAAATTGTCTTTGGATGGAGTGCAACTCTATTGTTGTCAACTTTCCATAAACAAGACAAATATTTTTTTTAAATCAATTGATCGTTCATTCACCGCTGATGTTTTTACGGTGTTATTTTATGATAATAAATAAATATAACGATAATTGCGAAATAAAGGCGATTGTGATGCTCAGCAGTATTTAAAATTAGTGCAATAAAATTATCAGAATCAATGTTCTATGCTAAAATATTGATTGGCATTGTAAAAGCTATCTTTGTGCAATCTACCTGCATCGTAGAAAATATTTTCGTGAATAATTATCTTTGACGGGACAAATAAGATACGTTTTAAATGAACAATGTAAAGTGTGTACGCATTATTGCGTAGTACGTATGTTTACTTGTGATTCAGCGGTTCTCCCACAAGGACTGAAGATATTTTGGTAAGTATCGGTAGGTTGCGCGATGATTCATTTTATCTCTGCGTGCATTTCCATTGTAAAGGTCCTGGATACAGTGCTCGCTATTAATATTTAACTAGATGGCACTCCAAGTATGATACACAATTATCACGCTGTATGTATGAATGTAACACGCATAAAATGCAAATTAAGGGGTACTTACCTTTTTTGTCAAATAAAAATAATAATACTTGGGTAGAAGTCTAGAATTTAAGAAATCCCAGCTTATCATCTTTACAAAATTACAAGTGTCTAAGGAGCCAGGGATTATAGAACCGGTGAAGTTTTAAAAGCTCAAAATAAAATAAAATGTTATTGTTTAAGACTGAAACAAAAAAAACTTAGTTTCATCATAAAACTAATCATTTTGTAAAGAGATTATAATTTATTAGGGAGGTATTTTTAATATGTTATGAAAATTACTAAAGTTATGGCTTTACATAGAATCAATAACAACATGGCCTTTTCACTTTCCCTCTTCAAAGTTCAAGGTAGAGTTACAAAATTGATCTTGAGTCTTGAGATTTTCTTTCATAAAAAAAAAAACAGTCTTGCATTTTTATTTTTAGAACCACAGTTCTATTTTTAAATCTGTGATTCATTATTTTGTTATGTTTACTTGATTTCCAACTCATATTTACTAAAAATTATAAAATGGGTAGGTATATTCCCAACCATGTCTTAAAATTCTGGGTTTTTCTGTTTATAATCTATTCCAATTTCAAATAAAAATAATTTTACTCATTCATATTTGCATGCTGAGCCGTTGAGGTGAGAGGTCAGTGACCTCTGTTGCAATGCAATGTACAAAATTTTTAATAACTGACACATGGTGACATTTGAATAGTCATCATTTTTTTAAATGTGTTATTGTAATCTCTAGTGTGTTCTTGAAATTGAAATAGTTTTAAATTTTTTTTTTTTTTTTTTTGTGTGATGGAGACAATGGTTTTAAGAAAGTTCTTTTTTTAAAATCTGTATCTAATTGAAGTTAAGCTCAACCTCATTAATTTAAGGAATCTTTATTCTCAATTACACAGCTACCCGAGTAGAAATGATGATGATTTGTGAATGTTGAAGTCTCTTTTCTGAAATATTTATAGTTGGAAGACTTCAAGGCAGCATTCTAGCTGCCATATTTTAAATATTAAGTTAGATATGTGCGATCATAAATTGCTACACAAGAGAATCAATGACCTCAGTGGGTCAGTGCAAGGTCTTTAAATACTTGCATTGGCACGTGAGTCAGGCAATTTAGTAATTTATTGAAGATTTTATTCAATTTCAGATGTTCTGATCCTATCTTACTTACTTTATTATAAATGCAAAAGTTTGGATGGATGGATGTTTGTTTATTATTCAATCACGCCAGAACGGCTGAACGGATCTGGATGAAATTTGGCACAGAGATGGATTATAGTCTGGAATAGCAGATAGGCTACTTTTTATCCTGGAAAATATATGGTACCCATGGGATAATTTCCGACATCCACGCGGGCGAAGCCACTGGCAAAAGCTTATATTTCTTCTGTACGCGTGTTTGTCACCTAACTCCTCCTAAACGGCTGTACCGATTTGGATGAAATTTTGTGTGTATATTTGAATGGGTTCCTGGATGGTTTGAAAACACAATTGGACCCGGTAGGTGGCGCTGAAGTCGGGTTCTAGGATTATTTAGACAGGACAACGTCTGTCGGGTCCGCTAGTTGATGTATAAAATCTTAATGGTGTATATTTCACTGTTATTGTACTCGTGCCTTCTCTGTATAAGAAGAGGTTTTGCCCAGCTGTGGGACAGTAATAGGCGGGTATTATTGTTATAATTGTAATGTATAACACTTCTGAACAAAATAAGAATCAAATTGTGAATTTAAGTTTTAGCTTTTTACTTAAATGAGATGTATATTAGAGCTAGGTATCAAACCTATTGTTTTGTAGTGAGCTTGAAGCCTGTTGATGCTTGTGTACTTGTTCTGACCTAAATTTTTATGTTAATTATACTACTAACTGTAATTGTAATATCTAAGTAAAAGTTATTACTTCTAGGAATCAAAATCAAAAGTCATTTATTCAAATTAGGCTGAGAATCAGCACTTTTTGAACGTCGAAATTACAGTAAGACAGTCCCCACAAAACGCCCGCCCTTCACCACTTCCTAGTGCTTTAGCTGGGAAGAAGAAGTAGCGGAACAAACTCCCCAGCAGCACAGCTGTCTGTTCAGTTAGAAGAACTAGATTCTATACAATAGTACCTATGCAAAATAATTTACGCAACACAATACAATAAATTATATTTTTGTCAAATAAAATAAACAATTTTAGTACTTAACTCATATAACCTGTCATTATGTAAGCTGATTCTGGAGAAAGAACATAACATAAACATTGTCTTGAGTTAATCACAGCGACTAACTATTCTTATCGAATAAAAAGATCCCTAGTAGGTTTACCTGTAGTACACTACCTATTAAATAACAATACCTATTAGTATTTTCAGAGCATTTCATGACCATACAAACTAAATTAACTCTCTTTGCAAAATACTATTGATTTAATAATTCAATTTTAAAAATCTTCGTAATTTTGCCACAATTTATTTCATGGCAAAAATACTTGTCAAAATTCTCTCACAAGAAACCCAATTTAAAACAAAAGCTTCAGGCTAAGTGCTGATTAAGGAAAACTATTGATTTCTGTAGCTCTGTGTAAAGGGGCATATTTCTCGTAATCTCAAGCAAGGTAATCCTGCCTACCCTTCGAGATGCGAGATCGCATGCGCCAAGCGCTGTTCACCCCTCATGCGGACTCCGCAATTATATGTATATAACTGTATTACCGTACTACGTATCTACGATATCTACAATACTTTGAAACGTTTCGTACGGATTCTATTTGGCGATATTTTGCTTTTTAGTTTTACAGTCTTGTAGCTCGATTTTAGTGTCGTGCATCGCAATTTTAGAGTCTGTAATTATCTAGCTGCTTTACGTCTCACGCTTCTCGAAAAATCTATAAACGTAAGGAGTACTTAACTAAGATACGCTAACGATACTGGACCCTTCTTATCAATTCGTAGAGATGGTTGCACATTACAATATAAGAACTAGCCGTTGCCCGCGGCTTTGGCCGCGTGGATGTCGGAAATTATCCCACGGGAACCTTCTACCGGGATGAAAAGTATCCTATTTTTTTTTTTTTATGTATGGCATCTCGCAGTGTGACCACTTGGGGTCGAGACTGCTTAACCGGACTATCCTGTGGGTGCCTTAAGCGAACTCAAAGCCTCCAGCCAGGGGCAAGTATCCTATGTCTTAATCCAGGTTATAAACTATCTGTATACCAAATTTCATCCAAATCCGTTCAGCCGTTTTTGCGTGAATGAGTAACAAACATACAAACTTTCACATTTATAATATTATAGTAGCATTAACTAGAAGTCTGGGGTTTCTTTCGCTAATTTTATACAGCAAAGTATGTAAACGATTCTAATAAAACAGTACTGCTGGACCAAAATTGATTCAGTCGTTTTCTAGATCATTCCAAACATAAAAACGGAAGCGGAACATGGACGGAACCTATGAACTTTTCTATGTCACGTACCGATCATTTCCTACGTACGAGTAAAAATCAATACCATGGAGGGCGCAGTATTTTTTGTAACGATTCTGACAACGCATGATGCATCACTAATGTTGCTGTTGACCCTACCAATTAACTCAAACGGGTGTGTGAGTTGACCGAAGAGTTCGACGCACAAAACGGACAAATGTATGAAACCTTAATGCGATCGAGAAACCTTAGTTTACCTACGTCACTCAAAAGTGTGACGTATTTGTGAAGCAAAGTTTAAAACTGGACAAAAGGTTAAGTGGTTTGAACCTGAAAAGTTCTGAAGGTAGTTAATTTTACTCAAAAGTTTTACTTGACTATCGCTGTGAGTACAGTTGTGTTTGTTCTTCGTTAATTTGCGAGAAAGAATAAGTAAGTAGGTACTGTCCAAAATAAGCCAATAGATAAACGTTCGATCTTTCACATTATTCCAATTTTCCAAGGGTAGTCTGGTGATGGTCGTTTTGGTTCAAGGGCGGCCAACCCGTCATGCTTTTCCTACAGACGCTCGTTGGTTGTAACCATTGATTTAAAAACTATATATTAGGTCTTTACCTATGAAATTGCCGTTCTGCAGTACTGGCCATTTCAAATCAAAATAATTTTTGTTTGGCTAAGAATTCTAATTTCAAATTAATTTTATTTTAAAAACATGGATATTTTTTTTCCAAAAGTAGTCATTTGTTTATTGATTAGTGTTACATTTTCATCGCATTTCAATCTTTTTCGTCATCATGGATACGTTAAATATCGAGTAATTATGGAATATGAGTACCGTCGTGGCAGCAACGCGGCACAAGCGGCACGCAACATCAACGACGTTTACGGAGCTAACACTACAAACCAACGCACCAACTGTTATTGGTTTGCTCGCTTCCGTTCTGGAAATTTCGACCTGAAAAATGAACCTCGCGGTCGTCCGAAGACTGGTCGACAATTACGAATTAAAGGCGATTGTGGAAGCTGATGATACACAATCTACGGCTGAATTAGCAGCAGCTTTCGACGTTAACCTCAAAACAATATTGGTCCATTTGCGTCAAATTGGCAAGGTAAAAAAGCTTGACAAATGGGTGCCCCACGAACTCGAATGATCGCCAGCGCGAAGTACGCGTCGAGACGTGCCTTGCACTGCTCAACAGACACACAAATGAAGGAATTTTGAACCGCATTGTTACCTGCGATGAAAAATGGATTCTGTTTGATAACCGCAAGCGCTCAGCAAGTTGGTTGGATCCTGGTTCAGCACCTAAACAATGCCCTAAAAGAAAACTTACCCCTAGAAAAGTGATGGTCACTGTTTGGTGGTCTAGCGCCGGTGTGATTCATCACACCTTCTTACCAAACGGGGTGAGCATTACTGCAGATGTGTACTGTGAAGAACTGAACACAATGATGGAGAAGCTGGCACATCTCCAACCAGCATTGGTCAATCGCTCGTCTCCGCTGCTCCTGCACGACAACGCGCGACCTCATACTGCACAGCAGACGGTCTCCAAGTTGCAAGAACTGGGGTTGGAAGCTCTCCGTCATCCGCCCTACTCACCAGACCTTGCGCCTACAGACTACTACTGTAGTGTATCTATTTAATAGATATGTAAACACTGTCTCACACACACAAGTGTCAGGTAGCTGTCACTAATGTCAACTGTCAGTCACGAGGAATGGCGGGAAGACAGACGTGAAGCGTACCGGGAACTATGAACTTGGATGTGCTGGTGAGCCTGTGAATAACCGTGTTAATAGCCCTGTTATATAATAAACGGACACTACAAGTGGCGACGAGGATAAAGGTCAGAAACTTAAATAATATTACCTAGTAAAAGTTTGTATGTATGTGTATCTTACCTACTTAAGAATAATTGGCAATATAAAAAATTCCATACCTACTGGCATAAAGTATTTCAAGCAGAAGGAAGGATTCTGTTAGTTTTATTGTAATTGTACTAAACCTTATGACTTTATGAGGTATTGTTTGCATTGGAAATGATGGACTCAAAGATGCATCGATTTTAGACTACCATAAAAACACTGCATTCTATATCAAATAAAAATAACGACTAAGTACTAAAATCACATTCATGACATTATTAGAAGTGTTATTGAGCATAATCAAGTACACAGACAGTGTATACAGTTCTTTTACTTTAATTTACTTGCACAAGAAACTACTTCCTTAGTCACTAGGATAGGGACAAGCTAATGATGATTCATTTGAATTTATACTAAATGTTTTTGAGTTTCATTTGGCTGCTAACGGCAGATCAAGTTAAGACAACAATGTTTGAACTATAATAGTACCTACTTTGGGAATATGTTAAACCAACTAGTACCTAAGAGTACCTACCTACAATATTGTAGTCAATTGAAAAAAAAAAACTAATCCTGTAGGTACTGTAATGACTTCAAGTAACTGTGACTGTGTCAAGTGTTGCTAACCTATTTATTAATTCTATGGAAAGTCTACTTGATCATCACAGAGTACTTTATACTGTACTGAAATTCATTATTTATCTATACCTCAAACGGTATCTAAGAAAAAAAATTACACATTTGCTGAAATACAAGCTTAAGCCGTGATTTTAATTTGTGTGACCTTAAGTTCTATAAGTTCATGCTAAGTTTAATTTAAAAAAAGGAGGTATTAATTGTTTAAAAAAAAAATTGGAAAAAAATATAGTCTTGTATGTTCTACAACTTAGGTACCTACCAATCAAATGGATAGTAAGTAGATTCTGTAAAAGAATATCAATGAAATGTGTGATAATGTGTGTATAGAATAAAACAGACCTAGGTAAGATAGGTCCTCATTGATAAAAAAAAAAAATAAAAATAAGTGCAGTAGGTAAGTTATCATGGATTAGTATTTAGGTACTTATACATATAATTACACCTTCTTCCTATGGGGTATGCAGAACTACAGAACTCCATCTGCTAAAATCGTTACATACTCCTTTTATACCTCCATTATACAGATAATTAGGTATGTTACTGGATAAATAATTATAGTTACAAGTATCCTTTAATTTTTGTATGACAATCAACATATAAAATTATTGTTTAAAGGTGTCCATTCAATGATATCTAATTTAAAAAAAATATATATATAATATACATACATACAAACATAAAAGGTTCATAGCAGCAACATTGATTTAATTAGATGTATGTTATTTAGATTAGATTTAGCAAGCAGTGGACTAAGGAGACCACCAGGCCTTGCCCGACTTAGGTCGTGGGTTCGAAACCAGGCAGGCATTTGGTGTATTTTCACTCATCACCACTATTCATCAACGGTGAAGGAAAACTCCGTGAGGAAACCGGCATGTCCGAGAACCAATACTTCGAAGACATGTGACATCTACCAGTACGCACTGTTTCCGCGTGGTAGATGGGCATCCATTAAATTGGACGCATGGGCATCCATTAAATTGGACGCATTGGGCATCCATTAAATTGGACGCATGGGCATCCATTAAATTGGACGCATGGGCATCCATTAAATTGGACGCATTGGGCATCCATTAAATTGGACGCATGGGCATCCATTAAATTGGACGCATTGGGCATCCATTAAATTGGACGCATAGGGCATCCATTAAATTGGACGCATGGTCATCCATTAAATTGGACGCATGGGCATCCATTAAATTGGACGCGTGGGCATCCATTAAATTGGACGCATTGGGCATCCATTAAATTGGACGCATTGGGCATCCATTAAATTGGACGCATTTAACATCCCTTAAATTAGCATTTTCCTTACAGGTGACTCATCATGTCAAGCTTATTACCACCTCCGGAAAAATTAGACGTTGAGGGAGACCCGGCTTCATTAGGGTTAAGATGGGAAAAATGGAAGAGATCTCTTAAAATTTATTTTGATGCTACTGACACTACAAAATCTGCGAAAAAGAGAGCACTATTGCTGCTACTAGGAGGTGCAGGCCTTCAAGAGATTTTCTATAATATACCAGGAGCAAGTGTAGAGGAGTCTGAGGGAATTGACGTTTTCGAAGTTGCTGTTGACCGTCTTGATAACTATTTTCTTCCAAAGCAAAACAAGACATATGAAAGACATGTTTTTCGTCTTATCAAACAAAACGAAGGAGAAAGTTTTGAAAAATTTGTAGTAAAACTTCGAGATCAAGCCTCAAAATGTAAATTTGAAAAACCAGATGAACACATAGTCGACCAGATTATAGAAGGATGTTCCTCTTTGGAGTTGAGGAAAAAGATTTTGATCATGGGAGACGGAGTTACTTTGGACAAGGTGGTGATTGAAGCCAATACATTGGAAGTAGTAAATCACCAACTCAAAGATTATGCACAAGGAGACAAAATCAAAACAAATGAAGTCAATGCAGTTGCAAACAAAAATACGAGATACATACGAGGAAGACAAGATAATAAACCAGATAGTGACGTACGTACGTACGCGACAGTCAGGTGCAGTAGATGCGGAAGTGTTGCACACAAACCTCAAGATTTGAATTGTCCGGCAAAAGGAAAAAAGTGTCATAATTGTAATAAGATAGGACATTACCAGAGATGTTGTAGGTCAAAAGAAATGCGAAACAAACGGAAATTTGAACAAAAACCGGAAGGAACTAGATATAGTAAACAACCACGTAAAGACAACGCAATAAATTCTTTAGAAAATGAAGAGGTACAATATATATTTAACATGAACGATGATGCGACGGTAGAATGTGACATTGGAGGAATAAAACTAAAGATGTTAATTGATTCAGGGTGTAAATTAAATTTAATATCTGAAGATGCCTGGAATTATCTGAAAAGTAAGAAAGTAGTTTGTTGCAAACAGGTTAAAGAACCGAATAAAATTCTCGTAGCTTATGGTAGTAAAACACCTTTGGTTGTTAAGGGAAGTTTCGAAACAACTATAGGAGTAAATGAAAAAACGAAACAAAGTACCGTATATGTAATAAAAAATGGTTCGAGAAACTTATTAGGCAAGGACACAGCATTACAACTAGGGGTATTGAAATTGGGTATCGGTGTCAATCAAATTCAGGAACCAGCACCATTTCCAAAATTTAAAGACGTTCTGGTTGAGATACCAATTGACGACGCTGTTAAACCTGTAACGCAACCTTATAGAAGAATACCAATTCCCATCGAAGATAAAGTTAATGAAAAAATAAAGGAGTTATTGCATGCAGATATTATTGAGGAAGTACATGAACCATCCTCTTGGATTTCTCCGGTAGTACCTATAATGAAAGACAATGGGGATGTCAGGTTATGTGTAGATATGAGGCGAGCCAACGCAGCGATACTCAGAGAGAACCATCCGTTACCTTGTATGGATCAGTTACTGCCCAAAATCAGAAAAGCTAAATATTTCTCCAAATTAGACATAAAAAACGCCTTCCATCAAATTGAGCTCCACCCAAATTCAAGGCATATCACAACATTCATAACGTCAACCGGGTTGTACAGATACAAGAGATTAATGTTTGGAGTAACATGTGCACCTGAGGTTTTTCAAAAGATCTTAGAGAAAATGCTGGTTAAATGTGAAGGGGTTGTTAATTTTATCGATGATATTTTAATCTTTGGAAACGAGACCGAACACGATTTACGACTGTCAAAAGTATTGAAAGTCCTACAAGAAAACAATGTTTTGCTTAATAATGATAAATGTATATACAAGGCTGAAAAAATAAACTTTTTAGGTCATGAACTATCATCAGAGGGGGTCAGACCACTATCTAAATATATTGACAGCATTTCAAAGTTTAGGGTTCCAAAAACAATTGACGAACTGCAAAGTTTCCTCGGACTAGTTAATTATGTTAACAAATGGATACCTAATTTAGCAACGAGATGCGAACCTTTAAAAGAGTTGTTAAGACAAAAACTGGGAAAAAAAGTAAGCATAGAAAGCCTTTGGACAGATAAACAACATGAAGCATTCAAAAACTTAAAAGAAGCACTAACGAAGATAAGAACTCTCGGATATTACGATGTTATGGATAGCACGCAAGTCATCGCAGATGCTAGCCCAGTTGGGCTTGGGGCAGTACTAGTACAAATTGACGAGAATGGTTCTAGGATTATAGCATACGGAAACAGAACCTTAACAGACTGTGAACGAAGATACAGCCAGACGGAGAAAGAAGCCCTGGCTCTTGTCTGGGCTATAGAACATTTTAATATCTTTCTTTTCGGGAAACAATTTGACTTAGTAACCGATCACAAACCATTGGAGTTCTTATTTAGTCCTAAATCTAAACCTTGCGCCCGTGTTGAGAGATGGGTTTTACGGTTACAAGCGTACCGCTATAACATAAAATATAAGCCTGGAAAGACAAACATTGCAGACCCTTTATCACGCCTGTGCATACTAAGCTCTACTGTTAACACAGTAGTAGAGGATCATGTACATCAAATTGTGCAATTAGCGAGACCACAAGCAATACCTATGCAAGATATAATCAAATATTCGAATATGGACCCGGAAATCATCACTGTAAAGAAAGGAATTTATAACAACCAATGGGATGAATCGGGCAAGAATTACAAAATATTTGGAAATGAATTATGTTTCCACGAAAACGTTCTACTAAGAGGAAACAGAATCGTTATCCCTGGGAAATTGAGAAAAATGGTATTAGATGCAGCTCACGAAGGTCACCCAGGCATCGTAGCAACGAAGAATCGTTTACGAACCAAAGTTTGGTGGCCACAGATTGATAAAGATGCTGAGTCGCTGGTAAAGAGTTGCAAGGCATGCACTTTAGTGGGGCTACCTAATCCACCTGCGTCGATGAAACGACGCGAGCTCCCAGCAGAGCCATGGATCGACACCGCTATTGATTTGTTAGGACCTCTTCCAAATAATGATTACCTGTTAGTAATCATTGATTACTACAGTCGCTTTAAAGAGATAAAAATAACCAAGACTATTACAAGCGCTCAAATAATAAAATTGTTAAAAGAAATTTTTAGTCGACTAGGCTACCCAGTCTCTATCACCGCTGATAATGGACGACAGTTTGTTAGCGAAGAATTTAAGATTTTTTGCAAAGAATGCAATATAAGGCTCTTTAATACAGTTCCCTATTGGCCCCAGATGAATGGAGAAGTTGAGCGACAAAATAGAGATATAGTAAAGCGCTTAAAAATTAGTCAAATAGAACACAAGGACATCAGAGAAGCTCTCTATGAATATCTCATGATGTATAATTCAACCCCACATTCGGTTACGGGAAAGACACCTTCGGAACTTTTCTTTAAGAGACAGAATAGGGACAAAATTCCTATGATAAGAGATATAAGTGAGAAAGCAGACGACTCAGAAGTTAGAGACAGGGATAGATTGCAAAAAGAAAAAGGAAAGGAATATGGAGATAGGAAGAGAAGAGCTTCAGATCCAGAGGTTACAGAAGGCGATAAGGTTTACATAAAAGAGATGGAAAGATCTAATAAACTATCCAGCCATTTTAATCCTACTCCACATGTAGTGGAACGAGCTACTGGAGGGGATGTTACTGTTAGAAATGAGGAAACCGGGCAAACACTGAGAAGGAACATTGTTCATTTAAAAAGGGTGGAAGGTCAGTGGCAGTCAGTCCAAAATGACAAAACAGATAACACAGACATAGAAGTTCAGTTATAAACTTTATATTTCTGTATTGGTTTTGATTTGATTACAGAATATAATTTAAATAAACAAGTTTAAGATATTGGATTTTGTTTAATTGTTAGATGTAGTTAATTGAGTAAAACAAATATAATAAGAAAGGGATGTAGTGTATCTATTTAATAGATATGTAAACACTGTCTCACACACACAAGTGTCAGGTAGCTGTCACTAATGTCAACTGTCAGTCACGAGGAATGGCGGGAAGACAGACGTGAAGCGTACCGGGAACTATGAACTTGGATGTGCTGGTGAGCCTGTGAATAACCGTGTTAATAGCCCTGTTATATAATAAACGGACACTACAACTACTTTTTCCAGAATTTGGATAACTTCTTGGCGGGAAAAAAATTCAATTCCCGAGAGGCAGTACAAAATGCCTTTGAAGAATTTGTTGCCTCCCGATCAGCTGATTTCTTTAAGAAGGGCATCAATAAACTGCCACTGCGTTGGCAAAGATGCATTGATTGCATGGGTGATTACTTCGATTAATACAAATAAAAAATACATGAAAAAAATTCGTTTACTTAAATTTTTTCATACAAAACGGCAATTTCATAGGTAAAGACCTATTATAAGTCAATGGTTGTAACACATCTTTCTTTGAAATTTTTGAACTAATAGGTGTCTTGTGCACTCTATCTATAGGTTTCTGTGAAAGCAAAAAATAAAAATTTGGAGAAACAAATTCAGTACTTATAAGCCTCCAAAAATTAGCTTTTTTGCACAAATACCTGAATATTGGCCGTTCATAATGTATTCATAAATTGTAAAAGTAAAGAAAACATCTCCATAGGTAAGTACCTTGCACATGTAAAGGCTCTTACAGACAGGCGATTGAGGCGATATCGCGTCGCGACGCGATATTGCGATATTATATCCGTAGAACAATTTCTATGGAATCGCGCGCGACCATACACACAGGAGCGACGCGATATCGCCTCTGTCTATAAGAGCCTTAATGGAGATTCTAAATGACAAACATTTATATCACAAACTTAGGCTTACTCAAAAACACGTATTTCCTGGAACAAGTTTTATGTTTCCGCACACTATTTTTCGTTCAATGTTATCGTGTTCTCGGAAAGAGCTAGTGACTAAGTAATAACAGCCGCACGGGTCGATCCATCAGTCTTGCCGGGGTTGGTCCGTGGATGGGTTACCATCTTTACATACTGAGACTCCTCCGTGCCTCGGAAAGCACGTTAAGCTGTTGGTCCCGGCTGTCATTCGTGGATCTTTCACAGTCGTTACGGGTCGTCAGAAGCCCGAAAGTCTGACAACCAGTCTTACCAAGGGGTATCGTATTACCCAGTTACGGGTTGTGGAGGTCAGATAGGCAGTCGCTCCATGTAATGGTATGGTATTCAGCTGCATCCGGTTAGACTGGAAGCCTACCCCAACATGGTTGGGAAAAGGCTAGGCAGATTGATTTTGTTATCGTGTTCTCACTTGCTTGTTCGTCATTCAGCAATACTCACTCTGTTATGTGCCAATTTGTAACTTGATTATGTCGCTCTTTTAACAACTACAACTAGGATTACTCCCTTTCTCCTAAACTCTTCATCAAGAATCTTCAAGAAAGCATTAAACGCACGCATGTCTCAAATATTCCTTTGTTTTAATAACTACGTAAATACCGATGATATCAGTGGTTTTGATAATCGATTGTTATTATTTCTTTAAAGCTGAGTCATTGCTTGATTTCCATAATGTTACATCAGGAATTATTTACTTACGTATCTGCCTACTTGCTAGTTGCTAGCTTGCTAGTTTTGTACCAGCTAGAGGCATAATGTGTATTCTCGCTGTAAGCGTAGCGTAATGTAGAGAAACTAAGATTCTCTCTCGGTGGAAATCCGTCAAGATCCTCTCTCGGTGGAAATCCGTCCATTTTGCAGAAAATCGTCTCCTTTAAAACAAGGTATTTCAAAGAGAACAGTTTATCCCGTTGGGATAACAACCGTTTCCCGTCACGTCAAACAATTCCCTGCAAAGATTCATCGCATTCCGGAAATTCTGATCTAAGCCCTCAAGTCCTAAGGTCCACATTTCCGGAATATTTATAACACAAAACTAGGGATTTAAGTCTTTAAAAGGTTTAACTTAAATAACGCACAACCTCCGGATCATTGTACTCATCATTATGAACAACTTTTCTCTCCTAACTCGTTCTAAAATGTACAGAAGATTGACGAGATATTCGAACATAAATGTAGGGAATACTGTTTTTTTTTCGCTATTTCAGGTTTGGTCCCATCCATAGTAAAAATTGTTCATAATGATGAGTACAATGACCCCTTAATAGGTCGTGCGTTATTTAAGTTATACCTTGTATACGGGATGAAATTTAAAACATGTTCCAAATCGTAATGGGAGATTGTACCTACTCATCATTGTGAACAACTTTTTACTATGGGACCAAACCTGAAATCGCGAAAAAAAAATCTGCTGTTCAGTACATTTTGACGAGTTTGATGTAGATAAATGTACTGAACAGCTGATTTTTTTTCTCTCAACAAGTTCAGTGGAAAAATCAGTTTTCTTTTGTGGTGTCCTCGAAACTACACAAGTATGAACCCGAAGTAGCCAGATGTAGTTAGTAAGACAGGTATATAGGGTGTATCTATTCATACACGGAATCTATTAAAGGGTCATTGTATTCATCATTATGAAAAACTTCTACTATGGACCAAACCTGAAATCGCGAAAAAAAAATCTGCTGTTCAGTACATTTTGACGAGTTTGATGTAGATAAATGTAGTACTGAACAGCTGATTTTTTTTCTCTCTCCTCATCTCTTTATACTCAAAATCTTGTGTTTTTGAGAGGATAATCTATTACTTATTATAAAATAAAGTCGCTTTTCGTGTCTAACTGTGTGGCCGCGTTGTTCTTCTAAACTACGCAACTGATTTTGATGCGGTTTTCACTATCATTTAGTTAGAGAATTTATTCCGGAAGGTTTATATGTTTATTACATTAATATTTAACGTATTAAATAAAATAGAAACCTTCATGTTTTGTCAAGTGGTAAAAACCGTGCGAAGTAAAGCCGGGTCGCTAGTAGTATAATAATCAAATAATATTATGAGTTTGTCGAGATCCCAATTTGATATTAGTACACTGATGATTGGCCGGTCGCTTTTTACGACACCCGTAGGACGTGATGGGACAGTTTTCGGAGCCGGGACCACACGGCTAGTTTATTTATTTGCGTTATGGATAGTTGGGTGATTGAAGTTTTAGAAAGAATGAAGAAAGATTTACAGTCGGGAAACATAGTTGGAAAGTAACTTCAGTGGGTCAGTCCAGAATAAAATAAAAGAATTCTCTTTTGTTGAACCTTGAAGACCTTTGTTTTAAAATTGCAACTTTCCAGAAACAAATTCAACTTGACCTGTAATTTTATCTAATCAGACTAATGACCATTTCTCCTAATTCCACTATCTCCAGTGTCTTAGGTCAAGTTCCATTACCAAATTGCTTTCAACACTTTTTAGGGTTCCGTAGTCAACAAAGAACTCTTTCGCCATGTCCGTCTGTCTGTCTGTCAGCGGCTTAGCACAGACTTTTAGTAAGTACTAGAAAGCTGTGTGGTGTCAGTAGGGATGATATTTTTTTTCTCGTCTATCTAATGGTGTAAGGTATCGTTGGATAGGCCGTTCAAAAATATAGCGGGTCTGTGGAAACCGTAGCGCCTAAATTACTGAACACACGTAAATACATACTTACATATCATAACCCTTGCCTTTGGCTTTGCCGTAGTCGGGTAATTAGCACTTTAAAGGTTAATATTACGCAAACGGATCCCTGAATCGTAAAATGGTTTTCACAGACCCGCTATATTTTTGAACGGCCTATCCAACGATAGCTTACACCATTAGATAGACGAGAAAAAAAATATCATCCCTACTGACACCACACAGCTTTCTAGTACTTACTAAAAGTCTGTGCTAAGCCGCTGACAGACAGACAGACGGACATGGCGAAAGAGTTCTTTGTTGACTACGGAACCCTAAAAAGTGTTGAAAGCAATTTACCTTTAAAGTGCTAATTACCCGACTACGGCAAAGACAAAGGCAAGGGTTATGATATGTAAGTATGTATTTACGTGTGTTCAGTAATTTAGGCGCTACGGTGGAAACCGTAGCGCCTAAATTACTGAACCGATTTTGATGAATGAGGTATCGATGGATTCGTAATAATGGTCCGGGTGACATAGGCTACATAAATTCTTCCCAAATTTAATATGGTAGACTTTACACGTAAATTTCTGACCTCGAAAAAAAAAAATTGATATAATCATGACATGTTTGGTATCAAAAGAAAGGTCTTGACAAGCACATTACAAATATGATACCTATGTCATTATTGTATAAGTAAATAAATATTTTGAACTTTTTAGATCAATTTTATTTTTCCGTAGTCGGGTTACAGTTCTTTCAACTTTATTTTTGTTAGAGTCAAGTGCCAGCTAAAGTGTTGTTTTTGGTTATGTGAAAAAATTCACGGTAGCAGTATATATTATAACAAAGTTAAAAGGAAAACTACCACAGTAAAGTAGGCTTTACAAGTTAACGAGTAATACCTATTACATACCACAAAACTGACTTTATCAGTTGTTTACGCTAAACAACTGTAACACGACATTTAAGTATGGAGTTTGACGTATTATAACTGACATTAGACACGCGTTGAACAATTGTCTAAATTTTTGTTGTAAGACCCTATTAATCGACCAACTTAACCCCCGTTTCCACGAGCGTAATAAAATCGCGGCGGGATTTTATCGCGCACTGGATTTTCAACTTTTGTTGAAAATCCAACAGTGCGTTTTTCGTCACGCTGGGATGCACTCTGTTTTTGTTAGGTTGGATTCTCAACGCTCGGCTCAACAACGAGAGTTGAAAATCCAGTGCGCGATAAAATCCCGCCGCGATTTTATTACGCTCGTGGGAACGGGGGCTTACATTGCAGCTGGAAAATATGGGAGAATATGTTTTTCAACTACAGTATTAAGTTTCTTGTTGGGATAAATTCGGAACTACGGAACCGTTTATTGTGCGAGGTCGGACACGCACTTGACCGGTTTTTAATTTTGCGACCTACTCACTAACACCTTCGTTAGGCCCGTCTATAGAAAGCGTAGCAAACGAAGCTACGAGTATCATAATTATTTCGTTTAGGATTGACACCAAACACCTAATTGATATGAGTATAACTATCTCAATACTAATAATCTCTACTACTAATAATAAAGCTGAAAGGTATGTTTGAACGCGCAAATCTCTGGAACTCCCTGTCGGATTTGAAAAATTATTTTTGTAGGTATTTGTTAGCCCAATTCTTAAGGAAGGCTATAGGCTATTTAACATCACGCTAGGACCCTTAGGAGCAGAGCAAAAATAAAAAAAAGTCGCGAACGTAGTCGCGGGCAGAAGCTAGTATTAATAATAAAGCTGAAGAGTTTGTCTTTTTGTTTGTGTCCAAAATGGTATGAGACTTGCTAGATTACTTCTTAATAAAGGATTTATTTTTTTATTTTAATGAAACAGGTTTTTTTGCGAAGTTTTAATGTGAGTGAAGCAGATAGAGACGGCACCTTGGCGGCACCTCACATTGTCGAAATGGCATGTACTTACTTGTACCTGTTAGTTGTGGACTTAAAGAAGTCTAGGCTGAATTACCATCATTTTAACTCATTAAACAGGATTGGCATGAACTCCGGTTTCATTAAAAAAAAGTTTTTTTCCTCGTTATAGAAGTAATCTATCACGTGTCATACCATTTTGGAATCCAAACGCGCCATCTTTTAGTCACTTGCCAAAATATCGTAGTACATTTTTTTGAATCCTCACAGGGTGTCAGTTTTTCCGATTTATTTTTTGATACTTACTTATAATTTGAAAAGGGGCTTGTGTATGGTATATCTTTATATACCAAGACCCCTCCGTACCTCGGAAAAAGTGCGTTAAGCTGTTGGTCCCGGCTGTCATTCGTCGACCTTTGACAGTCGTTACGAGTCGTCAAAACCCCGAAAGTCTGACAACCAGTCTTACCAAGGGGTATCGTAGCCACTGGGTTGTGGAGGTCAGATAGGCAGTCGCTCCATGTAAAATATTGGTATTCAGCTGCATTCGGTTAGACTGGAATCCGACCCCAACATAGCTGGGAAAAGGCTAGGCAGATGATGACTTATAATTTGAAAAATACCAAGTTTTTTTTTAATTTTTCTGATCATTGCCACGATTTGGCCTATCACCCGTTTCCGGCTTGACGTTGATTTCTGGGACACCCTGACTCACCCTGTACAACCGTAAAAAACGTGTGTAACTCATTTAACTTTAGAATTTTGGATTGATAGATGCTGTAATATCTCCGGAAATCGGTTGTCATGGTATGGGCATGTGATGTGGAGGAATGAGGAAAATGTCGTGAGGAAAGTTTTGAGTACGAATGTCGATGGCTATAAGAGTAACGGAAGACCAAAGAAACGATGGATAGATTGTGTGAAAGATGACATGGCTAAAAAGGGGGTGACTACCGAGATGACGACTAATAGAGAAGTATGGAAAAAAGGACATGTTGCGACGACTCCAAATAGATTGGGAAAAGGGCAGGAGAATGAATGAGATGCTGTAATATCTCCGAACATTCAGCCGTAGTATTTTTGCTAGATTTTCGAACTTGAGAAATAAGAATATATTTAAGAATAAGAATATGTTTAGTTCACAAAATTACATTCACGTGAATTGAATTCCTGCACACTAGAATTCCCTGTGTTGTGAGATCCAGGCTCCTTCGTTCCGTTATTTTTTTTTTTTAATTTACATTTTAAAACTTAGACTTGGTATAAATAAACTGTACATGTGTGTTGCTGTGATTTGTGTCAGTTGTATTGGTGGTGTAAGATTGTCTGGATGTTATACGTATGTTAGTGAGTGCACGTGTGTTGTGAATTGTCAATGTGTGCGTTACTTTCTGTCATGTCGTACTTAGACCAGTGTAAGAAGCCAGTTTGTACCGTCACTCTGCTTTTTTTTGAGTTAGTTTTAGTATTTTGTGTAGACCATTGGTTTCGCATATCGACTCTTTCTGCTACAAAGGGTGTAAAGACCATTTTGGTCCAAATTCACTTTTTGATGCAGTCTTTTATCTATCAGTCAACTAAGTAAGACTGCATCAAAAAGTGAATTTGGCCAAAATCGTCTTTACGCCCTTTGTAGCGGAAACAGTCGTATAATATGTGTGGACCCATAAAACTGTAAGACCTACCGATTGCTTAACGGCATCCCAATTAACCCTTCGACTTGAAATGACACAAGTACTCAAGGCAGTTTTATGAAATCGTAGGGTGACAGACAGTATGTAAAGTTTTCTAACCCTAAGAACTCCCACTTCAGTATAGAGCTCATTGGTGGGGTACCGGTAAGGTCGTCTATAGGCAACTTTTAGTAGCGCACGCTGAGCTGAAGTAATTTAATGAATTTAAAACGAAAGCTGTTCAAAAATATAATGCTAATTTGTGGTGATGTTAAATGAAACTTTGTTGGCAGAGAGTTTGCCCTCAACTGGCCGTTCATTCAGGTAGATTTCTCCGGCTCTGTCCAGCGATGCTCAATGTTTTAGATTTGCTGACCTTGCATTTACCTGAAACCAATGACATTTTAAGTGAATATAGGTAGATAGTTTATACACGCTCGGAGGGAGCGTGTATAAGAGCGTGCAAGTGGCACGTCAAAATCTGGCTAATTAGCCACATTTTCGTCGTCTTGGCTCTTTTTCGCTTCCGATAATTACGATATGCCGTCCTACTTCGGTACTTCCACGTATCATCTAATATTTCGACTTGTCATCTGTTCGTTCGTTGGGTAGGTAACGTATCCACGTCTTTTTTACTTATAATATTTATCACTAGCACTTCTCGCGCGGCTTCGCCCGCGTGGATGTCGGAAATCCTTCCTTATTCCTTGTCTACAGTAAAGGGAACCTCTATGCCAAATTTCAGCTTTCTAGGTTCAAGGGTTTGGGCTGGGCGTTGATGAGTCAGTCAGTCAGTCAGGACATCTCTTTTTATTTATTTATATAGATTGCCTGTACTCGTGGCCTGGTACTTTTGAAAAACAAAGATTTATTATAATCCTCTAGGAGTATTTTAATGGTTTTTATTCCGGTTAAAGGTTTGCTTCAATCGATTTTGGTTTCGGTAACTTCATGACTTTGTTCCCCAACAAATATTGTGTGTTGTGTATGAGTAGGTAAATTAAAATAAAAACTGAAATGTCACCATGGAAACAGATTAAAATCTAACCGATATTTTGACCAACAATAATACTTTCAAGTTCAAGTCCCTGGTGCTTCTCGTTTCCAAATCTAAATTATTTTATATGCCAGCTGCCTACAAACAAAATCATTAACAATGTTACCTACCACTGCTCTATTTATGGGATACATCGATTTGTGTTTTTAATATGCCTATAAAACCAAATGTATTATGGTTAAATCTTTCCATATGATTCCATATGATTTTCTTTTTCTTTGGATTTTCCATATGTGTTATTTGTCTATATTGTCTACTGCTGTACTAAACATGATTACTTACTTACGGTTGTTTTATCTCATGAAAGCGGGCGAGCCATACTTGTATGTGTAAATGTTACATGCACATTGTCTTTGTGTGCGTAAGCTCGGGGGAGCGCGCTACCTGCAGGTATGCACACATGTGCGCGTGTCTATACGCATTACAGCTATAAGTATGGCTCACCCGCTTTAGTGAGATAAAACAACTGTACCCACTTACTTAAATTTTTTTCTATAGAAAAAAATCCAAAGTGGCACGGTTTATTTTCTGCTTTATACGATTATACGTACACAGTTCCCTAATTTGCAGTAAAATTTGCTTTAAATCGATGGTATTTAAATATGTTAAGAACTTACTTAGCTAAAAATTGATTTAAGGCGCGGTGTTAGCTCAACATTCACAAATATTGGTTTCTTGTATTGTCGAGTATGACGTAACGCAATGAAACTATCCGACGCAAAAAATACAGTGGACAGAGAAGGGTTTAATGAAAAACTTTAACCGAATAGAATAGTAAAAAATGGTTTAATATTCCCAGTAAAAAATTTGGAAGTTGCTCCGCAAAAATAAACTTTGACGTCGAACATTTATTAACCGGACAATTATTTAATTTATTGTGTACATTCTAAATAATCTAATGAAAACTGGGAAAATAAATGCACATTCGCAGCTTAGTCACATCTCGGCAACACAAATATTATTTTAAATTTTCAACCTTATTTCAAGGCAGCTAATGGTGACAATAGATTACGCGGTTGTGTACTTGTGTGCCGTTTAAAATCGTAGTCAGTCCGCGCCTTAAATAAGTACTTATAGCATTTTGTCATACTACCGAAGCGCATGAGAGTCTTCAAACTCGCGGGTCAAACTAGACAGCCATATGATACACAACGCCAATTCACTAATGCCTGGGCCGCACACATCGCGATGACATTCGGGCGATAAACTTCGTCTTCGGTCTACAGCGAAGCTGCGCGGCCACATAGTGCGTGTTGTCAAGTTTATCGCGATGTACAAACGAATAAAACAAAATGGACGCCGCGGTTGCTCTGTATTTTATGGCAGCAAATAATTATTTTTTACAATTATGTCATGTAAAAAACAAATTAAAAGCAAGAAAAAGGAGGAAGTGGATGATAACTATTCACAAATCAAGAACTATATTAGCTATATTATGCACTGTAGTTTAACTTAATACGTCCACTACGCACGAAGGGTGGGGGCCGACTGAAGTGTGGCCGCGCAAGCGAAGTTCATCGCGATAAAACGCTTTGATCTGCGAGAGTTTACCGACAGCGGAGCGAAGTCGTTGCGACTACGCACGAAGCTCCGAAGTATACGCGAATACTTGGCTACATACATCGTGATTACGCGAATCTTCGGGTTATCGCGATGTGTGCGGCCCAGGCATTACACATCGAGCTAAACTACGCTTCGATGAGATCGGTTTAGGATACATTGTATCCTTTTAAGAATGGCGCTGGGCGCAGAGCAGCGGAGCACCGTCGTAACATGAGCGATCTGCGCAAACCTATTGTTTCACTCCATACCCACAGAAAAAACGCCAGCTCACATTTTTTTTACTACAAATGTACAAAGAATGTTACCTGCACTTAGAAAACGGTGTGTGTGCGTAATGAAAGGTATACATTGTATATATTTACAATTTCAATGTATTTCTTACACCTGTATTTATTTTATTAGTAGGTACCTAGTGTGCGTCGAGCGTGGTAACCTTTTTGTACTATGGATTTCTGTTTTATATGTAGGTATCGCAGGTAAGTTTTCATTGTTTGGTACTGTTATCACTGTTCTATTGATTATGACTAGCAGTGATTTCCGTGGTGCCCATTCTACGGGTCTATAGTTAGATGTGTATGTGCGTGTCGAGTCACTCACTGTCAGTGTTATCTTATGTATGCGTAAAATGGCGTCAGTAGTCCATAGTCTACGGTCTATGTTCCGAGCAGACTCCTTCAATCGACTCACAATCTGCGCACCATTTCAGATACTTACCTACCTAATACCCCAATAGTTTTACGTAGCTCTTTTCTCTTTGTTGACAAAACTCTCGAAACAAAGATAAACCTCATTAACAGTACCTAAACTATTTGTCATTAAAAGCGAAATAAAAATAACAATGGCATCTTCAAACTGTCACCGCACCTAATTAGTGTTAAGTACTTGTATTTATTTTGTTCCAAAGTCATTCAAGAATCTTTTCAACTGAAGCTGTTTTTATTTTTATTACGTCTTTATCCTTCCCTGCATTATTGTTCGTGAAAATATCTTACCCCTTTCAGCCCTATAGGGATGAAATGCAAATCCTTTCGCTGTAGGTATCTGAATTTCTCCTGTCAGCGATTTCAAGTGTTAGAATTCTACATGTTTAGGATAGGTAGTTCATTTAGGGTTTTAAGGACTACACTATGAACGATTTTACTTTTAATTAACCGCAAACATGTCTTGAATAGTTATTTTCAGGCACAGCCTAAGCTATTCTAGTTGATTGTGTTGCAGAAATTGGAACTCTATCGTGCAATTGTTTCGGAATTGGAGCAAAATATTTCTCTAGCTTTGCCCCACAATCGGTAGCGTTCTCAAAGGAGTCTTTCTATCGTGATATTATTACAGCATTTTTATCCGCGGTTTCGCCCTTCATAGAAAGTAAGGGCAGCTAGGGAAGGCATCGATTTTCGGCACCCTACGCACTTCTACAAAGTTCGGGGAGCGCGGGGGCGTCAAGATGGCCGCGGTAGGGACCCAGACCTGCCTCACGCGCACTCGCCGCACAAGGTCACGGTGCATGTGCTGCCACCGCTGCGCCTCCCAAAATACAAAATCACGATAATAGGAAATAGTTTCTGTCCCTTTCTTTTCTATGACAGCTACCTACGTTGTACTCTGTTCCACATCCGCTCGTTGATTTGTACTATTCCATAGTGATAGATACTCCTAGTGTTGATTTCGGTTGTTCTAGTAAGTTCTGAACCTGGATCATGTTTTTGATGATCTTTATTTATTCCTCTAAGGTGGGCTACCTCCCGCGAATACAACACCCAGGCTCAACAAGCCATTGTTAAAAACAAAACTTCGTGCTAAGATTCCACGTGGACCATATGGTTAGGCAAGAGAGACCATTGAAAGAAATTCCCAACACTTGCGAAATTCTCTTTGACTACCGCGTCCATAGTCCCGTCCCTTGCCAACCCTAATCATAGCAAACCTCCTTATCTAAATTATGGAAAATTTTGGAATGCGACATAGAGCTTCTCTATCGCACCCACGTCTATTAAGTGTTTCTATCTCACTCTCTCTCTACCTACGATATCACAAGGGGTAGTGGTAGGGCGTGCACAAAAGATTTTGGAATGGCTTTTTTTTTCGCAAACTGCACCATATGAAAAGATTCAGTGCAACCATCAGTTCATCGCAGAAGCATCGATAGGGTGCGCTTCTGCGTCCATTTTTTTATTAGTTAGTTCATTTGTTTTTATGTAAAATATATCAGTTGTTGTGTATTAGTGATAGTGGCAGCAAATTGCTGTATTTCAAACAACATTTACATTATGTTTCTAGTGTTATTTTTTTAATTGTGAGTACTATTGTTACTAAATTGAAACTGGTGCGTTAGTGCGTGGAGGTGGAAATTATTAATTTAACTCCTACTATGAGCTAACTTCTAAGACAGGCCTCTTCTTCTTGAGGCTTCTTCTTGAGTTATTTATATAAACAGACAAGAAGAAAGGATCAGAAAAATACGTACAAAGGTGATACTTATTTTTAAAAAAATCCTCTCCTGCCATACCTGCGATAGGAAAGTAGATAAAGAGATGTAGACAACGTGTAAGAGTAGAAGAGAAAACAAAATACATAAATTCAAAAACAATTCACTAATTTAAATATAAACATACAATTTGCGAATATACTTATACGTACATAATTCTAAAATAAATATCACTAAAATATACACTGCATTTTTATTGGCGAGGGAGCTGCTAGTGCTACGATAGTGTTGCCCAAACCAGAAATCTTGAAAAAAAAAAACAGCTGCTCCCTACATTTTAACGAGTTACTTATGCGAAAATAAATGTAGGGAACAGCTGATTTATTTTTCATGATTTCAGGTTTGATCCCATAGTAAAAGTTGTTCATAATGATGAGTATTACACTATCATCAGCAAGTATACATACATATTATGTAACTATGACGAAGTGGAAAGATCCATCTCATGATGATCTATCTTATTTTTGTGGAATTACCGTCAGCCGGGATCACAAACCTAATTAGATTATAAACTTTTCTTCTTTGAAAAACTATATGGTATTTTACGTACAAAAAATAATGTAGCGCTTCCCAATCTCCAAAACCGTCATGATTATTAATACCTCCCAGTGTTTTACGAAAATAAAACCGCGTTTGTTTGTTACAGTTCTAATGGCGTAACGAAAGACACGAAGAATGACGTCGTTCGCTAACCTAACGCAGTCGCTAGCATCGAGCCTGCCATCGACGTCGACAGCCAGCGGCTCCGGTCACAGTTCCAACGACCAGGAGGACCCGCTTGCCATGACGCACATCATATGCAACCTCCTCGAGAACATGAATAAACCATCGAGCCTGCAGACCGCAGCATCTACCTCGGCATCGTCCAGCATGCCATACGACATTTGGGCACTGCCGGCGTGTAGCTCCCTGCAGAACCCACTTGGACCCATAAGTCGTGAGTACAACATTACATCCAATAACAACCACCACCAGCATCAATCCAAAGAAGACAACTCGAGCGGCTCGCCCGGCACCTCGTCGTCGGTGTCCATCACCTGTTTTCGCTGCGAGGAGCGCACACCGACGACTCGCTGCCTCGAGTGCAACGATTTATTTTGTCACGAATGTTGTCACAAAGTTACATCTGACTGCCAGCTGAGAGAGCACACTCTGCTCCCTATACACCAAATATCGCCCATAGGGGCCAGGCCTAACTCGGTGAATAACGAGAAAGAACTCATGTTCTGCGACATACACGGCGATCAAGTTAGATATTACTGTGAACCTTGCATCGTCTTTATATGTCAGGAGTGTACGCTTTGGGTGCATAAAGATCACAATTATACGCCCATTAAAGGTGCCCTTGACATGTGTCGTATCGGTGTTTTTAGAGCGATTGAAGACACGAAGACGGGAACAAAAGCTATAAAAACTGCAATAGATCGCGCTGTTGCTATGTCGAAATCTTATGAGAAAGAAACCGCAGAGGCTAATATGAAAATAAGGAAAGCGATGCGATGTTATGCTCAGGCTATCGAAGATCGTGAAAAATATTTATTGGATAAAGTAGAAAAGATGCGTCAAGCTAAAATGACTGAATTATCAGATCATATGAATACACTTAGAGGCATATTAGCTGGATTGGCTCATACAAATGAAACTCTAGTGCGTAGCATAGACTCTGAAGGGATCGATTTGTTTATGGCGAAAGAAAAAGGAAGAGCTCAAGTTGATTATTTTTCTTGTATGTTTAAGAACATGTACGTAACAGAGGAGCGAATCGTGTTCATCCCTCCTAATTATGACCTAGTAGACCAGTTGAAAAGACAGTGTGACGTGCAGTCCGCGCCGTCTAGTTCATTGCACTCTCTCAGCTCCACATCATCGATACAGTCCCGCCAGTCCTTGCTATCCTTACAGTCTTTACAGTCGGCTCAGAGCTTTCAGCATCTAAATTATAACATTTCTGGATCTAGCAGCTTGAGATCATTACCAGACTACAGTGGACCACACACGAGATCAACTAATTATTATGACCACAGCATTTCATCAAGTCTAGCCTTGGATTCAAACCCTGGCCGCGGAATTGGACAATCGATACCAGGATATTGGATGTCTGTGTCAGTGAGACCTACACGAAGCCCTGTTCCTGGTGTTCCAATGTTCTCGTTCGCACGCGAAGGGCAGGATGAAGGACAAGTATCCAGACCTTGGGGTCTTTGTGTAGATAGAGAAGGAAATATCATAGTTGCTGATAGAAGAAACAACCGTATTCAAATATTTAGCAGTAGAGGAGAATTCAAGACAATGTTCGGATCTAAAGGCACTGGGCCTGGAGAGTTTGATCTCCCGGCAGGCATCACCACGGATACTTACGGACGCATCATTGTGATTGATAAGGACAATCATAGAGTGCAAATATTCACATCGTCTGGTAACTTTATTCTCAAGTTCGGTTCATTTGGCAAGGAATGTGGACAGTTCCAATATCCGTGGGATGTCGCTGTAAATACTTTAGGAAATATTGTTGTGACGGATACGCGTAATCATCGTATTCAACTGTTTACCAGTGACGGAACTTACATAACAAAGTTCGTGTTTGAAGGTGCGAACCCGGCTAAAATGCTGAAAGGGCCTACGACTCCTAGAGGTGTGTGTTTTACGACATCGGGCAACATTATAGTGTCAGACTTTGAGAATCATCGGCTATTAATGGTGGACCCGACTTTGTCTAAAGTGCTGCACTGTGTGGGTCGCGAAGGTTCTGGAATCGGTGAACTCAATCGCCCATCAGGGATAGTGACTGACGATGACGGACGCATCATAGTCGCCGATTCTAAGAACCACCGTGTGTTAGTGTTCACGTCAGAACTGCGTATTCTGTGGGCCGTGGACCTCAAGAGCCCCGGCCTGGACGACAAAGACCGGCCGAGCGACGTGGCGCTCACGCCCGAGGGCTTCCTCGTCGTGTTGTTCGAGACGCTGCCAGACACGGCGCGCGACATCTCCTCCCACGGCAAGCAATACATCAAAGTATATTAATATTATATTACTGTACCTAATGTTAAGGCCAGCTAAGTTCGTGGACCTAAGGTCTGCCGTATTTTATTTTGTTTCGTTTTATTTGTGATTTATTTGACAATGTGCCAATTTTATTATTAACGTTTGGAAAAATTCAATCGAGCATAGCTTGCGCGGAGAATTTTAGTTTGCCCATCGACCTAACGTGGATGTGCGAACCATGTTCTCCATGAGTCCTGATATATTTTTCGTTACCAGTACTTTGATTTTCGTTTCCGTATTTGACTAGTCTCTAAGGACCAAACAATGTTTGCAGTGTAATTTAGATGCCGCAATTATAAATAGCTGTCATTAATCTGTATAACTGTAGAACACACCAAACTCATAGTCGGTGCACTAAATATTTAATGTCGATTACTTATAAATGTACTCTCCGGTCCGATCCCTGCGATGTATCGCTAATATAATCGAATAGAGAAACCATAAAGATAAACTATTATAGAGAATCACAATGTGATGTAAAAGATGTTTTTATGTGAGATAAATTAAAGGATAACTTGAAAAGTATTTTTCCACAATGTTACATTTTGCGTTTTTTAACTTGGTTAATTAATTAATGCAGACGTTGATATGTATTTTTATGATAAGTTATTTCGCATAATGATTTAGGTGCATATAATATTTTTATTGTAGCTAGGCGTGCGCTGCGGCGGTACTCGCGCTCGGCTAGAATTATGTTTGTATTAGTTACTTCTTATCGCTCGAAGGCTTCTTCTATTTTTTTCGCGGCTTGATACGATGGGATGTGAAAATGTATGGATGAGCAAAAGAATCAATGCAATAAAACTTTAAGACTGACTTTAGAAGACTGTCTTAAAGAAGTTGAGTTGCGCCGGCGCCGGTGTGGACCGGCGGGCGGCGGCAGTCGCGACTGGCGGTGTCGCGCGATTAAACCAAAATTCTAAGTATTATTGAAACACTTGGCAAATATACAAACGAACCTCGTTTGGAATCTAAGCTGATGATCTTATCGTCGTATTTGCTTATGAGACGTGATATTTTTATTTTCATACGTAAAATGTGAAAGTTTTTTTTTTTTTTTTTTAGTTTTTCCAATGTCGCAAAACTTTGACTGCCGGCTTGATCGGGTTTATTAAACGTAATGTTAGAAATGAATTAGAGTTGAGTGAGGATGGCATGGCGGGCGTTATATTAAACTGATTTATTTATTTTGATAGTTATTACGAGGCCTGTTGACGGTGTAAAGTCGACGTACGGTCACCCCGCGTACAACTTATTATAATCGGATGTTGTGAGTGCGTATAAGCTAGTTCCACGCATTTCAGTCTTACTAGCTAATTTATAGATAGTCTTATCTAAATTAAAAATAATTTCAATTAGTTTTTATTAATCGCGTGGTCGTATACAAAATTTTTCGTTTTAGTTCAAATATTATAGTGAAATTCTTTTGAATAAAAACAACTATTAAATCGATATGATATTTTTCAAAACGTATGTTAGGTGACTTCGAGATAAATCCCTATGTGTTCAGTCAGTATGTGTTCACTTAATATAATTAATTGTTAGATAAATAATTTATATATAAGTTTAGTTGCATGAGAGACGGTTAAGTCAACACTCCAGTATCGTTGTATTAGATTGTGTGCACTGTTTCTCCCGTCATGGTTTTCAATAATTTGACACACTTACTAGTTAGTACCATGAATTTGTTATACAGGGTGTTTGGAAGCTGGCGCAAAACCTTAAGGGGTTGATATGAGATAACACAATTTAGAGCATTTTGAGCCATAGACGAAGTATGTTTTTTATTTTTAAATGCAGTTTTTTTCTAGATTTTTTTTTCAATAAGTTGTTCATCTGACCAATTTGAAAACAAAATGTCGTGCATACGATGACCACATCTGTTAGCAAGCGTTACTATAGCGGCCGATAGCTGCAAGCAAGAATAGTCCTTACCCTAGATGCTCTTTTCTCCAATAGTACATCAGACAAACACAGAAAAGAAAAAAACATAAGTAACAAGTTTAACTGGGTCACTGTTGACAATTAACTGTCCGAAATTGGGTTATTTCAAAAAATATCAGTTAAAAATAAACCTACTTCGTTTGAGACATGTAAAGCAAAATGTTCTAAAAGGTGTCAACTATCACCCCCTTAAGGCTTTGCCCCTAGCTTCCAAACACCCCGTATATTATTATAGTCTTATTTTATTTTTTCTAACGTCAAATCTCAAAAACAATGTCTGATCTATCTAAGTTATCCTACAATTTATCGTTTGCAAACAATTTGCGCAGTTTTTGATGAAATGTAGTTAGAGAATTGTTTAGTTAAGACAGATTGTATGAAAACCATGTATATTATACGGGATTTAATCTTATATGATATAATATGTAATGTCTTTATCGAGAGCTGAGTGGGAGGAAAAGCTTTTGTTCTCAATATAATGTTGTAGATTGTTGCCTGTGGCTTTGATTGAAGTAGGCAAAAGCTTTAGTTTCGCGCTATGCCTCGCGCCTAGCCTCGAGGCAAGCTTACGTTTGAGGCTCTTTACTTTCCCGAGCATGCCTCCAAATGAGCAAGGAGGACATTTGTAGAAAACGTAGTCTAACGTTTTTTTTGCTCTAGAATCCTCCGTTGTTTTTTTTTTGCAGAATCTTTTCCTCCATTAAGCTTTTGATTTGCGTATTATAATATAATACTGTTACAGCGTGTTATACCCCAAAATATATATGTAAGTAAATCAAATTTATAGTGAATTGAAATAAACTTAGCTTCAATCAATTGAGAAGGCTTCCATGGGCAAACTATACTTGCAAGTAGTTACTGCTTCAATATACCCTCCTAATTGTAACTAATTGTATAAAGCAGTTCATCGGAGTCACCAGCAGCTTGCAAAAGATTCGATTGTGTTGCTACTGGGACTCGTATTACCATTATTACTTTCGATATGGGCAGAGAGTAATTCTCACACTCCTAATTTGTACTGAGTAATTCCTGCGAGGTAGTTTGTCCGGTGGCTCTTGCTATCCCTTCGCGGTAATTAGCTGGTGTATATTGCGTAATCAACGCTAGAACTTTCTCCCAATAAACTAAACTAAAGCATAATAATATTACTGTAAGTTACTATACGGTTAGAGATACATTTTCACGTTTGTACTTAGGATTATTCTAGCGTAAGACTTCTTAAAATTATATGTGGTATTCCTAAAAATTTGATGCTTCAAACAAAAATTTTCTAGTAACGGTGTGGACAGTAGACATAAATTAAGGTACTGATAATTATAGATAACGTTGACTGGAATATGAGTCTGAAATTAATTACTTAAGATGGGAAAATTATTGTTTGAAGTCTAACATGTGTCACAAGACGTCGGTAGATTTAATGTTGGGTGCGTTTTATTTATTCGTGGTATAAGAACGCTCGCGTAGGTACGGTTTTCGCATTTATTAGCAGTCTTTCCCTTAATAGGATAAGTAAACAAATATATTACTTATTATTCTTGTTATACGGTGCACTATGTGTGTCGTCAGCGCTTTAAGCCATATCTAGCAGTACAATTTTGTAATGAAAACCCTGTCCGACCTAAGAGGGGCGTATTAAAACTTCTACAAATACAATAAAGAAAATTATAACAATAGGTAATCGTTGTAAAGTCGCGCTTGTGTCAAGTAGAGAGTAGAGCAGAAGCGCGGGAAAAAATCAACATGGCGTCTACAACATGTGACACCACAAAAAACCCCAATTAGAATATTATGTTATAATCATATTCACTCAATGTTTACTATTATGTATAAAACATTGTTTATTTATGCTGATTGTGGGAGAAAATTGTGGTCACATTACAAATCTATGCACGCATACAGTCGCACACGTATAAGTGTCTAGCGTAGTAGGTACTTCGTCCATTTTGGTTTGTTTTGACTGTACAGCGGAAGTGTCACTGTAATTTACGTACCTAGTTTTTTTTTTGTCATAAAAAAACCGGTCAAGGGCGAGTCGGACTCGCGCACCGAGATTTCCGTACCATCATAATATTTAATTTTTGTTAATGATTTCTGAAAAAGCGGGCTATTTAGACACATTGTTTTATTTTAAACTTTTTAAACTTTCGCGATTTGTACACATTTTAAACAACATCGAGAACGGGTCTTATCGCGATATTCCTTTTTTACGAGGTAAACAAGTAGGTAACTATTTATCTCGTAAAAAAGGAATATCGCGATAAGACCCGTTCTCGATGTTGTTTTACATTTTTCATCAAAAAACAAAGTTTAAAAAAAATATTTTTATTTCTTTCATAGTTGCAATATAGTTAGAGTCTGTCAAGCGAGTCGTATCCACGACCATTTAGCTGATTTCTTATAATGGCAATACTATTATCTGTCAATCGGATTGTCACAACTTCTGTTCTACTAAGCTACAGCATTTTGACAGTTTTAGCTCAATTATTTAATTTGTATTGATGGAAATTTAAAGAAGAATGCAAAAGAAATATAATTAATGGATAAATGCACAGATCACACTATTCATGTAGAAAACAAAAGATAACCGATACGGAGTTGGAACCCTTCATCATTTTTGTGCGTCATGATTACTCATGATACTGACAGTGATTTCTCATAAGAAGGCATTGAATTTCTAGATTCTGATTTTAGTTCTAATTGTGACTAATAAATACCTACATTGAAATGCACTTTTTTAAGAAATTTTTTATCTACAAAAATTCAAGTATCAAACCTGTTTTCAGCGTACTATATCAGTGTTGACACATGTAAGATTTTTAATTTTGGCTTCCTTTTTCATTGGACACGACTCGCTTGACAGACTCTAGGCGAACGTCATCTAAAACTGTTCCAAATTTTAAGTTGATAGCATTAGTAGTTCTTGAGATATCCAGCTGTGATAGACGGACAGACAGACTGAGTCGCACCATAAGGGTTTATTTTTACCATTTTGGTACGGAACTCTAAAAATTACCTAAGTACTTATATTAAAAATGACAGAAATCGATTCAGATAACGATTCTAAACAAGTTACTTTCATAATGTGCATGAATTCCGTTAATATATAATAAAACGATACTTATAATATAAAGGAGTGTACCTACTATACACTTCACCTCCCACAAACAATCACGTCGTCATGTTAATTGAGTCTCTGTGCACTATTTTATGTCGATGTATACAAATGTTGCCCGTGTGCAATTTCTTGTTGCAATTATGACAACTTTAAATTATCCCCTATTTTGGAATTCACTCAATGTACCGAATGAATTAACAATAATCAGTGTGCAGTTTTTGCCTAAAATGCTCTAAACTCAGCACATTTTCATGAGTGTCGCGCGCTTGGTGTACGGGACAACTGTATCAGTGTGACCATGAATACGTATCATAGGCACATTTTTTTGCCTGCAAAAATATCCTATTATTATATTTTGATCTTCAATTTGCTCATGCATACCATAAATATGTTGTAAAGGTCCCAAATACCACCTTCATCGATCGGACAGGCTTTTAATTACATGCTGTTCATAGGAACTTTAAAAGAGCCCAGAAACATTACAAAGTGAAGATTAAACTTCTGGTTATATGGTAGGTACAACTATATATAGTAACTTTTTCGGCTAATAATTTTATTGTAATCACGTTTATCCCACTTAAAGTGAATTTATTCTTATTCAGCATTTCGTAGTTTTGAAGCAAAGCTTCTCTTAGGCTAAGTACAGTCTTTTGTATCATGTAATGTAACATCGACTAACGTAACGAAGTATCATGGACCCGCGCATTCCATTACTGATGAGTCAAAACATAATCGTGTAATGGAATGCTTGGTTTCCAACCAATGATTATCTGATCACTGCCATAGAATAAGTTTCTTTGTTTGTCCTTTGTTTGTTGAACGTCCATGAAACATGTTACAGTACTCCGCTGATTACATTACACGTTGCAAAAGCATGTATCCACTATAACTTGTTGCAGTTAACGCATTTGAAATGTACATAAATAGACTTACTTTATTTTCTTATACAGAAATGTAAATAAAATAGTGTGAATTGTTTACCTAAATATAATAAGATAATCACGTACCTATATTGTAACACCAAGTTGAAATAGTTTAAGCGAAAGCCGTGCCGAGCAACGCGTTATAGTTAGGTTAAATATGTGCAGTGTCTTGCGTCTTAACGGTGTTGACGAATTCCGCATTATGAATTAATAATTAAAATATTTATCTTTTCCAGTAATTGATGGAATTAACGTTTACTTTTTGTTCAGTGCCATTATTAAAGTATTACGTTATTTTTAAAATAATGAGTTGCATGAAATGCATTTTTTTATCATTATTATACTTTCACAATTTTTTATTGATTTCGATCACAGTATGTTTTTTAGCCGACAACGAATCTCATAATTATAGTAAATACTGATTCTATTGTCGTTTGAAACTTAGGTAACGGATTTGCAAAGCAATTCCCTCCATCTTGCGTCTGGTGCACTCGTAGAGTGCCGCCGGGCTTGTCGTGAACTAAGTTTTATATGATCCGTGTGAGTGCTGTCTCAGAGCCCCTTGCAGTACGGAATGGCAGGTGACATCTGATGAAGGGTTTACGCGCTGATCTTTGACTACCACGTAACTACTGGTTACCTTTTTATCATTTCATCAGACAAGTCGAGTATTGGTATCAACTTGACCCGAGGTCGTATTGTACAACTGAGCTGAAAGCTGCTGAAGCATTACTTAATTTTATGACTGCATTTAATTTTGATATAATTTGGTTATGTTTTATTTAAAATTAGTTTTGTTACTCAAATGGTTCTGTGGATTCCCAAAGTGTGTTTACTTGTATTTGGATTAAAAGTGAAAATAAAGTGAAACAAATGTCGCGTTTAATTTAATATTGTGCTGAATTTGTAAGGGATAATATTAGACGAATGCCTTACATTAGTAAACACACTTCGGTGATGATCACAACATCAAAAGGTATATTTTGTCGTGAAGCGATGTGTACTTTGTGAGATCTGCTAGCTGCTAGCAGTATAATTGTGGTTTTGTGATAAATACAATAAAATTGAGAACTAAATAATATTGGAACTTAATGATAATTTTTGTACAAGTTTTTGATGTCTATCACGACGATTGTAAAAGCATTCGGAACGTTCAGCAGTTAGTTGAGACACGTCACAATGTTGTGATACGAGTGTGGGAGCGAAGTGAGACACGTCACAATGTTGTAGTACGAGTGTGGGAGCGAAGTGAGACACGTCACAATGTTGTAGTACGAGTGTGGGAGCGAAGTGAGACACGTCACAATGTTGTAGTACGAGTATGGGAGCGAAGAGAGACACGTCACAATGATGTAGTACGAGTGTGGGAGCGAAGTGAGACGCAACACTAAAACTGCATAATAATAATGATACAATTATGAGATTTTAGCGAATGTAATAAGCCATTTTCGTGCTATTTTTGTAACTTTAACTAGGAGCTTGTGTTGTGTTAGTCTTAGTATAGGATTTATGTGCATCCATCTCCCCTTCGCGATGTCCCTGCAGACGAGCTCGCTTCTTACAATAGATAGCGCATAGACAAGCCAGTAAAATGTATGAGACATTTGACAGTTGACAGCTGTCGATACGTCACGTGAGCCAACTGTGGCAAACACAAGTCGGGCTTATCTATTCGTTGTCCAGACACCCGATGCACCATGTCCACTAGCAACAACTTTACAACTTTAGGTCCGCAGCTGACGTGCTTTATGAAAACATTCACAACAAGTCGAGTTGCTGCTATTTAACTAAAACTGTCATAAAGCCACTTAGCCGAGTTCAAGCGCGAATCTTGTCTGTGGGCACCGTGCATTGGGTTGTTTGAAGCGATGCTTGCTTTGCTTCATCAAACACTAGCCTCGAGGTCAAGCAGAGGACCACTACATCGTCAGCAAAGGGTGGATGAATGATATTGTCAATATCAATGTGTAACAGTAAGTAGTATTTTTGTACACGTGACTCGCTGGGCGCTAGGACCAGCTCCTTTTGGTCCTCGCTCCCCGCGAGGCGCTTAGTGGTGTTCAAAGATCAACCATAAACTACCTCTTTTTTGTAAAGTTTTTAAGACTGACGGAATTAAGTAACCATGAATGGTGGAATGGTGGTTTGATCACCGCTTTAGAAGCCTGTTGTCTACTATTTTATTTAATTTTTAGTTTTCTCTAGATTGTAATCGTAGACGCGTCCATAACACTGTCACGTTTAGTTTGACTTGAGCAATTGCATATACATATATTCATGTAGTGTAGTCCAGCTTACAATGTCATAGCGAGTGGACAACAGTCTTGTTCTATTATAAGTACTTAGCGGGAATGGCTGTGGAGGAGGATGTCACCCGCGCCGCCCAGTCAGCGGTTATTGGTGGTCGAGCGTGGGTGACAGAAAGTGTAACTGGGGGTAAGGCTCACAGATATTTCCGCTAGATTATATTATTATTATCTACCTTAGCTTACGTAATTATTGTAATCATCTCTAATGTGTGTAATGAGACTGAATTTTTTTTAGTAGTGTTCCTATATTTTAATTTATACTATTTTACTGCCTACCGTATTTCATTAACTTTATTTTTTACCTTCGGTACATATTCATACATCATTACATTACATTACATTCATCCTTATAATCCTATCAATTTATGTACGACGCTATATAATGTCAAATTTTTGAAATTTTTTAAATGAATTTTGTATGAGAAATTAATCAAGTGATTGATAGAAAATGGTCTTTTATTTGTCACCACACACTTGCCCTGCCGCAGTCCTCTTGTGAGAGAAAGACACTCTCGTCTGTTCTACATACTAAAATAATATTTTTAAAAGCTATACCTACTCCATCGGTTTAGGTAGGTACCTAATTAAATAATGGTCAACAAAAAAAACAGGTGTCTGGTAAACCGACTTAACGTAATACCTGTTCGTGCTATGACATAGTTGACTCTTCAATTTAGCAACGTTATACAATGAATTATAAAGTTGCTAAATTGAAGAGTACAACTGTGTTGTAGCATGACAACTGAAGTGACAGGTATTACGTTTAGTCGGTTGACCAGACACGTGGTTTTTTTGTTTACCTATATTTAATTACCTAAACCGTAGATATACACATTATGAATCTGAACCTGTTTTTAAACATTGCAAAATTCAAAATACTCAATAACCAGTAACTAGATATTTAATATACAGGGTGTAAGGAAGTTTCTCGCCTGTTCTTCTTCATAGGAGCCTACTACGCTTTGGAATGGGCAACTACTAGCTTCATCTTTCTTACTGACCGACACCTTGACAATTTAAAAGTCCCTGTATTTCGTTTATTTGAAATAAATGATTTGAATTGAGTATGAGTTTAAAACATCGACGTGATCTAGAATAATGTATGTACACACGGCTACATATCTAGAATCATGTAGGTACCCACGGCTACATATCTAGAATCATGTAGGTACACACGGCTACATATCTAGAATCATGTAGGTACACACGGCTACATATCTAGAATCATGTAGGTACACACGGCTACATATCTAGAATCATGTAGGTACACACGGCTACCTACATATCTAGAATCATGTAGGTACACACGGCTACCTACATATCTAGAATCATGTAGGTACACACGGCTACATATCTAGAATCGTGTAGGTACCCACGGCTACATATATAGAATCATGTAAGTACACACGGCTACATATCTAGAATCATGTAGGTACACACGGCTACATATCTAGAATCATGTAGGTACACACGGCTACCTACATAATATCTAGAATCATGTAGGTACACACGGCTACATATCTAGAATCATGTAGGTACCCACGGCTACATATCTAGAATCATGTAGGTACACACGGCTACATATCTAGAATCATGTAGGTACACACGGCTACATATCTACAATCATGTAGGTACACACGGCTACCTACATATCTAGAATCATGTAGGTACACACGGCTACATATCTAGAATCATGTAGGTACACACGGCTACCTACATATCTAGAATCATGTAGGTACACACGACTATATTATCTAGAATCATTTATGTAGGTACTCACGGCTACATATCAAGTATCAAGCTATACATTTCGTATAGCTTGATATGTAGATCGTAATGAGAATTCTGAAATATAATATAAAGCCATGGCTAGCATGAACATAATCAGACTATAATTTTTCCACTGCTGGCACATAGGCCCAGCGGCCGTACTATGACGTGAAAAAAGATCATGGTTCCGTTGTGAAAAAAGGACGGTGCTATAGGTCGTATAGAGCTCTCACATTGGATCCATGATCTTTTTTCACGTACGGCCTCTCAGTCGGCCTGATGGCGAGTTGGTGGATGTGACATTTCTTCGAATTTTTGGTTCTAAGGGCCCTCGCTCACGGCGACTTTTTGTAGCGATGCAGTAGCGATGTCGTCGCGCGTTTGCATCGATACAGTCGCGATGCGGTGCTAGCTGTTTGCCCTCGCCTACACCACGATTCGAGTCGAGTAGCGATGCAAACGCGACACTGGTGCGCTTCTGTCGCGATGCAAACGCGATTCAGTAACGGCACAAAAATACCTGCGATCGCTACAGTTTCAAGATGGACTCCGTTGAGGCAACATTCGTCACGTTGTCTTTGGTGCTGCTTTTACGTAAGCAGCTGAAGCGTAGGCAACGAAAGCTCGGTTCTCCACTCACGCGCCACCCTCCCTCTGTTCTCTCCCCGATGTCGTCCGACACGGTCGCGCGTTTGCATCGATACAATTGCCTCAACGGAGTCCACCTTGCAACTGTAGCGATCGCAGGTATTTTTGTGCCGTTACTGAATCGCGTTTGCATCGCGACAGAAGCGCGCCAGTATCGCGTTTGCATCGCGACCTTAGAGAATTAAATGCTCTAAGATCGCGACTGAATCTGGGCCCGTGGGCGAGGGCACACAGCTAGCGACCGCTTCGCGACTGTATCGATGCGGACGCGCGACAGCATCGCTACAAAAAGTTGCCGTGAGCGAGGGCCCTAAGACATGCCGATTTCCTCACAATGTTTTTCTTAACCCTTTCGCCAGGGTTCGAAGCCGCGACCACACACACACGTAGGTAAGTCATGGTTGTTACTACTGGGGGGTTACTATGAGCTCTTATAGCAGGGCAGAAGTTGAACGTTTCCAGTGAGAGTGAAAGACGGAGCTATATACGACCTATAGCACCGTCTCTCTCTCTCACTGGAAACGTTCAACTTCTGCCCTGCCTAGTAAGCCCCCTGGGCCACCGGCCACCGCTGTTCCATGGATAAACCAAACCGATTTGAAAAGTCTGGTTGGTTTCTCTTTGTCATAGTGTCATGTCAATGCCAAATTGTCACTTTGGCGTTAAAATATTTGGAAAAGTAATTATTTTCCTGTAAAGCTGAGCTGACTAAATAAATAAATAATCAAATCTATTTCTTTAATAACGTACTTAAACATAATAAGATACTTTATTTGATTGTGTGTGTGTCAGTGTTAAGATTCTTGACACTGTCATCACATCAGATGGGTCATCAAATCAGTGCGATATTCTCCAGTTTGGGCAGATTCTTCGAATACCCGGTGAAGCGGAAACCGATTTGTTTCTACAGACAGGAGGACTTTAGTGCAACAGGTACCTAAATGATAATACAATCAGAACTGTTAATAAAAATGTGTGTAGTCACAAGCTCCACTGAGCGTGGGTGAGTCTGGGTTCGATTCCAGGTTTATTCACAAGAAGCTCGCGAGTCTGGATTTGTGTCTAACTTGAAGGCAATATATTTATGCCTTTGCCCAATGTTACATTATTGGTTTTTACTTTAACTGGCAAAATGTGGGTGTAAATAGGTAGATACTACAATACCCCTACACATAGACCTACATACACCTTTGCCTTTTGAGTAATACCGGCTAGATGTAATGTGCCAAGTATGAAGCCTCTCGTTGCAATGTTTGTGGTATGAAGAAAATGGAAAGGACTTAAAGCCGACCCTTGGTGCAAGCCTACAGCCACACTGAACTCATCGATATTGCCCCCAGCCGACCAGACGTAGGTTGACTGTACATAGCACGAATTAACTATGTAATAGATACTTCCCGGGCAAATCTTTCTCTTTTAAGGCCCACAACAAGACATCCCGAGGTTATCAAATTTATCATACGCTTCCTCCATACCATGATAATTTCGTCTGAAAAGTTTTGCTACCTATGCATGTGGATTGGATTTTTGTGCCCGTGGTCCCTCCGAGAAATACAATACTGCCGAATTACAATGGTAGTCTCGAAAGTATGATTCGTGACAATAACAAATTTGTATTTACATAATTATAACCTTAGGAATCAACAATACACCTCTCCAAGTTAGATTTGACATGGTTTGGTCTGATTTCGTATAAGTCAGATGAAAAGACGGCAAATCTACATTTATTTCTATCTAATATATTCTTATTACTTATCACGAATCATGTTTTTGAGACCATTATTTTAATTTGCCAGTATTGTACCTATTCCTCGCAATTTTTGTGCCCGTGGTCCTTCCACGGCTTCGATCAACAATACCTACTGCCAAGGATTGCTACGTCATCTTAGTTTTCAAAATTAATCTGTAGGTTAATCCATAATACAAAGAATTCTTTTAACAATAGGTGAAGCTCATAGAAAAGTAGCAGATCAGCAGAGGAATATTCAGACTGACTACGACAAACTAGTCGATTTGTTCTATACGCGATTAGCGGAGCAACGCCAGTATAACCATGTAAGATGTTTTAAGATAACTTACTTTTATTCTGCGGTTTGGAAAATTAATCAACTTCATTAAGTAAATTTTCAATTTCATTGGATAGGGCATTCAAAGAATAAGAACCTTCATGATAAGCTGCCACACTTGCCTGGCGCGCCCTGAGTAGTCAGCCCCTATCCACCTTGCAAATATTATTTGAATCAGAAAACGAATGACTCATAATTATTAGGTATATTTATAGCCCATATTAGGTACCTACAGAAGAAGGTCTTAAGTTTTAATTAGTCCCTGATATGTTGCAAAAATCACCTAACTTTGAAAGTCGATTAGGGTGAACGTAAGGGTCAGAGACGCAGCGCGAACTTTTATACAAAACATAACTTTATTTACTACACAAAAAGATACACATTTAAGTGCGTATCGCGGCCGCGGGAACTGCCGCCGTCTCGGTGTGAACTGACCCTTAAGCGAAGCTTAGATTAGCAACAAAACTTGCAGAAGGTGACTTTCGCAAGCAATTCTTATTCTAAGTAAGAATTGCTTAAGGAAGTCAAGTTCTGCCAGTGTTTTGTTGCGTCCGACCGACCGTCACAACTTGTGACGGTCACGCCGTGTGACGGCCGTTCGCGTGTTGACAAACTTTTCAACTACCCCGTACAAGTGTTGGAATGAATAAGCATTGTAAACACGTCGCTAAGTCACGCGTCATTGCCGGTTTACGCGCTCGCTACACGTGTTTCAGTCGAACTTCAGGAAAGTATTGTTGATCGAAGAGGAAAACACAGAACTTGGTGCTTTTTTTTTCTGTCGTTACGCCATTGCGATTTAAACAATGTGTTTTATTATTGTCCTGCTTTCTTGCAGTTCAAAATAAATTATAATCTAAAAGTAGGTATTTAAATCTCTTTGGTATAGACTGCTAGATCCACCTTTTTGGAAAGTAGGTAGGTAGGTATGGCCAAACTCGGTTCCATGCAAAAATAACACCCTAGTACCTACCTACCTAAAATAGGTAAGTTTTTTGAGAGCCAACCATTGGCCAACCACCAAAACGTCTGTTTTAACCCGTCTTATTGTAGATACTTTTATGGTAAATGTGTAAAAATTAGGAGATGAAGGAGAAAGATCGACGATGGAGTATGCAGAAGGTGGTGGAGCGGTTCCCTGGGTGGAACGAGGTGACCATCGCCAACCTGCACAGCCTGTTCCTGCTCTTTGACAACCAGTCTAATGGCATGCTTGGATTTGATGATTTGTTAGTCTCAAGTTTTATGATTTTTTACATTTCAGTGTAGCTATATGTATCTACAGTTTAATAGTCTTATTTGTTTTATAGACCAGTGTTTAAGCATGACAGCGATATTGGTTCGAAATTCTCTATAATTATGACTTGTTATGCAATAAATTAAATGACTTATATAGGTAGGTTTGTACACATAATTAATGAAAAATAGGCTAAAACACTTTCTGAAATTTTCTGAATACTGTTAACAAAAACGTCGCTGATGTTTTAGGCGAGAAGATTCGATTAACTCCATTTCCTACTTTGGGAACAGCCTATGTTCAGCACAGGACTTGACATTCACTACCTATCCGAGTATTTAAAAAAACCGGCCAAGTCTGTGTGGGCCACGCGCAGTAATAGGGTTCCATAGTTGCACAATAATGCGGATTATGAAGAGGGCTTTTTGTTGTTTCATGAATATTTGACTATTACTCGTAAACTTGAAAAACCTACTTAGCTGTGATAGTTTTCCTTTTATAAATAAACTACAACCGTGAATTTTTTGACCCATCCAAAACTAACCGTTTAGCTGCCAGGGTCTGGGGGGACACTTGAATCTAACAAAAATGTGCATTTTAAGCCTTAATATTTCAGAAACGGATCCTTAAATCGAAAAATTGTTTTCACAAACCCGCAATATTTTTGAAAGACCCATCCAACAACACCCCACACCATGGGTGGTAGACGAGAAAAAAAAAACCGGTCAAGAGCGAGTCGGACTCGCGCACCGAGGGTTTCGTTCCGATTTCTGAAAAAGTGTGCTATTTAGAGACTTGGTTTTATTTTTCCTGTAATCTTTACATAAACTTCTATCACATAGAATAATTTCAGATTTTTCTCTTTGCAAACTTCGGAGATAAGGGGGGGGAACGGTATTTTTTTTTACATTTTTCATCAAAAGTCAAAAACTATGCGGTCTAAAAAAAAATAAAAAAATATTTGAGAATGTGCAAACAGCGCTCTTTCATATGATATCCCACATGCCCTAGTAGCCACACTTTGAATTTTTAAGACCCTCTTTCAGTACCTGTTACAAAAAAAAATATAAATATTTTTACTTCTTTCTTATTTGCAAGGTAGTTGGGTAAATGTCATCTAAAATTATTCTAAATTTCAAGTTTATAGCATCAGTAGTTCTTGAGATATCCAGCTGTGACAGACAGACAGACAGACTGAGTCACACCATAAGGGTTCCTTTTTTACCATTTTGGTACGGAACCCTAAAAACATCGCCACCCCACTTACGTGTATAGAAGGTACCCTAATTTTTTTTTTTCATGATTTTATTTTATCACTGTCGGCGTGATGAATATGTATATCCATGCCAAATTATAGCTTTCTAGTACTTCTTAGTACTAGAAAGCTATAATTTGGCATGGCTTACATGGCAACTCCATTTAGCGGGGCAGTGCTGGAGAGTCTGGGCGATGAGAGCGCCATGGAAGTTCGCAAGGAGAAATTCAATGCAGCAGACACGGATAACGATGGCTGGATCACATATGACGAGTTTCTATCGGTATGTATACCTACCTAATATTTTAGCAGTTCGTCGAACGTATGTGCAGTGCGAACACCGAGCAATCGAACTCAGTCTGTAACGTTGTATGACGACAACCGGACAACACGTGACTTTACCTCACCCTTAACTTTTTAATTCTTTCGTATTGATTTTAGCAAAAAGTAATTTCCTCGTCCGAACCAATTTTGCTGTACATGATAGGTATAGTATAGTATAACGTTTATGGCGTTTACGTAACATCCCCCTAGCGAACGCGTAGCGGCTAAGCAGTGTTTACAATACAATTATGTCTACACAACGTCTACGCCGCTACGGTGACGTTTACGACGCTACACAGTAACGCTACGATGACGTCTACGAAACTTCTACGACGCTACGCAACGACGCGCGACGTCTACGCTTCTACGACATCGTCTACGACGCAACAACATCTAAGCTGCTACGATGTTGTCTACGCTGCTACGATGGCGTTTACGAAACGACAGCGACTCTACGCTGTTACATCAGCGTCTACGAAACGACTTTGCCGCTACGAAGACGTCTAGGAAACGTCTACAACGCTACGTAACGACATCTACGCTGCTACGACGGCGTCTACGAAACATCTACGACGCTACGCAGCGATGGCTACGCCGTACGATAACGGCTACGCCGCTACGGAGATGACGTCTACGAAACGACGTCTACGCTGCTACGCCATACGCAAGGACGTCTACGAAACTTCTACGCGGCAAAACGTTGACGCAGTATTTACGTGCCGTCTCTAAGATAGTGCAATCCATAAAGACGCGCCCCACTACTCCTCCTAACCGTTTACAGTATACGTGTGCAACGGTTAGGAGGAGTAGTGGGGCGCGTCTTCGTGGATTGCACTATTATAGTTTTGATAGCATCATCTACGCGGCCGCCTTCTTTGCTGCGCATACGCTTCGCTGAACAAAGCCCATTGCTGGTTCTTTTTCTTAATTGGGCTGGCATCATTTTCAAGTTGTCAAAGATAGGTTTACAAAGTCGGCCTTATTTTGGAATAAAAAGATTGACAATTTTTTCATAAGGTTTTTCCGCCAGTTGGTGTACAACTTCAACCCCCGAGAGGAGGGCCGTGTCGCCGGACTGGCCGCCTTATGCAATGACGTCGCTGAGAACATACAGTTTGTGAGCAACCTCACCGTCGGCGAACAGCTCGAGTATGGACTGTTTTAAATATACTTAGTTATATTTTAACTGGTGTTTTATTACGTAGAAGTGTCTTAGTAAAGTAGGGAATTTCTTGTGGTCGTCGCAATGGGAAGGATGCATATACATAAGGTGTTAAAAAATTAACTTTAACTTTATGATCGCATTATATCTCGTCAAAATGTACGAAACAGCAGATTTTTTTTTCGCGATTTCAAAGTTGGTCCAATAGTAAAAGTTATTCAGTTCGATGGTCTAAAGCACTCCTTAAAGTTTTTAGAGCTAATTTTTTGTTAGCGTCAGAATGGCTGGTTGCCTATGGCAAACGCCTCTGAAAGTATATTCAAGAATTGCTACATAATTGCTTATATTTGCTACATTTCTTCGTTAGCGTCAGAATGGCTGGTTGCCTATGGCAAACGCCTCTGAAAGTATATTCAAGAATTGCTACATAATTGCTTATATTTGCTACATTTCTTCAATAATTGCTACATACGATGGATTCAGAGAAAAATGAATATTTTTTTGACCAGCCATTCTGACGTCAGGATGGCTGGTCGCCTCCGTGTTCAGCATGAAGGACGCAGAATTTCTAAAAGTTTGTTATGTCAATAATTGCTACCTAATTGCTTCATTCACGAATTTAAGTTTGAGCTTCATACATACATTAGGTAAAAGATATAGCTTTTATTAATTTTTTTACGAAGAAGTGCCTAATAATTTGGAAAGGCAACAGATTTTTTTACTAAAACGCAGCGCGCGTCTTGTTTAAATCTTGCAGGCGTTCGCTTAGAGTGATGTTGTTTAATGAATAGCTTTTAAAACGCACCTACCCTCAATAACACAATACATTTAGGTACTAGTATCAGTATGTAAAATAGCTGGGTCAGATAATACGTTGAAAACTTTTAACTTATTTGATAAGTACATCAAAAGAAAAATATTGCAATAAGTAGTGAAAGAACAAAGGCGAAATCGTAGCTGAATTTAATTTGAGCGACTAAAAGTGACTTATATACGAAGGCAGCTCTATTATTTTTCTACGTTTTTTCAAAATATCACCTTAACTAGTTAAAAATACTAGTTTAAATGAAAAGTTATTTGTGTGAAAAGTGTTTAGTGTTGCCATTTTGTATTTATTCTTCCAAGTGACAGTAAGTACAGCATTATTGTATTATAATCCAAATTTTTCGTCATGGGTGTCATTTTAGTGTTATTTTATGTCGCTGAAAACGATAGTGGGGTCAAAATGAAAATCCAAGATGGCGGCTGCGAAAATTTCCTAATTTTCGGTCATGGGTGTCATTTTCGTGATATTTGAGGTCGCTGAAAACGATAGTGGGGTCAAAATGAAAATCGAAGATGGCGGCTGCGAAAATTTCCTAATTTTTCGTCATGGGTGTCATTTTCGTGATATTTTAGGTCACTGAAAGCGATAGTGGGTTCAAAATGAAAATCCAAGATGGCGGCTGCGAAAATTTCCTAACTTTTCGTCATGGGTGTCATTTTCGTGATATTTTAGGTCGCTGAAAACGATAGTTATTCATTTTGAACCCACTATCGCTTTCAGTGACCTAAAATATCATGAAAATGACACCCATGACGAAAAATTAGGAAATTTTCGCAGCCGCCATCTTGGATTTTCATTTTGACCCCACTATCGTTTTCAGCGACCTAAAATAACACGAAAATGACACACATGACGAAAAATTTGGATTATAATACAATAATGCTGTACTTACTGTCACTTGGAAGAATAAATATAAAATGGCAACACTAAACACTTTTCACACAAATAACTTTTCATTTAAACTAGTATTTTTAACTAGTTAAGGTGATATTTTAAAAAAACGTAGAAAAATAATAGAGCTGCCTTCGTATATGTCACTTTTAGTCGCTCAAATTAAATTCAGCTACGATTTCGCCTTTGTTCTTTCACTACTTAGTGCAATATTTTGCTTTTGATGTACTTATCAAATAAGTTAAAACAGTTTTCAAAGTATTATCTGTCCCAGCTATTTTACATACTGATACTAGTAAATGTATTGTGTTTTTGAGGGTAGGTACGTTTTAAAAGCTATTCATTATACAACATCACTCTAAGCGCACGCTGCAAGATTTAAACAAGACGCGCGCTGTAGTAAAAAAATCTGTTGCCTTTCCAAATTAGTAGGCACTTCTTCGTAAAAAAATTAATAAAAGCTATATCTTTTTACCTAATGTATGTATGAAGCTCAAACTTAAATTCGTGAATGAAGCAATTAGGTAGCAATTATTGACATAACAAACTTTTAGAAATTCTGCGTCCTTCATGCTGAACACGGAGGCGACCAGCCATCCTGACGTCAGAATGGCTGGTCAAAAAAATATTAATTTTTCTCTGAATCCATCGTATGTAGCAATTATTGAAGAAATTTAGCAAATATAAGCAATTATGTAGCAATTCTTGAATATACTTTCAGAAGCGTTTGCCATAGGCAACCAGCCATTCTGACGCTAACCATTTCTTCAATAATTGCCACATACGATGGATTCAGAGAAAAATTAATATTTTTTGACCAGCCATTCTGACGTCAGGATGGCTGGTCGCCTCCGTGTTCAGCATGAAGGACGCAGAATTTCTAAAAGTTTGTTATGTCAATAATTGCTACCTAATTGCTTCATTCACGAATTTAAGTTTGAGCTTCATACATACATTAGGTAAAAAGATATAGCTTTTATTAATTTTTTTACGAAGAAGTGCCTACTAATTTGGAAAGGCAACAGATTTTTTTACTACAGCGCGCGTCTTGTTTAAATCTTGCAGGCGTGCGCTTAGAGTGATGTTGTATAATGAATAGCTTTTAAAACGTACCTACCCTCAAAAACACAATACATTTACTAGTATCAGTATGTAAAATAGCTGGGACAGATAATACTTTGAAAACTGTTTTAACTTATTTGATAAGTACATCAAAAGCAAAATATTGCAATAAGTAGTGAAAGAACAAAGGCGAAATCGTAGCTGAATTTAATTTGAGCGACTAAAAGTGACTTATATACGAAGGCAGCTCTATTATTTTTCTACGTTTTTTTAAAATATCACCTTAACTAGTTAAAAATACTAGTTTAAATGAAAAGTTATTTGTGTGAAAAGTGTTTAGTGTTGCCATTTTGTATTTATTCTTCCAAGTGACAGTAAGTACAGCATTATTGTATTATAATCCAAATTTTTCGTCATGGGTGTCATTTTCGTGTTATTTTAGGTCGCTGAAAACGATAGTGGGGTCATAATGAAAATCCAAGATGGCGGCTGCGAAAATTTCCTAATTTTTCGTCATGGGTGTCATTTTCATGATATTTTAGGTCACTGAAAGCGATAGTGGGTTCAAAATGAATAACTATCGTTTTCAGCGACCTAAAATATCACGAAAATGACACCCATGACGAAAAGTTAGGAAATTTTCACAGCCGCCATCTTGGATTTTCATTTTGAACCCACTATCGCTTTCAGTGACCTAAAATATCACGAAAATGACACCCATGACAAAAAATTAGGAAATTTTCGCAGCCGCCATCTTCGATTTTCATTTTGACCCCACTATCGTTTTCAGCGACCTCAAATATCACGAAAATGACACCCCTGACCGAAAATTAGGAAATTTTCGCAGCCGCCATCTTGGATTTTCATTTTGACCCCACTATCGTTTTCAGCGACCTAAAATAACACTAAAATGACACCCATGACGAAAAATTTGGATTATAATACAATAATGCTGTACTTACTGTCACTTGGAAGAATAAATACAAAATGGCAACACTAAACACTTTTCACACAAATAACTTTTCATTTAAACTAGTATTTTTAACTAGTTAAGGTGATATTTTGAAAAAACGTAGAAAAATAATAGAGCTGCCTTCGTATATAAGTCACTTTTAGTCGCTCAAATTAAATTCAGCTACGATTTCGCCTTTGTTCTTTCACTACTTATTGCAATATTTTTCTTTTGATGTACTTATCAAATAAGTTAAAAGTTTTCAACGTATTATCTGACCCAGCTATTTTACATACTGATACTAGTACCTAAATGTATTGTGTTATTGAGGGTAGGTGCGTTTTAAAAGCTATTCATTAAACAACATCACTCTAAGCGAACGCCTGCAAGATTTAAACAAGACGCGCGCTGCGTTGTATTAAAAAAATCTGTTGCCTTTCCAAATTATTAGGCACTTCTTCGTAAAAAAATTAATAAAAGCTATATCTTTTTACCTAATGTATGTATGAAGCTCAAACTTAAATTCGTGAATGAAGCAATTAGGTAGCAATTATTGACATAACAAACTTTTAGAAATTCTGCGTCCTTCATGCTGAACACGGAGGCGACCAGCCATCCTGACGTCAGAATGGCTGGTCAAAAAAATATTCATTTTTCTCTGAATCCATCGTATGTAGCAATTATTGAAGAAATGTAGCAAATATAAGCAATTATGTAGCAATTCTTGAATATACTTTCAGAGGCGTTTGCCATAGGCAACCAGCCATTCTGACGCTAACAATTTTTTAACACTTTGTAAGTCATAACATAAGTCTTAAGTAATTTACTTCTTAAAAATATACATTGGTAATATTCTTACCGAAAAAAAAATTAAGTAGGTACGCACGGCTACACATCAAGCTATACATTTCCAGTATAAGCTGATCTCGCATTATATAGGATTTCTTTACAGTGAGAGGTCAGTGTAAACTAGAAATGTATAGCTTGGTGTGTAGCCGTGTGTATCACCCAGAAAAAAAAACTTGTTATGGGATAAAACGGAAATCAATTTTTATTAACTGGTAACTGGCTTTAATTTTTGGTACAAAATGTTTGACGTCTGAATATCGCCGTCGCATTAGAATCGCATTGTTTACCAGTGCAGACGCAGCCTAAGGGAACGCTAAAATTAATGAAAAGGGTGTTCGCAACCGCGCGTCTTTTACCAAAAACGCTTCGAATTTTAAAACACAAGACCTACGACGACTGAAAATTTAGAAGACGGATCAATAGTTTGCCGACCTATGATCAAGTGATGGCAGTGAAGGACGCGTTACCAAGGGCAAGGCCCTCGTTGCCACAAGCGTACCCCGCGTTTTCTCTGATCCCTTAGATCACACCCTTCCCTTTATACCCCTCTGATACAACCGGTCAAGCCTGCACGGGATACCGCGCCCCTTTATGTCGAATACAATAGTATTTTTTATTGAAAGTTACTATAATAATGTTTGGCTATTGGTCTGAGTTCGAATATTGAGCTGTGAGACAAAATAACAGCGGGGCCGCGTGGTATACGGACGATCGCGAATTTGCGTTCTTAAAAATTAAAATTTTTAAGAAGGCCAAAGTCAATCAAATTAATGGCGACATTAATTTGACACACGTATACGGTTCCGCGTTTTGGTTTTATAAATATATTTTAATTTCATTAGACGTTATTTGATTATTATTTATTGATTTATTTAAAAATTTCTAAAATAGCATCTTGGCCTGTATATGTATGTATATTGGCGCAGATATGAAATTGAAACGAACGAGAAAAAAAAGGCCACACCACTCGAGTTTTTTCCATGAAGCTACTTACAACAACACAACACAACAATACACAAAACAACAACAATATACAGAACAATAGACAAAAGATGAACAAAAAAGGTGTCGGTCAACGGCTTTTTACCAGCTGGCATAGAACAATAGCTTCATGAATGAGTCTTTTGCATAGAGTGATTCTACTTTTGGTTATTATTTTATTATTTAGTTTGTTTGAATTTTTTTTTTGAATTTACGAATTATTTTATCTTATTATAATTTTTATGATTACTGGCCACTAGCCCTACCCGCGCGTGTTGAATTAATGTTGCCATTGTGGCAGCACGTATACAAAAGGGCTTTTCGTTTTAAAAGTCCACGCTCCGACAGGTTAGACGGTGTTTTATCATCATCAATATCGGAGCTGATCATCATCGCTGAGCGAGTCCACATCGCTCAGTTCATTAAGGCTGGGGTCACACGCGAGGCACCGCGCGCCAGCTTCCTTCCAGCACTCTGCACAGTACACGAACGGACACTTTGGTACGCAGCAACAGTGCCACCGACTTGATGATAGTTGCCCTGAAAATGTTGCAGACATTTTTACTGATTCGGTTCAAAAAATTAGGTCAAAAATTGAGTTAAAGAATTTATTACAAGACCTCAAACTTAAATCCAATCTGTGTGTGTCTGTGTGTAGAACAGCGTATTTCGAATTTCTATCGGCTATAAGCAATCAATCCGCCTAGCCTTTTGCCAACTATGTTGGGGTCGGCTTCCAGTCTAACAGGATGCAGCTGAATACCCGTATTTTACATGGAGCGACTGCCTATCGGCTATAACCACGAGATGGTTCCCCTTATCAAATAATGAGAGGGAATCAAGATCTACGGTGACACTGCATTTCGGATTACAATTAATTTTATTTCCTAGATGCCAAAATTTAATGTGGTCATGCATGACAGAATCGGGTTCAATAGCTCCCACGCGATCTAGCTAAAATGGCGATCAGTGTTCATTCCCCAAAGTTCGATACCTAAACAACACACCAACTACTTTCTTCTCACCTTCATCGTTCCTAGGCTCTGTCTCGCCACAAATGAGGCAGGTCATCCTGGCTGCGGGCAGGGCATTCAACCAGCCCAGAAGGTAAGGGAACTTCATCCTCAAACTGAGGAGGTTCTCGCCAGAGAGGTAGTAAGCGCGCACGGCTTGGACCGCTTTCCTGAATGTGGATCGAAACAATTACCAATTTTGACTATACATAAAGTAAAAAAAAAATGCTTTTGTAGGAGGTTCCATCAACATTGGAGTGTTTTCTCTACCTAAAGGTATAGTTCCTATTTTTTACCATGTTCAAGGAAAAAAAATTAATAATTATTAGATGTTCCAAATTTTATTCTTCACCCTGAAAATCGAATGCTTGCACTTGTGCTAACTGTATTGTACCTGCGTAACGTTTTATCCATTTTCATCCGTTTCTTAAGGATGTCGTTGTAAAGATGCAATACGCGCTGCTTCTCACGACGAGGATAAAAGTAACTGCAGATTTGTCTGAAATGAGTTATACTTGCACCAATGGTACACGTAAGCAGGATTTTTAAAAAAATAATTATGGGAAAGGTCCTAAACTGAAAGAGGTGCCGATTTCGCCATATTTGTCTAAGCCAGACAAATATGGCGAAATCAGCACCTGATATATTGATTTTGCTTAAAAAGTTCTAAGCAGGAAAGAGAAAACCGGGATTAGAAACAAGTAATAAGTCGGTTCCTTTGTTCTTTACCTTCGGATCCTCATCGTATACGGGTTCACATACAGCAGCAACAGTATCCAAACGTATCCCCCATAGATTTTGACGAAATAAATAAGAGGCATGGCGCGAGGTTGCGGCACACATAGCTTGTTGGTGACCTGGCGACGTACCCGCTCGGTTGACGATAGGTTGGAGACCAGCTTGCGTAGGAGGGTGGCCAGCAAGCCTGTGCCTTCTACCTGTGAATGAAGGAACAGACGAAGAAAATTGTATACATAATACTTAAATTGCGTCTAATATTGAAGCACACTACAAGGGAAGGGAACGTGTAGAATAAAGAATTTGAGTGGAATTTGGTATTGGCAAATTATTAATAAAAACACCAGCCAGCTGGAAGAAGTAGAAATTTGCAAATAAGAGGGTTGTATCTGGCAATGACAGTTTCGAAGATGGGAAGACGAAATAAAGGCCATAGCAGGAATGAAATGGAGGAGGCCTTTACGCTAGTAATAATAGTTCTATGTGTATGGAGGCCTTTGGCAAATTGTGCAAACAGACCAAGTTGTTGGTGTCATCGACATACTCGAGTCGTCATTAGGTATAAGATAAAATTAACCCGCAATAACTTCAGTTTATCCGTGATCATGGATCTTGCAATTGCAACAGTGCCGAAATATCGGGAACTCGAATCTAACAGTAAACATGGTAAATATCCCATTTATGTTTAAAATAATAAGATAAAATTAGTGTAAAATGTGTCTGAATAAAGGCGTACATTATTATATCTGCGTAGCAAAGCCAAACAAGTTTTTTGTCGATAACGTTAAAATATCACCTCAATTCTCAAATCCTGCGTGCCCTGTTGCACGACCTCAACCTGGGCATGCTGCCGCACCACATCCAGAGCCTCGTAGAACAGGCGGTCCAGCATCACGAAGGTGGTGGCCGTCACCACCTCTAGCATCACCTTTAAGACCTGCGTCACAAGTTTGCTGTTCGGCGATGTCGAATACCACATTGAATGTATGTCTACGTATTTGTATCGCTCCATCTAAAAACGCATAATCGTTCACCGTTAAATTGGCGTGTTTGTCGCCGTATCACGAATAGCTATGGGTTTTGCTAAAAAAAATTAAAAGTTTCTAACCATCAAATGTATTTCTTACAAAAGGGTTTTCTCATAGCAAGTCATAGATAAGCAGCACCAATATTCGACAACATCAATTTTTACGACCGAGAGTAATCTTTGATTTGAAGTCGGATATAAAAAGTTGCTCCATTTACTGGTATTCAGCTGCATCCAGTTAGACTGAAAGCCGATCTTAATACAGGGTGTAAAGTGTAAATAGTGGAAATTTTTTAAGCGGTCATTGTACTCATCATTATGAACAACTTTTACTATGGGACCAAACCTGAAATCGCGAAAAAAATATTCAGCTGTTCCCTACATTTTGACGAATTATGCGAACATAAATGTACTGAACAGCTGATTTTTTTTCGCGATTTCAGGTTTGGTCCCATAGTAAAAGTTGTTCATAATGATGAGTACAATAACCCCCCAAAGGTTTCCACTGTTTACATATTTACTCCCTGGATAGTTGAGAAACAGTTACCTACGTAGAGATCTGTACTGCGATAATATCACCTTCACATTACCTTCTTCAGTGGCAACAGCGTGACCTCGTCCTTCTTCTTTCTCTTCTCGTCTAACTTCTTGAAGTAGCCCGTAATATACACATTGTCGAAATGAATGCTGGTGAGGTACATTTCGTGATAGGTCACGGCAGCCATGACGATGCGTAGGAACAGCAGTGCCATAAAAACATTGAGAGCGACGAAGACAACTCCCATTATTATGTGCTTCTCTTCAAAGGAGTGAAGAACACGCTCGGCTGTTTCTTTTGCGTCCTATAGGGCCGTATTATGAGGTATTAGTGCCAACATGATACCGTTGCGAAAAAGAGATGGTGGTCTCTCTCGCGCTCTTACACACTCTCTCTCTCTCTCCCAGTTAATCTGCACCCTAATTTATCGATCGGAATCTGAATCATTTTGAAGCAAATTGTCAATCCATTGCTTCATATGTTCGAAAAATTCGTCTTTCAACACCGTAAATAATGCAATGAATGTTGTTGAACTGTCAAAATGAAACGAGATTCCGATTGATAGTAGGTATCCTAACGCAATTAGGGTGTGGTTAAGGCGCCAGTTAACCACAAATTTAGAGTAGGCTAGATACCGCAAGCCATGATGATGATGATGTTTGTGCTGTGCACAAACGATGAAGCGATTGAAACAATTCTGTTTACGTTGAGCACATCACTAAATGGCTGGGGTGAAGTCTTCATAGGTACCTACCTATAAAAAGATGGCACGCTCGGTTTTCATACTAATTAATGAACATGCGGCATTGAGTTATATAACTAGAGAAGCAAACCTCATTAAAATGTGTAAAAAAAGTCTAGCCACTATTTCAACGCGACGACGTAGCTTTGAAACCACTAAACATTTAAAAGTAAACATATATATTTCTCACTTACACAAGTCGCAAGAACAATACTGTCGCTTAGATTAGACAAAGATCGCAATATAAACATGCAATGGCGGTGAATGGCGGGATGGGGTTGCCTACCCATGCGAAATTTTACCCAAGTTTTTAAACGTTGAAAAAAAAACGTAACGTTTAAACGTTAAACGTTAAGTTATTTTTTAAATATGTGAATTATGTATTTCTTATTGGATGTGTATTAAAAGTTTATAACTAATGAAAATAATCAAGACATTTTCATTTTGAACATTTTTTATTTCCTTTAGTACATTTCCATACATATAATTTACATTTATAAATATTAGAATATAAAAACATTTAAGAATATAAAAAATAGTAGCCCACCGGCATCGGGAACAGGGTCCAGGGTACCGATGGTCAGGGCTGCTGAGAGAGGAACCTCCTAACGATACGCGCCGTGTCCAGAAGTACCGCTTTCTGGAGCAATCTTCCTTAATCCAGCTGCCTAACGAGAGCCTCTTCAGGTGTTGATCGAGGCTCTTGGCTATTACGGCATTGGCCGTCACGACTATCGGCACAACGATTGCTGTATCGACATCCCACATGTCGACAACCTCGCGAGCCAGGTCAAGATACTTAATCTGCTTATCTTTTTCAGCTTTCACGAGATTCTCGTCATGCGGGACCGCTATTTCAATAATCATTGGGCGACGCTCTAATCGATCTATCACCACTATGTTTGTCTTATTGGCAACAATAGTCCTGTCAGTGATGATAGATCGATACCAATACAACGTGATATTGCCATTTTCGAGAACTGGGTCGGGCATATACCTATAGTACGATACTTCCAATTCCACAAGACTGTATTTCAGAGTAAGTTGCTGGTGGATAATCCTGGCTACAAGGTTGTGCCTCTGCAAGTAGTCTCCGTTAGCCAGACGAGAACAGCCAGAAATAATTGACGGACTGATTCCCTCGGACGGTGGAATGCCCGACAGATGTCAACCGTGCCGTCCTTCACAATATATTTCCAGTAGTTGTTCGTCATCATAACTTCGTCCATAATCGCAAAGACAAAACCTTCGGTTTCCCCAAAGAGTCAGTTTTCTATAAGTCCTTTTCTTTTTGAAGGTTTTTTAATTATTCCATGAATTGCACTGTTTTATCATTTACATTTAGCTGCATTTCGTCTTCTTCGCTCAACTCAGTTCCTCTAATAACATCGTTTATTTTTTTTATTTCTAGACTTTTATTTTTTTGTGATATTTTTTTTTTTGTTAGTCTTTTAGCCGATACATTTTTCAACCGGTGAATTATTTTCCTCATTTTGTGCTTTCGGGGCGTTTCAGTTAATTCGTCTATCTCTTCGTCGGTTTCCACAGCATCCACATCCATATTTTCTTCTTCTGAAAGCTCCACCTGCTATTAGAATAACGGTTGTCCTGAAAAATATACAATTTACTGTAGGCAAAACAACTCTTTATAAACTAAAAACTAAGTTGAAAAAAACATTCAACAATGTAGTTTGAGTCGATATAAACTAATTTGTTGCTGTGGGAGTTTAATGAGAAGGCATTTTTTGTTGACATTACCTATAATTTGATAATATTAATTGCCGCAAAAAATCATTACTTTTACAATAAGCATTAGAATTCCTTGATTGCACAAATAAACACGGCCACATTCGCTTTTTGGTCCTATTTTATCTTGATCACGGAAGTGCTTCGAACAAATGACAGTAGATTTAGTAGGTAGCCAGTCAGTATCTTTTCTCAGCAATCGGATTATTGATTGAGAAGCATCTTTAGGTAGTCTGGAACATTGTTAATCATTATTAAAAAATATTTAAAATCGCTTATTCCATAAATTAAAAACTCCCACAAATGTGGGAAACTAAAACATAGTTTTTAGTTGTAACACTGATCATAATTAAAAAAAAATCTACATTTTATTTATTTTCCTGCGTTTTTACGATGATATAAACACAGAAACAATAAACTTACGTGTGGAAAGTAATTCCGGTAGTTTTTGTGATCTAGAATCGCATTCTTTCATTACGCATTTACCCATTTTGGCGATATTTTTTGTCGCGTGTCACTCGGTTCACTTCGGCTGCCGTCGTAAAGAGTACTGAACTGACGTTAGTTACGCATACGGCCGTGGCCGTATGTTCAGTGGCAACGCCTTGGCGCGGGAATTGCTAATCTAGTGTAACATATATATCAATGACATGCGGTATCTAGCCTACTCTAAATCTGTGGCCTGAACACTAAAATTATATAATTACTATACTACGATGTATGTACCTATATCGACCGTGGATGAAAAATTGTCACAGTGAAATAGACTCCGATTCAACAGTACCTACCTATGCGGGAATTCGTTAGATGCTAGAAGCACGGAAACGGTCGACGTGGCGACGCTAGCCTGTGTTCAGCAAATACATCCAGTATTTGGCTGAAATGGTGATGATGACGATGAGGACGACGATGATTCGACATTTAATTACCTGGATGTCATACAAGTTGCGCTGATATGTAACTTTGTATTTTAGGTTGACATGATTTAAACCGCCGCCTAATTCTCGTTTAGCTTTCATTAAACCAATGTACCCTTCGCCGAAACCATGGTCCATCTGCAAATGTTAGAATAGAATAGAATACTCTTTATTATGTAGGTACACCATACAAATTAATAGTATTCATTGTTTGCAACCGGATTTCGTCAAAGCCAATCTACTGCACCCTGCCACAGATAATCTATACTAAAAGTTCACCACCATTGAGAAAAAAAAAACATAAGTTTGGAGTTATGAAACATTTTGAAATTTCCTATGCTCACATTTTAGTCAGATGAAGTAGGTCAGGTGAGATCAAAAAAATCAACACTAAACCTCACCTCCTAGGTTCGAAGCGTTAGCAGTTAACGCCAAAAACATTAACTGCTAAGGCTTCGAACCTAGTAGTTAGGGAGGCGAGTAAGGGAATTTCGGTAATACTCGAGCGTGGCAGTTTAAGATATGAGAGATACCTTAGACCTAATAGAACAACCTTGTAAAGTATTTAGCTCTATATGTAGTGACGCGCGCCTAGGATAGACGATCAGATTAGTAAAAAAAAATCGATAGTCTGAAATACTCGAGCGCGTCAGATTAAGATATTGGGGGTTGATTTTAGTGTTTTAAGACTAAATTTAACTAATCTAACGATAAGTCCTTGACGCCGCCGAGTTATAGGGTTGCGAACTTGTAAAAAAAAAAACGTTAATCCGGCATTCTCGAGCGCGATTTTTTTATTTTTTATTTTGAAGATATAATCTAAAACTTACTAAAAATACAAGATCTGTCGGTTTCGGCATGACCCGAAGTGTGGAGGAGCCATTTCGTCTTCCGAAAAACGCGTTGCGGCATATAAGTCGCGAACGATACATTTTACAAAAAAAAAGTTTAAATAAACAAAAAAGGTAATTTTATTTTACACAAAAAAGGTCTCTTTACATTTTTGTCCAAAGTTAAAACTTTTTGACTTGAAGCATCATAAAAACTCAAACTCCCAGTTTTTTGAGTATATCTCGAAAACTGAGGGTGTTAAAAAAAATTGATTTGAAATAACGATGATTAAATTATGTGACTTTTATTATATCTCAATTTTTTTTTTTTTTTAAAGCTTCTCGACAATTTTCATGCCAGTCAGAGCTATACCAACATTGCCTCAGAACTCGGTACATCGCCAATTTGTGGAGGAATGCTTACAAATCCGACATCACTGACCTTGCACCAACCGATCATGGGTGGAATGAAAATAATAATAAATTCGAGTTCACGTGGTTTATCGGGAATCAATTGCCCGATGCGTATGAAAATGTTGTTGTATCGCCGGATATTCTGGGCAACGAGAATGACACTGAGGACAGCAATGACGAGACGCTTGATTCAGGTAAATTTTTGTACTTCTATAATATTCTCTCAACAAAATTACTGAATAGAAATAATTGTTACGGATGTTGCAGGCACTCAGCAGGAAAGAATTGTGGATGAGGAGCCACAATATGAAAGTTCCAGTGAAGAAGAAGATGAATTGTATTGAGCAAAAATGTAAAGGCCATACTTAACAATACAATATTATAATACAATTTTTATATCATTTCATTTTTTTATACAATAAATAATACAATTCGTACTACATTTCATCTACATTTTCGTTGGTTGTATCTATCGCTTTATTGTCATTCTTAAATTCCCCGTTTTATCAAGGAGAAAGAAAGGAAAAAAAGAAACCAAAAAACCTTTTTCGGTCAGATTAAGAGAACCCACCAACATTTTTGTCAGATTAAGAAAATATGCTTTCAAGATACCGAGATAAACCTCCCCTATGAAAATCTGACGCGCTCGAGTATTTCAAAAAAACTTTTTTTTTTTGCATTTTCAAAAATTCATTGTAACTTATCGTCACGCCGAAATCGTCAGTTTTTTTAAAGGGAGCTTCCTTGGGGCCTACTTAACACCCCTTCCGAAAATCTGACGCGCTCGAGTAATTTTTTTTTTTTTGCATTTTTGACTACTTTATATGCCTACCCCCACCACGCAAACCGGCAGATTAGTATACCGTTGTTATCAGAGGCACTTGGGGCATACGTAGTATGAATATCTGACGCGCTCGAGAATGCCCAAGTAACTGTTTTTTTTAACATTTTTAAAAAACCGTACACGCCAAACCCACCGCTAAAATGGTTTTTACCATACGAGCTTTTCTTTTCGAAATTATTTTATCTTTCGATTTTGATAGGTCTCGACGGCGCCGTTGAATTACGCCATTTAGCTACCTCGCCTCCCTAACTATAGTGTTGTTTTTTTTCATACAAAAAGTTTACCTCATCTGACTTAGGATATTTCAAAAAGTTCCATATCTCCAGACATGTTTAGTTCTCAGTGGTGACGCTAGTTGGCAGCACTACTCGCCTTAAGTCCATTGTTTATTTTGGACACTATTAGTTAATGTAGTTATTGGTCCAAAGGCTATCGTCCATAACTAATGGTCATGATTGGCTTTAGTTTAGGTACCTACTGGACTACTACTACCTACAGTACCTACTAGACTTTTTAGTTTAGGTACCTACTAGAGCGCTTACCTGTTTCATACTATCACACGTGTTATTCTTCTGAAAAACCTGCATAAAGTTGCAGATATAGGTGAGCTTCAGAGGCGAGCACAGCATCCAACCCATGGTCTGAGCCATAGTGCGATAACAGTGTTCATACGCTGAGATAAAAGCTTCAGTGCATACGGCTGCTGCCTGGGTCACCTGGTATTGACATCTGTACTCCAACTTCTTTTCATAGATCTTTAGATAATGTTCTTTGTTTTTAAATGGTGCGTGTCTAAAATACATTAGAAGAATGGTGGTATGTAGGTACCTATTGGTTATTAGTTCGCTTATACATACTTAGCCAGATGAATTATTGAATAACGCGAGAACGCGAGATTGACCTGACGTCTCCATTGAGCGCTTCGGAGTCGTAAGACTAGAAAAATAGGTTTAAGTGAAGTTCACAAGATAGGTAATTCTTGATCGGAACCTTAGAGCGGTTTCGCACTACGTCCGATCCGAATCCGAGAAATGTCGGTCCGAAGTAGCCACAGTACCTACTATTTGTATGAAGGGTTGCGCACTAGATCCGAATTCTGTCCGTCCGAATTTAAAACATTCCCAATACGGACTGAACTCGGATCTTGAATTCGGATTCAGATCGGACATACATACATACTGCGAAACCGCTCTAAATCTGAACAAAAATATTTGTAGTTAGAGCGGTTTCGCACTACGTCCGATCCGATCCGAATTCAAGATCCGAGCTCAATCCGAATTTGGAATGTTCTAAATTCGGATCTAGTGCGCAACCCTTCATACAAATAGTAGGTAGGTACTGTGGTTACTTCGGACCGACATTTCTCGGATTCGGATCGGACGTAGTGCGAAACCGCTCTTACAGTCGCATCACAGAATACTCTACTATAGGTACCTACAGGAGAACACTACAATACAGGAGTCGCATATAATTTGCACGATTAACTGTTTGTTTTGTGTACAGACAGAGGTTCAAATCTCTGTCCCGGTCTCCCGGCAACGTGTTTTTAACTATTGAAGTAAGACAAGATAATAGGTACTAACTGATACTTGACCTCAATATCTCGAGAACGTGAGCTCAGATTCAGCAAGGCATCCAATTTGTCATTCTGTTGTCGTTTAATGTCTACCTCTTCAGTGTCTTCTATCTCCTGTTTTATGGGAGCTACTATATCACGAATTGATCTAGAAGCAAATCATCATCGGAAATCCAATATTGCCACTGGTGATACCTACGCTAAAACTTATGGTCTTATCAGAATTTTGGCGCAACAAAATGTTTTCTTCGATAAGAAAACCTCGCACTAGACATTTACAAAATTATTTTAATAACTTACACATACCCTAGCCTACCCTACCCTAGCGTACATAGCCTAGGTACTAGCTAGACGGTAGATAAGTACAATGGGCTGCATCAAGTTGTATTATTTCAATACAACTGGGGTCCCCAATTGATGCAGCCCATAGGTAGGTATGGGAAAACCTCGATACATGTCGAAAACAAAATTATAATATAGTAGGTACCTACTACTATATTACTTATAATTTTGTTTTGTTTTGTCTAAGGAAAAACCGACTTCTGAAAATTTTTTCGTTTTAAGAGTCATACAAATGTACATTTGTATGACTCTTAAAACGAAAAAATTTTCACGTTGTCAATGTTATGAGAATAAACTTATGTTTTTAAAGCATTATCAAGTAAGTAGGTACATACGTAGGTACCCACTTATCAGTTTTTTTCATATATAAAATACCTACTTACCTAGTGTTAGCCCGGGCTAACACTAGGTAACATATCCAGACTCCGGAGTCTGGATATGTGGCCGGTTGCGTATATAGAAATGCTACTTCAGTACGTCCCCTCAGGCAGAGACGAATACCTAGAGTTAGCGCATTTCCAGGCGTTAAACACAAGTAAATGCTATTCAGTAGCATTTACGCGGAATTAGTATTTACGTGTGTTTAACGCCTGGAAATGACTCTATCGTCTCCGCCTGAGGGGACGTACTGAATTAGCATTTCTATATACGCCGCCCGGTTGATGGCAACAGCACTGCACGGCAACATAACTGTCGAAATGTGGGTTTACTAAGGTACACCTCTGCCCAACCCTTCGGGGATTACAGGCATGATGTTATGATAAGTTTTAACACGCCGTGTTATTAAAGTCATGCATGTAAAAAAAAACCGGTCAAGAGCGAGTCGGACTCGCGCACCGAGGGTTCCGTTCCGATTCCTGAAAAAGTGTGCTATTTAGAGACATCGTTTTATTTTTCCTGTAATCTTTACATAAACTTCTACCACATAGACGATAGATGGCGTTGTGTGCAATGTCCAAGGATATTTATTTATTTATTTATTTTATAGAATAATTTCAGATTTTTATCTTTGCAAACTTCGGAGATAAGGGGGGAACGGTATTTTTTTTTACATTTTTCATCAAAAGTCGATAACTATACTAAAAAAAAAAAAATGTTTGACAATGTGCAAGCAGAGCTCTTTCATATGATACCCCACATGGCCTAGTAGCCCCACTTTAAATTTTTAAGACCCCCTTTCAGTCCCTGTTACAAAAAAAAAAAAATATTTTTACTTCTTTCTTATTTGCAAAATAGTTGGGTAAACGTCATCTAAAACTGTTCCAAATTTCAAGTTGATAGCATTAGTAGTTCTTGAGATATCCAGCTGTGACAAACAGACAGACTGATGAGTCACACCATAAGGGTTCCTTTTTTACCATTTTGGTACGGAACCCTAAAAAACCGATCTAATAAATAAAGGAACTATATTTTTTTCTATGTTTTGTTTGGATCGGGAATTTTTACAGGCTGTAAAATGCAAAAAGAAATTAGGATTGTAGAATTATAAAATAAATATTTCTTTGCTACTAGGTTCCCGTGCAACAAGGTGCGAAATAAAATTATTCAGCTGTAAGTTTAAAATAACTTTTTTTAAATAGTATTCCAGATTTATTAAATAAACACTATTACAAGGCTTACATTAAAAGAAATGAGCCACGAGCCCGTTGTAATGTAACCACTCGGCACTGACCCGTAGCTGTCAACTACAGCCTGCTCTATTGAAGGGAGCATCACACGCACGGGTGGTCATATGGGTGCTGTGACGTAGGTAATCGAAGGCTAGCCTGTAACCCAGCTAGGTAGACTTTAACTATTAAATATCAGCGAAGAAAACATTTTTACATGCATGACTATACTTAGGTGGTGGTGGTGCGGTGCGGTGGCGGTGGTGATAGTGTGGCTAGTGTGTGTGTGTGGTGGTGTGTCTGTGTGGTGGTTTCGGGTGGTGTGTGTGTGTGTGTGTGAGGGTGTGGTGTGGTGATGGCGGTGTTGATGTGGTGTTGGTGGTGGGTGGTAGTTGGTTGGTGGTGTTGGTATAAGTATTGGTGGTGGTGGGTGGTTGGCGGTGAGTATTGGTGCTGGGTTGTGGTTTCGTAGGTATGGTGGTTTGTGGTGGTGGCGGTTGTGTGCTTGGTGGTGTGGTGGGTATTGATTGCGTAGGTAGGTATGGTGGTTAGTGGACTACCACCACTACTAAGTGGTGGTGGTGGTGGGGTTCGTATGTTGGTGGTGTGGGTGTATGGGTGGGTATGGTGGTTTATCTGGTGGTTGGGTGGTGGTGGTACCTAACAATACCACTAGGTAGTTTAGGTGGGTAGGTGGTTTGATAGGTAGGTGGGTTGTCATTCGGTGTTGCCAAGAAATAAAAAATAATTATTTTTGTTATGAATTGATTTATGGATTCGATAAACGAATCCATAATGTGACGTGGACACCACGTCAGGCTGAAACTGGCGATTCCCTATCCAGTCTCCAGCATTAGTAGTTCCTGAAATAAGTAACTGTGACAGACCTATGGACAGACAGATAAGTCGTGCCGTAAGTATTATTTTTTACCATTTTCGTACGAAATCCGGAAAAGCCTCGATTTTCTAATCCTCTTGTTTTATAATCTCAAAATAAATATTTTTAGTGAATATTTGTAACCGTAAACTGGTTTGCCACCCCTGAAGTACCACCAATAAACCCTAGAATTTTTTTTACGTTGTCGAGCATACAAAGGAGGAGCTCGTGGCTAAGTAATTACAGCCTTACGGGTCGATCCATCGGGTTAAGCTACGGTTGCCGGGGTTGGTCAGTGGATGGGTGACCATCTTTACATACCGAGACTCCTCCGTGCCTCGGAAAGCACGTTAAGCCGTTGGTCCCAGCTGTCATTCGTGGATCTTTGACAGTCGTTACGGGTCGTCAGAAGCCCGAAAGTCTGACAACCAGTCTTACCAAGGGGTATCGTATTACCCAGTTACTGGGTTGTGGAGGTCAGACAGGCAGTCGCTCCATGTAAAATACTGGTATTCAGCTGCATCCGGTTAGACTGGAAGCCGACCCCAACATAGTTGGGAAAAGGCTAGGCAGATTGATTTGTCGAGCATACAAATGCGAACATTATGAAGCAATGGATTAACAATTTGCTTCAAAATGATTCAGATTCCGATTGATAGTGTTACGCATTTAGGGTGCTGGTATTATGATGGTGATGCCAGACCTCAGTGTATACTTCATTTGCTCCATTTCACTTTGCAGACTCAGCGCCGTCCTCTTGAAGGGCTCCACCATCTCGTCGTACCTCTCCTTAGACAGATTGGATGACAGTTGGGTGCTGCAGGCAAACACTCGCACCACTTCCCTTGCGTTTAATCCCATGTTTGTGATTGGACCTAATTATGTAAAACTGGGGCCGTACTATGACGTGGAAAAAGATCATGGATCCATCATGGTTCCAGTGTGAGAGAGAGACGGAGCTATATACGACCACCACCACCACCACAACAACATCATCCTTCACCATCCACCACCACCATACTTCACCATCCATGATGGATCCATGATCTTTTCTAAGTCATAGCACGGCCCCTGACCAATTTTTGTGTGGCTTTAAATTGGCTTTTGGTCGCCATTATGTTGTTGTACACACGGCTACACATCAAGCTATACATTTCCAGTTTACACTGACCTCTCATTGTAAGGAAATCCTATACAATGCGAGATCAGCTTACACTGGAAATGTATAGCTTGATTTGTAGCCGTGCGTACTACTATGCGAGCCAAATATCAATAGTACTGTCAAGACGCCATTTTGTTCCGCAATACTCGCGAACTTCATTACCAAAGCGTACTAATTTGACAACTATCGTGTATTTGACAGCTATCGTGTGAAGTTGGCAGCAAGCGCGATCCTGTTCTTAGTTGGCTCGCATAGTAAAATAATTAAAAGTGTTTTCTTACCAGCTACAACATAAGTCAAGATAACTGCCTTGACAACTGCCCGCCCAGACTTGCCGCAATACATCGGGAATATTAGAAGGCATATACATCTTACTTGTATTGATATAGCGTTTCCTATACCTGTAATTAAATTAATCCATACTCTGGTGACCCAGTGGTAACGGCCGCGACTTACGTGTTGTAGGTCGCAGGTTCGAACCCAGACAGGACAGGCGATATAGGTACCTACTTTGTGTAAATTATTTCATCACCACTGCTCTCCTCAAAACGGTGAATTACATCGTGAGGAAACCGACATGTCCTAATACCTACCTACCAAAAATTCGAAGACAGGTGACATCCACCAATCCACTAACCCGCACTGGTCCCGCGTGGTGGATTACGGCCCGTTTCCTTTCATAGAGGGGCCCGTGTCACAGCAGTGGGAACATTATAGGCCGATTATGCAATATTAACTGTCTGTCTACTTGTTACCTTTTCAAACCGTCTGTACGTTAGGGCTGAACTGATTGTAATGAGTTTTGGCACGCGGATATACCATGACGTGGTTTAGGACGTAGGATACTTACTTTTTAACTCAGTAGTAGTACACGTGGGATAAATTTAGACCACCACGCGGGGAAAGCCAAGGACAAAAGCTAGTCTTAGGCTAGTAAAAGGCTTAGGTCTAAAAGGTGCCAATGTCAATAAGGATTAGTCGACACATTAGTGTACGTGTAGGTTTACCTATGGTAATTAATGATCTTTGTTAGCCTGAATTCTTTGTTACAAAATAAAAAAACTTAGAACTTATTATTGTTAGCACAAAAATAACTGTTAAATGCAGGAATCGAACCCGCAACCCGTAGCGCGCATAATCAATCGCGCAACCACTGCTACAATTTCAGTTAGCAAAGTAGGAGATTCTTGTTGCAGTACCGCCTACCTAGTTTTCACTAAATAAGTTATCGCTGTTAAAAAAATAACCAAAAAAAACTTCAAGGAGTGCTTATGACCATCAAACTGAATAACTTTTACTATGGAACCTTTGAGATCGCTAGAAAAAAAATCCGCTGTTGCCTAAATTCAACATACATTTTGTTCGATCTCATCAAAATGTACGGAACAGCTGATTTTTTTTCGCGATTTCAATGTTAGTACCCCAAAACCAACATTGAAATCGCGTGTGGGTGTGTTGGTATGTTGGTGTTGCGATTTCAAAAGTTATTTAGTCCGCCTTTAAGTTTTAGAGTAAATTTTTTAACACCTCATATTTATAAATTGCAATCACTTCGCTTACCAAGCAATCCACTTAAAACTAGAGACAAATGAGAGCCTAAATTATTAGGGAAGGGTATCCTCTTCAACAAATAATAATAATAAGCTTGTCCCAAAAAGAATCCAGCAAAGAAACTCGTGCATCTCAAATTGCTGCTTTGATTACAATCTGAAAAGAATAGCCTGTATACAGGCGGACAGAACACACACAAGCATTTCACTAGAAGTTTACGTAAATAGTAGATAAACAAGCACATTTATAAATGTTTAGTAAATAAATATTATTGTTGTGAAATGTTGTATCAACGCTATTGACATAAGTAATATATTTTTATCTGTGGTTGCTGATAAGAAATTTGTTTTTCTTTCAGTGATAAAAAGAGGTTTTTTTACTTCACTCCATGTCTCGGAAAGCAGAACAGAATAGTGCCTTTTTATACGTCCCGGTTGCCGGGTACCCGGCAGCTATGTGTATTCATTCCATGCAGCTTTTTTTTACCCGACTACGGCGAAGCAAATGGAGAGTTATGATTTTGACCGGTATGTATGTTCATCTGTTCCCTCATATCTTCTAAAACTACATCATAATTTGACAAATGAGATATAGTTGGAAGCGTCTTGAACGTCCGCTGGTTATAGGCTATGTGACGTCACATTAAATTGATTAAGGCGGCCTCTAGAAGTCTACAGGACTTAAAGAGATAAACTAAAAAAAAAATTAATGACGCCGTGTTTGGCTCACATCTGAAGCGTGATTTTAGAAATTACTTATTCCCAACTACCGGGTGCATGCAAGCAAAGCCGCGAGCAATAACTAACACAATGAACAATATATTTTCGAAATTTACACCTTACCTAACTTACTCTTTTCTTGGCGTATTTTGCATAAAACACTCTGCACCAAACTAGTCCTAAAGCAAGTTTATATAGACTGCGAAAAGAATAAATCGTCTACAAATATAAAGTTTTATAGACTACCATACTTCAAAATTGACTCATGGGAGTTCTACTACTCGTGCATTTGTAGTGACAAGCCCCGCTTTTTGGGGTATAAAACACACTGTGGGTTGTGGAGTGAAACTGTAGATATAAATGAGACAACAACTAAATGTATAATCAAATTTTATTATCGATCATTGTTTAGTATAATTAGTCTTATAAAATTCAATACATCTTGTATAGAGAACCTAGATATTTACTGAGATGAGTTAAACGAAAATGCCTCAAGCAATCAACAGCAGCATACAAAATGCCAATTTACAATAAATTAACGAATCACTAAACTTGCGACTTACGTTTCAACTTCAACACACTTCAACAAAATTTTACTTTTCATCTATAAAGCTGCTGTTCTATTACATAAATATTCGTGTAAATATAAAAGCTATTTCGTACATAAAAATATAAGGGTTCACTTCTGGTTTTAACATCAACATATTTTATTGCTTTTTAATATCAATCGAGACAACCTTGGTATTTTATACATACAGTTAACAGAAAATAAATAACATGAGAAGTAGCTAGACCAGCCGTGGTTATAGTCGCACAGACATTACCTACAGTTCACACTATCGATATTATTTAGGCTACAAAAAGACGAAGACAGGAGTGACTATGCAGAGCGATGTACAGAACTCGGGCGTTAGTTTATGACACATAGGGCTTTGACACGAGACTGTAGCACAGCTACAGTAACAGCCAGAAGTCTACTAGCAATCTCACAAAACAATGGCATAGCAATATTAGTTTACTTATGACCTTCTTTGGCGCCGCAGCCCGTATAGCGCAGGCGATAATCGTCATTGCGGTGTAAGTGGACTTCTGGCCGTTGACTGTACATGGACTTAATATAAAGTTATATTAAGTCCATATACATGTATGATGAGTGAGAGAGAAAACTCTCTGAAAAGTCCTTGTAGGTCTATGTTCTAGACGTGGGTGTGCCATATGTATGGCCGGGTACTGTAGTAATAGCCTACAGCATAGCTTTAAAATGTTATTCAAGAAGTTTTTATACTAGGTAGTATTTTTTAGAAGTTCAAAAAGTCGAGCCCAAGATACAGGCTGTAAGGGAAGCCCTCCGCAGACTGATGGTGTGAATTCAGTTTATCATACTAAGAATGACCGGTACAAGAAATTATTTCAAGAACGTTATGGGAATCCAATAAACCTTGTGGACACCACTGCTGTAGCAGGAAATAGTAAGGTTTGAGTTTTGAAATGTAAAGTGGACTTTTGAATTATTTGAAATAAACTTTTTATTTTTAAATACTTGGTTTAATTTAAATGCTACATAAACATACTACTATCTTCCTTATGTTACAGAGATCGGTAGAGACACGAAATTATCAAGAATAACAAGAAACACAACATTATCATAACCGAGTTCGGCAAATCCCAAGATAGAGACATAATTTGGACGAGATAACATTTTTTTTGGATTTTGTTTGGGGCTTTTGACACTCATTTATCTACGCCAAAGAATTAACGGTAGTAAATAGTTTGTCTGATACTTTTTTTTTATTCTCTAATATAAGATTCTAAGCGAACTCTGCTATCTTCAGCAAGAATATCAAGTTCTAATAATGTATTATAGCATAGTACAAAGTGAACCCAATCTCTTGTCTCTCTTTACATCAGGCGGCCTACACTACTGTGACAAGACACATGTCATGAACCCATGTCACAAACACGCGACAAAATGTCACGTACCCACGACAAAATGTCAAGTACTCTCTACGAAATGTCACAAAATCTGCGACAAAATGTCACCAAACCACGACAAAATGTCACAAATTCACAACAGATGTCACAAACCGACACAATAGAAGTCTTGTCTTGAAGAATGTCTTGTCACAATAGAAGGCTATAGAAAGTTGTGCGAGTCGCAGTCAAGTGAAGCGGGTTGGAACAAATGGAAGCAACGTGGAGGGTGTTACGCGAGCGCGATCGGCGGGTCTTCGTCATCGCGTTCGGTTATCATCGGCTCCGGCTTGTCGACTACTTCGGGCACCTCGAGGATTTTTGGCCCATAGAGAAGGAGGTATGCGCAGTGCCAGTCACCTGTAACATTATGTGAAGGCTAAATTAAGATCACTGGTTGAATGGCGCAATCATTGATACAGTAAGAACTGTTATTGTTTCTAGCCAGATTTCGCTCATCGAGAGGATTTCAGACATTGCCAAGTGGTTTCTGGCAAAAATTTATACATCTCCTCTACACGAGTGGGGGTTGCAATTGGTAACTATGAGACTGAGCAAAAATATGCACCAACTTCACGCAGGCTATAATGTAAGTACCTTGCACGGAGAGACTTATTTGGTCAGACGAAACCTGAGCCAGTTCGATCAGACTGGATATGGATGTGTGTACATCAATTGGGTACCCCAATTGTATTAAAATTTTAATACAACTGGGGTACCCAATTGATGCAGCCCACTATACATACACAAAACATTGAACGCGCCTTCCATCATCTGTCGGCGCCAACATCTTCAAGCTGTTTTGAACGCAACTGCCGTTGTCGCTTCGGCGCGAATATTTGGAGGACGTAACATTCACACATGGAAGCTGATTTCAGTGATATGATCATGTGTCTTAACTCACCGCCTCCGCTGAGCTTCAGCACCTCCTCCTCCTGCACGGGCGTGACGGCGTCGTCGTCGCAGCGCAGCCAAGTATCGCCGCGTGCCACCCACGCCACGTAGTGCCCAGACGAGGACGAGCGCCCGCGGTGCGTCAGGACCGCCTGCAGCCGGTAGTAGCCGCTGTTGTTGCTGCCTACGTCTGAAATAGACATAAGAATAAGCATTAAAAGCCTACAATGACACACAGTGGACACAGACTTCCGCTCTGAAAGAGGCGTGGGCCTTAATTCACGAAGAGGGCACAGTCCGGTATCATGGAATGGTAAATACCAGAAGGCCAATTCTCACACTTTAAAAACGTTCAAATTAAAGTAGAAATCTCATTTCAATGTCAAAAACTTGTGAAAAATTAGAGATTTTTTTGACAGATTGAGACTTTGATTAGAATGTGAATATTCTTAAGGCGCGGACTGACTACGATTTTATCACAACCACGTAGTCTATTGTCACCATTAGCTGGCTTGAAATAAGGTTGAAAATTGAAAATAATATTTGTGTTGCCGAGATGTGACTAACCTGCAAATATGTATTTATTTTCCGGGTTTTCTTTAGATTATTCAGAATATACACAATAAATTCAATAATTGTCCGGTTAAAGTTAAAAAAAAATGCTAATTCTATTAAATTCTTAAAAAAAATAATGTCGTTATCGCTGAAAATACAGAGATGTCGACGACAGTTTATTTTTGTGGAGCAATTTCCAAAATTTTTTTTTTTAGTATTCTATTCGGTTAAAATTTTTCTTTAAACCCTTCTCTGTCCACTGTATTTTTTTTGCGTCGTATAGTTTCATTGCGTTGCGTCATACTCGACAATCCTAGAAGAGAATTTTTGTGAATATTGAGCTAATACCGCGCCTTAAATGGGAGTTTCCCCAGATGTCTTCGAATTGTTGGCTCTAGAACATGCCAGTTTCCTCAAGATTTTCCTTCACCGTTTTGACTGCAGTGGTGAAACAAAAACGTAAAATAAACACAAAATTATATACATTTATTATACATTCACGTTTTATGTGCATTTAGTTTCTTACTGTTTGAGGAACTTACAAAAAAAAAGCAATAAGAAATACAGGGTGTAAGGGACAGCCCTCCGCAAACTGACAGGGTGCATTCAGCTCCTCATTTTAAATCATATTCTACCGGAAATTTTCTCAGGAAAATTTTCATTTTTTCAATTTTTTTTTTCAGTTACATTTTCATTATTTCAATGTAAAATTGCATTGTGTGTTCGCAGCATTCCATTTATGTAAAGAAAACAGAAAAGACGTTCCGATTTGTGCACAAAAACACAAACAAATCAGGTTTATTGGATTACCTTAACGTTCCTGAAAAAATTTCATGTACCAGTCATCTTAGTAAGACATACTGAATTCACCCTATCAGTTTGCGGAGGGCTGTCCCTTACACCCTGTATAGTCATCAGCCTAAAGAGGTCCAAATTTGGACATAAGCTTCCACCATTGCGCACACTATCTAGCTCAACTCTAGGCCACCCTCATCCAGTTGCTACGAGTCACCGCCCAAAGATAACTTGCTGAATAAGGCAAACAAATTGTGATGAAAAAGTATCATACCATTAGGGAACCAGTAAGGTACAGCCCTCGTCGGGTCCTTTTTCTTAATTTCCTTTGAACTGTCTCCATGGTTCTTCGTAGTAAGCGATGATTCCACGTTCGCATCTTCAAATTCCTACAAAATTAATTTAATTTAAATTGTTTCGTCGAGAATTTGAAATCCTAGAAGCGTCTTGATACATCGGAAATTATAATATGAGCAGTTTGCGGAGGCGATTAAAATCTATTATTATGTATTTCTATCACTCCTCCGGAAGCACGTTAAGCCTTTGGTCCCGGCAGTCATTCGTGGATCTTTGACAGTCGGCAAAAATAATCCCTAAAGCCAAATCAAAATCCATAGCAAGTTGATGAAACTTCACACACAATTCACATTCATCTATGAATACAACAAAAATCGGGCAGCCATCTGTCGAAATTTGGAGGAAACCACGCCAGCTCTGACTCCTTCGCGGACGTTTATCACAGACAGCTGCTGGGATAAACTTAAGCTGCTTCTGAAAATCCTGCTGTTAAATCTACTCACCTTGAACTTGTTCCTCATGGGCATCAGTCTCTCCTGCAGCTCGGGCGAGCACAACTCGTACACGTCCAGCTCTAAGGGGAACTTCACGTCCTTCAGAATCTTGGCGTTAATGGACTCCTTCTCCTTGTAGTAGAAACGTACGAATTGCACCGTTAAGTACGCTGGCAGACGGCTGATTTTGCTCTGCAAGAAGTTTAGAAATTAAAATAGATGTTGCCTAAAGAAAATTTGTGTTCAACTCAAAAGTCTGTTCCAAAAAACGTACCTGTGTATACCAATTTGTAGTGACACTTACAAATTGCGTGCTTTGATTTAATTATTGAAATACTTAAACCCGTACCGTCTTATTACAAAACAAGGTTCATTTTCAAACCCAGGTCTAAACCATGGATGGACCCTTTTACAAAACTGACAACTTAGTACCGGACTAAGTTGTCAGTTTTATATAAAGAACTGTATTTCTATGACAGCTAGGTTCTTATTACAAAAACTGGCTCGATGGTTTAAACCATGACAGAAGAAAAACCTCGTTTTGTAATAAGACCGAAAGTGACCTTATTGGTGATGTTCTTCAGAAAGGTCAGGTCCGGCGTGCGTACGAGATGTACGAACGTAAACGAGGCAAAAAAAAAGAGTATGTAGGGAACGCAGCAGGTGGCGTTCTGTACTTTCTGTCTACCCCATGGCAAGAAGGCGTGAGTTTATGTATGTATGTAAAACTCGGAACTCATTTAAAATCATCTTAAGGCGCGAACTGACTACGATTTTAAACGGCACACAACCGCGTAATCTATTGTCACCATTAGTTGGCTTGAAATAAGGTTGAAAATTGAAAATAATATTTGTGTTGCCGAGATGTGACTAAGCTGCGAATGTGTATTTATCTTCCCGGTTTTCTTTACATTATTCAGAATATACACAATAAATTAAATAATTGTCCGGTTAGTTTAAAAAAAAATCTTAAAAAAAGTCGTTATCGCTGAAAATACATAGATGATCGACGCCAAAGTTTATTTTTGTGGAGCAACTTCCAAAATTTTTATTGGGAATATCAAACTATTTTTTACTATTCTATTAGGTTAAAATTTTTCTTTAAACCAGTCCCTGTCCGCTGTATTTTTTGCGTCGGATAGTTTCATTGCGTTACGTCATACTCGACAATCCAAGAAACCAATATTTGTGAATGTTGAGCTAACACCGCGCCTTAAAAAATTTTTATAACCTAACTTTTCGTCGATGATTTTTCAATTACAATCTATTAATCAAACAATACCTAATAAATAATAATAATAATACGAGCCTATTACTGTCCTACAGCAGGGTTGGGGGCAATACAGAGAAGGCACGAGCATTGATCACCATGCTTGCTCAAGACGGGTTGGCGATTTAAAACTTATATTAATACTAGCTGCGCCCCGCGGTTTCACACGCGTAGACCGGCATCAAAAGTAGCCTATGTGTTAATCCAGGATATAAACTATCTACATACCAAATTTCATCCAAACCGTCGGTCCAACCGTTTGAGCGTGAAGAAGTAACAAACACACAGACACACAAACTTTCGCCCTTATAATATTAGTGTGATAAGTCCATGTTTCCGCACGATGTTTTTCCTTAACCGATGTCTTTAATGTCCAAGATAAACTCAGAAAGTACTTATGAATTGAAAAAGTCACATTGGTACTTGCCCGGAGTTGAACCCAAACCTCTTACATGAGGCCTTTATTACCACTGGGCCATCACGATTAAATCAAACCATAATTGTTGGAAAAAGTGGTGAGATATAAAATTGAAACCTAAATAAAAATTTAAATGTATTACTAATCCTTTAGTGCGTGAATACGTAAGAGTTTAAACTGAGCAGGGTTTGTTTACACTTTCTTCAGAGAGTTTAAACTGAAAAGGGTTTGTTTACACTTTCTTCAGAGAGTTTAAACTGAGCAGGGTTTGTTTACACTTTCTTCAGAGTTTAAACTGAGCAGGGTTTGTTTACACTTTCTTCAGAGTTTAAACTGAGCAGGGTTTGTTATTTTTTTCTTCAGAGAGTTTAAACTGAGCAGGGTTTGTTTACACTTTCTTCAGGTACTTTTAGAACAGACCATGCCCTATATACGTAAACTGATACATGATAAAGACAAGATAGAAAAAAAGAGTCTGAAATAGAGTAATGAGTTTGGGACAGAACAGTGAGTACGCGAGCTCTTTGTTAGTATTCGTGACTTACGGTTTTTGTGTAGATCGCATCCCGTCCTAGAGTCTGTGACATTTTTGTGATTTGCTCTGCCATTTTCTGGAAATAAACATTTACACGTTAGTGTGCTTACTAGTCGAGAAATATTTGTCCGATTTACGCAATTATAATAATATATGTAAGAAAGTGGCAAGTCAAAGCTTGGCTTGTTAGCCAAGTTTTCTTCATCTTGTCTCTTTTTCGCTCTCGATAATAAGGACATGCCGTCCTACTTCCACGTGTCATCTAATAGTATGACATTGTGCCGTTTTTGAAGATCGTATGTCGGGTATGTAACCTATCTACTTCTTTTTAATTAAAATATCATTTAATTGACGTGTTTTTTTCTTTAATTCATAGATAAAGCGGCATAAATGTTTAGACCCGACAGACGTTGTCCTGTCCAAATTTCAATAATTCATACAAAATTCGCATAGAAAATGTACTTTCAGTTTTTTTCAATTTTTCCGGCAACTTTTCAAAATTTTTCTTTCCCTAAGAACCTGATTCGGACTAATTACGAACATTTTAAAACAATTTTTTTTTCGCAAAAAAAAAAGTGTTCAGTACATTTATGTTCGCATAATTCGTCAAAATGTACTGAACAGCTGATTTTTTTTCGCGATTTCAGGTTTGGTACCATAGTAAAAGTTGTTCATAATGATGAGTACAATGACCCCTTAAGAGGTTTTGCGCATTTAACGTTACACGTTGTATAGATTAAAGTGCTTATCGTGTCTGTCTGTGTGACCACATCGTTCTTCTAAATTACGGAATGGATTTTGATGTAGTTTTCACCATAATTTAGAGAATTTATGCCGAATGGTTTATGAGTATAATACATTAATGTTAAACTTACATAAGATAAAGAAAGCTCGCTAGTAGTATATAAATGCAACTCACAGATCTGAGCCCCGACTGCAGGTACTTGACATCCTGCGAGATAAAGCAGGACAGCTGTAGGAAAGTCTCCTTGGTGCGAGAGGGAGCCTCGTCGGCCTCCGAGCAGACCAGCTCCACGTCGAGAGTACCGCCGAAGTACTGCTCGATCACTGATGATCTGGTGACAGATATCATTTATTACATTTTATATGTAGTTTGTTATAGTTATGACGAAGCGAACCCCCCACTCCTCAACATTAATGCGTTTTATCCAAGTAATTTTTTATTAATATGATAAAGCAAAAAATACGATTTATTCCGTTCTAATACCAAAAAACTAATACCTACCACAGATATTTGTTTGAACTTGTATTTATTTTCTATTCCAAACGGTTATCACTTTTTAGGGTTCCGTACCTCAAAAGGAAAAAACGGAACCCTTATAGGATCACTCGTGTGTCTGTCCATCTGTCACAGCCAATTTGCTCCGAATCTAATGAACCGATTAAGTTGAAACTTGGTACACATATGTATTTTGGTAACCCAAACACGGACATGTAACGTAAATAAATGAATTTTGAATATAGGGGTGGGATTTTGGGGGAAAATAAGTACAATTAAAAAAAAAGTTTTGCAAACTGTACCGTGTGACATATCAAATGAAAGGTACTGTGAGGGTCTCAAATATATTTTTTTTATAATTTTAAAATAAATATTTTTGAAGTTATTTAAGAAAATAGGCGAAAATTGACCATTCCCCCCCCCCCCTTATCTCCGAAACTGATGAGCATAAAATTTTGAAAAAAATACAGAAAATAGTTCTTTACCTATAGATTACAGGAAAACCTATCAGAAGTTTGTGGTCTTGTAAATCTATAAATAAAAAATTCAAAGTCCTGACTGACTCATTGACTGATTATAATCAACGCACAGTCCACACACCACTGGACCTAGAGCATGAAATTTTGCACAAAGATACCTTATATAGTGTAAACATCCATTAAGGAAGAATTTTTGAAAATTCCATCCCTAAGGGAATAAAATAGGGGATGAAAGTTTGTATGAAAAATCTTATTTCTTGAGTTATTAGACTTGAAACTTAGCACGAATATTCATCTAAGTTAATTATAAAATTAATCATTTTTAGTTTTCCTAAACTACCCCCTTTTTTTGTGGAAGGGAAATCATCAAATGACATCTCCCGCTCTGGGTGGAGCGGAAGGGCGTGTCATACTTTTACTGACTAAAACCCACCCGCGTTTCTTCTCTCTTTCGAACAACCCGCGACCCCAAAAGACGGGATTGGTGGATGTCAAAGTTTGTATGGAGGAATTTTAACACGCGGTCCGATTTACCCAAAACTCAGTTTTTGTACTTGAGACCAAAACTAGAGACTAACTAACGAGTATCAGGGTTTTCCAAAAATCTACCCCTAAGGGGTGAAAAGGGGTAGCAAATTTTACAGCGGAGGATTTTATTGGGGATTGATTAACTCGAAAATTGGTGTAAATAATGTTTGACCCAAGTTATGGAAACATCCCAGACGATTTTTGAAATTCTAACCCTGTGGGGGTAAAAACGGGGATACAGTTTATATGAAAAATCTTATTGTTTAGTTAATGAACTTGAAACTTAGCACAAATACTTGCTTATGTAAGCAATAAAGTTTGTCATTATTAGTTTTTCAAAACTACCCCTCAAAGGGTGTTTAGGGATGTTAAAGTTTGTATGGAAGATTTTTAAAACGCAGTCCGATTAACTTGAAACTCAGTACCTATTCAGTATTTTATACTTTTGATGAAAAGTAAACAATAATAAGAAAATTGAAACCCATGAAATCAGACATCCTTGCCAGGCAAAGCCACGGGCAGTCTAGCTAGTATCTCAATATTGTGCGTACAAACTTACTAAGCCTCCGCTGTCCGTCCGTCTGTCACAGGGCTGTATCTCATGAACCTTAATAGGTAGAGAGTTGAAAGTTTCACAGATTGTGTATTTCTATTACGACTATAACAACAAATAATAAAAATAAAGTAAAGTTAAAATTAAAGGGGCTGCCCCCTTTAATTTTAACTTTACTTTTTTTTCCCCCATACAGAAAAATTTCATTTTGAAAAAAAAAAAAAAAACCTGTGTGAGGGGATGTTATTGTGTAGAACTCGTCGAGTAGAGTACAAAGATTTTTTTATTTTTTTTATCTTCTAAAATGAAGAAATAGGGGGCCGTATAAGTTGTTAATTTTATACCATTTTTTTACGAGCTCTATTATATAATGTACCTTATACTGTACTTAATCAAGAAATACTAAAAACGGCGATTCGTAAGGTATTTTGTTTAAATATGGGCGATTTTCTGCAACTGCAAAAAATAACGTTGTAATTCACAGTATCATTACGAAATACAAAGTTATCTTTGCGATTGTTAAACATATAAAATGGTACGGAACCCTTTGTGTGCGAGTCCGTCTCGCACTTGGCCGGTTTTTAAATAATTAAATTGAATGTGCAAACGAATACCAAAACCACTTTTAGTTATACAATTAGTTTATACATATGTTTATGCAATGGTATCCGTTCGGAATAGAAAATAAATATGAGTTCAAACAAATACCAGTGGTATTAGTTTGTTGGTATTAGATCGGAATAAATCAAAAATACATGTCTAACATTTTATTTAGTCCGTCCGTCAGTCAGATAATAAAAAATGATTATCTGACTGACAGACAGACTAAATAAAATTTCTTTTTTTTACACAGGAAACATCCCTATTGGCTTAACTGGCTCGCATCTTAATGTTCCGCGAAGGACTGACTGAGATTAGGACAGGATAGTGTTTTTCACGAATTGTCTCCTACCTGTCCGGAGCAACACTAGGGGCAAACGGCAGCCTCGCTTGTAAGGCTTTAATCATTTCAGTCCAGCAATCAGAAGCGTCCTGTTGCAGTTTGCTCCAGCAAGCAACAAGGTTAGTAATACTTAACAAACTATAACGTATGAAGGAGTGTTAGGCGCAGCCTTACTTGCAAAGCCTTCATGTCTCGGTTCAGCATTCCGAAACATCTTGTTACAGTGGTACCCAACTAATAAGGCGCGTCGTGAATCTTCGTTCGCACAGAAAAGAAAGTATGGCCCCGAAGATTAACGAGAATGCTTAAAACTTACAATCAATCTTAGATCACTACTATAAGGTTCATAATACACTGCAGCTTTTAGTCCGTCTCCCTCACAAGTATGTCGGCTGACTAAGGCCGTGCGCTGCGTTAGGCGTGCGCACGGCGCGGGCGCCCGCGTGGCGTGCTGTTTTCATGTAATCTCATAGATCAGCGCAGCGCAGCACACATGAAACAGCACGCCACGCGGGCGCCCGCGCCGTGCGCACGCGTAACGCAGCCACGGCCTTACATGTCACGCGGCGCGCGCTAACATGGCGGCAGATGCCGACCAATAGCAGTACAGGAAAAAGAAGCGCGGTGCGTGGAGCGTGCCGATTGGTCAATAGCATTTCACGCGCTTTGAAAATTCATGTTCTGCGCAGGTACCTCGGTAAGCCATATCAGTTGGGTACCACTGTACGCGAGGCTTCCCCTCCCCTAGCTAAGATACAAGTTAGGTTACAGTGATTTACCTTTCAGGAGGAGAGTTGGGTGCAGACGGCAGCCTCGCTTGCAAAGCTCTTACGATCTCACTCCAGCATTCCGACGCGTCTTGCTGTGCCAGGCCCCCGCCAGGGCCGCGCTCCGCGAAACGCGGGGCCGTGGAGTGTAGCGCGCGGAGTAGCTTGGCCGCGGCCCCTGCGCAGGCCCCAGCGCCGCCTCCTTCGAGCGCTGACATGGTGTCGCTGAGGGCTGAGGTAAGTTCTCCTGCTGTGCCGCCGCCTGATGCTGGTAACAAAGAACAGATTGATAAAGATTAAGTAGGTACAGAGAATTGTGACTGAAAGAAAAAGCCAGAAAACCGGTTTATTTAGAAAAACATTTCATCGTTTATTTTTCGAATGACGTTTTGGAAACCTGTAGACCCTTATTACAAAACAAGGTTTTTCTTCTGTCATGGTTTAAACCATCGAGCCAGTTTTTGTAATAGGAACCTAGCTGTGATAGAAATACAGTTCTTTATACAAAACTGACAACTTAGTCCGGTACACTAAGTTGTCAGTTTTGTAAAGCTAGGGACAAACTGATCCCACGTACGCAACGTATGCAACGCATTATGATATCTGGACTCTTGATTTTATATGGAAAACTATGTAATAGAAACACACTTATCGTATGCAACGCAATCACACGCGTCCCACGCAACGTCAACCTGCGATGTCCAGATCGGCATGGGAAGGTGGAGGGGATGTTCCTACGCTACCCACGCGTGTGACCAGTGTGTTTCTAGAACTTACGCGTAGCACGTCATAAACAAAGAAACCTTTGGTGCATGCGTTTTGTTGTCAAAGTAGTCAAAATGGGAGATGAATCGACTTAAATATAAAATACGATGTCATTTATAATACCTATTAAATGCATTAAATACCATTATGCAATGCATTATGGGAAGAATAGCAAAACAGCATGGCCAACCTTTACCAGGCTGGCCATGCTTTTTTGCTATTTCTTCCCACCTATCTATTACATACCTATATCTATATTTTACCGACTATAAGTATTTTTGTTCTAACATATTTGTATAATAATGTTCTTTAACAAGAACCCAATATCTTCTCTTCTTAACATTTGTTTTTGTTTTTGTGGCGCGGACAAATGTATTTAAAAATAGTAAACTCAATAAGTCATCCTCAAACTCGCTATCAGGATCAGAAAACATGACTTAGGGTGCGTTTCCACTGACGCGGAGCTGGGCGGAGCGGAGCGGAGACGTGCAGGAATCGACCAATCATAATGGTTGAAATCCTCATCGCGTCTCTTGTCTCGTCTGTAATTGGACGATTCCTGCACGTCTCCGCTCCGCTCCGCGTCAGTGGAAACGCGGCCTTACAGACGCACTAGTGCACCTTCTGAGAAATTATAACAGCGTCTGATGCCAATTTACGTTGCATACATGGGACAAGGAAGGCCGCCATGGCTCACGCACAATGGTCCACATGAAGGACTAAGTGCGGAAACCAAATCCTTAACATAGAACATGGGACAAGTGTGCACAATTGCACATCCATTCTCCCACGTTGCATCCTCTAGCTTAAAACTGATATATTAATGTGTCAGAATAAAGTTCGAAATTAAAAAAAGGGTTCATGGTTCAAACCTGGGTTTGAAGATGAGCCTTGTTTTGTAATAAGATGAAATGAGTCAAGAAAAATCAGCCACTGGAATGGTTAATATGACTCGTGCCCGAAATTCCATTGAAGCGATTCTTTTTGATTTCCATCTTTCTCTGAATATGACTATTACTTTTTGCAGACATTTTTGAAACAGCTCATACTACTAAATACTTCCGCCCTTCGCCGCTAATTAAATATCAGTGGCGTGTTTCTAGTGATTTGAAAAGATTTCTCGACTTATGTAAATAGATAATCTTAAGGGCAATAACAACTTACTCTTATCATAACTAAGTAAGGCATTCTTAAGTTCAGGAACTGTCTTCAGGCACTGTACTGTAGCGTTCATGTAGCATGTGTTGCCCAGGTTGATCAGACCCTCGGGCAAGTCCATCTGAAACAATTATAGCAAACTTGCAATCATCTGCTGAAAGGACTCCCACATACAGTACGGTAAATAACCACCACAAAATAAATAATGTAGCTAATCTGTCCAAGATGTTAAAGGTCCACGCCACACTATCACTGCAGGGCAGAATGGGTCGCCGGTTGTTTGAAAGAGATACCGTGGCCCTCGCATAGGCAACTGAAGGAACACGGATGGGTTTTAGTCAGTAAAAGTTTGACACGCCCTTCCGCTCCACCCAGAGCGGGAGAAGTCATTATTTGATGATTTCCCATGCACAAAAAAAAAAAGCTCAGAGTCGCACAGTTTGATATTTCGCTCTCTTCTCTCTTCTTGTTTTACAAAAAGCGTTACACTCACAGCAGTAGCCAGCTCCGCTTCATTCATGTCTTCAACGAAGCGCGTCTGCTCCACGGGGGCGGCCGGCACGTCCTCCTCCTTGCTGCCCATTACCAGCACCAGAGCATTCTAGAATAGTACAACTTTTTTATTTATAGAGAAATTTAGTGACGTATTTTACTATGTGGGGGCGCACTAAAATTTCCAGGGGGCCTAAAACGGCCATATTAAGCAATTCCTCTAAAAACGATTAATTTCCTGAATTCCCAGCAATTTATTTTGATTGACGTATTTGACATTAAACTTCAATAAAGCAATTCGTAATTTGTGGACCATTTTACGAATCTCCATACAAAACTGTCAAACAGATGAATTGCGTGCTATGAATTGTATGCAGATAAATTATGAATTGTCAGTTTGTGACCGTTTTACGATTTCAAATATCATTCATCCTATTATGATTCTGCCGTGTCCGTTTTAGCCCCTTTGGAATGAATGAATCATTAACAAACATTACACTTACAAACCGAGCTAATAACTATGCTTCGATGCCTTAAAGATGATGAAGGATAAGGGAAACAGCGTGCAGGACTTTTAAACCGCGCGCAATCCTGTATTTTAGTTAAGTATAACTCAGATTAATACAGATGGGACACTCCGCAAAATAATTTAAATAAAAAGCGACTCTTGCTACGACACAATAAAGTACAATTCAGGTCGCACAACGCTTATTACCTACAGTTATATTCAACTACAAGTTGCCTCTCTTTCTATCGCGTAACTCTTATACCTTCTGACCTACTGAATTAGCCCCGCGGACGAGGCCCGCCGCGTACTTGTAGCTTCATACTTAAACTGCGGAGTGTCCCATCTGTATTAATCTGTGGTTATAATTTAAAATATAACAATAACAAGATAATTAGTAATAAACTATGAATGTGTCACCATTTTGAAATGTTTTATAATGTAAGCATGTTTGTTCAACTTCAAATGATCTTGTAACCAGGTAGGTCACTTCAATGGTGTTTGAAGGTGATCAAGGCAGCTGCCACAAGAGATATTGTAAGGTCATTCAGAGAGTTTAACTACAGAAGTCTCAATAAAAGGATACTTTTCTGGATTTCTATGGGTACAGTCAGCAACAAAAGTCGATTAAAACTTCAGATTTCTTTATAACAATTTTTGTAGGTACAAGCAAATTAAAATATGGACAGTTGTTAAATTCCAATGATAAAAACTCATACCTATTACATATAATACTGAAAAGTAGTTTACGGGTTGACTTTAGTATCCGGTCGCACGAAAATGGGGGTGACAGTGATTGAAGGTCGTTGGGGTTGGGTCCCTGATTGTAACGATATCACTCTTATTAAAAGAGATTGCAAAGAAATTTATACTAATTGTTTATAACCTCAAATTACATAAATAGTGTAACGAAACGTTAAAATGGGCGATTGACAACCAAGTCTGTACCAGTATATTGTCTGTGGTGCAAAATGTCGTGTAAAATTGATAAAACGGAACGTAAAAAGAACTGTGAGTACTTAGTAGAAATTGTGTTCAGTAGGAAGTTAGTGTTTCCCCACTTTATGATTAAAATAGGTCGAATCTGTCCCAAAACCGAATCGGGGCACCCCGACTCCACGTAGTCTTTTGGCTGGCACACTAGAGTGTATTTAAAAATCGGAGGCGCGGAGGGAGAGCAGCCCCCGCCCGCTGTAACAAAGGTTAGGCACCCGTGCGAGCCGCAGCGGCTGAGGCTGGTCGCCGGAGGCGACCAGTAAGCCGAAGCTGCGGAGGTGAGCTCGGGTGCCTGTCCTTTGTTACGTAAGGGCGAAGGGGATGCACTTCCCGCAGCGCCGGAGACGTGCAGAAGTAACTTTGTGTTGACAAAAGTGTTTTTAGGTTAGGTTACAATAATTTGTTTTTCCCAGGAATGGTGCGTTCTCTTTTCATGGGAGTGGTACCTGGGGAGAGGGGGCACCCCCCCTCCCCTCCCCCTCCACCCCCCACCCTCATTTTCGTGCGACCGAATACTAAAGTTTTACCTAGTTTACTAATAATTTAGGTTCTATTAATTTCATATGTAAAATTAATAGTGTTAATCTACTTCTGTTGCTGACCCTACAACAAGCAATATTTGTGTTTTGCTATTTATTATAATAATGTTGTTGTTAAAACCATTTAATTATTCTTTTTAGATAGCATATTGGCAAATATTCTGCAAATTTATGATATATCTAAGTATTGCAGGTTGCTATAGGTTGAGTTAACCACTACAACCCTAAAAATTAACTAATATTGTTGTTATTGTATTATGATAATTTTTAAGGTTTTGTTTATTTAAAACTACATGTATTAAAATAACTAAACAAGTCATTACCTTTGTTTGTTACATGTTTTCATTACATATCAAGGTTACACCGGTCATCAACTTTCAGTAGCGATGATTTTGATAAGTAACCACAATCTATAATTAATAATAATGAAATGCTGTTTGTTCACTTGAGAAAGACTGGACCGATTTGGCACTTTTTAACCGACTTTTTTGTTTTAAAACATTCGAAATAGTCCGAATTAGGTTATATAAAATATCTTTTAACTTTTTGTTTAAACACATTCATTTACAAATAAATATCAGAAACACTTGAATTTGTTTACTGTTTATTTATCTACTATTTCAATATCTACCTGTCTCTCTTGCCAGCATAGCATCAAAAATTTATTATTTTATATTGTACACTCTTAAACATTATCAGTTAATTTAAAAAAAAAACCATAAGCCAGTACAATTTACATCTTCTTTTCGTTTCAACAGTACATCTATATTTTATACTATTTGCGCCCAATAGGTAGTCATGTTTACTGCAATGTCAGACCACTTACATTAGTTAACTTAAAGCTGCCCCAAGAGTCGTCTCTCAGCGTGACACCCTTGCAGACCACCTTCTGCCTCTCAGGCTGCACACCAGTGAGAGCAAAGATCTGTGCCTTGAACACCACGGGATCATCATCCGTGTTCACCTCCACACCTGGGTACAGCTCCTTGCCCCATTTTACCTTCACTGTAATGGCTATGATGATTAATTACTACATTGACATTGGCAGACATGTTTATATACTTAAATGGCAGTGTTTGGCATTCTTATCATCTATTTTTTATCTTTATTTATTGATTTTGGCCTGCAACTGCACAATTAGAGAACAAACAAGGAGTATAGACTGTTTTTAATGAGGTGGATTTAGATTTTAGTGAAGTATGTGTGAAATTAATAACAGTTTGTAAGATAGAGAGAACAGTGTAATCTGTTCATCAGTTACTTTCTTAATTGGTAGGTAGTTTTGTTTTCGTGTTTGTACATACACCTAATGGTCAAAGATAAGTACTTATAATACAACATACCTACTATTTATTTTATACAATAGGTGAAAAATTAATTCTACAAACGTTTTAAGCTGCTGAGAGTAAAATAGGTTTTCTAAGCAAGAAAACATTACAAATGCCGGGTATGTTTTACGGACAAATGGGGGCCGCGTCATGACGATGCACTTTTAGTACCAAAGCGTCGCCATAACTTATTGTCGACTAGATTATAAATACAAGGATTTTGCACAAATTATTTGAATATTTCAAAAGTAAAAATGTAAAATTATTAAAAGTAAAATGACAGTTGCAAAAGCTATAACCTCAATGCAAAAAAAATGATGTAGCATTTTCTGAAAGTAACTAGTATTCAACTTGAGTAATTACCTGAAACCTTAGGCATTATGGATTATGTCCACGCGACGCTGAGGTGTAGAAAACAAATAGATATTCACATAAACTTGCAAGAAAGAAATTGAGAGTATTTGATAGTCACGATTTGCATCCGGACTGATGACAAAATTGACAGATAGAATGAGAAATTGAGAATGACAGCTAAATTTCATAGATAAAAAAAATTAAAACGTTATGTTTCACGCAGTAATACGTTTAATTCATCACTCTAAACTTTTTCTCTTTTGTCCTTTTTGCATACTACTATTGCCTAACATGCGTAGCATCTCTACTAACCTATTGCATAAAGAAAATAATTTTTAATATTCTGATCGTAATTACAGGATAAATAAGTAGAAACGTAATGTGTCCAAGAAGAACTCTACACATCTACATATTTAAACCCTGAAATGCTCGTTGGTTTTATTTTTCTACGAAAAAAGCATTGAATCTTTCAACATCGAAACATCGATCGATCCCCAATCGATCGCTCTTTCTTTTCTTTTTTGTATCATAACTTAGCGAGTTTGAATGACTTTCCACCACGCACGGCGCATCAATCACGTAAAAGTATTTGTATGCTTATTAAGCAACCTAGTCCACATTCATTGCAACCGCGCATGCAGCACACAAACCTAAAGCCAATTTGATTTGATTGTATATACAGGTGGGTTGAGGTGAGTAAAATTTTCTCGAAGGCTTTTTCTCATGTGATCGCACGTCTCACTTCACGCGGGAGCTATTCGTTCGATGAACTTTCCACCGGCGAAGGCTGCGCAAACGCCTCCAGGCGCGACATGCGCACGCCAGGTCGCCAGTCTCTGTACATATTCTTCGCGTGTTGGACGCGTTGCTACTCAGTCGTGATTCCGCGATTTTCACACGACTTCAGTTAATGCTCTCTCTTGAACTAGTGCTCTATGTGAAGTGATCGTAAAGTGGTTATTGTCAGTGGATAATAATATTTAATGCAATAAAATTTGAATGCGGGATGGTAATCGGACTTGTAAAGGAACATCGACTGCCGAAGCCTATTGTAAGTTTGCAAGCTTTTGTGGTTAGATTAAAGGGCAATAAGTTTATTGCCAGTGGCTCTACGAGTGTAAGGAAGTGGGTGTTAACCGCTTATAGACATTTTGATGATACTGGAGACCGTTTAAAACATTGTATGCACTAGATATCCTATGTAAAAACTCTGTTAATACTTAGGTACCTAACTTAATTTTAGTGCAAAATTGTAGCAACTATACCCTTCACATACCTAGACGCAGGTATGTACCTACCTATAGGCCTATAGGCGCCCTTTTGGCTTAGCTGAAGAACCGAAGAAGAAATAAAAGTATAAAAATCAAAACTGCTATATGACTCAAAACCGGAAATCTCAAAATATTATGACTTTATGAGGCCCCCTACCAAACAACTGAAACCAACCTATTAACCAACCTACAACCACAGACCAATTAGCTTTCTACAACCCAACCAACTAACCTACCTATCCAAATTGCACCAATTTTATTAACAGGTTCCTTTATAAGATACGATGAAGGAAGTCACGATGAAAATTAAACAAACCAATAAGTACCTACCTACTTAGATGATGATTTAATTGTTGAATCCATGGTTGAATCTACAAAGAAATTAATGTTCAAACAACTCAACAATGCCCAAAAATATACGGACGAGGATTAGCCTAACACAAAACCATTTTTCCAATCCAAACGAACTAGAATCCAGCTAAAGTTTACCTTCATATTAGCATGTGATCTCTGCTTAGAATACAAAAAAGCTTTGGGCAATCGTGAACGGATTCCTTGTGATGTTTTTGCCTTCGCTGGCGTGAGGAATTTATAATGCGGTACCCAGGACTTTACGTTTCATTTACCTGACGCTAATAGCCCGGGCCGCTGTCCGCGCGGGCGCAGATGCTATAATGATAACATTTCGCTTTACTACTTACTTGTTCTTGTCGTGCTCAACGCTCCCCTGTACGTACTTATGTTTTCCTAGTACTTGGAGGTTGTTGGACATAGATTTTGTTAAGACAAATTCAGGCAGAAGTATTTTTGGCACCATTACCATGAAATGCACTCATACAGTCTGTAGGTAGGTAGGTATGTATCCTAACGTTATGTTTTTGCCCTCTCTTTATGATTCAACCGTGAATGAGAGTGTACCAAATGGAATAGGTAGGTACCTACAAACAAAGAGTACTGGTACAAAACCAAACATAGATTATACTGTTAGACCATGAACCTAATATTAGTATAAGATTATGTTCATGTGTTAGACACTTTCCGTCTTATTACTAAACAAGGTTCATCTTCAAACCAAGGTTTAAACCATGGACCCTTTTTTGAATTTCGAACTTTATTCCGACATTTATTCAGTTGTCAGTTTTACAAAACTGACAACTTAGTACCGGAATAGGTTGTCAGTTTTGTTTAGAGAACTGTATTTCTATCACAGCTAGGTTCTTATTACAAAAACTGGCTCGATAGTTTAAACCATGACAGAAGAAAAACCTCGTTTTGTAATAAGGCCGAAAGAAACCAAATCAATCAAAATCAACGTCACCATGTTTTTTTTTTTTTTTTTTGCTTTTTGGCAACTGAGTAGCCGATGTCGACTATTCTGCCAGCGTCATTATGGTGACGGGCAGCACAGCAAAGGCGAGCCTTCGAACTTTGCACTTTGTGATAGTTGTTAAGATTTTTCAATCATTAGATACCATTTACCTGAAGAATCCCTCTCGAAGAGAGGAGTCTCTTCGAGAGGGATTCTTGGGCGTCAGCCTGTGTCCCAGCAGTGGAAACAATATAGGTTGATTTTGTACCTGAAGAATAAATGTTACGTACGTTTTGACAGATTGTCCATACAAAAACTGTCAAAATGACAAACTTATTCGTCGGATGAAAGTTAACTTGCGATCGAAAAACCAGCTCTTAGTAGCTGAAAGGACAAGACAAGTTTTGTTAAGCTACGATTTCCTAGGAAAGCGTAGCGTTTCATGAAAATCTGTCATTTCTACCAGTATTTGACATTAAGTCAAACCCCGTCCCCCAAAGATTTAAATCTCTAGATTTGCCCTCACTCACCGTCACCGTAATTAGTCACAAGAAAACGACTACGTACTGAGAAGAGTGAGTTCACACATAACTGAGTTTCCATGATGATCAAGTGATGTCACTGCGTCTTTGCGTGTCAGAGGTGTCAAAACGAAACAGAAATGCGAGTGTATTTTGACGCGGTAGGGCGGGCGAATCTAACGATCTATAAAAGTAAGTGTTAAACTTGAAACCAGTTAAAACAAACCATATGCTACAACATATAGAATAGTCACAAAGAATAGTCTCGATTGAAGTTCACGCTTGTAAAATTCAATAAAAACGAAAAACAATCGTACTTAACACAAACAGAAGCACGCGTGTTGAACCTTCACCACTACCAACGAAAGCCCGTCACCATGATTAGATTTTGATTAGGTAGGTACTCTAAACATGTTACAAAGTCATTGAACATGGGCGTACCCAGGGGGGGGCAGGGGAGGGCAGCTGCCCCCCCCTGGATCTTGTATGCCTAAGTAATGTTGTCGAAAAAGAAGAAGAAGAAGAAGTTATTTTAGAGCCACGTCACGTTGTCGTCGTCGTTGTCGTGTACTTACTTTACAATTAAGTACAATATGAAGCATTAATTTTAGAAAAAACCGCGCTGCGCGGCCATAAACATGCCTTTAATTGGTCTATGAATTAAGCGACTGCATGCTAAGGGCACCCCCTGTGGGGTACATACTTCGGCTTAGGGCTTCACTGGGGGGAGTACAGCAAGGAGGAACAGGCTGGATAATTATTATGTGCTTGCTACAGGCTCAGCTACGCCACCAGCTGGCACTCCTTCACCGGTCAAGGGTCGGGGGAATTACGTGGCGGTCGTCATCGCAAGGGACCTCGGCGGCGAGGTCGGAATGAATTTTTCACACCACCTGCTCGAAAATGTCAAATTATATGTCAAGCAACCTTAACCTAAAGTGAGTCATTAGTGACCGGGGGCACAGCCGGTCAATAATGTTGTACTGGATTTCATTATGACCCGCTGGTCAATAATGTGATTTGAATGTGGAATCTCACATGCTCAGCTAAATTGGCAGTATAGTACTAACAAACACCCTTTGGTGCCAGAAAGAGGAAAGCTATTCTCGAAACCCTTACTACTTACGCCTGGATGATATTCTCGATTTCCTACAAAATCATAACGACTGCTTCTTCATATCGTTGCTATGTTTTCGAAGACATAATATTGTAAGAATAATTAGATAACTACGAAACCATTTTTTTTTTTTTTTTTTTTTTTAATTCCACATCAACATCTATAAACGTAGGTACCAAATAAAAACTTAACTTTATCTTTGCACAACTGGACTAATGTCTCAAATGTTACCATTAACTTCAATTAATATGTAAGTGCATATAACTAACTAGTTCTAAATATGTTATTCTTACTGTTTGTTTATTTAATAAATACTTTGTTTTTCGTACTATGGCTATTATTTTCTCACAGTAGGTGTAAAAAGTAGAGTATCCTCCTCTGGGCTAAAGGTGTCTTTGCCTTGGGCTAGCTTGAATCCCTCGCTGCATTCAGGATTCTTGTATTAACTCCCTCGCTTCGCTCGTGAGTTAAACTCTTAACTACCTCGCTGCGCTCGGGAGTTAAATCCCGAATCCTTCATTGCGCTCGAGATTCAATATGACGCCCGTGACATAAGACACAACTTTAGCCCCTCGGTGCATAATCTACTATTTGTGTTTGTAAACTGTACTGGTGGCCCTATTTTTCTCCTGGAAGAGGGTTTAGGAGTCATCGGGGTCGGTGAGAACATGCCTTGGACGGCGGATTTTACTGATTTTAGAGGGGATATAACTATCGGATACGACCAGAGGGGTGCGATGTTTCGCGGGGGTATCGAAGAAACGCTTGGAATTGCGTTTCAAGAATTGATTGATAGTTGGGATTTTAAGGTCTAGTTGGAGGATTTCATTCCGAACGATCCAAGGGGATCCCGTAGCCGTTCGGAGGAAACGATTTTGTATGGTCTGCATCATATGGATGTTTCGGGACTTTGCGGTTGGAAATACTGAACCCGCATAGGTCATGATTGGGAGAATGTACACGCTGTATAGATGCGCAACTTGCACTTAAGTGACAATTTGCTACGTGCATTCAGAACGAGACTTCATTATGTGCTTAGAGGTCTCATCAAGGTCACACCTGGATATTTGATTTTTTTGGATTGGATCGCTTCTCAGAAGGGATCGGCTTGCTAAACATGGTGATTGGTCGGTGGGGGGAGATCGATTGAGACGCGGTTTCAAAAAGAGAACCGCTTGACTTTTGTCGGGATTGACTTCGATTCTCCACTTTCGAAACCACGCGCCGAGTTTATCGACTGCGGTTTGGAGAGTGCGAGCGACAGCGCTCCTTCGATATGATAGCGAAAAGTGCGGAAAGACAAAAAGTTTCGTAAGATGAGCACGAGAAGGTCTGGCACACCGAGTTTGTAAAGCTTATTATAATAAACCGTTGTTCTAGACTTTGTCAAACGCTTTCGCTTTATCGAAGAAAACAGCACCCGTAATCGAACCACGTTAGAAACCAACGCTTATGTGGTGGACTTGGTACGCAAGAGTGTTGGGTTCGACAGCCAAACTGCTCGTTAGGAATTAGGCCTCGGCATAATCTTTGAGGCGTTTATAAATAAGTCTCTCAAAGATTTTACCGAGGACAGCAGACTGATGAGGCGAAAAAAAAAACATGTGGGGGACCCGGCTTAAGAAATTTCTGGTTTGCCCCCCCCCTGGGCCAAAAGTTGGGTACGCCCATGTCATTGAACACTACAAAATCATTGACAATCAACAATCAACCTTCAACATCTCTTAATAATGGACTAATTCTCACAATTTTTGTTAGTAAATAAATCATTGCTGATGAATGAAACGCCGAGAAGAAATGCGGTGAAAATATTTGGACATAAAAGCCGAAGAATGATTAATTACGTGCTAAGCGAACAGACCGTAGTTTTTCGTAACACTACGCACTTTCACTGCTGTTGCGTTTTTAGTAGATCTTTAATTGTTTAAAGGTTTGTTCTGACTTCTTTGTGACAAGACTGGCAAGTGATTAAAGTAAGTAACGGTTTTAAAACAAAAGAGGGCTCGACGGGAAATTAAAGAAAACTTTTTTCGCCGACTCAGATGATCTGATCCATTTTTTGTAATGCGCTCTGCGACGCCTTGCTTTTTGTATGACGTCACTCAAGAATAGGTACTATCTACTCTTGAAAATTCTAAGAATGACATGAGGACACTTAAGTTTACCATGCAAAACTGGGAGCGCAAAACGGTCAATCTTCAAGTTTTGTGTCGAAGCAAGTTAAGGTTGAAACAGAAAAGGTCCTAAGTCAGAGAGAGATCGGAAGGCTCTGATGGAAGGGACCTGAAAGTTTTTCAGATCTTACTCAGTAGGTAGTAGGTACTTATATTGAAAATTTTATCGAAACCATTATACAGGGTGTAAGGGACAGCCCTCCGCAAACTGATAGGGTGAATTCAGTATGTCATACTAAGATGACCGGTACATGAAATTTTTTCAGGAACGTTAAGGGACTCCAATAAACCTGATTTGTTTGTGTTTTTGTGCACAAATCGGAGCGTCTATTACTGGTTGGAAGGGGTAGGTAATAGGTATGCGGTGAGTTCGATGAACTCTGTAGACAGAAAGTGAACAGCTGATTTCACGCGTCGTTGGTTAGAGTATTTCAACATCCATTGCTGGTTTTTTTTTTTGCTGTTTTTTTTTTGCAGTTTTTTTTACATAAATGGAGTGCTGCAAACACACAATGCAATTTTACATTGAAATAATGAAAATGTAACTGAAAAAATTTTTGAAAAAATGAAAATTTTCCGGAGAAAATTTCCGGTGGAATATGATTCAGAATGAGGAGCTGAATGCACCCTGTTAGTTTGCGGAGGGCTGTCCCTTACACCCTGTATACAGGATGGAATCTTTTAGCGGGGCAGTAAGGGGAAGTACCTTATCCGTTGCAGCTACGCAAAAATGGTCTTAGGAGACTATCCATTATTTTTTATGGAATTTTGACCCCATTCACAGATTTAAAAAAAAAAATACAGTTAGCAAGAAAATAGCCATTTTACACAAAAAATATTTTTTGATGCCAATCGATCCTGCAGTGCAAGTACGGACTTCGCATCGATATGACATCGAGATCGCTAAGGTTCGCATTTTTATCGATCTTGTTATCGAATTTGAAAGTACGTAACACGCGACGATAAGATTTATCGTGGGCCGATTCGAGTCGATAAGGATCGTTTGTCAAATGGCAATACTGAGGACGTCCACAGACAAACCATTTAAGGTGGGGTTTCTGTGGCACGACTAATATCCGAAATATTTAGAAAATCCTTTTTGTTCATACATTTTTGGCATTGTAAACAATATTTATGGGTATAATTCAGAGAAGCTACCAGTATTTACCAAAATTTCCGTTTGTTTTCGTAAAAATACAGAAAATATGCTATCTTCTTAAATTAAAGTCGTGTTTAGTTGTTTACCTTTGCCAAAAAAAAAGTTTGTTGTTGACATTTCTTGAAGTTTGAGAAAAAAACTTATCTGTCTGTCACCCATAGACTATACACTAATCTGTCACCGTCTGAGCTATCCGTAAACACGGTAAACTCTAAACTCTAGATCTCGAATGAAGTAGGTAGGAAACTATAGTAAAAAAAACCAGTACTTATGTACTTACCACGATATGGACAGGGAGTCCAGTGTATCGTATCCTCCGCACATCTACCTCTATCCCTTCTGTTAAAATTACTGCCACTTCCCGAGTCACCCGAAAGAGACGAACAAAATCTTCTTCTGGAAGTTCCAGAGGATTGTTCGTGTCTCTGAGACGCCGCCTCCGAATACGCATCACATTATGATGCTGCTGCCGTTCTTCCTCATCACCCAGCAATAAAGCCATGAGTCCTAAATCCATTTTATGTAATGATCGATAAGCTTATCGGCCTTCTACAAGGTGTCGATAAATTACCGAGCTTGACAGCTTAAATTGGCGATCTCAACTGTCAAAATGTCGTTTCGTACTTGCATTTTCGATAAATTCGTTAAAATTTTAGAGTTTATCTACCGATCGGTAAAGTAGGAGTTACGTACTTGCGACATCGATTCGATTCGATAAAAACTCATTTTATCGAGTTTATCTGTCAAATTTATCGAATCGAGTCCTACGTACTTGCACTGCTGTTTCTAATACTGATCAAAAACTTTTATTATTGGCATCAAAAAATGTTTTTGTGTAAAATGGCTATTTTCTTGCTAACTGTATTTTTTTTGAAAATCTGTGAATGGGGATCAAAATTCCATACAAAAATATGGATAGTCTCCTAAGACCATTTTCGCGTAGCTGCAACGGATAAGGTACTTCCCCTTACTGCCCCGCTGAAAGATTCCACCCTGTATACAGTAAAATATTAAACAAATATTTGCGATGTTGCCAGCAGACGCCTGTCACATTTTATCATGTCTCTCGCTCACACAGGAGTCAGGACCCAATTTTGAAAAATGTTAAATGAAAAGATGCTTTTTTGAGATATGTAATCTATGATTATTATTGTTTAGGTAAATATTATTATATTAATTATTATGTTACATTATTAAGTGAAACAGTTAGTCAGAAAGTTGAAGCTAGTTGCCCATTCCAAAACGTAGATCTCTATTCAGAAGAACAGGCAAGAAACTCCACGAACACTCTTTTAAATCAAGATAAGTATTACAAAATCCTGGGTACATTATTCTTATTGCTTCTACACGTGAGAAAATGAAAAAAACATGTATAGATACCTACCTAACAGCCAAAAGGAGATAAGCGACATTTTTTGCAAAATCACGAAACTTAGATGAATAAATAAACGCAGAAAAAAAGCCGATTCTAATCCGGTCGGTCGGTTCGATCTAATATAAGTCGATTTCGCAAAAAATGTCGCTTATCCCTTTTTGGCTGTTACGCATCGATATAATTAAAACAATTCATTCATCGGGAGGCCGTTGCCCAGCAGTAAGACAATATACCTAGGCTAATAATTAAAAAAAAAAATTCAAATTAAAAGATTAAAAATAAGCCCTGCCAGGAGATGACCAGTCTCAACTAGCATGTAGGTAGATGTAAATAAAAAGCTCGTCTTGAAGGACACACCACTAGTCGGCGCGACCCGCGCGACCATCAATTGTTTCCTCTTCAACTATTTTCATTATTAACTAGTTTTTAAACGACTTGAAACGCTAGTTATGTGCAATGAACGTCCAATACTGACAATACTCTCGCTTACTTTAACATATTTACTTGATTTTAATACCGTTGGCAAATTACCTACTTGTAGTATAGCCAATTAATACCTGGATTTTATTTATCGTAGGTACTAATATGGAGAGTTTATCATCATTTGCGGCGGGAAATTACATAATACATATAAGGTAATATTAAATCTTGTTTATCAATTGGAAAAAGGAAATGTGGTCATTGGGAAATAACCTAAGCCAAAATGGCAGAGTAAATAATGTTTGTCATGTCAGTCAATTCTTTTACCTGTTGAATGGGTAATTCTTTTAACTTTTGGTGGAATTCTTTTAACTGTTGAATAAGTCTAAGTTTAAAATTAACACATCTATTATTAAAAAAAGGAATACCTATTTCCCTTGGTCATCGCATCACGCGTGAACGGCTGGATCAATTTCGTTAATTCTTTTTTTTTTGTTGTGTTTATTATTGTCAGAAGAAGGTTCCTAAGAAAGAAAAAATTAAGAAAAATTCGCAGAAAATTGGAAAATTTCAGAAAACTTCACGACTATTTTAACTTCACGCGTTTACATTAGAATATTCATAGCTAAGATAGTCAACAACAACGTCAGTCGGGTCAGCTAAGTGTTTATAAAAAAAAACGAGCGATCCTTACGGTAAAGGTACGGCAATATCCCAATCCGTCACTCAAAACTTTTAGAAAATTATTTTCACTTCCTGTTACGACACTTCCGTCCCTTTTCACGAAATCACTCCCACATATTGCAGGAAAGAGGAAAGGTTACACATCAAAAAATATCTGCTTCGTCTTCATCAAATGGAATTTTTTACAGTGCGACCCAAGCAGTGACTTCATGTAAATGGTACCTATACATTTCCCACGAACTGTTACGTTACGTATGTAACCACAGAACGATTAATACTGGTGGTTTGAAGTTTTTGAAGATAAGGGTTGCCGTTACACCCTATGTCCACAAAATAACAACACAAATACCTAGTTATAACATCAGCTAAAACATAAAATCACGCCTTGTTTCCCCGAAGCGTTGGGCAGAGGTGTAGGTACAGACAACAGCACATCATGTTATACCAAACAGTCATATTAATTCTCCAAATGATTTTAAACCTTAAAATATTGACAGTTAAGTTCAAAATCTAATGAGATAATTTGACAGTTTGTAGTAACTTCACCTGCTGCTGTGTGTTCTTTTATTTATGGTACTGTGAGGACTCGAACCTCACAGCGGGAGGCTAACTACTTTGTAATAAAAGACAGTAGTGTACTGAAGAAATGGGGCTGAAGCCCGCTATATTAAAATAGAAATAAATTATAGTTCACTCCCTAGGTCCTACGCGGAGCCCTAGTTATCAGCTATCTGTCAATCTTATAAAAAAGCCACCATCACTTTTTTATAAGAGTATTCGATGTTTGAATGATCGTCAGCCAGTTATCCATACTATGGCTTGTACACAGCAAAACCTCTACATGAGCTACGCCCACCCTTGAATAAAAGGATTAACGTAGTCAACTTCAAAATAAAACTTTTATTCAGACCAAGACATTCGATCATACAGACAAAACCTACCTAAACCTAAAAAAATAGACACCCTACCTAACTCCGGGAAAATGGCGACAATATGAGGGATTGTACTTCTAGGTACAGGCTCAGCTCTGGACAAACGAAACGCGAAAAACTAACACTATGCTAAGTGTCAGTCAAAGTAATATTAAAGTGTGCCATTGTGCACCCAAAAATATCGCATTTATCCAGTCTGAGCCCCGTCAGACAAAACCCGGAGGGAAAAGAATGACGTGCCTCTTTCGATAATAAAATGATGTCGCAATTCACATCAACCCAGAAGGGGTTGAAAATCTAAAGAACTCAACATCGTGATTCATTAATCCATCGGACAGTATCGAGCCAGAGGGAGGAATGCGCCAGGAAGTCAAAATTCTACCGTAGAACCTAACTCATGTTCAATCTCCAGCAAATTCAAAGAAATATATCGCGTAATGTCAACACTGAACCCTTACGTATTACTACTGGTCCATATTGACCAAACTGTGGATACTCTGATATAAACTGCACCAATTGTGTCAACTCAACACTCTTTGCAAGGACTATGTCCCGTCAGCAAAGTTGGTTACAACTCATACCAAAGTCACCCCCCCTCTAGAAGGTATTCACAGTTTCTCAAAACTTCCACTACTCCTAATACGTCATACTAAATGCTGGAGGATGTTCATGCTAATCTGCCCTATCGACCCGTAACGAAGCGACGTTGTCGTAGGTGTTCACTCCCTCATGCTCTTCAATGTAGTGGGCAGCGTTGTGGTCTACCTCACACGCTGTTGGTTGCGTCCGATGTCTCAGCATATGAAATATTACACAAAAAACACAATATTAGAACATTAGAAAATATAATACAATACACTTCATGCCCTGCTGATAATATAAATTTAATGCAGTGACATGATAAACTGAAAATAATAACAATGACAACTAAATAATCCTTAAAAGAAAAAGTTTCCATCTAATAAAACTAAGGGGTCTAAAAAGTTTATATCTAATAATATAGTTTACAAAAGTATCTCTCAACCTCCTTTCATTCACTTTAAAAAGCTTAAAATTCAAAATGGAAAACTTCTTTACAAAATAATTATTGGTTTCCTTATCTTTTTTTAAATTATTTATTTTAGGAATCAATCTTTTCAATTTAATTTTCCTTTTTACAGATAAATTCTTTTTCTTCTTCAATAAAACACGTTTTGGATTATACATGACACTTCGGTGTCGTAAAGGGATATTAGGGAACCTATCACAACTTTTTTCAATATATTTATTTTCTACTTGCGCGATATCAACCGTTGTATCGACTGCGCATGACTCTACTTCATCTTCACTTAACTTCAAATCGACTTTAAAATTACAAAACTTGTCAATCTCCTTTATCTCCGACGACAGATCGGAATGGGCATTCTCCTTTGAAACCGAAGATTTTAAATTAAAATTATCTTGATCGTCTTGATCAAATTGTTCACAAGCGATGTTATTTATCTTAATTTCCACATCGTGAACATGATTGTGTTGACACACAGACATATCAGACATAATAACAGGACTGGACAGACCCGAATATTCCAGTGCTTCCTGGTCTTCCTTCATAAGCACCTCGTCTGTCTGCACATCGTTTTCAGTCACCACAGGGCTGCTCTCTGCGCAGCTGAGCTCAGCAATGACCTCAACTTCATCTTCATCTACTTCACTGCCTGCATTGCATTTTTCTAACACATCTACTTCCTGCTCTCTTTCGCTAGAAATTAATTCAGTATGAACATCTACACATAACACATCTTTCTGTCCGTCTTCAACAGACCTTTCTTGTGCATTCGACTCTTGTCGCGCAAAACTAATAATCTTTCCCTTATGGCATCTACATGGGAATTCTGCCCATAATGCGTCACACAGTGCCTCAAAGGACATACCGTCCGACCATGTATAGTTGTAAAAAGATCTTGCAGCACTTGCAAGAAACGCACCCAAAATTAGCGACCAATCGCTTTCTCGCCATCCATTGATGTTGGCTATTCGCAAAAAATCGGCAATAAACTTTTCAAGACATCGGGCGTCGATGCCCGTGAAATAATAATCCAACATCAGCACCATGTCGAACACTCTCTAATAATAATATTTAAAACCACTTAGTCTGTTTAAGGGGATCCACTGCTCCTCATATCGCTAGGCGTGCGAAAGTGATGCGTCCGGCGGAATATCCTCTACGCCAAACACATATAGCTCAACTATTTCGCTCAGCAAAGCTCGGCCGTATCGGCGCACTCCAAAAAAACCTTCGAGAGGTACCGCGGGCGTACGCGCGGTCAATGTGCAGCTTCAGCTACGGCGGCGGCGGCGGCGGCGGCGCCTCCACCAAATGTGAGGACTCGAACCTCACAGCGGGAGGCTAACTACTTTGTAATAAAAGACAGTAGTGTACTGAAGAAATGGGGCTGAAGCCCGCTATATTAAAATAGAAATAAATTATAGTTCACTCCCTAGGTCCTACGCGGAGCCCTAGTTATCAGCTATCTGTCAATCTTATAAAAAAGCCACCATCACTTTTTTATAAGAGTATTCGATGTTTGAATGATCGTCAGCCAGTTATCCATACTATGGCTTGTACACAGCAAAACCTCTACAGTACCTACCTACCTATAGTACACCCACATTCAGAAAATGTAATAGTGTGCGAGCTTATTGTCATCAACGGGGCCCAACCCTGATGGAAAAACCCAATAACACTTTGCCCGACCTGGGAATCAAACCTACGACCTCATGTTCAACAGTAGCATTTGCGAGTTTGCGACCACTACAGCAATACGAGGCGAAATAGCTACGAAATCGAAATATCTAAGTCTCAAACTCAAACCATTTATTGCAAATAAACCAATTACAGGCACGTTTGAATTGTCTAGGGGTCGGTCTTGGGTCGGTCAGTCAGAAAAATGAAGCTAGTTGCCCATTCCAAAGCGTAGTAGGTTCCTATGGAGAAGAACGGGCAAGAAACTCGTCTCGTTTCCTTTGTATACAACGTTTACACGTTGTATACAAAGGAAACGAGAAAACGTTAAATGCGCAAAACCTCTTAAGGGGTCATTGTACTCATCATTATGAACAACTTTTACTATGGGACCAAACATGAATTCGCGAAAATAAAATCAGCTATTCCGTACATTTTGACGAATTATGCGAACATAAATGTACTGAACAGCTGATTTTTTTTTCGCGATTTCAGGTTTGGTCCCATAGTAAAAGTTGTCCATAATGATGAGTACAATGACCCCTTAAGAGTTTTTGCGCATTTAACGTTACACTTTGTATAGGTACAGGGTGTATCATAAAGGTGTGGTCAAAGGAGAATGGGCGCTTTAGTATGGGCTCCGTCCCCAGACTGTTTCAAGACTGTATCAAATTGAGCGATACGTCATTTTAAAGCTTATTAGAATGGCTTTATTTTATTCTATGACACCAACCACTGCACTCTTGCAGGAGAAGACCTACGACTGATTACATTTTTTTTTCAAAAAAATGTGATTTTCGCTTATTTTACTATCGTCCACCTCTTTTGTCTTGCAGATATCCTGGGGTATGCCTATCTATTCAAAGTGCGATGGAGCGAGATATGATTGAAGTCTTAACATATGTGTCCTCGAGGTTATGACAGTTAGCTTATGCCATCAACAACGAAACTCGTGCAAAGAAGATACTATGAATCTTTTTTTTTTCTTAACATCATTATGTTTAGCATAGACAGTTTTTCGTATATACCTATTACTTTATATAGCGTTCTTTGCGATGCAGCTACTAATCTTGTGTTGCGCGATTATCGCCACACCTGCACACTTGACTTTTTAACTTTTCTCTACCTCCGTATCTCTACGTTGACGTCATGGTGGGGCTTGCGCGCTCCGAACTCTAAGTCTGTGCCGGTAGAATTTACTTTGCCGAAACAGGTCTAGGGTGAGGAGCCAGACCAAGAGAGATACAAAAAACCGCAGGGCAGCGTGTGGCGAGCTGTTGGGAAGTAGCGACCCCACGGACCCTATCTCCCGGGGAAGTCTTGTTCCTCACCTCTGGCTTGCCTTTATTGACCGGCTGGAGTGAACACTGACGGAAACAGAGCTCCCACCTCATTCTTGTCCTTTATTGGCCGGCTTGAGTGGAGATTCACAAGAGCAAACGTGCTCGGAGGAAGGAAGTATTCCAGTAAGTGCTTGTAGGGATCTTGACTTGACCATCTTCCGGGCTCTGGGATTGTTCTGAGAGCCGTGGAATACCTCTCCACTCCTCAAGCACCTCAGGACATGTTGCCCCTTGTCGCTACGTCACTATGTGCTAGCGACAGTTTCCGGGGGCCCATTATTGAGTGTGCAAGTCACCCCCTGCCATTTCATCTGTGTATTGTATAAAAAACATTGGTCAGGCAGGGGCCATAGTCTTTCCATAGTTCTAGGTAACCATTCCACAGCCACCCAAACCCAAAGCCCAATATATTTTGTTTCCATGTTCTGCAATAGTCTTATGTTGAGAATAGGAGTCAGGCTGTGGTTCTCCAAGGTTACACTTCGGGTTGGACCTCGGTCCCCTCGGGTGTGCCTCAGGGTTCAGTTTTGGGGACCTTGCTTTTCACTTTGTTTATTGCTGATGTTATAAACTGCTTCAAACACTCTTACGTGTTGCTATACGCTGATGACATGAAGGTTCACAAGATTATACGTAATATCTCTGATACTCACCTGTTGCAAGCTGATCTTAATAGATTTGAAGACTATTGCAAACATAATTTGCTCCAATTGAATGTGTCTAAATGTTTTCAAATGACCTTCACGCGCCAGAAGTCTATAATAAATTCAACCTATAGTCTCAATCGGCTTGCCTTAGGCAAAGTTAATAGCATTAGGGATTTAGGTATTATACAGGATAGCAAATTACTATTTGATCAACACGTTGACAGTATTGTGGGCAGGGCCTCCAAAGCACTAGGATTTGTAATTAGAGCCTCAGCCTGTTTCCGTTCTCTGAAGACGATCAAAGTTCTGTACTGTTCGTTCGTACGCAGCCACTTGGAGTATGCATCGCAAGTCTGGAACCCTCAATATGCGACCTACAATTCGCGCATTGAGGGTATCCAGAAAAAGTTTCTGAGATATCTCGATTATAGGGCGCACCAAATATCTATTGATTACAGTCACCGTTGTAAGAGATACCATTTTCTCCCACTGGATCGTAGGCGACTCATTAATGATATATGTTTTTTGATGAACATAGCCAATGGCTCGATTGACTGCTCGGAACTATTAGCAAAGTTATCATTTCGCACTAACACTATTGGATTGCGTAAAAGGCCGTTTCTAGGTGTGCCTTCTGCCAGTACGAATTATAGGCGTAATGCTTTTCTTATAAGAAGCGCTCGAAGCTTCAATGAGGTATCTTCTGAACATGATGTTGACTTATTTTGTACTAAGATAAGCACGGCAAGGACGCTCTTAGCCAAGTCATTTTTTGTGGATGATGCACCGGCTAGTGGTTCTTAAACTTATATTAGCAACATGAATAAATAAAACTAACCTACTAATAAATAAAACTAACCTGCTAATTGATAAAACTAACCTACTAATCAATAAAACTAACCTACTTAACTTTAACACTACTGTTCAGCTTAAATTAATCGATATGTTATACATTTGTGGAGGCTTGTTATTAGCAAATTGATAATACGTTGTGGTTAAATATTGTTTGTAATTAGCCTGTAAGCCTTCCTAAGAGTAATAAAAAAAAAAAAAAAAAAAAAAAAAAAAATAGTCCTGCACCAACCAGGGGATGTCCTTGGGTGCACTTACATAGTGCATACAGGGATAATCGTCGGTTGGTATCTCCTCATAATTTAAAATTGTCTAAGGGGCGTCTGCGAGTTGACTTTGGCCCCTCGTACACGTTCCATCACAACACAACGTATCCAATACCTTTGCAACCATTCAAGCTAGCCAAAATCAAAGTAAAAGCAGAGGAGTCAAGTCCATTTAGCGTGCCGAAGTCAAAATATACAGTGTCGAACCGATGAAGGAGGAAATGATGCATGCGACGGCGTATCGTAGGGCAATATAAATTAACCGAACTATCATTACAATACAAACCATTGACGGCCGACAGAATGAAAAAATAAAATCACAGACCAAACACTGCTAGTATTGTCATATATCAAAGTGTATCAAAGTGAGAGGAATTTCGTAATGAACAAAAATAAAGCATGGCATTTGGAAAGTACTACCTCAAACTTAGTTTGGGGTAGAGGGTTTGAGGAGCAATACGGTTTAAAAAGGTTTGGTTGAAAAAGTACGCCTGGACACTTAAGTGGTTAAGTGAAAACAAACGAGTACAATACAATAGTCAGCTGTAAAAAAATTGTTCATTGTCTTAATCCCTCTCGCCTCCATAATTGTTATCTCGTTCGGGTTCACCCGCCCTCTGACGTTCTTCACCCTGATGCGATGACGCCTATATCATTTGTGCACATGGTTATACTTGCTACGTTACTGTAGAAGCTAGAAATAATATTAAAAAAAATAAAATTAAAATTATTCATGGTTCCTTCCCTGCACGAGTTTCGTTGTTGGTGTCATACAATAAAATAAAGCTATTGTTATGACCTTTAAAATGACGTATATCACATCTTGATACACCACTGGGGACGGACCCGCCCATTCTCCTTTAAGGGTGCGGTACAGATCATCAAACTGAACAACTTTCTCCATGTGAGCAACACCGTAATCGCGATAAAATAATCAGCCGTCCTATACATTTGCGTCGACTAGGTGTTGAAGTTTTCCATGGGACAGTTGATATTTTTTTCGCGATTACGATGTTGGTCTCATGGAGAAAGTTGCTTAGTTAGATGGTCTGTACCACACCTGTTTGACTACACCTTTGCGGTACATCCTGCATAATGTTGCGTTAGATAACCGTAACACGTTACACGCGTGAAATTATGAATAGCAAAATAATCTAGATTTCAGCTCTATCTAAATAAAATGCACATAATTATAAATTTAGATCGACCGTATTTATCCGTGTGTTTTCGGTTTTACAAACAAAATTTATGATACCTAACGATTTTATTTTAATATGGAATGAATAATTTTTTAGAAGTTTGCTAAATCTGTTTTTAAATCTGGCACAGAATAAATAACTGAGTAGGTATTAAAGAACATACATATGTATACACGGCTACATATCAAGCTACACATTTCCAGAACGCTGACCTGTTATTGTACGGAAATCCTATACAGTGCGAGTTTAGCTTATAGTGGAAATGTATAGCTCGATATGTAGGCGTGTGTACAGTCAACGGCCAGAAGTCCACTTACACCGCAATGACCATTATCGCCTGCGCTATACGGGCTGCGGCGCCGAAGAAGGTCATAAGAAAACTAATATTGCTATGCCATGGTTTTGTGAGATTGCTAGTCGACTTCTGGCTGTTACTGTACCTACTTACCTTGGTAGCTAGCTTAGCTTACTATAACATGTCGGAAAAATCTGGGCTAAGTTAAAGTTAGAGTAGGGGAGTCCTACATCTACATAACATAACATACATAATATGACACCTGTATTCCCGGAAGGGTTGTTTTTTTAAGTCCCATGTAATAGGGTGCGAGCCTATTGCCATTAACCGGCCACAAATCCAGACTCCGGTACTGCTACTGAGAAATTACAGATGAAAAAATTCAGTATGTAATACTTTGCCCGATCCGGGAATCGAAACCACGACCTCATGCTCAGCAGGTAGCGCTGGCGACCACTAGACCAACGACTCAGTCGAACTACAACGCATCTAAATGTGTGCGCAAAATATAGCACCAGGTAGGTAGGGACCAGGGAGCTAAATGTGGCACCATGTAGGTAGGGACCAGGTAGCTAAATGTGGTGCCATATAGGTAGGGACCAGGGAGCTAAATGTAGCACCAGGTAGGTAGGGACCAGGGAGCTAAATGTGGCACTATGTAGGTAGGGACCAGGGAGCTAAATGTGGCAACATGTAGGTGTGTGGAACCAGGGAGCTAAATGCGTATTTATAGACTAAATTTTTTGATATTGTTTTAACTGAAGTACGCGTGGATATTTTTTACATTACAATGTCATGTACACACGGCTACACATCAAGCTGTACATTTCTAGTATAAGCTGACCTCTCATTGTACTGAAATCCTATACAATGAATGTGTGAAATGTATGTTGATATTATGTAGCCGTGTGTACCTAAATTATCGTTACAAAGAAGGTCAGTTAAGCGATATTAGAAGTTTGAAGGTTTTTTTAAACCTTTTGCATAGTAGCAAAATTGTAGTTTTAGTTCTCGTGGTAGGAAAAAGGCTGGCTAAATTAAGCTGGCATTTATTTTACATATCGCTGCTTACAATGGATCACACCGAGCTGCGCTAAAGGCGTTTACAGACTGCACTTTTCTTGTCATATTGATATTGTTTTATCTACATACTCAATCAATCAATCAATCTGCCTAGCCTTTTCCCAACTATGTTGGGGTCGGCTTCCAGTCTAACCGGATGCAGCTGAATACCAGTATTTTACATGGAGCGACTGCCTGTCTGACCTCCACAACCCAGTAACTGGGTAATACGATACCCCTTGGTAAGACTGGTTGTCAGACTTTCGGGCTTCTGACGACCCGTAACGACTGTCAAAGATCCACGAATAACAGCCGGGACCAACGGCTTAACGTGCTTTCCGAGGCACGGAGGAATCTCGATATGTAAAGATGGTCACCCATCCACTGACCAACCCCGGCAAGCGTAGCTTAACCTGACGGATCGACCCGTGCGGCTGTTATTACTTAGCCACGAGCTCCTCTACATACTATCTACCATATAAAGTACGTACTAATTCCATGGTTTTAACCTATTATGGACACGGGGATATTTTTTTACTTTCGTTTCTCATGTAAAGTATCGTTTAGTCGTTACAGAGAAGGTCAAATAGGCATTTCAAAGCTTTTTAGTTTTTATTCCAGATCGCTAATATTTATGTCTCACGGCTCTGATTACATTTTAATAGTCAGTGAAACTATTAATCATAGTTTTTATGTTATGTTCTTAGTAACACTCGATGCACATGCTTTCTCGAGCTGTTTTTGTTTTCCTTGACATAATGGCTGAGTTTCAATTAGAGGGTTGATTGTTATTTAATTAACTCATTATCTTTTGTGTTCGTAGATACTAAGTACATTTATAGGTCTCATTTAATGCTTTATTCGTTTTTATTGCGTTGGTCTGTTTTCTAGGAAATTTTCAGTATCTACCAGCACCGATTTCCGACATTCACGCGGCCGAAGTCGCGGGCAAAAGCTAATGTAAGATATAAAACAAACCGCGGCATTCAAAGCGAACGGTTATTAGAAAATCATCTGACAAACGAAGTATTTAGCAGTAAACTATGAAATGTGTTAATTACGACGCAAATGAGCGGCCGGCAAAATATTGCCACGAGCGAGGTTAGGTATATACCTATATGTGTCACTATTTATTTATGAATGCGGTGAAAACCAATAAAATGTGAAGACTGTGGATAATCACAGGTTTCTCTAGTGTTTTAAAACTTATTTATTTATTGAGCAAGCCACACCAACAACTTATTTACAAGGGTACCTAGTAACAACAGGTAAAACTCGTGTCAGGTGGTCACACGAAAAAGAAAGAAAGAAAGAAATAAATAAACTTCAATACTGTGTAAATACGTCACTTACCTATTAGACATGCACAACATTCATATTAATTTAAAAGGTGAACTATTCAATTTTAACTTGACGATAATAATATAATACCTACTATGCCATTGTTGGAAGAAGTAATTCCCTGTTTCAAAGATGTGTATGCTTCTAAGCCAGCTCAGAGGGATAGGAAGAGAAAATAAAACTACGGTTTTTCATATTTGATACGCGAATAGTCCCAGTCGCCCCAACATCGATTGCCCCCAGGTGGCAATTGGGAAAAAAATCCCAGTTGCCCCCGGGTGGCCACTGGGACATATTGCCCCCACTTCAAATCGCTGTACATTGCGGCATGGATCGCCAAACCCCCTCATCGCTATCTGTCTTACGGCCGCGATGATGATTTTATTAGTAGATAAGCAAGAATTAATTGATTTCGTTGCGGGTTCCAAGAAAATTGAATTATTTCTCTGGGACACATCGAGTTTCATTGCCTCAAAGCTGTTCCGGTTGGTCGCTACTGTAAATTTGGCTGACAGTATTTAGTGATATTCTGAAAAAAAAAAAACCGGCCAAGTGCGTGTCGGACTACGCACAATGAAGTGTTCCGTAGTCGGGGTGAATGTATCCCAAGAACAAACTTAACATTGTAGTTGAAATATATGTTCTCCCATACATTTCAACTGTAAATGTAAGTTTGTACTCACAATATTGAGAGATTTACCATGCTATTTTGAAACCACAGACTTATAGGTTTTACTACTTACAGGTAAAGAACTATTATCTATATTTTTTTCAAAATTTTAGGCTCAGTAGTTTCGGAGATAAGGTGGGGGGAATGGTCAATAACTTTATTTTAAAATTATAAAAAAATATATATTTGAGATCCTCATAGTAAGTAGTTTGATATGTCACACGGTACAGTTTGCAAAACTTTTTTTTTTTTAATTTTCTTATTTGCCCCCTAAAAGTGACCCCATATTCAAAATTCATTTATTTACCTGTTCGTGTTTGGGTCACAGAAATCCATATGTGTACCAAATTTCAACTTAATCGGTCCATCAGATTCGGAGCAAATTGGCTGTGACAGACGGACAGACAGACAGACACACACACGAGTGATCCTATACGGGTTCCGTTTTTTCCTTTTGAGGTACGGAACCCTAAAAAAGTGTCTCACTTGACCTGAGTTTTCACGATGACATTTTTACAGAATAACGGGGGCCTTGACAAAATCCCTTTTCGCAACGCAAATATCAAATTGTAATGGAGTTGACAGCACCAGCAGTCACGTGACATCTGTGAAGGTAATGACAACTCCATACAATTTGATGTTTCCGTTGACGTTAACGCTTACAGAAAAGGGATTTTGTCTAGGCTAGGCCCCTAGGTCGACTGGAGCTGGAATTGCAATGGTTGGAAAAAAATGTGGCGAGCTAGACTAACAATTGTGTAAAGCCAAATTGTAAATCAAGGTAAAAAACTTTTTCCGATTTTCAAAAAAAAAACACTGCAAAGTGAAAACTTTGATTTCGGAAGTTAGTTTGAAGTCGGTGTCTTTGGATCTGTATTTTAGTTTTTTGCCACCGACTTCCGAAATTAAAGTTATTTTTCACTTTGTAGTGTTTTTTTTTGAAAGACGGTTGTTTTTTTTAAGTTTTTTTATTTTTCACTTTTTAGCTAAAGTACCTACCGCACACCAATTCGTGTACCACTAATTGAATATAAACAACAGTGACAGGAACTATTAGAACATCATCAAGATACACAAAGTGGATTAAATACGTATTATCGAAGCTAATTCAAAAACTACTCAAGCAATTAATACAATTTACATGGAACCACCTCTGAAGTATGACACAAACAAAAAAAAAAAACCGGTCAAGAGCGAGTCGGACTCGCGCACCGAGGGTTCCGTTCCAATTTCTGAAAAAGTGTGCTATTTAGAGTCATCGTTTTATTTTTCCTGTAATCTTTACAGACACTTCTATCACATAGAATAATTTCAGATTTTTCTCTTTGCAAATTTCGGAGATAAGGCGGAACGGTATTTTTTTACATTTTTCATCAAAAGTCGAAAACTATCCGGCCTAAAAAAAATAAAAAAAAATTGAGAACGTGCAAACAGCGCTCTTTCATATTATAATATGATATCCCACATGCCTCAGTAGCCCCACTTTGAATTTTTAAGACACACTTTCAGTCCCCGTTGCAAAAAAAAAAACAATATTTTTCTTTTTCTTTCTTATTTGCAAAATAGTTGGGTACAAGTTGATAGCATTAGTAACTACTCAAGAAATCTTGAGATATCCAGCTGTGACAGACAGACAGACTGAGTCACACCATAAGGGTTCCTTTTTTACCATTTTGGTACGGAACCCTAAAAATCACCAAAATAATTAATAACTGGCGGAATAATCGCGTAATAAACAGTCGAATTGAGAACCCTCCTCCTTTTGAAGTCGACTAGAAAAGATACATGTTAGAAATATATCTATTGTTAATTGCAGTGTTGCCAACACTTTCTCTTCTAACCTATGACTACGCTTGATTTATCTCAATAAGTGCGGAAAATATCACATAATAATAAATAATATCAGTGTCGGTTGAGAAGAGATCATAATCTATGTCAGACTATACCAGTAACTACAGATTTATATAATAAATAGTCGATCATATTTTGTAAATGACAATGTTATTCAGTTCCATTTATGCAATATGCATGTTACTATGTCAAGCAAGTTAGTCTCTTGCAGAAAACTAGTTTTAATTTAGTTACTTAACACGGTCTAAGATAATTCAACGAAAAACGTTGAATAATCTTTATTTTGATAGTTTATACCTACTTTATAGTGAAATATCTCAAATAATAATGAGCTGATAAATGCTTTGTGATATCTCCAGAAATCAAATCAAAATATTCTGCTATGAAAATCGGCAGACAATGTCGACCGAACGCGAAAACTCCTACAGCATGCATGCATAGCATAGCATAATCAGCTTATAATGTTCCCACTGCTGGGACACAGGCCTGCTCTCAGTGAGAGGGAGTGGGCCGTAATACACCACGCGGGCCCAGTGCGGGTTGGTAGATGTCACATGTCTTCAGAGTGGACAAAAATTGTACGACTGAAAATTACAGTTGCTATCTTAGGTCTACATGCAAATAAAGATATCTCTTGTGAATTTCTAATTACAAGTCTAGGTAATTAGTAGATTTGATATCTTTATTTTAATTACACGCTATGTATAATATAGATTGCATCTAATTTTTCCTCGCGTACAAAAACTAAGCTATATCAAAAGTGTAAACGTGGGAGTATATTTATAAATAATTATAGATTTATTGCAGTAATTTTCAAGGAAAAATATGATTTAAAGAATTATCTAATTGTTATAGCTATATGCTAAATTACATAGGTACTAAAAGATGTTTGGGTGTAAAATGTCGAATGAAATGAAAATGATTATAATACACAGTGTGATTTTCAAGAGTACATAATATTGAGGTTCAACGTGAACTAGAACACCGCGAACAACATTTTTGCGCAATATGTCCGGGGCAGCAAACGTCCCGTCTAGGTACTACCTGAATACGCATAATATATGTTACCAGCCAAACCCGATTTCAGGCCAAACTAGTTAGTCCTAAGCTAAACCGGTTTATCCTACTACGCGAGATATGTCGCAGCCAACTCTAGCTTAATTAGCAGTTTAGTTAACCAGTCTAGTCTTTGGAAGTAGCGCTCGCCGGCCGCTGTCGCGGCATCGCTCGTTTCGCTTGCTCGGCTCGCCTGCTGTTGGACTCAAGTTCTAACCTAACATAATTAAGCTGCGACCTGATACGCGTAGGATAAACCGGTTTGGCTTTCGACAAACTAGTTTGGCCTGAAGTCGGGATTCGCCGGTAACATCACCGCGGTTATCACATTTGACATCTGCGGGACTGGGTTGAACCTTAACCCTTCGTATGCGTATGAACGTGGATCCACGTGAGACACAATGGCTTTTTCATTGTGTCTGTAATTACGGCATTCAACTCGTTAATGGTAATTATTAACATACACACCACGTGATCACATTATGATATGATCATGTCAACGCCTTTTGTAATATTTAGGGGATAATAATTTGCCAGGCGACTAACAACTTAAAGGGCGACTAACTATTTGATACTAAAAAACTTTTTACAAAAAAAAAAAACAACCGACTCCCAAAAAAACACTACAAAGTGAAAAATAATTTTAATTTCGGAAGTCGGTGTCTTTGGTTTTTTATTTACTTTCGTTTTGTTTTGCCACCGACTTCCGAAATTAAAGTTATTTTTCACTTTGTAGTGTTTTTTTGGGAGTCGGTTGTTTTTTTTTTGTAAAAAGTTTTTATTTTTCTCTTTTTAGTGGTGCCTACCTACCCCACACAAATCTGAATACCACTCTGCAAAATAAATTGGAGCATCATCCACATAGACTAAATGGAAAAAATACGTTAAGTCGTGTCAGAAGCTTGGTAGGCGTAGTTTTAGTTGACAAGGCTACGAAATCTGCCTTCTGACAATCAACGCCACACATAACATACAACTCAAGTAGCGCAATTTGAAGCGGCATATAATTACAATTAAAGCATCTATAGCCGGAGTGCACCTCATGACAATTCCAATAAGCCCAAACACGGCTAGGATACATTGTTTTATTACTGAGTTCCGATGCCTACCTTCCGGCTTCTTCATCAGATCGGTTCGATGGTACTATTTTCATCAGAACCATTTATTTAAAGCTTCGTCATAGTCGCTTAACTATTTTAATCTTACTGCTATCCGTGAAATACTTATCATCGTTGAGGAGTTTCCGTGGCCATCTGTGGTCTTCTTCATCAGTTCCACTTCACCAGATGATACTTTCTGAATGAAAACGCTTGATTTGTTGATGAAAATACCATAATCGCTATATGTATGCCTATAATATTTGAGGAGTTCCCTCGATTCCTCATGGATCCCATCATCAGAAGTGAGTTTTGATAAAAATGGAACCAATCTGGAAGTATACCCTTTCAAATAAAAAAAGAATTTTCCGAATCGGTTCATAAATGACGGAGTACTGAGGTAACAAACATACAAAAAAAAAATATATTAGATGAGCTTCAAAAGCTTTTTGTTTTTACTTTTTTGTTTTTGTTTCTCTAGAGTCTAGACAATAAATTTGGATGCAAGAGTGAGCGAAGCGAGCTCGGGACTTGGTTCACCACGACTCGGACAGGTTAGTTCAGAAGGGGATTCCTTCGTGGTTATTTATTTAAAAACCCTTGAGGCCCCGCTTCGCGGGCTCCGCCGACTGCGACCTTTAAATTAAAACAAAGCTAACAACTGATTATTAAGCTGCTACTTTCTACTTAAAATTATTCTTCGCTGTAGCTGCCAACCTATTATTTTTGCTACCGGCTTTAATTATTTTTTAATCTCAAATTCAGATTAATTTGTCGCCGCCTTAAATACATGCCATATTGAAGTAGTACATACCTACAAGTCTTGTTTTCTGTTACTTACACCTGTTCAGTTCGTCATGAGAGTGTTGTTTCAGATGAGATGGCCTACTTTACAGCAGTGGTTCAAACAGCTTACATTACATGCATATGGCCCTTTACTTTAATTTAAGTTTCCTACAGAATACTGTACCAGTGAGTTCCCTTTATATACAACATTAGTTTTACTGTACTCATAATTTTGCACAATTTTTTCTATGGGACCAACCTTGACATCGCGAAAAAAATCAGCTGTTCCATACATTTTCCATACATTGTGAACACAAATGTATGGAACAGCTGATTTTTCTTTCGCGATTTCAAGGTTGGTCCCATAGAAAAAATTGTTCAAAATGATGAGTACCTACAATGACCTCTTTTCGGGTTTAGTGGAAACAAAAACTAATGTTTTATAGTAGCTTTTTCTCGAAAATTCTTCTAAAAAGCTAAAGCTACGGAATGAAATTCCCCCAAAACTCATGTAAGTCGAGACAACAGAACGATATATAAATTCGGCGCTGGCTACTGGGTCGACGTCCAGAGGCGTCACGGTTCACGCTCCGTGACTTCGGCTCCTAAACTAACTATATCATATTCGTTACCTATGTTTAAAAAGCACTGTTACTCGAATCCGAGAGAATTAAGGATTTTTTTTTCCAAATTCAATGTGTAGAACAGAAGACATCAACGCGCTACGCTGCATGGCGACTTTTATTAATTAAAATATTGTAGCCTTTTTGTTATTTATTCTTTACTTAAATTATAATTTTAGCGATACACATATATAGTAAACTTAATAATAGCTACCTACAATTTCGTCGGCTCATAAACAGTTGAGATGACATTTTACATAATTACATGACATAACGTCGCCGCGTCGCTCGTCGGCAACTTTATGATGAACACGAGGACCACGTTTTATCACCCTCTCCGACATAAACAAGACAAATGACATGCATCGCGTAATCTAACAACATGTTCACATGCCATTTACTTCATCATTACCAACGTAAAGTTAATGTGACATTTCGTTACATAAAACGTGCCTATTCATTAAAATTGTTACATCAGTATACAATAGGCACGCTCGATAACATCTTGACTGTCAAAAATTATAAACCTTATGTAATATTATGTAAAATACGGAAACATAGCACGGAAGCTTCCATAGACATTAATTTACTTATTTATGGTAGCCTGTTGTTGATGAACAAGTTATAAAGTAAAAGTAGGTTGCGATGATTTTATGACAGTAAGGGCCGTTAGCTGGTTAATTTAATGAGAGTAAACTTTCGATTCGCTTTGGAATGCAATTATTTTGCTAATAATTGATTGGTATTCAATTAAGATTGATATAATTGATAGTGTACTGTAGGTCTTCACTAGGCTCGTTAATGAACTGCTCCCTGCTGCTCACTTGAGTGTGGAATCTCAAGTGTTGCTGTAAAAATGTTAACGATACAACAGCTCTACGTTGACGATAAAGATATAATGTTTAATAACCAGGCCAACATCTTAAGAGTTGCCTATATTACAAAGTATAACCAAGTAAGTACAGTTTGGATTTACTTCTATACTAAAAACCGGTCAAGAGCGAGTCGGACTCGCGCACCGATGTGACAAAGTGTGTGTGTGTCTGACAAAGTGTACTATTTAGAGTCATCGTTTTATTTTTCCTGTAATTTTTACATAAACTTCTATCACATAGAATAATTTTAGATTTTTCCCTTTGCAAACTTCGGAGATAAGGGGGGGAAAGGTATTTTTTTTTACATTTTTCATCAAAAGTCGAAAACTATGCGGCCTAAAAAAAATAAAAAAATGTTTAAAAATGTACAAACAGCGTTCTTTCATATGATACCCCACATGCCCTAGTAGCCCCACTTTGAATTTTTAAGACCCCCTTTCAGCATCTATTACAAAAAAAATATAAATATTTTATTTCTTTCTTATTTGCATAATAGTTGGGTAAACGTCATATAAAACTGTTCCAAATTTCAAGTTGATAGCATTAGTAGTTCTTGAGATATCCAGCTGTGACAGACAGACAGACAGACAGACTGAGTGAGTGACACCATAAGGGTTCCTTTTTTACCATTTTGGTACGGAACCCTAAAAACGAGTATTGCACTCAGAGGGAATTTACTTAAAAGTAAATCGTACATTTTTATGGCTTGAAATAAAAAAAAAAAAAAATGTTTATTTCATCAACTTAAGTAAATTAAATTGTTAAGTTTGGAGTCACCTTGATTTGCTTGTCCAGCTCTTCCAATTTACGTTGACTGTACATTTGAGAAAATAATTTTGAAAGCATGCCAAAGGTTTCTAACCATTACAAAAAAATATTTAAATAAGGAATAAGGAATGCGCACAGTGTTTTGTGTGTGTGTGTGTGTGTGTGTGTGTGTGTGTGTGTCTGTGTGTGTGTGTGTGTGTGGTGTATGTGTGAGGTGGGGTGTGTGATGTTAGGGGTATGTATGTTGGTGTGAAAAAATCCTAGGTGTTTGAAATCCTTTAGAGTGTGTATGAAAGTACCCATGTAAAAAATATGGAAAATCGATCGTTATATAAGACGTAACTGTTCTAAGAATAGTTGGACCACCCTGTAGCTTCCGTTGGAAGTCGTTTAACTGGATTAGGATATTTTATTGAAACTGTATCCGTCTGTTATAATAGATAAGCGTTATTAAGAAAATGCTCTAATTTAACATATATTTTTTCTAAATCACTAACACTAGGTACTCGTTTAGATGTGATTTTCAGTTTAAAATCATTATAAGTTGGTTATCAGCGCCAGCTTTCAAAAAGTAAGTGTAGCCGATTGATTTTCAATAGAATAGAATATCTAGATCCAAGAAGGATAAAGCAAATATTTATAAATACTGATAACATTAGACAGAGGTGCACATTATAGTAAATTATTTTTATGCTTTTCTCTCCTGTGGTTATTCATCAAAAAACCGGTCAAGGGCAAGTCGGACTCGCGCACCTAGGGTTCCGTTCCGATTTCTGAAAAAGTGTGCTATATAAAGACATCGTTTTATTTCCCTGTAATCTTTATATAAACTTCTATCACATAGAATAATTTCAGAATTTTCTCTGTGCAAACTTCGGAGACGGAACGGTATTTTTTTTACATTTTTCATCAAATTTCGAAAACTGCGGCCTTAAAAAAAGAAAAAAAAAATGTTTGAGAAGTGCAAACAGCGCTCTTTCATATCACACAAACAACAACAACAGGTAACAGGTAATTCAATTTACTTTAATTAGGTATTCGTTTATGATGATGCCCTAGTCGCCCCCGTTCTAATTTTTAAGAGGAAACGTGGGTGCTCTTTTCTCCATACAAAAAGATACAAACGCTCTCGCCTGTTTTCTTTCTGGTTAATGACCATAAAGCAATGATTTTTTACAGAAATATAAATACCAGTTAATTGTATGCCCCTATGTTTTTCTTTTTGATGATATATTATTTTTATAGAAACTAGAACCCTCCAAAAATGCTCAAAATTGCCTATTCAGACCGCTGTCAACAGACGCCTAGTGTACCAATTTGACAACTATTAACGAAAAAAGAAAAACATAGGGGCATAGTATATATCCTTCTTATTCAGTTTATGAAATATCTTTTAAATTGGTCCAATATTGGAGGAGGAAATAGGCGAGAGCCAAACCTCGAAATGTGACTTTTTACTTAGGCTATTTAGTCGGATCTGCAGTTGTCCTTATCGCACGAATTCGAGGGCGGAGCGCTCGCAGAGCGACAGCAATACCTTCTTAAAATACCTAACTGGCCACCCGTCTTTCCTCTTAAGGCTTGTCCGTCGCAAAAAGCGCGGTCACTGTCGGACTGCATAGAAAAGAAAGAGAAGTGCGATGACACAGTGCTTGCAAAATATGAAGTAATTATCGATTTACAAAAAATCTGTTGATTAAACTAAAAAAATAATGACAAGAAATCATTCCTTATTAGTTTGTAAAGAACTGTATAAATTTATGAACACTTTTAATGAAAACTGTAGGAGTAATATGGTAACAACTCGAAAAAATAGACTGAAATAGACCTGGATTTAGGTTTTTTTTTCCTTAGTTCTACAAACTAAAATAGACTTTCCCTTTCAATCCCTGTTGCAAAAAAACAAAAAATGTTTTTATTTCTTTCTTATTTGTATAACAGTTGGGCAAGCGTCATGTAAAACTGTACTAAATTAAATTAAATAATAATTATTATTTAATTAACGAAATCATAAAATTGGCTTACCTATATCATGACTTCTCCTATCCTATTACAAGTTTGTGATACTAGCGAACTATGCAGACTTGTCAAATTCGCCAATAGGTATAATAAGTCTAACACACAAATGTTTACTAATTATCTATCCTACATTAGTTTCCAGTAGTAGAAAGTATACATCGTTTAATTAGTTTGTCTGTCGTATGTATTATTGTCAGGTAGCTGTCACCCACGTCAGTCAGTTATGCTTGAAGTGTCGTCGATTATGACAGAAACATCACTTTGTATTTTTATTTCTTGTGTTACTGCTCTCGTTTTAGAGATCGTAAACAACATCGGAACTTAAAACATTTAATGATTTAATAACATAACGACTTAATTAAGTAAATACGATAATTCGAGAGGAACTCTCAAAATATGAGGCTTTATTATGATGCCTTTTTCTTCCAGTCTAAGCTGATGTAACTGAATGCCAGTATTTTAGCTTATCCTACCTTATATTATCTTTACATGGAGCGACTGCCTATCTGAACTCCACAACCCAGTTACTAAGACCGGTTGTCAGAATTTCGGGCTTGACGACTTTCGGCTTTCGGAATTGACGACCCGAATAGTAGGTAACTACATATTGTATTTCAATCATTTTATCGTAATTAGTCCAATGATTTCGATAATATAACATCTAAACTAATGGATCTTAGAAATAATAAAAAAAGAAATACAACAGCAACTTTATTTGAATAGAATTAATGACATAATCATGGCCAGATATTTTAATGACCACGAAATAGCTTTACGAATACCAACACTCGAACAAAAGCCACCGATCCCGACTGCACGCTGGTTATATTAAAAACGTGTTCGATATAAAAACTTGTGCGGAACAGCAGATGCTCTCGCGCACCTGTCGCGCGACCAGGGAAGTTTGATTCCTGTTTAGAAACTGGGTGGGTTTAGCTACTTTTTTATTTGAGACATATTTACGCAAGCTAAACAGGTTTATGTAGGTTATAATAAGGATGTTTATCCTGTGTAAAAAAAAAATAATATTTAGTCAGTCAGATAATAAAATAATATTAGATACATATTTTTTGCTTTATGTTAATAATAAAAAATGACTTAGATAAAAGCATTCAAAAGTGGATCGGGCAGTCGGCTTATTACGGTTCTCAGCGAGTCCACAAGTGTCTACAATACATATTCCCCACAGTTTTCGTGGGAGGGTAACAAAAGTATCAAAGTGTGGTGCACTATTTTGTAATAATGAAAGTTAAAATAGTGTAAAGTGATTCTGATGTATTTTGATAACATGTATGATGTGCATAAAGTTCAAATTCATATTCATAAGTTGGGGAGTGGGGGCTTGCTACGTCACAACTTTAACTAACATGAATCTAATCTTAGATCGTTTCTTTAGCCTAAATCTTCAGAATTGAAGATATTTTCGTTTCAAAGAATCATTAGCATACCTGTGCTAGTTCAACTGCACCGTTGTAGGTATACCTACATGCTATTGATATTTAATTATAAACAAAGGGAAGGCCTTTTGTACTGAAGTTATTCCTTTGTCACGCCTTATAACAGCTATGGGAAATGATCACATGATTTATGCTCAGTCCGTTATGATAATATAATATTATGATTAAGCTTATCTATCACCTTCGTGATGTTGGATACAAAAGAGAATGTGAAAATAATGTTTTTGCAGTAATGTGTGTGATGTGTTTGTGAATCAGAAAACTTACAGTTCTTGGTATGTTTACTAGCAGAAAGTTGAGTGTGGTGGTAACAAATAAAACGCTTTGCAAAGCAGTTCATTTATCTCTAGTTTACTTATATTGGCCTTGCAAATTTTGGCCCTGATATTTGTGGACTCTATCAAAAGTCTGGTGATAGTCTTTGAAGGATAGGAAGAGATGAGATTTGATAACAGATTCATCAAAGACTTTACAGAAACAATCGCGGTTTACTAACTTTGTATTATGATGACCGATATCAATATTCAAAACGTTCTGATCAATTTATCGCCTTTTTGCTGCAACTCCTTTGACTTAAGGCGCGGTATTAGCTCAATATTCATAAAAAATGGTTTCTTGGATTGTCGAGTGAAATGAAACTTTCCGACGCAAAAAAACAGTGGACAGAAAAACTTTAACCGAATCGAATAGTAAAAAATAGTTTTATATTCCCATTAAAATAATCTAATTGTGATTCGCCAAATTTTATTTTTGTGGTATGTAACCCATACATACAACAAAAATAAAATTTGCCGTCGAACATCTCTGTATTTTCAGCGATAACGACATTCTTTTTTTTAAGAATTTAATAGAATTAACTTTTTTTTTAAACTTTAACCGGACAATTATTTAATTTATTGTGTATATTCTGAATAATCTAAAGAAAACCGGGAAAATAAATGCACATTCGCAGCTTAGTCGCATCTCGGCAACACAGATATTATTTTCAGTTTTCAACCTTACTTCAAGGCAGCTAATGGTGACAATAGATTACGCGGTTGTGTGCCATTTAAAATCGTAGTCAGTCCGCGCCTTAATGATACTCTTGTAATTTAAAACCGCAGCAGCTCCCTTAGTTGAAGATCAAGCAGCTGCAAACAGCTATTAAAACAAAAGCAAGAGAGCGCATGACAGATGCACATGTTATTGGGTCTGTAGGCGCATGTTTACGGCAAGGGCAGTCACCTGCGTGCGCGCAAGGACGCGCGCCATTCATAAACGAGTTGGTTTCGACACCAACCAAGCGTAGGATGTATTGAAATGCTGATCTGGGTATATTATGGATTGTTTATTGATATATTTTGCAGTGCCCAATATTATATAAGTTCCTAGTCGATCGAGCTCTGCTCGGGTGAAAATAGATTAAACGAATTTTCCCAGATATTAGATCCTAGCTAGATCGATTTTTCGCCCCGTAAACCCTATGTTGCTACTTTCATCGAAATCATTAGAGCCGTTTTTGAGAACGTGATTACAAATATATTACAAATATTGCTCATTTAATAGTAGATCTACAAATGGAAAACAAATGAAGATTTGGAATTGATAGGACAGGATGAATGATCTTTTGAACATTGCAAACTCACTATTATTATGTAGGTATCTTGTTAATAGTTCTATCAACTTGAAGCTTTCCTAATTATTATTGCCAAATACTTAGAATTTCATTGGCAATCAACAAACTAAAATCATAATAATGAGCCATGATCCGTCACCAATTTTATCGGTCTCTGCAATGACATCGTTTTGCAAATATTTGTACTGCGGAACTACACATCAGAAATGGGTAAATATTGAATTGCAATACCTAACAATATTCCAGTTATATCGTTTCTTTACTCCTAACTAAAGAGTATTTAGCCAGTGAATGGAGAGTCCAAGTTTATTATGTATTGCCAGTCTCCGTAATTCTATTAGACAGCTGCACCGTTACCGCTTTCAGTGCGCGTTCTAAAACATTAATCACTTTAAGTTATTGGCCATTTTATTAGCCGTTTGCATTCCACGTCTTTTGTCTCTGGTTGGCTGCGATGAAAATGTTCACTTTATGCCGTTTGCATTTTCTTTTTAGGTTATGTCTAAGTTATATTTCAAACTGATTTTCCATTCTAAACATTTTATGAGTCCTTTACAATAGTGTCGTGTACTGTACCTACTAATGGAAATGTAAAAGCCTCTTTATCATATATGCAATTTTCTTTTTGAACTGCGGAATCTTAGGCTATATGTACCTATCGTTCGACTGGTTACACGACTTTACACTCAAGGTTGGAATAGAGACTGTTTTAAGTCATTTATCCAGTACTTAGATAATATAGAACAACTCAAACAGAAACAACCAATAAAATCATTAGAAAATCAGCAAATGCGGCTGGCCACACATAACTTTCGCATATATTTATTCACGTGCCAAGCAAACTTCAGGTTCTGTTTTCATCACCGATGTGTGAATCCAGCGCATGCAGTAACGACGCACCGGGGAGCGAAATAACTGTGTTTATACTGGGTCAGGATTACTGCAAACAAGTTTACTTATGTAGGTACTCGTCTTTAAAACCCCACGGCCTACGCGTTAAGTATGTGAAATGTCATTGAAACTTTTATACGGACTACGGACGGACAGACAGACGAACGGATGGTTCCAGTTTTGAGCAAGTGTTTGTCTTCCATTTCCAATGCGTTCACAATCTTTTTCGAGGAATTAATCCTTGAGACGTCAATGTGCTTTTACCGTTATGTTTGCACCACCGAAATGAGTTTTATTATTTTGAGCACTTCTATGTAAGTACTTATAAAAGTATAGGTATGCAATTTATAATGGTTGCAAAGCAACATTTATTCTTTTAAGTTAAATGTTTATTTCATTATCATTATCTATTTATTAGACTTTCAGTAAATTGCGAGCACGATCAATTTATGGGAAGACGTCTAACTTTGCTCGTACCAAGTATATAACGCATGTCTTTAAGTTTTAATTAAAACTACAGTTACTTATTGTATGGAGAGTAGGTACTAAACATAAGTAACAAAAAAATCGTATCAATTTTTAACGAAGTTCGTAGTCAGTCGCGTTTCATGCTCTAATCTGAATTTGATGGATGCGCGGGCGCAAGCCTCCCATTTATTTGGACAGTCTGTACTCTGCAGCTTCACCGTGCTATGTACCGTTCAAATAGTGGACCAAACCAAATAACCGCTAGCCATTAGAGGCAGACAAAACACTGCGCCCGCGCCGCGTGGATGTGAATATTCATTAACACATTACCTACACTACAGATGTTAAGAATTCTGAAATGTAGTTTATGCTAAAATTATAATTTTATTATGAGCTTAGATGAGCAAGATCTTTTTTAATTAAAATTCTTTATTACCATATCTTGAACAGAGGTTCTTAACTCGTAGTGTGGAGATACATACATCGTTAATAATGTTACCTAACTTACAACATCCATCCGTCTGACATTACGATCCATCAAAACAAGCGTGTAAAAGTTAATTTTTTCGGACGGTCATAAACTCATCGGGAGTAGGGACAACCGTCAAATCGTGTTGTCTTTCATTGAATACTTCGTTCAGGCCCTGAACCAATCATTACGCCCGTAGGCGATACGGAGCAGGAAACGCCCGTAACGAAGGCCAAAACTACGGACTTCGTGCTTAGGGAGTAGACCGCCAGATGTATGAAAGTAATCGAAGCAAAAGGAGTATGACAATGTAAGGATCGTAGCAGGTGACGTACTGTAGTTTCTGCCTAACCGCGTGAGGAGAAGGCGTGAGTTTATGTAGTATGTAGGTATGTTACATGTGAAAAGGCTAAACCAAGGTACAGACGCCAATCTGTCAAATTTCTTTAATAGATTTTCATCTTTATTGCTAAAGCATTAGGTTCAAGGTTGACTGGAATTTGACAGTATCGGGTGGCTTGACCTGCTGGCGTCTGTACCCACCTAAAGGAAAAAGTGCCGACCGGAAGTTACGCAGCACAGCAATCGAGCCACACGTCAAGCAAAAGAAAAAGTTTAGGTAAACAAAATTGTTTTACAAGATATGTTATGTTGTTTATGTTTAAAATTAATGAGCTTGAATAATATTAAATACTTTTACTCATAATAAATTACACGTAAGCTTTCTCTAGAACTTACAAATAAAAGTTAAAATATAAGATAGGTTAGTTTTACAGTGATTTATCTCTTTAGAAAGAAGATTCGCAAACTCGCGATAAAAATAATGATAATAGGACGGAACTAAACAAACTGTTGATAAAGCCATTTATTTATCGAAAAATACATAGTAATATGTTTGACATAATCCTAAGATCGTTTGATATAAAGCGTTATATCAATTAGTATGTAAATATATTCATGGTATTATCATATTTAAATACTTTCGTTACGGAAAATTATGAGACACAAATGCATACGTTTAGCATGGATGAGTTATATTAATTGCTTAATTAAACACTTTTTTTAAATAAAGAGTTGAATGTGTGTGATTTTATGCATTCTGGGCTTTGTTCTGATATAATACATATTTAATAATTAGTGTTACGAGTGCCAATATTGTAATTGTGGTAAGTGCCTAGTCAAATGGTATTCGCTTCGGAGCGATAAGGGGAAGACACTCAATTCACGTGTTCTTTAGTCAGCACTTTCACTACAGTTTAGGTTCACTCACACTGCACTAAACTAACTCAAAAGGTTTTACCATTTTTAGTCTTCACACTAATTCAGTGATGTCAAGGAGTTGCATCGCCTCGACATTCACGTGATGATGAAATCTGTGTATTTTTAGCTTCTGCATATTTTTTATTACAATGTCTACGACATCCATCTTGAGGTCCCGGTGGAGGTCGCTGTTTCTAATGTACCAGGGCGCGTTGACTATATCCCTGAGCACTTTGTTTTGGAATCGGTGAATGATTTGATCATCTGTATGTAACCCATGCATCACAAATAAACGATTTGATTTGATTTGATTTGATTTGAAATTGTTGAGGCAGCATTGGTCTTAGTTTATAAATGAGGCCATCGTGCCATACTTTATCGAAAACCTGTGCAACATCAAGGAAAACCGTGGAGCACACCTTCTTCTCCTCTAGTGTTCTTTCAGTAATATTTGTAATTCTGTGTACTTGGTCAAGCGTAGAGTGTTGTTTTCTGAATCCGAACTGGTAATTAGGGATTAGATTTTCTGTCTCAATAAGAGGCTTCAACCTCTTTAGAAATAATTTTTCAAATAGTTTTGACAACACAGGCAATAGTGAGATTGGTCTGTAAGATGTTGTTTCATGAGGTGGCTTCCCGGGCTTGGCTATCATAATGACTTCAGCTACTTTCCACATGTCAGGAACGTGTTTTAACCGAAATGTAGCATTAATGAGCGTGGTAAGCTTGACTATGGCTTTGCGTGGGAGATTTTGCAAAACATCTCCTGTAATGAAGTCGTAACCAGGGGATTTTCTCCTATTAAAATTACACTTAATTTCTCTAGATACTTCTTTTGTGGTAACAATCTTTATATCCAAACTATTTTGTACACCCTGAATTATCCTCGCATTGTGAGTCTGGGCTTCATTTGGTTGGAATATTTGCCCTAAATGCTCAGCGAACCTTAGAGCTTTTTGCTCATCCGTCGCTGCCCATTTTCCATTTTCTTCTTTAATAGGAGGAATTTGTATTATTGGCCGTTTCATGTGTTCGTAGCCTTCCATAGCGAGTAGCCTGTTTTCGCATCACTCGTTAATTGGCTAAGGTAGCTATTTGTTGAGGAGTCATTGTAGTGCTGAATTTCTATCGTAAGACGCTTAGTAAGGTTGTTGAGCAGTCTTTTATCTTGTGGACATCTGGTCTGATGCCACCTGTTTCTTTGTTTCCGCTTTTCGGTTATGAGACACCTAATACCTGCAGGGTAGGCGTTTGCTTTGACCCGGTGTGTTTTTCCAGGCAGCTTGCTGTATACTAGAACAGTTGTAAATTTAGCTAGTTCTAAATCTAGTTGATTCTGAAACTTTCCCGCAGTCTGTATAGGTATTTACAAGTGTTGGATTGCTCTCTATGCGTAGGATCCGATGCCATACTGATAAAATTATTGGTGAATGGTTCCGAAAATTGTGAATTTGTAATTTTATGACATCATTTTTTTATTGGGAATCCAATGTTGTTTGTTTTTGGAATAAATTCTTTTTAACTACGGAACCCTTCATTGTGCGTGGTCCGACACGCACTTGGCCGGTTTATTTTTATATTGTATCTTGGAGGCGAGTAGATGGCCGCTACGGTGATTGGATACAGATGAGATTGTATACAAATCGCCACAGCTTGAATTTCATGACATTCATACTTAACTTCTTCATAATGACTGAGATTCTCTTTGACTACAACCGCGCTACCACCTCGGGCAGAATTGTCAGGGTGCAGTGCATGGTACACGTCATAACCCTAACCTCGAAACTTTATGTATGATTGCTTGGTAAAGTGAGTTTCCGATATAAGGCAAACATCGATGTTTTCTGTGATCAGAGGGGCAATTCTCGTAATTTTAAGAACGTTCGCATTCTAATCTCCAGTCGCAACCTGTCAAAAAAACCTCTAATTTCCCTACATTTTTGACATTGATTGTCGCTGAGATGACACTGCGACTTGAATTTGAACGTTTTTTAAGTACGAGAATTGGCCCTCTGATGTGACATTGACATGATCACGTGACATTTCGATATCTTATGTCAACCCCATACATTTTTGGCTTTTCTACTAGCGTCATCACTAATCGATTGATGTCTGCGTCGAATTTTATACCTGAAGTCAATCAGTTACCTACTTATTCAGTGAAAATTAAAAAGTGCTCGAGCAAAAATAATCGCCAATAGTATATCGAAAATCGTTCGTAAAATGCTGTTCGTTGATAAGCGCATCGAGCGCATCATTTAAGAACGGCTGGACCGGTTTGGCAATTTTTTGTTTTAAAATGTTCGTAATAGTCCGAATAAGTTTTTTAGTGAAAAAAAATTGAAAAGTTACCAGGAAAATTGGAAAATTGGGAAAAAATTGAAAAGGATTTTTCTATGGGAATTGAAATTTAGTCAAGGCAACGTCTGTCGGATCAACTAGTACAAAATAAGGTAGAAACGTCTACAATAGTAAAAAAAAAACAAGTTGGATGTGCCGCGCTTTAGAAGTCTATATTTATGTGTAATTCAAGCCTACAACGTCCGTACCTACTCTAATTATTTTCTCAATACAGTGGTATGTAACCCCAGCCACTAGGTGTAAAAGGAAATGTCCTTATTAGTATCTTGTCTATGGTCGCTACCGCGGACCGCCACTTTCCCTTTGGAAGCGAGGAGCATTCCAATCCGACAGCTAATTGCAGGATGTGTCGACTGACATCAATTTCTATCTCTTCTTCTATATCTTTTTCTTCTTCTTTTTTGTACTTATGTACTTGGACCTCTCCACTTTACGAAAAACTATACGCCTAGAGGACTCAAGGCTTATGTTCAGCAGACGTCTTTCGACCGAATGATAATGATCTAAATGATACGACTACTAAAGTGAAGAAAGCATTAATATGCAAGCTAAACAACAATACTGTTCATAATTTTCCACCTAACAATAGTGCACTGGTAATGAAATTACGACAATTACGTGCGATTTGCGATCAGGTGTTGGGAACAATCGCTGGCATTCCGTTACAAGTTGAATGACCATCCGCGTGCCGACACCTCGCCATCGCCACCGCATCATGTAATCACATCCTTACTTACCAACTAACGATAATCGACGCTTATGTGATAGATTTATAACAACTCGATCTTGATTTCAAGGCATGGCAGGATGGTAGTTTTACGTAATCTTTATTTTTCGAACATGATTTGAAATCCACGCAGTTTTTTATTGCCTTGTCTATGGTCTTGTTTACTTTTACTTTTAAATTCATAGAACCACTTGTTCCAGTGATTGGAATACTAGGTAAATGATTCCGTCATCCGTGTCTAAATAGTGTCATGCATAATATAGCAGCCCTGTTAATTATTTCTATACTTAATTTAATTTTTTGCATATAAAATCTTTATCACGAATCCATAAATGATTAACCACGTGTCTGAAGCTACATTGCAGATGATCCAATTTCCAATCTGTCTGGAATTAACTTATCTCTACACAACTAACGGAAATTGACGCAACAAAAAGGCTTTTCAAAAAATATCTGAAATCTCGTCTTACAAAAAATAACAATGGAAGATGTCTCAATCAAATTCAGCTCAAATTGGTTCACAATAAAACTAAAAACGTAAAGCTTCGCGGATGTCGGTTTACGTGTCGAGGTCAACCCATTGTTCGTGTTATTATTATTAGGCATTATGTGATCATGTCTTGGTGTCTTGGTTTGTTGAATTTACAATTCAATAAGGTTCCTCTTTTGAATCATTCATGTTTGCATGCTTACGATTTGTCTCCTTTATAATAAAGGGTGAACTTGGATGGTCCGGAGAATTTTTCTTTCTAATGTTGAGTCAGGAAATTCACAATTAATGCTTAAACAACTAACAACAACAGCAACTTTAAGCAATTTGTCTGTGTACCTATTACCTATATAGTTTAATAATCTTCACCAGTGCTTTTCTTCATAGGGCCACTTCTAATTTCACGAAACAATGGTTTTTCGTTTATTATCCATGGCTTAGAACCCGTGGTCTGTGCCGTAGTCCCTGGAATCCACGGGGAATTTTGTTACCCGTGGTCCCTCCGAGAAAGCTGCCGAATTAAAATGGCACCTAAATATATTATTCGCGACAATAACAAATATGTATTTACATTATAACCATACGAATCATCAATACATAACTTTAAAGTTAGATTTGCCGTGGTTTGGTCTGATTTCGGAAATCAGACCAAACGATGGCAAATCTTCATAATATTTGTTATTGCTGTATTTTCGATACTACCATTTTAATTCGGCAGCATTGTTTTAATTTTACTTATTTAATAAACGGTTTTTTTAACCATACCATATGAAAATGAGTCCAAAGATAAAAACACACCGCAGATACATTATCAAGTATCGCGTCTAACAAATATACATAGAAGCACGCTTTGTGAACCAAGTTACTGGCGCGTAGGCGCTGCTAACCTAGCACAGTTTAGATCTGAAGTATTGCGCTCGTTAAACCTAACACATTATTGTTACTGGCAACCTTACACATTGCCGACAATCTGGTTGACAATCTGCTGTTCTGATCACCTTGTATGTCAAAACGTTTTGCGTGTTTATAAAGTACTTAATAAGCAGATAGCGGTCTTCCTCCTCATCGTGTTTTATTGGATGGAATTCGATGGACATGCGTTTGTGAGCAGTCTTTGGAGGTCAAATTGCCGTCATTCAAAATCTCCTGTTACAAGTTATGACTGAGAACGGAATCCGTTTATCGTTATTGCACCATAAGCAGCTGCTTATGAAAGTCTTTTAAGGAAGTCAATAAACAGCTTTGTACCAACGGGACTACGGCCAGACAGCAAAGTAGGAGACTAATCTTTTAACATGATATTATATACAACCAACATTATTTTTTGTTTACACTAACCCTCTTAAGGGGTCATTGTACTCATCATTTTGAACAACTTTTACTAGCGGACCAAACCTGAAATCGCGAAAAAAAACAACAGCTGTTCAGTACATTTATCTACATCAAACTCGTCAAAATGTACTGAACAGCTGATTTTTTTTTCGCGATTTCAGGTTTGGTCCCATAGTAAAAGTTGTTCAAAATGATGAGTACATTGACCCCTTAAGAGGTATAGTGTAAACAAAAACTAATGTTGGTATAATATAACAGCCGCACGAGTCGACCCCATCAGGTTAAGCTAAGCTTGCCGGGGTTGGTCCGTGGATGGGTGACCATCTTTACATACCGAGACTCCTCCGTGCCTCGGAAAGCACGTTAAGCCGTTGGTCCCGGCTGTCATTCGTGGATCATTGACAGTCGTTACGGGTCGTCAGAAGCCCGAAAGTCTGACAACCAGTCTTACCAAGGGGTATCGTATTACACAGTTACTGGGTTGTGGAGGTCAGATAGGCAGAATGTTCCCATTGCTGGGACACAGGCCTCCTCTCAATGAGAGGGAGTGGGCTGTAATCTACCACGTGAGCCCAGTGCTGGTTGGTAGATGTCACATGTCTTCGAATTTTTGGTTCTAGGACACGCCGGTTTCCTCACGATGTTTTCCTTCACCGTTTTGAGAGCAGTGATGCTGAAATTATTTACACAAAGTAAAGCGCCTGTCTGGGTTCGAATCCATACCACTGGGCCACCACTGCTCTCATAGATAGGCAGTCGCTCCATGTAAAATACTGATATTCAGCTGCATCCGGTTAGACTGGAAGCCGACCCCAACATAGGTGGGAAAAGGCTAGGCAGATTGATATAATTATGTGTCTCCACATTTCCATTGCCTACTTTAAGATGCATAAGTATCCGGTATGGCTCTAATCCTTCCACATCCTAAGGGCACGTCTTCTCTACAATTATCGCGCCCCCCGGTCTACTGCTCTCCTTGCTAAGCAATGGTCTCTGTTGCACCATGTAACTTGAGGCAACAGGGTCTAGTGTGAATCTTTGGCTTCAATCGAGTAATCGAGTCTAGTCAAACACGATGGGGTCGTTGCATTTCATTCACTCATACGTTTTGATGAATAGGTAGGTAGGTATTCCATTTAAACACATACTGACATTGCACCCCACTTCCGCAGATCATTTACAAAGGTGCTCGATGCATCATAATGAGCTCCACACTCCCATGGCCTTAGTTCCAAGTACGAGACAATGGCCCGGGGGTATCGTGTCGATATAATTATTGCAGTGATGCCTACAGCGTCACCAATCCGTTATTTGTGGGAGAATGGCTGAGTCTTGCTTATGTTTGTTGAGGATTGAATTCTGATTCGTCACTGGGATCTTGGATCTTACAGACGGTGTATAATATGACTGTGGTTTAAAAATATGTACTGAGGTGACTATGATACGACTGCACAAGTCGTGGTAATAAAAAGAAGTCTATCTTCCCTCGTGATACAAAATTAAAGATGGATAGAACAGTACAGACATTTACAAGGTTATAGCTTAAACCAGTCGGCAATGTTGATAGCGTATGTGACTGACCAGTACTGACCTACTGGTCTCATCCTTCGGACAAAAAAGAAGATTAAAGTAAGACGAGACGAAGAACAAGAATCAGGGGAATCAGCCATCAAAGATGCCAAAATAACTAAACGAAGCCAATCACACTAAAATATTATAATAGCGAAAGTTTGCGAGTGTGTGTGTGTGTGTTTGTATGTTTGTTACTTCACGTTCAAACGGCTGGACCGATTTGGATGAAATTTGGTATGTAGATAGCTTAAACCCTGGATTAACACATAGGCTACTTTTATCCCGGTCTACGCGGGGCGCAGCTAGTACCTAACCAATCTATCTATATAAATAAAAAGAGAAGTCCTGACTGACTGACTCATCAACGCCCAGGCCAAACCTTTGAACCTATAAAGCTGAAGTTTTGCACAGAGGTTCCCTTTATAATGTTGACAATAGATAAGGAAGGATTTCCCGGTAGCACGTTCCTTTGGGATATTTTCCGACATCCACGCGGGTGAAGCCGCGCGGGAAGTGCTAGTAAATTATAATAATCATCACTTCATGAGCCATCAATAAATAAATTATGCTTACGCATTAAATCAACACCCTGCCAGTTCATGTGTTGCCAGCATTCCAACGACAAGCGGAATATTTTCGTCGCATCATTACGTACCTGTCACGACCTACATCGTCCACCTTATTGGACATGATTTATAACATCATTTCATGGTAGATTTGCGGCGTGCCGCCTGCTTCAGGAAGTCACTATTACTAAGATCGATGCCCAGCACCGAACTGGTTTAGAAAGCCACTCAGTTTGCAGTCGTACGCTAAGTACCGGAAAATATGCATTAATGTCGAGATTTTTTTAATAAGGGATATAGAGTCAAAATTGAAAAAGGGAAATTGGAAAATGTGAAAGAAAACACAAGCTTGAGAATGCTTCGAACATAACTAGCAGTAAAAAAAAACAAACCAGATGACCCAATCACCCATCGTAATGCACCCACTTATGTGTCAACTTGGCAACGTCTCCCATATTTTATTTTCAGTTTCAATCTTTAACCACTCCGTTTAGAGAGAAAGAAAATAAGAAGATTATTAACCAAGGGGATAAAGCAGTGTCTTCTGTCGCGGGTGACGATTTAAATCGCGAGCGTAACGAAGGACTGGAGGTTTTCTCCCGAGCGTAGCGAGGGTGTTAAAAACTTAAATCACGAGCGAAGCGAGGGATTTAAGACGAGTCCTGAGTGTAGCGAGGGATTTAAGTTCACCCAAGACTAAGACAGCTTTATCACCGAGGAAAATACTCTACTTTTCGTACCATTTGCGAAAAAATTAACACAATAATAATATGAGATTTTAAGCATTTATTAAAAATAACGACAGTTAAAAGTAACAATTAACATTCGAAACATTTTGGTCCAATTATTGATAGAGAGAGTTACATTTTTGTTTGGTACATTTATTGTTGATGAGTTGATTTGAGTATTTTAGAACATTAACTTATTTATAAAAATAAATTAAAATAAACTTAACGTTCATATATTTGAAGAAAACAAAAACGCGGCAAATTCCTAGACGAATATTTTTTTGTCGGAAAAGCAAAGGCATCAAGCTCATACGGCCTCGTCGGTTTTCGTAATTTTATTTAATAATCATAACTGCATAATAAATACATTTAATTACTTATATTCAAGTAGACATAAAAAGCTACGAGAAATACTTCTGTTAAGCCTGATTCACATGGTGCTATTTAATTGCCTGTGGCATACCACAAATTGAAGCAACAATTAAAGTTGCCAAGTCTAACTAAACCATTGAGGTACAGTGTAAACTAGAGCAGACACCGCGAAAAAGTTTTTGCGCAATATTTTATTGTCCCAAACTACAAAGATGTGTACCACGTATGTCAAATGTGACAACTGCGCGGTGCAACGTGCAAATGACGGATGTTTTTAGTACCATTATTATGACTTGCAGCATAAAAATTGTGTGAAAAATAGTGAAAAAATAAAAAGTGAAAAATACCTAACTGTAATTTCGGAAGTCCGTGCCTGGGGGTCTACTCCCTAAGCACGAAGCCCGTAGTTTCGGCCTTCGTTACGGGCGTTTCCTACTCCGTATCACCTACGGATGGATGATTGGTTCGGGGCCCGAACGAAGTGTGAATGACAACATGATTTGAGAGTTGTCCCTAGTCCCGATGTGTTTTTGCCCGTCCGAAAAATTTAACTTTTATACTGGTTTTGATGGATCGTAATGTCAGACGTACGGATTGACAGACGGACGGACGGACGGGCGGAGTTAGAGAGTAGACCCCCTGGTTAAATGTGTTTTCGTTTTTTGCCACCGACTTCCGAAATTAAAGTTATTTTTCACTTTATAGTGTTGTTTTTGGAAGTCGGTTGAATTTTTTTGTAAAAAAAAATTATTTTCACTTTATATTTGTGGTACATACATAACCCACACAAATTCTAATACAGACTACCTGCAAAAGAAACTAGAAAATCATCCATATAAAAAAGTGGGGAAAAATACGTATTATTGAAGGTAACTCAAAAACTACCCAAGCAAGACGACACGGTTGGCGCATTGGTTGAGCGATTGACTGCTGCGCAGCATGTCGCGGGTTCGGTTCCCGCACGGAACAAATATTTGTACGGCCTACAAGTATTTGTTCCGAGTCTGGGTGTTTTGGGTGTTTTTCTATCTATAATATGTATGTATTTACAAAAAAAAATGTATATAAGTAGTTTATCAGCCATCTCGTTACCATAACACAAGCATTAGGTTGCTTAGCTTGGGACTAGATGGCGTTGTGTGAAATGTCCAAGGATATTTATTTATTTTATTTATTTATTTAAAGTTAATAAATTGTTTATAGGACCAACTTTGAGGTAGGTATACCCTCTCGAATAAAACAAAAAAATATTAAAATCGGACGACTCTGTAAAAATTTATGCGAGGTCACACATATAAAAAATACGTGTCGAAATGAGAACCTCCTCCTTTTTTACTGTCGGTTAAAAATAATGACTTGCAACGTCTAAACACTGTTTAGTTTAGACCATTGAAGTTAATGTAAACTAGAGCAGACACCGCAAACAAAATTTTTGCGCAACATTTTGTTTTCCGTGACAGCAAACGTCCATACAGCGCTGTTGTCACAATTTTGACATACCTACGCGGTACACATCTTTAGTTTGGTTTGGGACAGCAAAATGTTGCGCAAAAATTTTATTCGCGGTGTCTGCTCTAATTTACATTGAACTTCAGTGGTCTAAACTCTAAACAGTGTTTAGACGTTGCAAGTCATTATTTTGTATCAAGAAACTTGCGACGTGTAAATGGGGCATTACGGATGATTTTAGTACCGTTTTATAACTTGCAGCATAAAATAATATGTATCATTCATTAAACATGTCATTGGGGTCGTAGCTGGAGTTACAAATAAGCAATTCATCTTAAAAAGGCAGACTACACACTTAAACCCATATAAATAAAATAATTGCAACGTTTTATACGGTCAAAACTTGATAGTCAGTTCATTTCAAGCTGTCTGTAATTTCCTTATTATGATTGCTAATTTTATGTTTAATTGTATATGTCCATTTTATTGTTTTGTAAGCGCATCACTTCTCGATCGGTTGCACCATGGTTGCACATACTTGGCTAATTCTTTTTTGTTGTGTTTGTAATTAACAGGACAATTTTGTATGAAAAAAATGTTAGAAAAGATTCGGGGAAAATTGGAAACTTCGGGAAAACTGAAAGTGCATTTTCTATGGGTATTTTGTATGAATTATTGAAATGACAGGACAAAGTTTTGGGTTTCGAATGGTTTTAGTAGATTCCATGATTTTTAGAACAAGCGACCAATAATAGTATAGTAATTGTTGCACTTATAAACGTAAGTAGGTACCGAAATTATTTTAAATGTTTAGCGTAAACAATTATTGTTGGCTAACCCAAATAAATAAATTCATGTTGAAAATTGTAGCTTTTGTCTTGGCTTGGCTAACCTAGATTTCAAGTCGAAATCAAGATCATCATCACCGATTCAGATCTACGATTACCAGCCGAAACAGTGCAAACCGTATAACATTATTTTGCAATAAAACTGTAAAAGTACAATAAGTACATACGGAGAAAGAGGATACCGTTGTCGTAACCGCAGTGCACACGATTCGTCAAAACCTAAGCCTCGTCCAGACATTCGACACTGAATACGTAACTGTATCGATCGGGTATCGGTAATCGACCACCGCACTGACTCGACTCCATTGTCTGAACATAAGCTATCATATCACCGATCTTGGGGCACGCACGGTAGTCGGTAGCGATGAATCTATCATTCTGTTTTTTGTGTTTCTGTCTGTCAATACATTTTCTAATGAATAGATGTATCATTGTAATATTTGTAATGCATTTTGGGGGACCGTTTTATATATGGATATACAACGTGTAACGTTAAATGCGCAAAACCTCTTCAATACTCAATACTCAATATATTTATTTGCATTCCACAATGTTAGCGTAGGTGGTAGGTGGTGCTCTTAAGGGGTCATTGTACTCATCATTATGAACAACTTTTACTATGGGAAGAAACATGAAATCGCGAAAAAAAAATCAGCTGTTCAGTACATTTGACGAATTAAGAGAACATAAATGTACTGAACAGCTGATTTTTTTTTCGCGATTTTAGGTTTGGTCCCATAGTAAAATTTGTTCATAATGATGAGTACAATGACCCCTTAAGAGGTTTTGCGCATTTAACGTTACACGTTGTATAAAACATAACCAAAAATTGAATTTAAATATTTAGTTGGATTTTTATATATGCTTCTTTGGACTGGTAGAAATCCAAAGTGGTAGAAAATAAAACCAATTGGGTAAATTAATCCCTCTGAGCATCAATCAACGTTGCAGGCAATTTTTGCTGACGGCGGCATTACCCCAACTGCAGCGTAGAAAGCAGGCAGATTTGCAAAAGACTGATGGAAGAGTCACGTTGAGGATTGCTTTTGACGAGGAGATAATTGTATCAGAAGCAAAGAAAGCCTTTTACCAGCATCAAATGGCTGTAAAGAATACCATGGCTAAAATAATATTGAGGTGAGGACAATTAATTAGCCATAAACCGGTCGAGAGACATCGTTTAATTTTTCCTGTAATCTTTACATAAACTTCTATCACATAGAATAATTTCAGATCGCAAACTTCGGAGATAAGGGGAACGGTATTTTTTTTACATTTTTCATCAAAAGTCGAAAACAATGCGGCCTAAAAAAATTAGAAAAATGTTTGAGAATGTGCAAACAGCTTTCCAAAGGTTGTCTGTAAAAGATCGCTTTTAGCGATAAGACCGCCATTTGTGTCATCCTATGCAAAATTTCCACATTAAAGCTTGCTTACGGTGCAAGTTTCTGGAATGCAACGTTCAATCGCATGCCATAAAGCAAGTAAAATTTTATTGCCACACAAGAATTGAATGATTTCCATAAAATGGCATACAATAATTGAATGCAAGTTTAGCCATCCAATAAAATTGCATACGGCTGACACCAAGGCAATAAAATTACAAGGCGATCGAAAAAATACTTAGCAGCGCAAATACGGTATTACCTACGCGTATTTGCGCTGCCAAGTATTTTTTTTTAATTAAACGTCTTGTTTCGTTCGCTCATGTTTGAGTGATAGAAATCTTTTATGACAGAATTGAATGCCATTTTATTGTACCTGCGATTTTATTGCACGTGCAATTTTATTGTACCTACGTGCTTTTTACACCTTTACCAGTTTTGAACGGCAACTAAATTGCCCGTATCGTGCAACAATATTATACGTGTTGTTTAGACGGTTCCGGTTAATTGCCCTTAAATTTTATGGTATGCCACAGGCAATAAAATTGCTCCGTGTAATTGGAGCTTTATATTCTATAATTTTTATGGTGTACATAATAAAGACTATGTAGAGTTTACTGGGGCAATTACGATAGTGGGTATATTGCGATTGATGATAATTTCTACCAAACGCAGCGGATTTTTAGGGTTCCTTAGTCAATAAGGAACCTTTATGTTTCGTCATGTCCATCTGTCTGTCTGTAAGTCTATCTGTCCGCGGCTTAGCTTAGAGACGCTTAGTACTAGAAAGCTATTTGGCACGGGTATAGGTACTTACATATCAATCACGCCCACAAAACGGGAAAATAAAATCTTGAAAAAAAAATATCATCCCTATGCACGCAAAGTGGGGATGATATTTTTTTGGCTCTTTAGTCAACTGAGGCCGCTCGAACTCATCCCGCGGGATGAGTTGACCAATGAATATTTTGAATTGGTGAACTGAGCCCACTTTAAAAAAGATTATTATTTCTATAGAAATATGTACAGAAGTGAACAAAATTTTTTGGGGAAAAATGATTCACCATGGCTTGGTTATACAGATATATTAAAAAATTACAGTCGTTCGATTAATAAACAGAAAAGTAAATGTAAATAAGTAGTGTCAAAATTTGGGGTATTCCTCAAAGCGCAACTGTTTTTAAGCGCAACTAAATTATTCCTCAAAGCGCAATCATCAGTTGGGTTGGACTGTAATTACGTACCTAAGCCTTCGAGACCCGGTGGGATGTGGGAGTAATAGGGTGGGGGAACACCATGGCCTTGGAATGTTAACCTTGATCTCAAGGTCATTGACCTTGAGGTCAAGTTCAGTGACCTTAGAAAAATCACGGATCTTGACTTTCGGAAATTTGACCTTGACCTCAAGGTCAATGACCCAAGGTCAAGGTATGTGGTCTTAGGAGAATCGCGGATTTTGATTTTCGGAATTTTGACTTTCGATCAAGAAGTCGCGAGTTCGATTCCCATCCATTACTGACTTGAACCCACTCCTACATACAAGCATTTGAAGTTTTGAAAAAAAAACCGGACAAGTGCGTGTCGGACGACGCACAATGAAGGGTTCCGTAGTTGGGATGCAATTATCCCAAGAACAAACTTAATATTATAGTTGAAAACCATGTTCTCCCATACATTCCAACAGTAAATGTAAGTTTGTACTCACAATATTGAGAGATTTACCATGTTATTTTAAGACCACAAACTTCTTATAGGTTTTTCTGTAATCTACAGGTATAGAACTATTTTATGTATTTTTTTCAAAATTTTAGGCTCAGTAGTTTCGGAGATAAGGTGGGGGGGAAAGATAAATTTTCGTAAATAACTTTAAAACAATTTATTTTAAAATTGTAAAAAATATATATATTTGTGACCCTCATAGTAAGCCCTTTTATTTGATATGTCACACGGTACAGTTTGCAAAACTAGTATTATTTTCTGTTTGCCCTAAAAGTGACCCTTATATTCAAAATTCATTTAAGTATTTAGTTTAGTCTTACGTGTTTGGGTCACAGAAATCCATATGTGTACCAAATTTCAACTTAATCGGTCCATTAGATTCGGAGCAAATTGGATGTGACATACGGACAGACAGACACACGAGTGATCCTTTATGGGTTCCGTTTTTTTCTTTTGAGAACCACGGAACCCTAAAAACGTTGTTGTTTTCGTAAATCTAATGTCTAACCTAACACTTTTTTCGTGTCTGGTTATTCATAAAAGTATCAATGGGATCAGTTGATGAGTTGACCGATTCAAAACATTCATTGGTCAAGTTCAAGCGGCCGCAGTTGACTAAAGAGCCATTTTTTTCTTGTTTATACCAAGGTGTGAGGTATCGTTGGAAAGGCCGTTTAAAAATATTGCGGGACTGTGAAAACCATTTGTCGATTCAGGGATCCGTTTGCGTACCTAATATTAAGCTTTAAAGTGCTAATTTTTGTTAGAGTCAAGTGTACCCCCTTTTTTAGGGTTCCGTACCAAAATGGTAAAAAAACAAAAACCGACTTCCAAAAAAAACACTACAAAGTGAAAAATAACTTTAATTTCGGAAGTCGGTGTCTTTGGATCTGTATTTTAGTTTTTTGCCACCGACTTCCGAAATTAAAGTTATTTTTCACTTTGTAGTGTTTTTTTTGGAAGTCGGTTTTTGTTTTTGTAAAAAAGTTTTTATTTTTCACTTTTTAGTGGTTCAGTTTGTAATTTATCTAACTTACAATAACCCAATGTCAGCTGCTCATCACGTTTTACAAAATGTTGCTTTTCCCGATGCAGGGCCGTTAATTTTTGAGGAGTTCTCCTAGTAAGAACCAGGAGAAATGGAGCTCATGGTGAAGTCACCATTACCATTATTTTGACGAGCATAAACCATATTAAAGTAATCGAATTGCAACCTGTTATATACTTAGATATAATTGAGTATTTCCGATGGCCCTCTGTGGTCTTCATCATCAGTTCCAGCTCACCGAATGGTACTTTCCGAGAGCAAATGCACGAGTTACTATAAAAAATACCGAAATCGATATAGGTGTGCCCATAAAATTTGAGGGTTTCCCTCGATTTCCATGGGATCCCATCATCAGATCCTGACTTGATGATCATGGGACCACTTGGGACGTATACCCTTTCGAACAAAAAAAGAAAAATCCAAATCGGTCTAGCCATTTTCGAGTAATCGGGGAACATACATAAAAAAAATAAATAAAAAAAAGGTTCCGACGAATTGAGAACCTCCTCCTTTTGGAAGTCGGTTAAAAAAGGAACCCTTATTAAATTAAAATTCATTTATTTCAGGTCATTGACCCATATTTAACACAAAAACTCAATCTATACTTATAATAAATCTGTAGAGAGGTCAATTCTGTACATGATATATATTTTCAAAATAACTATCAGGGGGCAATTAGTGATTGATACTGATGCCAAAAATGCAATCAGTAAAATTTTTGTCTGTCTGTCTGTCTGTCTGTCTGTATGTTCCTTATAGAAACAAAAACTACTCGACGGATTTTAACGAAACTTGGTATAATTATTCTTCATACTCCTGGGGAGGTTATAGTATACTTTTCATCACGCTACAATCAATAGGAGCAGAGCAGTGAAGGGAAATGTTGGGAAAACGGGAGAAGTTGCTCCATTTTTTAAGCTTCCGTCGCGTGTGCAGCCTTAATGGTGAAAGCTACATAGAAATCATTTATGACGGAAATGTTCTACATAAAATGATCTAAAAAATATCCCACAACAGCATATGTCTATCTCTTATGGTTGACTCACAATAATACGTGTAACTCCCGATAGCTTAGCAGTCCAATACATTAACTTAATAACATACAAGGAGTTACACGCTGACGGAGTCGCGGGCACAGCTATTAATAATAATATTCTGCGGTTCCTTATTGCGATATTTTTCAACAGTATTGTGGATTGACATATTACAACGTGTATGCTAAATGCGCAAAACCTCTTAAGCGGTCATTGTACTCATCATTATGAACAACTTTTACTATGGGACCAAACCTGAAATCGCGAAAAAAAAATCAGAACAGCTGATTTTTTTTTCGCGATTTCAGGTTTGGTCCAATAGTAAAAGTTGTTCATAATAATGAGTACAATGACACCTTAAGAGGTTTTGCGCATTTAGCATTACACGTTGTATATTTCCCTACTAAAATACGAAAGTTAATCTGTCTGTTACATCAAAACCACTGCACCGTGAGGAAGGACATATGGTACTTTTTTACGAAAAACGACGGAAACGCGGACGAAGTCGCGGGGAAAAGCTAGTTCAAAATAAAAACTGATTAAATATGTATTAATTAATGTATAATAAATAATGTCAGTAATAAATAAATAATGTCAAAGTTAATATAATGTCAAAGTTAATATAATGTCAAAGTTAATAATAATGGTGTGACTCAGTCTGTCTGTCTGTCTGTCTGTCTGTCTGTCTGTCTGTCTGTCTGTCTGTCTGTCTGTCTGTCTGTCTGTCACAGCTGGATATCTCAAGAACTACTAATGCTATCAACTTGAAATTTGGAACAGTTTTAGATGACGTTTACCCAACTATTTTACAAATGAGAAAAAAGCAAAAATATTTATATTTTTTTTGTAACAGGGACTGAAAGGGGGTCTTAAAAATTCAAAGTGGGGCTCCTAGGGCATGTGGGGTATCATTTGAAAGAGCGCTGTTTTCACATTCTCAAATTAGGCCCCATAGTTTTCGTGTTTTGATGAAAAATGAAAAAAAAAAATACCGTTCCCCCCCTCTTATCTCCGAAGTTTGCAAAGATAAAAATCTGAAATTATTCTATGTGATAGAAGTTTATGTAAAGATTACAGGAAAAATAAAACGATGTCTCTAAATAGCACACTTTTCACACACACGCACACTTTCAGAAATTGGAACGGAACCCTCGGTGCGCGAGTCCGACTCGCTCTTGACCGGTTTTTTTTTTGTGGATGGGAAATCATCAAATAACTTCTTTTTCAAACAACCCGTGACCCCAGCGTCCCCCCCCCCCCCGCAAGCTTAATTGTTGCTTTTGGATTTGAAAGAGCGCTGTTTTCACATTCTCAAACATTTTTTTAGGCCCCATAGTTTTCGTGTTTTGATGAAAAATGTAAAAAAAAAATACCGTTCCCCCCTCTTATCTCCGATGTTTGCAAAGATAAAAATCTGAAATTATTCTATGTGATAGAAGTTTATGTAAAGATTACAGGAAAAATAAAACGATGTCTCTAAATAGCACACTTTTCACACACACGCACACTTTCAGAAATTGGAACGGAACCCTCGGTGCGCGAGTCCGACTCGCTCTTGACCGGTTTTTTTTTGTGGATGGGAAATCATCAAATAACTTCTTTTTCAAACAACCCGCGACCCCAGCGACCCCCACCCCCCCCCCCGCAAGCTTAACTGTTGCTTTTGGATATGTGAAAAAATTCACGGCAATAGTATTTAACATCGAAGTTAAAAGGAAAACTATCACAGCTACGTAGGCTTTACAAGTTAACGAGTAATAGTCGACCAACTGACATTTGCAGTTGGAATGTATGGGAGAACATGTTTTTTAACTAGGTACAATGTTAAGTTTGTTCTTGAGATAAATTTATCTCAACTACGGAACCCTTTATTGTGCGTGGTCCGACAAGCACTTGGCCGGTAGTTTATAATATAGCGACAGCGAAAGACGGCGGCCGATAAAATGGCGTTGAATCATTATGTTGCCACTATAAAATACCACTGCCTTTGGGTAGAAATTATCATCAAACAGATTATACCCACTATCGTAAATTGCCACAATAAACCTTATTATATTCTATGTAAGTAGATTTTCCATATAAATTACGAAGCACTAAGCACGGACAAAAAAGTACACAGTACGACAAAACTTAGATGAAGCATTTGCAGTATCTACCTACTTACCTAATTCATTTAAATTTTACGAACATGTATTTGATTATATGACTTTACAAGATATTGCATTACGTAAAGATCATTTTCACCTAAAGCAATAATAAATATTGGTGATTTTGAAGCCGCACTAAATTTTCTACTTCAAGGAAAACTTGTCCATCATAATTTCCCTTTCCACATCGCATTGCTAATAATAACTAATGAGGAAGGCATACCCGATACACAAGAACATGATTTCTAGATGCCGCGCAGCTAATAAGTTTCTTGTACCTACAGCTTTTAAGTTAATTAGGTACCTAATTAACTTAAAAGCTACACGTCTGTTTGATCTCAGTAATGGTAGGAAGAGAATGCCTGAAGTTATACAAAATCGACATTGGGCATACTTAGATCATTGGACATCAGAATTGAACCACATTATGGAAGAAAATAAGTACTTTTATTTACGGTAAACATGACGCAAAGAAAAAAACACAAACACAAAATAGAACAATAGTACATTTTGATACAAGTGGAGAACGTTTGTTATTGCATTCGAGGCGGAATTAAAACACCCGAGCCGTAGGCGAGGTTGTTTTTGAGCCGAGAACTGCAATAACAAATGTTCACGAGTATCAAACGACGTTTTTCAATACACTTTTGAAGAAATAAAATAAAATAACGGAAAACATTTTTGTGATGAATGAATAGTAATATGATGGTAATATGTAAGTAAGTAAGTAGTATGTAAGTTAGTCTAAGTTTTTTTGTTGTATTTTTTTCCCTACTAGAATATAAGTGATTTGGTCGTAAGCACTGTATACTTAGGTTTTGAATGAATAAATAAATAAAATAAAATAAATAGGAAACTATGATTTAAATTTTCTTTTTTTTTCCGCGCTTTGCTTTCGCCAGGTTGAAAGAGAAGCAAAGGTATAAAGCCGATAAACGGCCTGATATGAAAAATTGAAAATTAAAAAAAAATTGTATTTAGAACACAAATAAATGTTAATTTGTTCATAAACGTTTTTTTATTGTAATAATCATGGTTTTTGATAATATTCTAATAGAAACATTATTTAAATATTCAAAAAATATTAACGCCTAACTCTTTGCCGAGATTTAAAAAAAAACATTCACCTCCGAATAGACAGTTGTGAATAGAGGCATTGAACAAGTATAGGTATAACTTACCTGTGGCAATTTTTATTCCCGCACACGGGTAGGAAAATGAAAAATCGCACGCGTGCGACATACATTGCATTGTGAACCTAATCGTAGTGCGATATGAACCAGTTTTCGAGGAAGTGTATTGAAAAAAAAATAAACAAACACTAATAATTAAATAAATAATATGTATACTTACCTAGAACATTTGAGCAATATCTAAATAACGAACACCTACGATTACAAGTAACAGGAAATTACTGAACGATTGATCAATTAAAAGATGATTAATGAATAAGGATGTAGATTCTATGGGCTACATCCTCGATATTTTAACTACATAGCTACTAATACAGCAACCAGAGCTTTAATATGATTAGTTAGATAATCTAGGATGACCTTTTTATTTTTACAGTCTGGACCTATACTTTCGATAGCTGATGTTACTTAAATTGAATTTATTTCAAACAGTCATCGATCACATGATAATATCTAAACAAAAAACAGAAAGTAGAAAGTAGAGCATAAAACTAGAACATTTAATAAAAATACTGAAAGTCTTTGAAAAAATCTAGAATGCAAAGAACGTAGTGTTGAAAAGAAAGGAATCTTTACACCTATTGTGTATGCCTCGTTAATCACACAAGTATTGTAATGCGATATGAAATCTTTCATTGGATAAGCTATTTTCTACTAGAGATCTACACACAGTTGAATAGTTTTTCCGAAAATTAAGTTCACCAACAAATTGGTAACCTAGTTATAAAAGTTTGCATCATTGCATATACCTAATATAAATCATAAAATCATGACCAGCACCCTAAATGAGTAACAATTATGAAGCAATGGATTAGCAATTTGCTTCAAAATGATTCAGATTCCGATTGATAGGTTAGTGTAACGCAATTAGGGTGCTGGAATGGAATGGAAAGGAATTGTGGTTGGCAAGCATAGCGTGGGACATCCCTCAGCTAGATGGACTGATATCCTTTAAATACTTTAAATGATAGCTGGGTCAGACTGGACGCGGAAGTCAAAGAACTGGGCGGTGAACTTGGGAGAGATCTACTTCCAGGCTGGAAGCAGAACACCGCAATGCTAAGATGATTGATTGACAACAATCGAGTCTCGCATGCCAAAAGAAAACAAGATTTTCATCCCGTTACCACTTCCAGCCGTCGTCGGTGAAAGTGGCGGTGCTTGGGGAATGCCTATGTCCAGCAGTGGACGTCTTTCGACTGAAATGATGATGATGACCACATCCAGCTAAGCTAGTGCTGAAGAAACAAGCTTTAAAATAAATAATTAACTGTCATTGTTTTCTAAGCAAATGACGGTTACGGAGGCCACAACTCATTGAAACGACATTTTCTCGTCTATGACATACTTTCTACATAAATGGTAAATATAAGTACATGTTCTGGCGAGATGGAAAGCAAAGGCAGGCATCGAAAACAGCCAGAGGCAAAACCTTGAATGATGAGTTTATTAACGAAGAAAGTATCGCTTAGGGCGTCTTTTGAATCTCGATAAAAAAGTATTGCCCCACATAAAGCTGTCAAGTTTCTTTTGGTTACAGCAGGTGAATCTACAAGACTTATAAATTAAACGATAATTTCCTTAAATTAAACTACTGGAGCCGAATACACCACAAAACGGCAATCGATGTGATAAATGAATTTAAAACTGATGATAAAAACCAATCGCAGCTGTAGGTCTATTAAAAAAACGAACGAAAACAAACATCGGAACGCTGCATTAATTAACACAAAAAAAAACAGCATTTAACTCTGAATTCAAGTAAAAAAGCAACAAATTAATAGCGATTCGCAACGGCGATCATAAATCCGCACAGCCGTGCAAAGCGGCTAATTGCAATAGATAAATGAGAGAGATAAAACGTTTGGCAATCTGTCGATGGATCAGCGCAGACGCAATTTATCGCCAATTAAATTTGCATATTCCATTCAGGATCGCTTGCCTTTGTAATATTACCTTATTTGGAAAGGATTGTAAGGAAATTGCTAGAGAAAGAGATACGATGGGCTATTGTGTAATTTCTTGTGTTGGTCGAATAACTGATTTTCTTACACTTTCATGTAACTATCTTGTGTCTAATAAAATAAACCTCTGGCTTGTTTTCTTCTATTGTATTTCAGTGAGCTTAAATATTTCCTTATTTAGATACTCTGCCTACTACCTTGCCTTGCCTCTATAGTTTCTGTTCATTCATCTATCTATCTAATAGGTATGTCATCTCTTTATTTCCATCAAAGACTATTACTTACTTTTCATTTCCATATACACTTTAATTTGTGATTTCATTTCTTTGAATACTTTTCTTACTTACTTCTCTGTCTTACATTCACAATAACTAATCTCTTATCATTAATCTATCTGATCTAACATCTTTTTATTTCCATACTCATTTAATTAATGATCTCATTTCTCCATTACCTAACTTTTCCTTTCCCATATCATAACTCTCACGTAAAGATGTGCTGACTTCATTATCTGCCTGCTTACATCATTCAGTATCATCGAAACTATCAATTTATCAACGATCGGATCTTTCCTCTCGTGTGAAATGTGAGCAACTCTGACGCAGGTACCTACTTGCGTGCAAGACCACTTGTCTTCAAGACGAACAAACTGGGTCGAGCACTTTCCCAGAGCTTCTCTTTACTCGTACTTTGACGCTTATTCCAATACTTTTACGTTTGTAATAATAACAGACAATTAAGTTATAGTATCTTTATTATCTTTAACGACACGTGGAAACTAATTATGGCGATGTATTCAACATAGGAGAAACGTTGATCTTCGAGTTAGTCTCTAGCTCTACATGACGACAATGCGTGGCTGTTTTAATTGTTAGCTGATTCCTATATTTTACTGGTCGTTACCTAGTGGTTTGATGTATAAAGTAAGTAATTATAACTTTATGTAGCGCCTGATGGGATTCACACGTAAAATAACTAAGGACTAGTCTATTAAAGACTATCTGGAAAATAAAAAATGCCACCATTTATCAAAACGATTTGAACCAATTCAAGCTTTTATAAATATATATGTTACTGTAAAAGCTCGAACTGGATTTACCGGTAAAACCTAAGATTTACCAAATCTCACCGGTAAAAGCCCGAATTGTTTTAAAATAATCTTTAATTTCGGACTTTTACTGGCAATCAGTCGGTAAATCCTGGGTTTTACCGCAGATACCAGTAAATGTCCGAAATCAAAGATTGAAATATAATAATAGTCGTGTCAACTCGTGTCTCGCTCGACAACTGCTCGGCTAGAGGGTAGTGTACGAGTAATACAATTCCCACGTGATCCCCCGACCCCCCGCCTAATTTTTGTGTTATTTTTTCTTTTCTTTTATAAAGCATGTACCTACATGTTTTAGGACTTGACTAATAACAATAGTAATGATAGTACCTAATTTTGGATTTAAAATAATTTCTGATTATTAAAACTGCACTCTTTTACTCTGAAAACTAATATTTACCGGTATCTGTGGTAAAACTTAAGATTAACCGATTGAATGCCGGTAAAAATCAGAAATGGATGATTATTATAGAACAATTCAGACTTTTACCGGTGAGACTTGCTAAATCTTAGGATTTACCGGTAAATCGTAAGATTTGCCGCAGTTCGGGGTTTTACAGTAACATATACATTATACAGGGTTACTGGTAAGTACTGGTAACTCGACGTACTTCCTTGCAGGACGTCGTAAGCCTGTATATTTTCGTTTGCGTTTTATAGAAACGAAAAAAAGGACATGTAGATAATGCAATCTACGAAGACTAACATACTACAACTACTCCTCCTACAACTACTCCTCCTAACCGTTGCACACATATATTATAAACGGTTAAGAGGAGTAGTGGGGCGCGTCTTCCTGGATTGCACACATGTCAAATTGAAGTTACAATAGTGCATAAATCTAAACTAAATCATAGGCATGCCGAGGGCTACCGCATTCCTCACAAAGTATAAGCACTGCCGATGCCGCCGTCGTAACCAATTTATTTGTTCTTCATCTTTTGGGAACCTTTTGGGAACAAAGGGTCACTTCTGCATGTTTTCCATTTTACAGGAAGAGCATTTTTAATTTTTTTTTTACGTATTTGCACCAAAATGGTAAAAAGGAACCCAAAGGAAAGGGATATTGTGACTCAGTCTGTCTGTCCGTCTGTCACAGCTGGATATCTCAAGAACTACTAGACCAATGCTATCAACTTGTTTGGAACAGTTTTATATGACGTTTGCCCAACTATTTTGCAAATAAGAAAGAAATAAAAATACTTTGAAGAGCGCTGTTTGCGCTGTTTACTTTTTTTTTTATGAAAACATAAAAAACTGTAAAGTTTGCAAAGAGAAACATCTGAAATTATTCTATGTGATAGAAATTTATGTAAAGATTACAGGAAAAATAAAATGATGTCTGTCACTAACACACTTTTTCAGAAATCATCATGTAAATTTTGTTGATGATTTCTGAAATCATCAACAAAATTTACATGATATATGATGGTACGGAACCGTCGCCCTCGCGAGTCCGACTCGCTTTTGACCGGATTTTTTTATTTAAAAGGGCTTTCATGGCTTGCGTAATTACACCAACCCGGCTGTTTACAATGGCTATGAAGAACAGTTTATAAATACCTAGGCTAAAATGAGAAGACCACAACCTGTAAACGGATCTAGATAACCAGTATTAAACTGCACTATCAAAATCAAAATCCATTTATTCAAAAGCTGAGAATCAACACTTTTAAACGTCAAAATTACATTATGACACGGTGAGTTGCACAAAAGCAACATTAGTTTAATGGAGACTTTAAATTGACGCTGTCACTTTCTTTTTGATACATAATATAAGGGATGGCATGAATTTTTTAAAGTCTCGAAAGTAAAATCTTGAAAAACCGAATACTTAAGGCACACAATACATATAATAGTACTACCGTACTTACATAAGGCCTCTTTCAAATACCGCGTAGTTAAGAGGAAACGTGGGTGCTCTTTTCTCCATATAAAAAGATACAAACGCTCTCGCCTGTTTTCTTTCTGGTTAATGACCCTAAAGCAATGATTTTTTACAGAAATATAAATATCAGTTACTTGTATGACCCTATGTTTTCCTTTTTGATGATATACTATTTTTATAAAAACTAGAACCCTCCAAAAATGCTCAAAATTGCCTATTCAGACCGCTGTCAACAGACGCCTAGTGTACCAATTTGACAACTATTAACGAAAAAAGAAAAACATAGGGGCATAGTATATATCCTGCTTATTCAGTTTATGAAATATCTTTTAAATTTGTCCAATATTGGAGGAGGAAATAGGCGAGAGCCAAACCGAAATGTCACTTTTTATATAGGCTATTTAGTCGGATCTGCAGTTGTCCTTATCGCACGAATTCGAGGGCGGAGCGCTCGATAAGCGACAGCAATACCTTCTTAAAATACCTAATTTTCAAAAGTCTGGCCACCCGTCTTTCCTCTTAATAAAAACGGAAACAAGTTTACAAAACAACAAGTTTGTGAAATAGCTTCAATTCTCGTAAAACAATGTCGTGAGTATATTTTTGTAAAGATAAAATTATGATAATGTTGATTATTATTTTTACGACAAACCTACCTACAGTAGGTACTTAGCAACTACGTACTTTGGTATCTCTTGACACTTAATTTAATATTCTAAAACATTTGTTACTCTACAACTGTTTTTATTGTTCGACTAATTTAAGATTCAATATCATGCTTTACATAATCAGCCTATAGGTAATGTAACTGCTGGGACACAACCCTTCTGTCGGTGAGAGGGAGAGGGCAATCTCCACACGGGCCTAGTGCGGGATGGCAGATGTCACATGTCTTTGAATTTTTGGTTTTTAGACATGCCGGTTTCCTCACGATGTTTTCCATCACCGTTTTGAGAGCAGTTTTGATGAAATCCTTCTTTAAAAATGTAAAATGGCTTTGCAAATACTTTATCACGAAATTATATCTTCAAAATAATTTAAATAAAAAGCAAGTTCAAAAACCCGACTACTGAAAAATCACAAACAAGAAAATGTTCTCATCTGAAATTACAAAAAAAAAAAACATTTATAAATTAAAAATCCGGAGTCACACTTCTGTTATGTACCTGTATGCATATTAATAGCATGACGTGTGACTCGAGAATATTCTTGTTTAGAGCGTGATTTTTCAGTAGTCGTGTTTTAGTTTTTGAACTTGTTGCTAAATTGGCCTGCGGCTCTGACCCTGGAAGAAAGCGATGGATGAAGCCTCCGATGGTACGAGCAAGCCCAGAAGATGAATAGTGAACAGGTGTTCACTCTTACATTGAAATATACAAATACAAACCGCAAGGTGCTACAAGTAGACCAAATCAAAACAAGAGCACATGCAAAACGCAACACAAAAGGATGCTACTTTTTTTTTCAATAAATGCAAACACGGATTATAATCATAATGCAATCAACCTACTTACATGCTCTGATGAATTTAGACGATGCATGGGAAGCTCATTACCAATTTTTTTTTTCATTTCAACGCTGCATTATTAGGAATTGCTCGACACGGTATTTGATGATGGCCGATACATATTTTTTTTCATAGCATCGACTTTATATGCCGCAAAATAGAAAGAAAAGAAAGAAAGAAAAATAGATTTATTTGTCACAGACACACATGCATGCAAATAGATAAGCTAATTCGAATAAAGACTATAAAAACAAAATAGATTTGCCCGCGATCTCTTACCATTTGACATTCAACGTGACAATGCTGCCAGTCTTCTGGGCACGTTTCCGGATGACATCGATGCTAAGGTCCGTATTACAGAAGGAAACTCAAGCACTGATCTTTGTTTAAATCTAGTTTCAACCAATCAAATGGCTTGAATCTAGTTTTAAGTAATGCTTGAGTATTGAGTGACGTTCTGTAATACGGACCTTAGTGTCCTTTTGTTTTTGTATTTATTTGTATAGTTAGTTAGTTAGTCATATATTACCTAGTGTAAAAGTGTTAACTTGTATATTGTATTTAATTCTAATTCTGAATAAAGATAAAAATGCAACTCAGCAACGGTGCAACGTAAATAACGCAATGAACATAGCTGAGCCACAGTGGCTGAACGGTCAAAATGAAAGGCATTGCGATCGATTGTCATTGTATATTTGTGTTACGCAATTACTCCGCAGGAAATAAAGAAATTTAGCATTAGCAAAACTTTCCACGTCTACATCAGGAACAATCATAATTTCGCAATTTAATTGGAAAATTAACCGCCATTTGGCAATAAAACTTTAATTAATGCGACCTCCTCAATCAAATAAAAGATAAAAACGACGGACGTTTGATACTTTTGCCTGCCTCGAAGTGCTAGACATTTTCATGAATATTTATGATGAGTGTAGACAGGATGCGTAACGTACTATATAACACCCTGCGTTACATTGTAGTGATCATAAAGGTACATCTAATAATTACTCCGGCATAATGTAAGTATAGGTAACGCTAGACCACAAAGCAGACGACTAATTGACACAACTGCGGAGTGGGTACTTGAAGATACTTATTATGTTATGTTTAGGTACGTATTTTTTATTATATAAATAAATAAAAAATAGGTACGTAAACATTCGTGAGAAAAGTTTTAGTCTGCACATTTTATCCGAATCGAAACCGCAGTACTTGCCTATACAGGGTGCAATTGAACACATGCGACAAAATTTAAGGGGGTGTTCTACGCATCAATATGAACAACTTTTACTATGGGAGCAAACCTGAAATCGCGAAAAAAAAATCAGCTGTTCAGTACATTTCGACGAGTTTGATGTAGATAAATGTACTGAACAGCTGATTTTTTTTTCGCGATTTCAGGTTTGCTCCCATAGTAAAAGTTGTTCATATTGATGCGTAGAACACCCCCTTAAATTTTGTCGCATGTGTTCAATTGCACCCTGTATAGGATGCCTACATGCGATGGATCAAACTGTTGATTTTATTAAAGGGCTGTTTAAGTAGATCTTTACGAGCTATTGTTACCGTAGCATCAAGTTTATCTGAACAATCGACTATCATTCCTGTTACCGAACAAGCTCCACTATATTGGTCCTCAATATACTTAATTGGGTAATTCTACCTGGTGACGTGCTGAATTATTGCATTAGACCCACTGTCCATTAAATTCCCTTGTTAAGACATTTATCAACCGACTGTCTTTTGCCCTGAAATATCGTAAAACTTCTCTCGAATGCCTTAGATACTACTACGAGCTTGTTCGGTCGTAACTTGTACTTACCTAAGTAAAAATTTATGAGACATAATCCATTACTTTTGTTGTAGCTATTCAATATAAAGATATCGCGGAAAAAATTGCATTTCGAAAGTGTTATTTTACATTTGCATGTGCTAAAAGTTTAGGAAAATCTAGCCAACAAACCAATGTGATTTATTTACTTAAGGGGATACATCGATGTAAATAAACCACGCTTCGATGTAGGTAGGTATCCTCTAAAACCGCTGTTAAAATATTTAACCCTCTGCGAATATCGTAAATCTTCTTCCGCGTCACTCCCAAGCCTTGCAGAGAAAAACGAACATTCTGCAAATGTTGACATAATCGGAGTGCCTCGTCTGCTCGCATGACTTGCGGAATCTGCCGCCGACGCCGACGGGAGAAACGCGGAATGCGTCGAAAGTAAAATTACAATGATTTAACGAATTGTGAATCGTCCGTCATGCTTAGCAAGTGAACAAGTGAACGAGATCTAAGTATTGGAAGACCGGATCTTTGTTTGCCATTTCCTGTGTTAGTGCTGATTGGATGATTGAAGAAACTATTTCGACACTTTCTTAAATAGACTTAATGAGGATAGTATTGATGATGATTTTGTTTTTGTTGGTGATAACCATGGTGATTGATTTAATCTTAATTAACTGTCTGACAGTTTTAGCAGAATCCTTGGTTAACTTGGATGTTTTTTTTACTTTTAATTCTTCTTTAATTCTCCTTAATACGGGCTATTTCATAGTCTAGCAAGGAGAGCAGCACGTCACCCACATGATTGTTAGAGATTCAACACTACCCACTTTGTTAAAAAAGGTTACATGTTCTACAATCTGTTTTAAATAAATAAAGATTATTATTATTATTTTGTCTTTGACATATCTCGGGACCCTGGGGTCCGGACCTTTGGAAGGCATACGAGGGGCCGAAGCCAACTGGCAGAGGCCCCTTAGACAACTTTTAAATGTCGAGAAGGCACCAGCCGACGATTATCCCTGTATGCACTATGCAAGTGCACCCAAGGACAACCCCCGGTTTGTGCAGGGCTATTGCAGATCATGGAAACAAAACATATTGGGCTATGGGTTTGGGTGGCTATAGTGAATTGGGTACCTTGAACTATAGAACTATGTCCCCTGCCTGACCAATGTTATTTATTATACACAGATAAATAGCAGGGGGTGACTTGCACACTCAATGATGGGCCCCCGGAAACGGTCGCTAGCACATAGTGACGTAGCGACAAGGGGGCAACATGTCCTGAGGTGCTTGAGGAGTGGAGAGGTATTCCACGGTTCTCAGAACAATCACAGAGCCCGGAAGATGGTCAGGATCCCTACAAACACTTACTGGAATACTTCCTTCCTCCGAGCATGTTTGCTCTTGCAAATCTCCACTCAAGTCGGCCAATAAAGACAAGAATGAGGTGGGAGCTCTGTTCCTCATCAGTGCTCACTCCAGCCGGCCAATAAAGGCAAGCCAGAGGTAAGGAACAAGACTTCTCCCGGGAGATAGGGTCCGTGGGGTCGCTACTGCCCAACAGCTCGCCACATGCTGCCCTGCGGGTTTTTGTATCTCTCTTGGTCTGGCTCCTCACCCTAGACCTGTTTCGGCAAACTAAACTCTACCGGCACAGACCTAGAGTTCGGAGCGCGCAAGCCCCACCACGACGTCAACGTAGAGATACGGAGGTGGGGTTATTATTATTATTATTATAATTCTGCTGCTCCTGTAAGACCCAGTAAGCATAACGATGCAATTGTATGAGTGGTAGTGAATCAATGATAAACGCAGGAGAGAGCAACCTAAGAGAGCAACGAAGAGAGCAATTTGCACAGAAGTGCTCATAGGCACTTCTGTGCAAATTGCTCTCTTCGTTACTTTGATATTAAGGCGAGTAGTGCTGCCAACTAGCACCAACATTGAGATTTTATAAGTCTGGCGATCGATATGGAACATTTTGAAATTTCCTATGCTCACATTTTTAGTCAGATGAGGTAGAATTTTTTGTATCAAAAAAATAAACACTAAACCTCCTAGGTTCGAAGCGTAGCAGTTAATTCTACCTCATTTGACTAAAAATGTGAGCTTGAAATTTGAAAATGTTCCCTATCTCAAGACTTAATATTTTCTCAATGATGACGCTAATTGGCAGCACTACTCTGGAGCTGAAAAGCCTCATAATATCTCATTTCATATCTCGGATCCAAAAAACAATCAACTTAAGTGTTACCCTTATAAATAACCTGCCATAAATAACTAATTCCATTAAAAGAACTGCTAATTAGCTGAGACCTATCACTGCTTGCTACATGTTCGGCTGCAGGGGTCATTTTGTATTGGACATAACTTTAAAGGCGCCTGTGAGTCATTGAATAAGGCGCTTATGGCCACGGACCAATTACGATCTTATTTTTCGCATTGTAAAACAAGTTTGATACAAAACCGCTGTCACTTGCATACTTTGAAATAAATTAATGGCTTGCCTGACAGTTGTTCCATAATATTGCTCCGCGCCATAGACTTATAAAAAAAGCTGGAATCCGCGCCGCGCATATCTAAAGTGAAGCACCGTACCGATCTATGTGTGCATGATTTGAGTACCTGCAAAGACGCCGTCGCTCGTGTCACGTAATGGCGGCCGGTCGGCATACTAGGATGTAAATGGCACACATTTGGCGAGGCGTGTTTGTACAAACGGTCTTATTTGTACATACTTATTGTGCTTCACTTTCGGTATGCGTGGCGCGGAGTCGCATCTTTTTTTATAAGTCTATGCTCCGCGCATGGTTTTTTTACAGTTTTCCTTTGTGGGATAAAGACTTGGACGCTTATTTTTGAAACAGCAAACATACTTTTTTGTGTGACATACTTACACGAAGTTTTTTTTTGTACTTACAATCTTATAGTACCTATTCTGGATATCATCTAGGACCAGAGTCCTTGTCAAGACGAATCAAACTCGATAGAGTTGCGTCGTTTTATTACCGAGTTCCTGTGCCCACCTTCGGGCTCCATCATCAGATCAGCTCGATGATACCAAAATATTGCATTGTCACCGATTTATATATACCTACCTATGCCAAATTTCAACTCAATCGAACACCGGGAAGTAGGTCAAATTCTAACTTACTTTTGAAGACAACTTACATTCGAACATTGGAAGTTAAAATAAAAGCTTATAATAAATGTGTATCGGTTTACTCGTATGAAACTCTGTGATATTGCTGCGCCTTTGAAAGTTGTAGTAGCAATTTATCTTCCGCGCATTACATTACATAAATCTACTAACTGTCGTGTATATTTTTTTCTTTGGAACTCGTCCTTATTTGTACTAAAACCCGCCAATAGATATTGACATAATTTTAATAGGTACTAATTTGATTTTTAATCTCTTCAGCCAGATCTGCAGCACACGGCTACTCATGATCTTTGTGGGTGCCATGGCCTTGATATTCTTATTCGTTTGACAAGGCTAGCCTTTGCCATTTAATCCGAAAAAGAATCTGCTACTAATGCCCCGTTTCTGAGGTTTTTAAACCGAGTCTATCCATTCTATATTGACTATTGTGTCGATATCGTGTTTCTGGAAGAACTTAGCGTAAAAAAAAAGTCGAGTGAATTACTATTGACGATTTATCTAAGGATCTCAAAAACCGAGCTTATGGAAGGAATTCGCTTAGGTACTTAGATAATTTTGTCAAATCAAAGCTAATCCCTTTAATCCTTTAGAACTAAAACGCTCTCTATACCCAATACACCAGCTGCTATGATAGCATGTGCCTTATTATACCTAACTGGCGAAATGTGGATTTTGAATACTACAAAGGCGAAAGTTTGTGAGTGTGTGTGTATGTTTGTTACTTCTTCATGCTCAAACGGCTGAACCGATTTGTATGAAATTTGGTATGTAGACAGCTTATACAGGCTATTAACACATAGGCTACTTCTTTATCTCGGTTTACGCGGGTGAAACCGCGGGGCGCAGCTAGTAATAAATAACATTTTAAAATATTTTTGGTATTTTTAGGGTTTCGTACCTCAAAAGTAAAAAACGGAACCCTTATAGGATCACTTGTTTGTCCGTCTGTCTGTCTGTCAGTCAGTCTGTCAAGACCGTTTTTCTCAGGAACGCGTGGAGGTATCAAGTTGAAATTAATATCAAATACGTAAGTCTGTGGTCTCTTGAAGTCCTAAAAAACTCAAGCTTCTAAGTCAATGCAACAAAAATATACGGCCATTTATGCAACATATTTTGATACTCGCAAGTAAATTAAAACCTATAGGGTACTTCCCGTTGTTCTAGAATCATGAAATTTGGTAAGAAGCAAGCTCATACAACACAAATAAAGGAAAAAGTCCGAAAATTGTTAATTTGTAATTCTATCACATAAAAAAAAAATGTTTAAAACTGTCAGTCTGTCAAGACCCTTTTTCCCAAGGACGCGTGGAGATATCAAGTTGAAATTAATCTTAAATACGTAAGTCTATTGTCCTTTAGAGTTCTAAAAAAATCAAGTGTCTAAGTCAACGCAATAAAAAAATACGAGCATTTTCCGACACATTTTGATACTCGCAACTGTCGCAAGTAAATCAAAACCTATAGGGTGCTTCCCGTTGACCTAGAATAATGAAATTTGGCAAGAAGCAAGGTCTCCCAGCACAAGTAGAGGAAAAAGTCCGAAATTTGTTAATTTGTAATTCTATCACATAAAAAAAATGTTTAAAACTGTCCAGTCTGCCAAGACCCCTTTTCCCAAGGACGCGTGGAGATATCAAGTTGAAATTAATTTTTAATACGTAAGTCTATTGTCCCTTAGAGTTCTAAAAAAATCAAGTGTCTAAGTCAACGCAATAACAAAATACAATCATTTTCCGACACATTTTGATACTCGCAACTGTCGCAAGTAAATCAAAACCTATAGGGTGCTTCCCGTTGACCTAGAATAATGAAATTTGGCAAGAAGCAAGGTCTCTCAGCACAAGTAGAGGAAAAAGTCCGAAAATTGTGAATTTGTAATTTTTTGACATAAAATATTTTTTTTAGGATCTAATGTTAAGTTTGTTTTTGGCAGTTTTTGGGATAAATTCTTTTCAACTACGGAACCCTTCATTGTGCGTGGTCCGACACGCACTTGTCCGGTTTGATTTTGTCAAGCACACTATTTTTCAACAAAAAACAAATACATTTATTGTTTACTTTTGGGGTGGCCACGTTGCCCCTACCCCCATGGCCGCTTTGGGCGGCCACTTGGGCAAAGTGGTTCTTTGACAAGCTTTCGCAATTTACAAATCACATGGTTATTTTTAAATTTGCGCGAATTTTAATTTCACATTATGAAAATTTAATCAATTCTCTGGCTGTTAGTTTAAATGATAAATGATAAATGATTTATTTTCTGTAAGTAGGTTTGTACAAACACTTTTACACGTCAAACATATTTTTTTTTAAACTAGATGAGAGTTAAAATTCTCTTCAAAATTCTATCGTTTAGGTACTAGGTTTTTTTTTACCTCAAAGTTAAAGTGGCCGTTTTGAGCTGACCTCCTCTAAATAAGCACGTATTCTTAATCAAACTTTTTTCCTTCTTCCAGAACCAAAGCCCTGAACACTAATGTTTGGGTCGGCTGTGACGCGATGCGCGAGGAGGACCTGGAGGTGGCACTCAAGGTGGTGATCGTGGGCGACGGCGGCGTGGGCAAGTCCAGCATGATCCAGCGCTACTGCCGCGGCACCTTCACCAGGGACTACAAGAAGACCATAGGAGTCGACTTCTTAGAACGACAGATAGAGTGAGTGGTCTTTGACAGTATTTTATAACTCCGAATGTAAGCTTCAGGTTCAGACGGACCTCGGAAACTGCACAAAAATTATCCTTTTTCGTGAACCACATTTCAGTCTTATCCACCTTGTCTTCTCTAGTTGTTTATGGTACAACCGCAAATGTCCGCGATGGTACGTAATCTACTTAAATCTATAAAAGGAAAGCGTTACTGACTGACTGACTGATCTATCAACACACAGCTGAAACCACTGAATGGATTGGGCTGAAATTTGGAACACAGGTAGCTATTATGACCTAGGCATCCGCTAAGAACGGGTTTTTGGAAATTCGACCTTTAAGGGGGTAAAAAGGGGGGGATATTGTTTGTATGAAAATGTATGCCGTTGGTCCCGGCTGTTATTCGTGAATCTTTGACAGTCGTTACGGGTCGTCAGAAGCCCGAAAGTCTGACAACCAGTCTTACCAAGGGGTATCGTATTACCCAGTTACTGGGTTGTGGAGGTCAGACAGGCAGTCGCTCCATGTAAAATACTGGTATTCAGCTGCATCCGGTTAGACTGGAAGCCGACCCCAACATAGTTGGGAAAAGATTAGGCAGATTGATTTGATTGTTTGTATGAAAAATCTTATTCCTTGAGTTTATAAACTTGAAACTTGGCACGAATATTTATCTAAGTAAATTATGATTTTTGTGATTTTTTGTTTTTCTAAACTACCCCCTAAACGGGAATTGGGGGGTCTCAAAGTTTGTATGGAAAAATTTAAACGCGCAATCCGATTAACTCAAAACTCAGTGTTTATACTTAAAACCAAAAATAAAGATTAATGTGTATCAGTGTTTTTCGGAAATCTACCTCTATCGGGGTGAAAAGGGGTAGTCAATTTCACAGGGGAGGATTTTACTACGTGGCTTGATTAAGGCGCAGATTTCCTGAAAACGATCAAAAAGGTGGTTTTTTGAATCTGTGTATCTCATAAACCGTAAATAATTTTGACATGTAAAAAAAATATGATATTTTCAAGTCCTTTTCGCATACAGTGATGGAAGCCAAAACATAATTAAACATACTTTAATGCACCAAAAAAATCTTTAAACATACCTCCTAATAATCTTTAAAAGCTGTTTATACCTTCATTAGCAATTTATAATTATAATTAAAAATATGCCATGAAATGTCAAATTCCAAACTGCATCCAGTGATGGATTACTTTTTATTAAATAGTTAATTTCTAATTTTATACTATTTTATTTGCACTTTTACGACATAATTCCGGTGCGCGTGAGAATCTTCTATCTCGTGCGTCAAACTAGACAGCCATAACGCCATTTCACTTACACACCGAGCTAAACCAAGCTTGGAACCAGGGCCTTAACTCGAAAATTGGTGTAAATAATATTTGACTCAAGCTATGGAAATATCTCAAACCATTTTTTTTAATTCCAAAGGGGGTGAAAACAGGGAATACAATTTACATTTTTTTTTTTCTTTATTAAAAAGAACTTAAGTAGTTCTTAATAATTGATTACAATCTAGCCTAATAGACTAATAAGCAATTTAACTCTAACTTATTATTTTACGTGAAACATTTTGTTATAACTAAGAATAGACTACAATTTACATGAAAAATGTTATTCATTTGGTTTTAATTGACTTGAAACATGGCACAAATATTTGCCTAAGTTTGTCATTATTCGTTTTTAGGGTTCCATACCTCAAAAGGAAAAAACGGAACCCTTATAGGATCACTCGTGTGTCTGTCTGTCTGTCACAGCCAATTTGGTCGGAATCTAATGGACCGATTAAGTTGAAATTTGGCACATACAGGGTGTAAGGGACAGCCCTCCGCAAACTCATAGGGTGAATTCAGTATGTCATACTAAGATGACCGGTACATGAAATTTTTTCAGGAACTTTAAGGAACTCCAATAAACCTGATTTGTTTGTGTTTTTGTGCACAAATCGGAGCGTCTATTACTGGTTGGGAGGGGTAGGTAATAGGTATGCGGTGAGTTCGATGAACTCTGTAGCTAGACAGAAAGTGAACAGCTGATTTCACGCGTCGTTGGTTAGAGTATTTCAACATCCATTGCTGGTTTTTTTTTGCTGTTTTTTTTGCAGTTTTTTCTTACATAAATGGAGTGCTGCGAACACACAATGCAATTTTACATTGAAATAATGAAAATGTAACTGAAAAAAAATTTGAAAAAATGAAAATTTTCCTGAGAAAATTTCCGGTGGAATATGATTCAGAATGAGGAGCTGAATGCACCCTGTTAGTTTGCGGAGGGCTGTCCCTTACACCCTGTATATGGATTTCTGTGACCCAAACACGTACGGCTAAAGTAAATAAATAAATTTTTAATATGGGGGTCACTTTTAGGGGCAAATAAGTTTTTTTTTTTTTTTAAAGTTTCGCAAACTGTACCGTGTGACATATCAAATGAAAGGGTTTACTATGAGGGTCTCAAATACATTTTTTTATTATTTTAAAATAAATCATCTTATAGTTATTTAAGAAAATAGACGAAAATTGACCATTCCCCCCCCCCCCTTATTTCCGAAACTCCTGAGCCTAAAATTTTGAAAAAAATACAGAAAATAGTTCTATACCTGTAGATTACAGGAAAATCTATAAGAAGTTTGTGATCTTAAAATAACTAATGGTAAATCTCTCAATATTGTCAGTACAAACTTACATTAATTTACTGTTGGAATGTATGTTCTGTAATGTATGTATGTTTTTGGGATAATTTCATCTCAACTACGGAACCCTTCATTGTGCGTAGTCCGACACGCACTTGGCCAGTTTTTTTAAAACTACCTACGAGGGAGGGTTAGAGGGGGAGGGGGACTGTGAGGGGTGGTGAGGAGGGGGAGGGGGAGGATGATGGACGCAGGGAGAAAGGGACAGGCACAGGACTTGGTGAGGAGAGGAGGAAGACGTGATGAAGGCTGAGGGGGTGGGGAGGGGTTGGTGAGCCGGAGGTGGAGGAGAGGGGGAGAGGGAGGGGACGGGGTGGTGAGGGAGAGAGAGGGAAGGGGAAGTGGTGAAGGAGGTGTGAGAGTGAGTGAGAGGAGGAGGTAGAGGTAGCGGAAGGGGATGTGGTGAAGGAACGAGCTAATCTCTGGAACTACCCTACCAGTCGGACTTTAAGAAATCTTTTTGCATTAATGATAGCCCAAATCTTATAGAAGGCATATTTAACATCACTCTTAGGTGCCGAGCAAAAAGAAAACAAGTCTGAAAGAACGCTAAGTGAAAACGAAGTAATATCGCGGATAGGCAATGCGATGCGACGGGGTGGGTCGAGCAAAAAAGAAATTTCACGCGGACGAAGTCGCGGGCAGAAGCTAGTTATCTATATATACGTACCATTAGCTGAGCTTGTTACTTACCTACTTATACTCGTTTCTACTTGTTGGTCTCCCTTTCGTTGTCGTCTCACTCTTCCACTGTCTTAATAAGCAAGGAGCAGGACTGCGATGTGGTTTCCCAGGCTGTACCCAGGTGTGGTGTGGTGTCCCAGGTGTGTGTGTGTAGGTTGTGTGGCTAAGGAGACGCGAATGATAATAATTAAGTAAACGAGTTCCTCCAATCTCTTTCTGGATACATCTTTTGTTTTTCCTGTGAATTAAGACTGTGGTCGCATATTTTCGCGCTCGGATTTTAAACATCTGACGCTCGACGCCGCGTAGCGAGTGCGCGTGTGTGCGTTTTTCCTCATGTACGGCACACAGTTGCGATGCTGCGACGACTAAACGATCTTGATCGTAGCTATGGCGTACCTATATTTTTTTGAAGTAAAAGCTAGAGGTTTACGGAGAAAATAAAAAGACTGTCCACAATACATTATTAGTGTATTTTAATTAAATTTATACAAATATGGATGAAGAAAATAATATTATGTAGGTACTTAAAAAAAATAAACTCATTTTACTTATTTGCTTAAGTATTTGTATACTTATAAGTAATTGAAGTTTTATAAAAGTATTTGTATTTGACGACACGGTTGGCGCAGTGGCTGAGCAATTGACTGCTGCGCAGCATGTTGTGGGTTCGATTCCCGCACGGAACAAATATTTGTACGACCTACAAGTACTTATTTGTTTCCGAGTTTGGGTGTTTTTCTATCTATAATATGTATGTATTTACAAAAAAAAATGTATACAGAGTTGATACGACAGAGAGGCTTTCCTTTAAACTGCCTATACTAGGCACCATTTTCAAGCTCTGTACCAAAAATCAATTAAATAGGAGCAGTAGTTTAGTCGCAAATGATTTTTAAGTTTTTGCCCCGTTTGAACACGATGTATCTTTCCTAACAGCTGATTATGTCTACACGTCGGTCATTCACCTTAAAACGATAAATCTGAGTATAACCTACGATGCGTTGTTGCCGCTCTGACGCAAGTCACAAGTACAACCAAATATTTCGCTAAAAAGATGGCAATGCTTCAAGGAAGCAATAAATACACACACACTTTCACTTTCATTACGAGAGTGACAATCATAACAAAACATCCTGCGCGTAAAAGAAATAGAAATAGGTCAGTGTGTTGCTATTGCATTCTCTTAGATCCTTGCGATCGGTAAGCGGGGCGGGCCTCTAAAAAACTTGTTTTTTCAGTGCGCCGACGCTATCCTTTCGGAACGCACGGAAGCTTCGCTTTTGTTTTGTCCCTTACAGCGGCGCAATTTTTAGAATTGTTAAGTGGTGCTGTGGCCGAGTACACTAACGAACTGCCTTTATGCGTTCATCGCAAGTTGCACAGAATGTGGAGGCACTCCGTCCAGCTGGTACCACAGCTGGACGGAGTGCCTCCACATTCTGTGATGGCTTCCAGGGAGCGGCTCACAGAAATGTTTGGGCAGCAATGAATCGGTCGATTCGGACCTGTTCGGTGGCCACCGCGATCTCCAGACCTCACTCCCATGGATTTCTTTGTGTAGGGGTACATTAAGGGTGAAGTGTATGCCTCAGAGGTAAATACAATAATAATTGATGAACTAAAAAATAGGATTATTTTAGCATTTCACAAATTAAAGTGCTTAGCGACGGACGGATTTAATTAGAAAAATAAATAACAATATTCTCCGTCGGTATAATTTGTGCATTAATGTGAATGGAGGACACATCGAGAATTTAAAAATTTAGTGTTTTTGTTTTGATTGTTGTTGAGTGCGTACTTCAAAACCTTTTCTAACATAAAAGCGCGACGCGCCATCGCCGCACTGGCCGCCCGCCTTGACAAGAGTGGCGCGTGCGCGCGCGACGTTGCCGCTTTGTTACCTACTAAGGTCAGTTTTTATTTACAAAGGGTGGTTACGTTTTACTCTGATTTGTAAGCTATTTAGTTTGTTTGAAGGAAAAAAATTCTCAATTATGGTGCTTTTTATTTTTATACCGTATCGAATTAATACTAAACACGTATAGTATACGTAGTGTAATTTAACGCCCATCTGTCATATCAACTCTGTATAAGAAGTTTATCAGCCATCTCGTTACCATAACACAAGCATTAGGTTGCTTAGCTTGGGACTAGATGGCGTTGTGTGAAATGTCCAAGGATATTTATTTATTATTTATTTTATTCATTTGTCTAAGGGGATTGATTGACTTTTCCTTGGATCTATAATTTCTGGGAGAACACAATCAGAATAAAATTTTGTTAACAGCGGAGCCATCTTTTGTCCAAAATCATCGTTTTTTTGTGTAAAACAGTTCAATTTAAGCCCTATTTTAATGTAGATAAAGACGCCACGCGCTAGCTATAATTATTTATTTTTCTTGCGGCATAGGTTTACCAACCGCATCAAGTGCATAAAACAGTTGAATTTGAACCAACACTAATACATAAATACATAAAGCCGCCTCATGCGCAAATGTTTGGTTTACTGTTTTCAAATTTCAAATAGGTAGGTCACCCGCTGCCACAGAATAAATAATAGTACTGCTGCGTTCGTGTGGGGTTGGTTTTATAATGTTTATTAGCCTAGGCAGGTATTGTACGTGCCCAGTCGACCTAATGACTATACAGTCGACCACACGTCGCACGTCAGTGGTAAGTGATAAGGATTTGTATAGGTATCCTTTTTATAGTTTTCGATTTCGACTATAGCCAATAGTGAAGTCAAAATTAAAATCCAAGATGGCGGCTGCGAAAATTTTAAAATTTTTCGTCATGGATGTCGTTTTCATAGTTCTCGAGGATGAAGCTGATAGTGAAGTCAATCATCCTAGAAGGGATGATTGACTGCACTATGCGGCCCAAGAGAGCAATGCAATGGTGGCCCAATGGTAACGATCCCGACATACGAGTAGGTCATGGTTTCGAACTCAGGCAGGCACTTTGTGTAAATAATTTCATCACCACTACTCTCAAATCAGTGAAGGAAAATATCGTGAGGAAACCGCCTAGAACCAAGAATTCGAAGACATGTGACATCTACCAAGCCGCACTGGGTCCTCGTGGTGTATTACGGCCCACTCCCTCTCACCGAGAGGAGCCCTGTGTCCCAGCAGTGGGAACATTATAGGCTGATTATGATTGAGACCCATTATGTTGTGAGCGAGCACGTTTCAGTGCCAGAGGTCATCACTGATGTGAGACGAGAAGATATATTACGCTCAACACCGCCGCGCGTGGCAGCCGCGCTCAAATGCCGCTCTATATTTGGACACACCTTTATATAGTGCCTTTATCTATGCCTCACTCGTTTCGTATCGTTTAGTGCGGTCGCGATTTGAGTGTATTTCCCATAGTTTTATTGATGTTTTCCTCGACCCCTGTTTTCTTTCTGCGGACTTCTGATCTTGCTTCTTGTACGAACCTTGCTACCACACCGGACACGGTACGGAGAACCCCGCATAAACGTTGGACTTGAACTTGTTATTTTGTATATTACGACCAGCCTACTGATTTCATATTGGCACCATGGATCGTTGTGTAAATTGTGGCAAAGTGAGTGTGTGAGTGGGAGTTTACGTGGTCGTCGAGCTGAAGAACTTCAAAAATCAGCTGTTAAGTACCTATATGTAGATCGTTATGTAACCTCACTTTTATTACATCTCTTTTAACTCGGAACTCAGACCGCGAAAATCCGCAAAATGTTCAGTGATGGTTTGATAATATACTAGCTATAAATTGACACCAATTTCATTTTTTTACAACCCAGGCCCAGGCCCAAGTTTATATGACATGGTTTCCGTCTCCTTTGTCACGGATCCACAATAGAGATTGTGGCAGTAGAGATTTCAAATAAAAATCTGATATAAATTTTTTCTCCATATTCATCCTCCAAAATTCTTGTAGCCATCTTGGATTTACATTTTGACTACACTATCGACGTTAGCACCCAGAAGAACCATGAAAACGATACCCATGATGAAAAATTTGAAAATGTTCGCAGCCGCCATCTTGGATTTACATTTTAACGTCACTATCGGCTTTAGCATCCTCGAGAACAATGGGAACGATCCCCATGACGAAAAATTTAAAAATTTTCGCAGCCACCATCTTGGATTTACATTTTGACCAAATTATATTGTATTATTGATATTGTAATTACAATATCAATATTACAAGTAATACAACATAATTCAAGAATTGTAACATAATTCTCCTAAAGTAAGTGTGCCTACCACGTTAGCTTCTTAAAATATTACTTAAATGAAAGGATCAAAAATATTTAGTCGCACTACAATTGACTATATATCACGCGAGGCGCATGCGCGGCGGCGGAAGGTCAACCGACGTAGGTCCTGCGTCGAAGAGCGCCAGAGCGCGACTGACTTAGGCCGTTCGATGCACCCGATTTTATACTCACTTTAAAAAATTATTTTCGTAAATGATTGAAGACAGATATGTTTTATTTTTTACACATATATAGTACAATCTTTCTTCTTACGTATAAAATGATTTGTGATGCCAAATGACTTTTAGATTCTGAGAAATGACGTGTTTTTTTGTAGTCGATTTCTCGATTTTTGATTATCTTAGACGTGATTAAAATACAAGTTAATGAATTAAAAATCAAACTTTTCTCAATGCAATTTAAATTTCAGGATATGCCTCTTCGAATGAATACCACTTTACCTTCTTAATTAGTAGTAATAATTGGTGTAAGATTACTTCAAAGTTGAGCCTTCGCGCGTCATCTGGAAATCGCGCCTTCGAAATCGACTGTTTTCGTAGTCAATAATTCAATTTGAACAAGTTTTTTTTAATAGACTTTAAATAAAAATATATGATAATTACGATGATTGAAGTCAAAAGAAGCTAAAAAAATAAATTATGTGACCAAAATCACTTCAAAATCTCCCAAGTTCTCGATTTACGTATGAAAAATGCAACAACGCTCTTAAAGTACCTACGTACCGTCAAATGGGGTTACTTTGATACTACTGGTTTACTTTGCTATCAACTTTCGACTAGGAAAAACTAATTTTAATCGTTGTGTGAATAAGGTTTTGTTGGTGTACTGCTGGAAAAAAAAATTTTGGCGTCTCCAAAAATCTATACCACTTACCTACTTTCCTATAGATTTTTTCATAATTATCAAAGTAATCCCGTAGTGTCAAAGAAACCCCATTTTACCGTAGGTACTTATTGATTGCTTCCTAAAAAGCTAACATGACGTCTTGAATGCAACTGTTGACCCCGAAAAAGTTCTAATTATTATAATAATCAACACTGTTGAGTCATACCTACATCAACAGCATTTTAGCATCAAAATAGATAACCCCAAAGACCTCTTTTCTAGATTACAAAAACAAAAATGGATACCTAGATCAAAGACCAACATAGTCTCTGAATTAGCCAACCAAAGTGAACGAAGATTAAAAATAAGTTCACCGAGAAGAACTTTACTAAGAGGTATAGATAATTGTTAGCTTTAATTAAATGAAGACATGCTGAGATGTCGTGTTCTAGATTCAGAATATGTCCTCTAATTAGGGCAATCAAGCAGCCACCGCAGGTGTGGTCTGGTATAGAATTTATAGCATCCTTAGAAGTCATCGAATGAAGGCAAATGGCTAGAGGAAATGAGAGTAATTGAATTAACTGGACATGTATAAGACGCCAATAATAGTTCCACTATATTATTATAACACTTTCCTTTTGCGTCCCTCTTGCGTTTTACTACTTAAATGATAGAATGTTCCCGTGTGAATTTAGTGATGCTACGTTCAGCAGAATAGGTGTTGTCTAAAACAAACAAATTTTTCGCTTAGTCCACTTCGATCGATGAGAAATTGGAGACTCATGTAGACTGGCATTACAGTGCATAATTTTCAGCCTCTATACAGGTTTATTGGTAAAACACCAGCAACCTCCTAAGGGGTCAAATCAGCTGTTCCCTATATTTTGACGAGTTTGATGTAGATAAATGTACTGAACAGCTGATTTTTTTTTCGCGAATTCAGGTTTGGTCCCATAGTAAAAGTTGTTCATAATGATGAGTGCAATGACCCCTTAAGAGGTTGCTGGTGTTTTACCAATAACCCTGTATACATTAGGCCTCATTACGGAGACCGGGGCGTCGAGCGGCGCGGTGCGCAGCGCGGCCCGCACCAGTGTTGCCGTACGAAGAAAAAAATATGCACTAAACCCATATCAAAATTGCGCTATATTTAACGAAAATCCGGTTTCTAAAATCCACTAAATTCCGCTAAGATTTTTTTATGAATTTTAATGATGAATGAATGAATTTTTATGCGTTTTGTTCTGCGGTATTGAAAATTCATCGCCGTATGATCGCTATTTAGTGCTAGATTAAGTGCTAGTTGCCGTATGTTAGATTTCAGTGCTCTAATTATGAATATAGTTCTAGATCTAGCACCGAGTAAAGTGCTGAGTTGGGAACACTGCCGGTCGGCGTTTGTTTGAGGGGCAGCTTGCATAATTGCCTTTTTTGTTTAGCGAGCAACACAACTGCACATCTGTGCTTTTTTGATCCTTTTAACTATTTCTTTTAGTTTCATATTTCACATTTTGGCCTCGAAAAAGAGCGGGAGACAAAATATTTAACGCATCCGCTACCTTTTTAAATCACATATTGGGTTGCCAACTAATGTTAAATTTTCCACAAGATTCCACTACTTAAATGTTTTTTAGCGCTTAGTTATGAAAAAAAAAACCGGTCAAGAGCGAGTGGGACTCGCGCACCGAGGGTTCCGTTCCGATTTCTAAAAAAGTGTGCTATTTAGAGACATCGTTTTATTTTCCTGTAATCTTTAGATAAACTTCTATCAAATAGAATAATTTCAGATTTTTCGCTTTGCAAACTTCGGAGATAGGGGGGGAACGGTATTTTTTTTACATTTTTCATCAAAAGTCGAAAACCAAGCGGCCTAAAAAAAAGAAAAATATGTTGTTCTACAACATATTTTGCAAACAGCGCTCTTTCATATGATACCCCACATGCCCTAGTAGCCCCACTTTTAATTTTTAAGACCCCCTTTCAGTCCCTGTTGCAAAAAAATATAAATATTTTTATTTCTTTCTTATTTGCAAAATAGTTGGGTAAACGTAATCTAAAACTGTTCCAAATTTCAAGTTGATAGCATTAGTAGTTCTTGAGATATCCAGCTGTGACAGACAGACAGACAGACAGACTGAGTCACACCATAAGGATTCCTTTTTTACCATTTTGGTACGGAACCCTAAAAAGCGCTATAGACCCTATAATTGCACTAGATCTGGCGCCAAATGCGCTAAAACGGCAACACTGGCCCGCACTAAATTCAAACATAGGGCGTTCTATGAGAGCGTTTACGAAGAAGCGGATTTCTTACACTTGACGGCCCGCAGCCCGCACCGCGCTCCGCGCCGCGCGACGCCCCGCGTCTCGGTAAATGAGCCCTTAGACCGCATTGAAGTTAGTACACGGCTACACATCAAGCTATACATTTCCAGTTTACACAGACCTCTCGTTGTAAGGAAATCCTATAAAATGCGAGATCAGCTTATACTGGAAATGTGTAGCTTGATCTGTAGCCGTGCGTACAACAACAGATTGGACGTGACACTCATCATTGGATGAATATGGGTTGAAGAACTAGAGATTTAGGTGATTTCTTTTTCTACTAACAAATGCCATTTAACTCCGTCCTCAGGATCGACGGCGAGGAAGTCCGGCTGATGCTATGGGACACAGCAGGGCAGGAGGAGTTCGACGCCATCACGAAGGCGTACTACCGCGGCGCACATGCATGTGTTCTCGCCTTCAGCACCACAGACCGCGACTCGTTCCTCTCGCTACACTCGTGGAAACTTAAGGTGACTATCTTTTTAAACTTCGAAGCAAAATTATAGCTGACCACCTGTGAGTGAAGCGTAGGACACGCTGAGAACGAAGCGAAACGAAGCTAAGTTCGTTTAGCTTCGCTCATGTAGATACCGCGTCTAACATACTTCGGTTTGAGCGAAGCTTAACGAACTTAACTTCGTTTAGCTTTTTTCCTCGTCTGTTCATACTTGAGTTCACACCGCGTAGGTACTAAGCGAAACGAAAACGGAAATATGAAAAGACACGGAAGAGGAAAGAACTTAGCTTCGATACCAGTGTGGCCTGCGTTTAGACGTAACCATCCTAGCCATTTAGCCTTCGGTCTCGTCCAGTTGCAAGAAGTTGCACCTGCAAAGATCATCGCTCCACCGTTGTCAGAATCATGAAATGCGCACATACACACGGGTATATATATTTATGAACTTTGCGAGATGTTTATTAAACTTCTAAAATGGTTAAGCAAAGGCTGAACGGATTCAAGCACTCTATACGGCCATAGCAGTCATAACAATAAAACTTCTCTTGGGTCTTGTTCAGTGTAGGTACCTACTTACTCGAAAGGTTTATTATAAATCAATCAATCTGCCTAGCCTTTTCCCAGCTATGTTGGGGTCGGCTTCCGCGAAAGGTTTATTATAAACTAGCTTTTCCCGCAGCTTCGCCCGCGTGGATGTTTCAAGTCTATTAACTCAAGGAATAAGATTTTTCATACAAACTTTGGACCTCTGTTTCACCCCTTTTTTTGAAAAATCCTTTCTTAGTGCACCCCTACCCCTCATAAGGAATCTACGTGCCAAATTTGGAATCTCTAGAGTCTAGACCAAGCGGTTTGGGCTGTGCGTTGATACATCAATCAATCACTTTTGCTTTTTATGTATATACCTATGATAGATAGATAGATATATACCCAAATTGTTGGTAGGTGTGTACATAATCTTTCATCCTCTTGATTTCTACCACCTTCCTGATTGGAGAATCGTTATCATTAGTGTTTACAGAGTTCATTCAAACTTAGATTACTTAGGTACCTATTTATAAACTTAATCGTCAGATATTGCGCATTTACTTAGTTACGATCGTATCATAATTTGTTTTCGGAAACATTTCACAAAGCTGTTACGAAAAATGCTCGGCCAGAAATGCAAAAATAACCATGAACCTATATTTTAACAAATATGTAGGTAAGTACCTAAATAGTTCGTAAAACATTCAATAAGTTTTAAAATGAGACCAAAGACCCTCTATAAAGTTCCGCAGTAAAACCACTTTGGACCAGCAATTTAATGCTAATCGAATCGCAACATCTTCCATAGTTCGAAGAGATTTGATTTCACTGCTTGTGCAAGTAATAAACACGTAAATAGGACCGCACCTATAACCGAGAGCATTTGGCAAATGCAGATAAGTTTAAACTACTCACACTACTTCAACTACTTGTACCTTAATACTTACTCGCTCATTGGTCATTGGCCGCATTTGACCCTGTTAACGATTGAACTAACTTGTACATACATTCATATTAATGTTTCTCGTTCTGGTTATTAGAGAGATCACTTTTTGCGCCATTTTTATTGAGACCAAGTCACGAGCAGCTAAGAAAATGTTCACATTTAAAACATAACTTGTAACGTTGGTGGTTTATTAGAAACACAGCATTTATAAATAGCATAAAAAGCGGTCTATCCGAACATAAATCTTTTAAAACATACATTTTAATGCCTAGCTCTTAAAATTCAGTTCCATGTTCCTAGGTATTTTGTTAATTGAAGCAGCACATTAAGATAAGTGAGGTCGTGACTCGCTCACACAGCTGCCCGCATACCGACACGGCTACACTACACTATCTAATACACACAGCTATCAAATAACGCACATCGACTGTTTACATTCCGCCAACTATATTTGGACCGTGCAGTACATTCTACATTCATCTCAAATCTTGTAATCATTACCCAAGATGTACGGGTCTCACGCGTTCGTCCTTACCTTCGTCTATTTACTGTGTGGAGTGAATTCTATCGTACTTGTTAGCAGAGAGTTGACATGTACACAATACTACGCTTCAGGGGAAAATTATGATTTGAACGAGTTGCCGGCACAAATGTATGGAGTGTACTTTTGGCCACCGAACCAGAGGCAACGAGACAGCTGCGAGAATATCAGCTTCAAGAAGTTGACGCAAGAAGATGTGGAAGCGGCTAGCAATGAGTGCAGTAAACTTAGTTTACCGGTGAACGAGACTGTCAAGAAAGCAACATACATCAATAATGCCGGGAAGACAGTCAATTTACTTTACTACGGCGATGCAGAACTGAAGAAAATGTATCGTGGTTGTGAAAAGAATATAGCGAAGTATATATTTAAGAAAGTAAATGATAATTATGTTTTGGGAATCAATTGTTCGGCTGGTGGCAGAGGCATATTGTATGCCAAGTACCTGCCAAGCTCTTCGGAAGTGAAAACCGTCGTGGACAGCATAGAGATAATGAGTGGACGAGAAGGCAGTCCTGACTGTAGTCTTAGCAGTTAATCCTACAAATATTTTATATGTAATTACTTACTACTTATTAAAATGACGTGAACTTCAAAACGAGTTGTTGTTATTAATTCATTTATGACCATGATTTTATCTTCAAGTAATAGGTAATAAATGTGATCATTTAATGTTTTCTTGTGAATTACACAAAATACATAAGTTTTTATTTTACTTTCAGGTGGAGAATGAGTGCGGGGAGATACCGACAATCATAGTTCAAAATAAAATTGATTTAATGGACCAATGCGTCGTCGGACCGTAAGTATTTTTATTATTCTTATGTTTTTATTTTTTTTGCTTTTACCAACTTCCGAGGGTTATGCAGGAGAAAGAGCAGTAATATTCACCACAGTAATAAATTGTGCAAGGAAAGAATAGAAAAGGACCGAGTATAGCGCCCTGGGGCACGCTAATTTTTATCGAAGACATTGAAGTTGCCTGCCTGTCTTTTTACGTTTTACTTTCAGTTCCAAGGTTTTCCTATTTCAGCTTATTTTGCTTTAATCTGAACCTGATTATTGACTGAGCATTGATTAATGTAGATTGTGACTTACACTTATCGAAACCCTTAGATAAGTCGCAGCTTCGACTGTAAACCATTGAATTTTGAACTGACTTGGGTTTCTCCGCTGCACATTATCCAAACTTAGATTTTACTTAGAACAATGTTTATTTATAAGCAAAATGACAGCAGTGATTTGTTTTAGCTCCTGTAAATGACATTGCGTAAACCCTACCAAGGCTCTAAACCTACTAATAATATATGATGAACATTAACTTTCCAGAGACGAAGCAGAGCTAGTAGCGCGTGCGCTGGGCTGCCGACTGATGCGGGCGTCGGTCAAGGAAGACGTGAACGTGGGGGCGGTTTACAGGGCGTTAGCAGCACGATGCCTGTCCGACATGCGGCGAGACGACGCAGATGCAATGCCGCCGTGCCAAGCACCCGTTATAGGTAAGGATCTTCTTCGACTCATTATTAGGTACCCAGTAGGTAATAGACAACTCCAGGCTAGTCTTGCCTAGGGGTATCGTATTACTTAGTAACTAGGTTCTGGAGGGCAGATAGGGAGTCGCTCCATGTAAAATACTGGTATTCAGCTGCATCGTTTGAAAATATTTCACATTCTGAAAACGCTCCTCAATTATTGGATGCGGATAATTATCATCAATACGATAGGGTGCACCAATTCAGTACAAAAAAAATATACTACTGAAACAGGAAACAATCACGATAGTAAATGAAATAGATGTGACACACTACTTGCTCTAAATGAAATCAATTTTAGGATGCCATAAAGATGAAAAGAGTGCTATACCTATCTCTGAAACACTTCTTCGATTTCTGTGTTAAGCCATCCTTGCGGACGGCGAGCAGTGGGTAGCTCGCCATAAGGACTAGCCCCGGGTCGACGGCGCGTTGTGTTCCACGCGCGCCTCAAAGTGATGTCAGCAGTGATGGGGTCCGATATTGGCACATGCCGCTGGTGTCGTGGGTTGTTCAAAAGTGATACCGTGGCCCTGGCATAGCCAACTGAAGGAAAACGGGCGGGTTTTAGTCAGTAAAAGTCTGACACGACCTTCCGCTCCACCCAGAGCGAGAGAAGTCATTTGGTGATTTTCCATCAGTCATGTTTACTAATCAAAACAAAACTGTTTCCAGGAACATTTACAAATCACAACAGCAATGGCACAATCCTGCTGCGGCCGACGAAGCACCGGCCGGGTGGCAAGAAGAAGAACGTGCTGAGAAACGCTTGCAGACTACTGTGATGTTAACACAAGCCTGTGTAACTGCTCAAATTTTAACTTAATACTCTTCAACCGCGGAGTTTCAAGAGAACATAAAATGGAATTGACCTGGAGCTAAATTAAACGGTCGAAAGTACCTTAGAATTTATTGCCTATTAATAGGCATCTATAGAGTGTTTTCACACAAAAATACAATATGAATTCGTAATTTTAACTTTGAAGACAGTAGGTACCTATCGAAAGATTATGGGACAGCACCTAAATACTAGAGCCGACCAAAACTAAACGAATTAAAGATATATCTACCTACTATTAGGTATTGCTGGTTCATCTTTCAAGTGCAATAGCCCTGCCCTAAAACTAAGTAATTCCCTGAAAACTACCGACCCTAGTTTTAGTCGATTAAGAAAGCTGTTTAGTCATATTTTAATGTTTTTAGTTAGTTGATATTAAAATAACAAAGCTATGTAAATATTTTGTACCTATCTAACTATTCATTTTATAAAAAAATAAATTATTTGCAAATATTGTGATTTGTTTTATTATTACACAAACATAATAAAATTCACAGCTGCTACCTGCAACAGCTAATAGCTGCAGGTAACTAAAACTGAGTTTTAATAAAGGCTATTATTATATCTTTCTGTCTATCCAGCATAAACTAGGCACAGCCAGGCCAGGCGCACTCAGATTTTAGGTATGAAGCTACAAGTACGCGGCGGTCTCAACTTGTCGAGCTTATTCAGTGTGGGCTGCCGCGCAACGGCCGGTTCGCACGTTAGTTCGATACTCACTCATGCGCCGCGTCGTAAATGAAAATAACCACAGATTTAGAGTAGGCTAGCTAGATACCGCATGTTCATTAGATAGTATGAAAACCGAGCGTGTCATCTTTTTGGGGTTCCGTACCAAAATGGTAAAAAAGGAACCCTTATGGTGTGACTCAGTCTGTCTGTCTGTCTGTCACAGCTGGATATCTCAAGAACTACTAATGCTATCAACTTGAAATTTGGAACAGTTTTAGATGACGTTTGCCCAACTATTTTACAAATAAGAAAGAAACAATAATACATATGTTTTTTTTAGACCGAGATCAAGGAGATTGGGATAAATTGAACATAGTATTGAAAGGTTAACGCAGTCGCGACAGGGCAGTGGTGGCCTAGTGGAGAGCAGTGGTGGCCCAGTGGTAATGGCCCCGACTAAGAGTTGTAGGTCGTGGGTTCAAACCCGGGCTACTTTGTGTAATTTCTAATTATCATCACCACTGCTCTCAAAACGGTGAACACGGAAAACAGACATGTCCTAAAACCAAAAAAATCTAAGACATGTGACATCCACCAACCCGCACTGGGCCCACAGAGAGAGGAGGCCTGTGTCCCAGCAGTGGGAACGTTACAGGCTGCTTATGCTTATGCTAACGCAGGCGTCCTTACAATCAATCAATCAACTTTATTTTTCTCACCACAATATACATAAATTATTTTTTTTTACATTTGTCAGATTCGACAATGATACATAATTCCAGTATTTACGTATATATTGTGGGAGACTGGTGCCTAAGCTAGGCTCATGGCCTGTGTTTCAGGACACCAGGATCTTTCACCAGATTTTTACATTTTCATTTTAAAAATTATGTAGGTACTAAGCGCGCCGACAATGTAAAAAGGGACCTTTTAAAATATTTAATTTTGATTAATATCTAGGTTAAGTATGCGAGACTAATGTTAGTAGATGTGTAGTAGGTATGGGTGACTGTGTGGGTGACACAATATGCAAAATTGTACTTACCTCATACTACAAGTCCCGTAGGTACCTCTGGACAATGTGGTTACGCTTCGAGGCGGTCGCTCCCTAGATGCTTTTTATCGAGTAGAGTTGGTCCACTCTCAATTTTCCTCGCAACTGCTTCCTTCTAGCACACGATAGCCTCGCAGAAAGGCTTGTTGCCAGCCCACTATTCTTAGGAACTCATTTCCTATGTGTCTGAAAATACTCAGTATTAATCAATCTGCCGCCTAGCCTTTTTCCAACTAAGTTGGGGTCCGCTTCCAGTCTAACCGGATGCAGCTGAATACCGATATTTTACCGACCGACTGCCTATCTGACCTCCACAACCCAGTAACTGGTAATCGATACCCCTTGGTAAGACTGGTTGTCAGACTTTCGGGCTTCTGACGACCCGTAACGACTGTCAAAGTCCCACGAATGACAGCCGGGACCAACGGCTTAACGTGCTTTCCGAAGCACGGAGGAGTCTCGGTATATAAAGATGGTCACGCATCTATGGACCCACCCCGGCAAGCGTAGCTTAACCCGATGGATCGACTCGTGCGGCTATATGAAAATACTCAGTATAAACAAGGTCCCATTAAACTAGATGGAAAAATTTTCATAGGGTGTTCTACCCATGAATATGAACAATTTTTACTATGGGACCAAACCTGAAATCGCGAAAAAAAAAATCAGCTGCTCCCTACATTCAGACGAGTTTGGTGTAAATAAATGTACTGAACAGCTGATTTTTTTTTCGTGAAAGTTGTTCATATTCATGGGTAGAACATCCTGTGAAAATTTGTCAATCTATTTTAATGGGACCTTATAATGTTTTTATGGTAACACTTTATAATTTTCAGGTCTCCAGTTTGATGTTAGTTCAGCCAGTTTTGACAGAATATAATACAAGCACTTATAAGTTTCCGACGCATCATAATATATGTAAAAACAGAGCAGTCAGTTTGCACTTGGAATTTATGCCAATGGAAATTGACTCTTAGTAAGACGTGACCAGGTTTTAAATTAAACACAGCAAATAAGATTATACATTATGGTATGTATTTAAAACGACGCCGTTAAAACAATTTAAAGACCTAACTGTTCAATAAAATGCTAATTCACAAAAAATGCAATTAAAAATACAAGATACTGTTTCAATACCTTTCTTATGACATTTTATAGAATACAGGATGAATCTGACTATTAACAATCGTGTTTTAGGCACTAGTAAGCGAAAAAAAAAGTCCCATAACATTAACTATTTAAGCAGCAAAACAAATTTTAAACATGATAATAATACTTCACCCTGTATTTCAAATGTTAACAAACATCAGGCAATCAAATAACGATTTATTTTCATAAATGTATGAGCGCCTTTACATGGTAGAGAGATCCTCAGAATAAGGCTAAACGTCTATTTCTAACGGCTAAGGCCCGGCGCACACCGCTGGAAGCGCGGCGGAGCGCAGTTGAAGACAACAATTTAATATAAACCTTAACTACCTTGACATACGGTCGCGCGCATGCTCTTGTAGTAGCTTGAGGGCGCTCCGAGCACCGCGTGCAAATTTATTCTTATATTGACCGTATGTCAAGGTAGTTAAGATTTATATTAAATTGCTGTCTTCAACTGCGCTCAGCCGCGCTTCCAGCGGTGTGCGCCGGGCCCCGTATATAGAAATGCTACTTCAGTACGTCCCCTCAGCGATAGTCATTTCCAGGCGTTAAACACACGTAAATAGTAATTCCTCGTAAATGCTACTGAATACTAGCATTTACGTGTTTAACGCCTGGAAATGCACTAACTCTAGGTATTCGTCTCCGCCTGAGGGGACGTACTGAATTAGCATTTCTATATACGCCGCCCGGCCTAACATGCTAGCCGCGCATTTGTGGCCAACGGCCATGGTATAACATTAGTAGTGTACACTCACCTCAAGCTGACTTAACAAGCTAATCGTAACTAAATAAAGACATACAGGTTGTACTTACATTATAGTACTATACGTTACAGTTATTGTACTCGGCAATAAATATGACACACCATCGAAGCGAAATGAAGCTAAGACTTCGTTCAGCTTTCTTCCGCGACTTTTCATACTTCGGTTCACACCGCGTACTAAGCGAAACGAAAACGGGACTATGACAAGACACGGAGGAAAGCTAAACGAACTTAGCTTCGTTTCCAGGCCTACGCTTTAGTAAGAGACTGTCATCTTTAGGGGTCGTCCTTAAATCACGTGAGGTTCGAACAGGGAGGAGGTTAGAAAAAATCACGATTATTCACAAAGGGGAATGGACAATCACGTGTTCGTTCGTGGGACGAAAAAATGTGTGACTTGTAAAATAACAGTCAATACCAACCAAATTTTCAACTTTATTAATATTTATGGTTTTTCAGAATCTAATCTTATGATATTTTTTATTAAAACAGATTCGAAAAATATCTGGGGGCCTAAAACGGCCACATTAAGCAATTCCTCTAAAAGCGATTAATTTTCTGAATTCCCAGCAATTTATTATAGTTGTGCTATTTGACGTATTTGACAATAAACCTTCAATAAAGCAATTCATAATTTGTGGACCATTTTATGAATCCTCATACCAAACTGTCAAACAGATGAATTGCGTGCTATGAATTGTACGCAGATAAATTATGAATTGTCAGTTTGTGACCGTTTTACGATTTCAAATATGAGTCATAATACCTATTTTCCTATTATGACTCTGTCAAAGTGGCCGTTTTAGCCCCCCTAAACTTTTCAATAGTAAAAAGAGGGGGGTATAGAAGTGGGATAGAAACCTCACATGATTAAAGGATGCTCCCTTACAAAAACCCAAACCAAAAACTCAATGTGCCATATTTACGGTACAGTACGATCATTGGAAATTGGCGATCTCAAGCACTCATACATGTACACAACATATCAACAATTTTCTTCACAACTTACCAAATAATGTGATGATTTACAAATATAAAACCAATACAAAAGTAATAAAGTACAATTTTAATTAATTATATCTTGATGAAAGGCATTACGTATCTATGGTGATTCGATGTAGGTAGTATATTCGACATTGTAATTACCACTCTAAGGTTGTATCACTTGCACGTTAAAAACATCGAAGGTCTATTTTTGCTCTGAGACCAATGCAATGTGACAGATACGTATCAGAAAGGTGGAGTCAAATTTAAGGGTGTGGTACAGACCATCAAACCGAACAACTTTCTACATTGGACCAACATCGTAATCGAGGAAAAAATATCAGCTGTACAAAACTTCAATACCTACTCGACAAAAAAGGTATGGGACGGCTGATAATTTTTTCTCAATTACGATGTTGGTCACATGGACTGAGAAAGTTGATCAGTTTGATGGTCTGTACCACACCCTTCAGTTTGACTACACCTTATAAAGATACCAAATAAAGATTCCAAGACACAGACTTCCGAAATTAAAGTTATTCCATAATTGTGAGAACTTCATTCTTTTTGAAGTCGGTTTATTTTTTTTAATTACTTTTTATTAGACTCAAAGATCTCTTCAGCAATTACGATGTCGACTATTCCTGCTGGGTGATAATAATTGACAATATATTTTACATACATATGAATATTCTTTGTTCTTTTTTACTCTCTAATGAATAGGGGAGGAGCCAAAGATGGGTGAAGATTATAGCTTATAGAAATCGGATAATCGGGCTTATTTACCTAAAGTTAATTTTTTGCTAAGAAATTTTGGAAGCAGTTTCTTATTTTTTTTCTCTTCGAGAGAGATCCAGAAAAGAAAAGATCGAGATTCCAGAAAATCCGGGAACACACAACTAATCGGATCCAATGACATGGTATGGAAACGACTTCTAAAATATGTGGTTTTATTTATTCAATAAAATACTGGGAAACCAGGATCACATAAATAGTCAAAAAGTAATAAATTTATCAATTCCGGAATCACGAGATTTTTACGATCGATACAAAAGTGCATTCCATATTAGCCAAGATCTGAACTTAAGTAAATAATTATACATTCGATTCTATAATCAGAACCCTAAAGTCGATCCCGGAATCCCGTGATTTATTCGATACGAAAGTGCAATCCATAATAGCCAAAATCTCAACTTTAGGTAAATATGAAATATCTAGTTATGACGCATAGTGCGCGCACTAGGTTGGGACAAGACAGTTTTACAGAAAGTAGAGTAGAGTAGACAACAATACTGACTGTTTATTAAATGAGGCGATAGTTTTTAACATCTATATATAAAATCTATGAATTTAAATACATAATTGAGCATAGGTTTTTTTTGATGAAGTAAGTACAATATAATATCCTTAAAGTAATAGAATATTTAATTTTTTAGAACATTAGACTTGTTTTTTTGTGGTGTAAATTTGGAAAATAAAAATATAGCAAGTAAGGATGAAACATATTATTTTAATGATGAATAAATATTAATTTTGGTTTGACACTAGATTCAAAGAGGCATGATATAAATAAATAGGAAATGTAACGTAAAAAAACATAACAAATCGACATGAAATTATACAAAAATCTAAGATCACCAGTGAAATTTTACACTCACTAACCTACATTATTTAAAAGTATACATAAAAAGACTTACGATAAACAAGCAAACACGAAAATAAGTAATTTCTGCACAATTTTTTCTACTATTCTCTGAAAGAGTAAAAGAGCCTCTTATTACAAATGCCAGATGAAACATGCAAGCGTAAAGCACACGCCACACGGGAACGAAGGAAAACGAAGCTAAGTTCGTTTAACTTTCCTCTGCGTCTTTTCATATTTCCGTTTTCGTTTCGCTTAGTACGCGGTGTGAACCAAAGTATAGACGTAGAAGAAAGCTAAACAAACTTAACTTCGTTTCGTTTCGTTCCCAATGTGGCGTGAGCTTTACACGAGCGACGTAGTGTTTATCTATGTAACCATTGTACAATCAACAGAAGAGTTTGGTTTACAGGCAAGAAATACACATTTGCCAATTTTTTTTTACAAATTTCGTGTTAAGTGATCGGCCGTCAGTTGTTTCGGTCAACCACAGCACCTGACACGAGGTTTGACAGCGTGTTAATGTTTGTGTAACTGGATTAGGGCGAAATTCAAATTGAATTTGGCGGGCTACCTTAGTGCATGCCCCTTAATAAAGCAGTTTTCGTAACTGCCTGTACATGTATCTCTTTTGTTCACAGTACTTCGTAGAGTATTTCATAACTCGATTTAAAAAATAATCTGGATTTACTGTTATCTAAACTAAGGGTCCATTGAAGAACGAAACAACTTCAAGGAATGGAATTATATTTAATAAAAAAAAAAAAAACAAAATTAACTAGTAATTATACACATAGATTATCACATTTATCAAAGCTTTTTGAAACTGCAGGGCCTAAATGAGTGAGGTGCCTATTTTTTTAATGAAAATATTAACATTATCCTGTCTTTGTCATTCAGTTTAGAATAAAATGAGACAGTAATATTCATAAGAGCTCAACGCTTATTGAAACAAATAGAATATTGTATAACTTGAGATTTTTTATAACATCACGTGCTTTTTGACTTTTGCCCAGTATGGGTTTTAGCTTTCAATTTAATAGGTGACTGGATGAATACGAATCAAAGGGAAACATAAATAAATACTCGGAAAATTATAATTAAAAACAAACCATATTTTCTTCATAAATGCAAGACTAGATCAAAATTTTAATGTGATTTTTCTTTTAATACGTGAAGTTCATGAACTTCTAAGTTATGTCGCGCGCCCTGATGCAATTTGATACGACTGTCATGTCGTACTAAGCGGTAATATGTTGCTGGTTACGTATGAAAGAACTTGGAAGTCAAGCGAATAATATTACTTGTAATAGGGATGACACAGGGGTAAAAAAAATATATACCGGATGACTTTTTTTACCGTCTCGAAAAAAATTGGGTATATTAGGTGAACAGAGTAGAAGTCTATGCCATAGCTAGTTTTTTTTTTTTTTTAATAGCGACAGAAAAAATTATCTAAGTACCAATAAATAGAACAAATTCGATGTAAACTTTTCATTTTTGTACCAGAAAAACAGAAATTTTGAAAAAAAATAATACATCGTTTAAAAATATCGAAATTCAAATCATATGCAGTTTGCATATGATTTGAATTTTTGTTTTTTTTATTTATTTTTTTAAAGTTAGGTATGCCATAGCCTTCTACTCCGATCACCTAATATACCTATTTTTTTTTCGAGACGGTAAAAAAAGTCATCCGGTAGGTATATTTCTTCCTTCAGTCAGATAATTAATAAAAAAATATTAGACAAATACTTTTTGCTTTATCATATTAATGAAAAATTACTTAGATAAGACGCATTAAAATTAAATTTGGGGAGTGGGGGCTCGCTACGTCACGATTATAACAAACTACGTATAAAATCTAGCAAGGAGTGACGTCATGCCACATTTTAACTCTACGTATCGCCGTTAACTTTTGATTGCGTAAAAAAAGAAAAAATACGTGACAAACTAAATGTCGGACAAAAAAAATACTATCATCATCCCTATTAATCACAGGTAACTTTGATACGATTACTAACTTCCTACTAAGATTTAAATTATAATTTTCCTGATACAGCTATCGTGATGTAAACCAAGAGTCCAAGCGGGAAATGATACCTACACTAAAATCACGTTGAACCATACGACATACAATTTAACATTCACAGTCTTCCGTTACAATAACAACATACAACATACAGATAGCGCGCGAGTTGAATGCAGAGCTTAGGAATGCGGTAGTGCTGTGACCTAATTATAATTAGCACTACACTGCAGGCGCGTGAGGTGGGGCGTGCGGATAGCGGGGCGCTCTTTACCTCAGACCCCGACTGCATTCAACTCGCGCGCTATCTGTACGCACAATAGGCACCGCGTCTCCAGCACCCTAATTGCGTAACACACTCAATCACAGTCCATTGGCTGAAAAATTCAGCAGCTTTTCAACGTAAATAACGCATAGATGTTGAACTATCAAAATTAATGGGGTTGCCATTTGTACACACGGCTAAATATCAAGCTATACATTTCCAGCTTATGCTGTTCTCGCATTGTATAGGATTTCCGTACAATGAGAGGTCAGCTTATACTGGAAATGTATAGCTGGATATTTAGCCATGTGTACTATCGACAAAACGGACGCCTTTACACCTTAAAGTTGCTTTTTGTATACACTGATTCATTGAAGAAACCCTGCCCGATATGATCCTTTGTTTTACTTTGTCATAAGTACAACTGCATCTTTTAAGCAAAATTGTTTCAATATTGGAAAGGCGTACGGATGCCGTTACACCTTAAAGTTGCTTTTTGTATACACTCGATTCATTGAAGATACCCTGCCCGATATGTTCCTTTGTTTTACTTTGTCATAATTACAAGCAGCTTGCAATCAAAATTGGAAAGGCCTGGTGTTTGTCGATGGTAAGTGTGTTACGCAATTATCCTGCAGGCACAGTTCAAATAAACGAGAATCTGGCGGTGCAGGTCTTAGCAAATAACAAGTACTCTGTCAAGCAGAGTTTGACTCACGAGCAAGTGGTAACATTTAACTTAGCAATGTAAACTAGGAGGCCTTGGAGACGTTTCTTGACTCGTTTCTGGTCGTCGAGTGTGCAGCCCAAGATGGCGGATTCAAAGTTCTTGTCGGTACCTGTGGAAGGGTCTGGCTGCGACGTGCACGCGTTCATGAACGTTTGACAGCGCGTGTACGCGCTTACTGCGTCGTCGTGTACCGAAATCACCAGCTGGGTTATGTACATGTTTACCTGGAATTAGAAGTGTGTGTTGGTTAGTAATTTGAAATGAAGTTGTAAAAGTCAATCTGCTTAGTCTTATCCCAGCAATGTTGGGGTCGGCTACCAGTCTTAACCGAATGCAGCTGAATACCAGTCTTTTATATGGAGCGACTGCCTATCTGACCCCCACAACCCAATTACGGGGTAAAACGGTACCCCTTTGTAAGACTGGTTGTCAGACTATCGGGCTTCTGACGACCCGTAACGACTGCCAAAGATCCACGAATGACAGCCGGGACCAACAGCTTAACATGCTTTCCGAGGCACCGAGGGGTCTCGGTGTTATTTTCTTATCAGGTTATACTGTCTGGTTGGCGAAGTCTTCCATTCAGTCTTTCTGTTTAAACAGGCGTTTGATGTAGCTAGTCTATTTTCAAAGAAAGACCATCATTTATGTCTTTGTTGTAAGTCTAACTGGAGAATGGTATGGATGTCAAAGGTCGGTTCAACTAGCGGCCTGGATGATATTAAATTATAGGTTAGGTTGTAACTGTGACCAGCCATGCGCGAGCCGAATTGGTCGCAGTAATAATCTGGGGCACCCCGACCAAATGGGTTAGAAGTTAGAAATGTCACCAACCGACTACTATTACTTCTACTACTGCTTCCAAAGGCTAGGCTGTTAATTAAGCGGCTAATTAAGCTAGTTACGACATGCCTATTACAACTTTTCTAACAGAATCCTAAGAAAAACCAATTTCATCTATACAACGTGTAATAAAAATCAGCTGTTCAGTACATTTTGACAAATTATGCGAAAATAAATGTACTGAACAGCTAATTTTTTTTCCCAAATTTCAGGTTTGGTCCCATAGTAAAAGATGTTCATAATGATGAATACAATGACCCCTTAAGAGGTTTTGCGCATTTAACGTTACACGTTGTAGTGACCTGCGTCTATGGAGCGGAAAACTATGTTATCTATAGGTAACATACATACTTAGAATAAAATAGTACCGAAGTCAAAACTGTACATCGAATATTTTTGAAAAAGTAATTAATTGTATGAGTCTGATGCCGAAAATATAGTTTTTTTAGAATTTTTGTCAATTTGTCTGATTGTCTGAATGTATGTTGCGGATTGGCACAAAAACGGATGAACGGAATTGTATGAAAATTGGCACTCAGATAGTTTATATCCTGTTTATACACATAGGGTACCTACTTTTAATCCCGGTAGTAGGTACGTTCCCGTGGGATATTTTCCGACATCCACGCGGGCGAAACCGCGGGCAAAAGCAAGTAAATAATAAAACGGCAATAACATGGCATTGCAAATATTTTATAACATTGTACTTAATTAAACTCGACTTGGAAAAATGCAAAGAGCCTTCACATTACGGGTTGTAGCTAATTATAAAAGTTATTTCTGGCCCGCATAAAGCGGTTATTGTATGAAAGTATCGGAATGAAAGAACAGTAAATTGTATAAGTTGGTCATTGTGGTCATAGAAATATAAAAAGCATATATATGGTGGTCAAGTTGGGGCGTCTATTAATTACGCGAGGCGATTTTGGCGATATTTCGACACACCCTCTTCCCTTGGTGAGATATGGCACGACCCCTACTCCTTCCCCCTTGTTCTCGCGTGAGATTTTTCAAAATGCGTATTTTTAGTGTAAATACGTTAATTTGAGCTCGATTGCGTTGGATTTATTTAAATAAACATAATTTGCTTAAGTACTTCATTTTGTAATAGGTATTCAATTTGTGATGCTATGTAGGTTTTATTTACGCAGCGGCCAAATAAGCTGACGCCAATGTGCGCTTTTATAATTTCTAACGACACACACGGCTACATATCAAGCTATGCATTTCCAGTATAAGCTGATCTCGAATTGTATATGGTTTCCGTCATAAATAAGAGGTCAGCTTATACTGGAAATGTATAGATTGATGTATACGTCCACGTCCATAAAATGTTTAGAAAATAGAAATACGTGCATGTTATTAATAAATATAACATTATCGTAAACGGACATTAAAAGGGCCTTCATATATTTCCACACATTTAACTTCCCTGTGCTATCGTGTCGCCGACGGACGTCCATGATAATAATAACATCGTCACGTAATCACGTTAGAAATTATAAAAGTGCACAATAGCTGCCCAAATAAAAATAAAATTCGAATAAATTAAACAAGACCATTTATTCTGATTATGATCGATCATAATTTATTCGAATTTTAATTTTATTTGAAAGTTAATTTGACATTGAGAAAAAAATATATGTACTTAATAAATATTGATATTGGGAAAATTTCTAATATAGATATAATGTCTTGCCCCTGCCATCACTACTTCAAACTTTCCCAGGGCAAGTATCGATCCCGTGACCATCACCACAGAAACCCATATCCTAACCTTCTGAGCCATCACAATATCACTAGACTCCCTAATTACGTAACACATTATCAATCGGAATTTGAATCATTTTGAAATAAATTGCTAATCCATTGCTTCATATGTTCCAAAAATTTGTCTACTCGACAACGTAAATAACGCAATGAATGTTGTTGAACTGTCAAAATGAAACCGATTCCGATTGATGATGTGTTACGCAATTAGGGTGCAGATTAGATCATAATTTATTCGAATTTTATTTTTAATTGAAAGTTATTTTGATATTGGGAATATTCCCAATGTCTTGCTTATGCCATCAGTAGGTAGTAGTAGGTACTACTAACCTACTCCAAACTTTCCCACGGCGAGTATCGATTCGTAACCATCACCACAGAACCCCATATCCTAACTTTCTGCACCATCACAATATCACCTTACGGGGGGCCTACTCCCTAAGCACGAAGCCCGTAGTTTCGGCCGTCGTTACGGGCGTTTCTTACTCCGTATCACCTACGGATGGATGATTGGTTCGGGGCCTAACGAAGTATGAATGACAACATGATTTGTCAGTTATCCCTACTCCCGATATGCTTTTGCCCGTCCGAAAAATTTAACTTTTACACTTGTTTTGATGGATCGTAATGTCAGACGGACGGATGAACGGACGGACGGCAAGACGGACGAACTTAGGGAGTAGGCCCCCAGGTCATGCAAATTACAAATCGTAAGTGCGATGGCATGTAGCTATAATATCTAGTAAACAATGGTGCGTCGTGTGAAGAGGACATCGCACTCATACTAATGTATTAGTACCTATTACGTCATCGTTGTTTTTGTTGTCACTGTTTTTACGTTACACAAATAGGCACAGAATGTTTACTGTGTAGATAGAATAATAATCACACGTGGCTTTTAGCTAGAAATAATCGTTTTTTCTTTGGAGTCGTCTGTCGTGCTGCATGAAAAAAAAACCGGCCAACGTCGGACCACGCACAATGAAGGGTTCCGTAGTTGAAAAGAATTTGTCCCAAAAACAAACGTACATAACATTGTAATCCCAGCAATTTTTTTTATGTGATAATTTACAAATTAACTATTTTCGAACGTTTTCCTTTACTTGTACTGTGAGACCTTGCTTCTTGCCAAATCTCATGATTCTAGGACTTATAGGTCAACGGGAAGTATCCTGTAGGTTTTGATTTACTTGCGAGTATTAAAATATGTCGCATCAATGTCCGTATTTTTGTATTGCGTTGATTTAGAAGCTTGAATTCTTTTAGGACTCCGAGGGGCCATAGACCTATATATTTGATATTCATTTCAATTTGATAATTCTAAGCGTTCTAGAAAAAAAGGGTCTTGACAGAATGACAGACGGACAACGAAGTGATCCCATAAGGGTTTCGTTTTTTTTTCTTTTGAGGTACGAAACCCTAAAAACTATCAACGAATGGCGAATATGGCGATAGATAGAAATATTCGCGCATGCGTTACTTTGAAGTGTCTTCTTCGATACTTAAGTTATTTTTAGAAGGCTTCATTATCGCATCTTCTGTCTGTATTCTTCAATGTTTTTATAGCTAATTATGAAGATTACAGTCGATTGAATCAAACAATTCGCTAATTAGGTACACAGATGGTAAGATTCATGTTTAATTGCAAGCTTTTTATTTAGTTGCACCTGTCCCGGTGTCTGTCTGTAATCGAATCTTGAAAGTCTTTGACTCACTTCCCGGTTTTCGATTGAGCTGAAATTTTATGACATGGAACTGATCTGATGATGAAGCCGCAAAGTGGCCATGGGAACGACGCGACTCTATCGAGTTTGGGCTCGTTTGATTCGTCTTGACAAGGACTCAGGGGGCCTACTCCCTAAGCACGAAGCCCGTAATTTCAGCCTTCGTTACGGGCATTTCTTACTCCGTATCACCTACGGATGGATGATTGGTTCGGGGCCCCAACGAAGTATGAATGACAACATGATTTGCCAGTTGTCCCTACTCCCGATGTGTTTTTGCCCGTCCGAAAAATTTAACTTTTAACGGACGGGAAGACGGATGGACTTAGGGAGTACGCCCCCTGGTCCGGTCTGGTCTCTGGATGATGTCCAGACAGAAAAGCTTGCTTTATACATTTTTGTTTTAAATAATTGACTTCTTATTATTTGTAATGGAGCGAATGCTGCATTGACTTTGGAACAACAAAGGCGTCTGGGCACTTGAGGTCAAGGCCCAGCGGAGCTAAAGAAAGCGTGCTGAAGTGTTATACTTAGCTCAGATGCCTTGATAGTTCCACAATGAAGAACAAACTACCTCCTTCCCAGGTTAGATGAGTAGCCTCTAAATATTTGTCAGCAGGGTGAAAAACAGCTGCTCTAATGACAACATACTACAATATCTACAGGGTCAAATTAAATTATCTAGAGAAACTCCGCAGACGTGATAAGTATCGATATCTAAACACGACAAAATAAAAAAACCGGTCAAGAGCGAGTCGGACTCGCGCACCGAGAGTTCGCGTTCCGATACCTGAAAAAGTGTGCTATTTAGAGACATCGTTTTATTTTTCCTGTAATCTTTACATAAACTTCTATCACATAGAATAATTTCAGATTTTTCTCTGCAAACTGCGGAGATAAAGGGGGAACGATATTTTTTTTAACATTTTTCATCAAAAGTCGAAAACTATGTGGCCTAAAAAAAATAAAAAAATGTTTGAGAACATGCAAACAGCGCTGTTTCATATGATACCCCACATGCCTTAATAACCACACTTCAAATTTTAAGACACACTTTTCACTGTCGCAAAAAAAAAAATTCTTTCTTATTTGCAAAATAGTTGGGTAAACGTCATCTAAAAGTGTTCCAAATGTCATGTTGATAGCAGTAGTAGTTCTTGAGATATCCAGCTGTGACAGACAGACAGAACAAACTGACCGAGTCACATCATAAGGGTTCCTTTTTACCATTTTGGTACGGAACCCTAAAAAGAATTGTTTATTTTTTGGGGTCTTTGTCCGCTTGTAGTGCTGTTACTGCAAGTGTGAGTTGATAAAATCTGTTTAATCGTGTTGAGAATGACCTATCACGTCTTTACTCAAAAAATAAACTGATTTTTAAAAGTGATTTTTAATTGACTACACTACCGGCGGCGCGGCGGCGGCGACGGTAGGAGGACCCTAAAAAAACATGATCAAAATTTCTTTTTTGTTTTATCATGTTTAGATATCGATACCCATCACGTCTGCGGAGTTTCGCTAGCTAATTTAATTTGACCCTGCATTTTGCCCAGTAAGCAATATCCTGTGTAGTGAAATCTTCTGGCTGTCATTAGAGGCCTGTATTTAGCGAGGGCTGGTGTTTTTAGGGTTCCGTACCAAAATGGTTAAAAAGGAACCCTTATGGACCACAAGGACCGAAAGGGGAACTTAAAAATTCAAAGTGGGGCTACTAGGGCATGTGAAAGAGCGCTGTTTGCACATTCACAAACTTCTTTTTTTTTATAGGCCGCATAGTTTTCAACTTTTGAGTAAAAATGTTTATTTTATTTATTTATGTATTATTTCCAAAACACAACCTAATACAATTTTGGTTATAGCCACACACGTAAACCTCTCAGGGCTTATCTGTGTGCTGGCAAGCCGCTCATTTAACAAGGATGTTACTGAACTACCGTGATACATAAAACATTTTTATAGTGATCATAACAAATTATTGGTACATATTTTGTGTAAAGAAACTTTTACTACGGTACTTATAACTTTTCGAACTCATTTTATATAACGTTTGCAAGTCCTCTGGAAGTTTATTAAGGAAAAAGGCACTAAATATTCTGAAATCCTCATCCCGTACACGTTACTGCATTTTGGTAGGATGTATTTATTTTTAAGTGGTATCGTTCTCAGAAAGTCAGGTCTTGTTTTTTCGGTTACCAGCTCAGGTCTATTGAATGTAAAAAAAAATACCGTCCCCCCCCTTATCTCCGAAGTTTGCATAGAGAAAAATCTGCAATTGTTTTTCAGTTTTTCAGAAATCATCAACAAAAATTACATATAAATGATGGTACGGAACCATCGGTGCGCGAGTCCGACCCGCACTTGGCCGGTTTTTTTTAGTTCATTTAGCGCTGGCGGTTTTTTCGGTAATAGCAAGTTATAGTATAGTTAAAATCTCGCTGCAGACTTGGTCATAAATCATAATCGGAGTAGGGATGTGCGCTAGTTGCGCGCGCTCAAGGCCATTATCGATAACAGATGATGACGATGACTCAGACGAAGAATTTTAATTTTCTATTTTTAGTTTTATATATAAGTTCTTTTGTTTATATATTTAATATGCTTTGTAGTAAATTTGGTAATAAAATTTAAAAAAATGTGTATTTATTTCTATCACCTATTTATAAATATATAAAACTATCGATATCACACATCGACTGCAGTAATGCACAGGACTACGTGTGGGCGTGGCCTGCCCATAAGGCCCGTGAGTGGGAAAGAGAGCAAAACACTCGAATGATTTATGACCGAGTCTGCAGCGAGATTTTAACTATACTATAGCAACTATCAAGTATGCAAACCTATCAGTGGGATAATAATAGACAAACCTCGTCCTATACTTACAAATAAAAATTATAATAATCAGCCTGTAATGTTCCCACTGTTGGGACACAGTCCTCCTCTCGGTGAGAGGGATCGGGTCGTAAATCCACCACGCGGGCCCAGTGCGGGTTGGTAGATGTCACATGCCTTCGAATTTTTGATTCTAGGACATGTCGGTTTCCTCAACATATTTTCCTTCACCGTTTTTTTGAGAGCTAGTGATGAAATAATTTACACAAAGTAAAGCGCTTGTCAGGGTTCGAACCTACGACCTACAACTCGTAAGTCGTGGCAGTTACCACTGGGCCACCACTGCTCTTCGTCCTATACTTGCATACTTTTAATTTGTTTGCATGCTTTATGTGTGCAGATACAAAACCATGTGCACAATTTATATCACGCACTACTTATCGAAAGCTATGCCCTATAGTGCCATCGAGGCACAAATCTTCTGTTTATACTACTAGAGATGGCATGCATGTGTGCATTGCAAGTAATTAATTAGTGTTCTCGTGCAGACACTAAACTTCATCATTAATTAAAGTGTTTCTAAAGGAATGTTTGTTTTAAACATCGTTAAGTCGTCCCTATTGATTAGTTAACTGTGTTGTATAACATCGTCTAGTGGAATCCATCCTTATGGTCTACTACAGTGACATTTAGGTTATTTAGATTTTAATTAGAACATTCGCTACATAGGGAGCATGTGTTATTTGAGTATACTGTCTACTGCTGTACTAAAACCGAAACATGATTCCAAAGTAGCATCGTCTATTCTCTGTTTTATCACGATTAAGTATACGTTTCTTAATATGCAGTAAAATCAAAGGTATTCAAATATGTTAAGAACGTACTAAGCTAAAAATTGATTTAAGTATAGCATTTTGTCATAAATCTACATTTAAACGAAGTGCGTTTAGTTCCGGTGCGTGTGAGTCTTCTATCTCTCGCATCAAACTAGACAGCCATAACGCCATTTCACTGACACAACGAGCTAAACCACGCTTCGATGTATCCTCTTAACACAAAGAGTTGGACCGACAGCAACTCACTACAATTTATTTCCGAAGCTCTAGTATTGACATTTTAACCCGGCTAGTAAGTCAGGGTCGGTAGTTACATTACATGAAATGTAATTTTAGCTCGATTACCGTACTTATATTTATTTTTTTATCAAGGAAATAATTTTATTTAAAAAAAACTGCACAATACAATGCTTAATTTCAATTGTTTACTTAATTAATTCCTTAATTTAAAAAAAACATATTATTCGTAATTCGTAACATTTTCCTGGTTATTTTATCTGCTTATCGAGTACCCCATAGTCAATGGTAGCTATCGATAAAATAGAGCTAACGACTTTCAAATTGTATGATTCATATTCGTAAAGCATACTAATATGGCTGTGAAATAATTTGATAATGATCCATGAATTGAATGGGCCATTGTTGCGGTCATTGGGACAGCCAGGATGTACCTAGTTACCAATAATACAGACTGATACCATTTTTTTTTGTGGATGGTAAATCATCAAATGACTTCTGCTCTGGGTGGAGCGGAAGGGCGTGTCAGACTTATACTGACTAAAACCCAACCGTGTTCTTTCAGTTGCCTATGCCAGGGCCACGGTATCTCTTTCGAACAACCCGCGACCCCGGATAGACTGATACCATGGTGTAAGTTCTCAGTTCATAGATTACTGACTACTGATCCTTGAGCTCGTGCCTTCTCTGTATGAGAAGAAGCCCTTGCCCTACAGTGGGGCAATATCATTCATCATCATTCTCCTGCCCTTATCCCAATTTATTTGGGGTCGGCGCAACATGTCTGTTTATTCCATACTTCTCTATTAGTCGTCATCTCGGTAGTCACTCCCTTTCTAGCCATATCATCTTTCACACAATCCATCCATCGTTTCTATAGCCATCCACATTCATACTCAAAACTTTCCTGATGACATTTTCCTTATTCCTCCGCATCTCCGCATCATACGGCATACCACGACAACCGATTTCCACACAACTTTTCAGTCACCGGTGTCACTTCCAGACTTCCCTTATTCTATCCATTCGCGTAACACCACACATCATCCTTCTTGGACAATAATATGCTGGTATTATTATAATCCTATTCCAACTAATAGGTAATATAGTAGGCTATTGAAAAATACATACACTCACATACATACATAAACTCACGTTTTTAGGGTTCCGTACCAAAATGGTAAAAAAGGAACCCTTATGGTGTCACTCAGTCTGTCTGTCAGTCTGTCTGTCTGTCTATCTGTCTGTCTGTCTGTCTTTCTATCTGTCTGTCTGTCTGTCTGTCACAGCTGGATATCTCAAGAACTACTAATGCTATCAACTTTAAATTTAGAACAATTTTAGATGACGTTTACCCAACTATTTTGCAAATAAGAAAGAAATTAAAATATTTATATTTTTTTTGCAACAGAGACTGAAAGGGGGTCTTAAAAAATCAAAGTAGGGCTACTAGGGCATGTGGGGTATCATATGAAAGAGAGATTTTTTTTAGGTCGCATAGTTTTTGACTTCTGATGAAAAATGTAAAAAAAAAATACCGTTCCCCCCCCCCCCCCCCCCTATCTGCGAAGTTTGCAAAGAGAAAAATCAGAAATTATTCTATGTGATAGAAGTTTATTTAAAGTTTACAGGAAAAATAAAACGATGTCTCTAAATAGCACACTTTTTCAGAAATCGGAACGGAACCCTCGGTGCGCGAGTCCGACTCGCTCTTGACCGGTTTTTTTCCCGTGGCGGTAGGCTGAAACTACCGAACGCCACCTTGAGGTTTGCAATCGACCTTTTATTGTCATTTTGACATTTTAGTCTAGCAAATTTTTAAATAAGTACACATTAAATAAATATACAGGGCTATTTTTAAATGACTAGCTAAATTTTCACAGGGTGTTCTACCCATGAATATGAACAACTTTCACTACGGAACCAACTATGAAATCGCAAAAAAAATCAGCTGTTTCATACATTTTGATCGAGTAGGTATTGAACTTTTGTAGGAAACCGCTGGTTTTTTTTTCGTGATTTCAAAGTTGGTCCCTTAGTGAAAAAGTTGTTCATATTCATGGGTAGAACACTCTGTGAAAATTTAGCTAGTCATTTAAAAATAGCGCTGTATATAAAACATTACGAGGCTGACTCAGTGATTGAAAGGAAAAGCCGCAGTTACGCGCTGCAACCAGTTTAAAATGTAGTTAATTAAAATGTAGCACTCATAGGATAAGTGTTTCAGTTAAGTAATGTCTGACAGTTCCCACGCTATATTGATAAGTATCGCTGCCGGATCTTATGTGTCTCGACCTGATAATTATGACGTCATCAAATAGATGTAGTTACAAGTGCACATCCAAGTATTTAGCGATACCAGACTGCACATACAACTTCTAATGAAGAGATAGCATTTAGCTGTGATGGCAATCTACGAATAATCTTCTACATTACTTCGCGTGGTTGTCATGGGGCCGATAAAAGTCAGCTACTGAAACTCAATCTACAAATCAAATTTTATTCATGCCTAACACCCTAATTTGGTAAACATACGAAATGTCATGCGTCATTGTATCTAAACAGGAAAAATGTAGGTATAAATTAAATTATTACGACGAATTTCTAATCTTTTGTCATACCTATATACACATACACATGACTGTTTCTTTTGAAATATATCTGCTGAGTATTTCTGACTAAAGCCCGCATTTTTAAAACGATGCATCACGTTATCAGTCGTGTTATTTTAAAAGAGTGCGCCATTTTTATTTCGTAATGGACAACGTTTTGGATACACAAACTTTTTTGATGGGAAGTAGATTACTTACCTCTCGTATTTTAATTTTTGGTATTTTTGTTCAGGGTGCTCCTGCCCATGAGAACCAATTAAATTCATGCTAGCAAAGTACCAAACAAACTCCATATAAGTAAATAATTATCATGTTTATCAGTGAGTTGCAGCCTAGCCACAACTGATAAACACAGGTTTTGTGTTAGTAGGTAAGGTCAGTATTGGCATTTACAAATGTATAAGGAATTCTAAACAAATTATTTCATTTGAATTAATGTGTTCTTATTTCAATTCTTCAGGTAGATAGGGTCTGTTCAGACTTCAGAGACTGCTAACTTATCGCACACCTAGATCAAAACTGAGACAACTCAAAAATCGTTTTTGAGTTAGTATGTTTGAAAAACAGTGATTATCGATAAAAATGATTGAATTTTAGCCCCAGTTTGTATACAGTGACATTTTACAAGCTATTTATTATCTAGAATCAAATTAAATTGTACAACTTTCCTAACAAAAAATGCAGATATACTTACGTTTTTATCGTCTCCTGAAAAATTACCTTTTTTGAGTTGTCTCAGTTTACATCTAGGTGTGCGATATATTCAAGAGTTCCACTATTGTATTTACCTGGTGCAAAGCCTCTTCCTGCTGTGGATCTCTGTCGGTGCGCACGGCTACCTCCACCGTCATAGCACGCGCCAGGATACGCTCTGCATACCGTGTTATGTCATCCTTGTCACCTGGACAAGACATGGTTATTGAAAACAGATATTTGCAGGAATAACTCTATAGAGTACTGGAAAAAACATTCTGGAACAGCATAATCATCAGACTGTTTACTGCTGGATATTGGTTTGTCCAAAAACCATACAACTCAATCTTTGGCTACTCTTTTATCCAATTATTGGTTGCCTGAAAGAGATTGCTTCAAGTTTAAGCAATAAAGCCAACCCTTGAAAATTACTTATTCCTACTTTGATACTTATTTAATTTTGGATTAAATAAATAACTTTCAACTACTCAAAACACACTTTATCTATCTGTCTAGCCTTTTCCCTACTATGTTGGGGACGGCTTCCAGTTTCAGTTTACATGGAATGACTGGTAAGACGATACCACTTGCAACTGGGTAAGATGATCCCCTTGTGACTGGTTGTCAGAATTTCTATCAGAAATATCATAAGTATATCATGAAGCTTATCAATTAATTGCCAAGAACTACTTACACTCAGACACATCGCCAAGCAGTTCTGAATGCTTGATGCTGTCAAGGGTGGACAGCAAAGAATCACGCTCCTCTTCTATACGGATTGTGTCACGCCGCAGTCGCTCCACACGCATCTCCACTTGGTCTAATATGGCTATCAATCTGTAGACAGTTTGATTCATCATTATGATTGGATGGATTACTTATGCACAGATATAGAAGCTACTCTATAGATTAACCACCATATTCATAAAAAACTAAAACACTATAAACCTATTTTAGTTTTAGAGAAGTATTTTGTCAATTTCTTTTGAATTATGATTTGAGTTTGAAAGAAGAAGACAAAACACTTCTATAACTAAAATTGGTATATAGAGTGTTTTAGTTTTCTATGAATAAGGGGGATAGTCTTTGTTGAGGATTGCTTGAACATTCCAAGAACTTTGAGATTAAGCATCAAAATCAATTCCATGTTTAACCAGATTTTATGTTAAAGTGGAGTAGATATTTAAATATCTACTCCACTTTATCATGCATGCTGAGGGTAGGTATGTTAAATGCAACACACTATTATGCACATTATGAATCTTACAATGAGTAAAAAGAATATATACTCTTCATTCCATTTGTTAGGGTAAAACAGATTCGATTCTTAACTTTCAACAGTGAATATTTATGTCAGCTAACATAATTTCACTGTGTATGAAGCAACATTAGCTCTTGGTCAGTGGGTTGTCTTAGGGGCGGAGTTTAGCTCTTATCTGCACTTGGTGGTCTAACAAAAGATAACTCATACTCTGTACTATCAATGAATTATTCTTATTGAAATTTTACGTCCACCATGCCTATAGTTGCATTTTATAATTCTTGCCATACAAGGAACCACTTAACAGTTAACAAAAAAGGCTGGCTACGTCTAACGTTGTCGAAAAACATCGTAATGTAATTAATTATAAGCCATAGAAATATAACTGCTGCGTGGGTGAGAACATAGAGAAACTTTTTTTATAACTCAGTAAAGCTTGGCGTTGACCTTTTATGGAGGCTGACCACGCGTTCTGCCAACTCGCAATCGTGACGCCGTCGTATCTTCGTGCCTTCGGATGTGGTCTTTTACATGCACTTTTCGTAGAAGGTTAACTACCTGTCTTTCGGCGCCTGTGTCCCGAACGCCGACGTCTCGTCGATGAGAGGCAGCCGCGAGCTCTCACCGGTGTCCACTGCGAACTGATCCACTTCCATACTGTCGTAATCGTTGCCTCTCAATCCAGCCAGTTTTTTTACTACTTAACCCCAGAGATTTCGCACAAATATACAATAATTAAATAAACAGCAGGAACAATTTTCACCCAAGACGTCAAAATCAAACTGATGAAACTAACCAAAACAAATTGAGTGACGTTGACGTTTCTCAAATTCTCTTGAACTTTCCGAAAAAATAGAACAACTGTCATGAACTGACATGACATCAACAATAGAAGTCACTGTTTATCGTAGTTCGACTTTGAACTTTGTTCGCAAGCGATAAGATCTACATTTGTAATCCGCAAAGTTCCCCACCCTATGCAAAATCCAAAAACAAGGAAGAATCATAGACAAATTTCTTTAATTTTTTTATAACAGATAAAATACCGCACCGCAACCAGTATGAAGAATAAAGTAAATGCTGTCTGAAATTATATTCTAATATACAAAAATAATTAAATTAATAATTAAATAATTAATTCACCCTAATTATTTTCACGGCTTTTTGCCAAGTTGTTTGATGATGCATAGCGCAGACAGGTACAATAAAGTGATTATTAGTTTTTATAGTGTAATCTACGAAAGTGATGTCATCTTTGCCAGTTAATTTATTTTGCAGCATAACAGGAAATCTAGAAATGAAGTCATGTAAAACATGCCCCTCCTTCTGTGGTAGTCGGGAATGTATAATGTTTGAAATATATTGTTACTGTTAATTATGTAAGCCTCACAACGGGTTTGCCGCATGCATTTCACTATGTTCCATTCTCACTTTGGATTCCTAGGAAAGCAGTTCCGTCATTCACAATATAACGGCCGCCTTAAAAATAATAATTACTATATTGCCACCGTATTTGACAAGTTGAACCCCGCTGCCCAAAGATTTAAATCGCTAGATTTGCCCTCACCATACTTAGTCATAAGAAAAAGTGTCCATACCGAGAAGACTGATCTCACACATTATTAAATAGCATTTCCATGACAATCAAGTGTAGCGAATGAGTCATTGTGTCAGGTCGAAGGTATCAAAACGAATCAGAAATGCGACCTTTTGACGCGGTACGGCGAATCTAACGATTTAAATCTATGCCTCATTGCCATCATTTTTATGACAGCCGCCACTGCGGCGGCCATTAGTGGCGGCCATCAATAGTGTACAAGTACAAGGATTACAAGTGTTAACTTTGGCCCTTTCCTCTTCATAACAAACATAAAACAAAGAAAATTGATATGAAATAAAAAAAACTGAATTATTTACAAATACTTTATTGTTATCTTATTATAATAAAAACGGAAGTAAGCTATAAAAACATAAAGTTGATTAATTTGTGTTATATTACAAGCAAATAAGACTGCTCGTGTTATGGCGTAACCACACTTGCTGACTCTTCACAAGAAATAAAATTAAGAAACAAAAATATTCCTTGTTCTCTTCTAATTGACGGATTCAATCTCAAAGTGTGGTCGAGGCATAAGGCTGCGTTTCCACTGACGCGGAGCTGGGCGGAGCGGAGCGGAGACGTGCAGGAATCGTCCAATTACAGACGAGACAAGAGACGCTATAAGGATTTCAACCATTATGATTGGTCGATTCCTGCACGTCTCCGCTCCGCTCCGCCCAGCTCCGCGTCAGTGGAAACGCACCCTAAGGGACGGATACTTATTAGTAGGTAGTATAATAGCTATGGCGGGTATAAAAGTTAAAGAATGATATTAAACTGGTAACACTTGTGTAACCCACTGTGAATAATAACAGTGAGTAGAATCTGCGATGAGCAGGTCAATCTCACGGTACAACGAGGAGTATCGGAAACGCTATTCAGCTTTCTTATCGCCTTTAAAGAATTCCACTCACAGTTACTAATACGCAGTTTGTGTTACTCTGATGTTACGTTAGCGTCTACAGCTTTAGTTCAAAATAATAATATTTAGGTCGCACACTCATCGCCCTATGAGTTTGATCTAAAGCCGACTAACCGAGCGGCTTTTCCCGAACATATATGGTACAATATATGGTTCAAACCTGGTCACGGCGGCGGCGATGTCGGTAAACAAAATATTATGACAAGCCTTGTCACTTTTCTTAATGGTTTCGTTAGTTCCAATTAAAGCCACAGGGTCAGATAAGTTTGTGGCACTTTATATTCGATTTTGCCGTCAGACTGTGCCTCTTCAGGCCGACCCGAATATACCAATCAAAAAGTTGTTATCGAGTGGTGGGCGGGTGATAGTATAGAGGTCTTGATTCGGTCTACTAATAATCTGACTGTAGCTTAGGTTGGGAGCCGTTCATAAATTTCGTCGCACCAGAGGGAGAGGAGGTCAAAAAAAATGTGAAATTGTGTGATAAGGGGGAGGGAGTTTAAAATATTACCAACTCGATCAATATTATTATAAGTTTTAATTTGAAAAATTGCAAAATATGTGAAAGTGACAACAGAATATTATGACATACTGTGATGTCCAAAAATAATTAAATTCGTGTGACGTATTTTATGGATGGCCCCCTTTTATTTTTGTTTTCAAAAAAAGTAAAAAAAAAAACAAAAAAGTGTGACATTGTGTGATAAGGGGGACGGCGGGGGGGTTGAGTCATAAGTTCGTGACGTCACATGTATCAATGTAGACTTATAACTCTAAAAAATAACAACTTTAAAATATTACCAACTCGATCAATATTATTACAAGGTTTAATTTGAAAAATTGCAAAATATGTGACAACAGAATATTATGACATGACTGTGATGTCCAAAAATCATTAAATTCGTGTGACGTATTTTATGGATGGCCCCCTAAGAGAACCAAGTTACGCTGACTCTAACGTAAATCAGGCATACATTATACATTATCTTAAAAAAAGTCAAGGAATCATTAAAATCGTATCTATATAAGTACAAATATAACAATAAATAAATCTCTGATCCGTAATGAAGAAATAACAAATACAATACTGACATTTGCGTTGGAAAAAAACAATTTTAAAACAAAAACTAAAGTTGCACATTAATTAGAATCTCATAGCAATGTCGTATGACGTATGTTTTATTCTTTTATAAATATATTTTTAATTATTTTACATCTATGGAATAAAATTATAATTTTTCTCACATAGTTAAGTAATATTCTGGAAGGCCCACGAGGGGTACATCAGACATTGGTATAGAATCTAAAGACCGCAATCGTCATTAAGATTGTAATTTTATATTCCATAAACTTCTCGCTCTTTTGATGCACTCTGGCTGTAGCCGGCGGCAGCGTCCGCGCCGGACGATGCTTTTACTTTCAGTGAACTTTGACATTGAGCCTCTATTACGCAGCAGTAAGGGCGACATTTATCGTTCAAGGGTTACTGACGTCACAGATTAATACAGATGGGACACTCCGCAAAATCATTTAAATAAAAAGCGACTCTTGCTACGACACAATAAAGTGCAATTCAGGTCGCACAACGCTTATTACCTACAGTTCTACCTACAAGTTGCCTCTCTTTCTATCGCGTAACTCTTATACTTTCTGACTCGTTAGGGTTGTGTTTTTTTACGACGCGGGGCGTGAGTGAGTATCGAACTAACGTGCGAGCCGGCCGGTGCGCGGCAGCCCACACTGAATTGACCCCGTGAGATGAGCCCGCCGCGTACTTGTAGCTTCGTACCTAAACTGAGGAGTGTCCCATCTGTATTAATCTGTGCTGACGTGTAGTCGACCGTATGTAGATTTCACCCGGGTACCCTACAAAATATTTTAATATTTCACATACAGAGATTTCACATTTAGAACATGGCTAAAGTAAATACTACTTTCTGTTTTTTTTTTAAGGTAGCTTTTAGTCGCAGTAATGAGGTTGTATTGTAGTGGATATAGGAATACTCTATGCGGAAAGAGAATAGGCATAAGATTTGAGGGCGCAGCTGTGCTTAATTACAATATTAGTATGTATAGCTTAATATTTTGAGGCTGTGTTAGAATATTATAACGTTTGATTCTGTCTTAATTGTTTTGATGAAATTTCTAATAATCGTAATGCTAATTCCATTTTACGCCACGCCTTTTCTCTTTCCGCAAAGACTCTTAGTCTATTTTAATGATAGTGACCAAAATCAATCCTATCCAATATAAAAAGCTTTATTCTGACTTCTTGGACAAGTAATACGTATCGTAACTATTTTCAACTTATCTGGCGGAATGTGGGTGTACTGTTACACGTCTCCTCAACCCTTCGGGGAATATAGTCGTAATGTTATGTCAGTTCTATCTTTTTTAAATTTATCTGTTAATTATAGACACTGTAAAACTGGCCTTTAAAAATAATTTCCCCATCCACTGACAATACAACAGTTTAAAATAAGAACATTCTACATAACGTCTAGTAAAGCTCAAATCCGGAACGACAAACATACGTCTATCTCTATCACTCTAATGGTAGATATGGCGTGTGCGAGCGAGACGGCATTCATTTGCCGGTCCACTCGCTGATCCTGCCGTTCTCAAACGCCAGGTTCTTTCTAGGCAGGGGAACTAAAGAACCCCGCTTGACGATTCCCATGTCTTCACCGGGGTAGTACTGAAAATAAATTGATTATAAAACTACCAGTTGCCAAATATAGGGTCAAATTGAATTAACTAGTGAAACTCCGCAGACGTGATAGGTTTCGATATCTTAACACGACAAAATAAAAAAACCGGTCAAGAGCGAGTCGGACTCGCGCACCGAGGGTTCCGTTTTGATTTATGAAAAAGTATGCTATTTACAGATATCGTTTTATTTTTCCTGTAATCACACTAAAAAGTTTGTGAATGTGTGTTACTTCTTCACGCTCAAACGGCAGGACCGATTTGGATGAAATTTGCTATGCAGATAGCTTATACCCTGGATTAACACATAGGCTACTAGGTCTACGCGGTTGAAACCGCGGGGCGCAGCTAGTCTTTACATAAACTTCTATCACATAGATTAATTTCAGATTTTTCTCTATGCAAACTTCGGAGCCAAGTTTTTACATTTTTATACATAAGAGTTTACATTTTTCATCAAAAGTTGAAAACCATGCGGCCTAAAAAAATTAAAAATGTTTGAGCATGTGCAAACAGCGCTCTTTCATATGATATCATGCCCAATGTATGCCTAATGCATCAAAGTGGGGCTATAGTAGCCCCACTTCGAATTTTTAAGACACCCTTTCAGTCCCTGTTGCAAAAAAAAACTAAATATTTTTATTTCTTTCTTATTTTCTAAATAGTAAGATAAACGTCATCTAAAACTGTTCCAAATTTCAAGTTGATAGCATTAGTAGTTCTTCAGATATCCAGCTGTGACAGACAGACAGACTGAGTCGCACCATAAGGGTTCCTTTTTAACATTTTGGTACGGAAGCCTAAAACGACTTGATGATTTTTTTTTGGGGTCAACAAGAAGTATGAGTTGAGAAATCTGTTTTTTTTTTTGTTTTATCGTGTTTAGATATCGATACCTATCACGTCTGTGAAGTTTACACAAAAAAAATCTGTTTTTTAACTGATATTCAACTACATACATACACTGCAGAGTGCAGTTGATGACCCCAAAAAAATCATCAAATTAATTTATTTTGTGCTTTTAAATCATGTTTAGATATCGATACCCATCACGTCTGCGAAGTTTCGCTAACTAATTTATTTTGACCCTGTATAAGTATCACCGAAAAAGGATTTCAATAAAAAAATCTGCAAAAAAAAATTGTTGCCAGTTATACGGTTTGGAACTGAAACATGTGTAATAAATCAAACTATAAGTAATACTGGTGCACATAAGTATAGCTAAATTAAATATTAAATTAAAAACCATAAATTAAGAAAGTAAATTAAAAAAAAAAAAATATCAAAATAAATTCAGTAAAAGAAATCACTCTGTTTAGACAACCGAGCTGGCCACCTGCGGTGCACCATAGTGCCTAATCCATTGTTCGCCGAACATGGTTTTTTTTGTAATTGCACACATGTTCAAGGATTCAAGTTCATTCAGTCATTGACCTAGTGGTCTAATTCTACAGTGTTTAAATTTACTCAAAATTAAAACCCTACTTTTTGACCTAATTACTGCACCGATTTCGTTTATTTTTTGTATATCGTCAGCAAAGGTGATATCAAGTATCTGGTAGAATTGATTGCACATATGAGAGCTCCATACTGTATGCAATGCAATGCCAATAGCTAGCACGTCATGTTTCATTAGCATGTAGTAAGATTGAGAAAAAGAAAAAAAAGGCACACTTGACAGGACGGCTGCCAAGAACGCATTCTCTCGACGGTCGGACTGTAAGTTGTCAGTTTTGTATTAAGAACTTTACCGTAGTTGGAATTAAGTTCAAAATACAAAACACTGGCTCGAAGGTTTTGTAAAAAGATGGTAGGAGTCTAAATAAACGTTGGTCTTTAGAAAATCTCACCTGGCACTGTGAAACAAACTTCAATATATCTGAACGTATGAACTCATTGTCTTCCTTCACTTTCTCTAATCTGCAATGAGGAAAATATAATCATATACAATAATACTGCTCCAATATCTTTTATGATAAAATGTTTAAGAAATACTTACAGTTCAGGTTTGGCTATTCGTTCTACTATGCATTTGCATATTTTCTCACATAACGTTTCGTCAAACAGTGGTATACCGAATTGCAGATCTACTATCGTCCACCTCTGAAACAGACAAGTTATGGTTCAGTTTTTGCATACAATGCGCACGCATAAGTTGGTAAGCCACGTATCTGATTAATATAAAAAATACTTTCGAGAAATAATTGGCTAAATCTGAAAGCTTATTCGGGTTCTTTCCCGAAAGTTTCGCCGCGAGAGAGCGCTGTGTATTTGACACTTGGCAAAGCCATCTTGAAGACAAAGCGACCAATCGGCGTCAAGCAAAAACACTTAACGCCACCTCGCGGCAAAGCTTTCAGCAAGAAACTCCATTGACAGCTTAGTGAAAGTTACAAAATCTGAATAAAAGTAAAACACTTAGCGCCATCTACGCGAAACTAATTTGACAGTTTTCTTCCCCATTTAATTAGTTTTTAAATTTTAAGCCATGTGATTTGATTCGCTGTTGTTATTTTGCTCAACTAAATAAATAGGAGACTTGGAGGAAAATTAATAAATAACTACCTATATCAGTTTGTTCATACATCACAGCGTAGTCCTCAATAACAACCAAGCAAAAGTTGATCTAAAAGTCCCTACATGGACAAAGAATTCGTCCGCAACTAATATAACTTTTTTCATACAAACAAAATACAAGGTTAAATTAAATTAGCTAGCAAAACTTAGCAGACAATTTTTTTTTTTTGGTCCCCTTGTTGTGTTGATACTTGAAGTGTGAGTTGATACAATCTGTTTTATCGTGTAGAGATAACATACTCATAACGTCTGTGAAGTTTATTAAAAAAAACTGATATTTTAAGTGACTACACTAACGACCAAAAAAAAACATCATCAAATTATTATTTTTTATCATGATATGTTTTATATTGATACCCATCACGACTGCGGAGTTTCCCTACGTAATTTAATTTGACCCTGGATAGTCCACGTACCTCAGGTCTACAAGCCTCATCGTCAGACACATAGTGTGCCGTATCCACACCACTGTCGCCCTCCACAGCCGACATCTCCGTCAACTTATCGGTCAACTGCGTAAACATAGAGATCGACTCCTCGACAGGACTAAACAAATCCTCCAGCTGGTTGGCCGACTTCTTGTTCAAGTTCTCGCTACTGACCGATGATGAATGAATCGGGACTAAGTCATCGGATAAGGCAATCGATTCTTTGCTGGTTGAGTTTTCTTTGGAATGTTTCTTTTCTAAATCTTCAATACTGGCTGAAGATGAATGTATAGGTACTAGATCGTCGCTATTGGCTATGGATTCTTTGCTGTGGCGTGTGGCGTGGGCGTGTTTAGTGACGTCATCGAGTAACATGTTGTCTAGTTCATCGCACAGTAACTGGCCACATTCTACACTCGTGAAGCCATTTGCTGGTGAACTGTTTTTGCTCTCTGTAGTAGGTGTGACGGCGAAGTGCGACTCTATGGGGGATTGTAGCCTTGTCAGCGTTTTGGAATACTCTTCAGTGTACTTTTCGGTGGAGTCTGTTGAAGAGAGCGAGATTTCGCTGACTGGTTTCGCAATGCCGCATATTTCTTTTTTCTTTCGTTGTTGTACTGTGAAAAGATTTACAATTTAATCTTTGAATTAGTTACTAATATTTAGTTACCTACTAATATTGTATGTCATAGTGTCATTTTTATTTGCATAGGTATGTGTTTCTTCTTTTTTTTTGGCACATTTTTTATACAGGGTGTAAGGGACAGCCCTCCGCAAACTAACAGGGTGCATTCAGCTCCTCAGTCTGAATCATATTCCACCGGAAATTTTCTCAGGAAAATTTTCATTTTTTCAATTTTTTTTTCAGTTACATTTTCATTAATTCAATGTAAAATTGAATTGTGAGTTCGCAGCACTCCATTTATGTAAAAAAAACTGCCAAAAAAATCAGCAAAAAAAAAAACCAGCAGTGGATGTTGAAATACTCTAACCAACGACGCGTGAAATCAGCTGTTCACTTTCTGTCTAGCTACAGAGTTCATCGAACTCACCGCATACCTATTACCTTCCCCTCCCAACCAGTAATAGCTCCGATTTGTGCACAAAAACAGAAACAAATCAGGTTTATTGGAGTCCCTTAAAGTTCCTGAAAAAATTTCATGTACCGGTCATCTTAGTATGACATACTGAATTCACCCTATCAGTTTGCGGAGGGCTGTCCCTTACACCCTGTATTCATTTAAGTGACAGAAGTTTATGTAAAGATTACAGGAAAAATAAAACGATACTTCTAAATAGCACACTTTTTCAGAAATCGGAACGAAACCCTCGGTGGCCAGGTTCGACTCACTCTTAACCGGTTTTTTAAATAAGACACCAACATTTTTTTTTTGTCAGCTTTTGTGCACTTTGTCACTATAACCAAACATAATTTCTTAAAAATAGGTCATAATAAGCGACATTCACTATAAACGAAGTAATTATATCCCAACTTTGTTACAAAGAATTTTTGAAACTAAACTACGCACTGCAATTACTTCGTATTATGCGGTTGGTCAATATAGGAGGAATCATATAAAAAACGGATTCCACTTTATTTAAGCCGACTGCAGCGCCACCTACTGAGTCCAATTGTGTTTTCAAACCATCCAGGAACCCATTCAAATATACACACAAAATTTCATCTAAATCGGTCCCGCCGTTGTTATACCACGTTTTACCCGTTTTGTTTCTAAAAGTATCCTATGTCCGTCTCCGGGTTCTAAGCTACTTCCCCACCAATTTTTAGCCAAATCGGTTCAGCCGTTCTTGAGTTATAAATAGTGTAACTAACACGACTTTCTTTTATACATATAGATACCTATGTGATCTAGTTACCTAGTTGAACAGTAGCAGGCGGCCTGGCACAGCCCAGGTCTGGCACGCCGATATCTGCTAACGTGACGTAGCCCACTGAACGTGTTAATCTCAGCCGCTTCAGTAGCCGGCGGAGCCCCGCGTGACGGGACCACATCGCTTGAGACTCTGAAACAGATAAGTATGTTATTGTTAGGGCCTGTTTCACCACCTATGGTTAAGTTCCTATTAACTTACTTGGCAGACAATTTCATACAAATTCTGTTCCATTTTTGAATTTATTCGGTAAGGAGCGGCTATTCGGACATCGTGAAATAGGCCCTTAGACTAAAAGTGACAAAAATTCTGGGTGGTGCCGCTTATTAACGAGAAATGGTGATGGGAAAGAAGAATTTGTTTAGCTAATAATTTATGAAAGTCAGCGTTGTAGAGATATCATACTTTATCATGTCCACACAACACATCATCATGTGTGTGTGTACTTTGTCGTACAAACACACAAAATATAATATAATACAATAATAATATTATAAAATAAAATATAATATTTACAAACATTTATTTTACTTTAAAATCCATGAAGTATTGTATTGTTTCGTCTATGATTGCCTGTCAATAATTAAGGAACTTCATAGCGTCCATGAAATATTGTATTTTTTCGTCTATGATTGATTGCTGGTCAATAAATAAGGAACTTCATAGCGTCCATGAAGTATCGCATTTTTTCGTCTATGGTTGCCGTCAATAAATAAGGTACTTCATAGTCGTGCTTATGTCAAAAGTAAAATGGTTGGAAAGAGTATAAGGTTTTTATGAGTACAGTACCCGGCGATAAATATTGCACATCGACCTTTGGAAAGAGACAATCGGCTAATTTCGGCTTCGTAGAGCGTTATCTCTGTCGCACACTACGTATGTGACGTTTTGTCAGTCGTTGTTCAAAATATATATTTAGAGTTGTTAACACCCCCAAAAAATAATTTAAAGTTGTACTAGGAAAAAGAGGGAAACCTTTACGAGGTCAGTCACGCGAAATTATCTACAATGTTTATAAATATTTTGTAACCGAAGCTGACAGATTAAAAAAAAATGAAGATGAAAATGTAAGTTGTTATTTTAAGAAGGTTCAAGAGCGAGTTGCAAATGCCACTGGAATTTCAAGAAGAGCTTTGAACAATATACTGAATGCAGTCAGGACTGAAACACATTTTACTAAAATTAAGTTCAGCACTCCAAAAAAAGGGAGACCAAAAAAGCAATTTCGTTTATACAAAATAATTAAATACGTAAACATAATGTGAACATGTTTTTTTTATTTTATTTTACCCCAACCTAAAGCCATCACTTAAAGAAAAAAACCGGCCAAGTGCGTGTCGGACCACGCAGAATGAAAGGTTCCGTAGTTGAAAAGAATTTATCCCAAAAACAAACTTAGCATTGGATCCCAAAAATAATTTTTTTATGTCAAAAAATTACAAATTCACAATTTTCGGACTTTTTCCTGTACTTGTGCTGGGAGACCTTGCTTCCCCTGAGGCGCCAGAGGTCTACTTATCAAATAGCCAATTTCTCATTCCGACTACTTCTCTATGTGACTACTTCGCTATCGGCCCACTTGGCAAACAGCCTATTTCGCATTCTGTCTAATTCTCATAGTGACTACTTCGCAGACTGCCTACTTTAAAAAAAAAAAAACATTTTCGGACAGTTAGCATCAAAATCAATGTCTTAAGTACGGGTAGGTAATATATCGTAGCTAATTTAACTAACTGACGTATCTGACATTTTGGACTAAGCCGATAGCCGACCTAACTATAGTAATTTGATACATTTTCCAAGTCAAATCGATCTGTCTAATCGGCGAATCTGTACCTATGCCTTACGGTCTCCATGATAATGCAAAAATCGAGACCGATATATCTACAGTTTACAAAAAAAAAAAGAAAAATAGCTTGCCCTGTCAAATTTTCTTCAAATCAGTTACGTCACTTACTTAGTTAGATTAGCGACGATATGATATAATTACAAAATCTCTAATATTTACAAGATATAATAACTGATTCTATAATTTTATTTTATATAATGATCAGTAGTATAATAAGTTAATGATTGATACAATTTTAAAGTAACTAATTTTTTAAAACATAACATACATTCAATATAAAATCGTTTGATATACCACTCAAAAGACATAGAACTTATTTAGTTGTATTATAAGCATAACATGCATTGAATATAAAATCACTAACTAATATTATATATGTACTTATATAATAAAAAGCGGACAAGTGCGTGTCGGACTACGCACAAAGAAGGGTTCCGTAGTTGGGATGAAAGCATCCCAAGAACATACATACATTACAGAACATACATTCCAACAGTAAATGTAAGTTTGTACTCACAATATTGAGAGATTTACCATGTTATTTTAAGACCAGAAACTTCTTATCGGTTTTCCTGTAATCTACAGGTATAGAACTATTTTCTGTGTTTTTTTTTTCAAAATTGTAGGCTCAGTAGTTTCGGAGACAAGGGGAGAATGGTCAATTTTCGTCTGTTTTCTTAAATTACTTTAAAATGATTTGTTTTAAAATTATAAAATATATATATATATATATATATATTTGAGACCCTCATTCATAGTATGTCCTTTCATTTGATATGTCACACGGTACAGTTTGCAAAACTTTTTTTTTTAATTTTCTTTTTAACATGACAAAAATATTTTCCGTTATTTTATTTTATTTCTTCAAAAGCGTTTTGAAAAACATCGTTTGATACACGTCGATGTGCAATATTTATCGCTGGGGACTGTACAAAGAAATACATCGTGGACGCAGAGAGCGAGTTTTAAAACCAGGTTAATGCAATGACGCGTAATGAATGTTAAAATCTCTTGTTTTAGCATTTCAAATGACAATTTCCCTTATTTGATTAACCCCGCAGACGTGACAAATAGAATCAAGTTTTTCTAACTGAACAGATAGCTGTGCTGCTGGGGAGTTTGTTGCGCCACTTCTTCGTCCCAGCTAAAGCACTAGGAAGTGGTAAAAGGCGGGCGTTTTGCGGGACTGTCTTATGTAATACTGACGTTCGAAAAGCCCTGATTCTCAGCCTAGTTTGAAAAATGACTTTTGATTTTGATTTTGTGGTTTTGGTGGGTTTTTGTTTTTTTTGGGTGGTATTGTTTTTTGGTTTTAGGCATATCTAAAAACATGAAGAAAAGTAACTGACCTGCGCAAGTATCGGCTTCAGGCGGGAACATAAGATGCCTCAGCGGCGCGGGATGCCTCACACCCAAAGCCTGCAGTAACACAGGCCCTCTCCTCAATGCAGTGTTAGCAGCCAGCAGCGCGGGCGCGGCGGGCAGGGCTCCGGCGGCCGCGCCCGCGCCCTCCAGCGCGGCCTCCGCCCCCCACCAGGACACTGTGAGGCGCGAGTAGCCGAGTAAAAGGCGAGGCACGCCGCGGAGCTGGGTACCTGGTAGAAGCAATAAATACAAGCTATAGCTGAAATAATGCATAACCTCGGGGTCATTGTACTCATCGTTAAGAACAACTTTTACTATGGGAACAAACCTGAAATCGCAAAACAAATTCAGCTGTTACCAACATTTATGTTTGCATAACTGGTCAAAATAAATGTAGGGACAGATCACTTTTTTTTCGGCATTTTGGTTTTGGTTTGGTAAAAGTTGTTCACAACGATGACTACAATAACACCTTAAGAGGTTGTCCATTATTTAAATTACACCTTGAATAAGCTAGTTGAGGGGAAACGGACGTTTTCATCAATCAAGAAGAAACTAAAAGCTATTTGCTAAGTGGTGTCTACAACGGGACGAGCGCTGATGTCTGAAATACAGATATTTTATTATATAATTCCAACACAGAACATGTTCATAATCTGATCATAGAACAAAGTGAATATTTTGCAAAAAGAAAAACCATTTACTGAAGTCGTATGAGTTTGTAATGAATACATGTTTCTACTATGTTTACTGATAAAATTATCAAAACCTATAATTTTGAATTTATCACACATTTATCTTCATAATTCAACAAAGAGAGGAAAGTGTTTTTGAAAAAAACAAAAGAAAATATTAAGAAGTCATTTGAAAAGAAGTAACTGCAAGAATTATACATTTCTAATCGAGTTTTCTACAAATTAATTGTGATATCAACAAACATGAACTCACCCTTAGTAAGCAATAATGTTGGAGGTCCATATCCTGCTACATGATATAAATAAAGCCTCATCCACGGAGTATGCGCCTCAGGCGGCGCGGGACCAACGTGCGGGAGTGACCCCGCCGCTGCGCCCGCGCGGGCTTCTCGACATAATGGCGCCGTTGATATGGCTAGTCTGTAAAACAATGAAGATGAATTAAAAAACCAGTCAACAGCGAGTCGGTCTCGCGCACCGAGGGTTCCGTTCCGATTTCTGAAAAAGTGTGCTATTTAGAGACATTGTTTTATTTTTCCTACATTCTTTACATAAACTTCTATCACATAGAATAATTTCAGATTTTCAAACTTCGGAGATAAGGGGGGAACGGTATCACAGTTTTTACATTTTTCATCAAAAGTCGAAAACCCCGCCGCGCCTAAAAAAAAAATGTTTGAGTATGTGCAAACAGTGCTGTTTCATATGATACCCCACATGACCTAGTAGCCCCACTTTGAATTTTTAAGACCCCCTTTCAGACCCTGTTGCAAAAAAAAAAAATCTTTCATACTTATGCTATCAACTTGATATTTGGAACAGTTTTATATGAGGTTTGCCCAAACAAGTTCATAGCATAAGTAGCTCTTGAGTTATCCAGCTGTGACAGACAGACAGCCAGACTGAGTCGCACCATAAGGGTTCCGTACCAAAATGGTAAAAAGGAACCCCTTTTTACCATTTTGGTACGGAACCCTAAAAACTAGTGAAGAACTGTAAACCTCGCGAGCACAAACTTTTTTGCAACAATCATTAAACCACTGAAGTTATTGAAAACGTGATATTTATAACTAGTACGCGCCACGAAAAACGAGACTTGACGAGCGCCATACCTTGCCTGAGCACTGCGCGATGACGCCCCGTCGCTTTCCGTTTTTACTTCATACCGCTAAAGAGACCAATAAATCGTCTATTGCGCAAGTCAAACCACGCGGTGTGTCAAGTCTCATCTTTAATGGCACGCATTGTACCATGTTTTTTTTTATTCATCAGATCTTCACCAAATTTTTATGAGACAAACTTAAAGTTACTACTACCTCTCAATTACACAACAGTGAACACATACACAACAATGGCAGTTTGAGGACAGACAACAGTGCTGCCACCTGTGACGACCTTTCAGTTTTTAACGCCATTAAAAAGAACTTAACTGAATCATTGATCAGACAATACTTGGAACACTTCTTATAACACTCACTTGTACTTAGTAGACAGCAACCTGCTCCTGGCAGCCGCCCCCAGCGCATGCAGCGCTTCACAGCGCAACAGATCAAGCGGCCGTAACTTTGGTCGGAGAGTTCGCAGCGCTATCCGTAGGCATGCAGCGGCTGCAAGGTAACGCCGCGCTTCGCCTTCTATCTCGGGGTCTGCTACCACCTGGCGTATGAGGAAACATTTTTTTATGTTACAGGAAAATTCTGATACTAGCAAGTTGAAAGGAAAAATAACTATTTTATGGGTCCACATACGGTATGGAACCAACATCATGTGCAATGAATTAAACTACTAGTAATACTAGTCCACAGAAGTATAGCATAATTAAATATTAAATTATAAACTGTAAATTAAAAAAGCAATTTTTTCAATCAGTAAAAGTAATCACTCTTTTTAGACAACCGAGCTGGCCACCAGCGGTACACCGTAGTGCCCAATCCATTGTTACCCGAACATGTTTTTTTTTTGTTTGCATACAAGACATGTCCAAGGAGTTCATTCACTCATTGACCTAATGACCCAATTCTACAGTGTTCAAATTTACTCAAAATTAAAATACTTTTGACCTAATTACTGGACTGATTTCGTTATTTTTTTATATGTAAACAAAGTGCGTGACACTTCATTTAGTCTGTGTTTGAATTTGCCGCGTATTGCATAGATGTACTTATAATTTATGATCTGTGAAATTGTTTCATTCTATGGAGCGAGCTGTCATGTCATATTGAATGACGGATACAATACGCTACACAAGTGAGAATTTTAATACAATTAGAATATTATTAGTGATTAACAAGAACTGGTGAAACAATAGCTTTAAATGTTGTTTCTCTTTTCAGGTAAAACTAGTGAATAATCAATGTTAAAGAATATGTTGTAAAAGTGTTAATAACTAGTTTTTTATGTACCTACATATTAAAATAAAATTTCTCTTTTCAGAGCAACTCAATTTTGGTTATAGTTTTACTATTCATCACAATATTCAAGGATAATTATAAACTATCATATTATAAAACAACATTTGTATAGCTGGTTACCAGGAATAATGGAAAAATTAAGATTCGAGTTCATGGTCAAAGCCAGTGAAGATGTGAAAACAAATATAATTTGTGTAACGACAATCACGGATTCAGATAGCCGAACGTTTGCGATCCCAGACAAGTTACAAAACGTAAAATTACACACTGCAATAGGACAAACACAAATCTATCAGAAAATAAAAACAACACTACAAAAACGGCATGAGAAACGACAGGTGTGGATATCCATGGACCCGGAGATGAAGACGGTTTATTGTGATGAAGACGGAAATAAACAGTTTATGGGATACCTATTGGAGGAAATAACAAAACCACAAACTTCTACATCAGGAATTTCAGAAGAATCTTTAGCAAGAATAATGGAAAGCTTCGCAGAGATGAAGAAAGATTCATCGAAACCCTATAATATGGGGAAAATGGTAGAAAAATTTGTTATACAAAAATTCAATAGCAAAATTACTAATGTGACGCAGTGGATGACTACCTTTGAAGCGGAATGTGTCCGTATAGGAATAGAAGAAGATGTCAAAAAAATTGAAATTTTTAGGTTATTTATAGAAGATTCTTGTTTAGACTGGTATAGTTCCATGCTTATAAAGCATACTATAAATTCAGAATGGGTAATGTGGAAAAAGAACTTTTGTGAAACATATGCGGATAAGGGTTGGTCACCGATCAGGTATGCAATGTTATTCAAATACAGACAGGGCTCATTACTGGAGTATGCGTTAAAGAAAGAGAGACTACTATTAGAAATAAATAAGTCCATAGATAAACTCACTCTAATTGATCTGATTGCCACCGGATTACCAAATTTTATTGCAGATAAGATTGATAGGAATAGTTTAAAGGAAACTCAAGACTTATTTCAAAATTTAAGAAGTTTAGAGCATATGGTAAACAAAAAAACATTTGATAAAAAGATAGGAACTTCCGAAAGTAAAATTAAAGAGAAAAATGTGAAGACCTCAGTTAATCCGTGTAAAATATGTGAAAAAGAGAATAAAGGTATACGTTACCACCCAGAATCTCAATGTTGGTTCAAAATAAAAAATAATGACAGGCCAAAAAAAGATCAAATAAGGAGTGTTAACAATTCAGAATTAGAGATAGAATTAAATGAAATTGATCCAAAAAACTAATAGTGCCGCCATTAATAAAAATTAAACTACTAATAAATGACACTTTGGAAACATCAGGAATCTTAGTCCAGTAGACAAAAGAATATGCCCTTCGATAATTCCAAAGTTTTTTATTTTCGCGGAGTGGATTACTTTCGTGAATTCATTGCTATGTACAAAAATGCTAACAGTTTAGAGTTATGCTATAGGTATTAAGTAGGTATTTCCTATTATTTCGTGTTATAACAATAATATAAAATTTAAATTAAAATACTACACTGTTTCTTAATTAGTACTATCTAAAGTATATATTACTGAAAATGCTAACAGATAGGTACTGTGGAACAATGGAAATCTGAAAATGTCCTTTAACTCATTCAATAAAAAATTTAAGTTTTTCAAATCATTTCCTATACACTTAAAGGGATTAGTTATACCTTACAACAAAAGTTCTAACAGCTAAGTAATATGCTTCACAAGTAATTGTATTTTTACTTTGTAATTAGCGAAATATTGAATTTAAGTTTATAAATTTGCGCCCACATATTCGTGATAATAAGCTCTGCTACCATACAAAAGTTTCAACTTGTACGTGCTATGCCTTTTTTTTTAATAAATAAAATACAATTTGGATATTGTGGCGCGCGGTGTAAGTACGACAATTCGTGCAGCGCGACGCGGTGACAATCAGACCCACACTCACTGCAAACGTGCACGCGGCTACACATCAAGCTATGCATGTCCAGTTTACACTGACCTCTCATTGTAAGGTAATCTTATACAATGCGAGATCAGCTTATACTGGATATGTATAGCTTGATCTGTAGCCGTGCGTACCTACCTCTATTGAATGAGGCGCAAAATCATTTCATTACAGTCACATCTCACAAATGACTAATACGAGTACAGTCAGCGTCAAAAATATCGGAACGAACAGACTGTTCAAAATGATCTCAAAAACTAAGAAAATTAAACTACTCAATTGGGTAAAGCTCTTGTCAGAATTACAGTGTAATATTATCGTATACTGTCTTCATTCTGAAAACAGTCTGTTCGTCCCGATATTATTGACGCTGATCCAATACAGTCAGTTATTTTTTCTGTTCCATTCCGTGACCGTGACTTCGCCCGCGCGTAATTATCAACAATTGTCAAAAATAGTCAAAATCCCGGATTCCGGGATTCACAGATTTAGAGTTCTGATGATAGGATCGAATGTATATTTATGTATTGATAGTCAAAATGTCGTGATTCCGGAATTGATAAATTAAGTATTTTTTTTACCATTACTGGGTAACTTGTTTATCACTAAATTTTCACAGGGGATCATCTTCTATGAACAACTTTCATTATGGCATCAACACATAAATCACGAAAAATAAATCAGCTGGTCGAGTAGGTATTGAGCTTTTGTATCAAACATCGTAATTTTTTTCGTGATTTCAGAGTTGGTCCCATAATGAAAGCTGCTGAAACTGTAAATCCAAGACGGTGGCTGCAAAATTTTCAAACTTTTCGTCATGGGTGTCGTTTTCATTGGTTTCGAGGGTGTTAAGGCCGATAGTGACACTAAAATGTAAATCCAAGATGGCGGCTGCGAATATTTTCTAATTGTTAGTCATGGGTGTCGTTTTTTTGGTTTTCGATAGTGTTAAAGCCGATAGTGATACTAAAATGTAAATCCAAGATGGTGGATGCGAACATTATTAAATTTTTCGTCATGGGTGTCGTTTTCATGCTTTTCGAGGGTGTTAAAGCCAATAGTGACATTAAAATATAAATCCAAGATGGCCGGTGCGAACATTTTCAAATTTTTCGTCATAGGTGTCGTTTTCATGCTTTTCGAGAGTGTTAAAGCCGATAGTGACACTAAAATGTAAAGCCAAGATGGTGGATGCGAATATATTCTAATTTTTCGTCAAAGGTGTCGTTTTCATGGTTTTGGGGGCTGTTAAAGCCGATAGTGATGTTAAAATATAAATACATGATGGCGGCTGCGAACATTTTTAAAATTTTCGTCACGGGTGTCGTTTTCATTATTTTCGAGGGTGTTAAAGCCGATAGTGACACTAAAATGTAAATGCAAGATAGCGCCTGCTTTAAAAATGTTGATGGTTTTTTAATTACTATCACACGTGTTTTCAGGTTGTAACGCGATACGCTGCACTGCCGCAGGGTTAGTTAAGTAGGCATCAGCCAAGCGTCACGCATTTTGACTCCTCTATCGGCTTTAGCACACTCTAAAACCATGACGGAAAATTTTCGCAGCCGCCATCTTGGATTTACATTTTAACGTCATTATCGGCTTTAACACCCTCGAAAACCATTAAAATGACACCCATGATAAAAAGCTTGAAAATTTTTGCAACCGCCATCTTGGATTTACATTTTAACGTCACTATCGGCTATAACACCCTCAAAAACCATGAAAACGACACCCATGACGAAAAGTTTGAAAATTTTGCAGCCACCGTCTTGGATTTACATTTTAACGTGGCGTTAAAATGTAAATCGCCTTTGAAACCCTCGAAAAGCATGAAAACGACACCCATGACGAAAAATTAAATAATGTTCGCAGCCGCCATCTTGGATTTACATTTTAATGTTACTATCAGCTTTAACACCACCGAAAACCATGAAAACGACACTCTTTGAGAAAAATTGGAAAATACTCGCATCCACCATCTTGGATTTACATTTTAGCGTCACTATCGGCTTTAACAGTCTCGAAAACCAAGAAAACGACACCCATAACGAAAAATTAGAAAAGATAGAAAATATTCGCAGCCGCCATCTTGGATTTACATTTTATTGTCACTATCGGCCTTAACACCCTCGAAAGCCATAAAAACGACACCCATGATAAACCATTTGAAAATATTCGCAGCCGCCATCTTGGATTTACAGTTTCAGCAGCTTTCACTATGGGACCAACTCTGAAATCACGAAAAAAATTACGATGTTTGATACAAAAGTTCAATACCTACTCGACCAGCTGATTTATTTTTCGTGATTTACGTGTTGATGCCATAGTGAAAGTTGTTCATGAGTAGAAGATTCCCTGTGAAAATTTACTGATAAAAAGTTATCCTCTAATACTCGTAGTAAAAAATACTTAATTTATCAATTCCGGCATCCCGACATTTTGACGATCAATACAAAAGTAGGTACATTCCATATTAGCCAAAGCCTAAACGTAAGTAAATATACATTCGATTCTATAATCAGAACTTAAAAATTGTCGCTCCGGAATCCCGGGATTTTTTCGATACATAAGTGTGGCTGACACTGGCTTGGCCACCATCAGGGATTTTACTTTTGATAACACAAAGATTTAGTCGTTAATTAGTCGAAATTTGTCGCGAAATATCAGAATTTGTCGGTCACTGGTTCAAAAGTTATAAGGGGTCATTGGTGGCCGATCTGGAGAGAGTCTCCCCAGCTTGGCCACCTTTATATCTCAAAAACTAGGGCACCTAGCGAAGATCTGTTTTCTCCCAGATTTAGTCGCTAATTAGTCGAAATTAGTCGCCAAGTCACAGATTTAGTCGGGTCTTAGTTTAGAAGATATAATGAGTTCAATTTTTAAGTATAGTTCAAGAGCTAGATTGAAGAGTTTACGATAAAATCTTTGATCTAGCTCTGAAAAGTAAAATCCCTGATGGTGGCCAAGCCAGTGTCAGCCACACGATACATAAGTGCAATCCATATTAACTAACATCTGCACTTAAGTAAATTATACATTCGATTCTATGATCAGAAGTCAAAATTTGTGAATCCCGGAATTTTTTTGATACAGAAGTGCAATCCATATTAGCCAGCACCTGAACGCAAGTACCTAACTAAACATTCGATTCCAAAATAAGAACTTAAAAAGTGTCGTTCCGGAATCCCGGCATTTTCTCGATGTATAAGTGCAATCCATACTAACTAACATCTGAACTTAAGTACTTAAAACATTCGATTCTATAATTAGAAGTCAAAATTTGCCGATACCAGAATTCTGGGATCTTTCAATCCAAAAGCCCACTCCATACTTAGCCAACACCTCAACTTTAGGTTAATACGCATCCGATTATCCGATCTCTAGTAATAATGTAATGTCCCAAAACCCGGGAGATTAATTATAAAAAAATAAAAAATAAAAATAAAACAGCCTTTTATTTCCAGTAAATTTACATTCCTTAAAATCTATGTATGTGTTAGTTTTGTTTAGTTCATTCTATGTTATTTATTTGTCTCTTACTTAGTATAATTTTATGTGTATCCTATGTATGATATCATAGTATTTATAGTTAGGTACTTCATTTTTTTATTTAATCTACAGGAACCCCAGAATGGGTGAAGGCCTCCTCCAGTGATGCCCATTTGACTTTGTCTTCAGCTACTTTTCTCCAGTTTGGACCAGCTATTGCTTTTATATCATCTTCCCATCTTGTCATAGGTCTACCTCTTGTTCTTTTGCCTAGTAGGCCATTCCAGAATGTTACTCTTTTGGGAGATTAATTATCCCGGAAAAAATGTTGTCCTAAAGAAGTGTCCACTGTTTGTCTCCGTTCCTCGAAGTTCTATTCCGTTCTTTATTTATTACCAGAGATAGTATGTTCGGACGCATATTTACCTAAAGTTGAGGTGTTGGCTCTATAGAGGAAAAATAGAATGGATTAGATGGGGTATAGGATATTGATAGTAGGAATTATAAATACAACTAGAACTTACTTGTTGGCTCCAATCGTCGTTATGTATTCCGGCAGCCCATAATATGGTCTCTTGTGTCTCTGATCGTCTAACTACAGAAACCTTTATTCGTTTGTCAGAGGAATATTTTTGTTGCGACTGGAACGTATGTCCTACTGGTGCGGTCATTTGTTTCTACGAGTATCTCAGATTGACTTACGCGGCTTGTTATGGAAAATAGTTATTCGCAATTTAAACAAAAGCCATAGCACGTATATGTTGAAACTTTTGTATGGTAGCAGAGCTTATTGTCTCGAATGTTCAGGCGAAAATTTACAAACTTAAATTCAATATTTCGCTAATCGCAAAGTAAAAATACAATTACTTGTGAAGCCTGAACATTCTTGTGAAGCCTTGTGTTGTACTTAGCTGTTAGAACTTTTGTTGTAAGGTATAACTAATCCCTTTAAGTATATAGGAAATGATTTGAAAAACTTAAATTTTTAATTGAATGAGTTAAGGGACATTTTCAGATTTCCATTGTTCCACAGTAGCTATCTGTTAGCATTTTCAGTAATATATACTTTAGATAGTATTAATTAAGAAACAGTGTAGTATTTTAATTTAAATTTTATATTATTGTTATAACACGAAATAATAGGAAATACCTACTTAATACCTATAGCATAACTCTAAACTGTTAGCATTTTTGTACTTACTAGAGTAAAATTAGAAAATATTCGCAGCCGCCATCTTGGATTTACATTTTAGTGTCACTATCGGCCTTAACACCCTCGAAACCAATGAAAACGACACCCATGACGAAACATTTGAAAATGTTCGCAGCCGCCATCTTGGATTTACAGTTTCAGCAGCTTTCATTATGGGACCAACTCTGAAATCACGAAAAAAATTACGATGTTTGATACAAAAGCTCAATACCTACTCGACCAGCTGATTTATTTTTCGTGATTTACGTGTTGATGCCATAGTGAAAGTTGTTCATAGTAGATGATCCCCTGTGAAAATTTAGTGATAAACAAGTTACCCAGTAATGGTAAAAAAAATACTTAATTTATCAATTCCGGAATCACGACATTTTGACGATCAATACATAAATATACATTCGATCCTATCATCAGAACTCTAAATCTGTGAATCCCGGAATCCGGGATTTTGACTATTTTTGACAATTGTTGATAATTACGCGCTGGCGAAGTCACGGTCACGGAATGGAACAGAAAAAATAACTGACTGGATTGGATCAGCGTCAATAATATCGGGACGAACAGACTGTTTTCAGAATGAAGACAGTATACGACAATATTACACTGTAATTCTGACAAGAGCTTTATCCAATTGAGTACTTTAATTTTCTTAGTTTTTGAGATCATTTTGAACAGTCTGTTCGTTCCGATATTTTTGACGCTGACTGTACTCGTATTAGTCATTTGTGAGATGTGACTGTAATGAAATGATTTTGCGCCTCATTCAATATAGGTAGGTACGCACGGCTACAGATCAAGCTATACATATCCAGTATAAGCTGATCTCGCATTGTATAAGATTACCTTACAATGAGAGGTCAGTGTAAACTGGACATGCATAGCTTGATGTGTAGCCGCGTGCACGTTTGCAGTGAGTGTGGGTCTGATTGTCACCGCGTCGCGCTGCACGAATTGTCGTACCTACACCGCGCGCCACAATATCCAAATTGTATTTTATTTATTAAAAAAAAAGGCATAGCACGTACAAGTTGAAACTTTTGTATGGTAGCAGAGCTTATTATCACGAATATGTGGGCGCAAATTTATAAACTTAAATTCAATATTTCGCTAATTGCAAAGTAAAAATACAATTACTTGTGAAGCATATTACTTAGCTGTTAGAACTTTTGTTGTAAGGTATAACTAATCCCTTTAAGTGTATAGGAAATGATTTGAAAAACTTAAATTTTTTATTGAATGAGTTAAAGGACATTTTCAGATTTCCATTGTTCCACAGTACCTATCTGTTAGCATTTTCAGTAATATATACTTTAGACAGTACTAATTAAGAAACAGTGTAGTATTTTAATTTAAATTTTATATCATTGTTATAACACGAAATAATAGGAAATACCTACTTAATACCTATAGCATAACTCTAAACTGTTAGCATTTTTGTACATAGCAATGAATTCACTATAGTTATCCACTCAGCGAAAATAAAAAACTTTAGAATTATCGAAGGGTAAATTGAAAAAATATTATATCTCTACTGGACTATCTATGATTCAGGATCAAATGTGTCCTTAATAAATTCAAGGTTATTATCATTAAAAAAAATACCAACTAAGGATAAAAATGCAGGTTTAAAAACAATTAATGGCGTAAAAAAATCAAAAGGAATGGTAACTTTAAAAATTAAAATTTTCGAAATTGAAAAATATGTTAATATTTTTGTAATAGATGAAGACAACTTCGACTACGATTTCCTAGTTGGGTTGGACTGTATACAAAATTTCAATTTAACTCAAAATGCGAATTTAAATATCACCCAAAATGTCCTCACCAATAATAATAGAGACTACATAGAAAATAAAGAAAAGCAACCTATAAACACTAAAGAAATTCCTGGCAGCACAGGTAGTGATATAGGGAATAAACAAGATATATGTAACGAAAAAAAAGGTGTGGATATTACAAAGAAATATAAAAGAGAAACTATCATTGATGAGTATAAAATAAACTTTAATGAAAATATAATAGTTGAAAATTTTGATATTTCAGTAAATAATTTAAATCATCAGGAAAAATCAGAAATTGATAAATTGATATGCAAATATAATACAGTCTTCGCTAAAGACAAATATGATATAGGTACTGTTAAAGGGTACGAAGCCCATATAGATTTATTGATAGATAAATACTGTAGTAAAAGGCCGTATAGGTGCTCTATTGAGGATATGAAAGAAATTGAACATCAAATATCAAAATTACTAGAAAATAATTTAATTGAGGAGTCATATAGCCCTTTTGCCGCTCCGGTAACACTAGCATTTAAAAAAGAAGATGGTAGGAGATCAAGGCTTTGTATAGATTTTCGCGAATTAAATAAAATTGTAGTTCCCCAATCGCAACCATTTCCACTAATCGAGGATCTAATGGTTAAAACAAGGAAATGTAAATTTTTTTCAACATTTGATGTAAACTCAGCTTTCTGGTCCATACCTCTTAAAATTGAAGATAGACACAAAACGGCATTTGTTACTCAAGAAGCACACTTTCAGTGGACTTGTTTACCTTTCGGTTTAAAAACCTCTCCCGCTATTTTTCAAAGAATACTGAGTAGCATTATAAGAAAGCATAAACTGTCAAACTTTACTGTCAATTACATCTTCTAGTAGATCACTTCACTCGTTACGCCTTTATTTTGACATCAAAGACCCAGAGTGCGAATGATTTCATAAAACTTGTCCAAAAAGTAATACAAGAATATAAAATAAACTTAATTCTATCAGATCAATATCCAGGCATAAATTCGAAGGATTTCAAAAATTTTTTAGAAAAACAAGATATACCAATAGTTTTCACTGCAGTAAATGCGCCATTTTCAAATGGATTGAACGAAAGGTTAAACCAAACGTTGGTTAACAAAATTCGTTGCAAAATTAATGAAAGGAGTACCAAAATTGCTTGGACAACTATTGCTCACGAATGCACTGAAAAATATAACGAAACTGAACATAGTGTAACAGGGTTCTCTCCAAAATATTTATTGGAGGGAAAAAATGTTGACATTCTACCAGATGAACTAAAACAAAATATAACACATAATCATCTATTGCGAGACCGAAAAACTGCCTTAGAAAATAGTATAAAATCCCACAATTATAATAAAGAAAGATTTGATAAAAACAGAAAACATTATGAACTAAAAGTCGGAGATTCAGTATATGTTGAAAACGGAAATCGGTTAAACCGAAAAAAACTAGATGAATTGAAAATAGGACCTTATCAAATTGTAGATAAAATATCCAATTCAATTTACAAGGTAAATACGGGTCACAAAAAGTCAGAGTCAAATCTCTTTCACATTACAAAGCTTATTCCAGTGGTAGAGTGATACAATAACACTTTGTAATTTAGAAGGGGGGGAGATGTAAACAAAGTGCGTGACACTTCATTTAGTCTGTGTTTGAATTTGCCGCGTATTGCATAGATGTTGTACTTATAATTTATGATCTGTGAAATTGTTTCATTCTATGGAGCGAGCTGTCATGTCATATTGAATGACGGATACAATACGCTACACAAGTGAGAATTTTAATACAATTAGAATATTATTAGTGATTAACAAGAACTGGTGAAACAATAGCTTTAAATGTTGTTTCTCTTTTCAGGTAAAACTAGTGAATAATCAATGTTAAAGAATATGTTGTAAAAGTGTTAATAACTAGTTTTTTATGTACCTACATATTAAAATAAAATTTCTCTTTTCAGAGCAACTCAATTTTGGTTATAGTTTTACTATTCATCACAATATTCAAGGATAATTATAAACTATCATATTATATATATATCGTCAGCAAAGGCGATAAAAAGTATGAGGTTGGATTTATTGCATAGATGTGAATTCCATACCGTATATCAATAGCTAACAATAAAAATATTAGGACATAGTACGTCCTGAAACTCACTGATGTCACAAAGATACAAACAAATGCTACCAATTAATGCCGATAGAACAAGAAATACAACTGACCTTATCCAGCTCCATTAGTAAACTGTCCAGACTTTCATCAGGTAGCTTGCCAACTTCAAACAACGTTACCGCGTGACTTTTCAAATCCTAAAATAATTTAAAGGCAAGAGGTATTTGTGTCATAGCAAGAAAATAAACTACTAATTAAAAATAATGTTTTTGATCTACATACTGGTGATAGATTCCCCATCATAAGGTAAGCTGCTAATGTAGAATCGAACAGCACAGCAACTCTTTGACCATTGTTATTCGAAGGTTCAAGGCCTTCTTCTGGACTCTGTAAATGAATAGCCAACCAATTACGCACACATTTACACCAAACTACAACTAAAGCCAGGTCTCCTGCGCGCCTTTTTGCGAAACATTACACAAAAAACAGGTCAAGAGCGAGTCGGACTCGCGCACCGAGGGTTCCGTTCCGATTTCTGAAAAAGTGTGCTATTTAGAGACATCGTTTTATTTTTCCTGTAATCTTTACATAAACTTCTATCATGTAGAATAATTTCAGATTTTTCGCTTTGCAAACTTCGGAGATAAGGGGGGAGGGAACGGTATTTTTTTTTACATTTTTCATCAAAAGTCGAAAACTATGCGGCCTATAAAAAAGAAAAAAAAATGTTTGAGAATGTGCAAACAGCGCTCTTTCATAATATGATACCCCACGTGTCCTAGTAACCCCACTTTGAATTTTTAAGACGCCCTTTCAGTCAATGTTGCCAAAAAGATTTAAATATTTCTATTTCTTTCTTATTTGCAAAATAGTTGGGTAAACGTCATCTAAAACTGCCAAATTTCAAGTTGATAGCATTAGTAGTTCTTGAGATATCCAGCTGTGACAGACAGACAGACAGACAGACAGACAGATTGAGTCACACCATAAGGGTTCCTTTTTTACCATTTTGGTACGGAACCCTAAAAACATTACACATAACAAGCTGTCTCCTGCGTATTCAAATATTTTTAGTTCCGCATTTTGTGTAAATGTCAGTACAGATGACATTTTGTGTAGATGTCATAATAATGAACTCCGACGAGGAACAGCCACTTCCCCCGCGCGGCGAATGTTTTTCATGCAGCTCGGAAAACAAAACCATCGCGTTTGCATACACAAACGTGTAAGGCCACGCCTCTTTGTTCGACGTTTTGGTGTAATGTTTCGAAAAAAACGCGCAGGAGACAAAGTTTAAACTACACCTCACTAAGTGCATACATGTTTACGAAACCCGAAACGTGAGGCCTCACGTTATTGTTGACAACACTACACTACGTCTTTGCTTGGTTTTTAGGGTTCCGTACCCAAAGGGTAAAACGAGACCCTATTACTAAGACTCCGCTGTCCGTCTGACTGTATGTCCGTCTGTCACCAGGCTGTATCTCATGAACCGTGATAGTTAGACAGTTGAAATTTTCACAGATGATGTATTTCTGTTGCCGCTATTACAACAAATACTAAAAAACACAATAAAATACAGAAAAAAATACAGAATAAAATAAATATTTAAGGGGGCTACAATACAACAAACGTGATTTTTTTGCCGTTTTTATAGATAGGTAATGGTACGGAACCCTTCATGCGCGAGTCCGACTCGCACTTGGCCGCTTTTTTTATTTAATCAGAGGCTACGACCTCAGTGCTGAAAAGTGCTGATTCTCGGCCTAATTAAAAAAAAATACATTTGTTTTTTTTATTTTTAACTAAGTAATTTAGCTATGAAGAGGATAAAACTCAGTAAAAACTTTACCCGTTTTGAAGTAGATGGCGTTTGCTTTATGAGGATCGGTTCCATTTGTATCGAGTCGTCGTCCATGTTGGAGTCGAACGTCAACGGAGCTATTTGTCTGTATCTGTTGACAGATGAAAAAACAACTTAATTATTTTTTTATGGTGCTGTCTTTTTCAGCTGTATCCGGTGAGACTGGAAGCCGACCCCAATATAGTTGGGAAGGCTAGGCAGATTGATTGCTGTCTTTTAAAGAGGGGCTCGTAGCTAAGTATTAATAGCCGCACGGGTCGAGCCGATCTGCAGTGCGATTCTGTAACCATCTCACGGTGAAAACTTAGGTGAAGTGAGCGTGGAGTGAGCTGTCAATAGTGTCAATTCCTAGCAAAAACAAACTCACTTCACCTAAGTTTTCACGGTGAGATTTTTACAGAATCGACCGGCAGGTTAAGCTGCGCTTACCGCGGTCGGTCCGTGTATGGGTGACCATCTTTGCATACGTTGGTCCAGGCTAAAACATAGATCTTTGGCAGTCGTTACGGGTCTTCAGAAGCCCAAAAGTCTGACAACCAGTCTTACCAATGGGTATCGTATTGGGTTGTGGAGTTCAGATAGGCAGTCACTCCATGTAAAAATACTGATATTCAGCTGCATCCGGTAAGACTGGAAGCCAACCCCAACATAGTTGGGAAAAGGCTAGGCAGATGATTGTGCAATCTTATAGACACAATTTATTTAATAAATAATAATAAATAAAAATGTTTATTGCATTTAAACAAATTCTTAGCTCACATGAGTTAGGAGATCACCTTTTAAGCAAGGAATTGCTTGTGATAGGTGACTCCGCCCTTCCGCTTAACATAATCACAGGTATGCAATTGTTAACAAAAACAAAAGATAAACCAAAATAATTAGAAATACAAAATACAACAAGGAGCGCATTTGTGTGTTGTGTATGAGTGAGTTTTTGAATGTGTGTGAGTGGGGGTGTGTGTGTGAGTGTGAGAGAGAGGATATGTGTTCGTGTGTAATGGAGTGAGCGTGGAATTGAATACATGAGTTTATTTTATAAGGGTTTCTGTTTAGGATTAGGTTAGGTTATTTGAATGATGCAATGCATAAAATTTTACAGTGAAATGTATAATCTTGTAATGTTGTCACTACCGCAAATGTCTTTTTACACAAAATATGGCCTATCGCGCAAATGTTATTTGCACGAGTATCTTTTCGCGCCAATGGTCTTTCGCGAAAATGGATTCGCACAAGTATACTGTCCAGCGTGTAAGTGTAAACAGTGGCAATCTTTTAAGGGGTAATTGTAAACAACAACAACTCATAATTATAAACAACTTTTACTATGGGACCAAACCTGAAATCGCGAAAAAAAAAACACCTGTTCCCTACATTTTGACGAATTATGCGAACTTAAAAATATACTGAACAGCTGATTTTTTTTCGCGATTTCAGGTTTGGTGCCATAGTAAAAGTTGTTCATAATGATGAGTACAATGACCCCTTAACGAGTCGAATGCCGTAATTACAGACACAATTAAAAAGCCATTGTGTCGCGTGGATCCAATACGAAGGGTAAAGATTGCCCCTGTCAATTACACCCTGTATAGTGTGTGTGATCTAGCTGATATTATGCTACAGATGGCAGTAAAGAGACACCGTTGTTGTAATGTGAATGTTAGTACTAACGGCTGATGGGTGTGCGTGGTGACGGCGTCCCTCCAGGTGGCGTGCTGCGGCGCCACGGGCGGCGGCTGCAGGTTGTTGGCGAAGCCGAGCCGGCAGTACAGGGACACTGCTTGCTTTACTGACTCGCATTCCACCTGCAACGAGTGGCTTAGTAAGAGAGCTTTAGTTCCCAGCTTATACGATGTTTTGTTTACATACTCATAAAAATATATGTAAAGGTAGAACAGAATATTAAATGTGGCAAAATAATAAATCAACATTAAAGTCTGAATTGGGGAGCAGCTATACGATTTTAAAGGTTTTTTCAATACACTTCCTCGTAAACTGGTTCATATCGCACTACGATTAGGTTCACAATGCAATTTCTGTCTGTTATTTCACACGCGTGGGATTTTTGTTTCCACCACGTGTGCGGGAATAAAAATTGCCACAGATAACTTATATCTATACTTAGTACAAATTGGTTCAATGCCTCTATTCACAACTCTCTATTCGGAGGTGAATGTTTTTTTAATCTCGGCAAAGAGATATGAGTATAAGGCGTTAATATTTTTTGAATATTTAAATAATGTTTATAAATAGAATATCATCAAACACCATGATTATTACAATAAAAAAAACGTTTATGAACCAATTTACATTTATTTATGTTCTAAACTCAAAAACATTTGAATTTTCTATTTTTCATATTAGGCTGTTTATCGACTTTATACCTTTGCTTCTTCTTCAACCTGCCGAAAGCAAAGCGCGAAAAAAAAAGAAAATTTAATTCATAGTTTCCTAATAATTCATGACAAAAATATTTTCCGTTATTTTATTTTATTTCTTCAAAAGTGTATTCAAAAACGTCGTTTGATACACGTGTACATTTGTTATTGCAGTTCTCGGTTCAAAAACAACTGCGCTGGTGTAAATTCCGCCTCGAATGCAATAACAAACGTTTTCCACTTGTATCAAAATGTACTATGTTGTCCTAGCGGCATCGATCGATGTAGAAAACACCCTTAGCAAGAGTCAAGTTCAGGGACCATTTTGGTTACCCATTGAAAGGGTTTTTGATAGGGTTTTTCTAAGCAGTTAATCAAAAACCCATACGATGTAGGTAACCCTTTTGAATGGCATAAAAGAACCATTTTCGTTATCCATTAAAAGGGTTTTCAATAGGGTTTTTCAAAGCAGTTAAACAAAAACCCATACAAAATGCAACTAACCTGCAACACAGCAGCTAGATCAGCCACACTGGTATGCTCATCAATGGACACGAACACCTTATAAAGCAGCGTCTCGAAGTAATCCCCAGCTATTCGGTTCATCACGAACCCTTTGAGCGGAGGTACGGACACCTTGTCAGCTGCTGTTATTGGTACGTCCAGGTAGATTAGGCCGCGCCTGTGGGGTAATAATGGGCATTGTAGACTTTAAGTCACACAAACCATTACGACCTTCATGATATCTCATGAAGGAAACCTCCCTGTCTTGTGCGATCTCTGGCCATGTTGGCTCTGCAAATCTTATCATATCATCACACCACCTTCGCCGTGGCCTGCCTCGTGCCCAGCCTCTATACAGGGTCAAATTAAATTAGCTAGCGAAACTCCGCAGACGCGAATGAATGAATGATGATGATGACGTGATGGATATCGAAGTCTAAACATAATAAAACAAAAAAGAAATTAATTTCATGATTTTTTTTTGGGTCATCAACCAACCAAAATAACAGTTTAAAAATCAGTTTTTTTTTTTTGTAAACTTCACATACGCGATGGGTATCGATATCTCACTTCAAGTAACATACACAACACCAGCGACCATTGACCCAAAAAAAAAACATCAAATCTTTTTTTTTTGTCGTATTTAGATATGGATACCCATCTCGTCTGCAGAGTTCCGCCCGCTAATTTAATCTAACCCTGTCAAGTTATCACAATAAAAGAAGTCCGATTTGACATAAGGGTATCCCTCTTTGTCCCGCTATGTTTGTCTTTCTTTGGCATATGAAACGATATGGGCTGTCAAAATGGACCTATTATTTTGTAATAACTTTAGTAAGTAAATCTTGCAAAATCAAAAGAAATTGGACTTCTACCGATCGTGGCATCAATCAATGAGTTCAGGATATCTCAATTAACCGCTAAAAGTAAACCGTCTTATGATAATTATATATTCTAGTTTTTAAGACCAACATGCTATCGCTCATTTCTCATGAGGTACTTTCTTAGTAACATAAACACGCATATTGTTATTTTAAATCTAAACAATATTAATATCATACCTGTACAAAGTCTTGACAACATAGTAGTCGAGCGTTCCCGCGGTCTGCGATCCGCGGTCGATTAGCAAGTCTATTAGCGCTCTCTCGCTCTCGCCTAGAGGCTGCCGTGAAACAAGCGATGTGTTATGTCAGTTAATAGTAAGTAATGAGCAAGAAACAGACTGTCACGGCCGGGAATCATACAAAAATCGTTTAAGTAAGTATTCAAACTAAGCTAAAAGTAAGCACTTTTTGAATGTCTATAGACAATCCCCCAAAACGACTGGTCTTCAACACTTCCTGAAGTTTTAGCAGTTTGCTACATAAAGAGCGAGAAAGAAGAGGCCACGAATTGGCTCTCCCAATGCCGAAGATTGTGGACGCTTGCAAGCAATCTTTCTCACTATTAGCCGACGTTCGCACGGACGTAATAATATCGTGGCGATTTTTTTTCGCGCACTGGATTTTCAACGCTCTGCTTAGCGCCGAGGATTGAAAACCCGGAATTTTTTTTTTTCTTAGCGCTGGGATACACTCTGTTGTCGGTAGGTTGGATTCTCGAAGCTCGGCTCAACACCGAGAGTTGAAAATACAGTGCGCGATAAAATCCCGTCGCGATATTTTTACGTCCGTACGAACGTCGGTTTAGCCACAGGAAAATGCGGCACTGACATGGCGACACACAGCACAGTGCGGTTTTCACAGCCAAACCAATAGCGACATTACATTACTCAAAATAAAGTCGTAATTAAATAAACTTAACCGCGTGCCTCTGTACGCTAAGTCTCGTGGACTAGTGGCAGATTAAGACAAATCCAACTTTATTTCAATTAGGTCCATGATGATATTTACTTTGCAGTGAAGATCACGCTTCGCCAGATCGGCGCTAGCCCTAAGGCAATCGTCTTTTTCTTCTGGACGATGTTTCTTATAAATAATCATGTAGTAATCATAAGTTGATGTAAGTTGTTAAAACAGTTTTTATAAAAGAGTGTGAAAGTTATATGAATACATTATGAGAATGAACAACTTTCTCTTCAACTTTTAATAATTATTTATGCTCGACCATGTCAGGTGTCTGCCAAGGCCAGAATGCATAATACTTAAGTAACGACTTTGACGACACGGTTGGCGCAGTGGTTGAGCGATTGACTGCTGCGCAGCATGTCGCGGGTTCGATTCCCGCACGGAGTAAATATTTGTACGACCTACAAGTATTTGTTCCGAGTCTGGGTGTTTTTCTATCTAAGTATATGTATGTATTTACAAAAAAAAAAAAATGTATATAAGTAGTTTATCAGCCATCTCGTTACCATAACACAAGCATTAGGTTGCTTAGCTTGGGACTAGATGGCGTTGTGTGAAATGTCCAAGGTTTTTTATTTATTTATTTTATTTATTTAATATAATATGTTTTAGTTATACGAACTATTTAATGCAATCTAAGTCAAGACTGATCTCCAGCATTAAAATTCATCTAATTGATTATATTACCCAACACTAAGACTTGTGTACTTTATCGGTTTAGGTAGTTAACTAAAGGTAAACAAACTGGTTAACCGACTAAACGTAATACCTGTCACTTCAGTTATCATATACTACGTCACAGTTGTACTCTTCAATTTAGCAACGTTATAATTCGCTGTACTATGTTTATCGCCCTCAGGCGCCAGAGGTCTACTTATCAAATAGCCAATTTCTCATTCCGACTACTTCTCTATGTGACTACTTCGCTATCGGCCCACTTGGCAAACAGCCTATTCCGCATTCTGTCTAATTCTCATAGTGACTACTTCGCAGACTGCCTACTTTTAAAAATAATGTCATTTTCGGACAGTTAGCATCAAAATCAATGTCTTAAGTATGGGTAAGTAATATATCGTAGCTAATTTAACTAACTGACGTATCTGACATTTTGGACTAAGCCGATAGCCGACCTAACTATAGTAATTTGATACATTTTCCAAGTCAAATCGATCTGTCTAATCGGCGAATCTGTACCTATGCCTTACGGTCCCCATGATAATGCAAAAATCGAGACCTATATATCTGCAGTTTACAAAAAAGAAAAGAAAAATAGCTTGCCCTGTAAAATTTTCTTCAAATCAGTTACGTCACTTACTCGTAGTTAGATTAGCGACGATATGATATAATTACAAAATCTCTAATATTTACAAGATATAATAACTGATTCTATAATTTTATTTTATATAATGATCAGTTAATATAATAAGTTAATGATTGATATAATTTTAAAGTAACTAATTTTTTAAAACATAACATACATTCAATATAAAATCGTTTGAAACCTATTAAGTCTAATAATTATAAGCATAACATAGTTACATTGAATATAAAATCGTTTGATATACCACTCAAAAGACATAAAACCTATTTAGTCTAATATATTATAAGCATAACATGCATTGAATATAAAATCACTTATATTATATATACAATAAAAACCGGCCAAGTGCGTGTCGGACTACGCAAGTAGGTACGCACAATGAAGGGTTCCGTAGTTGGGATGAAATTATCCCAAGAACATACATAAGTACATTACAGAACATACATTCCAACAGTAAATGTAAGTTTGTACTCACAATATTGAGAGATTTACCATGTTATTTTAAGACCAGAAACTTTTTTTCGGTTTTCCTGTAATCTACAGGTATAGAACTATTTTCTGTATTTTTTTTCAAAATTGTAGGCTCAGTAGTTTCGGAGACAAGGGGGGGAGAATGGTCAATTTTCGTCTGTTTTCTTAAATTACTTTAAAATGATTTGTTTTAAAATTATAAAACAAATATATATATTTGAGACCCTCATTCATAGTATGTCCTTTCATTTGTATGACACGGTACAGTTTGCAAAACTTTTTTTTTTAATTTTCTTTTTAACATGACAAAAATATTTTCTGTTATTTTATTTTATTTCTTCAAAAGTGTATTGAAAAACATCGTTTGATACACGTGGACATTTGTTATTGCAGTTCTCGCCTCAAAAAAAACAATGCAATGCATGCTCGAATGCAATTACAAACGTTCTCCACTAAAAAAACTACAAAAAAAAAAATGTACTATTATTATCTACACACCTATTATTGTTAATGATTGTTGTTTGTTTATGATTGTCGTTAAAATCCGTGCTGTAGGTACTGGGAGAGAGAGATAAGAAGTTATGTTTTTAAACGAGAATTAACTTTTGTCTCCATCTGTACTTCAGTCGTTGTTTGACATGTAGATCGTTTGCGGAGTAGTCACTATGAGAATTAGACAGAATGCGAAATAGGCTGTTTGCCAAGTGGGCCAATAGCGAAGTAGTCACATAGAGAAGTAGACGGAATGAGAAATTGGCTGTTTGATAAGTAGACCTCTGGCGCCTGAGCGGTTTATCGCTGTACTATGTTTATCGCTAACGCATTAGGTTCAAGGTTGATTGGGAAAATTTGACAGTTTCGGGCGGCTTGACCTGCTGGCGAAAAGATAGGTACAGACCTATCTTTTTGGTTCTTTACAATAGACAGATTACAAAATATTATAGTTATTATTATTAAAAATCTAACTAAAAACTATGCTCAAGCAGATCAGATACATCTACGATGAGTAGTTTAAGAGTAAATGATAAAGTAACATACCTACTTACATTTATAAAGGAGAACTATCGTAAAAAACTAAAATAAATTTAATTTGGTTATAACGTATTTTTAAACAAGAAAAAGTCTTCTATAAAAACCCTTTTTAGGATTTGTTTACCTTTAGTTAATTACTTAAACCGATGAAGTATAGATAGGTACTACGATTTTTTCATTATTTTCAGCTCCAGCTCAAAAATACTGCAAAGATTATTTTCATTCACAAATCGTTTCTTTAGTTCATTTTACTTACAACAGATGTTGTTAACACTAATGTAAACAAAACTCTTTAGCACACTCCAGTTTAGGATAACAAAACCGTAAAACAATTTTAAGTTTCAAAACAAAACAAATTCAACTTAATTCTCATAACAACAGTGTTCATATTACCTTAACATCATCTTCTAGGACATATCCAAGTTCAACTCGCCACCACGGTTGCATAGGTATGTTTAGAGGTACACGCGGGAGCAAAGCACGGATTGCCTTAGAGCGCCCGCGCCGCCCCAAAGACCGGGCTTTTGCTACCAGTTCTAGGTACTCATTCCGACCAATACCTAGCAGTCTCAGACCTAGGGGAAACATTGTTAACATTTCAGACTGGTTTCAGAGAAATAAAGTTAATGAAAAACAAAAATGATGTTCACTTTTTAAGGATGTCTGAAATACAACTGGCAGTTGCACATTATAAAGATCATGAGAACTATGAGAAGATGGAGAACGAAAAATCGAAAATACATTTATTTGTCACATCTACATGAAACTGTGTGTTTTGTGAACAAAAATGTTTCAGTTAGAAAGCAAAATTTTAAAAAAAGAAATTGTATTTAGGGCCCTATTTCTCAAAACTTATTATACTAATAATATGAGTCCAAGAAAGAACGAATATTTTTTAATAGTTTACTAGTGTGCGTTTTTCGAAGCTACGGTTGTACAATATTAGTTACTAGTTGCCAACTAATAAATATTAGCTAAAATTACCCGAGTAAATTCAATTTGGTTTCATAAAAAAATGTGTCATTAGTTACTCTTGTAAATTACACTGCTAAAGCTATTAGTCTCGGAAGGCTTGTAAAAAATATTGCCAAAATTATTAAACTTGATTTACCAAACAAATTTTATAAAATGTGGTCAGATTCGGATATCTACACTACTCTACACCACACTGTATAAAGAATAAAATTGCTTGATAGCAATAGGCATCTCGTACGTAGGTCCTTGGCGGCAGAAATTACCCCAAGAGAATGACACAGTTTTGTAATTTCCACTCACTTTTTCCGCTTATCCTGCTTCGATAAAACTATTGTCAGCATGTCTTTTGCTTCTAATACACTTCTAAAAACCATTAGCTTTAGATCCATGGTAAATTGTATTTAATTAAATAATTAACTTTAAATAAAGATGGGATCCCACGGGTGAATTGATCAGGTTAAGCTACGCTTGCCGCGGTCGTAGATGGGTGACCATCTTTACATAACGAGACTCCTTCGTGCCTCAGAAAGCACGTTAAGTCGTTGGCCCGGTTGTTCTTGGATCTTTGACAGTCGTTCGGGTCGCCAGAAGCCCCAAAGTCTGACAACCAGGGGTATCGTGTTAACCAGTAACTGGGTTGTGGAAATCAGAGAGGCAGTCGTTCCACGTAAAATACTGGTATTCAGCTGTATCCGGTTAGACAGGAAGCCGACCCCAACATACTTGGGACTAGGCTGGGCGGATTGATTGATTTTAAAAAAACGACAAAATCAAACAAATCCAAAAGTGGCGGAAACTTTTCCGCATTTTTTTTAATCAGTAAAGAGGCGGGGTACTATGGTACGTATATTCAGCCAAGCCAGACTAATATTTTGATTAGTTTACTACTATTAGTTATTAGTCCAGTACCTGTTTTTGAGAAACAGAAAATATTAGGACTTGTAATTTTTACACTAGTAACTAATAACTATAATATACTAGTAAACTAATAGTTTCGAGAAATAGGGCCCAGATAATAAAAAAATATTAGACAAGTATTTTTTGGTTTAACATATAAAAAAAAAATTACTTAAATAAAACGCATTAAATTTGGAGAGTGGGGGCTCGTTACGTCACACCACATTTTAACTCAACGTATCGCCATAATCTTTTGATTGCTTAAAAGAAGAAGAAATGTGTCCAATATTTTTTAATAATCAACATGATGTACAAAAAAAAATCATCCTATTGCTTAGTCCAATTTAGGTATCAAAATGTGCCATAGTGTTAACAATATGGTCTTTATAATCTACTACCCAATCCGACAGACGTTGTCCTGTCTGAACGATCCTAGAACCAGAATGTAGGGCCACCTACCGGGTCCAATTGTGTTTTCAAACCATCCAGGAACCCATTGAAATATACAAACAAAATTTCATATAAATCGGTCCAGCCGTTTTTACACAAACACACATACAGAAGAATTAAAAATGTAAAAATTGTTAGGAATAAATAAATAAATTATATATATTAAGATATAAAAATGAATCCCTATTTCCTTTGGTCACGCCCTCACTTGAGAACGACATTACCGATTTCATTCATTTTTTTTTAAAGCTTTCTAATACTTTGTAGAAGGTTCTTACGGAAAGAAAAATGAAGAAAATTGCGCAGAAACTTGGAAAATTTCAGAAAACTTAACGACTATTTTAACTTCGCGCGTTTATATTACAATATTCATAGCTAAGGCAGAACAACGTCTGTCGGGTCAGCTAAAGTTATAATTATTTGACATGGACAAAATTGAATACAATAAGTCATACTTACAGTCAGCGGCAGTAAAATTAGGCATAGTATCATAGCTCTTCTCCAACTCTATGAGGAGAGCCACCACCTCAACATAGTAAATAAATGGGGTTATTCTTAAACCTAGAAAGAAAACAATAAAATTCAAACTTATCATTATTTTACTTTCCAAGATTTCTAGTATTTCAGTATAGTATAAGCGTGAGTTGCCATCAATTGTGCCACTGGTGGGGTTTGACCACACAACCTCTCACTCACTCACCAGTCCACAAAAACCACAACTTTAATGTTTGGGCCTCATATACCTCATATCATGCTGTCAAGTCTAATTATTTAACTTGACAGCATGATATGAAGTATAAGCACAAACAATACAGGGTGTCTCAGAAAGGTGTGGTCAAATTTAAGGGTGTGGTACAGACCATCTGACTGAACAACTTTTTCTATGGGACCAACATCAAAATCGAGAAAAAATAGTCAGTTGTCCCATACAACTTCAATACCAACTCGACCCAAATGCATGGGACTGCTGATAATTTTTTTTTTTGATTACGATGTTGGCCCCATGTAGAAAGTTGTTCAGTTTGATGGTCTGTACCACACCCTTAAGTTTGACCACACTTTCTGATACACCCTGTATAAGAATAGCTCATCAGGTCAACAGGGCTGACTGCCATAGTTGTGCAGGACATCAATTTAAAGATTCTCTAGCATGGAGTGTCCATGACCTCATCCTCATCATGGATGGATTCCATCTCATCCTCATAATAAACGTCATCCACCACTTTCCATCAGGAGTGATTGAGGTCAAGAGCAGACCCAGTCAGCATAATCAGCCTATAATGTTCCCACTGCTGGGGCACAGCCTGCACAGGCCTCCTCTCGGCTAGAGGGAGTGGGCCGTGGGTTGACCCAGTCAGCAAAAAAGAAATCTAAATCTACATCTGTTTAAATTGTAGGGCTCAATGAAACATCTTACCTTTAACAATCATGTCTGCTAAGTGATAGGGGTAGAGCATGAGTCTTTGTATGCTGCTCTGTATAAGTGTCTCATAATATTTCTTTTCATCTTTGCGAACAGTCCTGACTGTTGACAAAAAAAACACTTTAGATGTGTACCAATATTATAACAACAGTATCAAATATGCAGATGAGTAAGATAAACGATAAAAGTTTAACCATTTACAAAAACGCTTCTGTAATAAGAAGGACATTGAATTTTGATTATGGTAATTAATTAGAGATAAAGAGCAAAAACTATTTCCCATTTTTGATGTTATTCAATAGGTCAACAGCAACTTACCAAGACTTCCTCTGTACCTCAATTGATTTTTAATACTGAATTCGAATATGTACCTCCCATATTCTTTGGGAGAATCACCCAACAGCTGAAACAAAGTAATGTTTGTACCTACTTATATACTATACATGTCACTGGATATTATGTGATATGGAAATACAGTGCTTAAGATGTTAACCCCACTTATTCTGTACTCTAATTACCGAAGATATGCATCATTAGCATTGAATCATTGATAATGTAAAACAATAACATAACGTGTTTACCTTCTTTACAGGCGTAGGTAATTGCAACCACTGTGTTTTTTTTCTAATACATTCCTCAATTTCGTCTTCCATGGTACTTGACCATTTAAATAACGATTTTGAATAATTACATTGATAGCGAGGAACTCTCGGCCTTGGATAATGGATAAACTGCACAAAATATTTTTGATAAAAGCAAGGAAAGGAAATACTAGCGTGCGTTCAGAATAATGATAAAATACCGGGATTACTGAAGTATTACATACAAAACCAAATATAATGAAAGTAAAGAAACTTCTTATTATTTTTTTTATTTACCTACAAATCAATACCTTACAATTAATTTAAAAAAAAAACCATATCATTTTGAAAGACCAGTCAGTATACCTAATAAAATCGTCTCAAAAAAAATTGCTAACTTATCGTGTTTTTGAACGTAACAAGTCCCATCCTTGCTGTCTAATATGACATTAGAATAATAAAAGTTGCCATGAATAAGAAAGGCAATCGATCGATAGTTATTGTAATTGATTGCAATAATTGATTGATTGGGAAAAGGCTAGGCAGATCAATGACCTATTATTATATATTATATTAGGTATATTATATAGGTAATATATCATTGAGGCAGATTGATTTTGCAATGACTGATTGAAAAATTATAATCTAAATTATGCTTTTCAGTGGATAAACTGTGATATGTACGCTAGGGATACAGACAGCAAACCATCACAGATCTACACATCCGCATATTCATTTTTGCACAAAACGACTTTTTTCTACATAAGTATTAGCTTTTCATAATTTCATTATAATAAATCATTATATTTATTTCTATTAGTCTATGGTCTAGCTTTTTCGTAAGATGCAATGTAATGTTGTTGTTGTTTTTCAGGTGAGCTTCAGCAGAAAATAGGAAAATACATGTGCTCAACAGCTTCAGATTTGCAGAATGGAAGAAATAAATAATTAATTTTGGATAGGACCTAGATAGACGAAGATTGCGTGCTAAAATGTAGACAGATGAATGATGATAAAATGTAGCATAAATAAAACGTTTTGTACAAAATACATTTTAATGTTATGATAAAAGCAAAGCATTCTTCTTTCCCACTGGGTGAAATTTTACCTATCGGAAATAATAGATAATAATGTGAATAGCATTTCATAATCTAAGGTGAATAGACTATAGATATGTGTGTGAATAGCCTGTTGCACAGTGCACTGAAGTCATGCACGATGAGTTCACGATGTTAGTGATTCTTCTCTATTTAGGTTTTATAATGGATATTGTTACAATAGGTAGGTACCTTTTAGACTCAGACTGGATGCGGAAGGTGGAGGACAGGGTGTTGTGGCGCAGACTGGGAGAGGCCTATGTCCAGCAGTGGACTGCGATAGGCTGAGTTTATTGATTGATTGACCTTATAGAAAATTAAACAACTTTTGCATTACGTAACATAGTTTTATTGGAATTCCCTCAAATCCTCAATCCAAATCCATAGTAAACACTAGTAGGTACTTATTCCAAAGCGGTACTCATTCTTTAACCAACGAAAAAGTTGATTCAAAGGCTGAGTGAATTTGATTAATCATATCTGACGCCAACATTGATTGTCCGTGTATAACGTTGGCCTTATAATTACTTGATCTCGTAAGTTTTGCAGCTGCATATGCAGCAACACTTTGGGCGAGTTGTGTGTGACTTTCGTTCTTGCACAGTTCCGCCTTTAAAGCCCAATGATAAAATGTGCCTAGAGATCCAGATAATATGTCTCCTTGTCCTCCAACTCGCCGTCCTGACCCTCCTCCTGTGGCTATCCAACTGTAGGTAGTCATATTTGTATAGAAACTATCTTTTTCACTCTTTACCAAAACACTTACGCAATCTCCCCAGTAACTGTACCAATTACTATCATTTCTAAAAACGGCTGCCATTAACCTGCTTGCTTCACGTAGATTTGGTGTCATGATCACTCCAGGACAAGGATAACCTTTTATTAATGATGTATTCTTAGAAATAGCGTACAGTCCATCGGCGTCTATAACTAAAGGTTTTCCCAAGTTCTTGCAATCCTCAATAATATCAGATATCAAGTGTAATGTTTCGGGCTCTCGTCCTAAGCCAGGACCAATGACGATTACATCCATTTTTGGTAATATTGATCTTATTTTAGACGCATATTTAGAGTTCAAATATGGGTAGACGATAAGATCAGGACTGTAACTCTTAATGACATTTGCAGCACTATCCGTAGTTATTACATACGCCAAGTCTGCCCCAGCCTGAAAGTACAATCTTGTTATTATTAACCGTTACTTAAGTTCATAACATCTCAGTGATGATTTGTAAACCCTCAGCCCTCATCATGCCTACTTTAACATTTTAAATGAGTTTCACGTAAGTACTTAATACATGTACTTTTGTAGTTGATTAGAGGAGAAATCTGCTTTTATGTACGCACGGCTGCAGATCAAGCTATACATTTTCAGTATAAGCTGATCTCGCATTGTATAGGATTTCCTTACAATGAGAGGTCAGTGTAAACTGGAAATGTATAGCTTGATGTGTAGCCGTGTGTACCTATGGCGGTGTCGGCTTCTATTTGATGCAAAATAATAAACATAAAACTACTAGGTACACACGGCTACAGATCAAGCTATACATTTCCAGTATAAGCTGATATTGCATTGTGTAGGATTTCCTTACAATGACAGGTCAGTGTAAACTGGAAATGTATAGCTTGATGTGTAGCCGTGTGTACATACCTACTATGAAAACATACTGTGCGGCGGCGGCGTGGCAATATCTTTTTAATTATGGATTTTTTTAAATCAATGTAAGTAAGTATAAAATTATGTTTATATACGTACCTTTAATGATGTTATCGCCGAAAAATACGGTGCTCCTGTATATTCTATCGAACCACCAATAACTCCTATCTTACCCGCCTCCCCCTTACTTTTATTAATTGTATCGGGAAGAATTGATTTACTAAGAAGTCTAAATGTATTCGATTGAAGTGTACTATCTAAAAAATTACACATATCTTTAATTTCATCACATTTCACTAAAAGTAATGATAAGTAAACCATAGCACAATTATATAGTCTCATGTTGTAAAAGCAAATAAATCACCGATCACTCGTGAAGTTCTGTCTTTGTTTCTTCCTCTGAACAACTTCGTTATCAAACAAGTTCACGTTTTCATAAACATAAATACTAATACTACGTCGGCGTCGTGACTCGTGAAGGTCAAGAAAAAAAATCGTGAAAAAATTAAATGACTGGGCTTTTAATATTTTATTTAAAAAAATACATAGGACATCTATAATATTTATTACATTTTTGTGTTTTATTTGCTAATTAGAATAATCTATTTGCGATCAGCTATTGAATACAAAACAAAAAATGAATGATGAAATGAATCAATGATCACGTTTTGAGTCAAGACATGAATCGAGAAATATGATTGAACTCATCGAACAGACGAAATAAAATGAAAGGATTGTTCAATATGGCAACATTGCTCCATCCACATTCCATAGAGTACATGCTTGCTTCGTCTGTCAGTGTCAAAGTCAATCAGCCGTCGTAGTTCTGAAATAATAACAAAAATTCTAGCTATTTTCGTAAAAATTACATCAAAATGGATGATAAATATGAAACTGTTAAACTTGTTTATACTATAAACAAATACTCAAGTTATTCCGCTAACTATGTACCCGAGTATGTGTATATTTTAGAGTGTTTTGTGCAATTTTTATTCCTAATAATCTTGAAAAAATCCCGGTGTGCGCTATTTATTTCTAATTTTTGCTAAGAATTCCACTGCCTAATGTGTTATTTTTGGTTGTGCCAATATTAATTAGTAGAAAGACAGTGCATAAATATAGCTATGTTATGATATAATACATACTCTTGCATTTTCAGGAATATCATGGTGAATAACCCCACAGACCAGCTATCCCGATGGTTCACAGACAGCAATACACCTCAACAGTTCATCATGTTAAGATTAAAAACTCCAGCCATAGTGGAATCCATAAAATTCGGGAAGTACATAAAGGCCCATGTCAGTGACCTTAAGAAATTTCAAATTTTTGGTGGAACTGATGAAAATAACTTATCTTTATTATTAACTGCGTAAGTATTTATTTTATAAGCAGTATGGTTTTATTATATATAAATTGAATTCTACCAACAATTAATTGAAGAAAAATAGTGGTGCAACAACAAAAACGAATACAAATAATCATATTTGCCGCATACTTTCGACCGAGTTGACAGACACAATGATTCATTGAAGTATAAAACTATCTTATCTTTTGTTTACATCCACAGATGGTCAGCAATTGTGGCGACCTTTTAGTTTGTAGCTAAGTTGCTAGGGAGTGGGCACATATTTAGCTAAGCTAAAAAAGGAATTGTTTGTTGCAATAAAACTGACAAGTATTATGCTTTTTAAGTAAAAAAAAAAATTATAGTAAAGAAGAAGTTGCAAAAATGCCCCACTTCCGACTGCAAAGATAAGTATCACAAAAAATCGCTAAAAATGAGTTTAAAAAAACTGATATACTTCCGGTGATCATCCTTACTGGCGAACACATTAAAAAATTGCTCTGAATATCAATTCAGGGGCAGAATACCTGTAACATACCAACTTCTGATTTAGTTTTAGAATAGGATTAAAAAGCAATTAAACACTGTATTAACTCATTTGCGATTGTTTGATAATAGTTATTATACTAGGTTAATAATAACATATTTGAAAGTATTATTTAAAGTAACGCTTACTGACTGAATAATCTATTTATTTTGTAAAATAATTACGGGTATTACACACGGACGGCTATGGTAGGTAAAAACTGTACATTGCAAAACCCTAGAGGACAGGACGTCGTCTGGCAACATTCAGGTTACAAATAATAATTATGTTTTACAATGCCAGGGTAAAAGAAATGTTGATGAAAAAACAACTAAACGTGAAAAAATACGACATAATTTTTGATAAATAAATGGTCTTGACACGGCGCCAAAAAGAGGGGCCCGGGCATGGGCATGTCATTCTCCTTTGTGGTTTTGGGAGTCAACTTTTACAAATTGTTACAAAATGTTGGCATAGTTTTTTTTTTTTTACGCCATGGCCGCGCGGTTGAAACAAACACAAATATTAATAAAATATTAAGAAATACTGCGCCTGAATGAATATTTGGAGCAATTTCTAAGTATGATAGCCAGTAAGGATGGCAATCGGAGGTATGCAATTTATTAATAATAATTAATTTATTAATACTCATTTTTATCTATTTTTTGAGATATTTTTCTCAGCTGACGTGGGGTAATTTTCTATGGACGTTGCAACTTCTCCTTTCATGTAAATATTTATATTGATTAGCATGTTTAATTTCTTTTCACCTTCTTTGACTAATAATTCATTTAAACACGTGCAGTGAGGGCTGGTTCGGGAAAAGCCTTCCTGGAAGTACTTGGGGGAGGCCTTTGCACACCAGTAGGACAGTATTAAGCAAAATAAAAAACTATTTGATCAACATTTTATACAGGGTGAAAGGGATAGCCCTCCGCAAACTAACAGGGGTATTCAGCTCCTTATTTTGAATAATATTCCACTGGAAAATTTATCAGGAATTTTTTTTTGTTTATCGCGTTTTCAGTTACTATTCCTTTATTTTAATGTAAAATTACATTATCTGTACGCAGCACTCCATTTATGATAAAACACCTAAAATCAAAAACTCTGTAATGGATGTTGATCTAACAAACGACGCGCTGCGCTGCCATTCGATACGTGCGTTTTACCACGGTAACAATATATTGCGTGTTAGGTAATAAAACGAATCAGGTTTATTGGATTCTCATAACATTCCTGAAATAGTTTCATGTATCAGTACGTATTAGTATGATATACTGAATTCACCCCAGAAGTCTGCGTCTGTCCCTTACACCCTGTACCTACACAATAATATTGCCATAATGTTTATAAAATTGTTTGTCATCATTACTTATATGAAAGTTGCTTCATTTCAATCAAAAGGTTTTGTTTTAATATGATTAAAAAACGCGTTGCCATGCAATTAGACAATCACCCATTATAAAGACTTTTCCTTATCATAAAATGTAAAACTATTGAAGTCTTCTAATGTAATGTGTATAATCTACATACACTTTATCAGCACCATTACATACGCATTCAAAATAAAAAAAAAATCAAAATCAAAAGTGCTTTATTCAAATTAGGCTGAGAATCAGCACTTTTTGAACGTCGAAATTACAGTAAGACAGTCCCCACAAAACGCCCGCCCTTCACCACTTCCTAGTGCTTTAGCTGGGAAGAAGAAGTAGCGGAACAAACTCCCCAGCAGATGCCATTGAGGTGGAGTTGAGAATACCAGCCCGTATTACCTACTTGCACCATTTTATATGAGAATAAATAAAGTACATTTACAGTGGTCTCAAAAAGGACAGCTCCTCTGAAACGTTCAGGCTTCGCTATCGTACTCCAGAAGGCCTATACCTCCCCATACAGTATCTTAAGATAGTTCCCTTGCAATCATGGGGCCCAGCTTACAACTACACCATATGGTATGTGGAGCTGAATGGGAAGAACCAGGAACAAATCATCAGCAATGCCATGGAGACCATCAGTTTAGTAAGTTTGTCTTAGAAATATTTTTCCAGTTGATTTCAATAATTGATAGTTTCATGCAGCTATTTGCATGAGATGAGATAAATTGAGAATTTCTTACAACTACAAGGCCCACACGAGTCAATGGTGGCCCAGTGGTAACGGCCGCCACTTACGTGTTGTAGGTTGTTAGATTCGAACCCTTTTTTTTTTAGGATGGGAAAAAATTACTTCTCCTTCTCTGGGCGGAGCGAGAGGGCGGCGTGTCAGACTTTTACTGACTAAAACCCACCCGTGTTCCTTCAATTGCCTGGGCCAGGGCCATGGTATCTCTTTCGAACAACACCCGACCCCGGCGGCCGGTTCGAACCCTGAGAGGCGCTTTACTTAGTGTAAAAAATATTTCATCACTACTGCTCTTAAAACGGTGAAGGAAAACATCGTGAGGAAACCGGCATGTCCTTAGAACCAAAAATTCGAAACATCTACCAACGCACTGGGCCCGCGTGGTGGATTACGGCCCACTCCTTTTCACAGAAAGGAGGCTTGTGTCCCAGCAGTGGGAATGTTATAGGCTGATTATGCTATGCTTATGACCAACACGGCTCACTCCGTGATTTCATAAACAAGGCTTTATATGTCATTGTAACAATTTTCAGTTCTCAGACTTGAGACTATTATTAAAACCATAGTTAGGAAGTTGTTAAAAAGTTCTGTAAATATGAAATCCTAAATGTTTGTTATGTTTTATTCCACTGCAAAAACAATAATGTTTTTTTTTTCGTGGGAATAAGGACCAAACAATAAAATAATTAATTTACTTACCTTGAGAATGTTGACATAGTTTTGCAAATTGTTACATTGGTTTATCTCAAGGATAAATGCAAATAATAGACCGTTATTTGAGGTCAAAGAAGATACCTTAAATGTTTTTTTGTACATTCATTTTCGTATTTTTAATTAAACAGACCACGGATATTTCAATATCAGCTCTTTTGTTTTTACTTAATGAACTTGACAAATAAATAAATACAAATAAAACTTGAAATACAAATTACTGGGGAATCTCGCATTCCTACAAAAAATGCGAGATGCAGTAACAGGGTTTTTATGGAAAACTACTGTAATTTTTGATGTTCAAAAGTTCTAACTGGGCTATGAACTTTTGAACATCAAATAAATAATGTTCTATTTCAACTTTAGCGTAAAGAAGAAGAAGCAGTACGCATGCTGCTAAAGCACTTGCGCCGGCGTCGTTACAAGGACGCGTTCGAAGCTTTATCCCGGGAGAGTGGAGTAAGACTCGAAGGACCGTTGCAAGCCAGGCTGTGGAACGCGCTCGTTGAGAATGGAGACTACAAGCTAGCTGAAGAGATATTTGATGAGGCTGTAGCTGGTAAGATATTGTGTTAATTTTTACCCAACTGCGGCTATGCCAAGGGATCCCTTATGATTTTAATAGGCTATTTATGGATGTATAATTGTTCATCTGTTCCCTCTTATCTACTAGTCGTATTTTGACAAACAAGGTATCGTTGGAAGCACATGTTGTTCCGTGGATAACGACGACGTATCTGTACGATTTATGCCATAATGACGAGTGACTCCGGTTATTCGATTCGATCACACATGTGGAAGGTGCTCACATCCATTCATCAACTAGAAAAGAGCTGATAATTATCAAACGGCTAAATAGATTTACTTGAATCAAGCTAAGAACACTCTTGATCATAAGTCAAAGTCACCTTTCAAACAAAACAAAACAATCTAAATCGGATCAGTTGTTTGAGCTACGATGCCACAGACTTACACAGATCACACGTTAAACTTATAACACCCCTCTGTTTCCGTCGGGGTTAAAAATAAATGAGGGCTAGCGACACGAAAGACCAGTGCTGTCTGTGAGTCAGTCGATCAAAGGCGTTTGTTAAAAACGGTACCTATGGACAAGCAATTTTTAACATGAGCTCGTTAAGCCGTTGGTCCCGACTGTCATTCGTGGATCTTTGACAGTTGTTATGGACGTTAGAGGCCCGACAGTCTGACAACCAGTCTTACAAAGGGGTATCGTGTTAGCCAGTAACGGGGTTGTGGAGGTCAGATAGACAGTCGCTCCATGTAAAATAGTGGTATTCAGCTGCATCCAGTTACACTGGAAGTCGACTCCAACATATCTAATTGGGAAAAGGCTAGGCAGATGATGATGTGTGGCGTTATAGTGTTGCAATCATAAGTCTCATATCGTATTACTAGCTACGCCCCGCGGTTTCACCCGCGTATACCGGGATTAAAAGTAGCCTATGTGTTAATCCAGGGTATAAGCTATCTACATACCAAGTTTCATCCAAATGAGCAGTTTGAGCGTGAAGAAGTAACAACATACACACACACTCACAAACTTTCGCTTTTATAATATTAGTGTGATTACATTTGCCCAAACAGATGGTGAACTAGACTGGTACATGTCATGGCAGCCCTACACGCCCGTGTGGCGGCAGATGTCGGCCTGCTCGTCACAGGTGGAGGACCGGCTGTGGAGTGGCGAGGCGCCGCCCCCGCCGCCCGCGCGGCAGCACGACCTGCTGTGCACTGACAGAGACCCCAGACCTGATACTGCGGTGAGTAGAGTGACTACGGTCACGGTAGACTCAAGATAGGGTTAAGTATACATGTAGTATTTTTATGCAAAGATCGGGATCCGTTCCGGGCTAAACCACAGAATACATAATAGTACAATTACAGAAGATTCGGTACGCAAAATCATTTAAATAAATAGCGACTCTTGCTGCGACACAATAAAGTGCAATTCAGGTCCCACAGCGTTAATTACCTACAGTTATATTCACCTAGAGGTTGCCTCTCTTTCTATCGCGTAACTCTAATACCTTCTGACTCGTTAGGGTTGTTTTCTTTTACGACGCGGCGCGTGAGTGAGTATCGAACTAGCGTGCGCCCCGGCCGCGTATATACATAGAAATGCTACTTCAGTACGTCCCCTCAGGCGGAGACGATAGTCATTTCCAGGCGTTAAACACACGTAAATGCTAGTAAATGCTAATTCCGCGTAAATGATACTGAATACTAGCATTTACGTGTGTTTAACGCCTGGAAATGAGCTAACTCTAGGTATTCGTCTCCGCCGGAGGGGACGTACTGAATTAGCATTTCTATATACGCGCCCCGGCCGGCGTGCGGGCAGCCCACACTGACTTAGTCCGACAAGTCGAGCCCGTCGCGTACTTGTAGCTTCATACCTTAAATGCGGAATGCGGCTGGCCTGGCTAAACTAAGAAAAATGCGTTAAGTTTTCAGCCAAGAATCGAGCTGTAGGTGCCTCATACCACTTTGCTGTGTTCATTCTTTCATTGTATAAAACTTGATAATATAACGTGGTTGAAGAATAGAGCTGGGGCCGCCGTTGGGTAACACTCGGCGAGCATTACAGCCTGTGGAACACATAACCAAAAGATCGGAACTTTTCGACTGAAACAGACGAAAATTGTCAGTCGAGATTTTAAATCTGAGGCTTAGTTTTCATATTGTGCCTTTCATTTTATCACATGAATCATGGTAATTTTATAGGAGGCGCCAATAAACGGCGTGGACCCGAATGAGTTGTGCGAGCCCTGCGGCGCGAGCGCGTGCTGCAACAAGCCCGGCCCGCGCGGCGGACACCAGCTCGTTGTGGACTCCACCACTGGTTGGTACTGATAACAACACCCATACAAAAAAAAAACTAAACCACGGAGCAAATACAAAGAGGAGACGGCCTATTTACTGTAACTTATACTGTACAATTGTTTGTTTTCCCTAAATAAATAAATAAATAAATAAGCAACTGTGCACTGTGATTCTCAACTAGGCCCTGACGTCATCATGTAGGCGTGCCCTTAGTCAGTGTATTGTTGGCGTTCGTCCTGTGCACAACTTTGTAAACGTTCCTATTTTCCAAACATAATTCTACCCGACATTAGATGGCGACATTTGGTGCCATGGGAACTTAAAATATTTAGGCACGTAGACCTCAGTACTAACATATTTTAATAATCATATTATTATGTACTGAAATTTGGTCAACAGTCATTCCTAAAGACCCTTTAATGGCCAAAATATTATTTTTGTATTTTTTATATAATTTTGTAAACATATATTTTCTGAATACGACCCTGTTGCATCCTGTACTTAGTGACATCTAGTGTGAGATAGTTACGTAACTACAAAGTAAATTTGACAGAACGAGCAAATAGTTTGGCTATTGATCGGTAGATGAAAAATAAAGTGGGGGGATCTAACACCCCCTCACCCCGCAAATTGTCACGCGTTGTTTCATAGGGAAATCTAATTACTACATCTCTTCTTTGTATTTGCTCCGTGTAAACACAATCTAGATTGCCATCGACTAGCTAAGAAGAAGAAGAAGACCCGGAATTTAAAAAAAAATGTTTATCTCCACGCCAATAAAAACATTATCAGTTCAATATCAGCTTGAAAACTTTTAAAATACTTGACCAACCGCTAAAATACACAAAAGTCACTTAATTTTTAGAGCGTTCATCCCACGCGGTCTGGAAACGTCGCATTTGTAGTGGTTTTCCGTGATTATTTTAGTAAATTTGAATCAAAATACTTACTAATTTTTTTTCGGCCAAGCCCTAGCTAGATCGTTGGTACTTATAACTATGTAAGCTATTTTTTTACAGTTATTTTGGTATTTACTCATAAAAATTGGTATTCGGTCAATTATTTTGTATTTGCAGTATTATGATTTAATATTTTTATTTATGCTGTTTTGATGTTGTTTGGCTAGCGACGGGCGGCTTGTGTGTTTTTTGCTATTTTTTATTATTTCTAATCTCTTGTGTTCATCTTGTATTCAAACAAATAATTATACCCAATTGCACCTTATCTGCCTTTCATTTGGTGCTTAAGATTTTGGTCCTTCGAGCCGGATATGAACCAGCGACCTATGGATCTACAGAGAGTAAATGTTAAAAATAATTATAATATACAATGACTTTGTGGTTGGCTGACAAAAATAGTACTTTGATTTAAATTTAATAAAATAGTAAATAAAAACCTCTAGAAAGGCGACGTTGCCAGCCCGCGTGGGATGAACGCTCGTAAGACGTTATTAAATGTATTTCTCTGGGTACATTGCACTTTAAAGTGATAGTGACAGCATGAGACTGATATCAATTTAAAATCCGTTTTCTCACAACACATCTGACATTGGCAGAATTGTCGACATTGGTACCATTGCCATAGAGAAAAATAGAATAGAATAGAAACTTTTATTGAAAATTCGACGGTATAATAAGTACTTACTAACTCGATATTTAAATAAAAGTCATGCTACACCTATCTCTCAGGTACACTCTACCTCTTCGGCGGTTGGAACGGCTCTGAAGACCTGGATGACCTGTGGTCCTTCGACACGACGAACGAGCGCTGGACGCTGCTGTGCCATCACAGCGGGCTGGTCGGCGGACCCACGCCCAGGTCCTGCCATAAGATGGTGTTCGATCCTGTGCATCGACGACTTTTTACTCTTGGCAGGTATGTTTTATAGATGTGGTGGTGGTTTCTAGGACTTAAGAAGTTGTGGTCCAGGTAGGTTCAGGTATACAGGGTCGACAGCCCTCCGCAAACTAACAGGGTGCATTCAGCTCCTTATATAATTCCATCGAAATTTTTTTTATTTTTTAAAATCGTTTTTTCAGTTACTATCCTTTATTTCAACGTAAAATTACATTCTCTGTACGTAGCCCTCCATTTATGTACAAGTAATAAAACAACTAACATTAAAAAATCAGCAATGGATGTTGAAATACTGCATGAACCCGTGGCGGGGAAGGCTCGCTGCGCTGCCGTTCGCTACGTGCGTTTCGTCACGGTAACGATATATTACGTGTCAGGAAATAAAACAAATCAGGTGTATTGGATTCCCATAACGTTCCTGAAATAATTTCACGTACCGGTCATCTTAGTATGATGTACTGAATTCACCCCATCAGTCTGCGGAGGGCTGTCCCTTACATCTTGTATAACTTTAAACTGTTCAGGCAAATGATTATCTTCTATCTATTTCTATATAAATAAAAAGATTCCTGACTGACTGACTCATCAGCCCAAACCATTGAACCTGGAAAGCTGAAATTTTGCACACAGGTTCCCTTTATAATGTAGACAAGGAATAAGGAAGGATTTCCCAGTAGGACTTTCCCGTGCGATATCTTCCGACATCCACGCAGGCGAAGCCGCGCGGAGTGCTATTAAAAAATAGAACACTAATATTCATTAATATTATTTCAAATTGTGTATTGTTTTTGTATTTAATATGGGTCAAGCACCTGAAATAAATGAATTTAAATATGAATTTTAAATTATAGGTACCTGGATAACGCGCAGCGAATACCCAGCAATATGAACGTAAGTAAATTTTTCCTTCTTTTTTTTTACTCGTCTCACTGATACCTATTTCTAGTATATTTAACGGTATTGTTAGGAACATAATACCGAGATAAAAAGTATCCTATTTGTTAATCCAGGTTATAAACTATCTGTGTGCAAAATTTCATCCAAATCCGTTCAGCCGTTTTTACGTGATTGAGTAACAAACATCCAAACATCTTCACAAATTTTCACATTCATAATATTAGTAGGATTGTAGTGTTACAGATAGTAGAGAACCAAAGCGTACTATTTATTTATGCAATACTGCAAGCACACAAATGTACAGAGGCGGACTAATACCAAAAAAATAGCCATGTTTTAAATAATAAAGGACCAAATGACCAGTCTATGTCTTGTAGCAAACTTTGAAACATTTATTTGATTGATTGATTCAGATTTTACAATAAATAAACCCACTTAAAATTAATATGAGTCGGATATCGGCAGTTCGCGATCGAGCAAGCGTGGATATTAAGGGTGCATTTCCACTGAATCGTCTAATCACAGGCGAGACAAGAGACGCGATGAGGATTTCAACCATCATGGTTGGTCGGATTCCGCTCCGCTCCGCCCAGCTCCGCGTCACTGGAAACGCATCCTAATGCTCGTAAAATGCGACTCAAATAAGAATAGGAACGTCAATGACCTCTATCTGTCAAATGTAAATTGAAAATACTGTTTGCAAAGAAAACTTATTTGCGTTTCAATAACGTTTTTTTTTTTTGTTTAACCGAGTCTTAGTTAAATCAAAGTGAAAAAAAAACATCAAAAAATTAGTCATAATTAGTTTTTAAAAAATTATACTACTTTCTTTCATATTTTCATTGTTGGCAACAAATTTTTCATTTTTTTTTCAAATTCTTCGTTCATGATTCGTAAATAAATGTTATTTAAAAATATCTTGTTTTGCTCACCCTACCCAACGTCACAACATGGGGCTAAGTCGATCCTATTCTTATTTGAAACGCATTGTACCTTCTCTGTATGAGAGGAGGCCCAACACTGGACGGTAACAAACTAGTATTATTATCATTTTACCCCCACAGAGTGACCTATACATGTACGATGTGTCATCGGGGGATTGGTCACAAATCTGCAGCGACACAGCGGCTGCGGGCGGGCCAAGACTTGTGTTCGACCATCAGATGTGCATCGATCCTGACACACAGACCATCTATGTGTTTGGAGGGAGGGTGCTGCCTGCTAATACGTATGTACTTCGTGTTTTTATCCGTTTGTATGTATACTTGAATTCAGAATCTGAGATAATTATCATGTTTTGGAACAACAAATTCCATTGCAATCAGTTTTTTAGGATCTTTTAATAAGCTAGCGATCCGCCCCTGTTTCACAAAGTTTTTAAGACTTGATATACCAACCATTTTTTGCGTGTAAGTTTAATATTAATGTAATAAACGCATCGACACGCTAAGTAGATTATACACATAAACCTTCCGGAATAAATTCTCTAAATTATGGTGAAAACCGCATCGCAATCCGTTGCGTAGTTTAGAAGAACAACGCGGTTAGACACATAGACACTTAAAGCGACTTTAATAGATGCAAAAATCAACTTAAACTAAATAACCCTAATGCGCACGCCACACTGGGAACGAAGCGAACCGAAGCTAAGTTCGTTGAGCTTTTCTCCGCGTCTTGAGATACTTCCGTTTTCGTTTCGCTTAGTACGCGGTGTGAACCGAAATATGAAAAGTCGTGGAAGAAAGCTAAACGAACTTAGCTTCGATTCGCTTCGTTCCCAGTGTAGCATGGTTGAATAACTGCTGGTGGAATTTTAATTATCTGAGATTATGAATTGAAGCGTAAGAATTAAAAAGTCATTCCTCATTCCCAGTGGCGTGCACAGAGATTTCAGACAGGGTATGCACGGTTAAAATAAAATAAAAAACTTAAGTACCAGTTTCAGCTTCTTTCGGTCGGAGTCCCACCAACTAGATACCCTACCCAGTACCTAGTTACCTACATACCCCACTCTTACCACACGGCACCATCATTGGCTTCGCATGGCGTTTCTTTGCGACCACCACAAATATCTAAATTATTTAAATCTGAACATCCGTTATAATAAGTAGATCCAAATATATATTTTTTATGTTGATTTGTAAATAAAATGCAAGGTAAACAATACAATATGTTTGTGTGTACACAACCTTTAGCTGTTAGGCAGTACCAATTATCATAATACTTTTTATGTAAATAACGAGTAAGTAGCAATTACCTTTTTTCGTGTTAAACCAAACCACATACACACGGATCCCTTTGCAATCAATTTAACTTCTTCCTCAAAAGATAATGTCGAAAAAGCGGCAGATTTAATTTATTTGAACACACTTAGCCAGCACAGTTCTCACGGGTACAATTTTTCGTTTTTTACAATAAACTTACCAAATAATTACTTAGACAATCAATCACTTCCGCTCAGAAATACAACCAAACAATGATATTAAATCAATCGAAACAATAAATATGGCCAAAAATAGCAATTACGAACAAATAAATTGATTAATCCGACTAAAAAAAGTTGATCCTCTACAATCAACAAATAGGCGGTGCTTTTACGGCTTCTCAATTTGGACGGTTTGCAATGTAAGCTCTGCTTCTAAAACTCCAACACGCGCACACATTTTCACGCACACAGTCACACTTTTGCTATGTACTACACGAGAATTCCTGAGATGCGTAGTATGAAAAATAAGCAAGACGTAGTAGTGCTTTTGCTCACACGGGAGCGCTGCTTGCGCGGTGAATCGGTGGCGCGTGTTCGCCGCTCCAACGAACGAGTTAGTACCATAAAAAAGTAATAGATGGCGCGGAATCGCATTATAAACACGGGAATTCAAATGACGGATTTTAAATTTAATTTAAAAAAAAAACATGGTAGGTATTAAATGACTATATCATTTAATACCTACCATGTTTTTTTTTGAAATTTAAATAGTTATTTATCATTTAGAGGGGCATGTATGTATGGGACTACAGGGTATGCAGAGCTTATTTGCATGTATGGAGTGCACGCCACTGCTCATTCCCCACCTATGGATTGCACTTCTACTTTACGCATTATTGTGTCAATAGTATTGTATGATTGGTATATGTTGTGAATGTAATATGAATGTACATATATGACAATGTTGTGCTTTGCACAGCAGTGTTGTAGATTTATTTTTCAACAGATGGTAGACATAATACGATATCATTTTACTCTATTTCGTTATTTGAAACAAAACCCATTTTTATTCGAAAAAAAATTGTACAGTACATTGCAAGAAGTGCTTATTTACGCCAAAAGCGACGTAAAAAAAAGTATTTTTATTTATTTATAAAGGCTTACTAACTAAACACATACACAGCATTAACCCAGAGTCTTTGTCATAATACATATATTAGATCTAGCATGTTCTAAATTTAAGCACGTTTTTAATTTGCTATATTTGATTCATTTTACATAAAAAGCGCCCATGTTTTCTTATAACGACTACTGATCTTCAAATTAAAAAAGTTAAATGTTTATTGAAGAATAAATTACATTTCACAGCGAGGAGGTAGTAAGTCCTCAATACTCGGGCTTATTCGCGTACTACATCGCGACCAACACGTGGCAGCTGATACTGAGCGACCGACACGAGCTCAACGCTCCGCAGGCGCGCGTCTCGCACTCCATGCTGTTCCACCCTGTGAGTACCTAGTAGCTACGTAGCGACCAACACGTGGCAGCTGATACAGAGCGACCGACACGAGCTCAACGCTCCGCAGGCGCGCGTCTCGCACTCCATGCTGTTCCACCCTGTGAGTACCTAGTAGCTACGTAGCGACCAACACGTGGCAGCTGATACAGAGCGACCGACACGAACTCAACGCTCCGCAGGCGCGCGTCTCGCACTCCATGCTGTTCCACCCTGTGAGTACCTAGTAGCTACGTAGCGACCAACACGTGGCAGCTGATACTGAGCGACCGACACGAGCTCAACGCTCCGCAGGCGCGCGTCTCGCACTCCATGCTGTTCCACCCTGTGAGTACCTAGTAGCTACGTAGCGACCAACACGTGGCAGCTGATACAGAGCGACCGACACGAACTCAACGCTCCGCAGGCGCGCGTCTCGCACTCCATGCTGTTCCACCCTGTGAGTACCTAGTAGCTACGTAGCGACCAACACGTGGCAGCTGATACAGAGCGACCGACACGAACTCAACGCTCCGCAGGCGCGCGTCTCGCACTCCATGCTGTTCCACCCTGTGAGTACCTAGTAGCTACGTAGCGACCAACACGTGGCAGCTGATACAGAGTGACCGACACGAACTCAACGCTCCGCAGGCGCGCGTCTCGCACTCCATGCTGTTCCACCCTGTGAGTACCTAGTAGCTACGTAGCGACCAACACGTGGCAGCTGATACAGAGCGGCCGACACGAACTCAACGCTCCGCAGGCGCGCGTCTCGCACTCCATGCTGTTCCACCCTGTGAGTACCTAGTAGCTACGTAGCGACCAACACGTGGCAGCTGATACAGAGCGACCGACACGAACTCAACGCTCCGCAGGCGCGCGTCTCGCACTCCATGCTGTTCCACCCTGTGAGTACCTAGTAGCTACGTAGCGACCAACACGTGGCAGCTGATACTGAGCGACCGACACGAACTCAACGCTCCGCAGGCGCGCGTCTCGCACTCCATGCTGTTCCACCCTGTGAGTACCTAGTAGCTACGTAGCGACCAACACGTGGCAGCTGATACAGAGCGACCGACACGAACTCAACGCTCCGCAGGCGCGCGTCTCGCACTCCATGCTGTTCCACCCTGTGAGTACCTAGTAGCTACGTAGCGACCAACACGTGGCAGCTGATTCGTCAGGTGCGTAGTACTTGCAACCGGCGTGCGTGTATGACCAGATGTATGAACGTAATGTAAGGATTGTAGCAGGTAGCGTTCTGTAGTTTCTGTATGTATGTATGACGTACGTTTCACCCTCAGGTCCAACGCCGCCTCTACATGTTCGCGGGGCAGCGCAACAAGGAGCACCTGGTGGACCTGTGGTGGTGGGACGTGGGCGCGGGCGAGTGCGGCGCGCTGTGCCGCGGGGCCGCCGCGCCCCCGCCCCCGCAGGCCGGCTTCACGCAGAGGGCCACGCTGGACCCGGATACCGATGAGATGTTTGTGCTGTCCGTGAGTATTTACTGTGTTTGCGCACTACTGCATCCGATTCGGATCCGAGAAATGTCGGTCCAAAGTCGCCATAGTCTGTGGCGGCATCTACATCGCCACATGCGAACTACGTATCACATTGACGTCACGCAGATACCTGCATCTCGCAATCTGAGTTTACCGCGCGAATAGCATATATAAATATATATTAATAATATATACCAATAACACTATCATTCGACGGCTATTTGTTTGATTTCAGAAGACTACACTTTCTGTCAACAATATTTTTTTCAAGTTATTTACTATAATATGCTCCAATATTTTTATAAACTCACTTCTACAGTACGAAAACGTTCAAAGGTCCCATCGTATCTTCGGAGAAACCGAAATATAGCGAATGAAATGTGACTATCGACCAATAGAAATTGACTTAATTCCCACCTAAATTATTATAAACCTGTCTACGTTAAAACTGACGCACTATACAGTCAAGAGCACGTCCTTGGTAATAATTTTACATTATTTTGTACTCTCCCATACAGGTAAGATAAACTTCACATAAAGAAAAAATAACCATTCCCTTATCCTACAGGGCATGAGCAAAGAGAAAGACAAGCGCGTATACAACACTCTGTGGGTGTTCTCTCTCCGTCGCCTGACGTGGACGTGCGTGTACCGCAACGACAGCCTCGGGCCCAACGAGCCGCGCCCGCGCTTCGCCCACCAGCTAGTGTATGATCCTGTTAAGAAGGTATGTGACTGAAGTTACAGAAGTCATATCTAAACTAATTTTATAAAGAGAAAAGATTTGATTTTTTTTGTATTTTTATTTGTTGCGCTTTCACGGCTAAACGGCTGAATCGATTTTGATGAAATTTGGTATCGGGATACTTTGAACTTATATTTTTGAAATTACAGATCCACTACCTCTTCGGCGGCAACCCCGGCAACCAAAGCAGCCCTCGGGTTCGCCTTGACGACCTGTGGGCGCTGCGCCTTCGCCGAGCTTCCTTGCAGGGCGCCGCGCAATGTGGCCGCGCGGCCTTGCGGGAGGCCTGCTACCGCTCCCTAGCGGCCGCCGCCGCACTAGACCCGCACCCGGCCGCTGCTGCTGATGCTCTGCACTATCTGAGGAATGACCTCTATGAGGTTTTGGATCATTCTTGTCCGGAACAGGTGAGATTCGTTTGACAGAAGGCCTGTTATAGCTCCCTAGCGGCCACTGCCTCATAGGACTCCGACGCAACCGTAGCTGCTGATGCTCTGCACTATCTGAGGAATGACCTCTATGAGGTTTTGGATCATTCTTGTCCGGAACAGGTGAGATTCGTTTGACAGAAGGCCTGTTATAGCTCCCTAGCGGCCACTGCCTCATAGGACTCCGACGCAACCGTAGCTGCTGATGCTCTGCACTATCTGAGGAATGACCTCTATGAAGCTTTAGATCATCCTTGTCCAGAATAGGTGACATTTATTTGAGATCGTGATACTTTTACGCGAGATAAGATTTATGTTTCTTGCTGCTAAAAGTCCCATCTTTTGAAGAATATTAATTACTATTATTTAGGTCTTTGTAGTTTGATTTTATTTTATATTTTTATTTTAAATTTAACTTCCTCAAATAATTTGCATCGGTGACGCGTGTTTATTTCTATACTCCATCGGTTTAGTAGACAATTAAATAAAGGCAAACAAAAAAAAAACACGATCGAAGCCAGCAGTTAACGCCATAAACGTCTGTTAAGGCTTCGCAATTATAACGTTGCTAAATTGAAGAGTACAACTGTATCGTAAGTGACAGGTATTACGTTTAGTCGGTAAACCAGACACTTGTTTTTTTTTTTGTTTACCTGTATTTAATTACTTAAACCGATGGAGTATAGGCATTCACTAACATTTAGTAAAGCCAATTTTTTTCCAATTACATTTCATAATTAACACCAAATCGTCTATTCCAGGTGGCCCGTTTCCAGAAGCTAGCCACAGTGCTGTTCGCGGGCCCCGGCCCATGCGCGGGCGCGGCGCTAGCGCTGTCCCCGCGCCGCACGCGCGCGCTCGCTCGCAGGAGACACACGCAGCCCGCGCCCGCTGACCTCGCGCATGCGTTGGCACAGGTAACATAATAAATGCTGTTTAGTTGAGAAGGTTAACTCGTCGCACGCCAATTAGCAGACACAATAGATTTTTTATTGTTATCTGCACACCTGGGTGTCAATGGACGTTTACCCTACGTACCCACACTGCCCTACCCTACGTACGTTTACCCCATGTACGGGTACTAACCCGGACGTGTAACCTACTGAGATACTAATAATCACATGTCCTTTTCATGGTATTTACCTCTCGAATACAGATTAGAGCCAACTTTTTCATAAGATTTTGATAGCCAATATATCGTCCCCGTAGTTGGAAAACTAAATAACTCCGATTTTCTAGTTTTGAGATAAACGCGATTTAGTGTTTTTTTTTCAATTAATGTTCATTAAAAATGGCTATATTTTTGGAACGGAATAAGATAAGTAAATTCCTGTAAGACTCTAACATGCGTCATGTTTTGGAGTATTTAAAAATAGGGAAAAGACAAAATCGCCAAAAACGAAGTTATTTAGTTTTCCAAATACGGGGACAATATTTGAACAATTTAACGCGGTAGCAAAGAAATAATTTGAGTTGTTGAAGGCTTGGCTCTCATGACTTTTTCCCGCGTACTGGAGTAAATTATACTCTGATTTTTAGTTTGCTAGAAAAAAATGACATAACATAACATGACTAAAATGTCAAAACCACAAAAAAAAGTTCGATCGCAGCTGTCATTTTGGCCTAGCAAATTAAAAATCAGAGTTTAGCTTAGTTTTTGGCGATTTATACCAAAACATTTTTCGCCAACCAGAATATTGAACCTAATAGACCATCTTCCCACTCCAGGTCCTAGGAGCCGAAGACAGCGCCCCCGAGCCAATCCAACCATTCGAAGAGGTATCAGAACCTACTCCCGATACGTGGGACGTCGGACAAGACGACGAGCTCTCCGGCGAAAGGGACGACACTCCCGAATGGAACGCGCGCGCGCAACGCATAGTACTATATGACAATCTGTGCCAGTACTTCAGGCCGTCGACTGTACCACCTAAGGGAGATATCACAGACTTGGTGACGCTGTAAAATTGTGGTGGAATGTGATGGGTGTTATGGTGGTGACGGTTGGATGGTGCATTTTTCTGGTAAGGCAGCTCAAGTTTTTTAAATGATGGCAATTTTGTGACGTATTTGATAGATGTTTTGTAACTTTCGTCTGTAACCACAGATTAATACAGATGGGACACTCCGCAAAATCATTTAAATAAAAAGCGACTCTTGCTACGGCACAGTAAAGTGCAATTTAGGTCGCACAACGCTTATTACCTACAGTTATATTCAACTACAAGTTGCCTCTTTTTCTATCGCGTAACTCTTATACCTTCTGACCTACTCAATTAGCCCCGCGGACGGGGCCCGCCGCGTACTTGTAGCTTCATACCTAAACTGCGGAATGTACCATCTGTATTAATCTGTTCTGTAACCGAAGTGTATCAACCAAGAAAAATACCTATTTGGTTATATAAGATACGTATTAATGTGAAAAAGCATGGTTGGCGGATGAAACCTTCCTTTTCATCGAGCTATTAAAAGTAACATTAAGGAAAATTGTATAATCATCAGGCGCGTAAGTAAAGTTTCTGATAAAACGCGGGAAACGAGAGTTTTCGTATACAATGATTAAGTCCGGTATATCTATTTCCAACTTTTCTTGTACTTTACTCATGTAGATAACTACGAAATGAGCGACAAATAAAGCGCGGCGAATAAGAGACAAATTAAAGACATACGTGTTTCTATACTCAGTGCTCAAAAACTCATTCAACGGCGTTTCTTTTCACATAAAAAAGCGTTTGTTGTACCTATCACCAAATACTTTCGACATTTAAAATATGAAGAAAAATAATGTTCAAAACATTTTAGTCATTTATCACAATTGCACTGATTCGTAATTTCTAATGTATTAAAGCTTGTCTAAGCTGAACTGACGCTCCCCACTATTGCATTTACCGTAGTGTACGGTCAGCAATAGAAGTCGGTTAACACTGCTGCATTTTGACATCATCTAAATTAACACAAACCGTCTTATTACAAAACAAGGTTTATTCTTCAAAACGCAGTTTTAAACCATAGACCCTTTTTTGAATTTTGAACTTTATTCCGACACATTAAGATGTCACTTTTACAAAACTGATAACTTAGTACAGGACTAAGTTGTCAGTTTTGTATAAAGAACTGTATTTCTATCACAGCTAGGTTCTTATTACAAAAACTGGCTGGATGGTTTAAACCATGACAGAAGAAAAACCTCATTTTGTAATAGTCCGAAAATGATTCGATAAACTGTTTTTTTTTTTCGTTTAACTATTAAGAGTTAATGTTCTTAAAATTTTAAGTACTTCTGGTCCGATTTGAATTAAATATTTCGCTTAATAATTAAGATTAAAAAACTGCAAGTGTTAACCGACTTTTGTTGCTGACTGTACGTATAAAATTTAAGTAGAGGGGCGCGTCATTTCAGCTTGGACGAGCCTATCGTGTACTGTTAATAATAATAATATGGCTATCGTAACATTTGTATTGATGATCTTGTAGGCCACGAGGACAACGGTAACTCAATGGAGATATTCAGGCTGAAAATATAAATACTTACTCTTTTCTTACGAGAAATAACAGCCTTTCCTTTTTTTTCACTCGAACGAAAGTCGAAGGATAACTCGAATGATATAGTTCTATTCAAACTTTATGGCGGCTCGGAAGTTAGCTGTGAGTGCAGTTAAAGTACGATTCAAACTTAAAAGAGCTACATCTTCAAAAAATCTTAATTCTTAAACATTTATAATATATTAGAGGAAGATACGTAACGCGCTAACATCGCAACCAAACTCGCACATCTGTGATCACAGTCGCAAACCTATAGTTAACGATAGACAAGGACAGAGATAGAAGCCGGCGCAGTCGTGCAAGCGAAATCGTGTTAGCCGCCGAATGTTTACGATTATGAATGACATTGCATGTCTATCTCGCTCTCACAAAGAAAAAATATTTAATCGAGCTTAACTAAATGGAGCCAAAATGATTGTCGACTTGACTGTACCTGCGCGGTCTGCACTCGCAACTAACTTCCGAGCCGCGATTAAGTTTGAATCGAACTATACCAGGTAGAATATAATAGACTCTCGATGTATATTTGTAAACTCATTGTATTCATATTCTTGCAACTTTGTATTGTAGGTAAAAATAAGATTTTTAGTATTTTCAGACTCACATAGCATTGCTCAGAGAACAAAGCAGTACGTTATGACTAATATCCTTTGTAGGAGCTGGTGTTGCTTCTATTAGGTATGAGTGAAGTACTGAAATAATTGATCCACTGTACACCATTTGTCTCGAAGGACCAAAATCTAAATATAGTGGGTGGGAGCAGGGCTTTAAACTCATCAATGTATTTTAATAAATTGGTTCGAAACTAAAGGGTAATCAGCCGGTCGATTCTGTAAAAATCTCACCGTGAAAACTTACGTGATGTGAGTTTGTTTTTGCTAGAAATTGACACTATTGACAGCTCACTCCACGCTCACTTCACCTAAGTTTTCACGGTGAGATGGTTACAGAAGAAAACTTAGGTGAAGTGAGTTTGTTTTTGCTAGAAATTGACACTATTGACAGCTCACTCCACGCTCACTTCACCTAAGTTTTCACGGTGAGATGGTTACAGAAGAAAACTTAGGTGAAGTGAGTTTGTTTTTGCTAGAAATTGACACTATTGACTGCTCACTCCACGCTAACTTCACCTAAATTTTCACAGTGAGATGGTTACAGAATCGCACTGCTGATCTTTGTTCTCGTGGCCACTCTAAATAAATAATAAACCAGACAGTTCTAAACATAAAATATAATAAGTAAGTAATGATATTATCTCGTAACATAATATTTGTAATATTCTCAATCTACTCAACGTATTTCACAAGTGACAATATTTTATTTTCTAACTACAAAACATGAAAGTATAATTTATTTTAGTTTTTTGATTATGGACATTGTATGAGCATTTTTAAGTTAAAAATATTTATCAATTTATTGCAAGACTGACACAATGACTATGTTTTGGTTTTGGTGTTCTTTTTGACTAAAATAATTAAGCGAGAATCCTATTTTTAATGTAGATGTAAATTAAGAGACATTTCTGCACTTGTTTGAGCCCAAGAGGTCTAAAATATTACATATCTATGACTTATCGCTCAATTGTCACCGTAAGTGTTCAATCCTCTCGAAACATTTTTTGTTTAAATATAATAATTCTTTAGTTTCGACTATCATCTACTACGAAAAATCTGTGGGTTTCTAAAAGTAGTGTCGATGTAAACCGAATTTAAGGCTTTATTCTCAACAAACAAAAAATCCTGTCGCTTTCACTACAGTTGAACATAACAGTTCATTCTATCGCATATTTTATCTCAATGTAAAAACGCATACAATTCAATCATTTTGTCAATCTTGCAAGCTTTTGTACATAACGCACATCTCGCCAAGAAGCTAACGTTAAGTAACGAATGGCTCTAAAACGCAGCGAATGGCAGCAAAGAGGCTTCTTACCTTCATAAAATTGTAAATAATCTAACTCTAGTACTTTCGAAGAATGTATCAATAAGCCTGTACAGTCCGCGAGGTCTAAGCTGAGCTTTAAATTTGTGAGTGCATATAGATGTAGTGTAGGTGTGACATCCGTTTGCTTGGTTTAAACCGGTTTATACTGCTTTTTAGCAATCGGCTTTTGTTCTTTTAGTATGAGAGGCCATGACCAAAACCATGTCGCATCGTTGTAAAACGTAAAACGATAAGACGATTGGAGATTTTGTGTTACGCAAAACGATAAGACAAAAATTTTGATCATGGGCTCTCGTACCATTTTGGTGATCACTCACACAAATGCAAAGCTCAGCTTAGGCCTCGCGGACTGTACGGCCGTGTTCCCTTTAACAGTCTAGTCAGAATTGAATACTAAGTTGTACGCGATGCACTCTCGACAATGTGTTTAAATACGAAAGAAAAGACATTTTTCATTTCAAATATTTTGGGGAATTATAAATTGTGTAGTCTTATTGGACATTTGAAAAACTAAAATTTTGCAAGTTCTGATTTATATATTTGATTATATTATGATCTGTAAATAAGTACAGGTTTGTCGCAAAATAATGCATCTTAAATAAGTCAGCTTTTTAAAATTAGAAAAAAGGGAACGCGTATGTTTACAGACTGTGATAAAATTGCTGTAATCAATAAGATGTAAATTATCGGCGTAAGGAAACAAGAAACAAGGGTTTTTGAAGCTAGGGAACGTTGCCAAATTTTAGTACTACCACAAAGAAAAATTGTGTATTGTATTTTATTATTTTAACATTTAATCACATACTTTACAAAGAGTAGTTTTAAATTATTGTAAGTGTACAATCATACATTATGATATCCAATGACAGTAAAACAGTTGACTGTGTAAAGCATTTTGTTTCTCTCGTAAGTTTTACAGGACGTAGAATTAAATTCACCTATATTTTATGAATAATCTTATTATATAAGAATGGATCAGTAGGGTCAGTTGCTTTTGTAGTAATCACAGTATTTACATTAGGAGCGGGTACTAAACTTGTCATATAGAATACAAAAGTCAAAGTAAATTAGCTAGAGAAACTTTGCAGACGTGATGGCTAACGATATCTAAACGCGACAAAATAAAAAGATTTGATGATTTTTTTGGGGTCAATGACCGTTGATAGGGTATTTACTTGTAGTGTGACTTGATAAAATCTGTTTTATCGTGTTGAGATGTCAATACCCATCGCGTCTGTAAAATTTACACAAAAAAACAGATTTTTAAACTGATATTTTAAGTGACTACACTACCGGCGGTTGGTACCCCCAAAAAATATCATCAAAAAACATTTTTTTTTGTTTTATCATGTTTATATATGTATATCGATACTCCTACTTACACTTCTGCGGATTTTCGCTAGCTTATTTAATTTGACCCTGTAGATTCGATGTTTTCATTGATTACGTATTCTAACCATTCGCGTAATTTAGTTCGAAAAGTGCAGGAATGAAATGGATCATTCAATAAATCATTTCATTTCATTCATTCATTATAAATTATAACAACATTATGAAAGAAAGCATTCACATTTTTTGTGCCTCTTAAAATGTTGACATGCGTTCTGCACTTCTTAGGACTAAAATCTATTTATGCGTAAATTTATATAATCTGTAGAGAAGCTCAATACGAATTTTAGAACATTTTACTCCAAAATACTCCCGATATGTACTAGTAGGTACAGTTATCATAAGTTGTGTGCACACATTTATGTTGTTAACTGTACATAAGGACCTAAATACTCGAGTGTATCTGTAAATATTAGTATTGTATACGTAATTAAGAGAAATTACGTACGTACGCAAGAGACGTCTTGTAAATATGCATTTGTATTCGTTTAAGAGTAAATTATTTGTTTTCAATTTGTCTTGAAGCATTCTCAGTCTGTATGTAAATAATATGCGTATTAAACTCATCAGGTTGTTTAATTTAATTATGATCCCTGTAAACGTTACCCCACGCCATGGTTATACTTTTCTTCTTTTTGTTACTGTGTTACTTCTAAAGTTGTAACATGGTATTATATTAGAACTGACAAAACTCCTTCATTTCCTAATTTTGCAATTTGAATTCCTTTATAGGATTTGATAAGATACTAAGACTGAACTAGTCATGTGTACCCATAAACGAGCATTAGTCCCTTTCCGCCTACCAAAACTTTTCGATACAGAACTCCAGTTGACCAACGAAGTCGAGTATCTCGAGGTCATCCTAGACAGTACGTTAAACTGGAGTAGTCATTTAGACAACAAACTAAACAGGGCCTGCATCACCTTCTGGCAGTGCAGGAGAACGATAAAAGAAGTGGGGCCCATCCCACAAAAATATACTATGGCTGTACGCTGTATGGGCTGTGGTCTGGTGGACCCGCACCAAGCTTGTTGCTGTATGGGCTGTGTTCTGGTGGCCCCGCACCAAGCTTGTTGCTGTATGGGCTGTGGTCTGGTGGCCCCGCACCAACCTTGTTACAACCTCTAATAAACTACAACATAAACAAAGACTAGCCTGCACTGCGACTACGGGTTGCAGGAGGACTACTCCGACTGCAGCAGTTGAAGCCGTGTTGGGATTTTACCACCGCTCCACCTGTTCATACAGCAGGAAGCAACGATGGCGGCGGTACCTCTGGGGTAAGAGTAACACACCACACACCGCGCTGCTTGAGGGACTAAACAAGGAGTTCCCCATTACGAAAGCTGTAAGTAAATGATCGGGGACCGAAAAAATTTCTAACTTAGCCAAGCGGTCAAAAGGTTTAGGACTACTCGATCCGCATACCTACTCTCAGACAGCATGGCTGTTCTGCAAGGGCTAAGTAGTCACACAGCGGACTCTGGTCTAAATGGTCTAATACGAGTGCCACCAGCGTCTCAACCAAGTGGGTAGTGGGAATAATATCCTAACCATTAAATGGACCAAAGGACACAGCAGGATCAGAACCCATAGTGCCGCTCCCCTTGGACTTGCGCACTCTGCTATTGAAACGTAGCAGGGACCAACATCACAAACTATGGCCGAACCAAGGTAAGTGTAGGCCGGCTAAGGAAGCACTCCCTGAAATTGATGGCCACCTCACGAAATAGGTTCTCCGACTAACTAAGCAACATCTGCGTACAGTTACAGCAGTTATAACTGGCCACGGGCACAGATTAATGCTAGTGTCCGACCGAAAGTTCGGTGTCGGTTCCGGTCGAGTTTCTACAACGGGTTTCTGTTTCGGCGGCAAACCTGCCGTAACTACCACCGAAACCGAAACTGCATTCGGGAGTTCTCGCGCTGTGACTGCTTGGTCATGTTCGGCGCGGTAAATTCCATCCAAGCGACGAAGACATTTTGCCGCGTCCGTGCCTATAATCATTTCGTGACTGGCTTGTGTTTGCAGTTCGTTTTGTTTGTTGCATGCGAGTTCTTTTAGGAAGTACGCACGGCTACAGATCAAGCTATACATTTCCAGTATAAGCTGATCTCGCATGTACTTATAGGATTTTCTTACAATGAGAGGTCAGTGTAAACTGGAAACGTATAGCTTGATGTGTAGCCGTGTGTATACCTACTCAAATAAACGCCTTACCTATTTTAAGTATTTTTAAGGCGTAATTAATATTTTTTTCTTAAATGAGGGGTTTGTAATGTTGATTATCAATACGTAACGCGTAAGTGAAAAAGTCGAAGACTGCATAGCTATGTGATCTATACATTAATTAAATGAGAAGTCCTGACTGACTGACTGATTGACTAACTCATCAACGCCCAGCCCAAACCCAAAGCTTACATTTTGCACAGTTTCCGTTTATAATGTAGACAAGGAATAATGAAGGAATTTCCGGTAGTACGTTCCTGTGGTATATTTTCTTATATCCACTCGGGCGAAGCCGCAGGCAAAAGCTAGTTTAAATATAAAAATTACTGATTATAATAACGTTTTGTTTATTTTTCCCTCAAAGCATGATTCTTGTAAGGAAGTTTCGGTTTCGGCCGAAACTGAGACCTTTGCCGAAATTCGGTTTCGGTATCGGTCGGACACTAATTAATACAGATGGGACACTCCGGAAAATCATTTACATTAAAAGCGACTTTGCTACGACAAAGTGCAATTCAGGTCTCACAAAGTCACAACGCAACTTGTAGGTGCGTACTTGTAGCTTCATACCCAAAACTGCGTAGTGTGCCATCTGTATTAATCTGTGCCACGGGTAATAAACACACCACACATGTCGGTACACACCTCTTTGTCATAGGAATCACAGATAGTCCACTGTGCAGGGCCTGCATTGATAAGGACCGAGTGGTTCATTGATAGGACCAGTGTGCCCTTAATATTTTGTCCGTTTGGTATATCGAGCTATTTTGCTTTGGTGATAATAAAAAGTTTCTACATATAAATAAAAATCAATTGCCGAATTGTTCTGAAGTGATGCGCGTACACACGTATGCGCATCACTTCAGAACAGTTGCACTCAGTGGCGTAACTACAGGGTGGCAAGTCGGCAAAATGCCACGGGCCCCCAGCCGGAAGGGGCCGGGGTCAGAGGAGAATCCGTTGGGAAACCCGTCCGTCCCAACATTTATTATTACACATTTAGTAAAAAAAAATAGTTTTGTCTTTAATTTATTTAAGTTTCCTCTACTTAGATGCATACACAAGTAAAAAAAAATATGATTCAGCTTCTTTAATTGGGGGTTGTGGGGGGGGGGGGGGGGGGATGGAGGCATCCATCCGATGAATTTGACACGGGCCTCGAACGGTATAGTTACGCCACTGGTTGCACTTATTTGGCTAATTCTTTTTTTTGTTGTTTGTAACTGTCAGGACAAAGTTTGTACTTATGACAGATTTTTTTTGGAAAATTCACCGAAAAAGTTTGGATGGTTATGAAAACTGACAACAGACAGCCTAAACCACTGGACATAGAGACATGAAATTCACCCGGGCGGCGCCGGGCACGAACTAGTTTTAAATAAAATACTCAATCTGTTATCAGATCACGTAACACAGTGTTTTTTTTGCCCCAAAAAAGTGACATTAGCTTTTTATTGAATATTTCTACTCAATAGTTTACTAAAAATGCACGAATAGAACTCCCGTGTGCCAATTTTGTATACTCTATTTTTTTTTTAATCTTAAAGTTTTCGTTACTTTGAAGGTGAAAATACTGAAAATAATTCGTACAAAAAAAACTGTATACAGGGTGAAATTTTAATCACCGTTATCCTCTTAAGGGGTCATTTTACTCATCATTATTAACAACTTAGACTATGGGACCAAACCTGAAATCGCGAAAAAAAAATCAGCTGTTCAGTACATTTTGACGAATTATGCGAACATAAATGTACTGAACAGCTGATTTTTTTTTCGCACAATGACCCCTTAAGAGGATAACGGTGATTAAAATTACACCCAGTATAATGGAGTGTTGTCTGTATTGGATATTTATGAAGCAATTCTAGGCGCATATTTTCCCATTTATAATTAATCAAAAATCGGCCAAGTGCGTGTCGGGCCACGCGCAGTAATAGGGTTCCGTAGTGCACGCAGCCGCCCGTCGTTATTCGAGCGTAAATATTATTAATTTAGAAATCATTATTAATAAGAATGTTATGATTTTATTTTTGTATAATTCTACAATCAATCAATCTGCCTTTTGACAACTATGTTGGAGTCTGCTTCCCGTCTAACCGGATGCAGCTGAATTCCAGTATTTTTACATGGAGCGACTGCCTATCTGTCCTCCACAACCGAGTTGCTGGGTAATACGACACCCCTTGGTAAGACTGGTTGTCAGACTTTCGGGCTTCTGACGACCCGTAACGACTGTCAAAGATCCACGAATAACAGCCGGGACCAACGGCTTAACGTGCTTTCCGAGGCACGGAAAGATGGTCACCCATCCACTGACCAACCCCGGCAAGCGTAGCTTAACCTGACGGATCGACCCATGCGGCTGTTATTACTTAGCCACGAGCTCCTAGACTTACGCGACTAACAACGCAGATAAGTAATTTTTAACGGAATTTGTACGAAATTTTACTGTTCAAAGTACATTTTACAAGTTGGTTGACTATTACTCGCAAACTTGAAAGCCTACTTAGCTGTGTTCTCGCAGTTGACCACGGGGGGTCGAGACTGTTTAACCGGACTTTCCTGTGGCTGCTTTAAGCGAGAGCTTAAAGCCTCCGGCCAGGCTTAAGAGCGTTGTTGCATTTTTCATACGTAAATCGAGAACTTGGGAGATTTTGAAGTGATTTTGGTCACATAATTTATTTTTTTAGCTTCTTTTGACTTCAATCATCGTAATTATCATATATTTTTATTTAAAGTCTATTAAAAAAAACTTGTTCAAATTGAATTATTTACTACGAAAACAGTCGATTTCGAAGGCGCGATTTCCAGATGACGCGCGAAGGCTCAACTTTGAACTAATCTTACACCAATTATTACTAGTAATTAAGAAGGTAAAGTGGTATTCATTCGAAGAGGCATATCCTGAAATTTAAAATGCATTGAGAAAAGTTTGATTTTTAATTCATTAACTTGTATTTTAATCACGTCTAAGATAATCAAAAATCGAGAAATCGACTACAAAAAAACACGTCATTTCTCAGAATCTAAAAGTCATTTGGCAACACAAATCATTTTATACGTAAGAAGAAAGATTGTACTATACAACGTGTAACGTTAAATGCGCAAAACCTCTTAAGGGGTCATTGTACTCATCATTTTGAACAACTTTTACTATGGGAACAAACATGAAATCGCGAAAAAAAAATCAGCTGTTCAGTACATTTTTACGAATTATGCGAACATAAATGTACTGAACAGCTGATTTTTTTTTCGCGATTTCAGGTTTGGTCCCATAGTAAAAGTTGTTCATAATAATGAGTAGAATGACCCCTTAAGAGGTTTTGCGCATTTAGCGTTACACGTTGTATATGTGTAAAAAATAAAACATATCTGTCTTCAATCATTTACGAAAATAATTTTTTAAAGTGAGTATAAAATCGGGTGCATCGAACGGCCTAAGTCAGTCGCGCATAGACTACTATTATAGGGACACGGGACTGAAAACAGTATATATAATAGTAGTCTATGACTGAAAACAATTGATGCTGGAATTAGTGGTACAGTTGCGATTTAATTGTATGCAGTAAAGTGCAAGTAATCGTGTATCGGACGGCCGAAATTTCTAGATCGAAGTCTGAACTAAGTAATATATTTTTTTTCAAAATTTAAATCCGTGTTATCTACGAATAAAACACTAAACAAAACGACGTTTTTACGACTCTCCCCGCCTTAACTTTTCACATGAAATGAGGTAACGAAAATCGCAAACAAAGAAGGGGTTTACAAAAAAGAAACCACACAAAATGTTTTAAATATATAATTTATTATTCTCATACATGATTCAAATCAGTCATTGTGACAACACGGTGTGCCTTACACAGTGAACATAAATCCGCTCTGCCATGATATGTTCCCGCGCGGGTTCATTACATCTGTCGGTGAACATCTACACAGCACCGCATTATACAAGAAACAAGCTCATTGGGGATAAGAGATTCCAAAAGACTTGTAATCTGGTTCAATTATTAGCAATTAAGTAAGTGGCCATCTGAAATTATAATGAGGAAAAAATATTGTTCTGCATTCAGAGTGAACCATCAAACTGTGCAATATTATCGAAAAGCGTGGGTTCGGAAGCAAGCACATGTTTCACAAGTCACATTACGTCAGAACATTGATTTCACACGAATATAAATGATAATGCAGAGCTCGCAGCCGCACCCAGCTTCAAGTTAATTGACGTTTTACTCAGCTACAGATTAAAATGAGACCACGGGAAGTGGGAACATTCATGCCTCGAGTTGCACAACACCTAAATCATGTCGCAATACAATAATAAAGTAGCGGGCAATGTATAACAAAAAGTTCATATTTAAATAATATAACTCATAATCAATAGTAACTCTATAATATAACGTAATATCTATGCCTAAGCAAAATAATTATCTAAATGTTATGTAATAATGTATAAAGAAAAAAATATTATTTTTGGTTAATCGCTATGATCACCACCACCGACAGTGTGCAAGTGGCAGCAGACATCGAGCGATGTCCACAAGTACAAATACTGCGTAATAATAATACACTGAAACATTTAACATATCTATGAAACAACCAAATTTTTAATTGCACTAATACTTCAATTCATAATACGTAGTCGCGAAATAAATTCAACGCACTAAACATAATTAGTCGGTCATATTTAACAATCAACAATACATCTGAATCAAATAAACGATTTGGAAAACATGTCAAGTGAATAAGGCAAACTCAACAGTGTCGTAAATTACAGACAAAATTCAAATCTTGCAATGAATATCATTTATCGAAAAACATACTGCTCTTATAACAAATAGCATATAAAAATATTATTATGTCGATGCAAACCGACTCTAGTACGAGTTTCATTATGCTTTAAATGATATCGATGAAACGAGCACTAGACGCGCGGAGTAATCCCTGACTAGACATAAGAATACATAAACGATGTTTGCTGATAAGCTACATACGAACAAAATAATACTAGAAAAGAAAAATACATAGTAAAGCTAACAATTGGTAAGTCCATCGTTTAAGTACATGAAGAATGCTCTAATGAAAGCTAGTCAATATATTATTATATCTATAAACAATAAATGCAAGGCGCTGGTCCTGCGGCGCGCGGCTCTCAGCCGAGCGTCCGCCGCCCGTTGAGCTATGCAACTAATTACGCTACGACAGTTAATATTGCAAATTAATTTCACTACACGAGGAAACTCCTCGCTAGATTACCTACTAAGTATACTTGAAGGTTAATGTATCTAGCTCTATCCTAAACCAGTAAAAATACCTACTAAGGGCGAGTGCCCACGCTACATGGAACGGTCCAACTAGCCTAAGGTCATAGACGCTAGGAGAGGTCAACGACTATGTCACCGCGGTGTCGTACGCGACCCCGCGGGAAGCTGCCAATATCACATCCGATAACGTAAACAATAAATACGTAACACTTAATAAAATCTTTTTAATTTTTTGTAAATTTTGTCTTATCAATAGATTCGCTGGTAGCGCCCGTGAGCAAAGTTTTGAGCAACAAGGACGAGAACTGATCAGTTACATTTGTTTTAACATTACGAGTAAAGTGGTGTTTGTAAGGTCGTGGTTCGGTATACGAGTGCGCGTAACATCAGCGGGGCGCCACCAGCTCATGGACAAGAAATGGACGCGTGTGGCGACGCCACAGGACGGCAGAGTAACACAACAGTGGCGCGGAGTGGCGCGGCCGCTGCGACCACCGAACACTCAGATATCATCACATTATATGTCTTTTAATGAAGTTTACAACGCTCATCAACAAATCCAGGGTAGATTCAGACTCTAAGCAACATTTCTCTCGTTCGCAGCGGTCCGCAGTTAGCGACTACTAAGTCCGGTACAGTCCGACTCCGAGCCACAACAGTCTAAACGTCACTAACAAAACATACTGAATCACTACGAGTACAACTAGAACAAGATGGACGAAAGTATCGGCAGAGGGCCACAACAACACAACAAACGTATCCACTACAGAACAGATTACATAGTCTTTTTGCGCACACAATGGATGGACGTCGACGAATATCTTTTTTTCTTTTTAGAAATTTTTATTTGGACGTACTAAACATTCGTATCGAGTAGAGGATTCTATGAATATAATAAGATTCGAACGATAAATATAATGTATATCATAAAAAATAACGTCGCACTGTTTCATCGAAACCTCCGTTTAACTCCCACACGTATAAGAAAATGTGCCTTCGACGGCGCCGACCACGCATCAGGCAGTGAACATGTACACACAGCAGCAGGTCAAGTTACTACAAACTGTCAAATTATCTCATTCGATTTTGAACTTAATCATCAACATTTTAAGGTTTAAAATCATTTGGAGAAATTTGACAGTTTGGTATAACCTGATTTGATGTTGTTTGTACCGCGGGTACTTCATGAGGCTACCACGCCTGCCTGGTGCGTCGTCCGCCCGCCGTGTCATCTATGATATCGTAACAACGGTGATAAATTCATATGCGTAATAAAATACACTGATCCTATTACAAAAATACTCGATAAACATCAATTTGACGACGTGCAATAGATAGATATATTGAGGAAATTCGATATCAAAGCAGGGGGCCTACTCCTTAAGTCCGTCCGTCCGTCTGACATAACGATCCAGTAAAAGTATTTTTTTTCGAACGGGCAAAAACACATCGGGAGTAGGGGCAACTGTTAACTCGCGTTGTCATTCATACTTCGTTCGGGCCCGAACCCATCATCTGTCCGTAGGTGATACGGAGTAGGAAACGCCCGTAACGAAGCCCGAAACTATGGACTTGTGCTTAGGGAGTAGACCCCCTGGATCGGTGGCGCGCGGGTGAAGTGCGCGAAGAGACGCGACACGTGAAGCTGCGACAGCCACACAGTGCGGCGACAACAACCAGCCGCCTCACGGTAAACATCAGTCAACTTTAATATTACACCAACCGTTCAGACAGGGGGCCGCAGCGATGGGCTGGTTTTTATTCAATTAATTCTATGTTTTCGTTCCTATATGCTAACGGGTCGAGCGTCGTGCGTGCACAGCTGCACAGTTTGACGGTTCACAGAGCTACGGAGGCCGCGCAGGCGCTCCGCTCGACCGCGCGTCGCCGGGGCCCCCGGCCGCACACCCGTACGATTAATTAGATTAAAATTTTATAAAACGTATAAAGAATCTAGTCCCAGCGGGACTCACAGTTATAAAAATTGTCGCGAGCGAGGCTCGGCTGCTTGCGTCCGCGGCGACAGACGCGCGCGACACGTGCGACCGGTCGCGAGCCGCGCCCGACACTAACACTATAAATTCGTGACGCCATCGATCGCGTCGGCCGCCCGCACACTCTGACGCGGGTACGTCCGCAAGGCGCTTCTGGCGAGAGAGTCCATCGTGACGACGGCTCTAGTGAGTCACTCGTCTTTCTCCCCCTAGCTGCGCAGATGCGCGTGCGAGGGAGAGGGCGCGAGTAGCGCGCGCAGGGCGGCGGCGGCGGCCTTGAGCGCGGTAACCAGTCGCTAGAAGTCTCTCCCGCGCGCTCGCGGCGGCCCGCCCGCCTTCGGCACGCGCCGGGTGCGCATCTCGCGGTCCACCTGCGGATATAACAAATAACAATAAAATAATTTATTGACATACCTATAGTCCGGTCAATTTAGACCAAAAAATGAGAGTGAAGTTACATAAAGACCCAACAAGCTGAATTTCAGTGAAATTGTTCAAAATATAATTATAAACAATGTCTAGAAGTTCCCCATCATTCCCCTGTAAGGAAAAAAAAATATTCAAGGTCAAAGGTCAAAAAAATGAGTTTTTCGCGATTTTCAGCAAAACGGAAAGTTTTATCATAAAAGTACTTCAGACAAAAATTGTAGATCATAAAATTATCATCATCATCATATAATACTTTTTTTCTTACGAGCCACTGTTTCTGAGATATAACGATTCATAAAGTTATAAAAGTTGTTATCGTCATAATATACATGATTACGCCACGTATATACACCTAGAGTTGTTATATTAAAAAAAAAAAAAAAAAAAAAAAAAAAAAAGAAGCTGAAGTTTTTAAAAAGAGTAATTCAACTCAACAAGAAACCACGTTCAAAAAACGCACTAAGTACACTACCTCATAGGTGGCGTGGAAACGTGTGCATATTATGACGATAACAACTTTTATAACTTTTTGAATCGTTATATCTCAGAAACGGTGGCTCGTAAGAAAAAAAGTATTAATACATTTTTATTGATAATTTTATGATCTACAATTTTTGTCTGAGGTACTTTTATGATAAAACTTACCGTTTTGCTGAAAATCGCGAAAAACTCATTTTTTTTACCTTTGACCTTGAATAAAAATTTTTCCTTACAGGGGAATGATGGGGAACTTCTAGACATTGTTTATAATTATGTTTTGAACAATTTCACAGAAATTCAGCTTGTTGGGACTTTATGTAACCTCGAATGTCTAAATTGACCGGACTACTAAATCAATATTAATAACAAATCATACAATTCTCTGACTGCTGCGCAAGATAAAACTGTGTTGCAGGAGACAGTGTCCTCCAGTAATACAAAGACATAATTTTGTTATTTCATGACAACTTTTCAACTTTCTACTTTTAAAAGATAAAAAGAGTTTTATACCAAGAATTAAAAATTAACATAATTCTACAACATAGGTTGCGCGAAAAAATGTTTGTGTGAGTGTGAGGTTGCAGGATTTAATGAAGAATTTTTAGGAAGAAATAATAACCCAGGGCTGAATATGTTAGATCACAAAGAAAAATAAAAATATAACACCAATCATTAGTGAAGAAGCTAATAACATCGACAACTATTCTATTTATGCTTCTTTATAATATTGTAGAAAGTTGAAAAGTTGTCATGAAATAACAAAATTATGTCTAATCAGCCTTGTATATCTCGTATAAACCGTGACATTACCTCCAACTCCTCCAGCCGCTGTGTGAGCGCCAGTTTCTGCTGCACAGCCAGTCGCAGCAGCTGGTTGAGGGTCTTCTTCTCTTCCTCTGCACCAGCCAGCGCCTGGGTCAGCTCGTCCACCTGAGTGACGTACTCCTCGCAACGAGCCGCGAACATCGCACGGAGACCTATACACAACACGAAGTATTAAAGCAGCGTCTTCTCTGTTATACCAGGACAAACAAATATAATAGAATACTCTTTATTATGTACACCATAACCACATGATCAATGAAATCCAAAATACTGGGTGTAAGTGTAAACAGTGGCAATCTTTTAAGGGGTCGTTGTACTCATCATTATGAACAACTTTTACTATGGGACCAAACCTGAAATAAAGAACCCGAAAGACGTCCACTGCTGGACATAAGCCTCCCCCAAGCATCGCCACTTCGCCCGGTCCTGTGCTTCCCGCATCCAGAGGATTCCTGCGGCCTTCACAAGGTCATCGGCCATCTGTTCTGCGAGCAATGTGCCCTGCCCACTGCTACTTAAGTTTGGCACTACTTCGGGCTATGTCGGTTAACTTAGTTCTCCTGTGGATCTCTTCATTTCTGATTCGATCACTCCAAACATAGCCCTCTCCATTGCCCTTTGGGTGAATTTTAGGCTTCTAATAAGACCCATTGGTGCCGATTCTGTTGTGCACAAACTAAACTTAATTTAGGCTATTGCTAACTTTTTCTATACAATAAAACAAGAAAGAGACGGACGTAAATTAGAGCTGTCAAATTTAGTTAAAATATTTCCATACAGATTTAGAAGACACGTAAAAACACGGTGGCTTCACCGTGTAAACTAGTTTGACATCTCTAACTTAGTTCATAGCTATAGCCGTCCTTTTCTCGCACTGCCTAAGATAGCTAAAATATAGCAATTCTCTAATTTTGGTTGAGTTATTGAACAAGAGAATCGGCACCATTGTGAGCGACACGTTTCAGTGCCGTAGGTCATCACTGGCAACACGGTCATCACTGGTCATACAAATACATAATTCATCAAAAAGCCCAATATCATTAAAAGTACTCACTGGAGAACGTAGCAGCATCTTCCTTCAACAATCTCAACTCGTTCCTCAGCTTTAGCATGGTCTCAGTAACGATGATCTTCTCCGTCTCGTACTTAGACTTGAGATTAGCCAAAGCGACCTCTGCCGTGTTCTTGTTGGACTTGAGAACGGTACGCAGGGTCGCGATCTGTTCGCGCTTCGTAGATAGCAGGGACTTCAGCTTGATCACTTGCTCTTGCAGTTCTACTACCTCGGCGCCGCGTTCTTCGGAGTCCATTACTGTAAGTTTAAAAAAAAAGTTTTGTATTTGGAATGAAAAAGGGATGTAAGGTAAACTCTTTTTGGTTAATCTAAAAAAGCCTGGCTGCAAGTGTACTTGTATAAAAATAAAAATTCCTTTTGTAATGGGGAAGAAAACTGTCAAATTAGTTCCATGTAGATGGCGCCAAGTGTTTGTTACTTTCATTCAGCTGCCAATGGAGTTCCTTGCTGAAAACTTTGCCGCCAGATGGCGCTAAGTGTTTTCCTTGTCGCCGATAGGTCGCTTCGTTTTTAAGGCGAAAGCGCCAGGGTAGCCCGCGAAATTCAAAATTTCTTACGTTTTTTGCAATTTGTAGGTCAGTGTGAGCTTGTATGTTGATTAAAATATGATTCGCGGCCGTAGCTAATATGGCTTTACAGAATTATAATCATTAGAATCAGCAATACAACTCCATAAGTTAGCATTTATCTCAAACCTCATGATTTCATGAAATCGCTACATTTGAGGTAAATGCTAACTTATGGAGTTGTATTGCTGATTCCAATGATTATAATTCTGTAAAGCCATATTAGCTACGGCCGCGAATCATATTTTAATCAACATACAAGCTGACACTGACCTACAAATTGCAAAAAACGTAAGAAATTTTGCATTTCGCGGGCTACCCTGGCGCATCAACCTTAAGATGACTTTGACTAGTGACAAACACACAGCGCTCTCGCGGCGAAGTTTCCGGTAAACAATCCCACTGAAATGCATTTTGGGAAAGAGGTTTTAGTTATATAGAAACCTCTTTTCGAGTCTACATTAAGGCTACTCATCAGGTACCTGATCCGATTCTCCAATTCGGTTTCCAGCTCGGATAAGCCCAGCACAAAGAGTGTAGATTGAGTTCGGTTACGCTCCCGAGACATGCCCCAGAGTGCATCATGTCAATGACGAATTTATCTTGTCACAAGAAAATTAAGAAGAAAAACCGACAATTCCGGGTTCACTTTTAAAAAATGCGTGTGAGGCGAACTGATTTAGCTTAAGGAATTGACACCTTTGGGTAAAGCCCCGATTCCATAACGGTATCAGAAAACCTAACATGTGCGGCCTAAATGATAATAAGATAAACAGGTGAAAACTAAAATAAATTACTTAAATTCTACACAAATTATGGACTATTACAATTAAAACTAAAGTAAAAGTAAAAGTTGTTTATTTAAACATTCGAAAATATAAAAAGAAGGTATTGTTGGTCCCAAAAGTGGTGCCCATTTTGGTAATAAAAAAAAAGTTGAAGTTGACTACAGTCACTAACGAACTAAACTTAACGAACGAACGAACGTAACTAAATGAATCAATGGGAAAAAGAAGTTGAGCGATCATTAAATTACTAACTTGCTTATACTTGGTCGCTAGACCGCATGCCATAGGCATCCGAATGCGGGTAAACGACCAACTATAATTTCGTTATTACAGTCAGTACTCTAAACTACCAGCTAAAGCCAACAAGACCTTTCGAACCATCCTGTTCCTGCATCCATCATATGATATACTGCAGCATCATCACACACGTCACCAGGCTGGTTCTTAAAGACGTCTTAATTCCCGACGTTAACGTCGCATCACTTCTTTGGTACGGTATGTTCTTACAGTACACACTCCCGCCGTTTACCACAGAATTTCTCCAGACTGAATGCAAGTTTATTGTGTTTCCTATATTATTATTAGACATAATTATGCTTCCAGGATTATGAAAAGGAAGGGTTGTATTCGGGAATGGTATTAAAGGATTTTTGTTCTGATAACTGGTGTTATTATTCCAATTATCTAAGGAATCTTGTGTTTTCGCATTGGAGTCGGTAGTTGGTGAAATTTTGGACATGTTTTCAAAGAAGTTGGTTATTTCTTTGACACTTCTTTGTTGAGGTATATCCTTCCTGGGAGTTTCGATGTCTAAGGATTGTAAGTGACATATCAAGTTGTGTAGCTTTCGCTTTGTGTCGGCTATCTTTAGCTTACAATTGTTTTGATCTTTCAGTTTCTTTATAGGACTGTAGTATGGACTCCGGGATTTGGTATAGTGATCGGTTTGGACACCTGAGTGGGGAGAATAGTTTTAACATTTAGGCCTGGATGTTTGAAGGAATATAAACGTTTTTGATGTATGAAAGCTATTGTGTTCTTTTCATACTGAATATTCGACGTACTATACAGGATATTTTTTCAAGCAGTGCGCAAATTTTCACAGGGTGCGCTACCCATGAATATGAACAACTTCTGATATGGGATCAAACCTGAATTCGGAAAAAAAAAATCAGCTGTTCAGTACATTATCTACACCAAACTCAGTGTAGATAAATGTAATGAACAGCTGATTTTTTTCAGAGTTAGTCCCATAGTGAAAGTTGTTCATATTCATGGCTAGAACACCCTATGAAAATTTGCGCACTGCTTAAAAAATTATGCTGTATAAATATTTTTTTCGCATTTGCTATATGAATAAGAGCGAAAGAGGAGAAGAATACATAATATCAGTACCTTCAAAAAAATATAACTCCTAATTGCGTTTTCAGAAGAACATAATGTGCATTACTGTGGTAAAAAAAACTTCAATCGCCAAAAATTTATAGGGCTTCTATTGACAACTTTCAAGACAAATAGAACTTGTAAAACTTGACAAGACTGGAGGCGGATTCCGCGATGTATTGGCCGTCTTTTTTTGTACAGTGGGCTGCATCAATTGGGTACCCCAGTTGTATTAAAATTTTAATACAACTGGGTTACCCAATTGATGCAGCCCATTGTACACGAGCCGGCTCTCGACCTCGCTCTTGCCTGGCTTCCATCATCAAAGCTGTTAAATATAAGAGAATGTCCCACATACCAGGTTGGTGCCTGTTCCTGGAGTCGAGCGCGGTATCGAGCGCTCTACGCAGATGTGTGAGCTGGTCTAACAATGTATCAGCCGTGCGCGCCACTCCACCGGCCGCACGCAGGCCTTCCAACTCTCCTGCCGCCAGGGCCAGGGCTTCGGCTTCTGCGCCACGACCTTCGGCGCCGGATACTAAAGAAAAAGACAATGGACACTTGAAAATAGAAGGCTCCTGTAATATAAAACGTTCAAAAGCTAGCCGCAATTTGATCTCAGCGACAACCAAAGTCAAAAATTTTGATAAAAATGATTAAAGGTATTTTTGACACATTGAGACAGATTATAATGTGAACGTTCTCAAAAATACGAGAATTGCCGCTCAGGTCTTTTTGATAGTTCTGACGAAAAATTTAAACTCACAATACAGGGTGTTTGGTGCATCGTTTGCCAAATTGAATTGGCCGAAAGAAGAGGTCATTTGCTATCGCTTCAGGCTCAAGTACTCATTTTTGGCCACACCGGTTTTTTTATTACAACTTTCTAATTTTTATTTTGAAAAAATCCAAAACTCAGCATTAAAGCTTAAATTAAAAAAAAAGTTTTAAGTGTAGTCGTCAAATTTCATTTTTATTTACATATGTACTGTTGTATGGCTCTTTCAAATTTAAAATTACTTGCCAGTTACATCTAGTTTTTTTTTAATAAATCACAAAGTTTTTGGAAAAATAAAAAATGAACTTAAAACTCAACTTTAAATAGCTATAAAAAAAAAACTAAAAGCGATCGGGATCTTCGAATTATTTTAAAAAGTTCTCTAGTCTATCCCCTTTCCAACGGTATGCAATGTGTTTAAAAAATGTTTCAGTAAGTTCACTAATACGCTAAGTTTGTGTATCGGGACGCACCATCAAACTATTGCATATTCGGGATAAATAAGTGTTTTCGCGTAAACAATACATACGAAGCAGGTAAAGCCTGCTATCTCCCTCCTACACAGTAGAATTCATTATCTGTCTCTTTTTGTTATTGGGTTGGCCGCAAATTGGTTAAGTTTGTTAGTCGTTATTTGACTGTCTCTGAAAACTAACCCCTTGTTGTTGTTGTGTTATTTTCTGTTACTGTTATTTTCTGTTACTGTTAATTTCTGTTACTGTTATCTTTTCATTGAGTTTTGTGGGTGTTTGTGTTAACTTTCGTGATTTTTTTTGTGTTACAATATGGCTACATTCTCTAATGAAGAATACGCTGATATTTTGATGGCTTATGGAAGAGCCGATGGTGTTGCTCGCGAAGCACAAAGAATTTATCAGGAACGCTTTCCCAATAGACGATTGCCTTCCCGCCATACTTTCCAGAACACTTATCGACGCTTACGTGAGACTGGTAATTTGACTGCTAGTGAACCAAGAGGGATTGTAGTGCGTCATAATGTTGACGTAGATGAACAGATTCTGGCACTGTTTGAAGAAGATCCCACTAGAAGCATAAGAAATGTAGCTGCATTACTGGGAATTTCGATCTGGAAAGTATGGCGAGTACTTCGCCAAAATAACAAACATGCTTTCCATTACACTCCGGTGCAAGGTACGTAATTTTTAAATTAATAGACTCACAACCGTAGGCGCTAACGTAGATTGCGAACCCTTTCTAGCTTTACCGCGTACCCGACGCAGCAGCAGGTAGCGGCTTTGACGTCACTCTGCCAGATGTCATAAACCTTCAGCGGTCAGGCCATTGTCTTTTACATTGTACTGCCCGTACTTTTTACAAACAATAAAAAAAAATCTTGCGAGAAAGTAATGCATTCTTACGCGTATTTTATTTGTTGTAGGTCTCGAGAATCAAGACTTTGATAACCGTGTCCAGTTTTGTCGTTTTTTACTGCATTCAGACGTGGATAATCCGGTCTTTTTAAAAAGAATTCTGTGGACGGATGAGTCCAAATTTACTAAAGAGGGAATCCTCAATTTACATAACTTACACCACTGGACAGCAAAAGATCAAAACCCACGCGTAAAACGACAAAGGTCATTCCAGAGACGATTTAGTGTGAACGTTTGGGCAGGAGTCATTGCAAATCATGTAATTGGACCACACTACTTACCTGACAACCTGAACGGGGATAATTACTTAGAATTTCTGCAAACAGAGTTGCCCTTATTATTAGCTGATTTGCCAATTTTCAGTGAAGACAGGTCTTTTGTTTTCCAACATGACGGTTGTCCCGCTCATTGGAGAATAACCGTCAGGGAGTACTTGAATGATGCATTCCCGGACTCATGGATTGGGAGGGATGGCCCTATTCCTTGGCCTCCACGTTCTCCAGACTTAACTCCGTTGGATTTTTACGTCTGGGGACGGGCCAAAGAACTCGTCTACGCCACGGAAGTTGAGACAAGAGATGATTTAGTCCAACGCATTGAGGCGGCTTTCATGACGATCAAAGCAGAAATGCGTTTACGCACCACTACAGTTGAGATAAGACGAAGATGTCGCGCGTGCATACGCAATAGTGGTAGACAGTTTGAACAAGACTTGTAAGATTAGTATGTAATTAAATTACTTATTAATAAATGATTATTTTTGTAATAATGTATTTTTTTTTCAATTTCGAGGAAAGTTCCCTATGTAAGAACGAGATAAGAGACTACGTAAGACGTGAGATAACAGTATCTATCTACTAATAGCATGTAATTTATGCGAAAACTAGTGTTTTAAACGTAATATCCAATATCAGCCTGATGTGTCTCGACTACACATTTAGCTAATTATTAAAGATATTAAAAGAGTTTTTTAACACATTACATACCGTTGGAAAGGGGACAGACTAGAGAACTTTTTAAAATAATTCGAAGATCCTGATCGCTTTTATTTTTTTTTTTATAGCTATTTAAAGTTGAGTTTTAAGTTCATTTTTTATTTTTCCAAAAACTTTGTGATTTATTAAAAAAAAACTAGATGTTACTTGCAAGTAATTTTAAATTTGATAGAGCCATACAACAGTACATATGTAAATAAAAATGAAATTTGAAGACTACACTTAAAACTTTTTTTTTAATTTAAGCTTTAATGCTGAGTTTTGGATTTTTTCAAAATAAAAATTAGAAAGTTGTAATAAAAAAACCGGTGTGGCCAAAAATGAGTACTTGAGCCTGAAGCGATAGCAAATGACCTCTTCTTTCGGCCAATTCAATTTGGCAAACGATGCACCAAACACCCTGTATATTGGGGACCAACTTGACGGCCTTTTAAAATAATTAATTGTTTGAACCTTTTGAGGCGACCATCAATATCGACTGGCCAACATCGATGGACCTTAATTGCATCTTAAGAGGACCAAATTACCTACCCTTCGCGATGATTATTAAAAAATACCTTAACTCAAATCTGTACTCTCTGTCAGGACAATTTAAGAACTAAAATCAACTGCAACTCTTACCATCGTTCTGTCCGGCGTGTTCGAGTAGAACTCTCTCTGGTTGCGTGCCGTTGACGGCGCAAACATGATGGTAGATCTGCGCAAGAGTCTCCGCCGCTGACAATAATGCAGGACCAGCCGTCGATAGTGCACGGCCCGCTCCTAGGATAGGATATTGTGTTAATAAGTTGTAGAAAACAGGAAAGTATTCTGGCTGCAGAATAAGTGGTGACCGTGATCATACATAATTCAAATGCGGAACACATCAATGAAAAGTAATTTCTATAATTTTCTGTCAAAGCAAAATTGTTCACTTCTTGTCTTTAAAACTTAAAGATTATATTTCCAATTAAACCCATTTTTTTAACAGCTCTCCTTTTTTTCCTCTACCCTTTGTTTCCCTATATCTTTCGATATAGGGAAACAAAGGGTAGAGGGTTACACATGTAGATAAGTGTATTGATACGACGAAGAAGAAGACAGGTAAGTGTGGAATTTAATCTTAAATTATCTATTTACAGAACATTGGTACATGCGGCTACACATCAAGCAATACATTTCCAGTTTACACTGACCTCTCATTGTAAGGAAATCCTATACAATGCGAGATCAGCTTATACTAGAAATGTATAGCTTGATCTGTAGCCGTGCGTACGTCCGTCTCATAATGACTAGTCGCTAACCTCCAGCCAACGTCCTCAACAAGTCAGCATCAGCATCCAGTGCAGCACAGCGCACCTCGGCCTCCGCCACCCTGTCCGCCAGCTGCGCCAGCGCAGCGCGCTGCAGCGCCGCGGCCGACGCCGCCGTGCCGTCGGTCGGCAGCGCGCCGGACGACAGCTCGCTCAGCAGCGCGGCCAGGCCGGACAGCTCGCCGCCCGACACGCGCCACCACGTCAGCCATTTAGCTGCGCGCGCTGATACGCCGCCTGATTCTACCTTTTCGTCATCCTGTGAAGAATTGTTAGAACACGGTTACAATTGTGCAAAAAAAAACCTTTGATAGAGCTGGCAATAAAGAGTTACGCCACAGATTAATACAGATGGTACACTCCGCAAAATCATTTAAATAAAAAGCGACTCTTGCTACGACACAATAAAGTGCAATTCAGGTCGCACAACGCTTATTACCTACAGTTATATTCAACTACAAGTTGCCTCTCTTTCTATCGCGTAACTCTTATACCTTCTGACCTACTGAATTAGCCCCGCGGCCGGGGCCCGCCGCGTACTTGTAGCTTCATACCAAAACTGTGGAGTTTCCCATCTGTATTAATATGTGGTTACGCTACGGAAGCGCGCCTACACAGACAGAGCGGTTGCCCATTCGAGGTGACACGGTCAATGAGCTCTTATAGCAGGGCAGAAGTTGAACGTTTCCAGTGAAAGAGAGAGAGAGAGACGGTGCTATAGGTCGTTTAGAGCTCCGTCTCTCTCTCTCTCTCTCACTAGAAACGTTCAACTTCTGCCCTGCTATAAGAGCTCATAGTAAGCCCCCTGGACTCGGCTAATAAGCTCATGGCATACGGACGTGCATAATGTAGCGTGCACGACCAGCGAAAGCTAGTCCAAATAAAACGCGAGCATATTGGTACGCGACTGACTTCAGCGTAATATTATTCCCAGCTCTTCTTTTTCTGCTGAGATGTTTGGCTTTTGCCAAGTTTTCACCAATTTTTAGTCACACGGACTTGCTTCCCATCTTTCACATCCCTCCGCCTTCCCTCCCCCACCTTCCTTCCCCTCTTTTTTTTTTCTCCTCTTCCTTTTCTTCTTTTTTTTTTCCCTGTAATATTTAAGCTCATAAAACAATGGTATACTGACCAGTGGCGCGCAGTCGGAATGCAGGGCGTGTAGCGCAGTAACTCGGGAAGTAGCGCGCGTAAGTCCAGCGCGCAGTAAAGCGGCCGCTGCGCTCTCGCTCTCTGCCGTCACCTGTGCGCTGCGCATGGATGCTTGTAGTTGACTCTGAAACACGACAACAATATTAAATACAAATATGTTTTTTTGTTACCTGGGAATACGGATGATGCCTGGGTTAAAAAAAAGAAATTCTATTTAGTCCGTCAGTCAGATAATAAAAAAATATTAGACACGCATTTTTGCTTTTTCATATAAATAAAAAATTACTTAGATAAAACGCATTAAAGTCCAGCAAGGAGTGACGTCATGCCACATTTAACTCAATGTATCACCATAGTCTTTTCATTACGTAAAAAAATAAAAAATATGTGTCCAATACTTTTTAATAATCTTCAATGTTTAAAAAACTTGTAATCCAACTTGTACTTGTATGTGCAACAGCAACCATCATCAGCTACGAGTATGAAGCATCATGTATGAAGAGAAGAGAGAAGCTACGAGTATGAAGCTCCTGAGCGCTGGTTTCGTGCCCTTTAGTGACATTTTAGCTTATAATAAAATCACAATTTTTATTGTAAGTCATACATAACTATACTAATAATAAAGCTGAAGAGTTTGTTTTTTTGTATGTTTGAACGCGCTAATCTCTGGAATTACCAGTCGGATTTGAAAAATTCTTTTGCATTTTTGATAGCTAAATTCTTGACGAAAGCGTGACGTTAAATCACGCTAAGACCTTTAGGAGTCGAGCAAAAAGAAAAAAGTCAGAAAGAACGCTAAGTAATAGCGCAGGCAGGCGATGCGATGTGACTATATATAATTTAGTTATTCATTCATCCAGTAAAACCAGTGTTAACTAGAAGTTTCATAAAAGATGATACACTTAGTTTCATGACACATTTTTATCTCAAAACCCCGTCAGCTAAATTGCTACATTACATCCAGTCTTCCTACAGTTATCTCGCTTTATCTAATTAGTATCAATTCCCAAATCTCATGAAACATTCCGGGTAATAACGTTGAAGTTCACGAATGAGGTCAGTTTCGTTAAACAAGACTCAAATATGCATACAGAGTGGAGTAAAGTTACCTTGAATATTTTAACAGCGAAACAAGTGGTTGGTTGTAATTTTAAGTTGAATAAGTGACTAGTTTTAAATGTAGAGTTAGGTAATGAAGTGGCTGATGTCCATCAGTGGACTAAGATAAGTTGTTGTATGTAGAACACAATTTTAACCGAAGCCTCTAACAAATTCGTCAGTTGTGAGTGTATTTCGTCATTTAACGTTATTTTACAGTAAAGTAATGATTAATGTTGTAGTTTAAACGTCTCTTAACTTAACCGCGTGATGAGCTCATGACTAAATTACGTGCCAGTCAGAAACTATTCGGGCAAATCCGAAATTAATACGAGACTGGTCAGGTGTGTCACGAAAGTTTTAAGAGGGCTGTCGCATTTTATCATCTCTCTCGCTCACACGGGACCAAATTTTTAAGAATGTTAAATGAAAAGATACGTTTTTGTAAAATGTAATCAATTAGCGAAGTAGTAAATAATATTTATCTACACCCATGCTATAAATTCTCTATAAAAGTTTCTGAGCCAGTTAGCTTATTGCCAACATTAAAACAGCCAGTGTCATAGTAACCATGGTAACCATAATAGCATCCAAACGGGTGTTTTAATGTTGTACTGAATTTCATAACGCAACTCGTTTTCAAAAAAAGAACATTGTAATGCACGCGCGTTTCACTACAACAGCGCCGTAATTTAAAAAAAGAACTTATTCGAATTCACGTCGTATACTATGACGCCGGCCGTCATGTTCGATACGAGTATTATTATTGCAAAAATCTGTTTCAGAACCTTTTATAGAGAATTGATAACATGGGTGTAGATAAAGTCTTGTATGCAACTGTACATAATTAGGTTTCACTACAACAGCGCCGTAATTTAAAAAAAGAACTTATTCGAATTCACGTCGTATACTATGACACCGGCCGCCATGTTCGATACGAGTATTAGTATTGCAAAAATCTGTTTCAGAACCTTTTATAGAGAATTGATAACATGGGTGTAGATAAAGTCTTGTATGCAACTGTACATAATTAGGTATTAAAACACTCATGTGATACTATTATCACCCACATTTGTGTTTTAGGACCCCTTATTATACGTCAGTTGCATAAATAACTATAATTTAATAGGTCTTATTTTAAAAACATATTTCGATTGTGTTATCTAATAAACTGAGCTCAAACAGTATTATCTATTTTTGAGAGCTAAATAAACGCCACAATAAAAATGTGTTTTTAATAATTACCTAATAAATTAATATTATTTACTAGTTCGCTAATTGATTACACTTTTCAAAAAAGCATCTTTTTATTGAACATTCTTGAAAATTTGGTCCCGTGTGAGCGAGAGACGTGACCAAAATGCGATAATAGCCCTCTTGACATATCTCTAACAGTTTCAAAAACTTACATTTTCATTATGCGCCTGTTCAAGTTGTTTCTCAAGTCGTGATATTTCGTGCAGATGTACTTCGGAGAACAGGTCGGCGTGGTGGTCGCCCATCGCGCTGGCAAGCTCGGCTGATGATGAGCCGCCCGGTTCCCCGTCGTCTTCTGTACCGTCTTCTGGCATACCTGACAAAAAAAACATGGATTTAGTGAATTATGGAGAAAAAAATTGCGGAGATCCCGTTATTCCTAAGTCATTAATTGGTGGTTTACGATAAGTTGACAAGAAAAGCTAGGCTGACGATGAACCGCCCGGTTCACGCTCGTCTTCTGTATCGTCTTCTGGCATACCTGATATCGAAAAAATATTGTTTTGGACAATAATTACGGGGAATAAAACTGCGGGGATTTCGATACAGGCGACAGGAAAAGCTAAGTTATCAGAATACGTAAATCACGTCACACATTGCATGTGACCTACTAGGCTAGGCGCAAACGAGCCGCCGGCCACAACCATCGATGGCGTATATCGCCTCTTGCTGCGGTGTTGAGTACTGCTGTAGCGGGTGGCCGCCACGGCCACACGTGTGCGACGAATCCATACAAAACGTATGAAAAAACATGTGAACTGCTTGTCGCGGGGCTGCCAGTGGCTCGTTTTCGCCTAGCCTTATCTCGGAGTAGTTACGGTATTCAACTAGGTGCTGTAGTAGCTAAAGCGCAGACCACACCGCCAGCTAGCGGGCGGGCGGGCTAGGCGGGCGAACATCGTTTCACCTCTTATTACATACTTCGGTTCACTCCGCGAGCTGACCGAAGTATGTAATAAGACGTGAAACGATGTTCACCCGCCTAGCCCGCCCGCCCGCTAGCAGGCGGTATGGCCTGAGCTTTAAGCTAGCATGGAAGTAGTCTATGCAAATGTGGTTTCGATAGTGCGTGAGACGTTTAGAACGTAAGACTTCATCCAATATCAAAAAACGACTGCAAACTCTAGATAATTATTGGTTCTAGTCTAACCATTTCAGATTATATGAATACGACACTCGCAGTGCCAGATATTTCACCGATAATTGCTATCATAAGACGAAACTCTTCTACACTGAAGCACGGGAAACTATCGAACGATACGAATCGAAAGCTCCTAGTGAAAGTAAGAGGGTTCGCTCTAGGGGGAAACCATCTTTGCAAGTACCGGATCTGCATCTGGTAACCACAAATATCATTCATACCGCGTGCACTCATCTATCATGCAATCATACTTTTATCAATAAATATCAATCAAGCAGTAATCAGTGTATCAATCAGCATCAACTCAAGGTCTAAGGTACCTAACCATACATCTTAGTGGTCTCCAGATTGTTAATAAAAAGACGCAAAATTAATTGATAAACTACTAATTTACCTTTTTGGTTCACGTCTGTCATTGGGCTTGTTTTCCAAGTAATTAACTACTGGAGCACTGCACTATATTCTTTTTAATAATAACGAGACAGTTTTGTATTTACGTAATTCGTATTTTGATGCTAGTCAGGAGAAGGTAGTTGTGAAACTTCTACAGCAACAAACTGTCATCAAAATATTCATATTCCAAATTCAAATTCGAATATGTAAATAATTCATACTCAACAATGAAAGACGTGACGACGGGACTTTTAAAACATTTCTTCTGTATTTTTTTAATATTCTAATTTGAATCGCCTGAAGAAATTGATATAAATATTAAAATATATGAAAAATTAAGATAAATATATTGAGAACAAAATAATGTCGTATAGGAAAATACTGGAATAAATCGATGTGTTTTTAATCTGTAGAAATATTACAAAACTAATTTTGTAGTGTTTTGTCAATGTACCAAGGAAATCAGTATAACTTACCTCGTATACTATACGCCAAGTTAGTAATATTGTATGCGGCTTCTCTGCTAAGGTGAGCATCCAGCTCCTTCTTAGCGGCGAATTTAGCTTCTCTTTCGGCTTGCAGCGCTTCAAGCGCTTCCGCCAGCTGCCGCTCAGCGATGCGGCGCAGCGCTGCGGTCTCTTCAGCCATGGCGCGCGCATTCTCGGCCTCTTCGCGTAGTTGTCTGACTTCATGTTTTAGACCTTCGAATTCGACCTGCAGGAAGATGATGTATTAGTATATAGTAGAGATATGTAGTAGAGGGACTTTTAGCTCTCTTATTGCGATGAACCTCGCAGTTACATTTGACATACATGTCAGCAGTTTTCCCAGTATACTGATTATTACAAAAAGAACCGTACCTACTCAAAACACGCGCTAGGACGAGGAGTGGCGGATATCAGACCATTATACTATACTATTACAAAGAAAGAAAGATAAATATTTTATTTGGGACACGTACAGGAAATACAGTAAAGAAGAAGCATATAAAACTAACAAAATAACATTTAAGAACAAAAAAATAAATATCTCAGCATAAAGCTGCGATATTTCAAAAATAAATACCGCAAATTACAAAAGGAAACAAGCGAGGTTTTCCTGGAATTATCTTTAACACACTTCACTGCTTAGTGACTGCATTAAATTAGAGCTCATATTAACTGAGTATTTAAGGGTACAGCCCTCAAAAAAAGAGACGTCCAAGACAAAGGTCAACTGGGAAAACTTGAGAAAAGTACTGTCAGAAAATACAGGCTCCATCTGCCTAAAAGGAGGGTCCAATCAAGAATTTTGTTTATATCTAATTAAACTTGTTTTACCAATAAACTTTTTTTATTAAAAAGCCAATAAAATTACTTTGTAGCAGTCCCTGGCGATCCAACTCAGAACATAAAAGAAGCATTAGTCCCGTAGTATTTACCTTTTTATACCTTTGCAAAGTAGTACTTACCTACCATACAAAACTGTATAAAATTCATTACTTCAATATTATAAATGTCAATAATATAATAATTTTCCAAACTATTTGAGAATGGAGTACCTATTGCTATACTCCATTCTCAAACAGTTTGGAAAATTCAATAGTCCATAAGTCCCAGATTCGATTTGCATGGAGATATATGAGCCAATCAATTAGGCGGCAGGTTTCGCGACTAGCAATGGGCACGGCTCCAAAGTTGCGCGTAAAATATCAATAGGGTAGGCACTAAACAGTATCTATGGGTGATTGTGATGCGAATGCGAACAGTTTGTATCGGAGAATATTGAATAATAAACTGTGTTTGAGGGAATGCCTTTAAGGATATTTAGCGTGGATAAAATTTTTGTATAGAATACTCATCTGGCGTTTGTAAGTTACTATTACTATCATTTTATGGGCCTGTGTAGCCTGATTAAAATAAGTAAAAAAGTTAAGGAACACAGCCCTTATTTGTATTTTTTTTTTTTTAAGTAGAGATTTTTTACTTTAAAACTAAACGCCCCTCCACTGCTTGTTGCATACATTTTTCAAATGATTGTATACAGGGTGTAAGACTTACTTATGACCCCTTAAAAGATTGCCACTGTTTACACTTAGTGTAAACAGTGGCAATCTTTTAAGGGGTTATTGTACTCATCATTATGAACAACTTTTACTATGGACCAAACCTGAAATTGCGAAAAAAATCTGCTGTTCCCTACATTTTGACGATTTATGCGAACATAAAATGTACTGAACAGCTGATTTTTATTTCGCGATTTCAGGTTTGGTCCCATAGTAAAAGATGTTCATAATGATGAGTACAATGACCCCTTAGAAGATTGCCACTGTTTACACTTACACCCGGTAGATATTTTAGTGGAGGGGCGTGCAGTTTTATTATAAAAGATCTCTAGTAACATAAGCTGATCATCCTGCTTTGGTATTCTACAGTTCTGCGACAAGATGCCTCATATTCTTCAATGGCATAGTAACAAACTGGTAATGAGTCGTCTCTCGACCTCAATTTCGCCGTGAAGTAAAAAAAAGCACTGTTCAAACTCTTTCTGAAAAGATATTTATGCTGTGTTACTAACCTGTGACGATCTAAGCGCGGACACTTGTTTCTGCAGCGATATATTCTCGTCCTCCAAGTCTCCTATATCGACCAGCAGCCTCTGTTCCCTCTGGCGTGCCTCCCGGAGCTCTGCCCTCAGAGCCACGCGCTCCGACTCCCGGGACTGCTTGTCGTGCCCGAGCTCGGAACTTTCGGCCAGCAAGCGATCTCTTTCGCTTAACACGCGATCTAGTTCGTGACGTAACTGTGAAAAAAAGGAAACAATTTTGGTACAACATAACACATAACATTACTCCTAGGTACAGTGGGCTGCATCAACCCCCAGTTGTATTAAAATTTTAACACAACTGGGGTACCCAATTGATGCAGCCCACTGTACAATAACTTTTCTTCTTCTAATTACCTATCCATGTAATAAAGAGCGAGCCTAGTGCCATTTACCGGGCACAAAACCAGACCCCGGGCTGCTAATTTAAAAATTACATTAACACTCCCCGAACCAGGAATCGACCTATATCAGGATCCTACGCTCAATAATCGCACTTGCGACCAGTAGCAGTAGACCAACGCGGCAGTATAAAATCAATATTTAACATAGATAATATTTAAAGTATAATAATCTATTCTATTGAAAAAAAAATAACAACCACAAAAAAGTAGAGTAGATTAGTAAAAAAACTGCCAGTATGAATTACGGCTTGTACTTTGTCGAATATAAAAACATTAACAACTCATAAATCTAGCATGTATACAATTTTAACATTATAAAGGTGTTCGAAACGTGATAAAACGTTATTGACGGAAACGGAACATTTATACGATTTATCGTCACGGAGTTTTCATTTACGTCATGAAAAACAGACTTGAGTACAGTCAAGAGCATTATCTTACATTAAAAGCAAAAACAAAAGCGATTTTCTCGTGAAATAGGTAATAATTGCAACTTTAAAAAAACCGGCCAAGTGCGTGTCGGACTACGCACAATGAAGGGTTCCGTAGTTGGTATGAAATTATCCCAAGAACAAACTTAACATTATAGTTGAAAAACATGCTCTCCCATACATTCCAGCAGTAAATGTAAGTTTGTACTCACAATATTGAGAGATTTACTATGTTATTTTAAGACCTCAAACTTCTTATAGGTTTTCCTGTAATCTACGGGTAATATTAAATTATTTATACTATGTACAAGTAGGCATAAATAATAAAAAAAGGGGGGAAGAGCTCATAGGGCATCAAAAAATTCGTCCGCATCGCTGTCAGTGGGAAAAGTGCCCAAAAGGCTGGCGGCATTGCCACGCTGGATGGCAATGCTAATTCTGTGGGCTAAAAATAGGGCAGCCCTGTGGTCCCGTGTGGAGTCGACCAACCGCTTGGCGATGTCCGAAATACTCGATGAGCACTCGGACCCCAAGGCCCTAGTGTTTCAACCCCAAACGGCTCAAACAAATAGCTTCCAATAAGGTTGTTATATTTGCGCCGTTTGAGGTTTTCTGCACCTGCAGCAGCCGCTCCAACGCAGCACGCCGTGCTAGGAAGATGGGATGGCGCGAGGGTGTCGACACAGGTTGCATCCCATCTACGTGTAAGTATAGAACTATTTTCTGTATTTTTTCAAAATTTTAGGCTCAGTAGTTTCGGAGATAAGGGGAATGGTAAATTTTCGTCTATTTTCTTAAATAAATCTAAAACTATTTATTTTAAAATTATAAAAAAAAAATATTTGAGACCTTCATAGTAAGCTCTTTCATTTGATATGCCACACGGCACAGTTTGCAAAACTTTTTTTTTTAATTTTTCTATTTGCCACCTAAAAGTGACCCCCATATTCAAAATTCATTTATTTACTTTAGCCGTTCATTTTTGGGTCACAGAAATCTATATGTGTACCAAATTTCAACATAATCGGTCCATTAGATTCGGAGCAAATTGGCTGTGACAGACGGACAGACAGACAGACACACGAGTGATCCTATAAGGGTTCCGTTTTTTCCTTTTGAGGTACAGAACCCTAAAAAAGACCTATTTCATAATAGTCTGCCTAGCCTTTTCTCAACTATGTTGGGGTCGGCGTCCAGTCTAACCGGATGCAGCTGAATACCAGTATTTTATATGGAGTGACTGCCTATCTGACCTCCAAAACCCAGTAACTGGTTAATACGATACCCCTTTGTAAGATTGGTTGTTAGACTTTCGGGCTTCTATCGACCCGTAATGACTGTCAAAGATCCACGAATGATAGCTGGGACCAACGGCTTAACGTGCCTTCTGAGGCACAGAGTAATCTCGGTATGTAAAGATGGTCACCCATCGACAGACCAACCCCGACAAGCCTTGCTTAACCTGATGGATCGACCCGTACGGCTATTATTACTTAGCCAGGAGCTCCTCACCTATTTCTTAATAGTATGGTTTTGAAAATAATAATAATATGTTCGTAACACCATAGGTAACATTATATCAAAACTTTAGGAAAAAATCGCTAGTGAATCTTGCATAAGTGTAAGGTATTTTTGCACGTGATTGTACCAACACACGATGTTCAATAAATGTTCAGTACTTAGCTACTACTTGAGAATTTATGTCTTAGATTTAGAGATAACTCTTTAACTCGTGCATATTAATCGAATATTTGTCGATCGTTTATGAAAGATAGCACCATTTAGCGTGGAGTTCCAATGGCTTAATTCAATTAGCTTTGTTTCATCATTAGTTCCGCTGTGTTACTACACCATATTTTTCTTACGAACGACAAGTAACCTACTGATTCCTTCGTAATAAGATGTACGACACGACATTGAATTGCTTTCACAAATCTCCATGGTAAACTTATACAGTGTGGCAGGGAAATCGACGAACAACCTTAGATTCAGTACCTACATGATTCTGAACCCCCAGCGTTGAAATATTCGTCGGTTATTAAAAAATGATAAGGTACCACAACTAGAAATTGAAAAATAAAAACTTTTTTACAAAAAAATACACCCGACGCGGCGACGCGACGTGGCAAAAAACGTAAAATACTTAACCAGACACCGACTTCCGAAATTAAAGTTATTTTTCACTTGGACTACCAAGTGAAAAATAACTTTTATTTTAGCTGTTTTTGGAAGTCGGTAGTATTTTTTTGTAAAAAGTTTTTATGTTCGCATAACTCGTCAAAATGCAGAGAACAGCAGATATTTTTTCGCGATTTCAGGTTCGGTCCCATATTAAAAGTTCTTTGTTATCATGAGTACAATCATGTCTTTAAGTATCGGTCACTCACCAGTCACCCTGTATATACCGGATGACTTTTTTTACCGTCTCGAAAAAAATTGGGTATATTAGGTGAACGGAGTAGAAGCCTATATGGCATACCTAACTTATTTTTTTTTTTTAAAGTCAAAAACTAAAATATACCGGATGACTTTTTTTACCGTCTTGAAAAAAATTGGGTATATTATGTGAACGGAGTAGAAGCCTATGGCATACCTAACTTTTTTTTTTTTTTAAAGTCAAAAAAATCTAAAATTCTAATCATAAGCAGGCTGCATATGATTTGAATTTCGATATTTTTAAACGATTTTTTTTTTCAAAATTTCTGTTTTTAAGGTACAAAAATGAAAAGTTTACATCGAATTTGTAGTAATTTATTGGTACTTTGATAATTTTTTCTGTCTAAGCTATTAAAAAAAAACAGGCATGCCATAGGCTTCTACTCTGTTCACCTAATACACCCAATTTTTTTCGAGACGGTAAAAAAAGTCATCCGGTATATTTTATTTGACGTATTTTTTTTTTTTTTACTACCAATTCATATCATATCATAATGAGTATCAGTAACGACGCTCTTCAAAACCGAACATTCTAAAACACGGACGTGCCATATTACAATGGACGCGTATCAACATTACTCGAAAGAAGACACGAGACAGTAAAAACATCAACAACCTCGGACTTAGTATTATTTTACGACTGTATTCCCTCCCATTAAGTCTTCATTGTATGTGTCTGTCTGTGGGGGTTAGGGTCTCTAACGTAGATTTACGGCTTGATATCATAAAGCGTCGTTAAAATGCCGCGATCATTATTTTTATAATTAATACCGCTCTTTTTGAGTCTAATTAATGGACTGGTAGCTACCACACCCCTCACGGTGTACATTATTTCACAAAGAATGTGAAAGCATTAATTGTGAAACTTCATGTTCATGACAATACAAATACACGAATAAATCGACCGATCTTAGAGGTTGGCTGAGGTTATTTATGGAGGAAATTTTAGGCTACGGTTAATTATTATGAAGGGCGGTTCAACTTTGGTTCCAATACTTTTCCAAACGTCATTATTGAAACTTAGAGGATATACCGAAGCGTCGTGTAGCTCGGTGTGTAAGTGAAATGGCGTTATGGCCGTCTAGTTTTACGCGAGAGAGATGGAAGACTCTCACGCGCACCGGAACTAAACGCGCTTCGTTTAAATGTAGATTTATGACAAAATGCTATACTTAAATCAGTTTTTAGCTTAGTAAGTTCTTGACATAATTAAATATCTTCGATTTAAAGCAAATTTTACTACACAATAAGGAACTGTTTACCTACGTATAATCGCATAATACAGAAAATGGTACTGTCGGACTACTTAGGATTTTTTTCAATCGAAAAAAATTTCAATTAAGTAAACATGTTTCGGTTTTAGTACAACAGAAGACAATATAATCAAATAATATGGAAAATCCAAATGATTTATGTTTTATAGGAATTTTAAAAACATACAATTATCTTTGTATCCCCTTAACTGACGTCCTATAACCATGGCCTTATTGTGGTTATCAATTTGTCAACGAACTAAGGTAAATAGCCGTTAGTTGTTATCAGAGAATCATCGCAGAGCGCTATAATTAGAATGAGATGGAAGAGCCAGCGCAGTTCCTGTATAGAGATCTGTGGTTCAGGTTCTGCACGTTTAAAAGGGTGCTTAAGTAGAAACAGCCAAACCTTCACACCTAGAGTACTGTAATTTCTGTGAAGGTTAGTATCACTGTGAAGGTTATTAGGTCTATTTCACGATGTCCGAGTAGCCACTACTCACCGAATAAATTCAAAAATGGAACAGAATTTGTATGTAATTATCTGTCAAGTAAGTTAATAGGAAATTAATCGTAGGTCGTGAAACAGCCTCTTACTGCCGTGGCAGTAAGGTGGTATTTACCGCCTTAGGTACTTACACAGAGTATATTATACATATAGGGTAAGTACTTACTTCCGCCTTACTTCTAACATTATTTACATACTATTGATTTACTAGTAAAGTACAGTTTAGCACTCTACTGATGAGCCCCGCCTACTTCACAAATAGGCGTACGACAGGGAGCGGCCGATCGTAAACGTAACACGGTCAGGCCTCAGGTCAATAAGTTAACAGAGAACTACCTAGGTGTCGTAATTTAAAAGGAGGTGTAAGCTTTTATTATAGGTTGCGTTTTTTACTTTTCGGCCTAAGCCAAAACTGTGGACAATACAGAATGATGGTCAATGAAGTAAGTATGAAAACGCGCAACGTGCACAAATTCCATAGTTTATTTTTGGAAAATCGAACTTTTCCGAATTAAATGTGACTGGTCCAATAAGGGAGTGACGGAATTAGTGCGTCAATCTATTGAAGGTGGGTGGCTATATTTCGATTTTTCCGAAGATGAACGAACCTTTCAACATTGTCGTACTGTAAAGAGCTCCATTTGAGATATCACAAATCACGAACTGGTTTCTGGAGATGAATACGGTTTTTTTTTCGGGCGGTTCCATCGAGATATCGAAAAGATTTTGTGTAGTTTTTACATCAACAGGACAAGTGTTTCCTTATTCGCTTTACCGAGGTGGTGATCGTAAATGTGAAGAAGGATAGGAGCACTAAAGTGTCATAACGAAAATAAGTATCGCATCCCACCCTTACCTAAACTTTTACGATCAAGAATCCTTTTGATGTGCTTGTGATTATGTTAATGACATATCTTTCAAGGTCGCTTGTTATACACAGGGTGTACCAGAAAGGTGTTTGTCTGTTCAGTATAATGGTCTGTAGCACACCTTTCTGGTACACCCTGTATAACTGAATCCAGTCAAGTCATTCATGAATAGAACACGAAGACAGGCAATCAATACGACGCAGCCCGTTGCTACCCTATCGATTTTTATAGAAACCGATTTAATTACGACTCACAGTCAGATGTGACTCATACTACGTAGACTTGTTTATGTCATTGCCATTCTTAATAAGCCTGTCGCACAGCCGTTTAGTATTAAGCAGCTTCCGTCATCTGTCTAGATGACATTCTCCACGTGGCAGGCATGATGTGTGAACATTTAGAGTTAAAGTTACCGTCGATCTAGAAATACAAAGTAAGTTTACTGGATGTTTGAAAAATCCTAAATAAAAAAGTTTACTGGATGTTTGAAAAGGGACCTACATATCTGGCCACCTAATAGGTCGAAATAGTATAATACAGACAGACGTTCTTCGATACGAAGAGAAGGCGAAAAATGTACAAATCTGACGACCCCGGACAGTCACGTCTACCGGCAAACAATGTCGAGAAGAGCCGACCTCAAATGAAATGGGATAAGGCTAGGAGGAAAGAGAGAAGATGGCAAAACTCTGATCGAACAGGATGAGTGATGCAACGTCCAAAGCTGCGAAAATCTGGCAGTAAAGCAAACTTTTGGCGATAGTTTGTGAAGAAGTAAACTTGTCATTGCCAGTGGCAATAAAATTGTCACACGTCCTGTTCCTTCTTAGCCAATAAAAACCAACATAAAGCCCAATGAACACAATAAGTGCACCAGCACACGAGCAGGCACGACACCGGACGATATAATGCGTTCTGACTGCTCTGAGTCAGGCATAGTAAACAAATCTGTTACAGGCGATAAGAGAATCGACCTACAAGCTCGCGGGCACCGCCACTTACTCATAACTTCGTGACTCCAGCTATACGTGATTAATTAGCGAAGTGGAGGAACTTTATGGTGAAATTAACACGTTGAATAAATTATGTCATTAATTTATCGACGTTAAGTGATTGTATATGTCGTTGTCAATGTCATCCGGCGGCGAGATGTGCAGACGACATTGTTGCCATCGCGAGTAGAACCTGGACAAGGCTGGCACAGGAGCGTGGGGCGCAAGAAAAGAGAGGCCTATGTCCAGCAGTGGGGAAGTCGGCCTGTGGATGATGATGATGAAGAAGTGATTATAAAATAATCTTCCTAAGTGCTCCTTGCCTATTGATGGCGAATAAGCGCAAAGGTAGCCTGCGAAATTCAAATTTTCTTACGTTTTTTGCAATATCCAAGATTCATTCCAAAATCCCTGAACTCCTGAAAATTAAAAAAAACGTAAGAAATTTTTTATTTCGCTGGCTACCTTTGCGCACTCACCTTATGTTCGAATTACTTTGTAGTTAGAATGGATAAACAGATATGGCCCGGTATTCAGATTCAAAGCAATAATATAGAGAATAGAATTCCCTACAAATAACTAACCGAATAATAGTTTTCAGAACAATTCCCTCTCGGAACTTTATCTCACAAGTAGTCGCGACATAAAAGGACCCTATTGAATGAATTCATAAATTATGCATGTGCGAGACATAAAGTTCGGGACGGGACAACTTTATGTCGATAAACCCGTAAATGGAGATTAAATCTAGCATTATTTGTTCTCCTGGCGAGCTGCCAGCAACTTAACGAGTGTCAACAGTGTTCCATTATTACTGTAAACACTCCTTGACGTGAAACACGAGTGATATCTCCCAACCTCCCCCTTGGGATAGCCAGTTGAATAAACAAGAAATACTTAATAACACATTAATACCTCGCCTCCTTCATTCATTTTTCAGTGTCGCCGAAAATCTGCGTGCTAAAACATATTTACACACATTCACTTGGCACACGCACTAAATATTTGGCATAATTTAAAAGACACTAATAATGCACAGAACTCGTGTGCATTGCTAAAAATCTACACACCATTGAGTAATTCGTGAATACGTGAATCAAGGCCGGGCAAATAAAAATGTATTTCTGGACCAGTGTTATGGATTCCCGTCGGCTGCGCTTACGCCATTCGGAGCATTACATCACGGACGAGAGGTCTGTTTGGTTCGCGGGTATACCAACTGCTGCAACGCCGATTACTTGTGATTAATCACGGTTAGCAGTATTTTCTGCGTTGAAAATAATATTTTTGCTAGTAAGAAGTGTACTTCAATACAGAATGTAGTTGTAGTGTGTTGAGTAGGGGCGTCTCGCGCGCACTGTTCCGAGGGTCCGCGGATGATTCACGTCAATTGCTCCCATTTCATTAAACCGAGCGTAGGCATGCTGTCAGATGTGTCTCGGGAAAATTGTTAAATTAATGAGATAATGAGAAGCTCGTCATAACTTAAAATTAAACTATTTTACATCAGCGGAAGACATCACCATGTGCAGTTTGTGAGTGTGCTGTTTGCCACCGGCTATAGTTCCATAACGGTACTTCAAGTTATATTAGTTTTCCCTTATCAGTTGCAACGAATTACTCACACTATCAAGTAATATGTATTAATTTACACAATGTACGTGCAGGTATCGTCATAAATGCGTGAGTACTACGTATAGATCTGGAGATAAAATCTACAAAAAAATCTACTTTGTAAAATATAGCATATACATTTATTTATTTAAAATAAAAAGTTTTAAAGTATACTATAAAAATTTAATCAGTCTTTACTTACTCACATTCAATTAGACTCAGTTAATAAGTTTGCGGAACAAAACCGATAAGACGTCATATTATCGCCTATGATTCAGATTTATAATGTTTTTATGATTATTTACTTACTAGTCTTGTTTACTTTTTGGTAGTGTAAGTGAAGCTGAAGATCTTGATACTCAGAAATAAATGATATTCTATTATTTATATTCAATTTTATTCTATTGTACAAAAAAAGCTGCGTTTTAGATAAATTACAATGTTTGCCGCAAAATATAATTTACAATGAGATCAAAGAACAAAACATGTTCTATTTTTCAAATTCGTAATAGAGAATATCAAAATTTACAATTCTAAAACACGACTATACCACCACGCCAATTCCACGGCGTTTATTTTACGGGCGGTCAACGCGCGTATCTTTCTATTTAGACCGTAAAGTTCCACTGCAGCGCAAAGGGTCTCTTTCCCATTTCCACACTTGTCTGTCCACTGATCCACTGCCATTCCAGTACTGAAGCAGCAAACGCGCCGTCAACGCGTTACATGGAACACGCGCATAAAAAATACCCGTGTGCATAGGGCCATAATAGCATAAACATTGAAAAAAAAAAAAAACAATATTTTTCAAATTTTTGCTATTCAATCTTCAGCCTTATATAAATATTTCTACAGTTGAGTTTCAATCAAAATTTTATGTCATGTTACTTAGTTCCTGTATCATCTTTAGGTAAGTATGCCTTTTATGAAAATGTAAGTAAATAATACCTGTTTGGATTCACTCTCCAGCTCCAGGATCTGAAGGGTGAGGGAGCTCTCCATAGCAGCAGACTCGTTGAGGAGAGCATTTTCTTGCTCTATTCCACTCCGGGTCGTTACCTTCTGTGTTGTGTCTAGTTTCATAAGAGCCTGGTGACAAAACAAAATGGATTAGTAAAATTCACAATTTAGATTTATTTACCAAGTGTAATAATAATAGGGGGAGCTCGCGGCTAAGTAATAACCGTCGCACGGGTCGATCCATCAGGTTAAGCTACGCTTGCCGGGGTTGGTCAGTGGATGGGTGACCATATTTACATACCAAGACTCCTCCGTGCCTTGGAAAACACGTTAAGCCGTTGGTCCCGGCTGTCATTCGTCGATCTTTGACAGTCTTTAGGGGTCGTCAGAAGCCCGAAAGACTGACAACCAGTCTTACCAAAGGGTATTGCCCTGTTACTGGGTTATGGAGGTCAGATAGGCAATCGCTCCATGTAGGTAAAATATCGGCATTCAGCTGCATCCGGTAGACTGGAAGCCGACCCCAACATAGTTGGAAAAAGGCTAGGCAGATTGATTTTGTAATAATAATAGTCTTCCAGACCGTTTTTTGGCCATGGCGCCAATCTCAACAGAGACTAAATTATAGTGCGCAGACATAGGTGCACTCTCTCTTCCCTCACTCTCATAGTCCGATGGGACGGCAATCCGACACGACCGGAGAGAAATCTGGCGCAGGACCAACGGCTTAACGTGCTTTCTGATGCACTGCCAACTTCCAAACTCTATTTAATAATTTAGTGTTATATATGTTAGCTCTCTCAGCAGTTTTAAATCTCGACTATCCAAATACATAACTGAAAACTGTCTTGACTAAAAGTCCTCCAATGTTCTTTAATGGTTGAGAGTTGACCTGCTGAATAAGCATAGAATAATATATAATTATAATACTATACACTATACTTTGGTGACGGTTACCTAAAATAAGTTTACTGAATGTTTCTTGTCTGTTCTCATGTAAGTGGCGTTTTTGTCTTTTATGAGAATAAATGATATAAACCTAATGTAAAAACCCAATAACACTTTGCCCTGTGAATAGAACCAAGGACCGCACACCCAGCAGTCGCGCTTGCGACCACTAGACCAATGGGGCAGTGTAATTGTCTAGCTTTTGCCCAGTTTCACTTGGATCCTAGAGGAACTTTTATACAGGGTGTAAGTGTAAACAGTGGCAATGTTTTAAGGGGTCTTTGTACTCATCATTATGAACAACTTTTATTAGGGGACCAAACCTGAAGTCACGAAAAAAAATCAGCTGTTCAGTACATTTATGTTCGCATAATTCGTCAAAATGTAGGGAACAGCAATTTTTTTTTTCGCGATTTCAAGTTCGGTCCCATAGTAAAAGTTGTTCATAATGATGAGTACAATGACCCCATAAGAGGTTGTGCGTTATTTAGAGAGGTTTTGATTCAAATCTGTTTAGTCTTTTATGAGTGACAGAATAACAAGTCTTCACAAACACCTCAGTCCTCTTACTTTTTCTTACTTGTCTACTGTCCCTTGTTCTATCCTTATTTTGTCAGTGAAAACTTGCTATGGGCCTTCTTTCAGTAATGGTAAATTGGTAACCTATCGATAAGTTTCCTTATGTTAATAAAATAAAATAAATAAATAAATAAACTTTCACATGTTTATGCTAAGGAAAGTAATAACTGACCACCTGACCTTTTACAACTTGATAAGACTATGTTTAGTATTGAGGAGACTCTAAATTCATGAACATAACATAAGATTGTAATCCTTTGTAGTTTTTCCTATACCAACTCAAACTAAACTCAGTGTTATACAAATACTTTGACTTTGTTCTCTGAACTTATACACATACTCATTCTAATCAATCTGCCCAGTCTAACCGGATGTAGCTGAATACCAGTATTTTACATGGATCTACTGCCTATCTGACCTCCACAGCTTACTGGGTAATCAATACGTCTTGGTAAGACTGGTTGTCAGACTTTTGGGCTTTGGACGACCCACAACAACTGTCAAAGATCAACTAATGACAGCCGGGACCAACGGCTTAACATGCTTTCCAAGGCACGGATACACATTCTAATATTGAGCAAAAAAAGCAATTTCAATATTTTTGTATAATGCAGGGGGATGTGAAAATGTATTTATTGTAAGATGAAAAATAGACTGTTATTTGAAGACTAAATTGTTGACAAACTTTTAAAATAGTTTCTTGATTTTGTTCTAATTTTCACAGTAAGTCTAAAAAATATTTTTATTGGCATTTATTTTCTTAATACTTAATGGGGAATATTGATGCTGACATTGATGTAACAATTAATCAATATTACCATCCCATTTAAACTATTATATTGTAATAGTTAGTAATTATCCTAATTAGAATTTCTAATTTACTGAAAGTTTTTTGGTAATGATATGCGGTTTTACAAATTACATACATATCACATACAGCAAGTAAAATAATGGATAGCTAATTATACCACACATAATCAGTTTCAAATAGTTTTGTAACTATTTTCCTGAAAGAAAAGCTATGTCAAATTACAATAGTCCGACATGAGATTAATTAGTATGGTATGCACTGATAAGCAGAATACTGTAAGAGTTTATTTATGAACCAAAGAAATATTCAACATGTTTCAGGAAAAATATTAATAGGTGTAAGCATATTTTTGTAAAATAAGTTTTAAGAATATTATTTCTCACACATGATGTTGTATAGTTTGACGTAAAATTTACAATGAACATTGAAGTTTAAAAATTAAATTTTATTAATATTCTTATTTCATAATTGGATAGAAATTAGTAAAATAAATAGTCATTTCATTAATAGTTAATAATAACTGGTTTAAAATATAATTCCTAAAGTAATTACAATGCTACAAACTAACTTTCTCATTCAGAAAAACTAGCCTAAACTTTGGTAATAAAGTTTGGTCTAACTTTTCTGAATGGTAAATAAGAAAATAGCAGTGCCTAACTAATCTGATATTAATGTAGCAATAATAATACTAATGCACCTACAATATATGCTTATTACAAGAAGATGAAACAGCTAACTGTTCCAGTGTATGTAGGTTATACCTACTCATAATTTTCACTTGCGACTTGAAAGTAGTGCATAATATGAATTGTATAAAGACGGATTAAAATGACCGTTTCGGCACGTTTTAATGTACCCATTAATGCATGAAGAGTGAAATGAGCAGAATGTAGGCCACTAACCTCTTGTGTGATTTCCAGGTCGTGTTTCGTGTTCTCGTACAGGCTCTCGAGTTCGTCGCATCGTTGCTGCAGGGAGCTCTTCTCCTCCAGCAGCACCAGGCCCAGTTGCGCCGACTGGATCTTCTCGCTGCTGGCTTGATCGAGCTCGCGGCCAAGCCTCTCGATCTCAGCCTTCAGCTCCGCGATCGATAAATCGCTTTGAGCCGCGGCTGCCATCGTGTGACAGTTAGACGGCTAGATATTTAATCTTCATAAACAAAGTAAATAATCTCAGAAAAACAACTATATAAAACGTGTAAAATCAATTGTTTCTACATTCTCTCAAAGGTAAAACGTTTTGACAGCTCATTTCAGTGTTGTCAATGCGATGTTTGACTCTGTCTGACACCAAACCCACCAACCACCAACCACAACCACCGATGTCACGTAAATAAACTACCACAGAATTTTCTTTTTTTTTTCGATTTTTATTTAATAATAAAATATTTATTTTTAACATGTTATTTGGAGAATTATCATGAATTATATTTCTCAATTAATCGCACTGCTGGAGTGATTTTTCTTTGGTAACTAATTATTTGAAGAAAGTGGAACCCCCGAGTTGGGATTCATATTTTTACTACTGGCAACATGAGAAAACAGACTAAAAAATTAAGAACAAAATTGAGGCGAATACATTGTATCTGAGTGCCAAAAAACTATCAAAAAAAGAGAAACACTCATTCAGCTTACAGTCTAGCTACAAAAAATCATCAGTGGATAGCTCAGAACAATAACAAAGCATAGAAGGAAAGCTAAAAACAGAATTCTGTAACTACCTTTATTCCCGTTCTATTATTAGGTACGATAAAGGATGTGGGAAAGAGATAAATGTTTTACTCTTTGTTTTACTTTCTTGGCATGGTCACAAGATCAATTGTCATTTGGTTAAAAAAGTTATAGTATGACGCGGCCAAATTTGATAGTACTTTGTTTCAATGTCTGACAGTTCGTTCATTGAACTAGCTGACTTATTCGCGTGTTCATTGTTTACGTGTCTGTCGTAATATTCCATGGTTTTGCGATGTTTTAATAATATTTCTACTGTTAGATTGCATGAATTCTTTGTTTAACTACAAATAGTGAGTGTGTGGACGCTGTGGAGCAATTTCTTGTGTGGTTGGGGGCTGCAAGACCCATTCATAGCGAAAATAAAATGAACAACAAATATTGACCTTCCATCGGTAAGTTTTTGCTCAATTTCTTGTTGCCTAAGATCTGATAAACGAATATAAATACATAACAAATATTGCTGTGTCACTATATAGCTGAAACCAGTCGTAATATTTATTCCAATAGAAGTTATTAGCGAATATTCGGAAATTGTTTTGGGGTTATCTTGATCAGCCATAGTGACGTAAATAATGTTGTCGATACTTTTCTTTTACAGATTTCCTAGACGATGTGAAAAAAAAATGGATAAATTGTATTGGTAGACGAAATTGGACTCCAAACAGCACAGCCACATAATATGCTCCAAACATTTTACTTTGTATTCATTTGGTAATGAACCTATGAAATGGATGTAGCATGTTCTTTAAGTCGTCACTTAGAGTACATGCTGTTCCTACATTATTTGTTATGGATAGAACAGATGAAATGGTCTTGATATATTATGATATAATTAAGGTATTTTATTGGCAATAAATAGTATCCCGTTCAAATTAAAACTTGATTTATTACATTACAGGAAATACTTATGGAAGTCTGCGAAGAAGGACATAGCGCAATACTGCAAATTAAAAAAACCGCTCACCATCAACAGTAATCTAACATGAAGACAGGTATAACATTCAGAAATATGTTCACTTGAAATATGCGATACAATGATATTATATTAAAAATATCATTGATGCGATATCATTCTTCTACTTATCCCAGTCGGAAATATAATCGAGTGCAAATTTATTTATTTATTTTTAATACAAAATACGTAATTGTAGGATCCCGTAGCAATGGAAGTTGAAACAGGACCTAGTACATCGGTACAAATTAATGAATCGCCACTGATCTTGACATCTTGTGAAATCATCTCACATCAGTCAGGTAAGACATACAAATAAAACTATTTACCTAAATAAAAATGTTGATAAAAAATCTTACATAAATTTTATTGAGAACTGTTTGTTTTAGGAATCCTTGACACAGATGACAATAACAAATTCAGAAATAATTGGATTCCATCCTGATTCAAGAAGACTGCGCTTCTGGCGAGTTCCTGGTCGCCAGAGCCGACTCCAGAATCCTCAGGAAGTTCATCCGTACCAGGGCGGAATGATTATGGTGTGGGCTGGAATTCGACTAACAGATTATTAAAGTGGCTAGGCATTTTATTTTTTTATTTAAAATATTATCTGGTCGTTATTTATTTTTTTATGTACGAAAAGTTTTTGTCGCTTTGGTACCATTTTAAATTTTCATAATAAATTTTATTTTTTCACTAACAACCATTTTATTTAATCAAATAATTCAAATCTCTATTAAATTACGCTTCTACTGATTTACAATAATATATGTTACATAAAAAGTATTAAAATAAAAATTATTAGGTACTTTGAATACCCTTTTTCCCTAGACTTTGTTGAGTAGTCTATGATGTAATCTAAAATTCAAATAAATATGAGAAAGTAAGTTGCTAAAAACATTTGCAAAACCGAATGTCTCCCACTTCTTTTCAATAAACTCATCAGTTATTATGGCAACTAAATACATTCGGGTTTAGCCGGGTCAGATTTAATACATGAAGAGCTGTCGAGAACCAAGGAAGACTTTGGTGATGATGATGACGAACTATTTAGTTCATACTTAAAGTATTGTTTCATTTTGAACGAATATATTAAGTATTGGTATCATAAGTATGCTTAGTTACTTCAAAATTTTTGGTACGCACGGCTACAGATCAAGCTATACATTTCCAGTATAAGCTGATCTCCCATTGTATAGGATTTCCTTACAATGAGCGGTCAGTGTAAACTGGAAATGTATAGCTTGATGTGTAGCCGTGTGTACCTACGGTTATTATTCTTGGCAGTGTAAGAAAGAATGTCATTGTAAATTCTATCGACGTTGAAATTTAGTGGGTACATCACTAGTCAGAATAAAATGAATGACAACCTACAAAATTTCGAAACGTCTTCTGTATACGTGTCCTTCTTTAACATCATAGCGGCTCCATAAGTCAAAATGAAACAAATATATTGAGTTCAGTTGCTATTTTAACACTACTTCTATGCTTTGTTATTGTTCTGAGGTGGATAGCTACACAGTCTTGTCTTGACTGATTACTAACTGTTTTTGTTTGGTACCGACTGTAGCGGAAAGAGTCAACGAGTCAACAGCCTATTTCTCAGAAGAACGACTAAAGCATAGAAGGAAGGCTAAAACAGAATTCTGTAACTACCTTTATTCCCGTTCTATTATTAGGTACGATAAAGGTACGTTATAGGATGTGGGAAAGAGATGAATGTTTTACTCTTTGTTTCACTTTCTTGGCATGGTCACAAGATCAATTGTCATTTGGTTAAAAAAGTTATAGTATGACGCGGCCAAATTTGATAGTACTTTGTTTCAATGTCTGACAGTTCGTTCATTGAACTACCTGACTTATTCGCGTGTTCATTGTTTACGTGTCTGTCGTAATCTTCCATGGTTTTGCGATGTTTTAATAATATTTCTACTGTTAGATTGCATGAATTCTTTGTTTAACTACAAACAGTGAGTGTGTGGACGCTGTGGAGCAATTTCTTGTGTGGTTGGGGGCTGCCAGTCCCATTCATAGCGAAAATAAAATGAACAATAAATATTGACCTTCCATCGGTAAGTTTTTGCTCAATTTCTTGTTGCATATGATCTGATAAACGAATATAAATACATAACAAATATTGCTGTGTCACTATATAGCTGAAACCAGTCGTAATATTTATTCCAATAGAAGTTATTAGCGAATATTCGGAAATTGTTTTGGGGTTATCTTGATCAGCCATAGTGACGTAAATAATGTTGTCGATACTTTTCTTTTACAGATTTCCTAGACGATGTGAAAAAAAAAATGGATAAATTGTATTGGTAGACGAAATTGGACTCAGCCACATAATATGCTCCAAGCATTTTACTTTATATTCATTTGGTAATGAACCTATGAAATGGATGTAGCACGTTCTTTAAGTCGTCACTTAGAGAACATGCTGTTCCTACATTATTTGTTATGGATAGAACAGATGAAATGGTCTGATATACAGGATGAATTTTTTATCATGCACCAAATTGAAATGGGAGATTTTACTCATCATTATGAACAACTTTTACTATGGGACCAAACCTGAAATCGCGAAAAAAAATCAGCTGTTCAGTACATTTTGACGAGTTTGATGTAGATAAATGTACTGAACAGCTGATTTTTTTTTTCGCAATTTCAGGTTTGTTCCCATAGTAAAAGTTGTTCATAATGATCAGTACAATCTCCCATTTCGATTTGGTGCATGATAAAAAATTCATCCAGTATTATGATATAATTAAGGTATTTTATTGGCAATAAATAGTATCCCGTTCAAATTAAAACTTGATTTATTACATTACAGGAAATACTTATGGAAGTCTGCGAAGAAGGACATAGCGCAGTACTGCAAATTAAAAGAACCGCTCACCATCAACAGCAATCTAACATGAAGACAGGTAGGCATAACATTTCAGAAATATGTTCACTTGATATATGCGATACAATGATATTATATTAAAAATATCATTGATGCGATATTATTCTTCTAATTATCCCAGTCGGAAATATAATCGTGTGCAAATTTATTTATTTATTTTTAATAAAAAATACGTAATTGTAGGATCCCGTAGCAATGGAAGTTGAAACAGGACCTAGTACATCGGTACAGATTAATGAATCGCCACTGATATTGACATCTCGTGAAATCATCTCACATCAGTCAGGTAAGACATACAAATAAAACTATTTACCTTAATAAAAATGATGATAAAAAATCTTACATAAATATTGAGAACTGTTCGTTTTAGGAATCCTTGACACAGATGACAATAACAAATTCAGAAATAATTGGATTCCATCCCGATTCAAGAAGACTGCGCTTTTGGCGAGTTCCTGGTCGCCAGAGCCGACCCAGAATCCTCAGGAAGTTCATCCGTATTATGGTGTGGGCTGGAATTCGCGTAACAGATTATTAAAGTTGCTAGGCATTTTATTTTTTTATTTAAAATATTATCTGGTCGTTATTTATTTTTTTTATGTACGAAAAGTTTTTGTCGCTTTGGTACCATTTTGAATTTTCAGAATAAGTTTTATTTTTTCACTAACAATCATTTTATTTAATCAAATAATTCAAATCTCTATTAAATTACGCTTCTACTGATTTAAAATATTGTGTTAAAATAAAAATTATTAGGTACTTTGAATACCCTTGTTCCCTAGACTTTGTTGAGTAGACTATGATGTAATCTAAAATTCAAATAAATATGAGAAAGTAAGTTGCTAATAGTACATTATGATATGAGTGCGGTAAGTTGAAAATTACAGCCGAGGCGATATTGCTAGCCCGAGCCGTAGGCGAGGGCTACAAGAAAGCAGAAGCTGTAATTATCAAAGCGCACGTATGTCATACGACGTTTTATAACATATTTGCGAGGAAATAAATAAAACTCGGACTTTCTTAAACGAATAAATCTTTAAAAACACACTTTCTGAAAATGAATTTGCATCTTTGCTTGTTTTCCATACGATGAAATTTTGATCCGCTTGTAAGTATCTATCGGTCGATTTTTCGGGCAAGAGGCTTAGAGTAGCCTTTTTCGCTGCCTCTGAGACTTCTGGCGGTGTCGAATGAATAAATCCATCATTACTTGACGACATTTTCAAATAAAAACAATACAGCGAAAAGGAAAAGCGCGCGGAATAATTTTTACTTGTTCACAAATTAGCGATGCGCACGCATGAGCGCTTTTTTTTTAAAGGCAAAGGCAAAAAAACAGCAAGTATTATTAAAGTAAATTAATATTTTTTTGTTTTTGTTACAGATAAATGGTTGTAATTTATTGCCAAAATTAATTAAATCAAAGAATTAAATGTTTAACATTAAATTCTTTAATTTTATTTTATCCCAAAGTTAATTTTATTCATAAAATGTTGACCACTTTTCTGACATAAAAACTCTTTGCTTTGCTTTTTTTTTCTTAAGATTTAAAAAAGTACCGTTGGTTTTAGACGGAGACTTATTGGAAAGAAACTCGTGCGTTTTACTTTACGATTACGCACAAGTACGTAATGACATACATTACGATATTGAAATTGGTGAAATAAGAGGCCCTTTACGAGCAAATGTGTTATAAAAACATTTGCAAAACCGAATGTCTCCCACTTCTTTTCAATAAACTCATCAGTTATTATGGCAATTAAATACATTCGGGTTTAGCCGGGTCAGATTTAATACATGAAGAGCTGTCGGGAACCAAGGAAGACTTTAGTGATGATGATGACGAACTATTTAGTTCATACTTAAAGTATTGTTTCTTTTTGAACGAATATATTAAATATTGGGATCATAAGTATGCTTAGTTACTTCAAAATTTTTGGTACACACGGCTACAGATCAAGCTATACATTTCCAGTATAAGCTGATCTCGCATTGTATAGGATTTCCTTACAATGAGCGGTCAGTGTAAACTGGAAATGTATAGCTTGATGTGTAGCCGTGTGTACCTACGGTTATTATTCTTGGCAGTGTAAGAAAGAATGTTATTGTAAATTCTATCGACGTTGAAATTTAGTGGGTACATCACTAGTCGGAATAAAATGAATGACAACCTACAAAATTTCGAAACGTCTTCTGTATACGTGTCCTTCTTTAACATCATAGCTGCTCCATAAGTCAAAATGAAACAAATATATTGAGTTCAGTTGCTATTTTAACACTACTTCTATGCTTTAGTCGTTCTTCTGAGGCCTATTTACCTTGAACTTTACGTAGGTACTGCCAATATATAATAGTAGTCTATGGGTACCAGACAGTCAGGCTTGCTTGAGGTAAAAATAATTGGTAAAAAGGTAGAATATAATCGTAAAATAAGCTGTTGCAGTTTATTTCTTTTATCCCAAAGGTTGACTAGTAGATAGTGCCTTAGGCCTCATTTACGGAGAATGCGTCCCAGAGGGTCATGGCCATCGCTAGTCCGGGGTTACCGCACGGTCTCCTGTGAGGCAGCGAGCCTCCTTGCCAGATTGCCGCCGTGGGATCTAGAGGAAAAAGTCCTCGCGCACGTGTGGGAGTGGCGCGAGGAGGCGAAACGCCGGGGAGTAACTCCGCTGCCGCGAGAAATCACGGTACAGCGGACAGAGCTCCGGCGGGATCTCATGGCGACATGGAGAGTGCGACTGTCGCAACCCAGCGCTGGGCACGCCACAATTGCGGCGATAAGTTTTAAGTCAAAGCTGTTTTGTTTATAATTTTGTTTTTCATTTTCATTTTAATTATTAATTTTAATTGATATAATTTACGATGGTTGCTTTGTAATAAGTGAATGTCGATGTATAGTTATGCTGTTGGCGTACCTATTATAAATAAATAAATAGATAAGTCCCCTCTTTGAGGAGTGGTTAGAGGGGCGCCACGGCGTCCTCACCTTCCGCCTGACGCAGGTCCTCACCGGACACGGTTGTTTCGGGAGGTTCCTGTTTCGCATAAGGCGGGAGGAAACGCCCGGGTGTCACCATTGTGTGAATCGCCCGGAGGACACGGTGGAGCATACAGTGGAGGTCTGGGCAGAGCACCGCCCGTGTTCTCACGGAGGCGATCGGCGGCGGCGATCTCTCGCGTCCCAGCCTGGTCCAGGCCATGGTGCGGAGCGAGAGTGCATGGGAGGCCGTCACCTCCTTCTGCGAAGCAGTAATGCTCGCGAAGGAGGAGGCGGAACGCGTGAGAGAGAGGCAGCCTCACGCCCTCAGTCGCCGGAGGAGACGCGCGGGGCGGCGGGAATCGCGAGGCGATTTCCGGCCACCGTAGGCGCGGGCTTGCGGACGGTGAGTAGCGGGTAGCTTTGCCGTCCGGTAAGGACCAGGCCCGAGTCGACGGCGCGTTGTGTTCCACGCGCGCCTCAAAGAGATGTCAGCAAAAGATGGGGTCCAATTAAATAGGGCCGATGCCGCTGGGGTCGCGGGTAATTTAAAAAGATACCGTGGCCCTGGCATAGGCAACTGAAGGAACACGGGTGGGTTTTAGTCAGTAAAAGTCTGACACGCCCTTCCGCTCCATCCAGAGCGGGAGAAGTTATTTGATGATTTCCCATCCACAAAAAAAAAAAAAAAAACGCCTCATTTACGGAGACGCGGGGCAAACATATACCGCCTTATTATAAAACAAGGTTCATCTTCAAACCCAGGTTTAAACCATGGACCCTTTTTTGAATTTCGAACTATAATCCGACACATTAAGATGTCAGTTTTACAAAACTGACAACTTAGTACCGGACTAAGTTGTCAGTTTTGTATAGAGAACTGTATTTCTATCACAGCTAGGTTCTTATTAGAAAAACCGACTCGATGGTTTAAACCATGGCAGAAGAAAAACCTCGTCTTGTAATAAGGCCAGCCCGCCCCGCGTCTCCGTAAATGAGGCCTTACAGGTGTCGCCAATTAATCAACTAGCCTATCGCAGCCCTAGGGCCGTACTATGACGTGAAAAAAGATCATGGATCCATCATGGTTCCGTTGAGAAAAAAGGATGGTGCGGTGATGGTCGTATCCGTCTCTCTCTCACACTGAAACCATGATCTTTTTTCACGTCATAGTAGGTACGGCCCCAGTGCTGAACATAGGTTTCGTCCGTGTGATTGACACTGGCATGGCCATCATCAGGAACTTTAATTTTATCAAAATTAAAGTTCCACACAAAAAATTGTCGCCAAATATCAGAATTTGTCGGTCACTGGTTCAAAAGTTATAAGAGTTTCTAGGTGGCTGACCTGGGGACAATCTCCCCAGCTTGTCACATTTATATCTCATAAATAAACTAGGGCACCTAGGGAAGATCTGTTTTCTCCCAAAATTCGCTAATTAGTCGCAATTTTTCACCAAGTCACAGACTTAGTTGGTGTGTAATTAAAAATAAAAATAAAATATATTAAAGAACTTTTGAACCAGTGACCGACAGATATTTGGCGACTGATTCCGACTAATTAGCGACAAAATTTGGGAGAAAACAGATCTTCGCTTGGTGCCCTAGCTTTTGAGATTGAAATTGGGCCAAGCTGGGGAGATGCTCCTCAAATCGGCCACTTAAAAACCCTTAATGACTTTTGAACCAGTGACTGACAAATTCTGATATTTGGCAACAAATTTCGATTAATTTTTTGTGTTATCAAAATCCCTTAATAAATGATTTTAAGTGTCAGTCACAAGTTTCGTCCCAGTAGCGTCACTTATTTTCTGCCTTCCGGTAAAGTTACATGCTCTATGCCTTCCAGTTGCAGTCCGCCCCAACGAATTAAGAATGTCCACCCCGTATTTTATCGGTCACTGGTAAGTTGTGTTACTAAAAGTCAATCTTCGCTATAGGTTTTGAAGAAAAAATTAAACAAAGGCTAGAAAGTGTTATTTACTTTTATTTTTTAAACACCAAATTGACAATAATTACAAATTTTGTTATAAAAATTACAATGACGAACATCCAAATCAAATAAAGTGAGGGATGATAACCGGATAATGTAACAAAATGGGGTTTACACACATTACGCATTTTTCTGAGAGCAGTGGGGAAACGTACCATAATGGTAGGTAGGTATATAATAATTTTTAAAATAATATTGCATTTTATAAATTATAATTAAAAAATTTGTTAGTACCGTAATTTAAAATGTTAAATTATTGATGTTTTGATAATGACAGGATACAATAACACTGTAACAAATAAGGAATTAAACAATGTTTGAACGTAACAAGGAAGAATATGAACGACTAAATCACCTCTTTAGTAAATAACCGAAGCGCAAGCGCATCATGTTGAGTTCTTGACAGTTTCTAGAAGTAGGTAAAACAAAGTCCTGTTCTTTAAGTAAGTATTCTCTCACCGAAAGCTGGTGGAGAGATACATTAGGGGTAGCCTAGGTTTTACCTAGAATCTAAGCCAAGAATTAACGTATGTGTTGAAAAATTTTACGTTTCCTTTCCACATCTTTGTTACGTTCAACGCTACCACTCATAAATAGGTAAAGAAAAATAATGTATTTTGCATATTCATTTCGAACCAAAACATATTTGGCTCTTTAAACTATATTAGCACCGGTATGAATATCAGATGACATGAAAAAATAACGATGATTCCCCAGTAAATTCGCTTACACTCATTTAATAATTGACCTAATTATCATACTAATCTTACTGTAAAAGGAATGCAGAAATATTATTGCTATTTTAATTCACAAAGACAATTTCGGAATGATCTACTTAAGTTATTTTCACAGTAAGTCGACATTACTAAATTTTTATCTTCGAATTTTCACAATACTAACATAATAATTATCTAAGTTGTAAAACACGCTGAGAACGCCAAATTATTTTGGTCGATGCTGGATTTACCAATATGCCATTTAAAACTAGGTTCGATTTTTATATTACAAAAACGAATTAGGTATTGGAGATTATAGGAGGCTGCTGCGAAACATTTCGCTTTCCCCGTCAGGCACAGGGGTAAATCCACCACTGAACCCAATTTAGACTAATATCCCACAGTCTAGGTGATTTATAGTAAGTAAATAAATCAATATTGGCGTTTACAATGTGTTTCCATCTACATAGGTACAATATCTAACAAAATAATATCATTTTAAAAAAAAAAACTTAAAAATAAAGATGACTATGAAGATGTTATACTCTTAAAAAATAAAAATTTGTAAATTTTTATTATGGTCACAACAAAGTCCAATATTTTGTACTAATCGGCATTTTAAACATTAATAAGTTATGAAAATAATTATAATTTATTTTGGGGGATACTATTATGAAAAATTGGCACCGAGATGGCGGGAAACGATTTAAAGCTGAGCGTCTACTGTTTGTAGCGCCATTTTGTTTTTCGTATAATTGATTGATTTTTGTGACTTAGCACAAAAGTAGTATAACTAGCATATAAAATGCTTAGCTGCATTTCATAATGAAGTGATTATTGAAACGAAGTTCTTGAAGAAGGCTTGTGGTAGGAGTAAAAAAAAGAAAAGAAAATATGACGTAACGAAAAAACGTTAAGCCGTCAGTTTCAAGTGTCAAAAGTTTTTGTTTTTTTTATTACAGAGCTTGGAACTTGAGACCACCCGATGGTTCATTATTTAATCTATATCTATAAAAGGAAAGCGTTACTGACTGACTGACTGACTGACTGATCTATCAACACACAGCTGAAACCACTGAACGGATTGGGCTGAAATTTGGAACACAGGTAGCTATTATGACCTAGGCATCCGCTAAGAAAGGGTTTTTGGAAATTCGACCTTTAAGGGGGTAAAAAGGGGGGATATTGTTTGTATGAAAAATCTTATTCCTTGAGTTATTATACTTGAAACTTGGCGCGAATATTTATCTAAGTAAATTATGATTTTTGATGTTTGTGATTTTTTGTTTTTCTAAACTACCCCCTAGAGGGGAATAGGGGGGTCTCAAAGTTTGTATGGAAAAATTTTAACGCGCAATCCGATTAACCCAAAACTCAGTATTTATACTTAAAACCAAAAATAAATAATAATGTGTGTCAGGGTTTTTTGAAAATCTACCTCTAACGGGGTGAAAAGGGGTAGTCAATTTCACTGGGGAGGATTTTACTGCGTGGCTTGATTAACTCGAAAATTGGTGTAAATAATCTTTGACTCAAGCTATGGAAATATCTCACACCATTTTTTTTAATTCCACCCCTGTGGGGGTGAAAACAGGGAATACAATTTACATGAAAAATGTTATTCATTTGGTTTTAATTGACTTGAAACTTGGCACAAATATTTGCCTAAGTTTGTCACTATTAGTTTTTTAAAACTACCCCGGAGGGAGGGTTAGAGGGGGAGGGGCAAGGGAGGGTTGGTGAGGAGTGTGAGGGGGAGGATGATGGACGCAGGGAGAAAGGGCAGGAATTGGTGAGGAGAGGAGGAAGGCATGGTGAAGGCTGAGGGGTGGGGAGGGGTTGGTGAGCCGGAGGTGGAGGAGAGGGGGAGAGGGAGGGGACGGGGTGGTGAGAGAAAGAGAGAGCGAAGGGGAAGTGGTGAAGGGGGTGTGAGGGGGAGGGAGAGGTAGCGGAAGGGGATGTGGTGAAGGAACGAGCTAAACTCTGGAACTACGCTACCAGTCGGACTTTAAAAAATCTTTTTGCATTAATGGTAGCCCAAATCTTATAGAAGGCATATTTAACATCACTCTAGGACCCTTAGGTGCCGAGCAAAAAGAAAAAAGTCTGAAAGAACGCTAAGTAAAAACAAAGTAACAGTGCGGGTAGGCAATGCGATGCGTGGGTCGAGCGAAAAATAAATTTCACGCGGACGAAGTCGCGGGCAGAAGCTAGTACATAATATACAGCGAAAGGAACTTCGTTCCAACGGTGTCTCACGGCACCTCCCGACTTTTTTTATACCTTTGCTTTGATGAGTCCTTGTTTCCTGAACTCTTAATTGCAACTGCAACTGTTTCATAGCTATAGCTATAGTGAGAACGTTGTTATTTCTTTAAATTAAAACAATGTATCACGACAAGATGTGAAAAGAACCTTAGTACTAATGCGAGCCAACTAAGAATAGGATCGCGCTTGCTGCCAACTTCACACGATAGCTGTCAAATTAGTACTGCCGATAGCTGTCAAATACACGATAGTTGTCAAATTAGTACGCTTTGGTAATGAAGTTCGCGAGTATTGCGGAACAAAATGGCGTCTTGACAGTACTATTCTTATTTGGCTCGCATAGTAAAATTGGTTTCACAAAGTCGCAGTATTGTTATGAGCAAAAAATAAAACTTTGAGATATAAGTTGAGCACTAAAATAAAATGAGCAAAATACGTTACAACACTAAACCAATGTGTAATTGCTGTTTTCATGGACGATTTAAATGAGAATTAAAATTTATTTACTTTAAATTAAATAATAAACATATTGTTAAATTTTTAGTCTACATCTACTTGTACTGTTAGTATTTGAAAGTTCGATCTAAGTGTAAGATTGAGGCATCGAGTGTGAGATAGATGGCGGTACTATCAATGGAACTATCGACACGGCTGAAATAACAATACTACATTTTTGTGAAATATTCTTGTAAGTATAGCATTCATTATTAATAAGTTAGGAACAAAGACACTTTATGATTGAATTAAACTTGTTTTAAATAACGTTGACCCAAAGAAGTGGGCATTGACTGCACTCGAAGCCCAGATCTCATTGTAACTAGATCATTAGAGGCTGCCCCACAGAAAAACCTAATCCTTATATTCAAGAAAATTTTAATTTTACACACTAATTTTAATTTCATTACCAAAAATATTGTTAATAGGAAACAAATCGAATCTTATTTAACTACTAACCTGTATAACATTTCAATGAATAAATTCTGTTTATTTGGTAGTGGAGCGATCTAAAGAGTTGCCATTTGATGGTTTTGACAGTAGTTGACATAGACAAGAAAACTCCTGTGGTGGCTTTTTGGTTACTTTACTGGCACCGATCATTTTCTTGTGGGAATCGCCAGGGTGGCCCGCAAAATTCTAATATTCTTACGTATTTTGCAATTTTCAAGTCAGTATTAGGTTGTATGTTGATTTAAGTGTAATTCGCGACCCCAACAAATATGTATTTACAGAATTATAATCATTAAAATCAGTAATACAACTCCTTATGTTAGCTTAATCCTCAAATGTCAAGATTTTATGAAATAGTCATTCAATCTTGGATAATATACATCTAGATCGAGGCACCGCGTGGCCGGTCTTTTTCTAGGTTATGTGGTATGAGAAATGAGGTTTAACGTAAGAAATTGAAACCCATGTCAATACATTCGCACAATGCAAAAACTGTCCAAAAAAGTTAAATTAATCGACGCAAGATAAATTTTGTAACAGTGAAAGTACTTTGTTTGGCTAACATTCAAAAGTTGCCATGCAAAAATACGGCACGCCGTAAGAGACAGAATATACGACGCTTTGTCTCAATTTTCCTACTTATTTCGTAAATATGTGTCTCACTTCCACACTTCACACAGTTCACACGGTAATCATGGCAACGTCTAGATGTTTAATGTCATTGCATTCAATAGTGTTACTAACATGGTCTAGAGTTGTATTGTTGACTTTAGTTATTATAATTCTGTAAATACACACTTGTTACGGTTGCGAATCATATTTTGATCAACATACAACGTAATACTGACCAGTCAGTAATAAATTGCAAAAACGTAAGAAAATTTGAATTTCACGGGCTACCCTGGAGCTTCCTCTTAACAGCTATTGTGTCCTGCTAAGATTGAATTAAGACATTTTCGTTTGTAAGTTTTCTTGTCTTTGGCATCGGTTTCTAACACAATTCTACCTAATATTCACTACATATAACTCGCTACTTATACACCAAATAATTACGCAATAATAAACAATAAATTTATACTAATATCGTCCAGGAAGTCTAATCCATAGACATAATATCTAAGAACACACTATCTGCTTCAATTTCCAAATAAAATATGAGATAATTTAATATTAACTATTAAATTACTACTAATACTTATTTATAAGTACAATTATGAATATTTAAATACATAATAGTGAAATTAGTCTAATTTAGAGTCCACGGCCTAGAGAAAAAATAGGATGTAGGCATAGCATAATCAGGCTATAATGTTCCCACTGCTGGGACACAGGCCTCCTCTCTGTGAGAGGGAGTGGGCCGCAATCTACCAAGCGGTTCCAGTCATAATTGTCTTCGAATTTTTGGTTCTAGGACATGCCGGTTTCCTCACGATGTTTTCCTTCACCGTTTTAAGAGCAGCGGTGATGAAATAATTTACACAAAGCGTCTGTCAGGGTTCGAACCTACGACCTACAACTCGTAAGGCAGTAAAGATGGTAGGAGGAGCAAACAATAGAGGTGCTTTTGATAAGGTTACGGAAAGCTAGCATTTACCAATAAAAGTAATTGTATAAAAATACGACCCCGCCAAAACGGAACGAGGTATCATCTTGTAATAAAATATTTTATTCTCAACTCTAGACCCCGGCCTCAACAACTGATTGATATAAATAAATTATTAAACATTACAAATAGACTAGAGAAGTAAATAATGAAACCATTTACACAAATAAATATTGAGATGTATACATTAATCAGCACCAAAATGATCATAATATTCATCATATCTTCATAAGGTTGAAAAGTCACTTACTATAAGATTCATTTAATTTTACCTAATTATTTACAAAATAAGATAGAATATCGATTAGGAAACACGTCGAGACGAATGTGAAAAAATTTAATATACAAGAAAGTTTCTAGAGTAAGAAAGTACGAAATGTATTAAATTAATTTTAAGTCTTAATTTAACTACTACTTAAAATCTCGACTAACGTCTTCTATGGTAATTCTACCGTTTGTAGAAGAAAATCCAGGTTCAAACAAAGCCGTGATAAAAAAGTTACCGTACGGTAAAGAATTGCCTGAGTTGCCAGTATCAATTTAGTACAACAGAAAAACTTTCGCTTCGATTGCCGCCCTGGGCTTTCATACCCTACGGAGTCCCAATAAAAATTGATACTGACACGAATCTTTTCACTTATTCTACAACCACCTTATTAATACACTCAGAGTAAGGTTACACCAAACTCGAAAAATTAAGGTCAAACTGACGTAACTTGCGCCCGAGTTCACCAATATGTAATCAACCATTTAACCGTTGTTTAATTTAAGGCTAGTAGAGCTGCTAACTAGCGCCACCATTGAGAAAGAAATAATAAGTCGAAGCCTTAGCAGTTAACGCCAAAAACGGCCGTCGGCGTCCTACCTAGGAGGTTTAGTGTTGATTTTTTTGATACAAAAAATTCTACCTCATCTGACTAAAAATGTGAGCATAGGAAATTTCAAAATGATCCATATCTCCCAGACTTATTTTTTTTCTAAATGGTGGCGCTAGTTAGCAACTCTACTCGCCTTAAGAACTGGTAATCGGTTGATTAAATAATCTGGTCGGTTATTGTTTTTTTAGAAATGCTTATTTCTTTTTCTTACCTTTTTACGTATTTTTCTGTTCCTTTCTTCTTGTCTGTTTATAATATGTGTTTACACAAACGGTTCAATAAATAAATAAAAATAAATGAATTTTGGTGAACACTGGCCTTACTGGTGTTCTGAACTCCGAATTTCATGTAAAAAAGACTGCCAAAGTAAGTTTACATAACCACACAGCCGGTCGACACATCATCTCGCGCGGGCGCAGGTGGGCGGGGCGGAGACACCGTCACCGAGGGAGTAGGCTCTGCCCCCCCCGACTCTTTCCTCCCCGCTTGTTTCGACACTTCAGCCTTCTGTGGCGGAGGAAGTTTAGTTTCTTGTGTCTGTGGTTTCACCTTCGTCTCTTGGCCTAAGGAACTGGTGCTGGCAGTTCTGACCCGGGATTTGGACATTGAGAGGCGACGCTCTCGAGTGTTGATGATTGAGGTTAGGAAGGGAATCTGGTTGCTGATCGCCATCATGAAGGGTTTGTAGCCGAGGCTGGAAATAAAAGGGTATTGTGAAAGTTTGTGTATGTATGCAAATCGGTGACATGGTAACGATGAAGTAATTTAATGTTTACAAGTAGTATTATGTCTTATATTTGAATTTAAAAAACCGATAAGTTTATCTCACAAATTCTTGAGCTGAATCAGATCGTAGATTTTTTTTTACATCTCATACCTCGTCGAGCTGCTTCTGATCAAATTATACAGGGTCCAATTACCTAGCGAAACTTTAGCCACGTGTTGGGTATTGATATCGAAAACAAATGAAACAACAAAAACATTTTTTTTTTATCCGTCAGTTGAAGTTTGTTCTTAATACTTACTTTAAATGACAGTGACCGACTGTTGTGTTATGGTTTTAAATTTGTATAACAAAATCTCTTTTTTTTCCATTTCTTTTCGGTATCGATACCCATTACATACACACAGCAGCAGGTCAAGTTACCACAAATTGTAAAATTTGTTCATTAGATTTTGAACTTAATCATCAACATTTTAAGGATTAAAATCATTTGGAGAAATTTGACAGTTTGGTATAACCTGATCATTGCCTCGCACCGCGTTCGTAGTGCGTAGCACGGCGAGCGCGTCGCGTGGCACCATATAATGTGCGTAGTGGTCGGTAATCGTAGCGGTCTAGCGGTCTATCTAGCCTAACCTATTTTATATTAATATACACACCACTCTGCATCAGTCCACGCGCATATATCCTGCAGCGTCCTGCGCAGCCGTCGCACTGCGTCCAGACTGACGTCATTGCCTCGCGCCGCGTTCGTAGTCCGTAGCACGGCGAGCGCGTCACGTAGCACGACTGCTACGATTACTGCCCATTCTACGCAGCTTGCTTCCGTCATCAGTTGTAGGTAGTATCTGGAATAATTCAAAGGAATTTATAGGAGGCACAATGGGATAAAAAGTAGAGGAACTTGGAGATTTTCACCCACACGAAATACTGTATCTCTCTTTTCCCTTTGCTGTGTGCTCCTTTAGTTTTGGTCTCCTATTTTATGCTATATGCGACGTCTGACTTCAGCGTCAACGGTCTGATCGACGTCTGAACGCAACGCACAGCGTCGGCGGTCAATACGAAGTTCGTCTTTTTCTTTATTAATTCTCGCCATTTTGTAGTGACGCTTGACACTTGACACGACCCGACTCTGCAACGGTTCGAAATAACTAGAGACGTGACGCAAGGCGTTTGAATGCCGCGTACGACGTCATAACGTCAACGTCGACGTGTGAAAGAGACCATAACATTAGATAGCTGTATACCCAGCTAGCTATGGGTGTGCCATTCATTTTCGTAACATAAATGTGGCCCATAATTTACGACCCTCTATGTCATTCATAAAATTAAAAAGGCAAATAGCCACGAAGTAGCCACCTCTGCCTTACTCCTCAGGAAAAATAGGCATGGTGTGATGTTTGTGTAATAAGAAAGAATATGCCACACACCTGAGCTGCACGTGCGAGGTGTGGGAGCCTCGCTCGGCCTGGTGGTGGTGCAGCCTCTCCATGAGCGCGGCGTAGCGTCGCTCCTCGCCCGCGCCCAGCGCGTCGCCGCCCCACGCCACCCCACCACCCTCGGCCACACTGCCTTCACCCGCAGAACTGACGAATACAACTTATGGGTTTAAAAAAAAACGAGCGAGCCTTACAGTAGTCGCGTATATGATGTGTAACATCTGACATCTCACCTTGGTAAAAGTACTTTCTACTTCCATAGCAAACAATCCGTCACTCAGAACTTAAAAAAAAATATTTTCACCTTTTTAAATTAAATTAAATTAAATAAAACTTTAATTCAAACTCCATAAATATGTTAGTATTATGGTGTTAGTAACAATAATGCTTATTTATACAAGGTGTCCCAGGAAACCTGTACCAGCGAAGGTCTGTGGTCAGGGGACACTAATACCCATCGATTGGACCCCTATGTATGTTCCGCGATATTTTGTAGTTTTCGAGAAATTGTTTTTTTTTGTTTTATTTCCAGTTTTTTTTTAATTAAATGATAAATGATAAATGATTTATTTTCTGTAAGTAGGTTTGTACAAACACTTTTACACGTCAAACATATTTTTTTTAAACTAGATGAGTTCGACGTTTCCTATCTGACTACTCTGAGAAGAAACGCCGAAACAAACTCAGAGGTCACAGTCTCTTTTAAAGTCCAGACATAATCTTGGTCAGATCATGTGAAGACCATGTAGATTGCAGTCAGAAATGGTCTTTTGATGAAAGAACCACACAGATTGAGTGGACCTGTCCAGTCAGTGCACGCATTTGTCAGTAATCGTGCAGCTCAACTCAAAACTTAAGGAGCTTAACGATTCGACGAACAATACCAAAGAAAAGACATTTGGGTAGGCCGCATAAATTACTCAAACTGTCAGACTATAACTAAAACTGAGAAAAGGATAAAATAAATAAAAAACAATGATCCACGTAGTCTTCACATTCACAATAATTAAAAATAGTATAACAAACAAAATATTCATGTCATTGTATAGAATATGTAAAAAGGTATTTAAATCAACATTAATAGTGTAAATTTATTGGAGCAGCTCAAACCCAAGCCTTTTTGTCCTCAATATAGTCTTTGACAGTATAAAAGGCTTTCTGACAAAGTTTCCGCTTTATACAATTTTTGAATTTATTAAGGCTTAGTTCTTGAATGTGGCTAGGTAGTTTATTATAAAAACGTATACATTGGCAACTAAACGAACCACTTATTTTCTTCAGCCTGGTTGTAGGAACAACAAATTTGTGTTTGTTTCTAGTATTCACATTATGGACGTCACTGTATTTTTTAAACAAATTGATATTTTTATGAGCATACAAAAGATTTTCATAGATATACTGAGAAGGCACAGTCATTATATTAATTTCTTTAAATTTATCTCTGAGGGAGTGTCTGGGACTTAATTTGTAAATTGAACGAATAGCCCTTTTTTGTAAAACAAAAATTGTCTGAATATCGGCGGCATTTCCCCACAACAGAATACCGTACGACATCACACTATGAAAATAACTAAAGTAAACTAAACGGGCTGTCTCTAAACAAGTTAAATCACGAATTTTCCTAACGGCGTATGCTGCAGCGCTAAGCTTTTTCGACAATTTATCTATATGGGGGCCCCATTGAAGTTTGGCATCCAAAGTTATGCCCAAGAACACTGTGGTATCTTCGGGAATCAACTCTTCACCCTTTATGAGAACACTAGTTTTTACTTGTCTAACATGAGGTATAGTGAACTTAATACACTTAGTTTTTTTCTCGTTAAGAAGTAGGTTATTAACATTAAACCAGTTAACTACTTTTGCGAGGGCGCTATTTACATTGTCAGTAACCAGCTGCTGACGTTTGAGTTTAAATAAAAGTGAAGTGTCATCTGCAAACAACACTATATCATGATTATCCTTTATGAGGTAAGGCAAGTCATTAATATAAATAAGAAACAAAAACGGGCCAAGAATTGAGCCTTGGGGGACCCCCATTGTTACTACGGATCCGGGTGATCTTTTCCCGTTAACATCAACTCTTTGAATCCTATCACTTAAGTAAGAAGTGAGAAGATCCAGAGAGGCGTTCCGGATTCCGTAGTGATGCAGTTTCCTGATTAATGTTTCATGAAGAACGCAGTCGAATGCCTTGGACAAATCACAAAAAATGCCCAAAACATCGCATTTATCCTCCCATGCATTATAAACATGACCTAAAAGTTCAACACCGGCATCAGTAGTCGAACGACCCCTTGTAAAACCAAACTGTTTGTTATGTAATAATTTATGTTTATTAAAAAATCTTTGCAGTTGATCTAAAATAACTTTTTCAAAAATTTTACTAAAAGTAGGTAGCACTGAAATAGGTCTATAATTAGTAGGGTCAGATGTACTACCAGATTTAAACAACGGTATTATTTTACTATATTTCATAAGATCAGGAAACTCACCACGGTCAATACAATTGTTAAAAATAACTGCTAAAGTAGGTGCTACAATGTTTATAATTGATTTAGCAACGTCCACAGAATTACCCCATAGATCAGCAGTCTTTTTAATATTTAACGTGTGAAAGGTTTTAATTATGTCTCTACAGGTAACATATTGGAATTTAAACTCAGAATCACAAACTGAAACGTTTTCTTTAAGTAAAGACTCTGCAGCAGTGGGTGATGACCTTAGAGATTTAGTAGTTGATACGGGAATCTCAGCGAAGAACTTTTCAAAGGCCGCGGCGACTTGGGAATCTGATTTAATTATGTTGTCATCAATAGCAAGGCTGTAGTCACTACTTCGGTTGCTTGACCTTCCTGTTTCGCTATTAATGATATTCCATGTCATTTTTATTACATTACTACTATTTTTAATTTTTGTACTCAAGTAACGTGACTTGGCCATACAACAAACTTTTTTAAATAATTTAGAATAATTCTTAACATATAAATTAAATTCAGCAGTGTTAATACAAGTCCGTTCATCATACAACTCATAAAGTCGTTTTCTACTTTTATGTATACCAATGGTGGCCCAGTCACTGAAGCAAGTGTTATTATTAACCGAGAATGCCTTTGGAATGAAAGTGTTATCAAATTGTGTGCAATACATATTAAAAAAATCATTATATTGTTCATTAGGGTCATCATTAGTTGACAAAAGTGGTAATTTACTCAAAAGTTTAGTTTTAAATGATTCCAAACGATCAGCTGTTTTTGGATTAACAGTGATATCCTTTTTAGTATTTTTTTTTATTAGATTTGGAATGGTAATCAATTGTCCGCAATGATCTGAGTCTAATAAATTAATAATTTCTTTGTGGGTTGGTGTAATATTTGTATAAATGTTATCTAGGCATGTGGCACTAGTGGGAGTTATTCTAGTGGGCTCTAAAAATTGGTTAGCAAGATTGTATGACTGAAACAAACTTATAATTTTAGTACTTGACCCAGAATTTTCTAACAAATTAACATTAAAATCACCACAAGTGATGATAGACTTGTTAGAATTATAGATTTTGTGCAAAACTTCATCCATAACCTTCTCAAAACAATCATACAATCCTGATGGAGGCCTGTACACACTTAATATAATGAACTGCTCCAATTCTATACAGGCTAATTCAATTGTCCGCTCAACAGATAGGCTCACAATATCCTTACGATCTTTAAATTTAAGCTGTTTATTTACTAAAATTAATGAGCCACCGTGTATAGCATTTACTCTGCTGAACGAACTACCAACCTGGTGATTACTAAAATTGAACATGAACTGGTGGCTTTTAAGCCAATGTTCTGTCAAACAAAGAATGTCTATATCGTTACAATTCAGGAATAATTCTACTTCTAAATCTTTGTTCAAAAAACCTTGAATATTTTGATACACCAGGTTGATACTATTTAAATTTTTTACACTTTTATTTGATTTTACCTTCCTTACATTTTTGCAAGAGGTTGCCTCTTTTGTCCTAATTTCTAATTTAAATGAAAATCAATGTCATTAATAATTGTGGCCAAATTATTGGCAGAATTGTTTAAAATGTCATTGCATTGCTCAAAAGAAGCAAGTTGTTTAGCCAAATTTTTGGCTGAAATAGAAAAAAAATATGATAGCGACACAGCTATCTGTCTTTTGTGATAATTAGAAAGATAGTACATAACAATATTATGTCTATCTTTTGTCAAATACAAATTACTAACATAATTGTTAGTATCAATTAAATGGAATAGACTATCATTATATGTCAAATTGTGCAAAGTCATGTTAATGTCAAATCTTATGTTATTTTCTTCCTGTGGCAAACTGTTACTATAAGGGAATGTAAACAACACAATTTTTTTCAATCTAAGGTTGCACAATGTTTTATGATATTTGAGCAATTCCCCTTTGTTCACATTTCCCCTATTTCCCATAAAAATTAATAATGTTGTTTCCTGACTAAAGTTACATTTAATAATTTCTTTCATAATATCAAGTAAGGAACAACCAGGCATACAGTAATTAATTATTGAGTGTCCCGGATAATTATGTATCAACAAGTGACCTAAATCCTTTCCAATCTCATCACAAAATAATACAATCTCATTATTTACAATTGGTTTACAATGTTTTTTATTGGAACTATTAATAACAGGAATTGTCAAATCAACACAAGGCTGCGGAAAGGTGGTATTGCATGTTGACGATGAATGGTCTGGTGTAGGTACATTGGACGCTGTTTGACAACACTCACAGTTGTTGGTTTGTGAGTTAACCAGCTCATTCATAGCCAACACAGATTCCCTTATCAGATCCTCGGAGGTATTATACTTGTCGGTCATTAAACTAAGTTTCTCCTTTAGATGGTCAAGTTGAGATTGCAAGGCCTGTGTGTCAATGTTGTATTTCCTATTGCTTTGCTCCAAATTAAAAGAATAGTTATCTAATTGTTTAACTAAATTTAATCTATCTCTATGAAGTTTAACATTTTTGGTGAAGAATTTTTGTTTTTTTACCATTCTTTGAGTTTTTACAATGTATTTATTAATTTTAATGTATTTTTTTAGCTTGTTTTTACTGGTGACTACCCTTACTGAATTACATGATTCTGATTCATCATCACCTGTCAAATCAATATTGCATGTGGAGTTTATGGCAGAAACCATTGACGGGGCAATAGACACCAATTCGCTGAACAGACTTTGATTCAGCGAGGCAGTGATGTTAAGATTTGAATTGTGGGCGGTTTAAGTCATAACTTTTTCTGATTGCTGTTTCTTTGAGATTTTTTCGTCAGTCTTATGGCTAGAATGTGTATTCACATGTACAATTCAAATGGTCTCTAACCCCTCTCGCGTAGTGGCAAGAGGCTCCGTCGCACTGAAAATACATGTGCCGTTAACATTCATAATTATTCTCTGGCAAAAATGTGAGAAAAGTAATGTATGCATGATATAGATTTCACTATTTTTGACTGTATCAACTTTGAACTCCGTTTTCGGGTAAAAATGTCCTACACAGTACCAACTTTTTGTATTATTTTGAAAGCTAAGGAATCCTTAAAGTTTTTAAAATTATTTACAAGCCATTAAGTTAAGGAAGTATTTTTTTTCAAGTTGAAATCAAGTGTAAATTTCTCTTCAACAGAAATTTTAACCTTGTGATCAATTTCTGAGCTACTAGAAGTTAGGATTTGGGTGTTTTGTGTTTTAGTACATAATATGAATACACATTCTAGCCATATTAATACTGACGAAAAAAATCTCAAAGAAACAGCAATCAGAAAAGTTATGACTTAAACCGCCAACAATAAAAAAAAAACTGGAAATAAAACAAAAAAATCAATTTCTAACGCCTAAAATCTGACGCCTGAATCGTACGCTACTTCTGCTTTTCTAAACGTTTTAATATTATACAACGTGCTGCCGCAATAGCGACATTAGTTAAAGACTCAGGTAGGGCTAGTGGCCAGTAATGATAACAATTATAAGAAGTAATTAATACATTGAAAAAAAAAATTCAAACAAACTAAATAATAAAATAACAACCAAAATTAGGATCACTCTATACAAAGGACTCATTCATGAGGCTATTTTTCTATGTCATCGTTTGTCTATTGTTCTGACCCAGCTGTGAGTAGCTTCATGAATATTTTTTTTTTGCAAAATTCCCAGAAATTAGCTCGAGTGGCCTGACCTTGTTTTTCTCGTTCATTTTAATATCATCTCTGCGCTACAGGTTGTTTCAAGATGCTATTTTACAAAATTGTAAATAAATAAATAATAACGTTTAATGAAGTTAAAATAACTTTATAAAACGAAAATGCGGAACCATATACGCGTGTCAGATTAATGTCGTGATTGCAGCGGCACGTTGTAGTATAAACAAGTTTTTACAAAAAGAAGGCGCATCAAAAAGGCACAGGCTTTTAACCATTCAAACAAATGCTTACCTAACAGGTCCGGGTGACACGGGCACTGCACCAGTCATCAAGGGCAGTGCGGCGCGAAGTGGTAAACTCATGTAACCGCTGTCACCGCATAAACTGTCCGACTCAGCTGAAGGTGTGTACGAACCTGTAGAAGCATTTTAACGATGAGCGTCCCTCTCAACTGTCGATTGATCTCTTAGAGATTGGTAACAATAGAAATTTAATTGTGTCTCATAACATGGCATTTGAAGGAAGGTCTTCAAAATATATTAGGTAAAAAACATTGCTAAGATTAATGTAAATCAGTTCTTCCTAAGCTACCGCATCGGGTCTGTTTTCATGTGATATCTTTGATATCCACACTTTGTTAACTTTGAATTCTGCTTTACGATGGCTTTGTACCGGAGCCACAGATTAATACAGATGGGACACTCCGCAAAATCATTTAAATAAAAAGCGACTTTTGCTACGACATAATAAAGTGCAATTCAGGTCGCACGATTATTACCTACAGTTATATTCACCTTTAAGTTGCCTCTCTTTTTATCGCGTAACTCTTATACCTTCTGACTCGTTAGGGTTGTCTTCTTTTACGACGCGGCGCGTGAGTGAGTATCGAACTAACGTGCGAGCCGGCCGGTGCGCGGCAGCCCACACTGAATTGACCCAGTGAGATGAGCCCGCCGCGTACTTGTAGCTTCATACCTAAACTGCGGAGTGTCCCACCTGTATTAATCTGTGCCAGAGCTGAGCGAAGAATCGGAGCAGTGAGCGAGGCATTTTTTTTTCTCTTCTAAAACTCTTTCTTCTATTGCTGGTGTAAAGACCTAATCCGTATTCAAATCCTTCAATTGTTTCCAATTGATGTTATTTCCACAAATATCAACTTTATAGTAGTGTAAATCAAAGTTTATTTTTTTCCACAAAACACAATTTGTTCACATGTTTGGAAACTAAATTGTGGACGCTGGATGGTCATGCTTGAGCAAAGCTACGATGTCAACACAATTTACTTACTGGTAACAGTGCTGCCCTTCCTCTGTAGATACTGCTCCGCATCGTTAACTACAGGATACGGCCACGCGAAGTCTTCATGCAGTCTCTTCACACACAGCACCGCACTATCCACCCTAGCTGCTCTCTCCCTCTCTCCTGCTAACCATGCGACTAAGTGCAGGTCTAAAGCGGCCGCCATCTTGCCTAACGCGTATAAACGTGCCGTGGATAGAAGGAGACGCGCGTGCCGTTGTATCATCATGTCTATGAAAAATTCTTCAGCCGTACCGCTGTAGGAATCCCTAGTAGGAGGGATAAATTTAGTAATTTTGTTTTGAAATTATCTGCTAGATAGAGACGGTATTAATAAGCGGTTACGTTACTTCACAAACTTCACATTATCTGCTGCGTGTGGCAAGGTATTGAAAGAAACTCGAGTCCTAAGTCTTACAATAATAAGACTTGAGTTCTTTTTGGTTTTTGAAGACTGGAGTCTGATAAAAAATATTCAGAGCTAAGTCCTTTTCAAATTTAAGTCGAACTTGAGTCTTGCCTAAAAGAACTCGACACTAAACCTTTTCAAAATAAATCGTCACTGAATCATCTGAGTCCTTATCTGGTAGGTAAATAAATTTGTTTTTTTTTATGACAGAAGTCAGTTCATGTGATTATGTACATAATTTTGAGCTGATTTTATAACTTTATTTCTTAAATAACGATAACAAAATACCCAAACTTTAAAGCTCATAACTCAGTTCAGTTCAAAGAACAACTCAACATACTCAAAGGACTCATAAGCACTCCAAAGACTCAAACAACTCGTGATTCGTGAGACCGAGTCTTTTACAACACTAACAAGGATGGTAAATACCCTTCCAAAACATTTCTTTCACATTAAACCCACCGCCACCTCACTACATACCCCGTATTATTTTGGTCCTTCAAGCTGGTTCGCGCCTCACGTAATTTCGGTAATTCGGAGTTTCGTCGGGCGAGATCAAAACTATCGCAACAAAAAACAATGACTGTATATCGTTGCTAGACTAACAGCACATGCTGAGTATCGACAGAGCAGAATTATAAACATCATTTCAGTATCCTATAACATAGAAGAGCAATAACTAATTTACTAACATCCGAGATCGCCGCACTGATGCAATAATGTTTTAATTCAAATCTTTAGTAAAATATCGATTAACATCTATTTCGCTGAGATACTATGAGAAAGCAATGCTGCCGCCCGCGCCCTAAGCATAGGGGGAACAATGTAAAGAAAAATAAGCCTTACTAAACAAAAAAGTCGCATCTAAAGTTATCACAATCTAAGAAGTCCGATTTGACATGAGGGTGTCCCTCTTTGTCCCGCTATGTTTGTCTCTCTTTGGTATATGAAACAATATGGGCTGTCAAAACGGACCTATTATTTTATAACAACTTTAGTAAGGGTAATTTTTCCCTATTCCTTTTCCTCAGATGCACCCCTTTTACTTGCGGCGGCCAATTGTTTGTTTACTATTTATGTTGTTACCGCCACTGTTGGCGAAACGTGGCAGTTTCCCCTTCAATTTACGTACCTGTCAGCCCTAGCAGGGACAGACTTCTTCCTCTTGACGGCGGCTGTGGCTCTCGCAGGGGGCGCGTGCGGCGGCGGGGCGGGGGGCGGCGGCGCGTGCGCGGGCGGGGAGGGCTCGCGGGGCGACACTGTCGTACTGAAGCTGCGGCCGCGACCACCCGCCAGCTGTTGAACAAATAAAACACTATTAAATACCTCAAAAGAAAGAACAATTTTAAAGCGATCTTCAGCTACTAGCTACTTCTTTTAATAAATTTTTCTCTAAAAAGCGTCTTAAAACGTCTTTTAAGGGCGCATTTACGAGTGGGTATTCAAATCATTACTTTTTTAAACATAAGTATGTTTATTAAATGAAATGCTTTGCATTCTTAAAATGTTTTTTCGACGAATTGTTGATAGAGTCTGGCCAACGAAAGCGTGACCTGGAGTTTTTTGTAAGTTTTAATATGGCAACATTATTAAGCTGTCAAAGTCTGTGATTGTAATTGTCAGTATGTATTGTAGTATGTCTTTGTAATCTTGACCCTTGTTGGCTGATTCGATATATTTACGATTTATGATGATACCTTTTCTTATGTTTCTAGATAATTTGGAAGATATATATCTTAATTCGCAGAGTCCTTGAATATATTCAAGGACTCTGCGAATTAAAAACATTGTTGAAACGTTAAGGTATTTGGAAAAAAAAAATAGAAACTCAGACTAAGTTCTTAGAAGAAATATAGACTTCACTAACTGTGATCGACGTAGACTGTTTTTATGTGTTTGATCCATTTCACAAAGTGTCTTATTTCATGTCATCAAAATGTTTGGTTACCTATACTTTGTTTCACAGAGCACAGAGGTTGGTGAAAATTAAAATGGAAGGATTTGTGAATGAAGGTATGTGGAGCACTTTAGGAAAAAACGCCCCCACAAAAGCACAGTGTCGAATTTAGACAGCTTTGATATTGATGCAATAAAAAACAAAATCAATTAATTTTAGACAGCAGCGCCCAAGAAGCAGGATCCTGCTCCACCACGACAACGCTCCAGCTCACTCCGCCAGACGGACTATCGAATATTTGTCTATAGAAAGCAAGTAGTTAGTGAGTCATCCTCCTTAAAGTCCTTTCTTTTTTTTTCTGGATGGGATATCGTCAAATGACTTCTACCGCTCTGTGTGGAGCGGAAGGGCGTGTCTGGGTTTTAGCAGTTGCCTATGCCAGGGCCACGGTATCTTTTTCGAACAACATGCGACCCCGGCGGCATCGGCCCTATTGAACCCCATCATTGCTGACATCTCTTTGAGGCGCGCGTGAAACACAATGCGCCGTCGACCCGGGCCTGGTCCTTACCGGACGGCGAGCTACCCACTACTCGCCGTCCGCAAGCCCGCGCCTACGGTGGCCGGGAATCGGCTCTCAACTCCCGCCGCCCAGGGCGTCTCCTGTGGCGACTGAGGGCGTGAGGTTGTCTCTCCCTCACGCGTTCCGCCTCCTCCTTCGTAAGCATTACTGCTTCGCAGAAGGAGGTGACGGAGGTGACGGCTTACAGTCCTGGGGGCTTACTATGAGCTCTTATAGTAGGGCAGAAGTTGAATGTTTCCAGTGAGAGAGAGAGAGACGGAGCTATATACGACATATAGCACCGTCACTATACGCAAAACACGCGCATTGTTGTAGAGTTGTACCAGCCTGTATTACCTATTCAGAGCTCATAGTAAGCCCTCAGATCTGGCAGCTTGTGACTTTTATTTATGAAGTGGAAGAAATGCCTAAAGAAGAGTGGGCCAACTGCTTCAGTCAATGGTTCCATCGCATGCCACGGTGCACGGTACATAGAAAGGAACGGAGACTACTTGGAAAAGCAATAAAAATATTAACAGGCTTCTACATCATTCCGTTTTTTATTTTTTTTTTTACTTTTAGTGTGACCCACGTAGGTAAACATTATGTACAGACGCCAGCACATCAAGCTACTACAATCTGTCAAATTTCTTTAATAGATTTTCATTAGGTTCAAGGTTGATTGGAAAATGACAGTTTGGACACAAAATTGGAATTTGACAGTTTCTGGTGGCTTGACCTACTGGCTTCTGTACATACTGATAAATAAATCTACACACTCGTTTTCTTTCTCACATCCATGACATGGCATTTCCGTCACCCGAAACGGAGCTATTAAACACAAAAAATAAATTATAATAAATTCAAAAAAATCTCAAGTATCAAAACATTTAACTAGAGTTATAGCTAGTAATACCACATAAAGATTTTTTGAATTTTCCGCCTTTTCTCAGGTCGCGCTTTTGTTTGCCAGACTCTAGATGTGCAAGGTACGATTCTGAACTATAAATACAATTTTAGATAGATACAGTTTCTCAATAAATGAACTAAAGTAAAAAATTTCGTTCGGCTCATTTATTGAGAAACTGTTCCTTTATATTTAATATTTAATAAACGTACTTTTGTTTAAATAAGTAATGATTTGACTACCCTCTCGTAAATGTGTCCTTAATGGTGGCAATACACGCTAGGGCTTGCCTGACAGTTAAAATCTTACAGGCAGAACCGACAGACATAACCGAGTTTCATAATATCGAAAACTGTAGTTTTATAGCATACACGCTACCACGCTAGGGTTTGCCTGTTGGTTATGCCTGTAAGGTTATAACCGTCATGCATGCCCTAGCGTGTATGGCTACCATAAGTCGACCATCCACTGCTGCGTAGGATGTGCAGAGAGGTTTACCCAAGTAGCGTGGGCGTGGGTCGCAACGGACGATACCGCCTATATAAGGTGCTATAAAAATATCTGCCACGGCTGCAATGGGAGACAATATTGTCTATAAAGATTACAATAGTGAAGATAAATTATTGATCTTATGTCATAAATTTTTCATTCAAAAAAATGTGCGTATAATTTGAATTGATTTATTTGTATGAAACCGTCCCGTAGTAATTAGTATTCATTCTCAGAACAGTTAGAAAGAGGTAGCAATTTTTTTCATTAACAAAGCGACACATCGTGCGTAATTTGTGAACCACGTTATGCAGAATAAAGTAAATGTTTATTTAATTACTTTATTTTCTCAGATTCATTTAACTATTCCGGGGTACAAAATTTCTTCACTATTGTAATCTATATACACAATACTATCTCCTATTGAAACGGTGGCAGATATTTTTAGAGCACCTTATATTTTCATACAAAGCGAAGCTAAGTACAGCCGCGTATCTTAGCCGTACGCTGCTGTGGAGAGATGCGTTTAATTTTTGGTAAATTACCAAAAACTCAAAGCAATCCAAATCAATCTAAATAATAAAATAAATTCATGCATTATTTTACCCGGCTGTTTACCTGCATGCTGCCCAGTATAACAGACAGGTCCTCGGCATTAGGGCTGACTGTCTGTGACTGTACCACTTGCCCGTACTTCGCTTGAACGTTTACCGAGTTTCTCGGCGAATCGACGTCGTTGGGATCTACGGGACAAACAGATAATGTAATGTATTGTTACGATAAAGTAAGAAGACTACTTGCAATATACAAGATGTTTCTTTTAAGGTGTCAAGCCAGTGCGAGCTGATAGCAGAGCACCATACCTATCGATTTAACCCCCATGTATGTTCTACGATTTTTTGTAGTTTTCGAGTTATAATTTTTTTTTCGATATTTTCCCTGATTCAACGAGTTGATGGCTTTAAAAAATTGCATCTTTTTTTGTGGGTCAGCTTTGAACAAGAATGTACTAAATAATAACAATTTGCTGAAATCGGTCGTTGAAAGCGGTGTATCTGAAATCTTGTGATTTTCATATTTTATAATTTATTATTATCTTTGCATATTTTTGTCAATCCTGATATTTACTATTCCTCTACTTTTAAGCAGAGCTCAGTTGATAATAAAAACATAAATTTTATACCTACTACTATCCTTTAACCACTAACATTTGATCCCGTCCGTCGCATCGCATCGCCTACCCGCGCTATTACTTTGTTTTTGCTTAGCGTTCTTCCTGACTTTTTTTTTCTTTTTGCTCGGCTCCTAAGCGTCGTCTGTCCTAGCGTGATGTTAAATAACCTATAGCCTTCCTCAAGAATTGGGCTATCAAATGCAAAAAGAATTTTTCAAATCCGATTCCAGAGAGTAGCGCGTTCAAACATACTAACCAACTCTGTATTTTTATTATTAGTAGTACTTATAGATTGACACATCATTACAAAAAAAAATGGAGATTAAGGCTACGTACGCACTGTGGTGCGGTGGCTTGCTTAGCGTCTACAGCCTAGTGACTTAACATCGTGTTAAGACTAGCAAAGGCTCCAAGCGAACAGAGCGGCCGGTAGCGAAACTTCTAGAAAGTTCGTTTCACTTAAGCTACTCGCAAGGTGCCTCGCTAGGTAGAGCCTAAGCAAGCCACCTGTCAGTGCGTACGTACCTATCGTTTTATTTTAGTTTTCTCACCTATAGCTCTCAAGAATCTGACTAGATCCCTGGCGAGATCCCACCTCTCCTGCTGCAGCGCAGTGTCGAGCAGTTGTGTCGCCAGCTGTCTACTAACCGTCGAACTTTCCAAGTTCTAACAACAAACATTCATATTTAACATTGAACAATGTTCAGGCAAACGATATTTACATTTCAATGAATATTCACTTACGTCAAAGTTTTTTGAAAAAAAAAAAATGTTTAGTGGTTAGTCTACATACAGTGTGAGTCTTCATAATCTGCACAAACTTAAGGATGTGGTTAAGACCATCAAACTGAACAACTTTTTCCCGGGGACCAACATCGTAATCGTGGAAAAAAGAACAGTCGTCCCTTACAAAACAATGTCTACTTGACCAAATGTATGGGACGACTGTTCTTTTTTCCACGATTACGATGTTGGTCCCCGGGAAAAAGTTGTTCAGTTTGATGGTCTTAACCACATCCTTAAGTTTGTGCAGATTATGAAGACTCACACTGTATACATTAAGCTAGGTACTCACTTATGGCTGTAATGTAACAGAAAACGTTACTGTAGCTGGTACACTCACATCTCGATAGTGAGTACCCAGCGTTGAACAATGACATAATATTATATTCATTGAAGAAATAAAGAAGAGTTAAGGCACTATATCGTGTGCCCAGGTCGTACATAAAATATTTTTCACACCACCTGCTCGAAAATGTCAAATTATATGTCAAGCAACCTTAACCTAAAGTGAGTCATTAGTGGCCGGGGGCACAGCCGGTCAATAATGTTGTACTGGATTTCATTATGACCCGCTGGTCAATAATGTGATTTGAATTTGGAATCTCACATGCTCAGCTAAATTGGCAGTATAGTACTAACAAACACCTTTTGGTGCCAGAAAGAGGAAAGCTATTCTCGAAACCCTTACTACGTGTGGATGATATTCTCGATTTCCTACAAAATCATAACGACTGCTTCTTCATATCGTTGCCATGTTTTCGAAGACATAATATTGTATGAATAATTAGATAACTACGAACCATTTTTCATTTTTTTTTTATTTTTTTTTTTTTTTTTGGAACGAAGTTCTTTATCGCGCGTTGTGAAAGGGGGCTAGACGGAAAAAAGTCTCACGAAAAGTTGTCACGACACTTTTTGCTATAGGTAGCTATTGTAAGCCGTGCGGCGTGCGCATGTTTCTCTGTCTGTCTCTCTCTCTCTCTCTTATAGAAAGCAAGCCAGATATTTTCATTTCTATTTCTCATTGAACAGTGTGGTGTCGCGATGATGATGATGATGATGATGATGATGATGATGGTGATGATGATGATGGTGATGATGATGATGTGATGATAATGATGATGATGATGATGATGATGATGATGATGATGATGGTGATGATGATGGTGATGATGATGGTGATGATGATGATTATGATGATGATGATGATGATGATGATGATGATGATGATGATGATGATGATGATGATGATAAGTATAAAAATAAAATTTTGTTACAATTCCTTCACAATTCCTTCACTAATTAATCGAAAGGAACATGGTGATGATGATGGTGATGATGATGATGATGATGATGATGATGATGATGATGATGATGATGATGATGATGATGATGATGATGATGATGATGATGATGATAATGATGATAAGTATAAAAATAAAATTTTGTTACAATTCCTTCACTAATTAATCGAAAGGAACTTCGTTCCATCCGGGTGTCCCTTGACACCTCTCAAGTTTTTTTTTTTTTTTAATTACACATCAACATCTATAAACGTACCAAATAAAAACTTAACTTTATCTTTGCACAACTGGACTAATGTCTCAAATGTTACCATTAACTTCAATTAATATGTAAGTGCATATAACTAACTAGTTCTAAATATATTATTCTTACTGTTTGTTTATTTAATAAATACTTTGTTTTTCGTACTATGGCTATTATTTTCTCACAGTAGGTGTAAAAAGTAGAGTATCCTCCTCTGGGCTAAAGGTGTCTTTGCCTTGGGCTAGCTTGAATCCCTCGCTGCATTCAGGATTCTTGTATTAACTCCCTCGCTTCGCTCGTGAGTTAAACTCTTAACTACCTCGCTGCGCTCGGGAGTTAAATCCCGAATCCTTCATTGCGCTCGAGATTCAATATGACGCCCGTGACATAAGACACAACTTTAGCCCCTCGGTGCATAATCTACTATAAAGCTCTTGCCACATAGCGAAGGCATGACGAACCAAAAGCGAGGCGAAGATTTGTGATATTATAGTCTTGTATGCATCACGTCAAACAGAAAAGCGAATGCGGAGCGTAGCACATTCAAAATTCGCTTTTGCCACGCCACGCTTTCGACCCGCTGTTCCATGTGGCAAAAGCATAAAAGCTACTTGTAGGCTTAAAGAGGTTTTACACCTTTCTAAGTAAAGAAGAAGTATTGCTACTCTCAACTAAGTACATTTTGTCGAGTCTACGGTTAGTAGAAATTCGCGTAAAGAAGCGGACAGTATTGTTTTAATGTATACCTTAAACAGCTGCAAGAAGAAAACACAATGAATTCAGAATCATAACGTTTTATAAATAATCTAGTATTTATCTGAAAACTTTGCATATATACCTGTAGTATGATTAAGTATGAGGCTGCTGTGTCAAGCATCTTTCGTTGTAAACATTCTTGGAACAATTCCTTTGGTTTGCCTGCTGCTGAGAATAAATAGGCCCATAGCGCTATCTCTGTCTTTCTTGCGCACTGGACCACTGTCTGAAAGAGAAATTATATTTGTTTGATCGAGCGTCAGAGTTGTGAAGATAGATAATATAAAATAAATAAAAATAAAATAAATATCCTTGGACATTTCACACAACGCCATCTAGTCCCAAGCTAAGCAACCTAATGCTTGTTTTATGGTAACGAGATGGCTGATAAACTACTTATATACATTTTTTTTTTTTGTAAATACATACATATCATAGATAGAAAAACACCCAGACTCGGAACAAATACTTGTAGGTCGTACAAATATTTGTTCCGTGCGGGAATCGAACCCGCGACATGAGATAGACATCATTCATCATTCTCTTGTTCTTATCCCAATTTATTTGGGGTCGGCGCAACATATATCTTTATATTCCATACTTATTTACTACTAGCTTTTGCCCGCGGCTTCGCCCGCGTGGATGTCGGAAAACGGAACATAGTACCGGTAATTCCTTCCTTATTCCTTGTCTACATTATAAAGGGATCCTCTGTGCAAAATTTCAGCTTTGTAGGTCCAAGGGTTTGGGCTGGACGTTGATGAGTCAGTCAATCATTCAGTCAGTCAGTCAGTCAGTCAGGACTTATGTTTTTATTTATATAGATAGATTAGTAGTCATCTCGGTAGTCACCCCCTTTCTAGCCATATCATAGATATGCATTTGTATTTTATAGTTTAATAGATTCAATAGCGATCTTTTTAAGCACGTTATTTTATTACACGTCATGGTCCTTTTATTTTCATTAAATATTAACTTAAATTATGAAGAAAATGCGCACGCAAAACGCTCGTCTTATATATTTATTTATTTTACTTTATCATACCACGGCCAAAGGCCAATTACACTACGGCCGAAATATCTTGGCGAGTCTGAACATAGGCACTACGGACTTTCGCGCATGTTCTCTCACGCACACTTGCCTCATGTGTCCATTTGGTCCAGCAGGTCAAGCCACCGGAAACTGTAAAATTTTCCCAATCAACCTTGAACCTAATGCTTTAGCGATAAAGATGAAAATCTATTAAAGAAATGTGACAGATTGTAGTACCTTGATGTGCTGGCGTCTGTACATTAGTTACAGAGTTGATCCATTGTAGTTCTAGTAATAGATGTTAACGTTACAAGTCTAATGACTTTTTTTGCATGGCAGCGCCTGTCAATTTATATGCCATCCGTCCTAATTGACTAGTAGCATGTATAATGGGCTATTTGTTCATTTGTCTGTTTAATGCGCAACGTTTTATAAATCCATTTGCATACGTTTAGTAGATGTGAATGTGTGAAGTATGTTTAACATTTGTTTTACATACTAGGAAAGAGTTACTAGAAAAGATTGCAAGCGAACACACACGAAATACGAAGCTGGGTACAAAGCCTTATGGGGGTGATAGTTGACACCATTTAGAGCATTTTGATCCATACATGTCTTAGACGAAGTATGCTTTTTTTATCTTTGCCCAGTTACAGTTGGTATTATTTTTAACCGACTTCTGAAAAAGGAGGAGGTTATCAATTCGGATGTTTCTATTTTTTTTTTTTACATAACTAAAAGTTTGCAGTTAAAAATTAAAAAAAAACATACTTCGTCTAAAACATGTACGGCTCAAAATGCTCGAAAATATACTATCACCCCCTTAAGGCTTCGCAGCTAGTCCAAACACACTGTATATCAAAAGTCACTCACCTGCAAATACACAGGAAATTCATGCACGAACTCAATAATAGACGGCAGCTGTGCATCAGGTATGGGCTCTTTACTGGTAGCCTCTTCTTCCAACACCTCATGTAGAAGCAGTTCTAAGGAGTGCGGGAAGTAAGCCAGTTGTGAGCAAGACCGCGCTATCTCCCACGCGTGGTAGCCCAGGTTACGACGGAGCAGCTGACGGAGGATTTGGTGCAGGTAGACTTGGCTCTGAAGGGAATGAACAAATCAAGATATGAGAAAACTGTAATCGTAGTTCCTACTGTTTCATATCAAGGCGCGGTGTTAGCTCAACATTCACAAAAATTGGTTTCTTAGATTGTCGAGTATGACGTAACACAATGAAACTATCCGACGCAAAAAATACAGTGGACAGAGAAGGGTTTAAAGTAAAACTTTAACCGAATAGAATAATAAAAAATAGTTTGATATTCCCAATAAAAAATTAGGAAGTTGCTCCATATAAATAAACTTTGGCGTCGAACATCTCTGTATTTTCAGCGTTAACGACATTCTTTTTTTTAAGAATTTAATAGAATTAGCGTTTTATAAAACTTTAACCGGACAATTATTTAATTTATTGTGTATATTCTGAATAATCTAGAGAAAACCTGGAAAATAAATACACATTCGCAGCTTAGTCACATCTCGGCAACACAAATATTATTTTCAATTTTCAACCTTATTTCAAGCCAACTAATGGTAACAATTGATTGCGTGGTTGTGTGCCGTTTAAAATCGTAGTCAGTCCGCGCCTTAAGAGGCTTATTACATTTCGACCGTGATTTTTGCGTTAAATGGCCAACTTTGGCGTTCTTATTCTGAGAAACTGAAGACTTCGTCAACTTTGACTTATTGAGTGGTGGAGAATAGTTATTAGTATAGTTTGTAGCGGTCTCGCTTTCCGCAATTTTTTCTTATCTATTTGTATAAAGCCAAAATTCCGAAGCAAGTTTTTCATATAAACGACTGCATTTTTTCGAGCTCGTGGATTGAACTACTGTACATCAGCAAATGAAATGAAAAATATATCCTTAATAATATCTCTTAAGTTCAGTTCATAGCGGCCTCAGAATTTTGAAATATGTATGGATTATCTATAACAAAAATCCCATTCAAAACCCTAAAAGTCATAAAACTAACGCAAACTAACGCAAAACGCAAATAACAACAACAACGCAACGTAAATTGACTGTAAAGTTCTCCATATTATATTATTATTATTACGTAAAATTTATACCAGATTAAACGTCAGTTCATAAAAAAAATAAAATTTCATACTTAAAAAATATATATACATATAAGACTCAAAATAAACGTAATTACAACTGCCAAATTGCTATATAATGTATGTTACACCTGTCACCTGAATCCTGCAATATCTTATAGACTGGCTGTTGGCTTGCGCTGTTGCGCATATGCACGTTTCAGGAGTAACTCTAGTGATGGTCAATACAGGTCATGGCAGAAGCAGCTAAGAAACTAACTCAACAACAATTAAAACCCAACTTTGATTACTATTACATAAGGCTGAAATTGATATAACATAACAAATTACACAGGGAGACTTGTGGTATTATCGTAAGCTCCAATTGTCTGCGCTGGCTCAACAGTTGCACCATATTTCATCAGTTTCAACACATGGTCCAATCGAATTTCAGTTAGTGCCCTGACCAATAAGGATATCTGTTGGATGCATCAATTTCATTACTTTGCCAGGTTAATAACTAGGATATCATTCATTATTATTAAGGCGTAAAATTGCCAGTTACTTAGAAACGTTTTTGCTATTAATTTTTATTGGTTTAAGTGCTTCAATTGAATTTGTAATGGCGGAAGCAGAATGCTATTGAAATATATAGGTTTTTAATAGGTTCCTTCAGATACATAATGGTAATAGGGATGTACGCGCAAAATTTGTAACCTGCGAAATTTTGATTGTTAGACACAAAATTGGTTTCTAAATGCTTTTGCTTTTTAAATATCGATTATTTAAAAATAGTTATTTATTTGAATAAAAATAAAAATATACTTACTGTCCTGTTGACAACACAAAATGGCAGCGAGAAGACAGAGTTAGAATCTGAAGCGTATAAAGTAGTGTCGTTCTCAGCACCCAGTAGGATAGCGTCGTCGAATAAAATAGCTGCAGACAAAAATTAAATTATTTACTCTTATGGACTTCAAATTGTAGTTAAGGATGATGCGCAGTGGTAGCCCACGAAATTGATTTTTTTTTGGGTTTTTTGCAATTTGCAGGTCCGTGTCAGGTTGTATCTTGATCAAAGATCAATACGTCTCTCTAAGTTAGATTTCGTGCAGATTCGTTAGATTTCGTTCGTTTGACGACTCTGCACGAAATCTAACTTAGAGAGATGTATTGATGATTTTTAGGGTTAAAATTATATAAATATGTGGCGGCATCTACATCGCCACATATGAACTACGCATCAATGACATGACGTCACGCAAACCTACATCGCGCAATTAGAGTTTACCACGCGATTAGCATATATACAACGTCCCGACATCAACCGTCGGGCAGTAGCCCACCAGACACAACACCCGTCTGGTCGGAGGATCCTCCCTTTTCAATAGAGGATGAGTGAACTTTACACCCTGTTCCTCATGCCTCTAAACTGGTGACCCCGAGCATGAACGTCAGCGCAGCCTTCGTGCAACTACATCAGCGTGACGTCATCAGCATCACTTCCTCAAGCTTTCGAGCGGCGAGTCACACAGCCAGCCAGCATCCACGGCTTCAACGGGTATCCTGACCACAGCATGCAGCGGACGCGCATTCCTGGTCATCACCTTCAGCCTCAACCTCAACCCAGCGCTGTACACTCCGACTCACTGGAGCATAACGCAGCGCCACCCCGACTCACTGGGGTATCACCGCAGACAGTTCCGACTCACCGTGAACTATGCGGCACCCGGTTCCGACTCACTGGAACCACAACTGGCACTGGCAAGCATCGCAAGATACACGACTCAGCCCACTATCGACCTCCGGTCTCCGGAGGGGAGTGATGTGGCGGCATCTACATCGCCACATATGAACTACGCATCAATGACATGACGTCACGCAAACCTACATCGCGCAATTAGAGTTTACCACGCGATTAGCATATATACAACGTCCCGACATCAACCGTCGGGCAGTGGCCCACCAGACACAATACCCGTCTGGTCGGAGGATCCTCCCTTTTCAGTAGAGGATGAGTGAACTTTACACCCTGTTCCTCATGCCTCTAAAAATACATATGTTTTATTTCCGCGTATCATACTTTGATCAAGATACAACCTGACACGGACCTGCAAATTCCAAAAAAAAATTGAATTTCGCGGGCTACACAGCACAATCACCTTAATGAAGTATTGAAAAGAAAAAAATTTGTAAAACAAGTTTGGGGAAAATATGCGTCACATCTACGCAAAACGGCTACCGCTCAGCATAATGCCGCGACCCCATGCGAAACGGAGCCCCAGCGCTGGTTGCTGGTTGGTTGGCTGGTATTGGAGAGAAGTTATTTCTTTATTTTATAATCGTATCTTAAAACGTATGTGAAAAAAAAGTCTGAATTATCTGAGAAGTTTTTAAGTTTACAGAAAATAGTTTTTTTTTTAAAGGGCTTTCACGAGAAATCCCCCCCCCCCCCACGAGAGCAACATTTGCCCCCCGAGAGCGAAAAACTAGATCCGCACCTAGTGATTGCAAGTCTTGCCTCCTGCCTTGATCCTAATTTATTTGCTGTCAGCGGAGCGTGTCTTTTTCCCCCATACATACGTCTTTATCAGCTGACGTCCCAGTTGTCACTCCCTTTCTTTTTCCCCCATACATACGTCTTTATCAGCTGACGTCCCAGTTGTCACTCCCTTTCTTTTTCCCCCATACATACGTCTTTATCAGCTGACGTCCCAGTTGTCACTCCCTTTCTTTTTCCCCCATACATACGTCTTTATCAGCTGACGTCCCAGTTGTCACTCCCTTTCTTTTTCCCCCATACATACGTCTTTATCAGCTGACGTCCCAGTTGTCACTCCCTTTCTTTTTCCCCCATACATACGTCTTTATCAGCTGACGTCCCAGTTGTCACTCCCTTTCTTTTTCCCCCATACATACGTCTTTATCAGCTGACGTCCCAGTTGTCACTCCCTTTCTTTTTCCCCCATACATACGTCTTTATCAGCTGACGTCCCAGTTGTCACTCCCTTTCTTTTTCCCCCATACATACGTCTTTATCAGCTGACGTCCCAGTTGTCACTCCCTTTCTTTTTCCCCCATACATACGTCTTTATCAGCTGACGTCCCAGTTGTCACTCCCTTTCTTTTTCCCCCATACATACGTCTTTATCAGCTGACGTCCCAGTTGTCACTCCCTTTCTTTTTCCCCCATACATACGTCTTTATCAGCTGACGTCCCAGTTGTCACTCCCTTTCTTTTTCCCCCATACATACGTCTTTATCAGCTGACGTCCCAGTTGTCACTCCCTTTCTTTTTCCCCCATACATACGTCTTTATCAGCTGACGTCCCAGTTGTCACTCCCTTTCTTTTTCCCCCATACATACGTCTTTATCAGCTGACGTCCCAGTTGTCACTCCCTTTCTTTTTCCCCCATACATACGTCTTTATCAGCTGACGTCCCAGTTGTCACTCCCTTTCTTTTTCCCCCATACATACGTCTTTATCAGCTGACGTCCCAGTTGTCACTCCCTTTCTTTTTCCCCCATACATACGTCTTTATCAGCTGACGTCCCAGTTGTCACTCCCTTTCTTTTTCCCCCATACATACGTCTTTATCAGCTGACGTCCCAGTTGTCACTCCCTTTCTTTTTCCCCCATACATACGTCTTTATCAGCTGACGTCCCAGTTGTCACTCCCTTTCTTTTTCCCCCATACATACGTCTTTATCAGCTGACGTCCCAGTTGTCACTCCCTTTCTTTTTCCCCCATACATACGTCTTTATCAGCTGACGTCCCAGTTGTCACTCCCTTTCTTTTTCCCCCATACATACGTCTTTATCAGCTGACGTCCCAGTTGTCACTCCCTTTCTTTTTCCCCCATACATACGTCTTTATCAGCTGACGTCCCAGTTGTCACTCCCTTTCTTTTTCCCCCATACATACGTCTTTATCAGCTGACGTCCCAGTTGTCACTCCCTTTCTTTTTCCCCCATACATACGTCTTTATCAGCTGACGTCCCAGTTGTCACTCCCTTTCTTTTTCCCCCATACATACGTCTTTATCAGCTGACGTCCCAGTTGTCACTCTCTTTCTTTTATGTCGTATAAGTACTTTTACCATTTCCAACATAGCATCAACTTACTCAGTGGATAAATATTAAGATGAAACGGCAGCATAATCCTTTTCGCCATAAACGTATGTCTTCCAGAATCAGGATGTCTAGTTGCATCTCTTGGTAGCAGAGGGAGCCACACCCTTGCACCTAGGGCTCCACACCATAGCCATAGGGCTCGAGAGAGTTGGGTTTGTGAGCCGGTAACACTGCCACAGGACCAGACGCTTTCGACGCAGGATGCAAGGACCGTGGCTGGGAGACAGCTGTATGCCTGAGGACAATGATGAAAATATGTTAGTTTATTTCTTACCGGGTGTAAAAAGACATTTGCTTAAGCCGAAAGCTACATATTCTACACAATATTTGGATCGTTTTTCTCCACTAGACCATATCGGGGAATACACTAGTTCTGGATGGAGATATTGAAGGTCAAAGTAGCATTTTTTTTATACTAAAACGTATTCTATTGATAGTACTAAACTTTTTCTGACAAGTACCTACGCGTACCGTAGAGCGAAGGGTTCGCGTTACATTGCGCGTAGTAAAAAAATGCTTTTTTTTTATACCTAAAAAAAAAAGTTGTTTCCCTTCCCAGCAATAATTTTTGCGCAAAGCAGTTAGATGTACAGTATGCATAGTTGACGGCTTTGTGATGTGTCTTTTTACACCCTGTATGGTGACTGGTAATAATTATTAGTTACCGATACTTAAACACATGATTGAACTCATGATAACAGATAACTTTTACTAAGGGACTAAACCCGAAATCGCGAAAAAAAATCAGCCGTTCCATCGGTTCCATACATGTGACGAGTTATGCGAACATAAATGTAGGGAACAGCTGATTTTTTATTCGCGATTTCTGGTAAAAGTTGTTCATAAATGAGTGCAATGACCGCTTAAGAGGTTCTGCGTTATTTAAGTTATAACTTGTATATCGTCGACGTGCAGTAAAACCACGTGATTGCAATAAACGTTATTTTATAACACATTTGCTCGTAAAGGGCCTCTTATTTCACCAATTTCAATATCGTAATGTATGTCATTACGTACTTGTGCGTAATCGTAAAGTAAAACGCACGAGTTTCTTTCTAATAAGGTAACACGTACGGTTTATCATGATGCTCCGTCTAAAACCAACGGTACTTTTTTAAATCTTAAGAAAAGAAAAAGCAAAGCAAAAAGTTTTTATGTCAGAAAAGTGGTCAACATTTTATGAATAAAATTAACTTTGGGATAAAATAAAATTACTTAAAGAATTAAATGTTAAACATTTAATTCTTTGATTTAATTAATTTTTGGCAATAAATTACAACCCGATTTATCTGTAACAAAAACAAAAAAATATTAATTTACTTTAATAATACTGGCTGTTTTTGTGCCTTTGCCTTTAAAAAAAAGCGCCGATGCGTGCGCATCGCTAATTTGTGAACAAGTAAAAATTATTCCGCGCGCTTTTCCTTTTCGCTGTATTGGTTTTATTTGAAAATGTCGTCAAGTAATGATGAATTTATTCATTCGACACCGCCCGAAGTCTCAGAGGCAGCGAAAAAGGCTACTCTAAGCCTCTTGCCCGAAAAATCGACCGATAGATACTTACAAGCGGATCAAAATTTCATCGTATGGAAAACAAGCAAAGATGCAAATTCATTTTCAGAAAGTGTGTTTTTAAAGATTTATTCGTTTAAGAAAGTCCGAGTTTTATTTATTTCCTCGCAAATATGTTATAAAAAGTCGAATGCCATACGTGCGCTTTGATAATTACAGCCTCTGCTTCCTAGTAGCCCTCGCCTACGGCTCGGGCTAGCAATATCGCCTCGGCTGTAATTTTCAACTTACCGCACTTATATCATAATGTACTATTACAGGGGACTATAAAAACGGTCGCTGTAAAAATAGCCGTCTTTCATGACGTTCTTCGAGGTTCGTTATCATCAATAGAAGGCATTAGAAGCATATATGAGCTGTACACGTATTTTCAAAATATGCATTAACAAGATTTTCTACACAATAAATAACAAAAACAACACATTATTCTTTACCGGGTTTTCACAGCACGGCCAAGATATGCAGGACCGATATTTGGAGTGATGCTTAGGTGAGCCCTATGCATAGCAGAGATCGTCTTTTCGGGTGATTTGATAAATATAATGATTTAATTAAAGTGTCAATGTATTACCGCTATTTAAGAGCCAAACAAATTATGAATGAAGGCAATTTTTTTATCAGAGAACTTCTACGTATTCACACGAAATTGATTCGCAATGATATGAATAATATTAGTAATTAATATACAAATGTAGGGCAAACAAGCGGATCTGATCTAGATTATTACGAGCCAAATAAAACACATGAATTGACTAGTAATAACTGACTTATTATATTACGGGCCGATAGTAAATAGATTGATTTTATGCCTTTTAATTGCATGTTTCGGTCAAGCAATTTACACTTTAAGCATAAAACCAGTTATGTAATACTCCATATTATTTTAGTAATAGCCAAAATATAGAAGTTGTAACAGAATGTTTTGTTCGTGTCTGTTCCTGTCAGTGGATTTACTGAACGATTTCAGACTCCATATATTATGCAAGCCAAGCACCTGCCTGCCAGTGTTCTTACCTTGAAATCAATCGTTACTTCTTATCAAGTTCATGAGCATATAAAACAGGTGTAAAAAGATTGATGCGTAATGTTATAGAAATAATATCTTATAATGATCACACTGACCGACATCCGTCAGTGAAGCGTGCAATCAACCGGCCGTGTACAGAGCTGCACGCACAGACGCAACTGGAGCAAAACGTCGTATCATTAACGCGTTTAAATGTATTGCAGCAATACAACACGATGCGTAGAAACCTCAGATGTACAAATATTAAGTTATCACGGATGGCAATCATAAATCATCCGCGCAATTGATCAGTTTCCGATCTGAAGTTAACTGAAAATTTTCGCGCGCTGACCACCTCGTCCTGCATACCGAGGCATCGAGCCCTCTTTACATATTAACTCGCATTTTCACTGCCCGAAGGCTGTTCTATGAAAATGAGGAAGCCTGATGCAACTCTGGGTGATTGTTGTTACAGCTAGAGCGAGTGCGCGCCAAACATTCCACATCCGCAACATAGGACTTGAAGGTCTAAACCAATCGCCTATAAATGCCTTCAAAGTGCTGATTGTTAAGCAGTGCGTTTTTGACATCACGTCAGTGCGTCTCCGGCATAATGAATATTTACGTAGCGGTTCGTGCGATCAGTTTTTGCTTTGAATTATCATGTTTTAAGAATGTTTGTGAAGTGGAGTTTGAATTTTGCAGATATCGTGCCTCCTCGCCTTGACGGCGTCCGTAGCGGCTGGCGGACTGGGAGGAGGACTTGTATATGCGCCAGGCCATGCTTCAGTAGATTATTATGTGAGTTTTAACGACATCTTATGCGTTATTAAACTTCTTTTATTAATCGGGTATTTATTTCTTGTAGGCATATCCCAGATACGCCTTCGAGTACGCAGTGAAAGACCCACACACAGGAGACAACAAGGCGCAATGGGAAAAGCGAGACGGAGACGTAGTAAAAGGCAATATAATATTTTAACTAAAACTGCTTTTGATATAAACTTTTTGACAATACAACTATTTAATTTGTCTTTTGTTTACAGGGGCTTACTCACTAGTAGAACCAGACGGCAGTTTACGTATAGTAGAATATTGGGCAGATGACAAATCAGGGTTCAACGCTGTAGTGAAGCGCTTAGGACCTAACCTGCACCCTGTGGCGATTCCAACATCCATCTACAAGGCACCTATTCCGGTGTTGGGCCATGCATCGGCCATTGCCCCGATTTCTGTGGGACCAATTGCTAAATTAGGAGGATTAGCAGGCGCTCCCCTAATATCCGGACCAATCGTCGGTGGAGCTATATCTACCGCCAATCTTGTGAAGCCAATATCGATAGCACCAATCGCGCCAATCATCAAGACTCCAATTGTACCAATCGCACCGCTTGCATCATACGGGCCAATAGGACCAATTGGACCGATTTCTAAACCTTATGCACCTATAACGCCGTTATTACCATCATACTCGGGACTCCCAGGTCCTATTTACAAGGCTGGACCAGTATATTCAGCACCTCTGCCTGTGTATAAATCTGTACCAATATACCCTGCTCCTCTGCCAGGTCCAATAATCAAAGCTGGACCAATATTGACCGAAGGGTATGGAGGTTACGGGGATGGACTTGCAGGAATCGGAGGATTAAAAGGCATTGGTCTGGCAGGACTTGCCGGATACGGTGGACTAAAGGGCGACGGTTTGATCGGTATTGGCGGTTACGGAGGAATCAAAGGCGATGGTCTGGTAGGAATTGGTGGCTATGGAGGAATTAAAGGCGACGGTTTGTTAGGAATTGGTGGATACGGAGGCATCAAAGGAGATGGTCTGGTCGGAATCGGATACGGAGGAATAAAGGGCGACGGTCTGGCCGGATACGGTGGATACGCAGGGTTAAAGGGTGATGGTCTTCTCGCAGGTTACGGAGGTTTGAAGGGTGATGGTCTTGGATACGGCGGACCTGGTTTGGGTACCGGTTACATCAAAGCCCCTATTGGTGGCCACGGAGCATTAGTTGACCTTGGGCACGGCTTACTCAACCCGTGGGGTGCGGGTGGATCTTACGGAAAACACTGACTTAATACAAATCTGCTATCTTAGGAAAAAAAACGTCTTAATGCCGCTGTCCATCACTTCGTCTATACTTTGCTTCAAATGTGAGTCCCCTTCAAGAGAGTTTGGTTGGTTAAGTCAAGAAACTGTTGTACATAAGATATTTCATATTTATGTTGCTAATTTATAAGTCAGACTAGCACTAATAAAGCATATACCACCATGTGGTAGTATCGAGTTGTTTTATTGCCCTGAGATTAAGTAATAGAGTTACAATCATTAATCAACAAGAACCCAGTTTACAACAAAACAAAAGCACTTAAATACATACATAAACTCACGCCTTTTCCCCATGGGGGTAGGCAGAAACTACAGAACGCCACCGTTCTTAAATATGTCATGAACGCACGTTGCACAATAAGCACACTCCAGAAATACTTATCTAAGGAGTGCCCTACCTCAAAGTTAAGCTGAAATCACCTGCAATTATTAATCTATCTATATTCCGGTCAATTAGTATCTACTTTGCCCACAATAATTGTGGGCAAAGTAGATACTTGAACAAGAATTTAAATTTTCTTGAACAAGAAGTAGATAATTGAAAGTTCCTCCAGATCTTTCACAAATAAATAAATAATTTAATTTTAAAAACAAAATATATTAATGTAAACAAGCGAGACGCCTCACTCGCACATAATCTTTCATTATTAAGATTAAGCGATGTGTGATCAAAACTAAATTAAGTATGTTTCTGTGAAATAAAAAGTTTTAAATTTAATTTTTTTTTTTTTAAATAGAATGCTTGAACGCACATCTGATCTTTATTTCCCTTTGAATACTTAATTAAAGAAAAAACCAATTTCGATTTGTAGGTACTTCATATTGAGATTTGAGACAAACGCTCGTTATATTTCTTGAATAAAAACAAGTAATCGATGATATATTGTAACTGTCTCTATGTTGACTTGTGGTAAGTTTTATAAAATACTACCCTTTGGTCCCACGGGAACGTACTCGTACTACCGAGATTAAAAGTACCATTTCTTTTTATCCAAGTAAACAATGTATTAATTCCGTTATACATTGTTTTCATATAACTGTATTGGTTTACGCGGCGCACGGCAGTAAAGCTCCTAGTCGGCATGATTTTTAGGGTTCCGTACCTCAAAAGGAAAACACGGAACCCTTATAGGATCACTTCGTTGTCCATCTGTCTGTTTGTCTGTCAGTCTGTCAAGACCCTTTTTCTCAGGAACGTGTGGAGGTATCAAGTTGAAATTAATATCAAATACATAAATCTATGGTCTCTTGGAGCTCTAAAAAAATCAAGTGTCTAAGTCAACGCAATAAAAAAATACGGCGATTTATGCACCATATTTTGATACTCGCAAGTAAATCAAAACCTATAGGGTACTTCCTGTTCTCCTAGAATCATGAAATTTGGCAAGAAGCAAGGTCTTAGAGCACAAGTAAAGGAAAAAGTCCGAAAATTATTAATTAGTAGTTTTATCACTTAAAAAAATTTTTTTTTCGGTAACAATGTTGAATTTGTTTTTGGGATAAATTCTTTTCAACTACGGAACCCTTCATTGTGCGTGGTCCGACACGCACTTGGCCGGTTTTTTTCCGACATCTTCAATAAACATCGTCATATTTCAGCCAATCTACACAAAACTTTATTATGCACCTCAATTTTCCTCGTGAATCACTCCGTCCATTGGTGAGAACCGTATGAAAATCACTTTGGTAGTTTTTGAGTATAACACGTTCAGACTGATTGTGTTATGACAGATTGGAGACATGCAAGACTGACAATGATGTCGTAAATCACATGAATGTCTGTTTAATTTATGTATATCAATGTACAATTAATTATTGTAAACACGATTGTTTTTTGCTGGTCAAGTTTATACAGGAAATTCAGTAAGGGTTCCGTCTTGTTCTAAATTGGTTAAAACTGAGTTAGCTAAGCTGAAAGGGTTGGGTTTTTCTTGCTGCAACATTTTTTAAATTATTTTTTTGTTATAAACAGGAACAATAATATTATAGTACTATGTTTTCGCTGAAGAAAAAAATCTCATCTTTCACCCCAATTTTTTTCCGATCCAGCCAAAGACCTAAATAATTTAATGTCTTTGGATCCAGTCAGTAGCTTATGTATTACCCCTTTATTTGGGTCATCATCATCTGCCTAACCTTTTCGTAGGGGTCGGCTTCCAGTCTAACCGGAATACCAGTATTTTACATGGAGCTACTAAGCGTAGCCTAACCTGATCGATCGACTCGTGCGGCTGTTACTCCTTTATATGGGTACCTATAGAAGAATTTGTTTGTACTTTTGAGCCTAAAGGATACCTACTTTCAAAGATAACCCTAAATACTATGCAAAATAAAAAAAAAAATAAAAATAAATAGGTAAATCATTTATTTTGACCAAACACAAATACAAGTTTATAAAACCTGCCAAACTGCAAGACAGTTTGTCGGCAGGATTAAAGCTCCTTTTACAAATAATTTCGGTCATTACAAAGAAGCCGTGAAGTATGCAACAACAAAATATTTGCGCAGTAACTACATTTTTTACATAATATTGGGTTATGTTTCATGTGAATAACGAACCAGTATGTTGAAACGGGTCACACGAGTTCGACCATCGTTACACTTATAAAAGGACTGAGTTTATACTCACGACTGAACATTCTACATATCACTCGCTGACAACATGAATCGATTTTTAATGGTTGGTAATTTGGTAATTATATAAAAATGAATTGCTGTCCGTTAGTCTCGCTAAAACTTAAAAACGGCTTGACCAATTATTTTTTTTTTTGTTTTATTCTCCTCTTTACTGGGGTGGTATAAAAGAAAAAAAAAAAAGAAATTGAAATTTTGAAAGGACAAAGTCTGGGTCAGACTTTGTCCTTTCAAAATTTCAATTTTTTTTTTTCTTATCAGAAGGGGTCAGCTAGTCTTCTACATAAAAATCAATTGCTGTGCGTTAGTTTCGCAAAAACTCGAAAATGTCTCGACCGATTAGAATTTTTTTTTTGTTCGCCTAGAAACTAGGTTTAGAAAAAAAGAAAATTAGGAAAAACCCAAAGGAACCGCCAAAAAACCTAAATTTTGATCTCAACTTCGTACAAGTTCACCGGGTCATCTAGTCATATATAAAAGTTGATGAACCGGTTAAACAAGGCTTCGAGTTTAGGCAGAAACTATTTCTGACAGATGAACTGTAAAAGACATAGTTAATGAATAAATTAAATCAAGAATTGCAGTCCACGTCTCTGGATTCATTTCTGCTGCTTACGAAGTAAAAACAATTTAAATAACTATGATTATACTTGTGATGTATATGATTTCAGATTGCGTGCACACTTGCCGTAGCGATTGCTACTGCTTCCGCTGGTGCCATTAACGTAGTTCCAGTGGTTGAGAAAATCGTAAGTATCCAAGATACTAAAAGACTAATTTGATGTAATTTTTGGTAAAATAGGTTATGAAAAGCTTTGAACAACATGTGGTTTATGCTCCAAGTTTCAGCACCGGGAAGGCAAAAAAACTAAATATTTACGAGATATCAATGATTTCGGATTAATAAAGTTAACTTTAATATTCCAGGATCATCCCCGTTACGCGTATAACTACGCTGTCGACGATCCGATAACAAAAGACAACAAAGCGCAATGGGAAACAAGAGACGGCGACGTCGTCAAGGGCTCCTACTCATTGGTCGAGCCTGACGGCACACTCCGCGTCGTTGACTACTCAGCCAATGACGTCACCGGGTTTAACGCAGTCGTCAAGAACTTCGGCCCGGCCGTACACCCTCCAGTGTTGCCAATAGCGAAAACTGTTGCTCCTCTGAAGTCAATAGTTGGTCCAGTGAGCTATGGTTTCGGAGCAGCACCTATTGTTGCACATCCGAAGCTAACGAACTTCGGACAGGGGAGTCTACCATGGGATTCCTTCACGCACTCTTACGGAGGATGGGTCCCATTAGCAGGTCCCTTAATAGACAAACCGTACGTCACAATATTCACTAAGAAATATATTGACGGTAAAGTGCACAAATGGTCAATAGGACCAATACCGCTGTATGGTAGAAAGTTAGTTTTGAAGACAAAACATTGACGTTTTTATGAAAAATGTTAGTTTTGTATATTTTATAGTCTTGGTATATTTATTATTCTACCATACTGGTCAAGGAATGGTCTTGTCTGAGGTGTAATTCATGAAATTGAAGCAGCCATATTACTTGTATTACGATGTCCTTTGAGTATATTGGTTATTGATTCTATTTTAGTTAGAATTGGAGCTATAATAACTAGTTTAAACATGCTTTGTAAATACAATTGTACAGCAACGAATTTGCTGTAAATAAAGGCATTTAAACCTTATTCTGGAGTTATTCTTCCGTAGACCTAAAAATAAAACTCAGTGGATATCTTTTTTTGAGTTTATTGGTTATTGATTCTATTTTAGTTAGAATGGGAGCTAAAATAACTAGTCTATAAATGCTTTGTAAATACAATTGTACAGCAACGAATTTACTGTAAATAGAGGCATTTAAACGGTATTCTGGAGTTATTCTTTCGTAGACCTAAAAATTAAACATATTGAATATCTTTTAATTATCAACTACACAAGCCTACACAACCCGACTGCAGCGCCACCTACCGAGTCCAATTTTGATCCAGGAACCCATTGAAATATGTGTGTATATTTCAATGGGTTCCTGGATGGAATCGCGAAAAAAAAATCAGCTGTTCAGAACATTTATCTACATCAAACTCGTCAAAATGTACTGAACAGCTGTTTTTTTTTCGCGATTTCAGGTTTGGTCCCATAGTAAAAGTTGTTCAAAATGATGAGTAAAATGACCCCTTTTCGGTACTATAAACAAAAACTAATGTTGTATATTAAGATTACACTACAGTATAGGCAATACCATCACTACATTTTTCTTTAAACTGCCACTTAGGTATCGATACTTAAATGGATAAGAAACAAGAAACAGTTTGCTTTACTTCCGATTCGAATCCGATCCAAATTGAGATAAACTAGAGCAATCAGTATTACATAGCCGGTATTTAATTTTTTCTTGACACAGATCCATGCCACAACACTACAAAATGGTTGATTTTTCATTATTTAGATAACTTTTATCTGAAGAATAAATGTAATGTGTAGTTTGACATATTTTCTATAAAAAAGCTGTCAAACCGCCATATTTATTCCTCAGATAAAAATTATCTGACTATTGAACAATCAGCCCTAATTAGATTAAAGTTGTAAGTTTTGACTTGGATAGTTTTTTGTGAAGTTTAATAGACAGAAAGATTTTTTTAGTCTTCTAAATCAAATCCACGCACACGCTAGTCCATTTAAATCTTATTTCCTCGTGTTGACACAAAATATTATGAGAGCAGCACATGTCGGTGGCAAGAATATAAGTCAGTCAACAAGTTAGTAGCCGGGCTGACTGTCCAGGGTACACTCGACTACATTAATTACAGTCCAGCCGTCGAGAGAATGCGTTCGTGACACCTATCAGTTGGACAATTTCTAGTAGTAATAAGGATCAAATTCGACATATTCGTTAGTTTTCATACTAACACACACAGGTGTCAAGAACGCATTCTATCTACGGCCGGCAAATTGACTGCTGGAACTCATGTTAGCTGCTGTACATATAAGTGTTCATCAGACGTAGTAGAATGATGCTTTTAGAAATCAGGGTTACAGTCAAAGAATGTAATTTTTACTAGCACCATACCAGTTTTCCGACTATGTACTTGTTGGAAACATTTTGAATGAAAATTACAGCTCGACAGGATAACATGCGCCCGCGGTGTGAGAGAGAAATGTGCTTACAATACATCTTAGATAGATTTACCGTGGCTTGATCTGATTTCGGAAATCAGACCAAACCACGGCAAATCTAACTTAGAGCGACGTATTGAGGATTTTTATGATTAAAATTATGTAAATACATGTTTTTATTGTCGCGTCGATCAAGATACAACCTGACACGGACCTGCAAATTGCAAAAATCCAAAAAAAAAAAAATTCCGCGGGCTACCACTGCGCATCCTCCTTAACTTTTTCACTCTTGATCGTATAAGATCGTCGCGACGATCGGCCGTCGTCGATCGTCTATACAGAGGATGAAATTTAAAACACATACCAAATCAAAATGGGAAATTGTACTCATCATTATAAACAACTTTTACTATGGGGCCAAACCATGCGGTTCTATTGTTCTCGAGGCAGCGCTCCGTCAATGCTTGATGCGGTTGTATCCGGCTCGTTTTCGACCAAATGTACTGGGCGATAAGGATGATTTTTGTTTGCACTGTGTCATTGGATTTTAAAATGATATTTACGAGGTTTATTGGCAACTAGTTCAATGTAGGTTCATGCGTCTCTTTACATATTAAATTGGCGTTAACAGGATCATACCTAAAATCGCAAAAAAAAATCAGCTGTTCAGTACATTTATCAACATCAAACTCGTGTAAATGTAGGGAGCAGCTGAGATTTTTTTTTCACGTTTTCAGGTTTGGTCCCATAGTAAAAGTTGTTCGTAATGAATGAATAAAATCTCTCGTTGCTAAGTGCTGTTCGTTGGTAAGCGCATCACTTGAGAACGGCTGGGCCGATTTGGTTATTGTTTTGTTTTATAATGTTCGTAATAGTTCGAATTAGGTTTATACGAAAAAAAAACCTGAAAATGTATCCCGGAAAATTTTCAAATTCGGAAAAAACTGAACGTCCGTTTTTAAATGACCTACAGGTTGTAGGCGGCAGCCAAGCTCCATTGTACCTAAGTGAAAAAATAATATCAATTGTTCTCCAGGTTTATCTATAGATAACTAGCGCACGGTTCTTACGACTTGACAAAACATGAAGGTATATTTTATATGTCTAAGTTAAATATTAATCTATATTTATATACTAATAATCTATATACTTAATAAGGCTGAAGAGTTTGTTTTTTTGTTTGTTTTTTTTAATGTTTGAACGCGCTAGTCTCTGGAACTAAAAGTTGGATTTGTAAAATCTTTTTTGCCTTTGATAGCCCAATTCTTGAGGAAGGAATTCTTATTTAATATCAGGCTACGACACTTAGGAGCCGAGCAAAAAGAAAAGAAAAAAATAACGATACGAACGCAAAAACGAAGTAATACCGCAGGCAGGCGAATGCGATGCGAGGGGGGTGGGCCAAGGGAACAAGAAATTTCACGTGGACGTAGTCGTAGGCTGAAGCTAGAGTATTATAAGTACATATAAACCTTCCGGAATAAATTCTCTAAATGAAAGTGAAAACCGCGTTAAAATACGCTGCGTAGTTTAAAAGAACAACGCGGTCACACAGATAGACACGAAAAGCGACTTTTTTTTTACCCGACTACGGCGAAGCAAAAAGGAAGGTTATGATTTTGACCGGTACATGTATGTATTTTTTAATTTGTCTGCCTTTTTCTAATTTCAGATGAAAATATGCTTTTATAATAAGTATAGAGTATAAAAGGTAAAGCCAATGTTCGGCCATTTTATATCTCATGTCGGAGTTCTTACCAACGATTCCTATAATGACTTTAATTTAAGTGGTTGGTGGAATAATCATTCGAAAGGGGTCCTCAATTCTCAACAACGAACGATTCTGATAATGACTACAAATAAAGGTACTAATAAATACATGATCTAGGTGTCGGCCGTCAACCGAACAAAGGCGAGCAAACAAGAAAACAATACGTCATTCTAACACATAACAACCCCAATTAACTCATTAGTTAATCATATTATACGTGCCTAACTACCAGTTATGTATATACTATTTATGAATACTAAATCAAGCAAAAAAGGACTGAAACAGACCGGTTGAGAACAAGATGTTTGACAGAAACCGGGGCGCTGCCGGGTCGAATAATTAGTGTAGTATAAATAGGCATGTCGCAAATGACAAAATACAGTGCACTTCGTTTGCTCACTGGAATACCTTGTCAGCAACATGAACATGTATATCACGGTAATAGCTTCCGGGATTTATAAAACTATTGTTTGACAATCAAGAAAGATCTGAAAATTTTTAAAGCCTTTTTTTAGGGTTACGTACCCAAAGGGTAAAACGGGAACCTATTACTAAGACTCCGCTGTCTTATGAACCGTGATAGTTAGACATCTGAAATTTTCAAAGATGATGTATTTATGTTGCCGCTATAACAACAAATACTAAAAAACAGAATAAAATAAATATTTAAGGGGCCTCCCATACAACAGACATGATTTTTTTGCCATTTTTATAGATAATGGTACGGAACCCTTCGTGCGCGAGTCCGACTCGCATTTGGCCGGCCAAGAAGTCAAAGAACACTGAAATTTCCTAGGGTTAACCCGTCTTTAACAAAAAAAAAAACCTTCAGATTTTTCTCTTTGGGGCGAATAAAGCAGGTTTTTTTAATTTAATCATTTTAATATTTTTGTATTTTCCAGGTCACCTGCTTCCTGGCTCTGGTTGCAGCCGCTTCGGCGATTCCGCCCGCGACGCTGTCATACGTTCCCATTACCACCATTGAAAAAATCGTAAGTGAAAAATTACTGTTTACTGAGACCACCTATTGGAAATATTAGAGTAGATCAAACACTAAACTTGAAGAAACATATCTCTTATCTTACAAATTAAATTTGTTTCAGCCGAACCCAAACTACGGATTTAACTACGCGGTAAACGACCCGTCGACGGGCGACAACAAAGCGCAGTGGGAGACCCGCGACGGTGACGTGGTGCGAGGAGCATACTCCTTGGTGGAACCTGACGGCAATATCCGGCTGGTCGAGTACACTGCCGACTCCCTGACAGGGTTCAACGCCATCGTCAAACGAACAGGACCGAACGTACACTCTGTGGCGTTACCGATAGCGGCACCTATAGTTGCCAAGCCGATAGTCGAGACTCTTGCGCCGATCACGCCAGTAATCACCAGGCCGCACTTCGGACCGATACATGTAGGTCCTATTGGTCATGGACCTATTGGCCCCATTGGACACGGACCCATTGGCCTCATTGGACACGGACCCATTGGCCCCATTGGACACGGTCCCATCGGACCACTTGGACTTATCGGACACGGTCCTATTGGCCCTATTGGACACGGCCCAATCCCACTTGCGCCGATTGCTGAAATCGCACCCGTAGCCGAAGTTCATCATCAGCCAATCATAACCCCCGTCATCGACACGCCACCAATCATCGCACCTGTGCCGACTATCGACCTCCCCCTGATCTACCCGCTGCCCCCGGCAGCTCCGTGGGTACATCTGTCGGGTACTTCATACGGAGGTAAAGGCAACATCGTCCGCCGCTGGGCCGCCGGGCCGATCTCACTAGATGGCAAGACGCTCACCATTAGAACCAAACACCATTAAGCTAATTTAAGTTTCAAATGTAAATAATTCCTTTAACTAACTTCTCCGTGTATAGGTAACCTATATTTAGTTACTCACGGCGCTAGTGTGTTCTTGCATTTGACGACGTACATGCAAAAATACACATAGGTCATATTAGAAGTTAAGTTTGAGCGGTGCGCGGTATAATCCAAAGCAACGAAGTGTACCTGAATAATAAATAAATATTTTACGAACGAACTTGTTTCTTACAAGCTTTAATTTAATTTCACCTGTCCCGGTGTCTGTATGTCTGTATTTCTTTAATCTAATCTCGCAAGTTATATTTTACCCACTTCCCGATTTAGCTGAAATTTTACATGCTTTGTAAATCGGATGACAATGCAATATTACTAGGAGTATGATATGGAGCTGATCTGATGATGGAGCCGGAAGGTGGCCATGGGAACTCACTAATAAAACGACGCAACCCTATCGAGTTTGTGTTCGTTTGATTCGTCTTGACAAGGACTCTAGTCCTAGACCAGACCAAAAAAAGCTTGTTTAAAAATAATAATAATACACCGTATTTGTGGGTAGCGCAGCGTAAAATAGGTTCATTTAGTTATGCGTGCCGAACATTCAATGACACGCACATTAACTGGTAATGTATGCGTTTTTACATAACAGCGTAAATTGGTTAGTTAGTTTTACATGCACATAAAAAACATCTATTCAAGTATTAGGTATTGCACTCGTCGTCGTTGTTTAAAAAAACATAACCCTTATTTACAGTTGGGCACAAAGGCAAAGTCTGGTGTTACTTTTTGGCGTCATAGTGCCTAAACACACTATGCCGAAGTTACGCGACCGAAGTTCCGCGCCTGGGGGCCTACTCCCTAAGCACGAAGTCCGTAGTTTCGGCCTTCGTTACGGGCGTTTCCTACTCCGTATCACCTACGGATGGATGATTGGTTCGGTGACCGAACGAAGTATGAATGACAACATAATTTGCCAGTTGTCCCTACTCCCGATGTGTTTTTGCCCGTCCGAACAATTTAACTTTTACACTTGTTTTGATGGATCGTAATGTCAGACGGACGGATGAACGGACGGACGGAAAGACGGACGGACTTAGGGAGTAGGCCCAACGATGTTACATTCCGACGTGTTCGGCTGATATGACACACCATAAGTGGCCGAACTTACGCGACGGAAATTAAGTTGCGGAACTTCAGTGTCTTGAACGCTGTCGTGCAAAAATACTTGAACAGGAAATAGAGCCATGTCGTTACATAAATAAGGAGCACTTTCGTATTTGCAAATACTTTGAACTTTTCGCTGATACGATTATGCTCCTTATTTACATGGCAACTCGAATCAATTTCCTATGCAAGTATTTTGCTGGTTCATCCATTTGTTTAATCCAAATGAACTGACCGTGAGTGCCCAGCTTAAGGCGCGGACTGACTACATTTTAAACGCCAAACAACCGCTTAATCTATTGTCACCATTAGCTGGCTTGAAATAAGGTTGCAAAATTGAAAATGACATTTGTGGTTACGTCATACTCGACAACCCAAGAAACCATTTTTTGTAAATATTGGGCTAATACCACGCCTTAAGCTATAGCACCGTGGGGCGGACACGCGGGGCGCGGGCATGCCTGCCTCCCGCTGTTCCCCGCCCCGGATCTTCTTCGGCAATCGAACCGAACTTCGGTCGCGTATAATGTGTGCTCTACAGAAAACTTTGCCGCCGAATTGCCGCTGAACTTACGCCCGACCGAAGTTCGGCTGTACGCTAGAACGCAACATAATTTCGGCATAGTGTGTCGTCAGTAATTCAAATAGCATTGCAGGCGTAATCATGCCGAACTTCGGTCGCGTAACTTCGGCATAGTGTGTTTAGACACATAGAGTTCTAGAACAACAGCAATGTAAGAATGTTAGGCTATTCTAATATTTCAAGCCATTTATTTTACTTTAGCGTCCATGAAGTATTGCATTTTTTCGCTTATGGTTGCCTGTCAATAAATAAGAAACTTCATAGCTTCCATGAAGTATTGCATTTTTTCGTCTATGGTTAGGTTACCTGTCAATAAATAAGGAACTTCATAGGCGTGCTTATGTCAAAAGCAAAATGAATACTTGGAAAGAGTATAATCTTTAAGCTAGTTGTTCTGCTATAAAATTCGCCTTTGCTCTAGAAAGTGTCGATAATTTCAACTCACCGGATTATTGTCTTCGTCAACGTCATACTCTTCCCTTTGCACCATCATCAGCTTACCACTGGCATTGATCACCTGGAAATATGAACCATATTGGAAAAACATGAAGTTACAAATTCTTAGACTCACCAGGATTATACCTTGTCCGATCTGCGAGGGTCGTGCTAAGAGTCTATTCGTGTGGTCATTTAATAAAAAAAAGCGGTCTAGAGCGAGTCGGACTCGCGCACCGAGGTTCCGTACCATCATTTATATGTAATTTTTGTTGATGATTTCTGAAAAACTGTGCTAGTTAGAGGCACCATTTTATTTTTCCTGTAATCTATACATAAACTTCTATCACACAGAATAATTTCAGATTTTTCTCTATGCAAACGGAGAGACGGAGGGAGGAACGGCATTTTTTTTAACATTTTTCATCAAAAGTCGAGAACGAACGTCTATGCGGCCTAAAAAAAAATGTTTGAGAATGTGCAAACAGCGCTCTTTTTTAAGATACACCACACGCCCTAGTAACCCCACTTCGAATTTTTAAGACTCCCTTTCAGCCCCTGTTGCAAAAAAAACATATGTAATTTTGTTTCTTTCTTATTTGTAAAATATACTTGGGCAAACGTCATCTAAAACTGTTCCAGATTTCAAATTGATAGCATTAGTAGTTCTTGAGATATCCAGCTGTGACAGACAGACAGACAGACTGAGTCGCACCATAAGGGCACCATGAAGGTTGTCTTTATCCGTAATTCCTTACCAGTGAATCAGGCTGACGTTGCACATGCACGAAAACTGTGGAAGATCGGTGGCGTTGTGGCGGGTCCTGTAGGCGACATAACGACGCCGACACCACGCAGGCCGGGTGTGATAGCGCTGATACGTCGACTGCTTGTACGCAGCGCATCTCTATGTTACCCGCTGGAAAGGGAAACATATTTTAGAATAGTCAACAGATGATAAGTACTTCTAAAGTACTTACTAAAAAATAACACGTAAAGAAGATTCCAAAAGTGTCATGCCGACAGATAATCATCCTTTTTAAAGTAAGTATAGATAGAGCAATACACGAAGACGCGCCCCACTACTCCTCCTAACCCTTTACAGTATACGTGTGCAACGGTTAGGAGGAGTAGTGGGGCGCGTCTTCGTGTATTGCTCTATCTATATCAATCAATCTGCCTAGCCTTTTCCCAACTATTAAGGGGTCGGCTTCCAGTGTAACCGAATGCAGCTGAATACCAGTATTATACATGGAGCGACTGCCTATCTGACCTCCACAACCCAGTGACTGGATAATACGATACCCCTTGGTAAGACTGGATGTCAGACTTTCGGGCTTCTGACGACCCGACTGTCAAAGATCCACGAATGACAGGACCAACGGCTTAACACGCACGGAGGAGTCTCGGTATATAAAGATGGTCACCCGTCCACTGACCAACCCCGGCAAGCGTAGCTTAACCTGATAGATCGACCTGTGCGGCTGTTATTACTTAGCCACGAGCTCCTCTTTAAGTATCGTATAAAGCTGTTTACATATCCACGGCACGCACGAGCACGATAATTTTACAATGTAATTTTTATTTCTTCACAATACCGCTCAAATTTTATTGTACAGGCTACTGAAGGAGTTCCTACAGTCCAGTCAGACAGTCCAATCCTGCAGTTCGAAAATTAAAAAGTAGTATGATACACTGCACAAACGCGATCCAGCGGGATCTATGTCAGTTGGCGTGCAAGGGAAGGACGTTTACCAAGTGGATAATATAAGTGGTGGTTTCTTCAGTGATTCGATTAAGAGGACTGTCGAATTTTGTCTCTCGCTCACACGGGACCAAATTTTTAAGAAAGTTAAATGAAATGGTGTTTTTTTGAAAAATGTAATCAACTGGTATGGTGAAAAAATCCAAATTGAGTGTGAATGAAAATCTGATCTGTCAAACTGTCAACAAAACAATCTAAATCAAAATAAAATAATAATAATATTATTTGCCACAATAAGGCTAGTTTGAAGTTTTGAACAAGCTATTGCAGTTTAAAAACAATGATTGTGAATAAGATTATTGTAATACTGTAGTACCTACGTGTACCTACAAGATATTATTTTGACTGTTGCAAAATCGTGCGAATGAAGACCATATCTATTGAATAATCAACCAGTGAAGGTTTATTATCTTGGAAAGGAGGCGAGAGCATTGATCAATGAGCACCATACTTGCTTTCTGCACGTTTTCAGAAGGTTCTTTCAAGATATTTTTCGTCACAATACGGAACCCTAAAAAACTAAAAATTTTCAAGCACCAGCACCAGGGCAACGGTAGCAAAGGTTGCGCCTCGTTGCGCCTCAGGTTGCGCGCTGCATGCACGGCGCCCCAGGCCTCGAGGGCGACTGCGCCGCAATCGTCAAATTGACAATTTTTTTTTGTGACATTTTTTGTGAAAAATTTGTGTAATCTATTTTTTTATTTATGTGTTTGTTTTTAGTGAGTGGGTTATAGTTTATTTTTTATAGGTAAGTGTACTGTAAGTTTAATATAATTATATGATCAACGCCGGCAGTAGCGACGCCGCAAAAGGTAACAGTCAACCTATCACATCGCTCGATGTCCAGCTGGTGAGATGCCCGTATTGCTCTCAGGCACGCTTTTTTAAAGGCGAACGGGGGCTGAGGATACACTATGGCAAGATTCACAAATCGCATAGTGTACCATTGTGCCCCCAGCCACATCCCCAACATCAACACTTCCAGAGCAAACCTTGTGGAAAACCTTAGCAAAATTAAAAAATTCTACCCCAGTTTTAAAGAGAGTTCCCCGGGGCGCGAGACGGTCTGTTGCACAGAGTTTGACGCGTTGTCTCCGTCTTGCGACCCAGGAGAACTCACAAAGTGCCTGGGAACAATTACTCACCTTCCCTTATAGGATTCTACATGTCCAAAAAAATTTGGCATCTAAAAAAACATTAACGAATCAAATTAAAGATAATTGCAATAATTCGACCCTAAGTTTAGATCCAAAATTACCAGCATTTAACAACCTTTCACCAAAAGGCTTATGTTCACATGTGGAATCAAAATTAAGTGAAGGTGACATCAAGGGTGCGGCCAGGATATTGTTCAGTAGCGATGTGGTGGCGCCTTACTCTCCAGAAACACTAACAGCTCTGGAGAGTAAACACCCAGCGCCTGCGGATGGTCTCACCTTTCCCGACCCCCCCGACCCTTCCGTCCTAAATTCAGCATTCCTAAACGTTTCGGCCCCGCAGTTATTTGCAGCCGTGAGCTCCTTCCGAAGTGGTTCCGCCGGCGGCCTCGACGGCTTGACACCACAGCACCTAAAGGATTTAGTGAGTTCAGGCGCCGGGGAAGCTGGTGAGTCGCTTTTGAAGGAGCTTGCGGCCCTGATTAACCTAATGCTCACCGGCGGTGTGAACGAGGCCGTCATCGATGTCTTGTACGGGGGCAACCTATGTGCCCTGCGCAAGAAGGACGGCGGCATTCGTCCCATCGCCGTTGGGTGCACATACAGGCGTACGGCAGCCAAAATATGCTGTAAGTTGTATAGCGAATCGCTTACAGCTAAGTTTCAGCCCCTGCAGCTTGGTTTTGGCTCGAAGGGGGGCTGTGAGGCTACTGTACATGCCCTGTCTACCTTTTTAAACTTCAAAAAAGGTGAGGTCATCCTCAAGGTTGACGTTAAAAACGCCTTTAATTCTGTAAACAGGGACACTTTGTTGGCTGAAGTCAAAAAGGAATTACCCGAAATTTATGGTTTTTTGTGGAAATGTTACAGGTACCCATCCAAATTATTATATAAGGACAATGTTTTGGAATCTGCAGTTGGATGCCAACAAGGTGACCCTCTCGGGCCAGTCATTTTCAGCTTAGCTATTCATCCAATTATTCAGAAACTAAATTCAAAATTTAACGTGTGGTATTTAGATGATGGAATGCTAGGAGGTGATGTAGACACCGTTTTGAAAGATTTACAACTCCTCAAACAAGAATTTAAATCTATTGGCCTGGACCTTAACCACTCAAAATGTGAAATTTACCTTTCTGACATTACCGACAGACAATTGACCCTAGACAAATTTAATGCAATAGCCCCGGAAATCAAAATTTTAGAAAAAAGTTCACTGAACCTCCTAGGTTCCCCAATTTTAGAAGACAGCTTTTCTCCTTTCATCGAAGAAAAAATCAAAAACTTCAACGAAATTTCGGACAGACTCTCCAAAATTAACTTACATTCGGTTTTCACCCTGATTAGATACTGTTGTTTTGGCCCAAATTTCATTTATTTTCTACGTTCTTCCCCTTTATGGAAGCAACCACATCTATTGGACAAAATTGACCAAATTATTCGCAGCACACTAACATCCATTTTAAATGTGGCCTTGGACGACCGAGCGTGGCTTCAAGCCACACTACCCATCCGTTTTGGTGGCCTCGGCGTCCGCAAAATTAACAGTATTAGCTTACCGGCGTTCCTGTCCTCTATCCACAGCACTGAAAAGTTGACCGGGAAAATTTTAGCCCCCTGCCTGGTTGACTCTGAAGTGCCGTGCTTGACCGATGCGGTGAACGCCTGGAAAGCGGCTTGCCCGGATACAGATCGGCCCGTAAACCCATCTTCCCAGAGGCAGTGGGATGAGCCGCTCTGCAGGTTGGTACGGAATAATCTTACCAATATTGCTGAGCGTGCCCGCTTACTGGCTGTGGGTGAGTGGGAGTCGGGCCTTTGGCTTCAGGCACTTCCGTCACCCAACATAGGCACTATGATGGGTGACACCACCTTCCGGCTCGCTATTTGTCTACGTCTGGGCGCTCCTTGTGGGGCTCCGCATCGCTGCCAGTGCGGTGAAGCTGTCGACTGCCTCGGACACCATGGCCTATCTTGCAGTAAGAGCGCAGGCCGGATAGCACGGCACGCTAGCATTAATGACATCATCCGTCGTGCTCTTGTCACCGCCGGGGTGCCAGCTGTTTTAGAACCCAACGGTTTGGCACGCGACGATGGAAAGAGACCTGACGGAATGACCATAATGCCTTGGAAGTTAGGTCGGCCTTTGGTATGGGACGCAACGTGTGTCGATACCCTTGCGCCATCCCACCTTCCTAGCACAGTGGGCTGTGCTGGTGCGGCTGCTGCAGGTGCGGAAAACCTCAAACGGCGAAAATATTCAAATATTTTTGGGAGTTATATTTTCGAGCCGTTTGGGGTTGAAACACTAGGGCCATGGGGTCCGAGTGCCCACTTAGTTTTCCAAGACATCGCTAAGCGATTGGTCGACTCTTCACGTGACCAGAGGGCTGGCCTATTTTTTGGCCAAAGAATCAGCATTGCCATACAACGTGGCAATGCTGCCAGCCTTTTGGGCACTTTTCCTGTTGACAGCGATGCGGACGAATTTTTTGATGCCCTATGATCCTTTCCCCTCCTTTTTTTATACAATGTACATATTATTATTTTAATCTGTGTTAGTTTATATACTGGTATGGTTGGACTTTAAATTAGCTGCAGTAAACTGACACTTCTAATGTCATTTTTACTGCCGTTTCGCTGTCTAACGGTAACATTTTCTAACAAAATGACAGATACGAAGTGTCATTGTACTGCAGCTAATTATAAGTCCGAGCATAGTAAATAATGTTAATTTAATATGTAACTATTAAAAACACATTTTAATTTATTTAACTCATGTCAAAAACAGATAATACTTTTTGAACTAAGTTTATTAGATAACACAATAGAAATATGTTTTAATAATTAGATACCTATTTAATTAACATTATTTACTAGTCCTTTAATTGATTACATTTTTCAAAAAAGCATCTTTTCATTTAACAATCTTAAAAATTTGATCCCGTGTGATCGAGAGAGGTGACAAAATGCGACAGTCCTCTGAAACCTGACTCTAGTGTGAGCACTATTTATAGTACACTTACCATTATCCACACAGTTGAGCTCGTATATGGTGACGAGCGCGTCGGCTCCGAACACGACGAGCTGATCGTCCAGTATGTCCAGTACGAACACTTGTGATTGAACGCGGACGATTTTCGCGAACTTGTTGTCCAGTTTCGCTTCACGGGGATAGAAACGTATCTCGTCGTGACCGTCTAAGATGCTGTAGCAGCCTATGGGGTGCAATATTTAAATTATTATTGATCAACTTAAGTAACATCTATAGCATTCCTGACAAGTTGTTATATATCAAGTTGGCTTGAATTCATTATGAGTCATACATAATAACTATATTTAAGGTTAAACATGAATTTGATCAATTTTCACTATGACTATGAATATAAAGTCGTCTAGTCCAACTTAATCAATATAGTAAATAAACATGAAGAGATATTTCGGTCTTCTGAGCGTAAAGTATTATTTGGGGTACCGCAAGGGAGTGCATTAGGTCCCTTTATATTTATATTGTACATACCGCAATGTATTGAACAACCGATAACTCTGTTTGCAGATGACAACACTTTTACAATACCCTATAAAAGTGTACAGTCGTATGAGAGTGACATATATAATACTTTAAAACAGGCGTGAACTGGTTAGACACAAATAATCGTAACTATCCTAACTAATATTATAAATGCGAAAGTGAGTTTGTTGGTAACGCTTTCACGCTACAACGACTGAACGGATTTGGATGAAATTTGGCACACGGGTAGACCATGACCTTTTGCAAAGGACATAGGCTACTTTTTATCGTCATACCATGCGGATAAAGCCGCGAGCGGAAGCTAGTTAAAAAATAAATTTGGGCAAAACAACAGTTATTCATTTTAGACAACGGACTCCTAGAAAGAACTTAAACATAATGATATAATAGAAGAAGTTGAAAGTACAAAATTCCTGGGACTCGAAATAGATAAAAAACTAAATTGAAAATCACACATTAACATTTTATGCAAAAAAAACTAGCAAGTCTGCATACGCTCGCTCCCACCCATACCCATATTTGCAAAATAAACTTATCTTTATCTAATACAATACGAGGCCATATTTTAACGTTTGAAATCAAATCGGAAGAACAATCGAATGTCCAAAAATGTTGGTTTTTGATACATTAATGCCAAACATTCAAAAACATGATGCCATGTCTAGATATAAAATGTAGTTATCCTCCAAGAGAGCAGGCCTTATAAGTACAAATAACAGCACATCAGGTTATACCAAACTATCAAATTTCTCCAAATGATTTTAAACCTTAAAATGTTGACGGTTAAGTTCAAAATCGAATGAGAAAATTTGACAGATTGTGGTAACTTGACCTGCTGCTGTGTGTACATTTTATATCTAAATACATTTTGGGCAAAAACTATTGAAAATTATGATCCCTTACCTATAACAATGTACTCTCTCCACCACAGCATGCCGCCTGCGACGACAAAGTCTTTCTCTTGCGCTTCGTTGCCGAACAACTTCCATCTTCTCGACAAACAGTTGTAGTGAGCTAGTCCTGTGCGACCGGCCACGCAGACGTTCACTCCTGTTTCGTCTATTGCGCTGTACTGTGAAAGGAACACTACACATTGAAAATGAAATCGAGACGTAAACTACACTTGGCGTGCCTTCTGTTCTGTGTAGTTAGTACCAGAAGGCCAATTCTCGTACAGTCAGCGTCAATAATAACAGGACAAAAATACTGTTCAAAATTATCTAAACCACTATGAAAATGAAATATTAACTCAATGACACAAGGAATGTTTCAGAATGAAGACAGTACACGACAACTGTCATTCTGACAAGATCTTTACCCAATTGAGATAGTTTTTTTTTTTTACCTAAAAACGTTCAAATTCAAGTCGCAAACTCATGCCAGCGAATATCAAAAATTTTGGTAAACGCTATATAATTTTTGACAGATTGAGACTGAGATGAGATTGCGAACGTTGTTAAAAATACGGGAATTGCCCCTCTTTAACCGGACTACCTGTACGACAAGTTGTTATATAGCGAGTAGACGAGAATAGAGCAAGGCTCTATGTAAAATACTGGTATTCAGTAGCATCTAGTTAGACTGGTAGCCGACCTCAACACAGTCAGGAAAAGGATAGGCAGATTGATAGAAAGAATTACAAACTCACCCTCAGCGGCCAATTCGTAGCAATATAAGTAGCCGGTAGCGGCAAAATAATCCACTGTTTCCTGCACTCATTGTCATCAACAAACTCTCTATAGTTAGTACTGCTCTCATATTCCATGTTAGGCTGGTCTGGTAGCCCGTTCTCTGCCTGGTAGATCTCAGATGAGGAGTCTATGATGGAGATCTTCATTCGTTTTGTTAGGTTGTCTTCTAAGTTGATGTAGAGTTTGTCGTCCGCTTGTAGGTAGAGGTGTCTTTGGTTGCTCTGCAGTGACGAAAAGTTAAACTAATAATGAAACTGGTTTTATGACAACAAAATGAGTGCTTATAGCAAAGTTAGATGGTTGCGAGAGGAAGCTAAGATTACCGCAAAAAATGCCAGATAGTCCAACAAATATTAAATGGGCAAATGAGAATCGGACATCTCAGTAAAAGGTGGCAATGTATTTTAGAAAATGTGCGCATTTTTTGTTTCAAGTAATTTTCCTGAAAACTGCGGTAAAGGTTCGGGTTCCTAGGAGAGCGGTGGCCGCACTTAAAGGCCGTAGTGATGATGGTTGTCATGAAAATGATGCATGATGACAGCGATAAAGATTTAAATCGTTAGATTCACCCTACCGCGTCAAAAGATCTAGTCGCATTTCTGTTTCGTGTAGACAACTCTGACACACAATGACGCAGTGCCTTCACTTGATTATCATGGAAACGCTGTTTAATAATTTGTGAGCACATTCTTCTTAATTGACTTAATATCAAATACTCGTGAAAATGACAGATTGTCATGGCGGCCGTTACGGCCGCTTTCCTAGGAAACCAAAGCTTTAGTAACTATTATTTTTAGAATGTTGTGTATGTGTCGAAATGCAGTTATCTGTCATTCAGATAGATAGGTAAATAAATAACAAGAGAGTCAAAATAAATATCTTACCATGCAAGGGTTGACGCTGAGTGGACTTTTGACAAAGTCCAGTTGAATAATATTAGTACTTGAATCTCCTTCCACTTTCACCATCCATAGCTGGTAACCTTCTGTCGCCCATTCCTGGTAAAATAACGATAGATTAGTTTAAAATAAGTTAAGGTAATGAAATCATTGTTTAGTGTCTGAATAAATACAAGCTTATATACTTAACGCTAAGTATGCGAAAAAAAATACTTACTAAACTAGATACGACCAGTGGGTTGGACTTGCTGAGGTCCTGATTGAGTCCGTAGTCCCACGCCAGCGAGCACATGAGAAGGGCTCCGAACGTACTCCATATGGACACGCCCCCCCTCTCCCAACTAACGGCCACTGCACGACCGTCTGCTGTCCATCTGAAAATATTACCCAGAATGCATCATAATAAGAAGGCGATAAGCTACACAAGTGAGAATACAAAAATGAACAAACCTTGCTGACTAATATTTTTACCATGACTAGCTATTCTATACAAGTAAGTAAGTTTCGCTAGTTAATTCAATTTGACCTTGCATAGTTCGAGCTGATACGAGAGTAGAAATCATAGCACAAATAATAAGCGAACTTTACCTCATACATTTAACAGGTCCAGGATCACCGGGGAAGTCTTTGGAACTGAGCACCATTGTATGTGACAGTTCCAAGCCGCCCGTAGCTTCGTCTATCGTGAATACATCTACTTGAGAACTGAAATAAAGAGGAAAAAATTATTATTGGATCTCTTAATAATAAAAACTTCAGAAAACAGTCAAAGCAGCCTATAGTAATAGTGGCCTGTATTATTTTTTTAAGCGTTTATAGACTAATCCGACGTACGCACGGACGTAAAAAAAATCGCGGCGGGATTTTATCGCGTACTGTATTTTCAACTCTCGGTGTTGAGTCGAGCTTCGAGAATCCAACGTAACAACAACACACTGCATCCCAGCGCGACGAAAACCACACTGTTGGATTTTCAACTCCCGGCGCTAAGCAGAGCGTTAAAAATGCAGTGCGAGAAAAAAAATCGCCGCGATTTTTTTTACGCCTTTGCGAACGTCGGCTTAGCCCTCGTACGCACGGGGGATTTTTTAACGCGACGATTTTTTTCGCGCACTGGATTTTCAACGCACTGTTTAGCGCCCAGAGCTTTTTGATGCGCTGGGATGTTTTCTGTTGGATTCTAAATTCTCGACTCAATACCAAGAGTAGAAAATCCAGTGCACGAACAAAAACCGTCGCGTTAAAATATCGTCCATGCGTACAAGGGCAAAAAAGTATTATTATGGGATTATAAGTAATAAAACTGTTGCACAATTAACAACTAACAGAAGCACAATACTCACTTTTTCCTGCCAATAGCAATTAATCTAAACTTATGGTTGACTCTAGCGCAAGTCGCGTCATCGATGCCAGGGGCCCAAATGCCTTGAACAGCCTACAAATAAGAAAATATATCAAACAAAGTTTTTTTTATCATGTGAACCCTAGCATACCAACTTCCTGTTACGAATACAAATAATTGAGAAAGCGATAGACTTTGAAGACTATACTTCTCATCTCATAGGAGTAAGCACGCAAAAACATTAGCAAGTTGTCCCATTGCCACTGCGCACCGGATCAACTCGGGATGGATGAAATCTTGAGAACTTGCGACGGATTCCCGTCAAGTTAAAGGAGAAAATTTACAAGTCCGTGATAAAGTCTGTCGTACTCGTACTGTATGGGGTCGGCACACTGGGCCGTAAAGAAGACGTATGAAAGAAGATGGCATGCAGCGGAGATGAGAATGTTGAGATGGATGTGTGGAGTGACGAGAATGGATAAAGTAAGAAATGAGTATCTATGAGGAAGTTTGAAAGTGGCGCCAGTGACAGAAATGTTGCAAGGAAATCGTTTGGCTTCGTATATGTGATGAGGAGGGAAGAAATGCATGTGACTAAAAGAGTGATGACTAAGTATAAATGTTGATGGCTGCAGAGGGAGAGAAGGAAGGTCAAAGAAAATATGGATGGATTGTGTGAGGAATGATATGAAAGAGAAGGGAGTGAATCATAGCGTGACGATTGACAGGGCAGAATGGAAAGAGAAAACATGTTGCGCCGACCCCAACTGACATGCTACAAGGACAGGAAGATGATGAAGTAGTCCCATTACCACTGCCTATCACACAGAGGACCTGGCTAGGAAGTTACTGTAAATGTGCCTATAAAGGAAAACTACGAGGACAACACACGAATTTAAAATTTTGAGGGGACTCAATATTGTGCTTTAGGGTCTAAAATCAATAGTCACAACACTCGCTTTATAATTTCTTACCATTAGATCTGTGTCCAATAATATCTGAGATTGTTAAAACATGTTTTAATAAATATTACATAGCAAATTGTTTTGTAAGTTGTAGTTAGTAAAAATAATTATTCACGTGACATTGGTAAGTCGATAAAAACACCAGTTGTCCAAATTCGCTCCGCTAGGAACTCTCGAAAAATATCATACTTTTGAGAAGCCAGCAAAACTTAAGTATTCTCAAGGAAAATAACCATAGTGATTACGATTGCTACCCGATTAGTTACGGACTCGAACGGAGAGCTTATTCATGAGCTCAGTCTGTGGCATGATCATGATCACCCTTAAAAATAAGTCGGGAAATCCCGAAACGAATACATGATTGAAACCATAAAAATGATATCAGTTACACTTAAATAATGCACAACCCTTAAGGAGTAATTGTACTCATCATTATGAACAACTTTTACTATGGGACCAAACCTGAAATCGCGAATAGAAAAATCTGTTGTTCCGTCTTCGATCAATTGATCGAAGTGTTTTGTACATTTTGACAAGTTATGCGAACATAAATGTAGGGAACAGCTGATTCTTTTCCGCGATTTCAGGTTTGGTTCCATAGTAAAAGTTGTTCATAATGATGAGTACAATGACCCATTAAAAGGTTGTGCGTTATTTAAGTTACACCTTGTATTATTTACTACTTATACGTCTCATGAAAGTTGTTATATCGGAAATATCCGCCATTAATATTAAAACGCCGATAAAATTAAGGAAAAATATACTCACATTAGGATCAAACTTGAGATTAGGCGCCGTTAGATACGCCGCCCGTCCATCATTGAGCGTTATTCCGAAACCGCACACAAGTGGGGAGTATTCTATGTCGTTCACATGCGTATTGTCTTCTAATATCGGCTCAGCTGAAATTATCGGCAATGAATGATGAATTAATTAAATGCACCGACCCCAGAGTGGTTTGACCAGACTTGATTACTCGAATGAAGCCAAAGATTCACACTAGCCCCTGTTACCTTATGTTACATGGTGCCACAGAGACCATTGCGCGATAATGATAGGGATGACGTGCCCTTAGAATATGGAAGGAATAAAGAGCCTAGCACCCTATAGTAAGCAATGGAATTGTGGGGGCGAACACTTGTCGAAATGTGGGTGTACTATAGGTGTTTTACCCCTTTTGTTTACCCCTTCGGGAAAACAAGGCGTTATGTTATGTAAATCTATAAAATATGTTAATTAATAGTAGTGACGAGGAAACCATTTAATAATTTGTTTCATCAATGTGTAATCGGGAAATATCTTAAAAGGGAGTAGGTACTAGGTAGGTACCTATTACAGAACGGCAGGACTCACGAGGTTTCATCGTTTATCTTCGAAAAAACCGAAATATAGCGAATGAAATGTGACTATCGACCAATAGAAATTGATTTATATTCCCATCTAAATTATTATAGATTGACGCTCTAATTCCGTCACTCCGTTCGTGTTCCCACGTCCCTTATTGAGGAGAGACACTGCCGCATTGTTGCTGGTGTCCTTTACTTATCAAACACCATTTTTTTTAGGGTGAGAGCGTGTTTACTTTTTAATATTCTTGAAAACCTTCAACAGATAGACAGCTGACGGTTACCAGCGATAATGGCGTCAACTGTATTAGCTTTGACTGTTCCTTCCCACTTGGTAAAGATCGGTTTTTCCAAATATAAACAATTGCACCTCTGAGTCCTATCATACTGTACTGGAGCCATAATACTTAAGTCAATGAGAGTAAACAAGGCACTTATTGAAAAGGCCTTGGGTGATATTAATATTATAGACTGATTGACTGACAAAGTTAACTAATAGCAACTATTTTGATTGCCTACTCTGGATTAAAAAAAAAAAACAGGCAAAGTCCCGACCACGCACAATGAAGGGTTCTTAAAAAACAAACTTAACATTGTAATCCAAAAAAAAAAAAATTATGTGATAAAATTCCTTATGTGAAACTTAAGCACAAAGAGATGCAAATACTACTTTGATATACAACTAATTACCATAAACAGTGTGTGGTCATGTCTGAAATGCAGACATAGATCACAGATGCACAAATTCCCAGGCTCGGAGCATTAGTATTAATATTTTAGGAAGGCCATACAGTAAAATATCTATTCTTGGAAGTAATTTTCTATCAGCACTAAGTAATTACTTAGCCTTGGTAGCTTATTTCAAGGAGTAGTTAGATAGCTAATTAGAATTGGTGTTTAAGGTAGTAATTTCATAATGTACATATTTAATTTTCAAGATTTATGTGAAATACAATCTGAAAAAAGAAAAGAAAAAGAAAAGACTTCCGTTTAAAAAAAAAACGGTCAAGAGCGAGTCGGACTCGCGCACCGAGGGTTCCGTTCCGATTTCTGAAAAAGTGTGATATTTAGAGACATCGTTTTATTTTTCCTGTAATCTTTATATAATTCTATCATATAGGATAATTTCAGATTTTTATCTTTGCAAACTTCGGAGTTGAGGGGGGGGGGGCGGTCTTTTTTTTACATTTTTCATCAAAAGTAGAAAGCCATGGGGCTTAAAAAAAATAAAAAAATGTTTGAGAATGTGCAAACAGCGCCCTTTTATATGATACCCCACATGCCCTAGTAGCCCCACTTTGAATTTTGAAGACCCCCTTTCAGTCCCTGTTACAAAAAATATACAAATAGTTTTTACTTCTTTCTTACTTGCAAAATTGTTGGGTAAACATCATCTAAAATTGTTCCAAATTTCAAGTTGATAGCATTAGTAGTTCTCGAGATATCCAGCTGTGACAGACAGACAGTCAGACAGACTTAGTCACACTATAAGGGTTCCTTTTTTACCATTTTGGTACGGAACCCTAAAAAACTTTTTAACAAAAAAAAACCGACTTCCAAAAATCACTACAAAGTGAAAAATAACTTTGATTTCGGAAGTCGGTGTCTTTCGTTTTTTATTTACTTTCTTTTTTTTTTGCCACCGACTTCCGAAATCAAAGTTATTTTTCACTTTGTAGTGATTTTTGGAAGTCGGTTTTTTTTTTTGTTAAAAAGTTTTTATTTCTCGCTTTTTAGTGGGTCTGTTTATAATTTGTATAAGTTACAATAGTCTAATGTCAATTGCTCATCACATGTTACAAAATATTGCTTTTCCCGATGCTGGGACGTTAATTGTTGAGGAGTTCTGCTGGTAAGAACCAGGAGAACTCCTCAACAACCACTCACCACACGCATTGTTTGACGAGCGGAAATTGCTTAGCAACCATATTAAAGTAATCGAATCGCAACCCGTGAAATATTTATCATTGAGTAGTTCCGGTAGCCATCTGTGGTCTTCATCATCAGTTCCACTTCAACAAGTGGTGCTTTCCGAGAGCAAATGCACAAGCTACTATAAAAAATACCCAAATCGCTATAGGTGTGCCTATAATATTTGAAGAGTTCCTTCGATTTCTCCAGGATCCCATCATCAGAACTGGATTTTGAAAAAAATGGGACCATTTGGGAAGTATACCCTTTCCAACAAAAAAATAATTTTTCAAATCGGTTGGCAAGCGACGGAGTTATACGCGAACAAACATTAAAACAAAAAAAAAAAAAAAAAAAAAAAAAAAAAAAAAAATACAAACATCCGAATTGAGAACCTCCTCCTTTTTTAGAAGTCGGTTGAAAAACGATCCAAATAATGGGTAGAATATGTGGCTTTCGGCTTCGGCAAGTGTCTTTTTACACCCGGTATAGCAGCTTCATTTTATTACCTTTAGAAACCTGTTGGTTAATAGAGAACGGTATTCGTCCTAAATCGAGACAGTAGTCCCTGTTCTGTGTACCGTCCCATCGGTACCGCAGCAGGTGGGCTCTGGTGGTGCATACGAGGATCTCCGTGCCTGATATACAGCACATTCGAGTGATCTGTCCATCCCATACCAGCACCTCTTTTAACTGGAAGGAAATATTTAAAAATATCACTGACTTAAATCGATCATGAACTTTCAGGATGTAAAATCCTACAGTATTTACAAATTCCTTGAAAAAAAAAATAAGTCAGGAGGTTTCGTGATATACCCGGACATTCCTGTCGCTGTGCGAGCTATGTGTGGTCTCAATAAAACTGACAGCTGCAAAGAATACTTTAAAAATATTTACCGTGCCATCTTTATATATTTTTGAAATGGCTTTGTTTATTAGACATCATCCGTCACTATTTACATTAGAGCTTAAATCGCGCAATAGAAGTTACTTGTATAATAAATAACCTTACCAGTCAGTATAAAACTGCCCTCTTTGGGAAAATTGTGTTCACTATGGCCACAAAAATCTACAATAAGCTTCCTAATGGCATAAAAAATGTGGCAATATTCACGTCTTTAAAAATAAATTATTCTAATTTCTTATAGAAAATTTTTATTACTATGTTGCTGAATTTTTATCGACTAGAATTTTGTCCCTTGACGATAATTTATTGTTTTAGATTGTCTTGTGTCTGTCATGCATGCATGACTAATAGTAATAATAAAATTTATATTTAATCCTCAATGGAATGTCTAACAAACCATTAGAATTTAGTAATCACATTTTCATTATATGTTGTACAACACTGGGCCAAGAACAGATCCCTGTGGTACACCAGCTTTCACTTCAAATAATATTGATCTTGCTTCACCCTGTTTCACTTGGAAGCAGCGGTCCGATAAATACGACTTGACGAGCAGGAACATTGAGTGCGGAAGTTTCTCCTTCACTTTAGCCAGCAATCCTTTGTGCCAGACACGGTCAAAAGCTTGCTGTACATCAAGAAATGCCGCTGAGCAATACTTTTTACATTCAAAAGCCTGTCTTCCTGTTTGGTAAACTCGGTGAACCTGTTCTATTGTTGAGTGAGATTTCCGAAAGCCAAACTGGTGATTCGGAACAACATCGTTGGCGTCCAAGCACGGTTTTAATCGGTTAAGGAATACCCTCTCCCACAGTTTGGAGAATACAGAGGTTAAGCTTATCGGCCTATAAGACGAGGCTTCATGTTCAGGTTTACCTAATTTGTGGATCATGACAACTTCAGAGATTTTCCAGAGGTCAGGAAAGTGAGAAGTTCGAAAGATTGCGTTGAACAAACTAGCCAGGAAAGAAATGCATTTTCTGGGAAGATTTTTAAGTATGGAAGGCGTGATCAAGTCGAATACCGGGGCTCCTCCTCCGGGGGTCCTCGAGTTCAGCATTCTGATTTCCTTTGCTATTTCTTTAGGTGTTGTTGGTATAATGGGCATACACATCTGCAGATCTTGCTCCAATATTGTGTTAATTTCATGCTCATCAGCAACGCTTTCGTTGGGTTTGAATACTGAATCAAAAAACCATCATTGCATTGCAAATACCTCAGCCTTTTCCAAGTCAGTTCTTGCCCAGGAAGCTTGTGATCTGATTGGAGGATAAGATTGTTGAGGCTTGTCTAGGTTTTTAGTGGCCTTCCAGAGCGAGTTCTCGCCTACCCCCGTAGGTGATATCAACTGAAGGGTCGTTGTCAACGTTGAGTTAGTAGACTCCTAGCCTTTAACTCCTTAGCTGCCTTGTTGTAATTTAGTTTATCTAGCGGATGACGGGATTGATGCCATATTCTTCTAAGTCGGCTTTTTTCTAAGATTTTTTGCATTAATTTATTTTTATTTATATTTAATAAATATTATATAATAATATATTATATTATAATATATTATAATATAATAATATATTATATTATAATATATTATTATTATATTATTATATTTTATTATATTATATATTATTATTATATAATATTTTTTTTTTTTTTTTTTTTTTTTTTTTTTTTTTTTATTTATTTTTTTTTTTTTTTTTTGATTTTTTAATCTTTACGGGTTCTGAGATGGCGACACGCCGCCGGTTTACGCTGAAAACCAGCGCCTTGACTCGTGCCTTCGTGCACGGGTCACGGCATTATGCTGAGCGTTAGCCGTTTCGCGCGTTAGTGACGCTTAATTAAGTATTTGTTTGTTTTTCCTTTTTAAGTTTGAATTTTAGCTACCCAATTGTTTTTTATTTTTTAGGATTATGTAAAAATTGAAAGTATGTGCGTCATTTTTCGCGGGAATAAAATAGTTTTTCTTTTTCTTTTTTTTTTTTCTTTCATTATGTCTGGTGGATGAGAAGGGTTGGTGCAACCTTTGGGCCGAGTGTTGATCCAAGCAGCCACCTGAATGGCGTTAGTGAGATATCTGCAGGCGTCATCTACATAATTTTGGTTCTTCAGTGGTATAGCAGCAGTAAAGTTTTGATTGATTGGTTTTGAAGCCGTCCCAATCAGTTCGGCTATTCGTCAGAAACTCTGTTATTTCCCGAGTAAGTACACTAGTGCTAATTGTGAGGATCGCCGGTGTGTGATCTGATGACCCGTCTAGACTCGATTCAACAGTAGTGTGTAAGCTGTACCCTTATTTATGAAGAAATCCAAGAGATCCGGCAGTTTCTTTGGGTCGCTGGGCCAGTAGGTAGGCTCACATGTAGATATCGGTTTTAAGTGATTTTCATCAACACAACGTTTTAATTCGCGTCCACGAGTGCTGGTACAGCGGGATCCCCAAAATGTATGTTTGGCATTCCAGTCACCACCCGCAATAAACCTATGGCCAAGAGTATTGAAGTAGGTTTTGAACATGTCTGCAGTTATTTTATGTCTTGGTGGACAGTAAATTGAGGAGAGAATAATAGGGCCTGCTCGGTCCTCCAATGTAACAGAAGTAGCTTGTAAATGCTCTGTAGAATATAGTTCTATCAGTGGATGTCTCAGGTTCGATCGAATGGCCAGCGCTGAGCCAGCATGCGCACTACCATCTGGATGGGGAGAGTGGCAAATGTTACAGCCTCTAATGCGGAACGAGCTTCTGGACGTCCCGTGCGACTCTGATATTAATACCGCGTCTAGTTTGTTGGCTTTCATTAAAGTCTCCAACTCTTGGATATTGGGAGCCAATCCATTGATGTTCCAGATTGCGATTCGTAGAGGCGTCATTTATGGTGCTAGTTTAGTAATGACTGTAGTCAGTAACCCCATTAGGGTGCTGATTTGTTGTAGGAGTAGGTCGATTTTTTCATTTTGTTTGAATAAAAGTTGTTCCATAACTGTTAAGTCTTGTTGAGTGTTTTCTATGTGACTAGATTTAATCACATTGTCTCGTGGAGGAACCTTAAGACATCCAGCGGCAATATCCGAGTATCTTAAGTCCGATCTGCGATACGAGTTTTGTTGGGGTAGGGCGGGGCTTTCTGAAATTGTTTTGGTGCGGATTATCTCAGTAGGTATATTGGAGTTGCCGGTTGTAGTATTTCTTGGTTTAAATTTTCTTGACAGTATTTCTTTGTAAACCTGACAACCTTTGTAATTGGCAGGATGATCGCAGGAGCAAAGAGCGCATTTGGCGGGTGTGTTTCTATCTTTCTTGGGGCATTCTGAAGTTTTGTGGCCCTCCCCACATTTGACACATCTGTATGGCCTCATGCAGTTGTTTTTGCAGTGCCCATATTGTTGGCATCTTTGACATTGTACGATTGTCTTAGTTTTGCGTGGATCTTCAATTTTGATGCGTTGGTGATGGATGTATGAGATATTTTTAACTAATTTGTTATTAGGACTAGGTTCCAAATTAACAAAAAATGTGGAGGTAGGTTTTTTGTCTGGTCCATAGCCGTGATTGATGATTTCTCCTCTGACCTTGTTACCAGATTTCTCAAGCTCCTCAATGATGGCATCATGTGGAGTAGTATGATGGAGGTCTTTTATTACTATTCGGTAGCATTTCGTATCTTTACGAGAGAAAGTGTGTCCTATTAATCCCTTCTGTCGTATAAGATCAATGACTTGCTTGTCATCAGTAGTGCTAACCATTACGCGTAGGAGGTTTTTATTTATAATTTTATACCGAAACTCTTCCGGGCGAATTACGGACTCAATTAGTTTGGTGAGCTCTAAACGAGCTCACCAAACTAATTGAGTCAGTGATCCTCAATCCCATACAGAACAATAGCAGGGGGCTTATTTTGTGGTTTAGGCTCAGTATCTGTGTCCTCTGTTAGGTCAATCGGTAGGTTTGAGAATCGGTTTTCTGACTCAATTGGTGGAGGCGAGTTATCGCATATTTTTCTCTTCTTAGATTTAGGAACTCGTTGCCATGGTGGAGGTTGTGTTACATCTGTAGGTGGATGTGCGGCTGGCATTGGTTCTGGTTCATCAGTCTTTCTCACAGGCGAATGGGATGGGATTGTTGGAAGAACCCGACTGCTTAGATGAGATTTCGCTTAGTGAATTAGATCGTTGTCTATTGAAAAGGCTTGGGTGAAAGATTTGTTGAACAAGTTTCTTGGGCGGTTTGACTTTGAGCCTGATTTCCCACTTTTTGCAACTCATGGTGATAATTATTTTCTTACTATGGCAACACTTTTCTAAATGTCAGATGACATTTTGACATGTTATAAATGAATGTTGAAAAAATTCAAGAATTTGGGGTGGGTTGAAAAATTTGGAGACTTAGATTGTCACTTTCGTTTTTCGATCACAGTTTTTTGTTTAAAGCACTTATTGTTTTCTGCTACAAACAGTTGTTCACAGTTTCCACAGTTAAAAGTTCACTTTCACAATGATTTTAGGCACAAACGCGCGGTCTAACACACGAAGTCACTTGTTTCCCCAACAGCGAGCCTACGCGTGTTGACAGTTGACAGATCAAGATTATTTGAAGTGAAAGCTGGTGTACCACAGGGATCTGTTCTTGGCCCAGTGTTGTACAACATATTTACATCAGATTTACCCACATCGGATGACGTAACCATAGCAACACATGCCGACGCCATAGCCTATTTATCAGTTGATGACAACCCAGAAATGGCCAGCAATAGACTCCAAAAACAGCTAGACAAAACTCACAAATGGCTCTGTAAATGGCGGATACGTGCCAGTGCAACCAAGTCTAACCATATCACCATCACGCTCAGGCACGGAAACAACCCTCCTGTTAGACTTGGTCCTGATATCCTACCACACCCAGATTGTGTAAAGTAACTTGGCTTCCACTTAGATAGGCGCCTCACATGGAAGCATCACATTAAAAATAAAAGGGACGAGATAAACCACAAGTTCCGCAACCTGTATTGGCTCATGGGAAGAAACTCTGTGCTCTCTGTAGACAACAAACTCCTCATCTACAACTCGGTCCTTAAGCCAATATGGACCTACGGGATCCAATTGTGGGGCGTTGCCAGCAAAACCAACATACTCTGCCTGCAAAGAGTCCAAAATGGAATCCTCAGATCAATAACAAATGCACCTTGGTTTGCTAGGAACGACGACATCCACGATTATCTACAAATGCCATCAGTAATATCCGAAATCGAGCGGTACAAAAAACAACACAAGGCACGCCTAACCCTGCATACAAACCCACTAGTCACTGAATTGTTAAACCCGACAGCGGTGGTAAAAAGGCTGAAGAGGAACCACCTTCTATAAGTGGGAGGCGCAGCACTGGCTGCTCCACCACAACGCCATTTGACCATGGAACGAATTCGCTTATGGTCTAACGACCGATTGCAAATGGATAAAAAAAAAAAGAAAAAAAAAACATTTTCATTATTTTAATCATTTGTATGCCCAAGTGGCTGATCATGGAATGAACATTAGGTATATAATTATGTAATGAACACCTGTATGTAACCTACGTATCACAAATAAACGATTTGATTTGGTAGGAAATAAAAAGTTAAATGTTTTTGGAATTTTTTGAAAATCGACTTCTAACGGGCCGAGTGAAAAGGAGTAGGAGTACCTACATAATTAAGTTTTTAGGTGATGATTTTTCTGCGTGTCTTGAATAACACAAATGTTGGTACCTATACATAATCTTAAAATTAAACGACTAAACACATAATTCAATATTTTTTTAAATTCTTTCCAACAGGGGTTGACATAAAAAAAATGTTTAATCGTCAATCAACCCCTGTTGGGATGAAAAGCGGGAATACAGTTTATAAAAAATATTTCTCTTTTGTGCAATTAACTTAAAAATTGACCCAAATATTTACCTAAGTAAAAAAAGTCGTTAATTAATTTTCTTAAACTACCTACCTTTTAAACGGGATGCAGCGGGTGTTGCATTTTGTAGGGGAAAATACGAAATACCTACACGAAGACGAAAATATAATAATTATGCATAATACCGTAAAGTGAATAATAAAATTACAATAATGAAATTAGTATTTTTATCGTTGAGTAAGTAGGCCACACTTTATTTTAAATACAAAGTACTTTCTGCTATCTACGCTCGCTCATGGGTTATGAATATTTAACAATACTCTCTCACTTGTCTATTTCGCAATACCTAAACATAAGCTACTGGTACATTAAAGTGTTTTTATTACTAACTTAATAACTTCTTTAATATCAAATAAAATAGAAACCAGTGTGCCAGGTGAATTCATTAACCATGGGCACAGATAATATAAATCTAGGTACCTACTAATGTTATGATGGGTTTCAATGTAAACCATGATGTCAACATTATATATTTATTGATTTTTTAAAAAATTTCTTGCCATGATCTGTATTGGATGATGGACATTTGAATGATGTAATTTGAAAATATAGTACAACGCGTCTCCCTTCGGACACTAGGTCCTTAGGACTGTCACCAAGGTCACCAACAAAGTTTTCGACCAAAACCATCAAATTAATGCCCTCTTCCTCTCTCCTACTAACCTACCTACCTCCTACTAACCTAAGTTCACATTGTGGAATGTAAATAAATATTGAATATTGTAAAGAAAAAAACCTTTATTTTTTATTTCCAATTTGCCTCCCAAAAGTTACCTCTATATTCAAAATACATTTATTTATGTTATAAGTCTGTGTTTGGGTTGGGTCACAGAAATTCATATGTAATGGGTATATTAGATTCGACAGTGACAAAAATGACTGTGACAAATGGATAGACAGACAGACAGACACACAAGTGATCCTATAAGTGTTCCGCTTTTTCCTTTGTAAGTATGGAACGCTAATAAAGTAAAATTAACTATTAACACAATAAAAATATTACCAGAGTGATTTTCAGTGATGGTATGACTTCTTTCACAAATAGCTCAGCGGAGTCTCTTCGCAGGCTAGCAGTGGGAGGGTCATATTGTTGGTACGCTGTCTGTTCACTGTGCGCTTCTATGTTATACAGTATTAGGTGGCCTTCTGATGTCTGGAATAGAGAAGGTAATGATGAACATAAGTTTTTTTTAACTTATTCTACAATAATGATAACTTAATTTAAAAATGTGGGTCTGCAAAACATACATAACCAAGCAGTCTTATATTTATCAATTAAATAATTAGAAGTCACATATTCAATCACAATTATGATCTAAATAAATGTAAGTAATATTACAAGATGTTAAAAAGAGTTGAGTAATAAATTAAAGAAAATATCTCAAAAGAGAAAAGATTTCTAAAAAGTCCTGGGAAGTTTCTCAAACTCAGCTTTGTTTAAAAGTTCAAAGAAAATAATTCTATCCATTATTAAAAATTAATGTTAAATAGGATAAAAATATTTGAAACGGAGGTAAGTAAGGGTTAATGAGTGCAAAAGACGACTCAAGAGAGTGAGTGCCAAAGACGACACAATAGAGTGAGTGCTAAAGACGATACAAGAGAGTGAGTGCTAAAGACGACACAAGAGAGTGAGTGCAAATGACGACACAAGAGAGTGAGTGCCAAAGATGACACAAGAGAGTGAGTGCCAAAGATGACACAAGAGAGTGAGTGCTAAAGATAACACAAGAGAGTGAGTGCTAAAGACGACTCAAGAGAGTGAGTGCTAAAGACGATACAAGAGAGTGAGTGCTAAAGACGACACAAGAGAGTGAGTGCAAATGACGACACAAGAGAGTGAGTGCCAAAGATGACACAAGAGAGTTAGTGCTAAAGATAACACAAGAGAGTGAGTGCTAAAGACGACACAAGAGAGTGAGTACTAAAGACGACTCAAGAAAGTTTAAGAGGTCTCTTAATATTTAAGAGGTCCCTTATTATTTAAGAGGTCTCTTAGTATATAAGAGGACCCTTAGTATATAAGAGATCCCTTAGTAAATAAGAGGCCCCTTAGCATATAAGAGGTCCCTAGTATAAAAGAGGTCCCTTAGTATACAGGGTGAAATTGAATAGATGCGACAAAATTTAAGGGGGTGTTCTACGCATCAATATGAACAACTTTTACTATGGGACCAAACCTGAAATCGCGAAAAAAAAATCAGCTGTTCAGTACATTTAATGTTCGCATAATTCGTAAAAATGTACTGAACAGCTGATTTTTTTTTCGCGATTTCAGGTTTGGTCCCATAGTAAAAGTTGTTCATATTGATGCGTAGAACACCCCCTTAAATTTTGTCGCATCTATTCAATTTCACCCTGTATAAGAGGACTCTACGAAGAACCGAATTAATGATGCGACTATAAAACAACCACTAACAAAAAAAAAGGCACAGAGGAACATCTAAAGTTGTATGTGTGTAAGAGTGTAGAATAGTAAAGTATTTGTAATAGGTTTTATATAGATATTAGGTTTGTATAAACAACTATAGGATATTCTCCTATAGTACGTCGAAGAGTAAACCAGACCCCAACTTGTAAGTGACCACAAATGCTTCTAAGAACACTCACAAGCGAAGAATGGTTATGACTATTAGTGGGTAAACGTAAGTGGTGTGCAGAATAATGAGGTTTAGGTAGAGAGTTATGTGTAGGTGGTAACGATTTAATATGTCATACAGTAAGTCAAACTCAACTTGTAAATCACCACAAATGGTTTGTGTGCGTTACCGCAGCCAGAAAATGTCGAAAATCGTCATTTGAATTTTATAGATAATTAGTTCCTCGGCTTCTGTAATTGTACCATCGATTTTTAAATTTGTACCTCTAATAGTTTTTTAGTTATTTGACAAAAACAGTTCTGGCTGGCGTAACGTTACCGTAGCCAGAAGTTTTGTTTATTAATGGGTATATTGAAATAAATTTTAGCCAAATATTTAGTTCCTCAGACGAGGTAAATGTACCAACTTAATTTGTATTTGTATCTGTTATGGTTGCGAAGATTTTCAAGATCCTGCTGCGGTAACGTTTACGTGTTTGCTGGATCTCTGAAACGGATAAGCGCACTTTTATAGTATTTTGCACACGACTTCTTATGAGTTAGCTTGAATTTGTTCCTCATTAATAAAACAAAAAAATTGCACCGTTAAGGAGTTATTTAGGTAAATAGAAATATGCTTTAATCGATCCTAGCACTTCGAATAGAAGCTCTAAAGACTTACTTGCAATGTTATGTTATAGCTTATAACTGCCTTCAAATGTACCTGAAGTTTAATTTATTATCCTGTAAGCAATTAATAAATTATGATGAAATTTAAATTTACTTCGGGACATGATGCGCAGCGGTTTTTTAAACCACCGTTTAACTGAGATTCTTGTAGATTTACGAAGTGAAAGTTATATCAATAATTAGTTCTTTTATTCAATTTTATGCCTGTACATTTTCAACGTAATCCACTCAATAATTAACGAGATAATCGAAAAATAGTCACTATGGTGTGTGTGACCGCGGTAACCCGGCCAAGTTTCGATGGTTACAGAAAAGCGGCCGTTTAATACATTATGCTAACCTTCTGAAATTTATAGGATAGTGAGGTGTGGTTTGGTACATACGCGTACACAAGTGTTAAATAAAAACATGTTTATTTGAGTACCAAGTATTTTTACTTATAAGTAAAATAATCATTAAAAAAAAAATGCGTAGGTTTGTTTAGATAATAAGGTATATAGGTTCTCAGATCAACCTTTACTCAACATAATTATCGTTCAGGGTCAAAATATACAATTCTCAAAATGTCCAACGGTGTCAAAATGTCCAAATCCCATGTCCAATTCCCAAAATGTCCAGTTCCCAAAATGTCCAACTACCAAAATGTCCAAGCTTTGATAATGGTGTGACTGAAGTGTCATGGTTTGGTGTGTTTGGTCATCAGGGATTTTAATTTTGACAACATGAAAAATTAGTCGCTAATTGTGTGACTGACACTGGCATGGCCACCATCGGGGATTTTAATTTTGACAACATGAAAAATTAGTCGCTAATTGTGTGACTGACAGTGGCATGGCCACCATCAGGGATTTTAATTTTGACAACATGAAAAATTTGTCGCTAATTGTGTGACTGACACTGGCATGGCCACTGTATCTTAAATTACGTTTATAAAATTAATCCACACGCACTCAAGAGGTTTTTCAACGTATGTTTCTGGCCGCTTCAAGCATTGACTATTGGCATTAGGCGTTCTGCTCCGGAAGCTTAAAGATAAACATCTCCTTTAAAATATTATTCTTCGTCCGGGAAATCAGTGACTTGCGTCTAAAAACTTGCCCGACTGCTGTCAAGCCTAAAAGGAGGGTTATTGAATACAACCATTATAAATAACGAAGCGACTCAATAATCTATTCATCTTTCTAAACATTCTACTTACACGTTCACTTAACCAAATCCAATAAGAAAACAAACATTAGTATCCTCTGAGTGTGTTAGTGTGTTTTTCTATTCGGTCTGTATTTTTTATCTTTTAGTAATAATATAGATTAAAATCGAATTCTTTAGCCTCTTTTATTTCTCTAGGCAAGTAGATTTGTTACAGTTTGGCGTAGTAGTTTAGTCTACGACTATCATGCCCCGGCGCTTCACAATATTTAAAGATCCCATCCAAAGCAAAAAAACTCTCTGCGTATTTCTGGACGAACCTGTTAACTTCATTTTGTTTAAAGTACATTTCATGAACAACAAAGATTTCTTAATTAGGGGGGTAAAAATTATCATTGGGAGGGAGAACCGTCTCGGACAAGGAGCTTCGTATAATTGAGATAGAATTTCACTTACAGGTAAGTTCGATTAATTTCATAATTTCAACTCTCTCCTTGTCCGAGACGATTTAACAGAGTAGATGTTTAAAGTTATGTTTTGAATGAAAGGCTGTTGTATTCGAAAAACATTATTATTTGGAATTACAAAACCATTATAAGTATCTTAAGGAATTAACACATAGTATTTAGGTACTAGGTTCTATTTACAGTACTGCAAACAGCATTACTAAAAGCTAGGGGGTCTTCTGTTACTGGTCGATTATAAAACCTAGCGAAGGTTGAGGATGTCCCTGGCCATCCTGCCGTCTTTCTAATTAGATCTATGCTGAGACCAGCCCTACTTGCTGCTGAAGTAGAAGCATGTCTAGTGCTGTGCGCGGTAAATATACAGGGTGTAATTTTAATCACCGTTATCCTCTTAACTCTTAACTAACTAAGGGGTCATTGTACTCAATGACCCCTTAAGAGGATAACGGTGATTAAAATTACACCCAGTAGAAGTATCTATACCCGCCTCACTCAATGTAATTTTTATCCATCTACTTAGAGAAAGAGAAGAGGCACTATGGTATGGTTTTTTTGTATGTAATTATTAAGTTATCTATTTCTTTTCTAATATTTTTTGTAACGTTTAAATAAGACCTTATTGTGTGTACAGGGCAAATTTCTAATTTACTATTATAGCATTTTAAATGTAAACAGGGTTGAAGTGAACTTTTGCAAATAGATGTGCTGCTTCGTTGCACTAGTTCCATTATTTGTTCTATGATGGAACTAGTGATAATTATTTATTGCCACTAGTTCCATTTTGAATGAATCTGAAAATAATGGAACTAGTGGTGAATTTTTTATCACTAGTTCCATCATGGAACTTGTGAATTTTTTTAAGGGTAAAACACTAGAGGTAAAAAAAAACACTTAAAACGATAATGAGGTCAAAATGAAAATACAAGATGTCTGCTAAAATTTCCTAATTTTTCGTCATGGGTGTCGTTTCTATGGTTTTAGAGGGTGCTGAAAACGATACTGGTGTCAAATAGAAAATTCAAGATGGCGTCTGCGAAAATTAGGTATGTTTTTGTTTTAAATAATACGTGAGAAGGAACTTCTTTGCTGACGGGAGTAAAGAAACTAGCTACCCGTCTGTTACTTGGCCGGGCCGCATATATACAAAAAACACCAACTAAGCTTTGAGCACGGCCTCTGATTGGTTGATTGATAAACGCATGTAACATTATATAATCCCTTTGTTTTTTTGCTCCAGGATACTCGGTAAATGATCTGGAAGCTGAATTTAACAAAAAAACATGAATGTCAATAAGGTCTCAATTCGCTTGACACCATAGAAAGTGTCTAGATCATTATGCACATAATTTCTAAGGTCTCAAGCTAATTTCGACCTTATTGGCATTTTACAACCCCTTTGTTTTTTTGCTCCAGGATACTCGATAAATGATCTGGAAGCTGAATTTAACAAAAAAACATGAATGTCAATAAGGTCTAAATTCGCTTGACACCCTAGAAATGATGTGCATAAAGATCTAGACACTTTCTCAGGTGTCAAGCGAATTTAGACCTTATTGACATTCATGTTTTTTTGTTAAATTCAGCTTCCAGATCATTTACCGAGTATCCTGGAGCAAAAAAACAAAGGGATTATATAATGTTACATGCGCTTATCAATCAACCAATCAGAGGCCGTGCTCAAAGCTTAGTTGGTGTTTTTTGTATACCTATATGCGGCCCGGCCAAGTAACAGACGGGTAGCTAGTTTCTTTACTCCCGTCAGCAAAGAAGTTCCTTCTCACGTATTATTTAAAACAAAAACATACCTAATTTTCGCAGCCGCCATCTTGAATTTGCTATTTGACATCAGTATCGTTTTCAACACCCTCTAAAACCATGGAAACGACACCCATGACGAAAAATTAGGAAATTTTAGCAGCCGCCATCTTGGATTTTCATTTTGCCATCAGTATCGTTTTCAGCACCTTCTAAAACCATGGAAACGACACCCATGACGAAAAATTAGGAAATTTTCGCAGCCGCCATCTTGGATTTTCATATTGACATCAGTATCGTTTTCAGCACCCTCTAAAACAGGGATTCCCAAAGTGGTCGATATCGACCCCTTGGGTTGAAAAAGGGTATAAATGTACCTAGGTACCTCACTACGGGTAAGATAAGAGGATTATTGTAAGTACTAGCTTTTGCCCGCGGCTTCGCCCGCGTGGATGATCGAAAGTATTCCATGGGAAAGTAGTACGTTCGGACGGCCCTATGCTCTCTACATGTATACGTTCAGCGTACTTACATGTGGAGAACATAAAGCCGTCCGATATCACTGTGCAAACTCAAATCCTTACGATATATCGTTGCCGTGTATGGTGGCCTTAAAGCTTCCAGTCGGCATGATTTTTCACGACATCTTCAACAATCATCGTCATATTTCAGCCAATTTAGACAAAAACTTAATGAATATACACTGAATCACTCTGTCCATTGCTGAAAACGTGAAAACCGTATAAAAATACGTTCAATAGTTTTTGAGTGTATCTCATTGAAACAGACAGACAGACGCGTCGTGGGGGGGACTTTGTTTAGTTAAAATTTACTATGCCAGTCACGTTCTAATAAAAAAAAAACTTTAGACCGAGTATCCACTTGTTCAAAAGTTTTCTTATAAGTAATAATTTCTAACAAAATCCGTGCATTTTTGTGTATTTTAAAATCAACCCCTATTTTTCTAATTTTATTTCCTACCAAAAGCATAAATTGCAATTTTCATACTTATCACTAATAATGCTGGGTTTCCCATACAAACTTTCATCCCCTATGTCACCCCCTGTAGGATTATTTTTGAGGCAAAAAGTAGCCTTCGCCAGGATGCCATGTCAGCCTTGCCAAATTTTTTCAAGATCCGTTCAGTGGTTTAGGCGTGAAAAGGTAACAGACAGACAGACAGATAGACGTACTTTAGAATTTATAATATTAATATAGACTCATAAAGACTAGTCTGTACTTACGTGCTGAGATAGGTACCTACATAAATAAATAAAACTATTGAATTTAAAGTTCATTATTATTTATTAGGTAGAAGGTTATATTTTTCACTCAAAACATAATGTACGCGTCTGTACCAAAATTATAAGACTATTATACTGTAAATTTCAGAAGGTTAGCATAATGTATTAAACGGCCGCTTTTCTGTAACCATCGAAACTTGGCCGGGTTACCGCGGTCACACACACCATAGTGACTATTTTTCGATTATCTCGTTAATTATTGAATGGATTACGTTGAAAATGTACAGGCATAAAATTGAATAAAAGAACTAATTATTGATATAACTTTCACTTCGTAAATCTACAAGAATCTCGGTTAAACGGTGGTTTAAAAAACCGCTGCGCATCATGTCCCGAAGTAAATTTAAATTTCATCATAATTTATTAATTGCTTACAGGATAATAAATGAAACTTCAGGTACATTTGAAGGCAGTTATAAGCTATAACATAACATTGCAAGTAAGTCTTTAGAGCTTCTATTCGAAGTGCTAGGATCGATTAAAGCATATTTCTATTTACCTAATGAGGAACAAATTCAAGCTAACTCATAAGAAGTCGTGTGCAAAATACTATAAAAGTACGCTTATCCGTTTCAGAGATCCAGCAAACACGTAAACGTTACCGCAGCAGGATCTTGAAAATCTTCGCAACCATAACAGATACAAATACAAATTAAGTTGGTACATTTACCTCGTCGGAGGAACTAAATATTTGGCTAAAATTTATTTCAATATACCCATTAATAAACAAAACTTCTGGCTACGGTACCGTTACGCCAGCCAGAAATGTTTTTGTCAAATAACTAAAAAACTATTAGAGGTACAAATTTAAAAATCGATGGTACAATTACAGAAGCCGAGGAACTAATTATCTATAAAATTCAAATGACGATTTTCGACATTTTCTGGCTGCGGTAACGCACACAATGGTTTTAAGAACACTCACAAGCGAAGAATGGATGCCAATTACCAGTGGGTAAAGGAATGTGTGTGGGGGTGTAGTATAAGTTTGTTAAGTATTTGTCAGCTGAAGAGGAAAAGTAAGTTAGTATTAACTTCTTTTAGTTTACATTTAGAATAAGATTTTTTTGTTAACTTGTGTTTACCTTTCTGTTACTATAGACCTCAATCAACATTGTAAGTGACAGCAACTTTAAGATTGCTAATTCTTTTCAGTTTTATTGTTTTCTTTTAATGGAGAGTTGCATGACTTTATTATGTAACTAGCTATTGTCCGCGGCTTCGCCCGCGTGGATGTCGGGAATATCCCAAGGGAACCTGCCACCGCGAATTCCTTCCTTATTCCTTGTTTACATTATAAAGGGAACCTCTGTGCAAAATTTCAGCTTTCAAAAGGGTTTGGGCGGGGCATTGATGAGTCAGTCAATCAGTCAGTCAGTCAGGACTTCTTTTTTTATTCATATAGATTAGCTAGGCTTGAGTAAAACCATTTTCAGTAAGTACTAATACTAACTTTGGATTATACTATTTATTTTAAATTAAGTTATTTAGATGTCTGTGTGGCAACAGCTAATTGTTCAGCATTCAAAGCATACTTTTCTTCTTGGTAACTTATTTTTATTTTTTTAGTATTCAAAGTTGTTTAGCAAATACACTATCTTACAAAATCTGAATCAATACTAACGCAAGCAATCTATATTTTACTTACAGAAATGCATATCATAGAAGAGTCCGGTTTCCACTCCACGCCGACATTGACTCCGAGTCTTTGAAGAGATTCTGTGCTTCTCTTATGGTATACTATGGGGACAGTTGGCTAGAACAGAGACATTTAGTTTTTTTTTATATCTATTTAGTTACTTTACATTTAGATTGTTAGGGCCATGTGATATTAATACATGTGGTACACTTTTAAAATTAAATTACCAAAATGTGAGTGCACAAATTACAAAAAAAATTTAATGAGCCCTTTCATTCCAAAAGTTCATAAAATCCAATGTTGACTAAATCTAGTACATATATACTTTACACTAGTACATAGATACTTTGTATTGTAATTTATTGTAACTTCAGGTTTACGGATGCAAACCAAGATGAATACATTAATATTGTTGATTATTTATTATTCAACTAGCTTTTGCCTGCGGCTTCACCCGCGTTTAATATAAATATAAACCTTCCTCTTGAATCATTCTATCTATTTAAAAAAACCGCATCAAAATCCGTTGCATAGTTTTATAGATTTAAGCATACATAGGGACAGACAGACAGCGGGAAGCGACTTTGTTTTATACTATGTAGTGATAGTGATAGATAAACAACAAACTTATATATGCATGGCTGATTCAAAAATAAACTCCAAGTTTATTAAACACACAAAGATGTTGCAGCAGATAACAAATGCAGTTCACAAAAAAAATATTGGAGATGTTTTAGATTGATAATAAAAAGATATGATTGCTAGATAAAGACATTACAGTGTTTTCTAATTTTCTAATCTTATAAAATTACTAATAACAACAGATTGCTACAATAGTCATATTCAATTCATATTATTGCCAATAAATTCAGAACCTGTGATCAAAGGTGGAATACATGAAGTATGTCAATATGACCTCAATGTTCACACAAAAATAAACATACCTTACAAAACCATACTGCGAGGCAGTCATCGCTCAATGAAGCAAACAATATCTTGTCTCTATTCGAAACAATTTGTTTTATAATTTGATTATCTGCACCCAGATTTTTCAGAACTTTGGGCCATCCTATTGGAAAATACATTTTGATTGTAAAACATTTGCCACTTTTATGGGAAATATAGTTAAACACTAGACACCTCGATTAAATTGTGTCACTAGCTTCTGTTGTAAAATAAGAAGTTCTGATATGAATGATTTGATATTAAAAATTTAATAAAGCTTGAGCTTCCCAAAAACGTCAACACAATATGTGACACAATAATTCGCCACTGTCACAAAATGACACAATCAATCATAAAATCATACAAGCATAGATACGAGCATACATCTATGCATTGAAGTAGGAACTTTCGTTCGGTAAGCTATTAACAATATTAAGCAACCTTACTGCCAAATGACAAAAAAACCGGCCAAGTGCGTGTCGGACTACACACAATGAAGGGTTCCGTAATGGGGAGGTACGGGCAAAGCTAATTGCAGATGACGCCATCATCGCTGGTGCTTGTCAGCTGTCTCATCTGTTGACGGTTGTCAAGGAAACGAGCTCTCACTATAAAACAATATAGTACGGGACTCAGAAGAACAACAAGCATAGAAGTAGTGCTTAAATAGCAACTGAACTCAATATATTTGTTTCATTCTGACTTATGGAGCCGCTATGATGTAAAAGAAGGACACGTATACAGAAGACGTTTCGAAATTTTGTAGGTTGTCATTCATTTTATTCTGACTAGTGATGTACCCACTAAATTTCAACGTCGATAGAATTTACAATGACATTCTTTCTTATACTGCCAAGAATAATAACCGTAGGTACACCCGGCTACACATCAAACTATACATTTCCAGTTTACACTGACCGCTCATTGTAAAGAAATCCTATACAATGCGAGATCAGCTTATACTGGAAATGTATAGCTTGATCTGTAGCCGTGCGTACCTAAAATTTTGAATTAACTAAGCATCCTTATGATCCCATACTTACTCCCATATATACTTAATATATTCGTTCAAAATGAAACAATACTTTAAGTATGAACTAAATAGTTCGTCATCATCATCACCAAAGTCTTCCTTGGTTCCCGACAGCTCTTCATGTATTAAATCTGACCCGGCTAAACCAGAATGTATTTAAATGCCATAATAACTGATGAGTTTATTGAAAACAAGTGGGAGACATTCGGTTTTGCAAATGTTTTTAGCAACTTACTTTCTCATATTTATTTGAATTTTAGATTACATCATAGACTACTCAACAAAGTCTAGGGAACAAGGGTATTCAAAGTACCTAATAATTTTTATTTTAATACTTTTTAATTATGTATTATTTTAAATCAGTGAAGCGTAATTTAATAGAGATTTGAATTATTTGATTAAATAAAATGGTTGTTAGTGAAAAAATAAAATTTATTATGAAAATTCAAAATGGTATCAAAGCGACAAAAACTTTTTGTACATAAAAAAATAAATAACGACCAGATAATATTTTAAATAAAAAAATTAAATGCCTAGCAACTTTAATAATCTGTTAGGCGAATTCCAGCCCACACCATAATCATTCCGCCCTGGTACGAATGAACTTCCTGAGGATTCTGGAGTCGGCTCTGGCGACCAGGAACTCGCCAAAAGCGCAGTCTTCTTGAATCGGGATGGAATCCAATTATTTCTGAATTTGTTATTGTCATCTGTGTCAAGGATTCCTAAAACAAACAGTTCTCAATAAAATTTATGTAAGATTTTTTATCAACATTTTTATGTAGGTAAATAGTTTTATTTGTATGTCTTACCTGACTGATGTGAGATGATTTCACGAGATGTCAAGATTAGTGGCGATTCATTAATCTGTACCGATGTACTAGGTCCTGTTTCAGCTTCCATTGCTACGGGATCCTACAATTACGTATTTTTTATTAAAAATAAATAAATAAATTTGCACACGATTATATTTCCGACTGGGATAATTAGAAGAATGATATCGCATCAATGATATTTTTAATATAATATCATTGTATCGCATATATCAAGTGAACATATTTCTGAAATGTTATACCTGTCTTCATGTTAGATTGCTGTTGATGGTGAGCGGTTCTTTTAATTTGCAGTACTGCGCTATGTCCTTCTTCGCAGACTTCCATAAGTATTTCCTGTAATGTAATAAATCAAGTTTTAATTTGAACGGGATACTATTTATTGCCAATAAAATACCTTAATTATATCATAATACTGGATGAATTTTTTATCATGCACCAATTCGAAATGGGAGATTGTACTCATCATTATGAACAACTTTTACTATGGGAACAAACCTGAAATCGCGAAAAAAAAATCAGCTGTTCAGTACATTTATCTACATCAAACTCGTCAAAATGTACTGAACAGCTGATTTTTTTTCGCGATTTCAGGTTTGGTCCCATAGTAAAAGTTGTTCATAATGATGAGTACAATCTCCCATTTCAATTTGGTGCATGATAAAAAAATCATACTGTATATCAGACCATTTCATCTGTTCTATCCATAACAAATAATGTAGGAACAGCATGTTCTCTAAGTGACAACTTAAAGAACATGCTACATCCATTTCATAGGTTCATTACCAAATGAACGAGGCCGAAAGGGTCATATTGTTATCCAAGTCACTGGATGTTGGAAGGTGTAACAGTATTCTTGCGTCCCCATTGTCAAAGGATGCAAGACTCTTACATAAGTTAGCAAAGATAGGATTTAGATCATAAGGAATAATTGTTTGTACCGATGAGGGTGGCATAATCAGTTTGTGATTAAACCCTCTATAAATTAAATAGAATAAAAAAAAAAGAATACAAAGTAAAATGCTTGGAGCATATTATGTGGCTGTGCTTTTTGGAGTCCAATTTCGTCTACCAATACAATTTATCCATTTTTTTTCACATCGTCTAGGAAATCTGTAAAAGAAAAGTATCGACAACATTATTCACGTCACTATGGCTGATCAAGATAACCCCAAAACAATTTCCGAATATTCGCTAATAACTTCTATTGGAATAAATATTACGACTGGTTTCAGCTATATAGTGACACAGCAATATTTGTTATGTATTTATATTCGTTTATCAGATCATATGCAACAAGAAATTGAGCAAAAACTTACCGATGGAAGATCAATATTTATTGTTCATTTTATTTTCGCTATGAATGGGACTGGCAGCCCCCAACCACACAAGAAATTGCTCCACAGCGTCCACACACTCACTGTTTGTAGTTAAACAAAGAATTCATGCAATCTAACAGTGGAAATATTATTAAAACATCGCAAAACCATGGAACATTACGACAAACACGTAAACAATGAACACGCGAATATGTCAGGTAGTTCAATGAACGAACTGTCAGGCATTGAAACAAAGTACTATCAAATTTGGCCGCGTCATACTATAACTTTTTTAACCAAATGACAATTGATCTTGTGACCATGCCAAGAAAGTAAAACAAAGAGTAAAACATTTATCTCTTTCCCACATCCTTTATCGTACCTTTAGCGTACCTAATAATAGAACGGGAATAAAGGTAGTTACAGAGTTCTGTTTTTAACGTTCCTTCTATGCTTTGTTATTGTTCTGAGGTACGGGAGGTAGCGTTTGTTTGAAAAAGTAATTTAATACCGGCTGAAAATACCAACCAACCATACCAAAAATAGTTTTTCCTTAGTGCATATGAGATCTGAGGGTCGGCTCAAAGAGTAAAGTAAGTATAGAGAGAGGTCGGCTGCTCCAACAGTGGGGAGTCCAAAGCATCACGAAGTTGTAAAAAAAAACCATACGAAAAAAAGTAATTTCATACCGAGCCAAAACCGGGATGGTTTTTGGGATCATCCAACCCAAAACAAATAGTCAGCTGGGTGGAAGTGGGGGGAATATAATATGTCACTCGCGTAAATTAAAGATTGTTGCGATGACAAATCAGGGCTATATTCGAAACTACGGGTTATAGCGGTAAAACGAACCATGACCTCAATTTTGAAGGAAAATAAAACCGCATTTTTAGGGTTCCGTACCAAAATGGTAAAAAGGAACCCTTATGGTGTGACTCAGTCTGTCTGTCTGTCTGTCTGTCTGTCTGTCTGTCTGCCTGTCTGTCTGTCTGTCACAGCAGGATATCAAAAGAACTACTAATGCTATCAACTTGAAAGGAACAGTTTTAGATGACGTTTACCCAACTATTGGGTTGACTTTAGTATCCGGTCGCACGAAAATGGGGGTGACAGTGATTGAAGGTCGTTGGGTTGGGGTCCCTGATTGTAACGATATCACTCTTATTAAAAGAGATTGCAAAGAAATTTATACTAATTGTTTATAACCTCAAATTACATAAATAGTGTAACGAAACGTTAAAATGGGCGATTGACAACCAAATCTGTACCAGTATATTGTCTGTGGTGCAAAATGTCGTGTAAAATTGATAAAACGGAACGTAAAAAGAACTGTGAGTACTTAGTAGAAATTGTGTTCACTTTCAGTAGGAAGTTAGTGTTTCCCCACTTTATGATTAAAATAGGTCGAATCTGTCCCAAAACCGAATCGGGGCACCCCGACTCCACGTAGTCTTTTGGCTGGCACACTAGAGTGTATTTAAAAATCCGGAGGCGCGGAGGGAGAGCAGCCCCCGCCCGCTGTAACAAAGGTTAGGCACCCGTGCGAGCCGCAGCGGCTGAGGCTGGTCGCCGAAGGCGACCATTAAGCCGAAGCTGCGGAGGTGAGCTCGGGTGCCTGTGCTTTGTTACGTAACGGCGAAGGGGCTGCACTTCCCGCAGCGCCGGAGACGTGGAGAAGCAACTTTGTGTTGACAAAAGTGTTTTTAGGTTACGTTACAATAATTTGTTTTTCTCAGGAATGGTGCGTTCTCTTTTCATGGGAGTGGTACCTGGGAGGAGGGAGCACCCCCCTCTACCCTCTCCTCCACCCCCCACCCTCATTTTCGTGCGATCGAATACTAAAGTTTTACCCAACTATTTTTCAAATAAGAAAGAAATAAAAATATTTCTATTTTTTTTTGCAACAGTAACATGAAACAATTTTAACAGAATTAACTGAGATAAACTCGAGAAGCGCATCAACAACGTCGGGAACTACGTTATTCTGTAACCATCTCACCGTGAAAACTTAGGTGAAGTGAGCGTGGAGTGAGCAGTCAACATCAACAGTGTCAATTCCTAGCCTTAGAGCATATAACCTATGGAGATGGCATAGCTGAGCGAACCCCTCTGCCAAAGTCGATTGGCCATACGACCATGCACGTTATATAAAACTAATTCATTCGCCGACTGCTGTCTGTGTATCGTATTGTGTCGCAAGAAAGTGCTCCCAGAAAATGGTTAATTGTGCAGTTTCCTCGTGCAAAAAGCGATCTGCCACTTCAAATTTGCGAAACCATGGTGTTTCTTACCACATGTAAGTATAAATTATACATTCAAATAGTTTTATTTATGTATAATGTCGAAATAATCGTTGTTGACATTACGATAGAAAAATACAGTGGTACGTTGGGTAGCACAAACGTAGTACAGGTAGGAATTTGCATAGTGCAGGGACAACATGAATAAATGATTGATAAAATAAATGATTTTTTCAGTCAGTATGTTCAGTAACCAATTTTTTTATTGGTTAAAATCTAGAATCGTTTGGCAGGAGGAGGGGGGTGGGGGCGGTGTGGGGGGGTGGAGGGGGGTACCCTGAGCCCCCCCCACCACTCCCATGAAAAGGTAATGCACCGTTCTTGAGAAAAACTAATTATTGTAACTTAACCTCAAAACACTTTAAAGTTACTTTTAGTATCGTATGGCAGAAGTAGGGGTTGAGGGGGGGTGGGGGGTACCCTAACGCACCCTCCCCCACCACTCCCATGTAAAGATAAGCACCATTCTTGAAAAAAAAACTAATTATTGCAACCTAACCTCTAAACACTTAAGTTGCTTCTGCAACGTCTCCGGCGCTGCGGGAAGTGCAGCCCCTTCGCCCTTACGTAACAAAGGACAGGCACCCATGCTCACCTCCGCAGCTTCGGTTTGCTGGTCGCCTCCGGCGACCAACCTCAGCCGCTGCGCCTCGCATGAGTGCCTAACCTTTGTTACAGCGGGCGGGGGCTGCTCTCCCTCCGCGCCTCCGGGTTTTTATATACACTCTAGTATGCCAGCCAAAAGACTACGTAAAGTCGGGGTGCCCCGATTCGGTTTTGGGACAGATTCGACCTATTTTAACTATAAAGTGGGGTGCACACTAACTTCCTTCTGAGCAGAATTTGTAGGTTGAATGACACTGACTTTTTTTTTTGCGTTTCGTTTCACGTATTTTACACGACATTTTACACCGCAGACAATATATTGATACAAATTTGGTTGTCAATCGCCCATTTTGACATTTCGTTTCACTGTTTATTTGATTTGAGGTTAGAAATAATTTTTATTAATTTCTCAAAAAATATGCATTACCTTGTAATGAGAGTGGTAGCGTTATAATCAGGGACCCAACCCCTACCAACTTTCACCCCATTCACCCCCCTCCTCCTGCCAAACGATTCTAGATCCAACCCTTTTTTTTTTGTAATGTATCTGGATAAGTCAGGTTGAAATAAAAAAAAAATATATTATAAAATATTAATTTCAGTTCTTTGTGAGTCGATTTAAATTCTTTTCTTTTGTAGGTTTAGGCTAATAAAAAATAACAGTTTGTTCGTTGCGAATGTGAGTTTTTGCAGCTCATGCAATTTGAAAAAAAATAATCCGCGGTGGAATAATTTAATAACTATTCCACCGCGGACCGTAGGTAGTAGGTATGTACTAGTAGGTTTTTTCAAGGCTGTTATGAAAACGCAGTACGTACACAATCAAGTTAATAGAGATGATTTTCGTTTGATTCTGTTATTACACATTATTTAAACTGATTACTTCTATTCTATATTTTTCTTCAACAGATTTCCAAAAGATCCTGTACTATGACAAAAATGGAGGATATTTTGCGGTAATACAGAAACTTGTGGACCCACGCGTACTAGCGCAATCTGCTCAGAACATTTTATGTCGTGTAGTTTTAAGCAACTTGCAAATAATAGAAAGAAACTAATTGTGGTTACGATACCCGCTTAAAAAAAAACATTCTTGGAACGGAAGAACCGCCTGTAAAATTAAAGATTTTAGTAGGACTGTTTTATTATTGGCAACACTCCTGGAATGTCAGAATTCCGTCGAATTAAAAATCAGACTGTAGTCGTCATTATTCAGACATATGAATATGAACTAAATATGGCTTTGGCTTTGGCTATGAACACACCAGCATGTTTTTCTACTAAAATGTCAAACACATCATTTAGTTTGTTTAATTAGTTAGCTAAGAATCACCGAACTCAAATAGTTTAAAAAAACAAAATCGGACGTGTAAAAGTGTTATTTTTAACAAAATAATAAAATTGGCTGTGTTATTTTATTATTTATATTCTACCCTTCCTACTTTAAGGCCGCATTATAAAACGGGGCTCAAGTATGTATCCCGAATTGCCGACCCTAAATGCAGAATGATAGGGAAGGCTGGACCTTCCAATATCAATAATGTTATTTGAAAAAATATTTGACTATAAAAATAAATGCAATCGTTCTTTTTAAGCACTATTAATTGTTTTGTCATTACTGACTACCTACGTAGTTTCGCAGGCACTAATCATATTGCGTATTTTTGTGTACAGACGCCAGTACATCAAGCTAATACAATCTTTATACCTAAAGTATTAGGTTCAAGTTTGATTGGGAAAATTTGACAGTTTCGGGTGGCTTGACCTGCTGGCGTCTGTACATACAAGAAAATAAAACGAATGAACATTTTATTTATTCATTCATTCATTTAATGAAATAGCAGGCTTGCCGGGTTGGTCAGTGAATGAGTGACCATCTTTACATACCGAGACTCCTCCGTGCTCTCGGCTGTCATTCGTGGTTCTTTGACAGTCGTTCCGGGTCGTCAGAAGCCCAAAAGTCTGACAACCAGTCTTACCAAGAGGTATCGTATTACCCAGTAACTGGGTTGTGGAGGTCAGATAGGCAGTCGCTCCATGTAAAATACTGGTATTCAGCTGCATCCGGTTAGACTGGAAGCCGACCCCAACATAGTTGGGAAAAGGCTAGGCAGATTGATTTTTGATTAATGTAATGAAATACCACTGATTGTTTGTGTCACATCACTAGCACTTTGTGTTTGTTGTCGTAGGACAGTTGCGTAGATACGCACTTTGTCAATGTGTATGTGTTTTTTTATTGTGTGGCTATTACTCTTTCGTGTGCGTTAGTAGCAATACGAAGCATGTATCTGTGTGTGGTTGTCAAATTTTCGTAGTGTGCTGTATGTGTTTTCCTCGCCTCCCGCATAAAGTGGCAGAAAATGTTGTTCGGTGATTCGCTGCTTGCCATCTCCATAGGTTAAATGCTCTAAGTTCCTAGCAAAAACAAAATCACTTCACCTAAGTTTTCACGGTGAGATTTTTACAGAATCGACCGGCTGGACTGAAAGGTGATCTTAAACATTCAAAGTGGAGCTACTAGGGCATGTGGGGTATCATATGAAAGAGCGCTGTTTGCACATTCTCAAACATTTTTTAAATTTTTTTTACGCCGCATAGTTTTCGACTTTTGAGGAAAAATGTAAAAAAAAATACCGTTTCCCCCCCTTTATCTCCGAAGTTTGCAAAGAGAAAAATCTGAAATTATTCTATGTGATAGAAATGTATGTAAAGATTACAGGAAAAATAAAACGATGACTCTAAATAGCACACTTTTTCAGAAATTGGAACGGAATCCTCGGTGCGCGAGTCCGACTTGCCCTTGACTGGTTTTTTGATGAATAACCACAGGAGAGAAAAGCATAAAAATAATTTACTATATGTGCACCTCTGTCTAATGTTATCAGTATTTATAAATATTTGCTTTATCCTACTTGGATCTAGATATTCTATTCTATTGAAAATCAATCGGCTACACTTACTTTTTGAAAGCTGGCGCTGATAACCGACTTATAATGATTTTAAACTGAAAATCACATCTAAACGAGTACCTAGTGTTAGTGATTTAGAAAAAATATATGTTAAATTAGAGCATTTTCTTAATAACGCTTATCTATTAAAACAGACGGATACAGTTTCAATAAAATATTCTAATCGAGTTAAACGACTTCCAACGGAAGCTACAGGGTGGTCCAACTATTCTTAGAACAGTTACGTCTTATATAACGATCGATTTTCCATATTTTTTACATGGGTACTTTCATACACACTTTAAGTAAATCTAAAGGATTTCAAACACCAAGGATTTTTTCACACCAACATACATACCCCTAACATCACACACCCCGCCTCACACATACACCACACACACACACACACACACAAAACACTGTGCGCATTCCTTATTCCTTATTTAAATAATTTTTTGTAATGGTTAGAAACCTTTGGTATGCTTTCAAAATTATTTTCTCAAGTGTACAGTCAACGTAAATTGGAAGAGCTGGACAAGCAAATCAAGGTGACTCCAAACTTAACAATTTAATTTACTTAAGTTGATGAAAAACATTTTTTTTATTTATTTTTCTATTTCAAGCCGCAAAAAACGAGTATTGCACTCAGAGGGAATTTACTTAAAAGCAAATCGTACATTTTTATGTACGATTTGCTTTTAAGTAAATTCCCTCTGAGTGCAATACTCGTTTTTAGGGTTCCGTACCAAAATGGTAAAAAAGGAACCCTTATGGTGTCACTCAGTCTGTCTGTCTGTCTGTCTGTCACAGCTGGATATCTCAAGAACTACTAATGCTATCAACTTGAAATTTGGAACAGTTTTATATGACGTTTACCCAACTATTATGCAAATAAGAAAGAAATAAAATATTTATATTTTTTTTGTAACAGGTGCTGAAAGGGGGTCTTAAAAATTCAAAGTGGGGCTACTAGGGCATGTGGGGTATCATAATGAAAGAGCACCAAGCTTCTAACTCTACACGCCCTAACTCTCCAAGCCCTAACTTCACAAACTCTACACCTTAGTCAAAATATGAGGCTTGGCCGTTTCGTTACTACAAGAACTATTGTATAACAGAAAAGTAATGAACAGTGAATACATTTTTCACCTTGCGCCCATGTGCTGGTAGCGAAACGGCCAAGCCACATATTTTGACTAAGGTGTAGAGTTTGTGAAGTTAGGGCTCTACATGAGATCTGATAGCTTTTTGTCAGTGCGAGCTATATGTGGTCTCGTCTTGGCAACATTTTACATGAAAATGTTTTTGGTGGGATTTCATTTCTTTTTGTAAGTTGCTTATGATATGTATAGGTTGATAGGTAGGAGAGGAGATTAATAAACTCTTATCGAAGTATATACAAGTGTATTAATATTATTCGTAAGTATAAGTACATATTATTTGCGGAAGTCTCATACAAATTTCCATGCCCTATTTTAAGGGGTTGGGGGGTAAAAGTTCCATGTTTTAGAATTGTTTTGTTGTTTGTGTACTAATACTAGCTTACATACTAAATTTCAGCTTTCTAGGACTTCAGGAAGTACCCTAAGAATTTTTATGATCATCAGTGAGTCAGTGACGAAATCGGGGTATTTTAGATATCAATAAAATCGAAAATATAAGAGCAATTGAAACTTTATAGGTTTAATAAGTCAACCACTGACATCACTTCCCGAAAATTTTGTTTATGTGGAATAATCCAAACCCAAGTTAAGAAGGTTCAAAAATCCGACGAAGTGCTTCGAGAAAAGGTAGGTAGTGCCCTTGCGCTTCGCTTGGCTCGTCTTGGCGTGGGCACTACTACCGTGTCCCCAGATTTAGATTTGCTGTAAAGAGACGTATTGAAGATTTTTATGCTTAAAATTGTGTAAATGCATATGTTTTATTGTCGCGTATCCATTGACTTATATATTACTGCGTATCATATTTTGATCAACATACAACCTGACACGGACCTGCAAATTGCAAAAAACCTACAAAACATTGAATTTCGCGGGCTACCACTGCGCATCTTCAAAGTTGCAAAGTAACGGCCACATTGAAAAATTGCTCCGTGATTGGATAAAGCTTGGATGAAGTAGATTTTGCCAACTTTGAGAAAATGTAAATCCAATGGATGTTACTGAGTTTGTGTGTGAAAACACAATAACACAGATTACTAATGTAACAAATACAAAATGGTGGATTTTTGTAAAAAGCGTCTTGTGCCACACTAGCAGGGACTATATACAGATATAATTTTGGTATCGATATAAATACCGGTATTTGGGTATCTCTTTATCGATATTGATATCGGTATTCAGTATAATAATAAAACTTTAATGTGCCTTTATCAGTATCGACACCAAGATACCGATTACCAATTACCTGCGGCCGCGTTATCTTTTCGATTTATTTTGCCCCCCGACCCGGCTAGTAACGGTCGTTTGTGTGGTACCTACGTGAATTTTGGTTTCTAGTGATTGGTATATCAAGATTGCTGGTTTGTATTTTTTACCTATAAGTTTATTTTTTCGTTTGTTTCTAGACATTTAGGCCCCTTGTACACACGGCTGTCGACTACATATCAAGCTATAGGAACATTTCCTGACATAAACAGTACTGAGTATCGATATCACTATCGGTAATTTTATACCGATACTCAAATTACTCATACAAAATATCGGTATCTGTCCCAGTTATCGCTTCTGTTATCGGTATTTTCTTTAAAATATCGGTATATTTCGGATATCGACATCAGTCCCTGCACACTAGTGTGTCAGTTATTAAATGTTGCCAAATAAAAAGATTTTTCACCCATTACGGATTTAAACAATTTCGATATCCACCGACGAAACTAATGTGATGATTTCTGAATTTAAAAAAGAATAGGTTTGGTTTTTCGTTCACTACAGGCAGTTGCATCCATACGTAGTATCTCTATGTAGTCTGAGCTGCATCATACATAATGCAACTATGTATGATGCAGCTGCGATCTGTTCGCTAACGAATTCACCAATTTAATGGTTATGTGCCTAAATTATTGTGAGCAGAATTGTATTTAATTTATGTTATTACCTAGTTTATGTTTGTTTTTATGTTTATACTGCTATACGTTGATTTATGTTAATCAAAATAAAAATAAAATAAATGGCCTACTGTGCGCGCTCACCAACAAACCATTGATTTGTACAAACAAAAAACATTTTTACAAAAAAAAAAAAAAAACGGTTAGTCGGTGGCAAAAAATTAAATACAGAGTCTGATACCGATTTCCGAAATATTAAAGTTAATTTTCGCTTTGAATTATTATTATTATTTGGGAAGTTGGTTGTTTTTTTTTTTTTCTAAAAAAGTTTTTTATTTTTCACTTTTTATAGTACCGAGTTTGCACGCGACAGTTCTGCCGCAGCGGGTCTGCCTGCCGCTTCATTACTGGTCCCCATACATTTTCTACAAGTTCATAAGAGAATTATGAGATTACATTCCGAGCACGGCAGCAACGTCGCGGCAGCATTGCTTTGTAAATAGTGACGCAACAGCACAGCTGTGGCACCACTGTGGCGTGCAGCGGGGTTCGGAATCATACACCCAGACAATGAGCTGTAAATTGTTAAAATCGTAATACCGCATTTACACATTCTTGCTCGTGATTCACCTCGCCATTCGGCGAATTTTTTGGCGGAATATACTTATTGCTTTATGCTACACGAGTTACCGTTTACACATTTGCGAACCACTGTTTACAAATTCGTGCTCGTGCCTCGACTCACCGGCCGCTCGGCTCGTCACTCGCGCGAATGTGTAATTGCGCCTTAAGGAAATTTAAATTTCGCGGGCTACCTTGGCTGGAGAAAATTATTATTATTTAGATTAGATTTTAGTTTGGCAACACTGGGTTTTTAGCAATGCGATGCTAACAACAAAAATCTTCTTTTTCTTGATTAATATGGAAAAAATTGTGATTGTAACGCGATATTTCTTCATTTACCGTGTAAATAAATAATATGTAACTGCTAAAGTGGTTGAAGCTACCTTAAATTCCAACAACATGTCTGAGTCTGAGAATATGGATTCGCAGGCTGCCAACCTCTGTTTAACTGAGGATGCATTTGATCAGTTCCAAGCAGTTTCAATGTATCAGGAAGAGGAATATATCACTCTGCCAGCAATAGTATCAGCGAAGCCCAAGGAACCAGATCCCGGCGAGTTAGGTCATCTCAGTTATGTTAATGAGGTAGTTATAACTACTACCGAAAACGAAGTAAACAGCACAGTCAATGACAACACGGAAGAGATGGTGTCTGAGATGGAGCAAAAAACCTTCGAAAATAATTGTGACTTAGAAGCAAGTGCAAGCATAGACGACGGCTTAAACGATTTAGACCACGACTATGTACCACAGACTGTTACTAGAAGAGGTAGAAAAAAGAAACATGTGATTAAAAATGAAACCAAAATAGACTCCAACAACATTACGATCCTCGGTGCAAAACACAACAATGACATTCAGGTAAACTCTGATCAAGATTCCTCACTTATAAGTAGCACTGTACCTCGTAAAAGAGGTAGAAAACCTAAGCCTAAACCTGTTCCTCCAGAATCCGTTATTCTACCAGGGATTAGTCAAGATAGTTTGAATATCTCTAGCTCTCGACTTAGTTCAGATCTGGAAACTTCTGATATAGCAGCCAGTGTTAAAAGAAAGCGTGGTCGGCCCCGAAAATCACTTCAAAATGACCAAAATAATACTAACAAAGACTTGTCAAGTGAGCTGAGTGGTTCTGACTGCAACAGAATTGATGATGTGCTTCCTCGCCGCAAGAGAGGAAGACCAAAAAGAACACAATCTGAACTGAATCTTGAGAATAAAATAAAAAATAATATAGAAATCCTATCTAATGACCTCATAAGTATAGAAGATTTAAATGGGACACAATTCCCAAACACACACGAAAGGAGCAAGGAGTTGTTAGATTTAGATATATCTAAAATAGAAAACAGAGACTTGGATAAGAAAATATTTAGTGACTCCGATAATGATGAGCTTGATGATATTACTTTAAGTAAATTGAAAAAGCAGCCTGAAACATCTAAATTTGCTGACGAAAATAATTTAACTGAAAATGACAAGGATCAAAGTTTAACAAATAGCTCTGATCTTACTATTTTGCATCCCCCACCAAGTAAAAAAAGAAACATGCGTAAAAAAGGTAAAAAAGTACCAGCAGACATTGCTGACAAAGATCAAATGGAAACTTTTGAAAAATCTGACTCTATGGTAGCGAGTTCACTATCTAATAATGAAACTAATTTAGAAAACTACCATACAGATTCTGATGACAATGAAAATTTGAGCCTGAGTCAATTAAAAGAAACAAACAGTGACTTGGCAAATACTGAAAATAGTAACACAACTGTAGTCTCAACAACTAACGATAAAGATGTTGATCTTAATGTTGAAACTGTTGAAACAGTTGAAAGCAACAGTGATGTTATTAAAAGTCCAACAAAACGCAATATTAAAATGCCAGTTATGTCAGACTTTGAATACAATGTTGACAGTGTTATAGAGAAAGAAGGCACCGGAAATGAAGCAGATAACGCCTTACTTGTCGAAGACACTTCTAAAAGACCTATTCGTAGAAAAGTTGCGAAATTACATTATGATGAAGAGTCTGACGAGGATCCTTTTGCTAATGTTGAATTATCTGATGATGATGATGATGAGCCAAGGAGGAAAGGTAAAAAATATTACTCTGATGATGAATATGTACCTGGCCGAAGAGGAAATAAGGATATAGATTCTACAGACAGTGAAATTTCAGCAAGTGATCTGATTAATGAAACACTTCTGAAGAGGAAAAAATTACGTAAAAAATCGGACAATCAATCTCCACAGAAAAAAGGAAAATTGGATCAGTCAATTCACGATTTGGAAAGTGATGATGTAGAAATATGTTTACAACCTTCTACAGTAGTGAAACCAACTGATGATGTCAAACCACAAAATTCAAAACTCTGGGGTTGTAGCAACGAGTTTGAAAACTTCCTTGCCAAAAAGATTCAAGGTACTAATTTAAAAATTAAAAAAGTGTCAGCAAGTGCACCAACTGAGAACAAAACTCTTGAAATACCTATGCTGGACCCAGGAGCAAAGAAGACCTATGAGATGTGCAGCCAAACAAATGTGATTCATACTGCATCCACTGGTGTGCAAACCACTACACCTTATGATATCCCCATGAAAGAGAACATTGGTTTAACAGCCGAACAGTCCGAAAAAGCTTGTTATTTCCTAAATAGTATTGTGAAAACCACTTCTGAGTTAGGTACTTTGATGACACAAAAATCTGAAGATTTTATCAAAAAGAAAATAAACACTACTCATGTCACTGACACCATGAAGATGGATTACTGTGTGAAAAAGTCATTCTTATTATTCAAACTAGCTAAACATAATCTAATGCAGATGGAAGAGGATCTCGCTAAACAATATGATGAATTTCTAAAAACTAATAATTTAACAGCATGTAGGGAACTACCAAAACAAATAGTGGCCTCAGCAAAACAAGCAAGTAGTGACAGTGATTGCGAAATCGTAGAAGAACCAGCTAAAACAACTTCTGTGAAAAAATCTAAGGAAAAAGCAAAATTTAATCCTAAAACTGTGTTTCTCAACAAAGAACTTTCTATTAAGATTGCAAAAAAACCATCTGAGACCAACAAAAAACTCGATATTAAGGGGCGGCATACTGTATGGATTAATGACACAGTGATGGTAAAAAAAGTTAAACAGTCTTTTTTAGCCCAGGACAGCCGAAATAAAAAACCTCCAGATAATAATATTACAACAAAAATGGTAAGTGATTTTTTTAAGAATTATTACCATCAGAAAGCAATCTCACTTTGTGCCCCTTTCATAACCACAGATTGGCTTAATGTGAGCAAAGAATGTGTGTGCAACTATTTTGTTGTAAAACCAGTTTTATGTAACAATAATAATGATGTAAATTATTCTGCCAATGGAGGAATTAGCCCAGAAAACAATACCAGTACCTCGGAGACAAATCATGCTGTAATGCAAATACCTAACAAAACCATATTAACATGCCCAGAGACCCTTCTTAAACTGTGTTTTCGGATTGTGAAAAATCAAATACATGATAAAAGATATGCCAAAAAAGTTTGTCATCAACACACACAAAATGAACTTACAGATGGGAAAGACCAGCCAATGACATTATTCCGACAATGCCTGAGCGTCCTGACTGGTAGAGCTGTTAAAACCATGGAAAGGAGCCCAACACCTTCAAAATACATAACCGCTAAGGATGTAGCAACTGTACCACCTCTTAAAATGCTCTGCCACCGGAGAATGGTGGCATTACTATCCAACTCAGGCAAAAAGGAGCCCAGAGAAGAACAAGAAGAAGTGGCAGAAACAAGGTGTAGTACAGAAGAATCTAATTATTCTATTTCCACCTGTTCTTCGAAATATTCTTCACCATCAATTAAGATAAATAAAATCAAGTCACTCTTATCCTTATGTGTGGAATTCATACAAAAAAAACAAGAAGAAGTGGCAGAAATAAGGTGTAGTTCAGAAGAATCGAATTATTCAATTTCCAGCTGTTCTTCACAATATTCATCACCATCAATTAAGATAAATGAAATCAAGTCACTCTTGTCCTTATGTGTTGAATTCATACAAAGAAAACAAGTTATTGAATCAAGTTATATCTCTAGTATAGAAGAACTATTAGAGCCAAAATCATTAAAAACCTCTGCTTTTGCGCGTATTAAACAATTGATATATGGAGATAAAGGAACCTTACTTGGAACTAGTGGCTTCAATTTAAGTAATCATAATGAGGGAATTATGATTGAAGGCTTAACAATAAATAGTGTAAATACATTATCAGAGGAAGCATTCCTGAATCTAGAACATTCACATGCGGATAATCCAGATAGCTCTGAGTGCTTAGATGACTTTGATAATGAAGACCGTTATGAGACAGACTTTGATGAAATTGGAGAGGAAAACCCAACTGAACCCGAAACCAGTTGGGTATCACAAGTGCAAATGCAGGAATTTAGGTCATGCTTTAACACCACTAATACAGATGTAAATGAAAGGGAAATGGTTTCAGTTGTTACTCAAATTAAACTAGAACCTGACGATGATTTGCCTGATAATCTAGATTCGCTGGCTCATGTGAAAACTGAACCAATTCATGGACTTAACGAAATGACAATCATACCAGAAGTCAAGCCCGAAGCTATGGATGTATTGGGATCTGCACCACCACAACTCCACAGACAAAATAGTAGTAGTTATGATGTTGATGCATTTGAACAATTTGCTGCTTCCAGCAAAATTTTGCACGAGTTACAAGGCGACGACATATTCAGCCAAAGTTCGCACAGGATACGCAGACAACATGAACCTGATTACGAAGAAGATGACATGAGCATGAGCCTCCTAGTCCCACAGACGTACGAACCTTTGACTATTGAAACTGCCAAAGGGAGGTTAATGGAAAGTAGTAGTTCTGATGATGATAATGCTAAAAATAAAAAGAATACAGCGAAAAAGAAACCTGTTAAGCTTAAAGGTAAACAGAAAAAAGCTGATCCAAAGACTATAAACAAAGAAACACCTACACTGCAACTGGCGACTAAAGATAAGCCAACTAACAACGAAGTTGCTAATTTAACCAAAAGAATGAGAGACAGAATCAGACAAGAAGAGAAAAAAGACGATTCTACAGATTCCGAAACTGAAAATTTACCGTTGCGCCTAAGAAGCAGGAAAGAGCAAGAAAAGTTAAAACCGGCGCAGGCCAGTAAATCCAAAAAAAGCGAGATACAATGTAACAATGTTGATTCTACTGATCAAATTGATGACGTTGTGGACGATTTTACTGGCTTTACAGCTATTGATCAGAACGAGATGTCTAACTATCAGAAATACATGCAATATGTGTATGACAAAATTATACCAGACAAAGATGAAATTGTACAAATAAATAATAAGGTTGCTGAAGTAAAAGAAACTCATGAAGAACCAATAATTTCTAATGAACCCGCAGAATTATTGGAGTGTGAACCCACAATGCCTATTTTTGATGATCCAGTAAGCTCTAAAAGATCTACTAGAAATAGCAAAGTAAAAGTACAAACATCTAAGAAGGAAGAAATGTCAAAGAAAGAGGAAATATCAAAGAAGAAAGAAATATCAAAGAAAGAAGAAATATCAAAGAAGGAAGAAATATCAAAGAAAGAGGAAATATCAAAGAAGGTAGAAATATCAAAGAAAGAGGAAATATCAAAGAAGGTAGAAATATCAAAGAAAGAGGAAATATCAAAGAAGGTAGAAATATCAAAGAAAGAGGAAATATCAAAGAAGGAAGAAATATCAAAAAAAGATGAAGAATCTAAAAAGGAAGAAACTTCTAAGAAAGGAATATCTGTAAAGAAAGAAAAGGTTTTAGAAGAAACTCCTTCATTTGTAGAACGCCATGGTTGGCACTGCTATCCAGTTAATGGGGCTGATGGAAAGCTATACCAAAGTTCTTGTGTAGCTTTGGAGAAACTGCCTGAATCTTTTGTCCAGACATATTTTGAGTATCAAGGCATTACAAGGAAAAATGTTGATGACCATGAGATTGACAGGTAAAGTCACTTTTTTTTAAATTGCTTTAAAAAACATTTTATATTGACTAGTAATTTAACTAAGCATGATTTATTTCATTTTATCGTTATTTTAGCTTTTATAATTAATGTTTATAATAATTTCAGGTTGACTAACCTAAACTCCTTGAATAGAACAGTTCAGTTGAACTTGAGTAAAAGTAAAGTAAAGTCTAAGCGGGAAGCTAGGGGTGACCACACGTCTGAAACGGGCAGTCGGGCTGAAAGTCCCACGTATTCTGACCATTACGATGAGCTGGAGCCTTCGGACGATGACGGAACCAATGTTGATGATGAAGTTGCTCCGCCTGTTGTAAGTATCTATCTAATCTATATAGATAAAAATCAATTGCCGAATGTCTGTACGCGCATCACTTCAGAACTGTTGCATGCACCTATTTGGCTAATTCTTTTTTGTTGTGTTTGTAATTGTCAAGACAAGGTTTGAATGAAAGAAAATGTTTGAAAAATTGTATGGAAAAGTGAAAAAACTTGCTTAAAACATCTCCAAATAAAGTAGGTGAGACAAAGAGATCTTCAAACATTTTGACAGATTTACAGATCGACGTTTAGTTGTTCAGTTTCTTACATTGTTTTATCTGTTGTACCTGAAAAAAAAGAAGATTTGGTCTCATTTTCTTCATTACTACAACCATGCAAAGGCGGGGCGGGCAACTAGTATAGTTATAATAGTAGATTATGCACCGAGGGGCTAAAGTTGTGTCTTATGTCACGGGCGTCATATTGAATCTCGAGCGCAATGAAGGATTCGGGATTTAACTCCCAAGCGCAGCGAGGGAGTTAAGAGTTTAACTCACGAGCGAAGCGAGGGAGTTAATATAAGAATCCTGAATGCAGCGAGGGATTCTAGCTAGCCCAAGGCAAAGACACCTTTAGCCCAGAGGAGGATACTCTACTTTTTACACCTACTGTGAGAAAGTAATAGCCATAGTACGAAAAACAAAGTATTTATTAAATAAACAAACAGTAAGAATAACATATTTAGAACTAGTTAGTTATATGCACTTACATATTAATTGAAGTTAATGGTAACATTTGAGACATTAGTCCAGTTGTGCAAAGATAAAGTTAAGTTTTTATTTGGTACGTTTATAGATGTTGATGTGGAATTTAAAAAAAATAATTAAAAAAAAAAGAAAAATGGTTCGTAGTTATCTAATTATTCTTACAATATTATGTCTTCGAAAACATGGCAACGATATGAAGAAGCAGTCGTTATGATTTTGTAGGAAATCGAGAATATCATCCACGCTTAGTAAGGGTTTCGAGAATATTATAGCTTTCCTCTTTCTGACACCAAAGGGTGTTTGTTAGTACTATACTGCCAATTTAGCTGAGCATGTGAGATTCCAAATTCAAATCACATTATTGACCAGCGGGTCATAATGAAATCCAGTACAACATTATTGACCGGCTGTGCCCCCGGCCACTAATGACTCACTTTAGGTTAAGGTTGCTTGACATATAATTTGACATTTTCGAGCAGGTGGTGTGAAAATGAATTTTGAATCTTTTTTTATTATTTACTTGTCTTGATAGTGAAAGTTTCAAAATATGGGATAGAATCATAGGTGTGACCGAGGTTAACTGTTTTAATGATAGTAAATTGCATTAAAGAGTGTCACAATATTCATGCTGATAATTGTGACATCATAGCCTAGCTTTTTCCAACTATGTTGGGGTCGATATTTGCAAGTCTTCCAGTCTAACTGGATGCAGCTGATGCATGCTCATATTTGTGACATTCCTGATATTCAAACATAAAGATTTGAAGTTTTCTTGGCACAAAAAGTATTATTACTTAATTTTTTGTAAAACATACAGTATAATCTTGTAATGAAAAAAAATATTCCTACCCATGTCTATTTAGATGAAAATGAATTGCTGTTCGTTGGTAAGCGCAATCACTTGAGAACGGCTAGACCGATTTGGCAATTTTTTTGTTTTAAAATGTTTGTAATAGTTAGAGTTAAGTTTTTATGGAAATAAAAATTGGAAGTTTTTATTTGAAAATTTTCAAATTCGGAAAACTGAAAGTGCTTTTTTCTATGGGATTGCTATTGAAATTTGGGCAGGACAACATCTGTCAGTTCAACTAATTCGGCATAAATGAGAAAAAATAGTTTATTTTCCAAACGAAAACTTTACATTCACAGCCACTAAAGCACACCGAAAATACGTTAGCAAAGAACCTCCTGATGAACGACAACGAAAGTGATTCTGATTCCGGCGTCAAGGTGAAAAAAGAACCTTCAGATGGTACCGAACAGACCAAACTTAGTAGCAAGTCTAAGAAGAAAGTAGAAGTTGAGGTAGAAGTTGGCGCAGACCTGATGCTGACGGCTGATAAGATGATGAACAAAGAACTGACGTTGTTGCATGCACCAGTTGTGGTGACTGACGATGTTCAGAACACGCCTTCTAAGGGACCTGTTACGAGGAATAAACAGGTAATACGCAATACTTTAGCAGTGCGGTTAGTTTGCAGTTATACGTAGGCATTCGCTTTCTGACAGTTTTTAAAAAAATATTTTGACAGTGATAATAAACCTCTTCATATTTCTTTATTAAATCAGAAAGTTTCTTTTTTAAATTGTTCTTTAGGCCGGTTTTAGTGCTCGACTGACCGTCGGTCGCGCTTGTCATTTGTATGAAAATCCACGTCGTGACAGTGCTCGACCGACCCTACGGTCGGTCGAGCACTAAAACCGGCCTTAATGATTTATTTAAAAAAAATTGTATCTTAATTGAGATCTTAATATTGCAAATATCAAGCTTTGTACGAAAGAAAGTGCTTGAAAAATTGTACGTAAAAGTGAGAAATTTTGGTTAAAAAATCTCCATAAAAAAAGAGTGATTTATTTGGTGATACAGAAGACATTAGGGAATTTTGAATTTTGTCAGAATTGACAGATTGACGTTTAGTTGTTCAGTTTCTTACATTGTTTTATCTGTTACATTCCGAAAAAAATAATAATATGTTGTTTTGGCTGTTTTGTGAAAAAAGTATTTTTACTACTTTTTTCACAAAACAACCAAAACAACAAATTATTATTTTTTTCGGATGTAACAGATAAAACAATGTTTTACAACGTTATTTATTATACTTGCTATTTTTAAAAATACCAGCAATAGTAGTTTATAGAACTCAGTGTGTTATCCACTCAATTACCTTCAGTCTTTGTGTATTTCATTGCTAAGAAAATGCCAGTAACGCGTCAAAATATCGAAAAGAAAAATTAGAAAAGTTGCCAGGAAAATTGGAAAATTCGGGAAAACTCTGTGCATTTTATAAAATTTGGACAGGACAACGTCTGTCGGATCAGCTAGCAACATAATGGGGAGGAAAACTAACTTTTTATCACGCTAGGTGGCACATGATCGACTGTACTTTTTTCATTGATTTGACGCGAAGACAATTCTCTGTCTACGATTTGACGTAACGAACGATTGTCAAATTGTATGGATTTGTTTGTAAAACAATGTACAGTCGTTCAGAGCGCCATCTACAAACAGCTTTGCGTGTGGCTCCCCATTGTTTTCGAACAAATTGAGCTTTCATTTCAAAATTCAATTTTGACCTCGTTTCTTTTCCATATCGCAAAGTTGAGGCTGAAACAAACGAATAACACCTAATTATTTTTATATTTCTTTAGAAAAGCGCAACGAAAAATCAGCCGTCTACCAGCCAAACGAAGAATGAAGAAGATTCTTCTTCTGAGGAAGAGAAGCAATGGGTGAGCACCAAGGAGAAGCTTCTCAAAAGAATGGGCAAGAAGGACCAAACCAGGTATTTTCAACCATATCTTCTTATATTAAAATTTGTTGTTTATAAAATTGAAATGTCAATCTATCTCAAAGTAGAATAAAGTGATTATCTTTAAGTCTTATTATAATAAGAATTGAGTAGATAATAAGGTGAATGGGAATAAATAATAAGTAATAAGGTGATTTCATGTTAGTCTATAATTAATTAAATAAATAAATAATAAACGTTTCTGTGGTAATACTATGTCCTTTGTTTTTTATTTATCCTGGATATAAATTCTACCAGTTTGTCAAAGATCACTAAATCGGTTTGATAGTTAGACGTTAGAGATACTGACAAAATATTTACTTTAGTATCCCCAAAATCGAGTTAGAGAATGTAGTGTAAAATGAATTTATTGGATCAGACGTCTAAAGGCCGTTGTGTAAGGGGACTTGTGGATTAGAGCTGAGAAATCGGGTCCGTCAGTAAGGTGACGTAAATTTTTTAGAGAAAAGGTTTTGAGTTAATTTTCTATGTTGTAATTTAAAGGAGTTAAGGTTCTCTGTAATGTAAGGAATAGCTTATAAATCTATCCTCTATTAATTTTAATTAAATTTCTAGATTTAAGGCTGACGCACATTTGGGCAGGCCGCGCCACTTTACAAAAATCCTTCTACATCATTTTCGTACATATTTTATGAACATTGCACACTACATTTTCTATTTTTTAAGTACCTGGTACTCGTTCCCAGTTCCTGGTACAGGTCTAAACTGACCTCCCAGACCTATTAACACTGTTATTCGAAAATTCTTTTAAAAATAATTGGCTTTTACAATCCAATTATTTTTAAAAGAGTAACTGTGGAGTTTCTTTCTGGCTCTGCTCTATAGGAAACGACCAATTGGAACTGTGCACCTAGCTTCTGATGTTTCGTAGATGCCCATGTAGGTTTATGTAAAATAAAATATTTTGTTTTGATTCAGCCGGGCTGCGGTCCGCACCGGGGTTTTTTGTGTTGGTTTGTGATGCTCTGCGGCCCGATGCGGCTATAGCATAAACTAGCATTTAATAGGCTTTCAAAGCTGTTAGATGATATAAAACATCACATAATTAAAAAAATAATAATTATACAACATATTTATGTACGCAGTTTGGACGATGCCAAGCGTGCCAAGCTTGTGAGCGAGTTCATAGAGAGGCGCGGCGGCTTCCCCGACTCACACATACGACCGCGCAGCACGCGCACGCGCCGCTCCGGCAAGAGGTTCCTGGAGAGGCAGAAACAACTTGGGTATGAAAAACTACATATTTATAGTATATGTGAGCGTCGGCTCACATATACTATAAATATGTAGTTTGCCAGATAAAGGTAGTCTCAAAGATTTTAAAATAATATAAAATCGGTGTATGTTTGTAATGTTAAAAAAACAGCTTTTTACTAAATGCATATGAAAGTACGCACGGCTACAGATCAAGCTATACGTTTCCAGTATAAGCTGATCTCGCATTGTATAGGATTTCCTTACAATGGGAGGTCAGTGTAAACTGGAAAAGTATAGCTTGATGTGTTGCCGTGTGTACACGGTACACGATAGGTACCTAAAACAAAAAATATTTTATTTGTCTATCTGTTTGTCACTCACCGTGTGTTTGCTAATCACCGAAACAGCTGGACCTATTTTGACGGTACTTTAACTGGCACATAGCTGATGTTATAAGGAGTAACATAGGCTACTTTTACTGTTGAAAAATAATTTGGGTTCCCGTAAAAAAAAATAAAACCCATGAAATTGTCAACAAAATCCGATTCGAATAGGAAAGTATTGATATCGATTTTAAGACCGGCTTCTCTCTTACAAAAATTCACACCTCGCCAGTGAGTAGTAGTAAAAAAATGAAGAAACTTAAAAATATTTATTCCCTTTTTTAGAATACTTTCAAGGGAGCTGTTCGGAGAATCGCCAGACGCGTATATGTCCAAAAGGTCTCAAGCTAGCTTGTTTAGAGGACGTCGTAATATTAGGAAGGTAAGTCAGCTTATAAACTTGTTTATCTAGAAAGTGCAGGTAAAACTGAGTTAGACGGTACTCACCGTTGCCAGAATGTTAGCGAAACAGAGCCCTGTTTTGCCTATACCTATGGGTGGATCGTCCATCGAACATTCCGTGATCCGACGTTGGTCCATAAGGATACTCCATTTCCGACTGTTCCTAAAATGTTTTACTGTGATTAGGAACAGTAAACTTATAACAATGCCGACATTTATTTTGTCTAGTGGTATTATAACGTTAATTTTTTGTCCCATTCTAAAGCATCCAGCCAAAAAATAAACAAATGAAAAAACTGTGGAGATTGTAAAGGCGTCTATGAAAACGTGTTAGACATTAAATTCAACAAAAATTGTTCCACAGGTTATTGACAAGAAATCCCTAGCGCGCAGTACTGTGGTGGCCAATATGGAGGAGTTCGAGAGAAAGAGAAGACTGAATGCTAAGCAGGCCAAATTGGTAAGCAGGACAAAACAACACTGATATTACTGGCCATACTGATCTTTTTTTACTGTAACATAATTCAACCAGTTTTTATTTTTCTATAAAATAATTAAAATTTTTGTGTTCTATTTTATCGATCAGATTGCCAACTTGTGTGATATGTTGAACACTTGTTTTATAATGCAATTCACGAGCGCTCATCTTGTGACCTAGGGCATTGTAATAAATTGGAATTATTGACACGCGTTCGTGAAATGCAAAATCTTGCAATTGTAAAGCTGGCCCTTGTCAAATTATTTGCGTTACTTGGCCAATACAAAATATACCCTATTTATATTAAACAAGGTTTATTTTGCACTGCTATCAAACTGTGCCTCGTTCGTACAGAGGGAGCTACTGGGCTGCGAAGAGGACGTGAATGTGCTAGTCATTAACGACGAGGTGTGTCTGGAGTACGATTTCGAAGAGAACCGCCCCGTCGTCACCGTGCATCCCTTCTTCACCAAAGTTATGAAGGCTCATCAGGTATGTAATCTAGATAGAAATTAGTGATATTAAAATGTACTTCGCTGCCACTCTGAACATTGGTCAACATTTTGAACTTAGGTTTTAGAAATCCAATAATAATGTAAGTATTTAATTCAGACAGTGATCCATATTTTTGTTAGTATACCTACTTAAAATTTATTAACGAAAAAGAACAAACGTAAACGTAACGTAACGCAATGTTAACGTAGAATTAACTGAATCCTAAGCGTTTTTAGTAGTTTTATGGTTTTGAATGGATTTTTTTTAGAGATATTCCATACATAGGGTAACTGCTATAGTAATTGGCCACGCTATAGTAACTGGCCACTCATAAAATAAGAGGGAGAAACAAGGAGAAGAAGCAAGCACATGAATGAAATGTTTAACGAGAGATGGTTTGCACCTTTCCAGCGTCATTATTGAAAGCCGTACTGACTGACGAGAGCGTGTAACTTCTGCATACGATTTATAGACCTGGGCCAACCCTGTTTGAGGAAAAAAAAATTCTTAGCAGTATACGAGTGGTCGGAAAATTTAGCTAATGATGTAAATAACGAAGGAAAAATAGTACAGACTCGGGAAAAGTTCTGGAAGAGGGGCGGGGGGTGGGGGGGGGTGGTAATATATACGGTTTTAGGGGTTTGTATTTGTACTCGTTTTTTCCGATGTACGGCTAAACTATGCATCCTATCGAAAAAAGTTAAATGTAAAAGTGGTAGATAATAAAAAAATCTTTAACTTTTTCTCATACATTATTACCCATAACCTCAAATTATCGAGAAAAACGCAAAAAACCGTTTTTTTGGTTTTTAATTTATAAATATAGCAAATATTATTATTTTTTCATGAAAATTGGTGAAAATGTTCTTTTTTGTTTTTCAAACAAGCCCAAATTTTTTCAAAGCGAAATATTTATTTGTCGATGTTCTATGAAGAAAATACAAAAAAAAACCGGGCAAGAACGAGTCGGACTCGCGCACCGAGGGTTCCGTTCCGTTTTCTGAAAAAGTGTGCTATTTAGAGACATCGTTTTATTTTTCCTGTAATCTTTACATAAACTTCTATCACATAGAACAATTTCAGATTTGGAGATAAGGGGGGGGACGGTATTTTTTTTTTACATTTTTCATCAAAAGTCGAAAACTATGCGGGCTAAAAAAAAGAAAAAATATGTTTGAGAATGTGCAAACAGCGCTCTTTCATATGATACCCCACATGCCCTAGTAGCCCCACTTTGAATTTTTAAGACCCCCTTTCAGTCCCTGTTGCAAAAAAAATGTAAATATTTTAATTTCTTTCTTATTTACAAAATAGTTGGGTCAACGTCATCTAAAACTATTCTAAATTTCAAGTTGATATCATTAGTAGTTCTTGAGATATCCAGCTGTGACAGACAGACAGACAGACAGACTGAGTCACACCATAAGGGTTCCTCTTTTACCATTTTGGTACGGAATCCTAAAAATGACCTTATTTTGAATCGAAAAATTTGGTTAGTAAATTTTAGATAAATGACCTTTACCAGTGCTCATTTTTTTCGTTGAAATCTCAGCTTTCATATGGAATTAAAATATAATATTGTTTACGTACAAAAATATCGTTAAAACGCGAACAACCGAAAAACTACTTTTCAAAAATCGATTTTTCGAAAACCGAATGTAAATGATAATAAACAATTACATTCATCAAAAGCGTTATTTCTTACAAAAAACTCTGTTATTCAAGTAATTAGGTACATGTAGTACCTAACTATTCGCGGCTTTCAAAGCATAGAAATAGATATTCGATTTGTTAAACATAGGATGTAAGTAATCACGTTATCACGTACACCCGAGTTGATCACTTTTCATCAGTAATGCGAGGAAATTATAAAAAACAAACAAATAAAAACTGTTTAATTAAAAAAAAAACATTTTGTCTATTTAAATGGAATGGCAATGAAAAATACCTATTCTGCCTAATAAATTTTTGTGTTGTTGGTATGTATTTTATTTGTACTAATTAGCAATATCTATGAAAAAATGTAAGTACTTACCTCTCTTATAATTGGTGAGTTCTGGTGATGAATAAGTGCCCACGAAGAAAAACATTTCAATTAAATTATTTTACTTTTAATTTTTTTATAATCAAGTTTAAGACAAGTATTAAAAGTGATAATTTGTAAATACTTACGAACAACAAAGAGTGTCGACTGCACCCCATGTGTGCATAAGGAAAAACCCTTTATATAAGTGGTATACAAGCTTATATCGTATATATATAAACGTAAAAAAAATCATCATCAGTAGTTGTGGTTCGCAACTAACCCCTCTCACCCCCCCCCCCCTCCCGCTAGGGTTTTCGGTTTATAAATGAGTACATAAAAAACAAGTGAGGGGCTATTTAATTGCGATTTGAACAATATTTTCGGGATTCTGAAAGCCGAGAATAGTTAAGTAGGTACATGTAAATTACTTGAATAACAGAGTATTTCATAAGAAGTAACGCTTTATATGAATTACATTCGATTTTCGAAAAATCGATTTTTGAAGAGTAGGTTTTTCGGTTGTTCGCTTTTTTAACGATATTTTTATACGTAAACAATATTATATTTTAATTCCATATGAAAGCTGAGATTTCAACAAAAAAAATGAGCACTGGTAAAGGTCATTTATCTAAAATTTACTAACCAAATTTTTCGATTGAAAATTTTTTCAAAACGAAATATTTATTTTTCGATGTTTTATGAAGAAAATACAAAAAAATGACCTTAATTTTTTTGTATTTTCTTCATAAAACATCGAAAAATAAATATTTTGTTTTGAAAAAATTTGGGCTTGTTTAAAACACAAAAAAGAACATTTTCACCAATTTTCATGAAAAAATAATAGTATTTGCTATAGTTATAAATTAAAAACCAAAAAAACGGTATTTTGCGTTTTTCTCGATAATTTTGAGGTTATGGGTAATAATGTATGAGAAGAAAGTTAAAGATTTTTTTTATTATCTACTTTTACATTTAACTTTTTTCGATAGGATGCATAGTTTAGCCGCAAATTGGAAAAAACGAGTACAAAACCCTAAAACCGTATATATTACCCCCCCCCCCCACCCCTCTTCCAGAACTTTTTCCGAGTCTGGACTATTTTTCCTTCGTTATTTACATCATCAACTGAATTTTCCAACCACTCGTATACTGCTAAGAATTTTTTTTGTACGATATTTTGAGCGGTTTGGCCCTGGTCTATTAGCACATTAGGAATGGTTTAGTACAAGTGTTAATTATTTCAAACCTGTTTTTTAATGTATCTATAGATAGATGTTCACATCTATCTATAGATACATTAAAAAACAGGTTTGACGACGTTCACGTCGGATTGATATCTGGATAAGATTATATCCATAATTGTTTTTCTACAGTACGAAGGCGTAAAGTTTATGTGGGACGCTTGCTTCGAGAGCTTATCAGAGCTCGCGGCGGGACGACCTGGTGGAGGCTGCATCCTTGCGCACTGCATGGGACTTGGTAAAACGCTGCAAGTGCTGGCTCTGTTACACACGGTAAGTTCGGCAAGGTTCTTTCCTTGAACCATAGGATGCTATAGGAAGATGTCTGATAGCCGTTGGAACTGACGATACCTTGAGGTCTCCACTCAAGGGACTCGTCAGTTCCAACGGCTACTCGTCAGTGCTAACCGGCGTAGTGTGGGACGATCCCCAGCCAGATAGACCGTCGACTTCAAAAGGACTGCTGGGATTGTCTGAAAAAGTGTAGTACGGATATTCAGGTTGTGGTGCAACCTGGAACAGGCCTAAGTTCTACAATGGACTGTTAGGTGCAGCGCAGACGACAGACTATCCGTGACGCACTTTTTAGTCTGTGAAAATAGAACCTAAGCAATTATATGCAGTACACGACGCGCTAAAAGTCCGGCGCACAAAAAGTCCGTGTCATTCTGGAAGATCGCGCCGCGCCACGCCGCACAAAAGTGCGCGAAAAAAATAGAACGCTTGCTTCAACACGCGCTAACGCAGACGGCGCACACTTTTAGTGTCACACAAAAAGTCTGTCGTCTGCACTGCACCTTATGTATTAAATTACAATCGTTGCGGCTTGCGTAGAGCTCCTCTAAACTGAAATGACGCGGCCCACTACTTATATTAGTATACGTACACTACGGTAAATGCGGTTGTGGGGCGCGTCATTTCAGCTTAGACGAGCTCTAGCGATGTTATTACATTAGTGGTCAAGTGACGTAGGGTATAAATACGCTGTGGTGCTTACGTTGCGCAGTCGTAGGACGTCTCGACGTAAGTAAAAGTAAAAAAAACGAAGTAAAGTAAAAACGTTTATTGATTCATAAACATGTTACAAAAATATTTGGTATGACACTAGATCTCGCACTAGGATACCATGTGTCGCAGGATCCAGTCTCTTTCGACCGATAATATGAATTTCAGAAGATATGGTAACAAATGCAGTGGTTTTAGTATAATTACTTAATTAAACTTAGGACTAAAAAGTAACCAAATGAATGTGTGTAAGTATGTATGTGTGATGAGTGTGAGTGTGTATGTGATGAAGTCACTTGCGCAATCAATGTTGCTGGTCAATTTTGCTCTTTATAAAAACGTAGTTTATGAAACTTATTGCCAGGTACTGACTCATCCTGGCGTGAGAATGCAACGCGTTCTCGTGTGCTGCCCTCTATCGACCGTACTCAACTGGGTCGATGAGATACACAAATGGATCGGACCAGTAACGAATCAGATCAAGGTAAGCAGTAGTAATAGAAGTAGAGCACAGAAACAACAACAAGTGTAGTATTAAAAAAATAAAGTTTAGTCTTTGCAAAACTTCTTGTCTTGACTCCAGCTAAGCAGTAAACTAAAGAGGTGTCCGCTTAATTCGTGCTCTCTGCGCAAAAAGCAGCCAAGAAAGTTGACGCTGTCTATAAAATATTTATAAAATGAAATGATCTTGTACCATGTGACGAACTTGTTTCATTTCTTTTTTCAAGCAACGTAAAATAAAGAGGAAATTGCAGGTATTATTATTATTACATTTAGTTTTTACAAAAAAAAAAATACGTAAAGCGTCCGTAGCCTATAAGGTCATCAGGTACATGGCGGAGGCTATTTCAGGTAAGTAACTTAAGTAATAGAATACATCTTGGGTTTTTTAGCTATCTAAAGGCCCCCGCCTTCACTAAGATTCCACTATATCTGAAGTCCCGCCTCTACAACCAATGTCATGGTGGGCAGAACGCCCACCATGACGTGCGGTGCTGAGACGTGGACGCTCACACAGGAGGCTGTGTACAGGCTGAAAGTTGCACAGAGAGCCATGGAAAGGCGCAGTGATGACAGGTGGAGTGGTGTCCAAGGACTGTCAGACAAGATGTCGGTTGTCCGGCGGCGAGATGAGCGGACGATATTGTTGCCATCGCGGGTAAAACCTGGATGAGGCTGGCACAGGAGCGTGGGGATTGGCGCAAGAAAAGAGAAGCCTATATCCAGCAGTGGTTGAAGTCGGGCTGTGGATGATGGTGAACTTGAAAATGTATATCTTGGCAGTTAAAGTGTAGCCTTTCCTTGACATGCACAAAATTGCTTGACATGCACGAAAAAATCTTGTGCTTGTCAAGCAATTTTGACCGTCTAAGAACCTCATTAGGACCTTGCGACCGAATTCGGCCCCAGGTCGGTAGAACTCTTAACAAAATTTTATCGATAATTATAATCCTTTCAAAATCTCCAACATCTCATTCAAACAGGTATTCGAGCTGTCAAAACTCAAAAAAACATACGAACGCGCCTACCAACTAGAAGACTGGTACAATGGAGGCGGCATATTCATCATAGGATACGAACTCTTCCGAAGTCTGTCGACTCTCGATCCGGTCCTCGACGACATACGACCTACAATCGTCAACAAAATACGTACAGCCCTATTAGACCCAGGTCCAGATATAATAGTCTGTGATGAAGGACATTTACTAAAGAACGATTGCTCAGTACTCGCGATAGCAATGAGCAGGGTTGTCACGAAAAGGAGGATTATACTGACCGGAACCCCTATGCAGAATAATTTGAGAGAGTATTATTGTATGGTGAATTTCGTCAAGCCTAATTTGCTGGGAACTTATGCGGAGTATTCTAATCGGTAAGTTGAAGATATGAATTTGACTGTGTAGTATGTATTTTATTTCTTAAGCTATAGGTACTGTCTCGCTTCTGGGAGTCTCCCCCCATAAGATTTCTCTCTTTGTTGATTATTCTAACTAATCCGGTATGTTTACGATTTTGTGTTTGATGCGCCTAAACGTTTTACTGACTGATAACTAGAGATCGGATAATCGGATACATGTTTACCTAAAGTTAATAATTGGCTAACAAATTATGGAGGCGGGTTCTTATTTTTTTTGTTTCTTAATGTAAATCCCGGGATTACAAAAAATCCGGGAATGCACAACTAATCGTAGACATAGTATGGAAACGACTTCTTAAATATGTGGTTTTATTTATTTAAAAAATAACGGGAAACCGGGATCACAACTATTTTGTATGCTTGTATGCTTGAAACTAATTTTTAATATTACTTATCCTGACGTTTGCTATGCCAGTTTGGTAACTCACTTTACTTATAATATTAGCTAGCATTCGATTCTGTAGTCAAAAAGTACTAAATTTATCAATTCTGAAATCACGAGATTTTTCGATCAATACAAAAGTGCGTTCTTTAATAACCAACACCCTGAATGTAAGTAAATATACATTCGATTCTATAATAAGCGATCTCAGAATCCCGGGATTTTTTTGATACAAAAGTGCAATCAATATTAGCGAACACCTAAATATACATTCGATTCTATAAACCGAACTTTAAATTTGTCGATCCCGGAATTCTGGGATATTTCCCATACAAAAGCCCATTCCACATTAGCCAACATTAGAACTTTAGGTAAATATGCTTCCGATTATCCGATCTCTACTGATAAATGAAAAAAAATAATATTAGAGACTAATCTTTATTTCGCTTCAAATAGATTCGAAAATCCAATAATGAACGGACAGCACCGCGACTCAAGAGAAGAAGACATAAAATTAATGAAGGCTCGTACACACATCCTACACAAAGTACTAGAGGGTTGCCTCCAAAGACAGGAAGCTTCAGTACTCTACCCGTACTTGCCTAAAAAGTATGAGTATACAGTATTTATTACTCTCACGCCATGCCAGTGGGACTTGTACAAGCACTACTTGCATAACTATGGGAACAAGACTAAACAGAGCATATTGAAGGACTTCCATATACTGCAGAAGATTTGGTCGCATCCTCAGGTGTTGCACAACTTTCATACGAAGGCTCGAGATCGGGATGAGAAGAATAGGATTAAAGGTATGTTGATTTTGTAATACCCAGTTTATGAAAGCAAGATCTCTATAGGGTAGTCACCCTAATGAGCGTTAATGAGCGATATTTAAACACATGAGTGTACTTATGATAACTAACAACTTTTAGTAGGGGACCAAACCTATATCGCGAAACAAAAATCAGCTGTTCCCTACTTAACTCATCAAAATTTAGCGAACAGCTGGTTTTTTTTCGCGATTCCAGGTTTGGTCCCATCGTAAAAGTTGTTTATTATTATGAGTACAGTTATGTGTTTAAGTATCGGTCAGTAGGCAATTACCAGTCACCCTATAATTATGTTTATGAAGATATGAAGAAATTAAGCAAAGAAACGGTTTTAATCACAATCTGAAAGGTTTTGGTGGACATTGCTAATACATTGCTTCATATGTTTGAAAAATTCGTCTGCTCGACTAAGTAAATAACGCAGTGAACGTTGTTGAACGGACAAAATGAAAGACATTACCTTTGTAAGTGTGTTGCGCAATTATATCGCTGCATGCGCAGCCTCGAATACTTGACGCGACCAATCACGTGCGAGCATTGACGTTGAAGCGGTAACTTGTATGACCATGCGTCCTAACCAAAAGCGATCGTCGCGCGAGTACGCAATCGTTTGTATGAGTTATGACGTACAAATGCGACTTGATTGATCACGTGAGTATGTCATATTCATACAAAAGAGCGCGCCGATCGCCCGACACGACGCCTATTCGTAGACATTATTATTCGTAGATCACTAAATCTACCATCAATATTGAGTTAGCTATTGAGATTGAATTAAAAGACTGAGAAACCGATGTGAACTTCGCATCGTCAGATGATGACATTTTTTAATATTGTCTATGGCACAGTGTTTCTTCATCCGTTTTCTACAGTGGCAACTTTATTTCTATGTATTAAATCATCAATTGTTTTAATTTGTTGTTTCAAGCGATGGAAATGAAAGAGGAAAGTACAGGTATCTCCTCCATTAACTTCGTACGCGCACGTTTATTACTCTCCACAATATATTATGTCCAGAACAATCATCACAATAAAAACACATACAAACAAAGCCACAATTTATTTGAAACAAAGTTGAGAAACAGTTGCGTTTCATCATTTATGTTGCTGGCAACAATGTCATGCAACGTTTGCTTATTTTGAATACTGAACATTAGCGTGCTGCCATCAATACTGCAATATTGCATGTTGCCAGCTACAAAAATATGATGCTTGTTGTAGTGCGCGCAAGTGCTAGTCACTGCCTTTTTTTTTGTGGATGGGAAATCATCAAATGATTTCTCCCGCTCTGGGTGGAGCGGAAGGGCGTGTGAGACTTTTACTGACTAAAACCCACCCGTGTTCCTTCAGTTGCCTGTGCCGGGGCCACGGTATCTCTTTCGAAAAACCAGCGACCCCGGCGGCATCGGCCATAACGGACCCCATCATTGCGCTAGTCACCGCCTGAAGTATGTGTGCGGTGAGACAGGGGAAGGCGCGATTGACAAGATTGACAGACTGAGTTAGCTTGGCCTTTGTCTACCTCCCCCGTCTCACCGCTCACATACCTCAGGCGATGACTGTAGCACTTGCACGCGCACTATATAACAATGTTGCGTATCTTCGTTTCCCACTGAATACGGAGCTTAGTCATACATGTTGGTGTGGCGGCATCTACATCGCCACATGAGAACTACGCATCAATGACATGACGTCACGCAAACCTGCATCGCGCAATTAGAGTTTACCACGCGATTAGCATATATACAACGACCCGACATCAACCGTCGGGCAGTGGCCCACCAGACACAACACCCGTCTGGTCGGAGGATCCTCCCTTTTCAATAGAGGATGAGTGAACTTTACACCCTGTTCCTCATGCCTCTAAACTGGGATCACGTCGGGGTCACCAGTTTAGAGGCATGAGGAACAGGGTGTAAAGTTCACTCATCCTCTATTGAAAAGGGAGGATCCTCCGACCAGACGGGTGTTGTGTCTGGTGGGCCACTGCCCGACGGTTGATGTCGGGTCGTTGTATATATGCTAATCGCGTGGTAAACTCTAATTGCGCGATGCAGGTTTGCGTGACGTCATGTCATTGATGCGTAGTTCTCATGTGGCGATGTAGATGCCGCCACATTGGTATGACGCAAGACTTTTTCGTTTGCAATTTTAAAGAGTAACCATAGAGTTGCATGTGTTTACTACTTAGCTCTAGCAGTAGTGCATTCACACTTTTTCAAACTAAAGCCTCATTTACACGATGCCAGTTGCTTGCATCGTCTAAACACTGTTTATAAGATGCAACTTTTATTGTTACTTCAATCTATGACATGCCACAGGAAATTAAATTGCACCGTGTAAATCAGGCTTTAATTCTGCTTTCGTCTGTATACACTCTAACCGCTTCAATATTTTCACAGCGGAGAAACTCGAAGATGACTTAGCGACCGAGGACCTGGAAGAAATAAAGCCGACTGTGACTGAAGACCTGTGGTGGCTGGATCACTTGGACGGCGGCAATATGTTGGAGACTCTTGATAGCTCTAACAAGTTTGTTGTAGTGTTCCGGATATTGGACGAGTGTGTTGCGTTAGGGGATAAAGTGTGAGTAATACCAATACAGTCTACCTTTACTAAGTCCTTAAGGATGATGAGCAGTGGTAGCCCGCGAAATTCAATTTTTTTTGGGTTTTTTGCAATTTGCAGGTCCGTGTCAGGTTGTATCTTGATCAAAGTATGATACGCGGGAATAAAACATATGTATTTATATAATTTTACCCATAAAAATCATCATTATTATATTAAAACACGTATCCTAAACGATAAATAATTAAATTATCTTTAAAATGGTTAAGGTTTCATAAAAATATGCTTGATAGTTTTTTCCTGGTTCTCACTTTTTTATCCGCGTTAGACATAACTTTACAAATTAATTACACTATGTAATGTAAACATAATCTAAAATATTCATGTGTTTATGGGGGAAAATATGTTTTAATAGTAGTTTGTTATCATGGTTGATATTTATATTATATTGATGTCTGTGCAATTTCCCTGTATTAGTTTTCCTTCACATTGAAACATACCTTTCTTGTCCTCAGGCTAATATTCTCCACATCACTCTTCTGCTTGGACGCCCTAGAATACTTTTTGAAGAAGATCAAGAAGTGGTCGTTAGGGAACGAGTACTTCCGTCTGGACGGATCAGTTCCAGCCGAGGTGCGGCAGAAGTGGTGTCGCGAGTTCAACGCTGACAACAACTATAAGACTAAGTGAGTTTGTACCCAATTACCGCTTTAATATTCCCCTAAAACTCTGCGATCTTTGATGACACTGAATAATATACTTATCGTTAGTGGCATAAAGTCCAAAGTTGTTTAAGGTTGTGCGAACATCGACCCAGCCATGTTAACAGATTCTCAGGCGTTAGTCTCTCGCGATGACTCGCTTGCATTTTAAGACATTGACAATGAGGTTTATTATTTAAAAATCCTTTGGTCTGCTAACTGATTGATTGATGATTGCACTATAACATCATTTAGATTTTAGGTAATATTGACTCAGGGGTTGTAATCAGTATCAATGTCATCATTGTTATCATTCCGTTCGATTCCCGCACGGAACAAATATTTGCACGACCTACAAGTATTTGTTCCGAGTCTGGGTGTTTTTCTATCTATAATATGTATGTATTTACAAAAAAAATATATATAAGTAGTTTATCAGCCATCTCGTTACCATAACACGAGCATTAGGTTGCTTAGCTTGGGACTAGATGGCGTTGTGTGAAATGTCCAAGGATATTTATTTATTTATTTATTGTTCCATACCAATAGCGAAAAAGGGACGGTGCTATACGTCCTGTATATTCCCTTTTCTATGGACGATGAGTGAACTTACACCCTGTTCCTCATGCCTCTATATCTTCATTTCGTTTTCACACATAATAAGTTCAAAACTGTAAAACAACATCACTTTCTTCCTATCCAGATTGTTCCTGGTATCAACCCGCGCCGGTTGCCTAGGTCTGAACATGACAGCCGCTAACCGCGTCATCATCATGGACACGTCGTGGAATCCTGCGCATGACATACAGAGCATCTTCCGAGTGTACCGCTTTGGACAGAAGAAGGACTGCTTCATATACCGCCTGGTCGCTATGGTGAGTCACAATCTACTAACTCACTCATTACATTTGGAGCACCTTCCTAGTCAATGACGGTATCTTCATACAAGCCCAAAAGCCCGGCTTGTCCTACACAGGGTGGAATTTTGTAATGCCATCTGAAGGGAAAGTACTCTTAATACAGAAAATTTTACTCAAAGAAAACATTCCTTTATTTTTGAATAGAAAGAAAACTGCATTCGAAGATTTTCGTAAATTCGCTTGCCTCACCCGGGAACCGAACTGACTAAAATCTGTAAAAATTGCAGCCTGTACTTTTATTGCATTGATCGTTAAGATCAATAAGGATGAAATCTCTCTAACAAACTTGATAAATTAAATGATAGGAAATTCATGGCTTTCCTATCATTTAATTTATCAATCTTAATTTTTTAATATTTTTTTAATTTAAGATTAAAAACGAATTTTTGAAAATCTATGAATGCACTTTTCTTTCTATTAAAAAATAAAGGAATGTTTTCTTTGAGTAAAATTTTCTGTCTACAGTATTAAGAGTACTTTCCCTTCAGGTGGCATTACAAAATTCCACCCTGTATAAAAACAATGACTGCATCACCAGCATCAGCATTGAAATCAATGATAATTCATGTCATAATAATAATATTACCAGCCTGTTGCCGCCCCACTGCTGGGCAAAGCCCTCTTCTCATACACAGAAGGCACCAGCATTGATCACAACGCTTGCTCAAGAAGAGTTGGCGATTCATGTCATAAAAATTATAAAATATAATTTCCGCGCGCTATCCGCCGTGTGAAGATGTCAAACCTCACTCGATAATTGATAACTTAATCAATAATTTACTACAAGAAAAATAACATAAAAGTGCGCACGCGTCGAGGCCAATCTTTTTCACCGATATTGCGAGATCCACCCTTCTTTGTTTTCGCGTACATATTGTTATAATAATTTTAAGAGTACAAGAGAACTCATTCATCATCAATTAACAATATTCTTATTTCTCAGGGTACGATGGAGCAGAAGATTTACGAACGTTCAGTGACAAAGCAAGCCGTCGCCTGCCGCGTAGTCGACGAGCAACAGATCGACCGCCATTACAATATGGCCGAACTCACCGAGCTATACAAGTAACAACCTTAGTCCTCCTTTGCTCTTTTATAAATTGAAGATAGAGATTATTAATCAATAATATCGGTAGATACTTGTCGCTGGCTTATTCCCATATGCACTGTTACTAAGAAAGATAGAAAATACATTTATTTGTACCAAACGTGACGCATAGAAAAATAGCCATCGCTCAGCATAATGCTGTGAAACTATGCGAGACAGAACCACAGCGCTGGTTTTCAGTAACGTAGTGACTAAATAGAATTTTCCTCGTGCAGGTTTGACGAAGGCGGCTCATGCGTAGCAGGTGGCGTAGCCGTAGGCGTGCACGATGTAGCACTGCTACGCGTAGCACGCGACGTGCTGCTACACGCAGTACATGAGCACGACTCGCTGCTACGAGGTTCTAGCGAGCAGGGCCTGCCTGAGCATGAGCGAAACGCAGCCTGGATGCAGTTCCAGCAAGAGCAGGCGCATAAACGTAACTATAACTTGTATTAATATTACTTGAATATCGTAAACAATAAGTATTTTTATCCCCACCACTATTTTTTTGTGGCTCTACCGGAGGAAAATATAAATAAATCTGAGCCAAAGCATAATAAAAGTCAGCTAAAAATATATACATAGTTTCTGTAGACATTAAGTTACCAAAAAAAACTTATTAGACGGCAAGGTATGCTTTGTTGTCTATCTAATAATAACAGATTGCATAATGAAAAACACTCACTTTTTTAATTACATTTTTAACACTCACTTTTTTAATTACATTTTTACAGAAATGGAAAACAAACTAATCCTGAACATCCCAACGGTTGCGTTAAAGCGTATTCACGACAACACGCAAGCGTCTGCATCAGCCACAGTCGTCAAAGAAGAAAAGCCCAGCGAAGACTACAACCCTAACGAACCTAAAACTAAGAAGGGAAAGAAATCTTCCATCATCAAGTGCTGCATACCCATACAAGACAACGATAAACCAGAAACCAGAAGCGGCCCCAGACGGGAACCATCCATCATCAGACCAGGAACCAGCAAACAATACAGGGACTACGTAGCATCCACTTCAACCGTCGACCAAAAGCCTTTTGACACCATCAACCAAGAAGAAGTCATGGTGGAAAAAATCACAGACATACTCATCAGATATGACTTCCAGAATAAAAAAGGAACGCCTGATATAGCCAATCTAGTCAAGAAAGTCAGAAATATAATGAAGAGAGGATATGTCAGTGAGGAAGATATGTCAGATGATCTGACTGCCAGTATAGCGAGTGTGTTACTCCCACAGCACATGTCCCTTCCCATGGTCACTAACATCATGTGCGAGTCTATCAACAACTCCGCGGAGCCGAACGCAATGGCAAGCGACGCTGACCCAGAGATGATAACGAGTGACCCCACTCCCAGTACATTCTATACAAATCAAAGGCAACCTGACGAACCTGAACTAAGGACAAAGAGAAAAGCAGCTATAGCAGCTGGAAAAAGTATCGATTCTTTAGCACAAGAAGTAGTCATCAATTTAGATGATGACGATTTCGATGCAAGAGATACCGATTTTATACCGGACGAAGACTTGAATAGTTTCAAACCAAAAAAAAAATCAAAAAGCTTAACACCCTCAAAAGCGGCTGATACAGACGAAAGCACTATGAGTGCTGATGAGACACGAAAAGTAGTGAACGATTTTGACAGCTTCAGGACTGAAAAACCCAGTATTACGAAGCAAGATAAAGTCTCAACGAATGAAGATAAAGACACTAGTATTCCTAAGAAATATGGTCCTAAAAAACCGAAAGATAGAAAGATTAAAACTTACGCTAGACCAGAAAAAAAGGACTCGCCTAAACTACCTAGCAAACCAATTGAAGATGAACCAACCGCCAGTGTCAGTAAACCCGCAGTAAGAGACTACTCTAGCATTCTACTAAGTGATGACGAGGATCCAATATTAGGCCTCGCAACTACAGAGAAATTTGTCGATAGTCCTAAAAAGGTACCTGAAAAACCTGTACCAAACCTTTTGAACGACGAAGTAGTGCCTTTACCGATGTCTTTGTTGAAAAATCAGAATTTTATAAATATTGTCGCGCATACGTACTTGGTTGGTAATCCTATGCTAGATGAAGATGCGGCTACGCTCGCTGCACAGTACAGTACGTTGAAAGCGTTTAAAGAGGCCGAACAGACTGGCAAGGATGTGTGTAGTGGACCCATCTATGATATAGCTGTGAAGGTAAGCTCACTTTATGACTTTGACAAATTGTTTTTTTTCAACATCCAGACATTATCTATCTTATTACAAACATAGATTGACCTGAGGCCCTAGCGCGAACGTGCGAAGTAAACGTTAGTTTCAACAATTTTTTTATCTACAGGGTGTACTATCGACAAAACGGACGCCTTTACACTTTACCGGACGCTTTACGGTTTATTCTACGCGTGTCAGAATGTACTAGTTTAGCCCAGGACAATCTAGTTTGTCCGAAATACTTTAGGCTTAACTAGTTCGGCCTAGGCTAAACTGATTGAATTGTTGCTTGTAACAAAATAAACACAGGCTAAACTGACTGAAAATTTTAACGTCCGTGCGAACGTCGACTTAAAAGAAGTAAAGTTGTTATTTTTTCTATATACTTGTTCCTAAAAACACTTAACTCTAAACAGGTCATAGGCAAAGAGATACTAAAGAAAATGCACAGCGCGAACCCAAAAGCTGCTGCCTCATCGGCCGACGATGCTGTTGCCAGCATACAGATGAAGGAACAGATGTTACAAACCCAGAAAACCTTCGAGGAAACAGCAAAGAGTTCCAAAGCCAAAAGTGCGAAGCTCCGGGAAGATATGATTCAACAAAAGTTCGCTATGAATAAGGCGCAGGCGCAGGCGGCTGATAAGGCAAAAGCGGCTGAGGTTAAACGCGTGGTCACACCGCCTGCAGCCAGTGTCAGTAGCACTGTGGTGCCTGTTGGGTTGTAAGTATTGAGCTTTATATTTAGAAATTCGCAAAAAAATACTTGAAATTGTTATAGTCTAGCGACCCGCCCTTGCTTCGCACTGTTTTTACGACTTGACAAATATTGAGATTTCTTTATAAAATTAATTATACTAATAAACCGTCCAGAATAAATTCATCAAATTATGCTGAAAACAGCTTCAAAAATCATTATAGAGTTTAGAAAAACTAAGCGGTCACACAGACGGACATGGAAGACAACTTTATTTTGTACTAGTTATGATAGCCTTTTTGGTTGCCTACCCTTTTGAAGGATATATGTATGACGTACGTAACAGCAAGCCTTATTCCCCGAAAGGTTAATCAGAGGTGTACGTTCAGTACACCCACATTTCGCCAGGTATGTTTAAGTTCCATGATACACGAACTATTGCCATTATTATAACTGATATTTTTTTTTTAGTATCAAGACAACCGCGTGTTTAGGAGGTAAACCGGCGTTCGGCCTCCCGCAGCTGAAGAGCGAGCGCGTGGAACCGCGCGAGGAGTGCATCCTGCCCGATGACGATGACGTCATCATCAGTGACATACGCGCCGCGGCCGCGCTTCCGTCCCCGCCCGTGCCCCCGCCGCCTCTCGTGCCAACCACCAAGCCCATCGTTCTCAACAACTTCCTCTACAAGCCAATCACACGCGGCTTCGATGCACAACAAGGCTTTAAGGTTACCGTCGGTGCAAACGGATCGCCAATATTGACACCTAAATTAGTAACGCCACCTAAAATCATCCTAAAGTCTTACGTGCCTCCGCCGGTACAAGTACCCAAGCTAAACATAACCACAACTACAGCCACACCGACCATCGTCCAAGCGAGCGCACCGACACCGGTCGTGCCCGAACGAATCCTGCCGAATGACGACACCATCTGTTTAGACAGCGACGACGAGGAATTCCTCCCGGCGAGCATTCTAGCGACAATCCCCTCCGCGGCTCTCACAGTCCCCACAGCCGCGCGTCAGGCGCCAGTCCCCGTATCACTCACCAGCGCACAGAACCCAGGAGTCAAACTCCCTCTCCCGCCTATGCAGAATCTTCTCCACCACTCCGCTCCAGCCACTCACTCCCAATCAACAACACCACAGAAATTTATGCTCCACAACCCCGCTCCAACCACTCACTCCCAATCAACAACACCGCAGAAATTGGTGCTCCGACAAGTCATGGCGCCCAATGGCGGACAACCCCAATATGTTCTCATACCGTCCGATCAACTTCCGATGCCAGCATTACCCCCCACCACAGAGCCACCAAAGGCAACTCACGCGCAACCGAAAAGACCTTCAGTTAGTTCGTTCAATCCCGCACCGAGCGAGCTCATTTCAGCTGCTACGAAACCGGAAATTAGCCCCACAGCCAACAGAACAGCATGCAAACCGGGCGATATACTCAGAATAACTAAATCGGGAGCAATCGAAGTGATAACCCGTGCCGATTTACATACAAAACCGGCTAAATCGGCTTCTGACCCTATGGACACAAACAATGTTGTCATACAGAACCCAAAGCCGATTGCACCGAAACCACCCGAAGAACCAAATAGAAAAACTGCTGCGAGTATTAAATTTAAAAAGATTCTTCCAAAACCCAGTACATTTAGGACGTTAGACCTAACCGAAACAACTCCCGAGGTTTCGAAGTCAAAGTCGACTGGGCAGAAAACAACTCCCGAGGTTTCGAAATCAAAGTCGACTGGGCAGAAAACTTCCAAGCCCTCTACTGTTGACTTAACTAACATGTCACCTGTTGCTGCTAAACAAAAGCCGATCGCTCCAAAACCTTCTGCCACTGCGACGTTTGATCTAACAGATACAAACGAGGCTGCGTTACCGAAGAAGCCTACGTCACATAAAATGGACAAAAATAGAACCGAGAAGAAAGTAGACGCACGGAAATCACGGCAGATTAGTGATACGTGTAGCGTTAGTAGCCCCCGGGACCCGAGCCCCGAGAACCCTCTGTCGATCCTGAAGGACGTCGTGCACATAAAAGCACACGACTATGTAGATAAGTCTGTAACCCTAACATCAGAGAAAAGTAAAACCTCCAACATTTCTGTGCAACACGTCGTGTCATCCGATTCTAAAAACAAAACCGCAGACACAGACTCTAAAAACAAGGGGTTATTAAAGCTAACAAGGGTACCAAAAGAGTTAGTACCGAAACATATAGATGCAGCAGTAGAGAAACAGATGAAGAAAGACGCTCTAATGAAGAAAATAACGCCTTTATTAACTAAAAATCAAATGAAGACTAAAGAAGAACCGAAAAATCGTGGAACGAACACAATAAGCTTTGACAATTTGAGTAGTGCTCATACTAGCAAGTTATTGAAAAATACCGCCGCTGGTACATCGACGGACAAAAAAGGCAAATCTCTCTTGAAGGCCACGGAAACAGTGGATCTTACGTAAGTATTCATTTTTACCTTAGTTGACATGATTATCCAAAACTAAACATGTCAGATTTTCCAAACAAATAGATACAAAAAAAAAAATACTTTTAATAATAGCCTAGTCATTATCGCGTAAAAAGGGATTTTTCAACCAACTCGTTTTAGAAACCTTTCATCCAAGATGGCATAGGGAGTGATGGTCCAAAACATAAAATTTCCAAAACTTTTACAATGTAAAACTACTTGCCGATTGAGCTATTTCACCAAATACTGTATGCTTTTTGGTTCAGTACAGTTTCGTCTCATCATTCTCCGGCCCTTATCCAAATTTATTTGGAGTCGGCGGAACATGTCTTTTTCTTCCATATTCTCTATTAGTCGTGGAGCTAGGAGCTCGTGGCTAAGTAATAACAGCCGCACGGGTCGATCCATCTGGTTAAGCTACGCTTGCCGGGTTTGGTCAGTGATGGGTGACCATCTTTACATACCGAGACTCCTCCGTGCCTCGGAAAGCACGTTAAGCCGTTGGTCCCGGCAGTTATTCTTGGATCTTTGACAGTCTGTTACGGGTCGTCAGAAGCCCGAAAGTCTGACAGCCAGTCTTACCAAGGGGTATCGTATTACCCAGTTACTGGGTTGTGAAGGTCAGATAGGCAGTCGCCCCATGTAAAATACTGGTATTCAGCTGCATCCGGTTAGACTGGAAGCCGACCCCAACGTAGTTAGGAAAAGGCTAGGCAGATTGAATTGTCTATTAGTTGTCATCTCGGTAGTCACTCCCTTTCTAGCCCATGTCATCATTCTCATATGTTTTATATTTTACAGTAACATGTTTCCACCTGGAACTACTATAAAAACTAAGAATGAGACAAAGAAAAGGCAGTTGACTTCTTCGGAGGTCAGTCCAGTTAAAAAGAAGAAGCCTGCACGTAAGTATTTATGCGTATATGCCACCTAGGTACCATAAGAGAGAAACTTGACCTATTTACATCACAACTTTAAAATATCACCTTATTATCTGCACAATAATTCGATTGTTCTACAAACAGTGCACATCTTCTCGCTATACTTTGACATAATATAAGTAACCAGTCGGCTATATTTCCGACAGCATGCACCACAATGACTAAACGCGTTTAGTGCTAAACGAATTTCTGTCTATCTTGTGAAGAGAATGATGTTTTAAGAAACGTATTTATGCCCGGTTACTGCGGCACTTTTAACTGTGTTTTATCTATCCAATAGCGCCATTGGTTCGATAACTTGTAAAAGTTTCCGAACACCGCAGTGTAAGATAAACTCCGTTTAAACTTAAGTTAACTTATCTGACCAATGTTGGCCGTTTATCCGTTCCGTAACTATTTGACGTTTCGTTTAGCAAACTTTTTATTTTCCTTGACGTCTCTAAAGATTAACAAAGTAGTAGTCATGGAAACAACATCACTTATCTATACTCTATACTAATATTATAAAGAGGTAAAATTTGTATGTAAGTTTGTAAGTTTGTATGTAGGGGGTAATCTCTGGAACTAATGATCCAATTCTAAAAATTTTTTCACTGGTAGAAAGCTACATTATTCCTGAGTGCTATAGGCTATAAATTATATTTATATCATGCATATTAGCCGAGCTATCACAAGTTTTGTCTAACAAGTCGGAAAGAAATACCTCTCTAAACAGACTTTTTTGCATGCGCTGCCTAAACGGTTGTTTAAAATTGAGAACAATGTATGGCAGTCTGGTCTGTCTTAAATAATTCTACAAAAAAGTCCGCGACACCATATTACTATCTTTTATATTTTATCTTTTATTGTTTTAAAAAAGTATTTTTTAGACATACTTACGTTTGGATGATTATTTAAACAACAAAACATTAATCCTTATCAAAATAAGTTATTTTATGATCACAAGGACATCATGGAGATAAGATTTGGCCTTTACAGTATGGTAATTGGTCATACAGTTTCGGAGATAATATAAAATTACTAAAACGCAAAATAACTTTAATTCATACCGGTTGCTCTTGAGCAAACATGTTTAGAGCATACGTTTTATCAATTTACCCATAGATGGCGTTGTGCAAAATGTCGGTGGAATACAGCGGAAGATTTTATTTTTTTGTTAGTTTGTTTGAACGCGCTATATCTGGTACTACCCCAGTCGGATTTGAAAAAATCTTTTTGCATTTTATAACCCACTTCTTGAGGAGGGCTATAGGCTATTTAACATCACGCTAGGGCCCTTAGGAGCCGAGCGCGAAGTAATAGCGCGGGCAGGCGATGCGGAAGGATATAGGCTATTTAACATCACGCTAGGCCCCTTAGGAGCCGAGCGCGGAGCGCGAAGTAATAGCGTGGGCAGGCGATGCGGAAGGATATAGTCTATTTAACATCACGCTAGGGCCCTTAGGAGCCGAGCGCGAAGTAACAGCGCGGGCAGGCGATGCGGAAGGATATAGTCTATTTAACATCACGCTAGGGCCCTTAGGAGCCGAGCGCGAAGTAACAGCGCGAAGTAACAGCGCGGGCAGGCGATGCGGAAGTATATAGGCTATTTAACATCACGCTAGGGCCCTTAGGAGCCGAGCGCAAAGTAACAGCGCGGGCAGGCGATGCGGAAGGATATAGTCTATTTAACATCACGCTAGGGCCCTTAGGAGCCGAGCGCGCAATAACAGCGCGGGCAGGCGATGCGGAAGTATATAGGCTATTTAACATCACGCTAGGGCACTTAGGAGCCGAGCGCAAAGTAATAGCGCGGGCAGGCGATGGGGAAGTATATAGGCTATTTAACATCACGCTAGGGCCCTTAGGAGCCGAGCGCGAAGTAATAGCGCGGGCAGGCGATGCGGAAGGATATAGTCTATTTAACATCACGCTAGGCCCCTTAGGAGCCGAGCGCGGAGCGCGAAGTAATAGCGCGGGCAGGCGATGCGGAAGGATATAGGCTATTTAACATCACGCTAGGCCCCTTAGGAGCCGAGCGCGGAGCGCGAAGTAATAGCGTGGGCAGGCGATGCGGAAGGATATAGTCTATTTAACATCACGCTAGGGCCCTTAGGAGCCGAGCGCGAAGTAACAGCGCGGGCAGGCGATGCGGAAGTATATAGGCTATTTAACATCACGCTAGGGCCCTTAGGAGCCGAGCGCAAAGTAACAGCGCGGGCAGGCGATGCGGAAGGATATAGTCTATTTAACATCACGCTAGGGCCCTTAGGAGCCGAGCGCGAAATAACAGCGCGGGCAGGCGATGCGGAAGTATATAGGCTATTTAACATCACGCTAGGGCACTTAGGAGCCGAGCGCAAAGTAATAGCGCGGGCAGGCGATGGGGAAGTATATAGGCTATTTAACATCACGCTAGGGCCCTTAGGAGCCGAGCGCGAAGTAATAGCGCGGGCAGGCGATGCGGAAGGATATAGTCTATTTAACATCACGCTAGGGCCCTTAGGAGACGAGCGCGAAGTAACAGCGCGGGCAGGCATTGCGATGCGATGCGTCGGGGTTAGTGGGTGGGGTGTACAAGAAATTTCACGCGGACGAAGTCGCGGGCAGAAGCTAGTTTTTAAAATATGTAGGTGCATCTCCATGCATTATCTATAAGTTCTATATCAGTTGTTTATACATCCGCCCATAAATAACGACATAAACATAACATATTTTTTTAACTAAAACAGTGTTAAGCCGTTTATTTACCCTCGAAAAACATATTATTATAAATAAAACTAGCATTAAAGACGAATAATTATTAAAATAATAAAATCAACAACTAAGGAACTAGTTGTCGGTTTCATAGTTATTGAATGGCTTATTGCGTATTCAGAAACGCTCTCAAAGTTAACCGACGTTTATCCTAAGCATAACTATAATTAGTATAATAGCTATTGAGAGTTAATCTGAGGATCTCAGCAATCGGGCATTAGTGAATTGTGGTGCAAGCGGGCCTTAATTTCAAACAGGTGTTCTGTTTCACAAACAACATACCTACATAACTTACTGGGCTAGAAATAAACCTTTTCAAACTATGCAAGTTTCAATAATATGTTTTTTTTTTTCCACAGCAATGACCCTGAAAGACTTCGATTTGGATGATATCGACGATATCATTGAACTGGAATAGCAGCTACTATTGGAAATTAACAATGACAAACAAAGGGTCTATGCCCCTTTTCTGCTGCGTGTTCGACTCTTGCGGCGAAACTAATATTTTAACCTTTTTGAACCTCGGATTACATTTAAGGTACCTAATTCCGGTTTGGAAGTATGTAAGCATGTCATTATATTAATCACAAGCGTACTAAATAATATATTGGAAAATTTATCAAAAATACTCTTGTTCCAGTTCAATTTTGTAACAATTTCGATTTGACTTACGACTTATGTCGTATTTGTGACGTAATAAACTTAGAAACCATTTAAGTTTTGTACAGGTGTCGTATAGGGAAGTGTTAAAGTCATCATTATTACTCTGCAAGAACGGTATGGCGCTATACATCTTGTATAGCTTCATCTCTTTTTCGCCCTGGAACAATGATGACATTCGACCATAGACCCTGTACGGCAGCCCAGTTTCATAAAGTAATAAGCATGGCAGCTTATAAGCAACGCTTAAACTGACTGGCAACAAGAATTCAGTCTTGAAACCATAGACATTAAAAATATACAGTGTAAACTTTTTACAACGGAATTTCTGTGTAACATACACATTGCTTATTAAAATTTAGATTTAGTATTTCATAGTTGTTTTTTACACATACTCTCTAAGCATAATTTTCATCTATAGATAGAAATAAACGTCGTTTACAGAAAACAAGAAGTTGCTAAAAGTTCACACTGTATTGTTAACTAAACGAATAAACCTCAATGATTATCAATATAATTTAGCGTCAAGCAATATAATATAATCGTGATTCAAAGATTATTACTTGAATATGTAAAACAGCGATACTCAACCTTAGGGTGAATCTTCTTTCTCGTTCTCTGTTTATTCTCATAGATTTAACATTTTAGCCACAACAATACTGAACCCGTTTCTGTGTTCTATTTCAGCGTCGTCGGTTAATATTGACTATTATCAAATAATGATATATTTTTATACAGCAAACCGTAAAGAGATCAAATTTTCTGGCCGTGATTTTTTTCACAGAATATTATATTACTTATAAACAAGTATTAACTTAGCTGGTGGCGCTCCGTAGTTTCTGCCTACCCCCTTTGAAGACGGCGTGAGTTTATGTATGTATATATGTATTAACTTATAGACCAGTAGACTGAATGTGGTTGGACTAAGGAGAAATCGCGTAATCCGTAGGTTGAGAATCGCTGATCTAATTATATTAAGTGTGTCTTTTAATAATTGCACTAAAAAGCCTCATATTCATGATAAACAAAAGTTGCGCGGTTGATGCAGGGTCATGTTTTTGTGTTGGTACGCAGGGCTACAGATCAAGCTATATATTTCCAGTATAAGCTGATCTCGCATTGTATAGGATTTCCTTACAGTGAGAGGTCAGTGTAATCTGGAAATGTATAGCTTGATGTGTAGCCGTGTGTACAAACATTATGGCTGGCAACACTGCACACAGTGTATGTGCCAACTTGTAGCAAAACAAAAACATGAAGCCGTGTACGCACGAACGAACAAAAACATGGTGAACACGAACATCGAACACTATGTTCAAAAGGGTCCTGAGTTTCTGCAGATGATCCGTGATCGATGTTCGTGTTCACCATGTTTTGTACGTTCGTGTGTACACGGTTTAACTGCATTAATGTTGCGCGGCTATCGTTTATAGTTGTTTTATCTCACGAAAGCCGGCGAGCGATACTTGTATGTGTATATGTTACATGCACATTGTCTTTGTGTGCGTAAGCTCGGGAGCGCGCTACCTGCAGGTACGCACACAAGAGCGCGTGTCGAGCGCGTGTCTATACACATTACATCTACAAGTATGGCTCACCCGCTTTCGTGAAATAAAACAACTGTACATGAATACGAAGCTTAAAACTTATGACTGCCATTAACGTCTATATAGGAACATGTTGAACTTCACTGAAGTAGTTTGAACACTTTGAATTTTAACATTCATGTAAAAGGCTTTGTACAGTTCGCGTCATGTAAGTTTGCCGCTCTGACGTATGCTACACATGACTGCACAGTAGTCTGTAGTAGTAGTAGTCACAGTAGACTGCACAATATCTATACTATGCGTGCCAAATAATAATAGTACTGTCAAGACGCCATTTTGTTCCGCAATACTATGGCAATACTCGCGAACTTCATTACCAATGCGTACTAATTTGACAGCTATCGTGTGAAGTTGACAGCAAGCGCGATCCTATTCTTATTTGGCACGCATAGTACTAAGACAGCAGCGCGCCATGCCATGCGCATCGGAAAGCCTAAGCGGGAAAATTACGTGACGCGACCTATTGCTTCGTTATTTTCAAGTTGAGCATGGTTTCTCAGTGGCGTCGTGTAGCGGTAAAAGTTAGGAACTATAATAAAAATTGTAAAATTTTGTGATTTCCACGGTGCGATTTTTAAATCCGGTGGTTTCTTGCCTGTGGCATACAATATAAATGCAAGTCATTTGTGGCTTCAATTTTATTGTATGCCACAGACAAGAAGCTTGCATCGTGTAAATATAGATAAGAGTGCTACTTGATTTTCAGTTTCAACTTAAAAGTGGTTAAGTACAGTTGTGTCTATTTCTAATTGTGATAATGAATACTTGATTTTGTGTCCTATTTGATTATTTAGTGTTTCTAATAAATGGAAGAGTATGGTTAAATATAACTTAGATGTTAGTGTAAGTATTATTGTGTAGGATTAGCTAACTCAAAATTATCGGTTTTACATTTATTCCTCAACTGGAATATTATTAAGTTCAGGTATCTCAAGTTCAGTTTTATTTCATTTATAATATCCGTAAGTAAGTCCTAAATTGATTAAGAGTTTATTAATTTTAGTATATTTTGAGTATGTGCTGAGTCCTATGTTCCACGTTTGAAATAAAAATTAACCATTTCAAATATGGATCCATGTTTGAAATGGTTAATTTAGGCCTTGGTCACTTTGATGTTTTGCTTTCAATTTGTGGAGAAAGAGCATTAAAATTTTAAACATGTGACACGTGTCTAATACAACTCTATATAGTTTAGTGATAATCACATTTTATTTTTATTTTCCAGCAAAAGGTTTGCAATGTTACGTTTTGTATAACTAGATGTAAGCTTACAAATAAATAGAAACAAAAATATTAGTGTTTCTGTTCACTGATTTATGAAAATAAAAGCCAAATAATTATCGCAACTGTATATTTTCTTACATTTACAACAAAATATATTAAACATTTTATAATTTATGTACAGTTTCCGGCACGTAAGTTGGCCAAAGATTTTGTAGTGGGGGAAGTTCGCGTACGCACAATTTCATACATTTTTACATGCGCGAACTTCCCCCACTACAAAATCTTTGGGCAACTTACGTGCCGGTAACTGTAACTTACACTTATAACATTAAAGCTTCTACATAGATATATTCCAAAAATAATTTCATAATAAACCAATAACATAATGCCTGACCAGTCGCATATCACGTTGAAACTTATTATATAAATTAATAACTTCCTATAATCATAAATTCATAATAAGATCTTGGATGAACTTTTAACTACAATAATTACGTTTTACAGTGTTTAATATTTATTTGTTCGATAAAAATCAAAATATCTTAATGTTACACTAATACATTGCATTGGATTTGTATGAATCATTATTTATATTGTACTAAATAATTTAATACTTATGATTGGTGATAGCTTCAATCCACTTTCTGAAATAAATATAAATATCTAAAAGCTCCAAAAATAATGACATATTACAGAGAAAAACAGATATGCAAAATATATATATTAAAGAGAATTGATAGTATAATCCAGATAATATGAACATAATATCTAGATATTTGTCTATGCGCTTCCCTGATTATTTGAGCTATTGTCAAAACAAATAGCCGTGGATTAAAATTACCACCACAAATAACATAAACAAGTTTCATTTGGCTGTTTTATGCTATACATTTATTTATAGTTACACAAAACACCAGTGAAAATATAGAAAACAAGTTTTTAGAGATCTGTCAAATAATATCTTAGACTTGTGGCGTTTTATGGGGCTAAAAGTATACTCTGACCGAGTAAAACTAACTCCACGTTTATAAGGTTGAAAATATTAGGGTTTTTGTTAGTGTAAGACGATTTTTTAAAAAAGATTTATATACACTTTAGCCCACGATACTTTTCGATCTATTAAAGTATACATTCCTAATTAATTTTAACGAATATACACGGTAATGGTACAATAACTTCAATAATATCAGATACAAAATTCCAGTAGTAAATTAGTAATATATTTTACAGGGAATCTCTTACGAATACTAAAAGTGTTAAGTAGTTCAATCTTTGGGTAGAAATTACGTAGAAGTCAGCAGTCAAATGGGATTCTGCAAAAAGCTTATCGTATGTAAAAGTTATCGTTGTGAAACTTATCGTATGTCTCTGACTACCGGTCTGCCGCAGTACAAATTAATGTTTCGGCACCTAGCTTTGACACAAAGACTGCATAAAATTCGTCATTATCAAGAATGGTTTAGTTAATGTGTAATGCGGACTATTCAAATATTTCTCACACTGAGATATATTATTTTATCGAATGATTTAAATCGTTTGATGTGCCCTCACCGTACGAAATCGCGCGAAAGAGTCCATACTGAGAAGAGTGAGCTCACACAGTAATATTAGCATTTCCATGAAAATCAAGTCAAGTCTCTGCAACATTGTGTATATCAGTGTCAAAACGAGAAACTAGACCATCTTATGACGCGGTAGAGCGAATCTTCGATTTAAATCTTTGCCATTTATATCATACTAGCTTTTTATTTTTAATTATCCCAAGGAAACGTACTACCTGGATTAAAAGTATCCTATGTCCTAATCCAGGTCATGGTATACCCATGTGCCAAATTTCATTCAAATCAACTCACTTTCGCATTTAAAATTTTAGTTATAATAGGATTAATAAAACTATAAGATAATTTCGCCATTTCCAATACTGCATTTGGAATGAGCTTTTAAAATTCATTAGTAATAAAATAACTTTATACATTTGAAATAAATGTTCACATCATACTATTTTAGCAAGGCGCAAGACAGTTGAACTTTTACTTAAGATTTTGAAAGTTATTTTTTTACAAAAGGTACCCAAAAAGGTAGAAACGGTCGCTCAATTCTTAAATTACTTGTATTCTACTTTTCTTTATTGAACAGACCGCGATCATACTTATTACACAATTTCAACGCGTTTTCTCGCCTCTGATGATGTCACACAAACAATTTAAAAAAAGAGAGGTCCTTTAATATACAGGTAAATTATTTAGCAATGGCACTCGTGGCATGCAAGGCCTTTGAGGAGATTAAACAACTTTTAGCGCTTCATTCCTGCCCTTATCCATATCGCTACTTCATGTTACTTGGGGTCGGCGCACACGTTTTCTTCTTCCATTCTCCCATGTCAACCGTCACGCTATCATTCACTCCCTTCTCTTTCATGTCATTACTCACACAATCCATCCATCCTTTCTTTTAACGCTTAGTTGTCTAATATGAATTATTGTATCTCATTCTACTCTTTCCCAACAAACGACATGTAATTTAGTTGTAACGCCATAGCCTGCCATGTTAGTGCCACCACTAAACGCCTGTGTCGAACATAAATGCGTAGTCCCACCATCCTAGCTAGGTCCTCACCGCGAGTCCACAACGCTGGCGAGGCGCTTCTTGTCAAACGCGCAGATGGCGGCCAGGAGCGACGAGCGCGCGTCGCACGGAGACGCGCCGCCACCGGCCGGCGTGGACGGGCCTGTGCCGCGACTGTCCGTTTCGTGAGCTGCTGACAATGTTCACAATTACTATTATACTACCATTAGAAAACGAACACTTTGAAAACAGGGTGCATCATAAAGTTGTGGTCAATATGAACGGTGTGGTACAGACCATTAAACTGAACAACATTCTCAATGGGACCAACATCGAAATCGCGTAAAAATAATCAGTCGTCCCTTAAAAAACATTCGGCAGATTCGCGATAAAAACAGATAAAAAATTTAAAAAACAGTAAATGATAAATTGATAAACAATAACAGTAATGTGATAATAACTAACAAAAGTAAATGCTTACATAGAGCGGGTGGCGTTGGCGATGAGGCGGTGCTTGCACTCTGAGACCGCACCGTTTCTGCTAATGATGACGTCGACTTCCATAGACTGTCGCGTTTTTTCTGCAAATAAATTAGACATTGGCTTTACAAAACATAATAAACTAGCTTTTGTCCGCTGCTTCGCCCGCGTAAATTATCACACGGGAACGTACTATCGGGATAAAAAGTATCTTATATCCAAACTCAAGTTCATGGAAATCCGTTCACCCGATAAGGCGCGGTATTAGCTCTATATTCACAAAAATTGGTTTCTTGGATTGTCTAGTGTTACATAACGCAATAAACTATCCGACGCAAAAAATACAGTAGATAGAGAAGGGTATAAAGAAAAATTTAACCGAATAGAATAGTAAAAAATAGTTTGATATTCCAAAAAAAAAAATTTGGAAGTTGCTACACAAAAATAAACTTTGGCGTCGAACATCTCTGTATTTTGAGCGATAACGACATTCTTTTTTTTTTTTAAGAATTTAATAGAATTAGCATTTTTTTTTTAAACTTTAACCAGACAATTATTTAATTTATTGTGTTTACTCTGAATAATCTTAAGAAAACCCGGAAAATAAATGCACATTCGCAGCTTAGTCATATCTCGGCAACACAAATATTATTTTAAATTTTCCACCTTATTTCAAACCAGCTAATGGTTGGCAGCTGTATGCCGTTTAAAATCGTAGTCAGTCTGCGCCTTAAGCATGGATGAAGTCTTGAGTATTTTCCAAGCGTGGACACGAGGTATAAAGAAGTAGCTCCAGCTTAGGCAAATGAGCCAGTATAAATGGGTTGTTCTGTTTATCCACCCTTTGGTGGACAAGCGGAAACGTATGTCCGAGAATTCACCCTAGACCTAGTTGGATAAAAGGAATTTATAGGTTTAGGGTGGACTGTCGGACATGCGTTTCCGCGAATGCATCTAATGAGGATTTATATTGAAGCGTGGTTTAGCTCGGTGTGTAAGTGAAATGGCATTATGGCTGTCTAGTTTGATGCGAGAGAGATAGAAGACTCTCACGCGCACCGGAACTAAATGCGCTTCGTTTAATTGTAGATTTATGACAAAATGCTATACATAAATCAATTTTTAGCTTAGTAAGTTCTTAAGATATTTAAATACCTTCGATTTAAAGCAAAATTAACCGCACAATAAGGAACTGTACGTATAAAATAGACGCATAGAAAATAGACGGTGCTACTTTGGAATTGTTTTCTATCGAAAAAATATCAAGTAATCATGTTTCGGTTTTAGTACAAAAATATAGTCAAATAACACCTAAGGAAAATCTATAGGATTTTTTTCACAAAATTATCGTTGTATCCCCTCCCCTTGAAGTGGCGTGGATAAACAGAATAACGCGTATAAATCATTATCTTACCGCTCTTCGCTTTTGTTTCTTTATTTCTTCTTCGGACCCTAGTATCTCTTGTATACGGACTTCTCTTTTTGCACTACGCACCTGAAATAAATACATTGAATAATTAGTAAAGACCTGATTCACTCAGCCTCCAAACATTTTTGGGCTAAATCTGTGCATAACAGAAACAAATATTTCTTTTCTCTTCTTCATTTGTTATACGAAGGAAAGACATGGAGAATGACCTTAAAATTGTAAGGTTATTCTTCACTAAAGCCCATTTTCAATAACACTAGCACACCTGAATTAATGCCTAAATAAAAGCGAGCTTTTGGGTTTTTCAACTTTCAGCGCCCAGCCGAAGTCTTTTATTTGGGCATTCATTACACGGTATAAGTTACCTATACTAGAAAGGTTTAGGTAGTAAAATAAAGGTAAACGATCTTGATGTGACTTTTTACACAAACACATTAAACAAATAAATTACTGCTTAAACTAATGGTTCAATTGATTTAGTAATCATTATTGTTGTATTTACATTGGTTTTTAGTTGCATTTTATTTTTAAACTGAGGTTTTAAGAGTGTGGTTCCCTATTTTCGCGCTCGGATTTTAAACATCTGACGCTCGACGCCGCGTAGCGAGTGCGCGTGTGTGCGTTTTTCCTCATGTACGGCACACAGTTGCGATGCTGCGACGACTAAACGATCTTGATCTGTAGCTATGGCGTACCTATATTTTTTTGAAGTAAAAGCTAGAGGTTTACGGAGAAAATAAAAAGACTGTCCACAATACATTATTAGTGTATTTTAATTAAATTTATACAAATATGGATGAAGAAAATAATATTATGTAGGTACTTATAAAAACTAAACTCATTTTACTTATTTGCTTAAGTATTTGTATACTTATAAGTAATTGAAGTTTTATAAAAGTATTTGTATTTGACGACACGGTTGGCGCAGTGGCTGAGCAATTGACTGCTGCGCAGCATGTCGTGGGTTCGATTCCCGCACGGAACAAATATTTGTACGACCTACAAGTATTTGTTTCCGAGTCTGGGTGTTTTTCTATCTATAATATGTATGTATTTACAAAAAAAAATGTATATAAGTAGTTTATCAGCCATCTCGTTACAATAACACAAGCATTAGGTTGCTTAGCTTGGGACTAGATGGCGTTGTGTGAAATGTCCAAGGGTATTTATTTATTATTTATTTTATTTATTTATCTAAGGGGATTGATCGACTTTTCCTTGGATCTATAATTTCTGGGAGAACACAATCAGAATAAAATTTTGTTAACAGCGGAGCCATCTTTTGTCCAAAATCATCGTTTTTTTTTGTGTAAAACAGTTGAATTTAAGCCCTATTTCAATGTAGATAAAGACGCCACGCGCTAGCTATAATTATTTATTTTTCTTGCGGCATTATAGGTTTAGCAACCGCATCAAGTTCATAAAACAGTTGAATTTGAACCAACAATAATACATAAATACATAAAGCCGCCTCATGCGCAAATGTTTGGTTTACTGTTTTCAAATTTCAAATAGGTAGGTAACCCCGCTGCCACAGAATAAATAATAGTACTGCTGCGTTCGTGTGGGGTTGGTTTTATAATGTTTATTAGCCTAGGCAGGTATTGTACGTGCCCAGTCGACCTAATGACTATACAGTCGACCACACGTCGCACGTCAGTGGTAAGTGATAAGGATTTGTATAAGTATCGTTTTCATAGTTTTCGATTTCGACTATAGCCAATAGTGAAGTCAAAATTAAAATCCAAGATGGCGGCTGCGAAAATTTTAAAATTTTTCGTCATGGATGTCGTATTCATAGTTCTTGAGTGTGCTAAAGCCGATATTGGCGTTAAAATGTAAATACGAGATGGTGGCTGCGAACATTTTCAAATTTTTCGTCATGGGTGTCGTTTTCATAGTTCTCGAGGATGAAGCCGATAGTGAAGTCAATCATCCTAGAAGGGATGATTGGCTGCACTATGCGGCCCAAGAGAGCAACGCAATGGTGGCCCAATGGTAACGATCCCGACTTACGAGTAGGTCATGGTTTCGAACTCAGGCAGGCACTTTGTGTAAATAATTTCATCACCACTACTCTCAAAACAGTGAAGGAAAATATCGTGAGGAAACCGCCTAGAACCAAAAATTCGAAGACATGTGACATCTACCAACCCGCACTGGGTCCTCGTGGTGTATTACGGCCCACTCCCTCTCTCCGAGAGGAGCCCTGTGTCCCAGCAGTGGGAACATTATAGGCTGATTATGATTGAGACCCATTATGTTGTGAGCGAGCACGTTTCAGGGGCAGAGGTCATCACTGATGTGAGACGAGAAGATATATTACGCTCAACACCGCCGCGCGCGGCCCTTGTCCGATCAGAGCGCGGCTAGGCGCGCGTGGCAGCCGCGCTCAAATGCCGCTCTATATTTGGACACACCTTTATATAGTGCCTTTATCTATGCCTCACTCGTTTCGTATCGTTTAGTGCGGTCGCGATTTGAGTGTATTTCCCATAGTTTTATTGATGTTTTCCTCGACCCCTGTTTTCTTTCTGCGGACTTCTGATCTTGCTTCTTGTACGAACCTTGCTACCACACCGGACACGGTACGGAGAACCCCGCATAAACGTTGGACTTGAACTTGTTATTTTGTATATTACGACCAGCCTACCGATTTCATATTGGCACCATGGATCGTTGTGTAAATTGTGGCAAAGTGACTAGAGGCTGTAGTTTACGTGGTCGTCGAGCTGAAGAACTTCAAAAATCAGCTGCTAAGTACCTATATGTAGATCGTTATGTAACCTCACTTTTATTACATCTCTTTTAACTCGGAACTGAGACCGCGAAAATCCGTAAAATGTTCAGTGATGGTTTGATAATAATATTATCAAACCATCATCGCTACTATATTATAGTAGCTATAAATTGACACCAATTTCATCTTTTTACAACCCAGGCCCAGGCCCAAGTTTATATGACATGGTTTCCGTCTCCTTTGTCACGGATCCACAATAGAGATTGTGGCAGTAGAGATTTCAAATAAAAATCTGATATAAATTTTTTCTCCATATTCATCCTCCAAAATTCTTGGAGCCATCTTGGATTTACATTTTGACTACACTATCGACGTTAGCACCCACAAGAACCATGAAAACGATACCCATGATGAAAAATATGAAAATGTTCGCAGCCGCCATCTTGGATTTACATTTTAACGTCACTATCGGCTTTAGCATCCTCGAGAACAATGGGAACGATCCCCATGACGAAAAATTTAAAAATTTTCGCAGCCACCACCTTGGATTTACATTTTGACCAAATTATATTGTATTGTTGATATTGTAATTACAATATCAATATTACAAGTAATACAACATAATTCAAGAACTGTAACATAATTCTCCTAAAGTAAGTGTGCCTACCACTTTAGCTTCTTAAAATATTACTTAAATGAAAGGATTAAAAATATTTAGTCGCACTACAATTTATTATATATCACGCGAGGCGCATGCGCGGCGGCGGGAGGTCAACCGACATGGGTCCTGCGTCGACGAGCGCCAGAGCGCGACTGACTTAGGTCGTTCGATGCACCCGATTTTATACTTACTTTAAAAAATTATTTTCGTAAATGATTGAAGACAGATATGTTTTATTTTTTACACATATATAGTACAATCTTTCTTCTTACGTATAAAATGATTTGTGTTGCCAAATGACTTTTAGATTCTGAGAAATGACGTGTTTTTTTGTAGTCGATTTCTCGATTTTTGATTATTTTAGACGTGATTAAAATACAAGTTAATGAATTAAAAATCAAACTTTTCTCAATGCATTTTAAATTTCAGGATATGCCTCTTCGAATGAATACCATTTTACCTTCTTACTTAATAGTAATAATTGGTGTAAGATTACTTCAAAGTTGAGCCTTCGCGCGTCATCTGGAAATCGCGCCTTCGAAATCGACTGTTTTCGTAGTCAATAATTCAATTTGAACAAGTTTTTTTTAATAGACTTTAAATAAAAATATATGATAATTACGATGATTGAAGTCAAAAGAAGCTAAAAAAATAAATTATGTGACCAAAATCACTTCAAAATCTCCCAAGTTCTCGATTTACGTATGAAAAATGCAACAACGCTCTTAAAATGAAAAAGATAAAAGAAACATCAAGATTGTTTACCTTTATTTCACCTAAACCTTTCTAGTTTAAGTTCACACACCCTTTGTTTAAAATTAAAGGTACAGATCCTATTTAAAATCAACCCAACATACCAATTTCTGTTCACTCTTCAACCTAGCTTCAATATTCGTCACTGCCGTCTTCAGCTCATCCTTCAACGCGATTGGAAACTTGAGATGCAGGCGTTCGTAATGCGGGATCATTGCGAGCCCGTTGAGAGGGGCGCGCACGAAGAACGGGTGTTGTAGCAAGTTGTCTATCGACGGGACGCCGTGCTTACACGAGATCTTTGATAGACACATTCGGAGGACTGATTCTGAAAGAGATTATAAAATTAATGAATTGATTTTTTGTCTATTAGAAAGAAAGAAAGAAAGAAAAAGTATTTATTGGGACTCGCACAGAACTAAAACTAAAACACAAAATAAAAGTTGAAAACAAACAAATTAAATATAAAAAAAAAAAAATTAAAATAAGTAAATAAAAACAAAAAAAAAAACAAAAAAAGTCCTGTACGAGGCCAAAAGGTCCCTATCTCAGCATGATGCTGCGGCACTTAACATGAGTGTCGCAGCGCTGGTATTCTGATAGGGCCCGCTGTGATGTCACGGGCAGATATACTAAAATACATAAATAATTATAAATAGATACAAATAGATAAAATGTAAAACGTTACAAACACAAATAATAAATGTTTTAAAAAAAAAAAAAAAACAACTCAATTCAGTCCGCGTGTGAGCGCCCCGCGTTACCACATTACTTGTCTACCCACAAAGTATCTGTGGCATTACCAATACTAGTTATAATCTGTGGGCACAGTAATGACAAGCAAAGGAACGCGAGTGCCAATGCGCTCACGACGCATAACAACACAAAATAAATAAATGTAAAACATGACGGCTGTGTAGTGTAAACAATAATTAATGTATTGAAGTAAAATATACAATAAAAAATTAGTGTTACGTGGTAATTATTAACGGTATTGAAGGTGAAATAAACTAATGAAGAGAGTGATTGTAATTACAAACGCAAAATACAAGTGACAGACAACGAAATGAAAAGAATGCAACCTGAGTCTCGTTTACCATCCGATTAAGTATTGAGCAAGGAGCAAGTAAGCTAATAACACACAGAAAACAAGTGCTGCGCCTATACACTGAACAATGACCGCCAAACGCGCGGACCACCATTGCCAGCCGCGTGCAAACTAAGGGTAAGTTCAAAATCAGATGGAATCTTTTTGAAGCTGCAGTAAATGTTGTTTAAATTTAAATCTAAAAGTACCAACTGTTTTTATAGCACGGAAAGGCGGTGGCAAGTCATTCCAGCAACGAGAGGCAGCGAATTTGAAGCATCCACGAAATGCAGCAGTTTTATGCGATGAGGCCAACATGAGGTATGAAGATGCTCTGGTTTTAAAGTTATGGACATCACGCGACCACAACAGTTTCTTATATAAATAATCTGGTTTCTTAGTGAGAATAGTGCCAAAGAGTAGGGTAGCCAGGTGAAGCTTTCTGCGCGCTGACATTCTCATCAAATTACCCTTATTTAAAAATGGAGTGATATGGGATCGTGGTGGGACATTGTAGCAGAACCTTACACAGGCATTCTGCACCCGCTGGATAAGTTTTTCGCTTCTACCGAGAATGCACGCCCCATACACAGTGTCAGCGTAATTCAGCTTGGAAAGAACAAGTGATTCACATAGCATGACACGCATATCCACACTTATGTAGGGACGAACACGATACAAGAGCTTAAGTCGGTAGAAGCAGTTGCGCACAGCCTCCAATATGTGAGTTTCGAAATGCAGCTGCCCGTCAAATACTACTCCAAGATTACGAGCTTCCAACACCCTCTCCACACTACAACCATCAATCCTGAGGTCCAAGTTGCAAGCAAGCATTTTGTTCAGGAAATCCCTAGATCCCATCACAATATATTTGGACTTACTTGGATTTAGTACCAGGGAGTTTCTTTTGGACCAAGCCGAGATCCTGTCCAAGTCTTCATTTATTTTGCTTACAGTTTCAGCAGTATCCTGTGAGCTAAAGGAGAGGTACAACTGCAGATCGTCGGCGTAAAGATGGAACTTGGTGTTGATCAGGCAGCTGGTAATATCAGCACTGTACAGGATGAAGAGAAGCGGCCCTAAAATTGATCCTTGCGGCACGCCCCTATCCACGCGCTTCGGACCAGAGGACATGGTATCTCCGCTGTCGCTTGTCACCTGGACAAACTGCGTTCGATTATTAAGGTAACTCGCAAACCATTTCACCGTTTCACTATCACAACCATAGAAAGACAGCTTTGAAAGAAGAAGAGAAGTATTGATTGAGTCAAAAGCACGCGAAAAATCCAGTAGGACAAGCAGGGATCCCATACCCTTGTCTCTGGCCTCAAGGATGTTACCAACTACATCAAGAAGGGCTGTCGCTGTACTGTGGGACCTGCGAAATCCAGATTGAGCAAGTGGCAAAATGCTATGTTGTTCAAGATATGCCCTTAGTTGGTCAGAGACAACCCTTTCGAGAACCTTGGACAGACATGGCAGTAAGCTTATCGGGCGGAGGTCTTTGACAGTAGTGGGGTTAGGTACTTTAGGGATTGGTCTAACTATTGCCATTTTCCACAGATCAGGGAAAGAAGAGGTGACAATGGATCTGTTAATGATAGCTGTGAGAACATTAAGTGTACGAGGAAGTGTCAAAATCAGCATCTCAAGAGAAATATGGTCAGAGCCCTGCGCATTGGACTTAAGACCACGCAAGATCCTGAGCACCACATCCTGCCGGACAGGCTCAAGCTGGAAATGACTGACACCGTGTCTATGGTGCTCAAAAAAAGATAAATCTGCAGTACTGACCCTACCACTGCCCGGTACATCCAAAAAGTGTTGATTTATAGTTTCGGGGTTGTTACAGAAATGTGGCAGAGTATGCTCTGGTCTTTTAGAGGTGCCTACTGTTGATTTGATATGACTCCATAATTTCTTAGGATCTTTAATATTATTATTAATATATGTTTTAAAATAAGCACACTTCTCATTATCAAAAGCAGCTCTAACAAGGTATTTGAACTCTTTGTATGACTTAATGTGTTGTTCGGATTTTGTAGTTTTAGCCTTCAAATGACACTTGTCACGCAGCCTCATCATTTCCCTGACAGTATCTGTTATCCACGGATAAGATTTCTCTTTGATTAAGACTCTTTTAATAGGAGCATGCAAGTCAAATAGTGTCAAAATGTACTTATTAAACATTTCAACCATGGAGTTCACATCCTCAAGATTTTCAATATGTTCCCAGTCCATTCTATTTAAGTCGTCATTAAATAAATCAGGAAGAATGTCCTTTAGTGGCCTATAGGTAATCCATTGCGGAGCAGGCTTCTCTAATTTAAAATTTAAATCAACAGATATAATCGCATGGTTACCGAGCTCCGGTATGTGTGATACTGAGACGCCACACACACGGGCATCCGTGCACACAACATCAATTAGTGTTTCACTGTGATCCGTGAAGTGGGTTGGCTCAGTAACAACTTGTCGAAGCTTGCAGCAATGTATAAAATTATTTAGTAGTTTAGATTTGTTGTCAGTTTGGTTTAACACATTAATATTGAAGTCGCCAAGCAAGACAACCTTGTCCGCGTTAGCAAAGGAGGAGATAGAATCGGTAATTGCATCCAAGAAGACATTGACATCAAGCCACGGCGGTCTGTATGCAGTACCGATGATAACTGAATGCGAGTTAATATTAAGCCTGAGCCACATTTGCTCGACCTGCGGCGCCGGCGGGTGCGGCACGGCGCGCACGCGCACTCCGCGGCGCACGTAGAACCCCACGCCACCCCCGCGGCCGCCGCGCACCGCGTGAGGACGCGGCACGTGCCGCAGCCGGTAGCCCGGCACTGTCGGCGCGCGCCCCTCTTCTCCCTGCCTGAGCCAGGTCTCATTTATTGCCATGATGTCTACCGAGTGGCTATCCATAGCCACAAGGAACTCCTCATGGCGCGAACCGAGCGACCCCGCATTAAATAATCCAACCTTTAGATTTCTTGTCTTACCCATTATTGTAAATAGTAGTGTACGTAAACTGATTGCAGTACTTATTAAGTATGTTGTAGATAGCGTAAGTATTAAGTAGTGTGGAGTATTTCATAATAATGTAAGGTATAAGTATATTGAAACACATAGTATTAGGTGTGATTTGTACTAATAATATCAAGTGAAGTATTGTAAATATTGCAGAAATAGTAACGGAAATAGCCAGCCAAAAAATAATAGTATATAAAGTCCGTAAAAATAAAATGACCATAGAGAGTGGAAGTGTGACACTTGTAAAATGTACATATATTATAGCCGTCAGTCGGGCAGCGGGACCACTATAAGAAACCAACAAACCAACTGCATACTGATACAAGAAAATAAGTGGCCTCGCACAAGACAAACATAAATACCTACATGAACACAAAACTGATAAAAAAGAGTAAAGTTCGAGAATTACGTTGTTACAAAAAGCACAGTGATTGCCAGAGGCCATTTGATTAGACATCGTTTGCCGTAGACACTTCGCAACCAAAAACACGCGCAAGGTCCACCTCAGAGCGGATGCAGTGGGTAGGCTTGCCGTCACCCTGCTTAGCCAGAATGCGGCCGAACTTCGTCCAGGTATACCTCCACCCGAGACGACTGCCAGCTTCACGCACACGGTAAAACAATTGTTTGTTAGTTTTAGTGAGTCTCTCATTAAGGTAGAAGCGGCGCGGGGCTGTGGGGAGTCCCAGGTCCGCGGTGGTGGCACCGCGCCGCACGCGCGCGCTCTGCAACAAGTCGTCGCGCACTGCGCGCCGCGCCAGGCGCACCACGATGCGGCGACCGCGCGCTGTCGCAGCCGCTGCTCCGACCGGGCTCGCTCCGCCGACTGGATTCGCGCCGCCCGCAGAGCTCGACTGTACCTCTCGTTCAGCTCGCAGGCCCACCCGCTGCGCGAACACTATGTCCCGATCGTCGAGACTCACACCAAGCTCTGCTGCCACCAGGCCGACGGTGTGCATCACGTTTTCACCAGGAATCTCCGGGATGTTGGCGATCTCTAAATCTGAGCCAAGTAACTCCTGCTCGCGGTCATTGAGGTCAAGCTGTAACTGCAGTACTATCTGCTCCAGCTGGCCCACTTTGCCGTCTGGCACTGCAGCACTCTGCCTACTCTCGAGAGCCTCGATCCTGGCCTCCAAGCTATCAACCCGCTCGGTACAGGCTCCCATCGACGAGTGCAGGCCGGCCATTTCACGACGAAATTCCCTCATTTCATCCCGCACCTCCCGCAGCTCCGAACGGAAAAGCCTTATTTCCTCACGTAGGGTAAGCTGTGTGTCCGGCGAGGGCCCCCCATCAGTACCCTGTACGCTCCCAACCTGAGACAGTTCACCAGCCACCGCAGCGGGGGGTTTAGTCATCGCGACAGGGGACCTGATCATGCCGCCCTGGACTGGTCCAACAGCTGGAGCCGACGACGCTGCTGAAAGAGGGGCCGCTGTGGTTCTCGGCACTGCTGCTGGTACTACAGGGGGACCACTACCCAGATCCTTGACGGGAGTGGCGCTGTTATCACCCCTGGGCAGCCTTCTTCTGCATTCAGGGCACAGCCAATTGCTGCTTATCTGTGACGAATCTGGCAACAACAGGCAAGCGAGGTGATACCTATTGTGGCACGCAGAGCTGCTACACGCAGCAGCCCCTTTCGCCGCCAGAAACTTTCCGCAGGCTGCACACTTCACCATATTAGTACGACACGGGAGCCGCTAGATGGCGCACAACACTAAAGTTTTATTTTTGCGGCGCTAGATGGCGCCTACTACACAATAAATTTTAGGCTACCATACACAGTCTGTGGTAACGATGTCAAAACTAATGTCAAGAGTTGTAACAATTACACTTTTTGGAGGTACCAGTGACACCAAAAACTAAAAAGTAACTTCAAAATAAAAAAAGTTAATATAATTGAAATTAGTTTTTTGCGGATTCCACTACCGAACTACAGGTTTGATTGCTTTGCAAACGATCACACACTTAAGAAACACCACAGAGCTAATGTAAACACGAAACTTATTCGAAAATTATTTGTGTTTTATTTTATATCAGTGCTGACACGAACAGCCGATGCGTATCGTAATCCGTCCGTGACGTCACACTTAGATTATTAGACATAATCATGTCAGTCGAAAGCTTTCTAATCACACTAATATTATAAAGGCGAAAGTTTGTGAGTGTGTGTTTGTTTGTATGATTGTTACGTCTTCATAGGCTACTTTTTATCCCGGTCTACGCGGGTGAAACCGCGGGACTCAGCTAGTACTGTATAAAAGCATCGTCACATCGACCAGTCCTGGGGGCCTACTGCCTAAGTCCGTCCGTCCGTTCGTCCGTCCGTCAGACACAACGATCCATCAAAACAACGGTAAAAGTTAAATTTTTCGGACGAGAAAAAACACATCGGGAATAGGGACAACTGTCAAATCGTGTTGTCATTCATACTTCGTTCGGGCCCCGAACCAATCATCTGTCCGTAGGTGATACGGGAAACGCCCGTTACAAAAGCCGAAACTACGGACTTTGTGCTAAGGGAGTAGACCCCCTGGGGGTCTACTCTCTAAAGGCATCAACGAAGATACAAGCCCGTCCGAAAGTAATTAATCCGTCTAAACAAGTGTCCAATTCAATTTTTCGAACGACCAAATACATTTCGGGAGTAGGGACTGCTGTCAAATCGTGGTGCCATTCATTTTTAGTTCTGACCCCGAACTAATCATAATTATGTCCGTAAATGATACGGAGTAGGAAACGTCCGTTACTTCGGTCAAAACTACGGATTTCGTAATTAGGGAGTAGACCCCCCGAGCAGAGTCGACGGACCAATTTGTAGGGGGCCTTCCTACACTGCGCTTTTGTGTGTTGTGCTATGTCTTATGTGTATAAATGTCTTTTGTGTGCATCAAATAGGTGTTTTATCTATCTATCTATCTTTCGGTACATTACGACCGCTCTAGAACTTTTTGGCTCCAAGGGCCATTGGTTGCTAAGCAATGTTCCGAGGAACTGCTACTGCTAGGGAATTACGGCTTAAAAAATGCCATAACAGGCTACCTATTAACCCCAACTTAGATGTCAAGAGTGCATCAAGTGACTTATCATAACACGTAAGTCAAATGGTCATAATTATAAGAAACCTATCACTTGAGATCTACTTCAGAAGCTCTTAAAAAAATACTTGTCACAATCTGCAAAGCTCAACACAGAAAAAAGGGCGCCGTCAGTAGGGACTGGTCATCTCTTAGCTGCCAAGGCTTTAACAAATCAACACATACCTAAATCCTCATTCTGTAGTAGCGGTTCACCCTCGTAATGATCACAGTAGTAATCCGTCAACGGACACCCAACAGCCATTTCATACAGTGTCCGTCCGAAGCAGTACACATCGATGGCCTCTGCCGTGACCCCTCGCCTTAGTTGTAAGAGGTGAGGTCGGTAGAGACACGGGACACCTACTAGAATGTTCTCTATATCCATTAAGAGGGCCCGCTGATTTTCTATTGCTATATTTCCGGGGTGGATGTGGCCTGGGGAACGGGAGAAACTTTGATTACAATTAATGAGGCAATTGGGATTTAAGCACAAAATCAGGGATTGGATCGCATTTGTATCTTATAGTGTATCAATTCAATGAATCAATCTGCCTAGCCTTTCCCCAACTAGGTTGGGGTCGGCTTCCAGTCTAACCGGATGCAGCTGAATACCAGTATTTTACATGGAGCGACTGCCACCTCCACAATTACTGGGAGATTTTATTTTATTGTATCGTATTACAATTACTGGGTAATACGATACACCTTGGTAAGACTGGTTGTCAGACTTTCGGGCTTCTGACGATCCGTAACGACTGTCAAAGATCCACGAATGACAGCCGGGACCAACAGCTTAACGTGCTTTCCGAGGCACGGAGGAGTCTTAATCTAATATTTTACAATATTTTCCCGTATCATTTCAAATTACATTCAGGCATTTTGCCTACAAAACACCCATGGTCCCTAGATTGGGACCATTAATTTTAAAGTCTATCCAGACACATAAAAACCAAAAATAATGTATTGTTTTCTTTTATGATGAAACTTACCATGAGGTATGCCCTTTTCATGTAAAAACTTCAAAGCTACCAATATCTGATATCCATAATGTGCAAGTTGTCCTAATGTAAACGGTTTCCTTATCCTAGGGTTGCCACATTTCGCTAAATGGTTCTTACTATACTCCGTACCATAGAGTATGTCTCTTACACTTCCGAATTCATGAATCTTTCTAACTACAAATGCTCCCGTTTCTAAATTATGAATAGCTAATACTGGGTCTATGTGGGGGTGCTGAAAATAAAGAAAATAGATTTTATTATTTGTATCTTAAGTTAATGGAGAGAAAGTTCATTTAACAATTTATACATGGCTTTTGATGTCAAGTGTCTTAGTTATTTTAAATTGGCGAGGTAAATTCCGCAGACACGATGGGTATTGATATCTAAACATGATAAAACAAAACGTTGTGTTTTTGGTATGTTAACGACCGCTGTTTTCTTATGTCTTATAGTGTTTATATATCGATAACCATCACGTCTATGAAGTTTACAAAAAAAAAAAAAACTGATTTTTTTAAACTGATATTTTAAGTGCCTACAATAACTAGACAGTCCTCTGTGCAGGGCGTGCATGGATACTGAGGAAACAGTTGCGCATGTGCTCTTTGAATGTACAGTCGTCACCCAGATTAGAACAGATACCCTCGGGGCACCCAAATCTTTCACAGATGTTTTGGACAGACCAGAAGACGTGATCAACTTCTGGAGGGAGGTGGGCTGGTTGGACTAACAATGTTCCACCTGAAGAACTAAGTGCGGAAACCAAAATTTCTAACATAGAACATAGATAGATAAAGACAGAGAACTTGGTTGGGCAGTAAGTTACATACTTACAGAAAGATTTATCAAGCTCTTGAAAGCCGTTTGTAAGTCTTTATCACTGAGATACCTGTCAGCACCATAGCTCTGATATGACAGCATGCAATTTGTTCGACTTTCCGTGTCCGTTACCTGCAATAATAAAACGTTACCATTGATTTAGAATACAGTTCCAATGTTAAAGATTAATTAACACGATAAGACGATACACAGTACTTATACTAAACCTAAAAATAGATTTCACTTTGCTATGCTTATTCTTTACATTTGTACAAGATAATTATGTAATACTAGCTGCGCCCCACGGTTTCACCCGCGTAGGCCGGATAAAAAGAAGACTGTGTTAATCGCTGACCTCATCTAGTTTTTTTTTTTAATATGATTGACATGTAAAAGTGTTTGTACAAACCTACTTACAGAAAATGAATCATTTATCATTTAATCCAGGGTATAAGCTATCTACTAAGCGTGCCAAGTAAGAATAGGATCGCGCTTGCTTCAACTTCACACGACAGCTGTCAAATTAGTACGCATTGGTAATGAAGTTCGCGAGTATTGCACTAGTATTGCGGAACAAAATGGCGTCTTGACAGTACTATTCTTATTTGGCACGCATAGTACTTTTTTAACCCAATTCGGTCCAGCTGTTTGAGCGTGACGAAGTAACAAACATACAAACACACACACCTCACAAACTTGCGCCTTTATAATATTAGTGGGATAGTGTGATTGTATTTGAACTATAGAACGCCTTGGGTAAAATTATGTTTACTCTCTTGGGCAACTGGCGATATGTGGTTGTACTGAATGTTCTATTGACTTCAGCCCCTTCAGTAAATACATCATCCATCATCATCATTTCAGCCGAAAGACGTCCACTGCTGGACATAGGCCTCCCCAAGCACCGCCACTTCAACCGGTTCTATGCTTCCCGCATCCAGCGGATTCCTGCGGCCGTCACAAGGTCATCGGCCACCTTGTGGGAGACCTTCCAACGTTACGTCTTCCGGTATGCGGTCTCCATTCCAGAACCTTTCGGCCCCATCGGCCATCTGTTCTGCGAGCAATGTGCCCTGCCCACTGCTACTTAAGTTTGGCAATTCTTCAGGTTGTCGGTTACCTTGGTTCTCCTGCAGATCTCTTAATTTATGATTCGACCACGTAGGGAAACTCCAAGCATAGCCCTCTCCATTGCCCTTTGGGGGACTTTTAGCCTTCAAGAAGACCCATTGTGAGCGAGCACGTTTCAGTGCCGTAGGTCTGACTGGCAACATGCACTGGTCAAAGACTTTCGTCTTGAGACACTGTGGTATGTGAGACGAAAAGCTATTGCGTCGCTTCCCGAACGCTGCCAAGCCGCGTCGTATTTGATGATTGACCTCTTTCTCGAAGTTGGACCTTGAAACTGAATAGTTTGTCCTAGGTAAACATACTCTTGCACAACTTAAGTGTATCGTCTCCGATCTTCACGAGAGTGGGTGTGCATTTGACATGGCCTTTGTTTTGTCCATGTTCATCAGTGAATACAGGGGTTATGTTATTTACGTAGCCTAGTGGAAGTTGCTGCAATGCGGGACCGGTCGTTCTGGTGTTCCGGGGGGTAGGCCTATGTCCAGAAATGGACGTCTTTTAGCTGTGATGATGATAATGATTTATGTAGCTGTAACAACTCTTTTGTCCATGTCTGTCTAGGTGCTTGAACCTCTTCTACCTAAGTAATTAAATTATCGCCACTTCGTTACAAAGTTAAGGCTCTTTGAACCTAAATAATCGCGAAGTAAAAACATGTATGTCTAGTTTATTTTTATCGCTTGCCCGATAAGCCGAGTGCGGAGTTATTATGATTCATAACAATGGATTCCCACGACATACGACACTATCAAGTTTCAATAAAAGTCTCGTGATTTTTATATTTTTCTGCCTATGAGCCCATGACCAAAAGGCATTAGGCTTGTCGACTGAATGTATGAGGTTGTCAGGAATGTGTGTTGATAGCACAACTTAAAAGTTATACTACTTAAGGCAAAGGTGTGAACAATTTTACTTTCTTTGAATGCTGTAGTTGTATGAAATATTTTAAAATTCTATTTAGCATAACATCGCATAGTCACTATAATCAGCCTATAATAATTATGTTCCCACTGCTGGAACACAGGTTACACAGGCCTCCTCTCTGTAAGAGGGAGTGGGCCGTAATCCACCACGCGGCCCCAGTGCGGGTTGGTGGATATCACATGTCTTCGAATTCTTAGTTCTACTTCTTGGACATGCCGGTTTCCTCACGATGTTTTCCTTCACCGTTTTGAGAGCAGCGGTGATGTAATAAATTACATAAAGTAAAGTACCTGTCGAGGTTCAAACCTACGACCTAACTGCTCTAGAAATTTTATTTAGACAGTTGGTATTTCTCATCATAATAACTACAATAAAATGTTCTGTGATTGTGATTCATTACTGTTAAAATTGTTGTCAAATTAAAGCATTCTGGAACAGACTGATAAAATAATGCTTTAAAATGGTGGCGCGTTTTTTTAAATGAAAAGTCACGCTTATGATTCATGTTTCAATTTATTCTTCAGCTTCATTTATTTAACCAATGCAACTATTGCATTACTTTGCATGTTAGTTTTAGCGGATTGTTTTAAAAACTGTTAAAAACCCGACCATCTGTAATCTATCTTCTATATAAATAAAAAGAGAAGTCCTGACTGACTGACTCATCAACGCCCAGCCCAAACCCTTGGACCTAGAAAGCTGAAATTTTGCGCAGAGGTTCCCTTTATAATGTAGACAAGGAATAAGGAAGGATTTCCCGGTAGTATGTTCCCGTGGGATATTTTCCGACATCCACGCGGGCGAAGCCACTGGCAAAAGCTAGTGTACTACAATTCTTGCAATTTTTCATTTTCATTTAATTTCATCTTTGCTGAGTCAGCTATTTCCAAGGCTTGCCAATGACGTTTCAAGCACTTTACAAAAGGGAAGCGATAACTGTTGCCCGCACCTGACGTTTTTTAATTAAACCATTCTCATTACCAGAAGTTTTCCAATCAAGATTTCAAAGAAAAACGAAAAATTTCACACAAATACTATAAAATATAATAATATATTATATTTCTATTAATCACTGCCTACCTCAGAAGGGTGTTAATTAATCTTAAAGATACGTAAACAAAGTATGTCAGTAGGTGAGGTTATTTATGCATGTTCTAGACAGATTATTTGCTAGTAGGTACATTGCCCTCGTTTAAAAACATACATTTATACATGCGAGTTATCAGTCAGTGGCTAGATTTTCGTGTCTAACAAATGTAATTTACCAATTACTAAAATATTATTCAATACCTATGTGAGTGACAAACAACATGACAAGGCCGTGTCTTTCAGTTGATCGATAATGACATACAGGATATACAGGGTGTATTAGAAAGGTGTGGTCAAGCTTAAGGGTGTGGTACAGACCATCAAACTGAGCAACTTTCTCCATGGGACCAACATCGTAATCGAGGAAAAGTTATCACTTATCAGCCTTCCCATGCATTTGGATCGAGTAGGTCTTGAAGCTTTGTACAGCTGATAATTTTTTCTCGATTACGATGTTGGTCCCATGAAGAAAGTTGTTCAGTTTAATGGTCTGTACCACAACCTTAAATTTGACCACACACCTTTCTAATACACGCTGTATACTGTGTATATCGAACTTTCAGTTAAATACAAGGCGCAAATTCTGAAGTTATGTGAAAAAAACGTTATAAAAAAATTTATACGCTTTTTTGTATAAAAACCATACCTATTTTCATAGTAAAATGTAGCTCACGCGTTTTTCTACGCTACGCATCGAGATACGGATGCTACTCAAATAGCTTTCTGGGTTTAACTTTTAAGGATTGTAAAAACCCTCTATCACTATCACTACATTTTAAACAACATCGAGAACGGGTCTTATCGCGATATTCCTTTTTTACGAGGTAAACAGGCGCCTACTTGTTTCCCGACGTTCCTCTATCACTAGCCTATATCCATCTGGATTTTCAAACACCTTATATTTTGTAACATTATTTGCCATCTCGTTTCCAAATTAGTTAACAAATTAGATACTTACTAAAAAATAATGTTTCCGTATCCGCCAGCCGATGTCGGGCAGCGGACCTTTCAGTTCGTATTTACCGTCGCCCCGCAACGCGATCGACACGGTCTGAAGAGCTTGTTCTGTAAAAACAATCAAGAAAATACATAATAATCAGCCACTGCGATTTATACTCTACAATCTATACTTATAATAAATCTGTAGAGAGGTCAATTCTGTACATGACATATATTTTCAAAATAACTATCAGGGGGTAATTAGTGATCGATACTGATGCCAAAAATGCAATCAGTAAAATTTTTGTCTGTCTGTCTGTCTGTCTGTCTGTATGTTCCTTATAGAAACAAAAACTACTCGACGGATTTTAACGAAACTTGGTACAATTATTCTTCATACTCCTGGGGAGGTTATAGTATACTTTTCATCACGCTACAATCAATAGGAGCAGAGCAGTGAAGGGAAATGTTGGAAAAACGGGAGAAGTTGCTCCATTTTTAAGCTTCCGTCGCGTGTGCAGCCTTAATGGTTAAAGCTACATAAAAATCATTTATGACGGAAAAATTCTACATAAAATTATCTAAAAAATATCCCACAACAGCATATGTCTATCTTTTATGGTTGACTCACAATAACACGTGTAACTCCCGATAGCTTAGCAGTCCAATACATTAACTTAATAACATACAAGGAGTTACACGCTGACGGACTCGCGGGCACAGCTATTAATAATAATATTCTGCGGTTCCTTATTGCGATATTTTTCAACAGTATTTTGGATTGACATATTATGTTTCCCTACTAAAATACGAAAGTTAATCTGTCTATTACATCAAAACCACTGAACCGTGAGGAAGGACATATTTATTTATTTATTTATTTATTAAAACTTTATGCACAAGTAAAAAAATACTGTACAAAGGCGGACTTAATGCCTGAGGCATTTTCTACCAGTCAACCTTAGGGTGATGCAGAGACAAAACATGGTAGGTGCAATATAAGGGACAGATAACTCGAAAAAGAGTAAATACTAATAAATACATACATAAATACATACATATAAACAAAATAAACTTTGTCAGGAGAAATAACGAAAGGTAGAGGAGAAAAAGAATCCAGCAAATCAGGGCTGCGATGATTTTGCCAACTTTTCACGAATATGTTCACGAGCCTTCACTTTGAAAAGTAACGGACTGGTTGCCATCCTGATGTTCAGAGGGAGCGCATTCCAAAGAAATACCGCCTGGACAAAGAAAGAAGAATGAATAAAACCAGAGCGGTGAGAAGGACATCGTAGCAGAAGATTGTTGGTTGAACGAAGATTTCTACTATGGGCAGAGCATAAGTATTGAACATGGGAAGTCAGATAAGAAGGAGAAGTGGGCTTGTTTAATATGGAATATAACATAGACAGAGCCCTCAGCTCTCTGCGCTGTCGAATGGGTAACCATTTTAAAACCAATCGGTGCGCAGACACATGATCATACTTGCGAAGATTGAAGACGAATCGAATGCAGTTATTTAGAAGGCGATCAAGTTTGTTGAGGAGATCTGCATTCAGGTCATAATAACACACATCACCATAGTCTATTATGGGGAAGATAAGGGACTGTACAAGCATTGCCTTTATGTGTGATGGAAGAAGGTTTTTCAACCGATAGAGCGACCTCAACGTTCCGGTGACTTTCTTACTTACAGTCATGACCTGCTTTCGCCAGTCAAGACAAGCGTCGACATGCAGACCAAGATCCTTAACATTGGAGCTAAACGGAATAACTGCATTGTCAAACATTACAGGTGGCACAGTTAAGTCATTCAACTTTCTCATACTGTGAGGGCTCCCTACAATAATAGCCTGACACTTGGCAGGGTTAACCGCCACCCCAAATCGGTCAGACCAGTCCTTAATCACACCCAAATCATGGTTCAGCTCCTCAATCACATCGGAAATGTTATCAACACTTGCTTGGCTGTAAAGCTGCAAATCGTCGGCATAAAGATGATACGCAGTCCGAAGCACGGTAGTAATGAGATTAATAAAAATGGAGAACAAAAGAGGAGATAATATACCGCCTTGAGGGACGCCAGCTGCAAGATCACGCCAACTAGACGAAGAGCCTCCAGCACGAACAGATTGCAGACGCCCCTGAAGATAAGAAGCAAACCATTCCAGTACCTCCGGAGAGACCATGAGATAGGAAAGGATGGATAAGAGGACTTCGTGACTGACGGTATTGAAAGCATTAGAGAAGTCAATTAACACCAAGACTGTAACTTTAGTGTCTTCCATTCCCCGCCTAATATCGTCAGTCACTTTAAGGAGAGCTGAAACGGTACTGTGCCCGGGCCTGAAACCGGATTGAAATGGACTGATAAGGGAGTTGCGGTGAATAAAGTGGGAGAATTGTTTATGAACACTGGCCTCGAGCACTTTAGACAGAAAGGGAAGGATGGAAATTGGGCGAAAGTGACTAGGAAGAGAGGGATTGGGTATCTTAGGCAGGGGCCGAACAAGGGCTTTACGCCACAGGGAAGGGAAAACACCGGTGTAAAGGGAGAAGTTTATGATGTGGGATATTGCAGGGAGAAGTTGATCAAGAGCCGCCACAATCATATGGCGGCTGATATCATCACAGCCCACTGCTTTGGATTTAATGGAAAGGATAATCTTTTTGATCTCTCCCGGGTCGACTGGGGTGAAGACAAAGGGGTTAATATTTGGACGCGTCAGACCAGCAAGGTAGTCAAGGGTATGACATTTAGTTAGACTATCTAGAGTGGGAACAGTGGAGAAATGCCGATTTAGATCGTCCAAACCAATTGTGTTAGGAAGGTCTGAATGTCGCGATTTACCGATGCCTAAAGTTCCAAGGAACTTCCAAATATCGGCAGGAGAAGAAGAAGTGATATTATTTAGGATGTGACGGCGTTTAGCGTTGCGTATCATCTGATTACACCGATTCCTAGCAGCCTTAAAGAAGGCCCAATTGTCCTCCGAGCGATCCTTTCTAAATTTCCGAAACGCGCGGTCCCTCCGTCGCATTGCCATCCGAACTCCCCTGTTCATCCAAGGCGCAGGTGCACGCTTGAACTTGATTTTCTTGACAGGGGCATGGGCGTCGTATAGCTTGACCACGGCATCGTTGAACAGTCTGACTTTTTCGTCAACTGAAGCAGCTGCTTCCAAGGGTGACCAGTCAATATTGGACGCATCTTGTTGAAGCCTCTCGCTATTCATCCGCGCAAAGGCACGCCTATACTGGAACGTTGGTTTAGGTTTAGGGGGTTTAAGGACATAGGATAAGAAAATAAGATCATGATGGGAAAAGCCAGGAGCATCGAGTTGACCATGAGAGGAGACTAGGGAAGGATTAGAGGTGAGAATCAGGTCAAGCCAAGTGTCATCACTGACAACATTATGATGAGTAGGTTGGAGAGGCAAAACATGCAGACTGGCAGACTCGATTAGATGCAGAAGTTTACGGGACCGAGGGGAGTTGAGGGCAAGGAGGTTGGTATTAAAATCTCCCATAACAATGTGATGTGTATACTCCGAACCCAAAGATTCAAGTACTGATTCGAATTCAGTGAAGTAATCAATGGAAGGGGGACAATAGACAACGCCAAGGACGGTTTTGGCTCCTTTGACACAAACCTCAAGGAAAAGAAACTCTGCGGATTCATTGGAAGAAGAAGAAGAAGCTAGAATTTTAAAAGGGAAATCATCACGCAGGTAGATGGCTACACCACCCCCCCTCTTCCCGATCCGGTCATTCCGAAGAAGAACGAAACCAGGAAGCGGGTAAGTAGTTGAAAGCAGGTCAGGTTTGAGCCAAGTTTCGGAAATCAGGATGGCGTGAACGTTGTTGTCGGAAAACGTGTCGTATAGTTCATTGTAGTGACTGGGAATGCTCTGAGCATTGATGTGGCATACGTTAAATAGCCGGCCAGAATTTTGGCTAAAATTTTGGCGCAAAAGAACACTCAAGGTGTCTGTAAGAGAAGTGAAACTTTCATCGCTGGAAGAGGCACTAGATTCGTTAACAGAATAAAATGAATCGTTATCAGATGTCATAAATATAACTAAATATGATAGATATATATAAAATATATATAAATATATACAACGCTAAAAACAACACACGACTGACTGGTACAACGTTTGCATCTCTGCACCACCCGCCAGCTCACAACATCATCTAATTCAAAACACATAGTATAATAAACTTGTATAAGATAAAAACAAAAGTAGAATAATGTTCTGTGTTTAAAATACACATCAGAACCACAATAAAAAAAAAAATTAAAAAAAAAAATACAGTGAGACTATCATGCGGTACAAATAAAATTTTACGGTAACAATAATTTTATTATAACGAGATTATAAGTCATGAACGTATCCGATTACAACATCAATCTTCAAAACTTTCTTCCTGTGACATCTGTGGACTTACAACCTTTGATTTGACATTAACAATTTGATAATTTGACATAGACTTTGACATTGACAAATTGATAACCTTATTAAATGTACAAGAAATAAAATTGAAAAAGGGTAAATATTAAAAATACATGTTGATGGTAAATTATTCTCTAGTATGGAAAAAAAGGACATGTTGCCCCAACCCCAAACAGATTGGGATAAGGGCAGAAGAATGATGATGATTATGGTAAATTATTCTCTACAGTGTGCCACATAAACTCACAAGAGATTTCATGGAATTACCAACTAATATTAGGGACTACTAAGAACCCTTAGATTATGAAATTAAGAACCTATAAGTACAATGAAATAATAGCGGTAAGTAATTCAGTAATAACAATTCCATGCAAATCATTAAGTTTATAATCATAAGTGTAAACAACATGATACCATTATTGACCTGTTCATGAAATAATAGCGGTAAGTAATTCAGTAATAACAATTCCATGCAAATCATTAAGTTTATAATCATAAGTGTAAACAACATGATACCATTATTGACCTGTTCTGTTTTGCAGGCTACCTCCAGCGCCTTGGACCTTTGGATCTTGGACCTTTGGAAACTTCACAAGCAGAGGATTGAGTTCATCCATTGAAGAAACTTTATGTCTACTTCCGTCAAAGGCCTTCAGAACGATAACTCCGTCCTGAGTCCAACACGACCGCATTCCGAAGTGGAGACGTGCCCTACCAAAGATGGATTGCCGGACCCTGGTCAGGAACTCCTTGACTGCGATGGATGATCCCTTCAAGCGCGTCTTAGCTTTCCAGACCACTGATTTGTCATCGTAGCTGGAAAACCTCACGAGTATGGGCCTGTGATGATCTTTATTGGTAGTCCCAAGTCTATGAGAGACCTTTATGGAAGATGCCGAAAAGTTCTTGAGGGCCAACTTATTGGTGATAACATCCAGGATGACTGCGGTGGTGTCTTCACTATCAACTTCGGCAACACCTTGAAAAATCAGTGCCTTCCGCCTTTGTCTCGTCTCCAACCCGTCGAGCTGCTTAGCACACTCATTGATCTGAGTCCGGAGCAAGCCAAGCATGCTGAATATGAGCTCCCTGAAGGTCCGAAATTCCTCAGCTACCCGGGCCACGGTATCCTTGGCAGGCCCAGCGCACTGAATCTGAGCCTCCAGTGATTCCATCTTCCGTGTGAAGATCTCTTCTAGGCTCTTTTGTGCAGATAATATATCTACCAGTTGGGACATAGTGATCCACTAGTGTCAAGGTGAAAGTGTAGTGACTGTTCTGATGATGAGCTGGCAGGTGGTGTATTTTCACTACTTCAGTGACTTAGTCACATATGTGCCACAAACGTGAGTACCCGTGTATTGGGGGCTGTACACTTATATTTTATAGAAATTTAGGCAAAAAACAAAGTATTTATATTTAAATATAAATTGAAAAACAGAGATACGTCTATCGTTTTTTACACCTACCCTCAGGTATCATATGGTACTTTTTTACGAAAAACGACGGAAACGCGGACGAAGTCGCGGGCAAAAGCTAGTCTACAATAATTCTGTCCAAAAGCTTCTTTAGCACAACACCCGTGCGAGAATTCGTATGAAGAAGCAGTTGTAAACACGTTTAAGTACTCACGGCTACCGATCAAGCTATACAATTCCAGTATAAGCTGATCTCGCATTGTATAGGATTTCCTAACAATGGGAGGTCAGTGTAAACTGGAAATGTATAGCTTGATGTGTAGCCGTGTGTACAAGCAGAACGCCAGAACGGTTTCCCTGCCTCAACACAGCTAATGTGTTGGGTTAAATAAGCATGAGTAAGTCGACATTCGCACGGACGTAAAAGTATCGCGGCGATTTTGTTTCGCGCACTGGATTTTCAACGCTCTGCTTAGCGCCGATAGTTGAAAATCCAACAGTGTGTTTTTTCGACGCACTAGAATGCACTTTTGTTGTTAGGTTGGATTCTCAATGCTCGGCTCAACACCGAGAGTTGAAAATCCAGTGCGCGATAAAATCCCGCTGCGTCAGTTTTACGTCCGTGCGAACGTCGACTTACTCATGCTTATTTAACCCAACACATTAGCTGTGTTGAGGCAGGGAATGCGTTCTGCTTGTACTTAAATGTTTATAACTGCTTCTTGATACCAATTCCACGTGTGTTGTGCTAAAGAAGCTTTTGGGCAGACAAATTATTGTAGAGTATAAATCGCAGTGGCTGATTATTATATGTATTATGTATTTTAGTATTTGAAATTTGTCTGCCCGAAAGCTGTTTTTTTTTTCACAATCCCGTACCAGTGTTGGCATGAAGAAGCATTTGTAAATACGCGACTCGGACGTCAGACGTCGTCAGAGGGGGAAAGCCATCATCCCCGCAGGCCCAGAGTGTGTTGGTGAAAGCCACAAGTTTTAAATTTTTTGGTTTAAGTTAGAGCATGCCGGTTTCCACATGACATTCTTTTGTTACAATAATATTTCGCTGTAAAATACAAACGCTACTCATTTCATTAGTTCGGTAGACATCTGACCAATTGAATTCCGCAACAGTATATGCCAATACGAAATGCGGCTTCAAATAGCAACGGATCATTTTCAGCCTTGACTAATAAGTGTCAGTTTACATTAGCACGATAATGTTACTGAAGGTAAAGTAAATACGTTATTTACATAAACGATACATTATGATTATTATCTGACCCGACAGACGTTGTCCTGTCCAAATTTCAATTAAGTTATGCCGTCATGGTCTTGAGTTCATACAAAAATTCCATAGAAAAAATTTTTTTTCATTTTCAGGGCAAGTTTTCCAATTGTTAGGGTTATGTACGTCCGAATGAAAAAACGGAACCCTTATAGGATCACTCGTGTGTCTGTCTGTACGTCTATCACGATTCACGACCGATTTGCTCCGAATCTACTGGACCGATCAAGTTGTTTGGTACACATGAATTTCTGTGATCCAAACACGAACGTGTAACGTAAATAACCACTAAACTGACCACCTCGACGGCAAAATATACAGGGTTATTGGTAACATGTCGGCAATCCATTAAGGGGATGTAGGAGAGGTCATTTGCAACCAAATGACCCATTATGACCCCTATGCAAATGTTAACCATTATCGAGTAATTTTGTATTTTTTTTTTTTTAATATCTGCAGTACCACTCATACAACTCGAAAATTTATAAACAATGCATGAATCTTTTTTTATTATTATCTGCTTGCTAATACTTCAATACATAATAATAAAGCTTGAAATGTTTGTTACTTTGTTTCGTTTGTTTGTAGGTGTGTTTGAACACGCTTATCTCTGGAACTACCAGTCGGATTTGAAAAATTCTTATTGCATTTGATAGCCCACTTCTAGAGGAAGGTGTTATTTAACATCACGCTATGACCCATATGAGCCGAACAAAAAGAAAAAAAGTATAGTAGTTACTAAATATCTCACATAGAAATCTTAACAAAGATCACTTAAAAATTAATTAATAATGGTGCAACATTCTCGCATATCTTTTGTTTTTATTTGAACATAGTTCATTCTATGGTTACATCATCCCTGAAAGCTAAGAACTACAATAATTTAAAGTTGGTCAAGGTTTTTAGTCTCTTTATTTCAGCATTTGTAACAGTTTTCATTACATTAAAAAACCGGCCAAGTGCTCCGACACGCACTATGAAGGGTTCCGATAAAAACAAACTTAACATTGTAATTCCAAACATTTTTTTTTTTTATGTGATAAAATTACAAATTAACAATTTTCGGACCTTTTCCTTTACTTGTGCCGCGAGACCTTGCTTCTTGCCAAATTTAATTATTCTAGGTCAACGGGAAGTATCCTATAGGTTTTGATTTACTTGAGAGTATCAAAATATGCCGCATAGGTAAATGGCCGTATTTTTTTTTTATTGCGTTGACATAGAAGCTTGATTTTATTTAGAACTCGAAGGGACCATACCTACGTATTTGATATTAATTTCAATTTGATACTTCCACGCGTTCCTGAGAAAAAAGGGTATTGACAAACTGACAGACAGACAGACGGACAACTACGGACGGAACTCTAAAAAACAATTCGCGCCACATTTAAACTTGCATAATTATACACACTATTGGATTGGTCTAAATAAATTAACATTAATTACAATGGTAACTTTAGTAAACTCCTTGAGAATATTGCATTAATAAAAGTGTGTTTACCTCAATCACTACAAACATGTTTTTTGTACTCTACCTTGAAAACTGGGTTCATCCCTAGATCATTCACTCATTTTAGCACTAAGATAGTAGGTATGCTTTGTTTTCAGTGAAATCGATTGTGTTGTGTGACGCGTTGACGCGTTTAATAGCTAGATGTTAGCCGACGGTTCGCACCGACGTAAAAATATCGCGGCGGGATTTTATCGCGCACTGGATTTTCAACTCTCGGTGTTGCATTGAGAATCCAACCTAAAAACAACAGAGTGCATCCCAGCGGTCGAAAAACACTGTTGGATTTTCAACTCTCGGCGATAAGCAGAGTGTTGAAAATCCAGTGCGCGAAAAAATATCGCGGCGGGATTTTATGGCGCACTGGATTTTCAAATCTCGGTGTTGAGCCGAGCATTGAGAATTCAACCTAACAACAACAGAATTCATTCTAGCGCGTCGAAAAAACACACTGTTGGATTTTCGTTCACAATCCAGTGCGCGAAACAAAATCGCAGCGATAATTTTACGTCCGTGCGAACGTCGATTTACTGTCAACATCATACCATGTATGTGCGATGGTACATTGTGCATTATACAGGACGAATTTTTTATCATGCACCAAATCGAAATAGGAGATTGTACTCATCATTATGAACAACTTTTACTATGGGATCAAACCTGAAATCGCGAAAAAAAAAAATCAGCTGTTCAGTACATTTATCTACATCAAACTCGTCAAAATGTACTGAACAGCTGATTTTTTTTCGCAATTTCAGGTTTGATCCATAGTAAAAGTTGTTCATAATGATGAGTACAATCTCCCATTTCAATTTGGTGCATGATAAAAATTTTTTTTTTTTTATAAATAAGTTGTTCTGTCATTTTGGTTAGTATTACTTTATCCAGATCAATAGTTTTTTTTAACGTTTTCTTAATAATAAAAAAAATACTATATTTACCTGTTATATCCAGAGGGTAATGGCTAGGGTCTAAGAAGCTCCTCACTTGTAATGATAAAGCTAACACCTCATAAGACAGCACTTCATTGATGTAGTTCTGAAAACAAATAACTTTGTTTATACTTTTTTAATTAAATTACTATTAAGGTTTATTTGGAGTAATTACCTACTATAACGGGGTAATTAGGGTTCCGTACCAAAATGGTAAAAAGGAACCCTTATGGTGCGTCTCAGTCTGTCTGTTTGTCACAGCTGGATATCTCAAGAACTACTAATGCTACCAACTTGATATTTGGAACAGTTTTAGATGACGTTTACCCAACTATTATGCAAATAAGAAAGAAATAAAAAAAATATGTTTTTTTTTTGCAACAGGGACTGAAAGGGTCTTAAAAATTCAAAACGGGGTTACTAAGGCACGTGGGGTATCATATGAAAGAGCGCTGTTTGCACATTCTCAAACATTTTTTTTCTCTTTCTACAATATATAGTTTGACTTTGTCAGTTAAATTTGGACAGGACGTCTGTTGGGTCCACAGGTTGGGTTCATTGAGATATAAACCTAAGCAGATGGCATATTTTACAATAGGAATAATAGTTATATCTATCATATCGACGCACACATGTCGAAAAGCGTTTTGTCTCTTTTTTAATTAATCAAGAGCTGCTTATGAAAAGAGACATAAATGTTTTTCAAGGACTAAAGGCAACACTTTTATGTGACATCAAAATCATTCTATGCGTGATCGGTCGCCATGTAGATGATTGGTTGATGTGCTATCAAACGGTTGCTTACTCTCTCTTGCACTTGCAGTAACAATACCCTACGAAAGGCGGCCATGTTAAGTACCCGATTTTTGTAGGTATGCACGCTAATTTTTTAGGTACCTATGGCCAATTGGCCAGTCCATAGTCCACAGTAGTTGGGTCAGCTAGTTGACACTAACCAAATACAGGGAATTGAAATCAGTTGACAGGAAACTAATGGGATATCCTTATTGAGTCATTCATTGACTTTTATAACTTGACTACATGTTAAAGGAACAATGGGGCCATAAGATTAAGGGTGACCTATCCTAGATGTATTTAGTATGAGTGGAATGTAAATTAGGTATAATGGGGCAGATTAGGCTCAGATTCTCGAGTTAAATGATGTATTTAGATGAGAAAAGGTAACTTATCATATGGAAGAACGGTCTGTCTCTTCAAGGAGTAGCCATGACCATACCAAGGCTCTTTTATACATCCATAGCGCCAGTCTTGGAATTATTAAATGACAACAACTAATCTTAAAATAGTCAGATTAGTATAACTAGTTTCTTTAAGTTTTGTTATCCGGTTGAATGCCGTAATTACAGAAATAATTAAAAAGCCATTGTTTCACAAAGATCTATGTTTCTAACAATGTAAAGGTTAATGGTATGCAATAAAAATATTTGAACTTAAATGGATTAATTCTTTTAATATAATTAAGATTGTGACAAGGCTAAGAAAATTTTTGGATATCTGATTAGATATATTTTTTTAAACAAATACAACCTCTAATAAGATTGCTACATTAACTCTATTCTAGACAGGAAATATTAAAAAGAATGATCTTTATGCAATTTGGTTATTGTATTATTTGCACATTTTTTTTTGTAATGTCCAGAATATGAAAAAAATAATTCTTATCTACTACTTTCAAAGAAATATAATTATGTACCTATTGTTAGATGTGCTTTTATGTAAGTATTAGTAGTTTTACCTATTATGGTAAGCCAATTATCGTGTACCTACATAATATTTATATTAAGATAACACTACAAACCTGTAAAGCTATTTGTCTTTCAGCAATGAATGCTGGCTGCATGTTTCCAATGAGTTTCTTTGGTGGTATGGGCAGGTCTATGTTGGCCTGCAGCAGCCCTGTGTGTAGGGCTGCAAAGTCCCGGTACCGACGGGAGACATTCCACTTATTATCCTTCGAAGGACCTCGCTGCACACGCAAAATATATTCCTGGAACATTCAACCATTTTATAGTCTGTTATGGATTGAGAGGTATCAAAATATATCAATGGGAAACTTGATACTACGACGAAGAATACTGAATACTTTTATTCCGCTCATTAAGCTGATATTCGTGTAAACCGGCAGACAAAACGCTACACAGGCCGCTTTATTATGCTTACGATTTCTTTAAAATAAATACGGATGTTCACATCATGATGAAGAAGTAAAAGGTCTCCGCACCAGACCGTAAGGTATTTCGAAACAAAAAATATTACTTACTGTGTGTTTGTTAATGTTTTGTGCATTTTCTACTGTGCAGCTAAGCTTTTCTGTGTCATCTATTAGGGCTTTGGTATGCGATGTTTTTTCGAATATAGCCATTGCACCAGGTATTTATAATTCATTGATCGATATAACAACAAGACAAACACCACTAAACATTATGTTATCACTAATTATTGAAAAAAAGAGAACTGAACTGAAGTCGTATGAGTCGTATCACTATCAATCATACAATTTAGTGAGGTGCGTTCCAAAAACTTTCAAACACTACTTTCATTGATATTTGTGTAGCTCTTTTCACATTCTAATATATATGAGCAAGAATTATAACAATGCTAAATAACTACAGATAAAAAACTTTTTGCTATGGAATAAATTCCCTTTTTGACAGTGAAGTATTGTCTAATTTGAGTTTGACAGCAGTGGTCCAGCTCTTAAAAGTTTGGGATTTCTGGCCTAAATAGTATTTCTTTACTCTGTGGTATTTCTTCAACTTCCTTGTTCCTTCCTGTTCCTCTCTCAGGTTCCTCTACGGGTTCCTCAAATATTCATTCATGGCAATTCATGGCTATTCATGGACATATTTATATCATCAACATAATCCCCGAAATGTTTGTATTTATACAGGGTGACTTTGAAAACATGCGACAAAATTTAAAGGGGTGTTCTACCCATCATTATGAACAACTTTTACTATGGGACCAAACCTGAAATCGCGAAAAAAAAATCAGCTGTTCAGTACATTTATGTTCGCATAATTCGTCAAAATGTACTGAACAGCTGATTTTTTTTTCGCGATTTCAGGTTTGGTCCCATAGTAAAAGTTGTTCATAATGATGGGTAGAACACCCCTTTAAATTTTGTCGCATGTTTTCAAAGTCAGCCTGTATAAAAACAATTTTTATGCCGGGGCTACATTAACGTCTACGTCAATGCCCATAAACGCCATAAACATCGCGGTAGTTAAATTCGGTCAAATTATCGTGGTAAGTGTAAACCTACGGCTAATGCCCTTCAACGCGATAATCAACGGCACATCTCGGATAATGTGGCCCCGGCATTAGCAATCAGCTGTTCTACGTCAGTAGTACCACACAAAGAGTACAGTATATATATATGAGAGTACCACAGGTAATACCTCAGGTAATACGTAGTCGGTGTGCTCTATGTAGCACAGATTCGCAAACCAGAGTACAATAATTTCTAGAGGTCTGAAAACATTGACGCTGAAACGTAGAATAAGTAGAATAAGTACCCACAGAAGTTAGATAAGTTAAAAAATTATGGAAAGCACGTACGGCTAAAAAAAACATTTTTTTAGTAATTTATTGAATTATTCTAGGAGATGATGATTTGTCTTTTGTATATTATTTCCGTTTCAGGTTTTGTTCTGAAATCTGATACATTCGAATTTATTTCAACAAACTGAATGGATATTGTGCTCTTTTAATACGCCTTGTATTCTTGAGGCATTTTATTTAATTTTTAGGCAGGATATGGTTTTTTTTTTCTGCGCAGTATTGTTATCTTTGTATTTTTATGATTAGAAAACTTAAATGTCTGAGTTTCAAAACGCACTTTCTACTGCGGACATAACCATAGACAGCGATCGAATAAGTCACTTCCTGTTCTACCGCAACGAGTCGCGAGCGGAGAACTTCGACTACCTTGGGCCTCTTTATTCGTCTGCCATAGTTATAAGAATTAGTGAAAAATGTCTCTCATCTCAGCCCGTATTGCCGGCTCAGTAGCCAGGCGTTTACCCAATGCCGCTTCGCAGGTAACTATCACTTAGATCAAGAACATGGAATGTATGAGGAGTTCTAACATGAAAATTCTACCCGGTTATCACGTCTCGCGGAATGTCCACGGGTTAGGAATCATTGATGATTTGCTCATAATTACTGGTCTTTATTTAGTTATGTAACTATCAGTTTCCTTATATGACCATTCTAGATGATATTTTCATAGAGACGTCCTATTACAATATTCTGTTGTGTATGATCGGTGTTATGTAATAATGGGCGATTCGACTTTCAGGTCTTCAGAATTATGAAATTAGTGAAATAAAGTAGAAAATGTTAAGTGAAAAGCGGAAAGGAGTGTGTTTGTGTCAGTTTAGTGTGTAAATGTAATGTGAAATGTGTTGATGTTGGTTATGTCGATCGGCAGGTATCGAAGGTCGCGGGTGTCGCGGCCCCCGCCGTGGCTGTTGCTGCACGCAACTTCCATGTGTCTCCCACCCAGAAGGCCGCTGAAATCTCCACAATCTTGGAGGAAAGGATCCTGGGTGCCGCTCCCAAGGTTAGTTTTAAGTGTTACATAAACTTGCTCTTATCAATTAGTATCAGTACTTGGCTAATGAGACGGCGCTGATTTATACTATCTGACAGAATAATTTTATGTTGCACTGTGATGATGGTATTGATCCATGACCTATTTCAGTTATGCAGTTCGTTCACACTTAGTACATATCCTGCAGAGCCTTATTTTCAATGATATAATGATGGAACTGCCATAATTGGAAATTGTTTATTTATCTAATCCTTATTTGGAAAAAATATTTTTATCTTTCGGGCAAATAATTGGAAATCTATTTTTGATTATGAAACAATTTTTTCACTGGAACTGCCTGTCTAACTGGATTAACTAAGTACGTCAAACTTCATTGGGGTCAAGGAATCCTATGGTTTAGCAGCTCCAGTTACATCTGCCCTTCCTAAATAAACAACTATGTAATTATAAAGATTATAATAAAAATTACCCATCCCCTATCTCCTATGAACAGACATAAATGTGTTACTATAATTTTAATTGTTTTCCAAATAGGCTGACTTGGAAGAGACTGGCCGTGTATTGAGCATTGGTGATGGTATCGCCCGTGTCTATGGTCTCAAGAACATCCAGGCTGAGGAGATGGTGGAATTCTCCTCCGGTCTTAAGGTTTGTATCATTTTAATGGTTGCAATAGACCCAACATTTTGTTCCACTAAGAAACCTACTCAGGAAGATTTCCTGCTGCTGAAAATCTTCAGTCTTTACATCTCATAGCCAAAGCAGAGCATGACTTTAATGGATAATAGAAATAAAAAACAACCTTATTTTTAGTTATGTAATTCCCATATCAAACTAATATGTTACAGATAGTTTTTGAAATGAGGTAGCCTGTCACAAATTCTTAAGATCTGTATCCTAATAATTGTAAAGATTTTCAAATAACTGTTGAGTTTCAGTTGTACATTTATGTAATACCACAGCAAAAGTAGCATGACCACGATGGAAACAGGTTTTGTTGATGGAAGAATAGACAAGATGACAGATTGTAGACAGATCTCTAACGTCTAAGCATGGTGATGTGTTGTTTTGTCTATTCTTCTGTCGACCATTCTGTCTATGGTGACCATGCTATATGTGCAGGAATTTACAATATAAACAAATACTATGAGTAATTTTTATAATAATTTTATGATTAAATTCTGATCTTTTACAACCAATGGGCATGGCTTCCAGTCTAAGCCATGCCATGCAACTGGAAATTAGTGTTTTACATAGAATTAATGCCATAAGAATATTTTATGACATATTTGCTTCTGACCTGCTTAGGATGTTTTTCTAGGAATTGACCTATTATATTATTCAGTATTCTTGTCTTTTGGATTGACAACTTCATTTCAAATAATTATTTTAAAACTTCAAATCAATGCAGCTCAATGTCTCAATATTATTAGATCATGTGTCTTCAATGACAAGAATTTTTATTTAAATGAGCTAATCCCTTCAGTAAGTAGAAGTCAAACATCTTTACATAACTTATAGATTCGCCAAATCAAGGACCTATCACAAAAAAATATGCTATATTCAACTATCTCCATTTCCATAGGGTATGGCCCTCAACTTGGAGCCCGACAACGTGGGTGTGGTAGTATTCGGTAACGACAAGCTGATCAAGGAAGGTGACATCGTCAAGCGTACCGGCGCTATTGTAGACGTGCCCGTCGGCGAGCAGCTGCTGGGTCGCGTAGTCGACGCTCTGGGTAACGCCATCGACGGCAAGGGACCCCTCGGCACCAAGACCCGTATGCGAGTGGGTATCAAGGCCCCCGGTATCATCCCCCGTGTGTCTGTGCGCGAGCCTATGCAGACTGGTGAGATTTTGTCATTTTTTTTTACTAGAAAGTTCAAGATAAAATTGATTTCAAACTGAGATATTCACTTGAGATAAACGGCAAAGTTGCAATTGGAGATACTTTTAAACAATTTAAAAAACAAATAAGCTCCCTAACATTTTAATATCTTGATTACATATACTACATGGACAGTACTGAAACAACACTTGTTACTATTTAAACCACTTTAAAATTTGCTTTCATTTCGACATTATGTAACAACACCAAACAAAATTTCTGAAAAAAATCACAGGTAACTAAAAACTCCACTATTTTACACAGGTATCAAGGCCGTCGACTCCCTAGTACCCATCGGTCGTGGACAGCGTGAGCTGATCATTGGAGATCGTCAGACTGGCAAGACTGCCCTGGCCATCGACACCATCATCAACCAGCAGCGATTCAACAAGGGAGACGATGAGAAGAAGAAGCTGTACTGCATCTACGTCGCCATCGGACAGAAGAGGTCCACCGTCGCTCAGATCGTGAAGAGGTTGACTGATGCTGGTAAGGATTGGTTTTTTTTGACAGCTGGATCTCAGTACTTCATTTTAAAAACAAAAGGAGTATGTCAAAAAGCACCTAGCAATGTGTAGATTCGGCCTACTGTCATGAGAAAAAGGTGTGAGTTTATGTATGAATTTTACATGAAGATTGTACACTTGTGTCTAACCAGTGTATAGAAATGGATAACAAGAGCTGTTAAATAAATCCTCCTCATTCCAACTTATTTCCTGCATTTACTTGATACTTCAACTTGTTATGTTGTCACCAAGGAGAAAATCATTTTATTAAAAAGTTCTTACATAACATAATCTTCACTGCTGGATATTAATATTCAAGTCTTCAACTTATGAACCCTACTACTTTTCTTACATAACCTGCACAGCTACAAGTATCTTACTATCCCACAATCTCCCCCAGGTGCCATCAACTACACCATCATCGTGTCTGCCACGGCCTCCGACGCCGCCCCTCTGCAGTACCTCGCCCCCTACTCGGGCTGCGCCATGGGAGAGTTCTTCCGTGACAACGGCAAGCACGCCCTCATCATCTACGACGATCTGTCCAAGCAGGCTGTTGCCTACCGTCAGGTATGAGTTAAATTGATTTTTATGGGCATAGGTATCAAGAAAAAAATATTCAGTTTGGAAAAAATCAAGACGCCGAAGTATATAACCTACACAACTTCAAAAAGTTGTATCTTGGCAACTTTGTTGGCATTTAACTTTATAAAGAAGCAGAACTTTGTATTACATTTAAAAAGTTATTAATAAATGCCGCTGGTATCTGATCTGTAATCTCATAATCTGATAATACAAGAAGTTGGTTTGACTTGGCATTGCTTGGCTTGAAAATACTGATTAAAAAAAAAATTACGAACATACTACATGCGTCGCGTTTTTGACCAACGCGACCTGAATTTACCTCAAAAGCAAATGCCTGCAATGTTTGGTAATGCAGATTCCATAACCTGCTTGAAAATAACATAAAAAATGTGACATGTCAAATAATTTTGAATTCTGTTAACAGATGTCTCTGCTGCTGCGTCGTCCCCCGGGTCGTGAGGCCTACCCCGGTGATGTGTTCTACCTCCACTCTCGTCTGCTCGAGCGTGCCGCTAAGATGTAAGTAACTACTGATTGTGAGGCCATAAATAAAGTAAAATTAAACTAAAGCAGAGCAATATTCTTTTGTCAACAGAACTCCAAATGTTCTGTATTGCGTGAAAATAGCCAGAATCAAATTTATTCAGTGTCAATATTAAGATGTAGTAATCATTATGCTTTGCTACATATTACACTATGCTTTTATACAGCGTGCCGCCGCAATGGCGACATTCCTTCAACACGCCGGTAGGGCTAGTGGCTAGTAATCATACAAATCACTACATAGTATAAAACAAAGTCGCTTCCGCTGTCTGTCTGTCCCTATGTATGCTTAGATCTTTAAAACTACGCAACGGATTTTGATGCGGTTTTTTTTAATAGATAGAGTGATTCAAGAGTAAGGTTTATAAATGTATAATAAACGCGGGTGAAGCCGCGGGCAAAAGCTAGTATATTATAAGATAAAATAATTCGTAAATTGAAACAACATAAATTTCTTAGAAACTAAATAATAAAATAATAACCAAAATTACGATCACTCTATGCAAAAGACTCATTCATGAAGCTATTGTTCTATGCCAGCTGGTAAAAGGTCGTTGACCAGTACCTTTTTTTTTGTCTGTTGTCGTTCGTCGTTGTTCTCGTCATCGTTTGTCTGTTCTGATCCAACTGTTCAGTAAAAAAACTCGAGTGGCATGGCCTTTTTTTTCTCTCGTTCCGTTTCAATTTCATCTCCGCGCTACAGGTTGCTCCAAGATGCTATTTTAGAAAATTGTAAATAAATCTATAAATAATAACGTTTAATGAAATAAAAAAATATTTTTAGAACGAAAACGCAGAACCATATACGTTTGTTGAATTAATGTCGCCATTGCAGTGGCAAGTTGTAGTATTAAAACAATTTAAAATTATCTTCAAAATTTTTACTCTAAAAACAACACTCTGAAATCTACGCCAAATAGCGTCACACAAAATGATGCCATTCCTCTAACCAAACTACAATGCCAAATACCAATATATCTGCTTTGTCCCCAGGTCCGACAAGATGGGTGGTGGTTCCCTGACCGCTCTGCCCGTCATTGAGACCCAGGCTGGTGACGTGTCTGCTTACATTCCCACCAACGTGATCTCCATTACTGATGGCCAGATCTTCTTGGAGACTGAGCTCTTCTACAAGGGTATCCGTCCCGCCATCAACGTCGGTCTGTCTGTGTCCCGTGTAGGATCCGCTGCCCAGACTAAGGCTATGAAGCAGGTTTGTGACTTTTAAATGACCTCTAAAAGGTTACCTTGTAGGCCCAGAAGAGCATTGCGTGACGAGACAGAAACGAGAAAAGAGAGAAAAATGGAAAGAGGAAAGGGCAGTGCAGTGGAACACAACAGGCTCATAAAAAAGTCCTCTAAACTTTTTAGGGTCCTGTACCAAACGGAAACTTATTACTAAGCCTCCTCTGTCTGAATTTGAAACTTCTGTATATCATGTACCATAATTATACTGTATTTCATTAAAAAATACTAAAAACGCCGACTCAGGTATTTTGTTTAAGTATGGACGATTTTCTGCAACTGCAAAAAATAACCTTGTAATTCACAGTATCATTATGAAATACAACGTTATCTTTGCGATTGTTAAACATATTACATACATTTTTGATATATTAGGTATCATTTAGGCGATTACGCATCTAGCGTAAGCTTTTTTAAGAAGCTTTATGCTTCGCAAACGTGACTTTAGAAACAGTCGTATCAAAGCGACGCTTGCGCAGCGTCAACCAATGCAAAACTTCACCCTCATGAATTTTTTAAGTCCAGTGCGTTTCATTTTTGGACGAGAAGTTTAAACGTTTATAATGTTCTATCAATCAGCTATTGAATTCAAGCATCATTTTGCTTGTACCAGGTGGCCGGTTCCATGAAGCTGGAGTTGGCCCAGTACCGTGAGGTCGCCGCCTTCGCGCAGTTCGGCTCTGACTTGGACGCCGCCACCCAGCAGCTGCTGAACCGTGGGATGCGTCTGACCGAGCTGTTGAAGCAGGGACAGTACGTGCCCATGGCCATTGAGGAACAGGTAATGCATACTTAAGTTAGATTTAGATAATTTAACACAGCACTAACTAGAGAGTGAAATAAAAATTAGGTCTATTTTTCAATTCACAATTTTACAAATACGTAAAAAAACTTCATCTTGCATAACTAAGAAAATTTTCTAATTTTGATTTGTATCTTTCCATCGACAGGTCGCCATCATCTACTGTGGTGTCCGTGGTCACCTCGACAAACTTGACCCCGCAAAGATCACCGCTTTCGAGAAGGACTTCACCCAGCACATCAAGACCAGCCACACGGCCCTGTTGGCCACCATCGCCAAGGACGGTCAGATCACCCCGGAGTCTGACGCCTCACTCAAGAAGATTGTCGGCGACTTCCTTGCTACCTTCACCCAGGCGAAGTAACTTTTACAAGCACAGGCTTTGACAAGAGATTTGTGAGTCGCATTTAGGACACGTCAACTAATACCTTCGTAGACAGACTCATGTCAAACACCACTGTATGTTAATTGCTCGCTCATGGAAGCATTCCCATCAGTTATTGTTTCGTAAAACCTGGGGGTGCTTCCATCAGCGGCCTAGTAGTAGTTGTCATTCGTATGGACTGTATTGAATGTTGATACAATCATGGAATGTATTTATCTCGAACGTCAGGAGTGGTTATATATTATTAAATATCGTACATAAAATTAGTATTACGTTTTATTATTTTTAATCCCCCCCCAATATTATTGAACAACACGTGACGCCGACGCCTTGAGACGAAACGGGAAGTTATGCAGAGTGTTGGTAAAAAATCTCCATTTTACCGTGGCGAATTTTTATAGTGTGTGTCATAGATAATACACTATATAAAGTAATAGTGTGTGTGTCAGGAGCCACTTGTTCAGGCACCTGTCCCAGCGGCCATTAACGGTTTTTTAACTAATAAATATTATTATTAACGAGAAGCGAGTAGAGCTAGCAAAGAGTTGGCGAGCAGCAAGTGCGAGACGGTGACGAGCGATTTCGCGCTGGTATTCGTATGATGTACCAAGTGTGAATCTTCTGTGAGCGAGTGTTCTGTCGTCGTCGTCGCTGAGCGAGTACCTACTCTCTGAAAGCTCTTGTCGCTGCGACAAACTAGTACCAGTGGATGGTGTCAGGTGTGAAATGGATCCAACACGTATTTACCAATTCTTGAAAACTAGTCGTTCAAGTAGGTATCTCTTAGGGCGGATTTAGACTAAACGCACATAGAACCAGAACAAGAACTAGAGCATTCTTTTGTCGATATTCTTGACATTTTAGGAGGGAGAGACCAACGAAGGAATGTTCTATGAGCTCTTCCAGATATTAGTGTATAGTCTATGTCTTAAAGCAGGGCAGAAGTTGAACGTTTCCAGTGAGAGAGAGTGACGGTGCTATGGTCGTATATAGCTCTGTCTATCTAGCTAGTCTCTCTCTCACACTGGAAACGTTCAACTTCTGCCCTGGTATAAGAGCTCATAGTAAGCCCCCTGTCCCTGTTTATTCTCTTTATACTTACTTTTTTCTTTGCTGTTTATACAAAAATAATTTGGTAGAGTGGGGATAGAATGTGCATTTGCTCTTCGCTCGTTTGGTCTAAATCGACCTTTACTTATTCCACAATCTTACTGGAACATTTTGTATTGTTTGATGGCTTAGAGCATTTAGCCTATATTTGATGGGGAGTGTTAGTGTCTAAACCATTGACCAAATGTACTCTGTGCCATTGACTTTCTAAGTCAATGGTCTAAACATAGACATAGGTACTATGCTGAAGTTACGCGACCGAAGTTCGGCATGGTTACGCCTGCAATGCTATTTGAATAAGCTGGGCACTCACGGTCAGTTCATTTGGATTAAATAAATGGATGAACCACCAAAATACTAAAATACTTGCATAGGAAATTGATTCGTGTTGCCTTGTAAATAAAGAGCATAATAGTATCAGCGAAAAACTCCTTGGAAGTTCAAAGTATTTTTATTTGCAAATACGAAAGTGCTTCTTATTTATGTAATGACATGGCTCTATTTTCTATGCAAGTATTTCAAAAAAGTAATAACGGAATCCTAACAGCATCAGTTTCTTTTGCGTCTGTCTGTCCGCCTCGCCTGTTTAGATAACACGACACGACGCGCGACGCCATGACAATCTATGGCCATGACAGCGTTCAAGACACCATATAATAGTAGTCTATGCAAGACACTGGTGAACCAGCACTGAACATATTCAAACATTGACTTAGAATTCTAAGTCAATGTATTCAACGTACTCTGTGACAATGAAGTTCCGCAACTGAATTTCCGCCGCGTAAGTTCGGCGCTTATGGTGTGTCATATCAGCCGAACACGTTGGAACATAACATCAGCCGCGGAACTTCGGTCGCGTAACTTCGGCATAGTGTGTTTAGACGGTTTAGACACATCGTGTTTTATTTGTTTCGCAATATTTGTTTTGAGTCTTGGAATATTAATTTCTGAACGTTTTATATTTTATAATGACCTTTCTGACGTTGACACATTTGACAGTAATTTGACATTGACAGAAATTCACACATGTAGCGCAGGTCGTCGCATTGTTTCTTGTTTCTTGTTTCATCTTCCCGGTTGTTTGAGTTGTTTCCCTAATTTCCAGGTTGTGGGTGGAAATGCTCTTGAAATCTTCTATTATAAAGTGACAATTAAACTTAGTAGCCATTATTAGGCTATTCATTATTCTAGCCTGAGAATTCGTGGTAAAAAATGGAGTTCTTTGAGAAAGCGCATGTTTCGAAGAAACAACCTTCGAATAAAGATAACAAATCAGAAGAAATAGTAAAGAAACAACTGAGGCAAATGTTACAGGGTTTCAAGAGAAGTGACAATAACCTTATCAAGCACAGTGGAAACTCCAGTAACAATATAGTTGAGGCTCACAGGCTCCTGGATGATTCGGCGTCTGTCAGCGGTTTTTCAGATCTAGAACTCACAAATTCTGAAAGCGAAGGAGAGATTAGTCGGACAACAACTTCTAAAACTGTAGGAAGGAGTACAACTAGTGCTGATGATGTTAATCTGTCTCATTTATCTGAAATTAACTCGGACACAGATGATAATTTAGATGAACTTAATTTGGAGGATTCCGACAGTTGCGAATCCATATCTGAATGCAGGCAAAACAAAGAATCTCTATCAGAATTTATCGAGTCCAGTGAAGATTTAGAAACAAGTGGCGATATGAAATATTCCGACATCGAGGAGATATCTTCAGAGACAAGTTCTGATGGCAGAGAGTCTGAAATTTTTGATCCTGATGGAACTTTAGCAACTAAGATATTTGAAAAACTTGGTGAAAATCAAAACAAACCAATCATAAAGAGTAAGAAAAGAAAAGTAGAAGAAGAGCCAAAGAAAAGTAAATCTAAGAAGAAAGAAACAAAAACCAAGCCCTCTAACAAAGAGCAAAGTACTGATGAATATGATGATGATGTTATAACAATGGAAGCCCTAACTATTAATAATGATGATGATGAAGCAAGTATGTCTGATAGTAATAGTACGCAGAATTCTGTAGCAACCAATAAATCGTCTCCGTTTATATCAATCACTGTAACAGACATGCCGAGACAAAGGCTCAGTGACATCTTAGAGGAGTACAGGCATCCAACAGTCAGACATTTACAAGATATTGTACACACTACAAGTTATGATACTGGCATGTTCACTTCAGAAACGGACATGGTAGTTGAAGACGTAGACAGTTTAATACCAGAATTAGGTGATGATAACACTATTGAGGACCTAGAAAATGATAACACTATTGAGGACCTAGATAATGATGACATTGAGGAATTAGTTGAAGAACTACAAAATTATAAAACTGTTGAAACTCTAGATAAAGATACAAGCACAGAGTTTCCTCAAGAAGAAACTGCTACAGACTATGACAATACTATCCAGTCAGACTCAGAAAGAGAACCATCTACTGAGGAAGAAGTAATAAAGCCCATAAAAGTGTATCACGGGAAGAATTGCTACATCTTCATACTAAAACATCCGGCAGAGCTGTATCTGAATGGCAAAGTTCAAGTTAAACCTATAGCAGGCACAGTAGAAGTTTTTGGGCATACACTGAAGGATGTTGTTGACTTGTATGCCCCAAATAATAATTTTGCTCAATGCTTTAAGACTATTGAAAGTCCTAATAGTGATTATGGATTGTTTAGAAAATTGACTGCGGAAGGATTGTCAGTGCGTGAAGCTGAAGAAATAGTCACCAGGATTGGGACATTTGATGGTATAATAAGTGTGTCAAAATTGAATGATGCAAGGATGGATTTTGTTGAGAGCAACATCCTTATGGACCTGTTCTCAAAGTGTAATAAGGCACATGGTAGTCTTAGAAAGGCTTCTAGTGATCTTGGTTGCAGCCTCGTTTTGAAGAAGCCTTGGAGGTACTTCGAAGAGAATGAGTCTTGGGATCATGCTGTGAGCTGTGGGCTTGGTAAGTAAACACTTTGTGATTACTTCAAGATGTTTTCAACGTGTTTCATTTGTTTTATAAACCTCTCTCATTATTCATCCTCATAATTATATCTGAGGATCCTACATCTGTAGAATTTCCATACTAACTTATTTTATGAAAGTCAACAACACTACCATCTTTTTCATTTCAGAAAAAAACAGCCGTGGCATTGTGTGCGGTGGCAAAGGACTGGGCAAGTCGACATTCCTTAGATACTACGTAAACAGACTGTTGGCTAATGGACCAGTGCTGGTCATAGACTTGGATCCAGGACAGGCCGAGTTCACTGTGGCAGGCAATGTATCCGCTACTGTAGTTTCTACGCCTCTACTCGGCCCCAATTATACACATTTACAAAATCCGGATATGTATGTATAAACTTAACTTAATTTAGAAAAGTAAGGCAATAATTCGGCGTACTCGGGGCGCAAAATCGAATATGAGTTCGGGAAATCGCCGCTCATATTATCGGCCTAGCCGAACCAAACCAAACATGATTTAGCGATGGTAAATGCCGACCGGAATTTGCCGATCGGCACGAGCCGAATATGTGGAGTAATTGCTTTGTTTTTCAACAAATACTGTTGATTCGAATGTGCTAACCAGAACAAGTGTAGCACGCCTAAAATATCCAGGCCGGGCATAAATATCTTCGAGCTTACCCAGTGTTAAGACCACCCACAACATGTGTTCCTGAAAATGTCCAACGGTGTCATGGAAGACGCCGGCGTAATGGCGGGACGAACTTGACGCTTATAGGACGGCTTGGTCCATATTGGCTCAGGACTCAGGATCAAGTTGAGTGGAAAAAGGAAAGGGAGGCCTTTGCTCTGCCGTGGGACAATACTGGCTGATTATTGCCTATTAAGAAGAGTGGCACACAGGCATGAGTGCCACAGACGACGCTACAATGTCAAACTTTTCCTGCAACTAGCAGTGCTATTTACGGCTGGTTACTGTAGGTATATTGAGCGCAGTGGTGGACCAGTAGTAACGGCCCTGACTTACGAGTTGTAGGTCGTGAGTTCGAACCCAGACAGGCGCTTTATTTTGTGTCAATAATTTCATCACCACTGCTCTCAAAACGGTGAAGGAAAACATCGTGAGGAAATCAGCATGTCCTAGAATCAAAAAATTCGAAGACATTGGATATGACTTTCGACATCTACCAACACGCACGCCCGCGTGGTGGGTTACAGCCCACTCCCTCTCGAAGAGAGGAGGCCTGTGTCCCAGCAGTGGGAGCGCTATAGGCTTATTATGCTGTTTATTCTGCTAAAATGATAAGCTATGCTCCTAACGCCTACGTTAGGAGCATAGTGGTATTAGGCGGCATGGTACGTTTAGGTAACGCCTGAAGACCCAAGCAACTGATGCCAGTAGCATGTTATTAGCAGTGTAATTCACACGACCATTCTGTATTGGGCTGTCTTTAATCTATTGGGGGCCATGCCCTAGGCAGTTTAGGATAATGGCCCCCATGGAGAATGCAGGATGCAAGAGCGAGCGAAACGAGCTCGAATATGGCATCCCTCGCACCCGCCTCGGTTAAAGGTTTTCTTTTGACCGTCCATATACAAATAGGAGTTACTTTGTCGACTTATGCGTTTGGGAACTAAGTAAATGTAGGATGCTTGAGCGAGCGAAGCGTGCTCCAAAGGTGTAGCACCCGTTTGGGATTTACTTTCTTTTGACAACTTCTAGCTACGTACGATGCTGGCAGGAACTAGTGGGCCCCATGGATCGCAGGGCCCTGGTCACTTTCCAAAAAGTGAGTGGCCAGAGTGGACAATGGAAAAGTCGGCACTGATTATGTATGTCAGCGCTATTATTTCATACTTAAAGCTATTGTAATCACCGAGCGTGGCAGTGAACTCCCAAAGTCCACAAAAAAACGCTCACTACGTTTTTCGCTCTGCGCTTCAAAAGACAGCTTCGAGCGGCAACAACAAAATCAATTTTATTTACTTACGTCATATGGGAACATATATACCTACTTATATCCTCAGAACTTCAAATTAATTTTAAGCTTACATAGACTTGTCTTGCATACTTACTGAAATCTAAACAACCTTCTGCTTTTCAGAATGCTGAATATTGGCATGATCAACACAATGGACAACACCAACCGTTATGTGGCTGCTGTCACTGAAATCTTCGCCCGCTGTCGCTCCAACCAAGCATTCAGCTCCATGCCCTGGATTATCAACACCATGGGCATGTGTACGCAAATGGGGCTCAAGTTAATCCTCCTCACCATCCTACAAGCACAGCCAACCTTCTTGATGCAAATAGACACTAAAGTCGTGAAGAAACGCTTCGAGTGCCATTTTAAACCTAATGCAGTTAGAAATATGTATCATAACTTCAAGTATGATCGCTTCTTCAGAAATGTTGAGCTCCCCAATTTGGATTACACGTTCATTTTGACGCAGCATCCGGAAGGTTCAGATAAACATAACACGGCGTTGTCGCCTAAGGATCAGAGATATTTGAACTATTTGGCGTACTTCGGTGAACTTATGAACATTCACAAAGGAGCACAGTTACTGGGGATTGTGCCGTACGAGTGAGTATCATCTTGTTCAAAATATATATGTTTTGTAAGTGCATACGTTTCGTCCGTCTCACAGAGAGGAGGCCTGTGTCCCAGTTTCGTCAAATTTTGGTCGGAAGCAGTAAGCCGACGTTCTCACGGACGTAAAAATATCGCGCACTGGATTTTCAACTCTCGGTGTTGAGCCGAGCTTCGAGAATCCAACCTAGCAACAACAGAGTGCATCCCAGAGCGTCGAAAAAACACACTGTTGGATTTTCAACTCTCGGCGCTAAGCAGAGCGTTGAAAATCTCCAGTGCGCGAAAAAAAATCGCCGCGATATTTTTACGTCCGTGCGAACGTCGGCCAAGATGTCCTGCAATCGGCATTACCGGATACTAGAGGTGCACCTACGTCCTAACGCTATGTCGAGCTCAATGTATGTTGCAAAATAATGCTTTTCGTAGTTCATCCATAACAACGCCTATTGAGGTTCACGGCTGGATATATAGTAGAGCTTTTATACCTAATGAGCTGAGGGTTTCTTTCAAGAGGGTAGTTAAAGAAACATCCCTACTGAAGTTGGTACCTACCTAATTCAATATCGATTCCTATCTGCAGTTACACGATGCATGCGTGGTGTTAGAAACTCTAAAAATGGCTGACCATTATAAACTACAAGCCTAACCCAAGAATGTACTAAACGAAAAGCTGAAGGTGTAATGAAAAGAAGCTTTTTTCTGTGTGCGTTACCGCAGCCAGAAAATGTCGAAAATCGTCATTTGAATTTTATAGATAATTAGTGCCTCGGCTTCTGTAATTGTACCATCGATTTTTAAATTTGTACCTCTAATAGTTTTTTAGTTATTTGACAAAAACAGTTCTGGCTGGCGTAACGTTACCCTAGCCAGAAGTTTTGTTTATTAATGGGTATATTGAAATAAATTGTAGCCAAATATTTAGTGCCTCAGACGAGGTAAATGTACCAACTTAATTTGTATTTGTATCTGTTATGGTTGCGAAGATATTCAAGATCCTGCTGCGGTAACGTTTACATGTTTGCTGGATCTCTGAAACGGATAAGCCCCCTTTTATAGTATTTTGCACACGACTTCTTATGAGTTAGCTTGAATTTGTTCCTCATTAATAAAACAAAAAAATTGCACCGTTAAGGAGTTATTTAGGTAAATAGAAATATGCTTTAATCGATCCTAGCACTTCGAATAGAAGCTCTAAAGACTTACTTGCAACGTTATGTTATAGCTTATAACTGCCTTCAATTGTACCTGAAGTTTAATTTATTATCCTGTAAGCAATTAATAAATTATGATGAAATTTAAATTTACTTCGGGACATGATGCGCAGCGGTTTTTTAAACCACCGTTTAACCGAGATTCTTTAGGATTTATGAAATGAAAGTTATATCAATAATCAGTGCTTTTATTCAATTTTATGCCTGTACATTTGCAACGTAATCCACTCAATAATTAACGAGATAATCGAAAAATAGTCACTATGATGTGTGTGACCACGGTAACCCGGCCAAGTTTAGATGGTTACAGAAAAGCGGACCTTTAATACATTACGCTAACCTTCTGAAAATTACAGTATAATAGTCTTGTAATTTTGGTACAGACGCGTACATTATGTTTTGAGTGAAAAATATAACCTTCTAGGTACCTAATAAATAATAATGAACTTTTAAATTCAATAGTTTTATTTACTTATGTAGGTACCTATATAAGCACGTAAGTACAGACTAGTCTTTATGAATCTATACTATAATATTATAAATTCGAAAGTAACTCTTATCTGTCTGTCTGTCTGTTACCTTTTCACGCCTAAACCACTGAACGGATCTTGAAAAAATTTGGCAAGGCTGACATGGCATCCTGGCGAAGGCTACTTTTTGCCTCAAAAATAATCCTGCGGGCGGTGACATAGGGGATGAAAGTTTGTATGGGAAACCTAGCATTATTAGTAGAGATCGGATAATCGGATGCATATTAACCTAAAGTTGAGGTGTTGGCTAAGTATGGAGTGGGCTTTTGGATTGAAAAATCCCAGAATTCCGGTATCGGCCAATTTTGACTTGCGATTATAGAATCGAATGTATAATTTACTAAAGTTCACATGTTAGTTAATATGGATTGCACTTAAAAAAAAAATCCAGGGATTCCGGAACGAAAATTTTTAAGTTCTGATTTTGGAATCGAATGTTTTAATTAGGTAGTTGCGTTCAGGTGTTGGCTAATATGGATTGTACTTTTGTATCAAAAAAAATCCCGGGATTCTGGGATTCACAAATTTATAGTTCTGATTATAGAATCGAATGTATATTTACTTACGTTTAGGTTTTGTCTAATATGGAATGCACTTTTGTATTGATCGTCAAAATATCGCGATTCCGGAATTGATAAATTACGTATTTTTTGAAAGTGTAACTTTATTATCACTAAATTTTCATAGGGTGTTCTACTCATGAGCAACTTTCACTATATAGATAAATATCAAATATATAGATAAATCACGAAATATAAGTTAGTTGTTTCATACATTTTGGTCGAGTAGGTATTGAACTTTTGTATCAAACATCGTAATTTTTTTGTGATTTCAGAGTTGGTCCCTTAGTGAAAGCTGCTGAAAATGTAAATCCAAGATGGCGGATGCAAATATTTTTTTATTTTTCGTCATGGGTGTCGTTTTCATGGTTTTCGGGGGTATTAAAGCTGATAGTGACATTAAAATGTGAATCCAATACGGCGGCTGCGAGCATTTTCTAATTTTTCGTCATGGGTGTCGTTTTATTGGTTTTCGAGGGTGTTAAAGCCGATAGTGACACTAAAATGTAAATCCAAGATGGCGGATGCGAATATTATTTAATTTTTCGTCATGGTTGTCGTTTTCATGGTTTTCGGGAGTGTTAAAGCTGATAGTGACATTAAAATGTAAATCCAAGATGGCGACTGCGAACATTTTCTAATTTTCGTCATGGGTATCGTTTTATTGGTTTTCGAGGGTGTTAAAGCTGATAGTGACATTAAAATGTAAATCCAAGATGGCGACTGCGAACATTTTTAAATGTTTCGTCATGTGTGTCGTTTTATTGGTTTTCGAGGGTGTTAAAGCTGATAGTGACATTAAAATGTAAATCCAAGATGGCGACTGCGAACATTTTCTAATTTTCGTCATGGGTATCGTTTTATTGGTTTTCGAGGGTGTTAAAGCCGATAGTGACACTAAAATGTAAATCCAAGATAGCGGATGCGAATATTATTTAATTTTTCGTCATGGGTGTCGTTTTCATAGTTTTCGGGGGTGTTAAAGCTGATAGTGACATTAAAATGTAAATCCAAAATGGCGGCTGCGAACATTTTTAAATTTTTCGTCATGGGTGTCGTTTTATTGGTTTTCGAGGGTGTTAAGGCCGATAGTGACACTAACATGTAAATCCAAGATGGCGGATGCAAATATTTTTTTATTTTTCGTCATGGGTGTCGTTTTCATGGTTTTCGAGGGTGTTAATGCCGATAGTGACACTAAAATGTAAATCCAAGATGGCGGATGCAAATATTTTTTTATTTTTCATCATGGGTGTCGTTTTATTGGTTTTCGAGGGTTTTAATGCCGATAGTGACACTAAAATGTAAATCCAAGATGGCGGCTGGTAACATTTTCGAATTTTTGTCATGAGTGTCGTTTTCATGGTTTTCAAGGTTTGTAAAGCCGATAGTAACATTAAAATGTTAATGCAAAATAGCGCCTTCTTTAAAACTGTTGATGGTTTTTTGATTACTATCACACGTGTTTTCAGGTTAAAACGCGATACGCGCGTTAGTTAACTAAGCATCTGCCAAGCGTCACGCATTTTGACTCCACTATGGGCTTCAGCACACTCTAAAACCATTAAAACGATAACCATGACAAAAAAAATAAAAATTTCGCAGCCGCCATCTTGAATTTACATTTTAACGCCATTATCGGCTTTAAACCTCTCAAAAACCATGAAAACGACACCCATGACGAAAAATGAAAAAATATTCGCATCCACCATCTTGGATTTACATTTTAGTGTCACTATCGGCTTTAACACCCTCGAAAACCAATAAAACGACACCCATGACGAAAAATTAGAAAATTTTCGCAGCCGCCATCTTGGATTTACATTTTAACGCCACTATCGGCTTTAAAACTCGCAAAAACCACGAAAACGATACCCATGACGAAAAGTTAGAAAATTTTGAAGCCGCCATCTTGGATTTACATTTTAACGCAACTATCGGTTTTACAACCCTTGAAAACCATGAAAACGACACCCATAACGAAAAATTTGATAAATGTTCGCAGCCGCCATCTTGGATTTATATTTTAACGCCGCTATCGGCTTTAACATTCTCGAAACCCATGAAAACAACCCCACCGATATAGTGACGGTACCTTCCAGGGACAACCGTTTTAATTCAGCAGCTTTGTATTTCTCGCGGGGATCATGTGAAACGAATGGAATATTTATGTGATCCCGATTTTCCGGTACTTGCAAATAAATAAAATCACATTATTTATGAAGTCATTTCCATACCCTGTATCCGATTAGTTGTGCATTCCCTCATTTTCTGGAATACCGGTATTTATATTAAGATAAAAAAATGCTGAGAGGCCGCTTCCATAGTTTGTTAGCCAAATATTAACTTTAGGTTAATATGCATCCGATTATCCGATCTCTAATTATTAGTGATACCTAAGTATGAAAATTGAAATTTATGCTTTTGGTAGGAAATAAAATTAGAAAAATAGGGGTTGATTTTAAAATACACAAAAATGCACGGATTTCGTTAGAAATTATTAATTTATTACCTACAAGAAATAACTTTTGAACAAGTGGATACTCGGTCTAAAGTTTTTTTTTTATTAGAACGTGACTGGCATAGTAAACATCTAAACAAAGTCCCCCCCACGCCGCGTCTGTCTGTCTGTTTGAATGAGATAAACTCAAAAACTATTAAACGTGTTTTTATACGATTTTCACGTTTTCAGCAATGGATAGAGTGATTCAGTGTATATTCATTAAGTTTTTGTCTAAATTGGCTGAAATATGACGATGATTGTTGAAGAGTCGTGAAAAATCATGCCGACTGGAAGCTTTAAGGCCACCATACACGGCAACGATATATCGTAAGGATTTGAGTTTGCACAGTTATATCGGACGGCTTTATGTTCTCCACATGTAAGTACGCTGAACGTATACATGTAGAGACGAGAGCATAGGGCCGTCCGAACGTACTACGTTCCCATGGAATACTTTCCATCATCCACGCGGGCGAAGCCGCGGGCAAAAGCTAGTACTTACAATAAGCCTCTTATCTTACCCGTAGTGAGGTACCTAGGTACATATAAACCCATTTTCAGACTACTGGCGTAAAATTACGTCGTGCAGGCAAAGAATATATGAACTGTCGCTGGTAAAAACCCGTATTAAGAGCGAGCGCGCACTGCGGTGCGTTTCCAGTAGTTCTACCGCACTGGGCGGGGCCTACGGTAACAAAACGCATAACCGCAGTGCGCGCACTTCAAAGACATTCCTTACTTCACAGATTATGCGGTAGAAAAACGCACCGCAATGCGCGCTCGCCCTAAGAGCGAGCGCGCACTGCGGTGCGTTTCCGGTAGTTCTACCGCACTGGGCGGGGCCTACAGTAACAAAACGCTTGACCGCAGTGCGCGCACTTCAAAGACATTCCATACTTCACAGATTATGCGGTAGAAAAACGCACCGCAATGCGCGCTCGTACGGCGCCCACCCTAAGGGCGAGCGTTTTTCTACCGCATATGTCTTTGAAGTGCGCGCACTGCGGTCATGCGTTTTGTTACTGTAGGCCCCGCCCAGTGCGGCAGAACTACCGGAAACGCACCGCAGTGCGCGCTCGCTCTTCATACGGGTTTTTACCAGCGACAGTTCATATATTCTTTGCTTGCACGACGTAATTTTACGCCAGTAGTCTGAAAATGGGTTTATATGTACCTAGGTACCTCACTACGGGTAAGATAAGAGGCTTATTGTAAGTACTAGCTTTTGCCCGCGGCTTCGCCCGCGTGGATGATGGAAAGTATTCCATGGGAACGTAGTACGTTCGGACGGCCCTATGCTCTCTACATGTATACGTTCAGCGTACTTACATGTGGAGAACATAAAGCCGTCCGATATAACTGTGCAAACTCAAATCCTTACGATATATCGTTGCCGTGTATGATGGCCTTAAAGCTTCCAGTCGGCATGATTTTTCACGACTCTTCAACAATCATCGTCATATTTCAGCCAATTTAGACAAAAACTTAATGAATATACACTGAATCACTCTATCCATTGCTGAAAACGTGAAAACCGTATAAAAACACGTTCAATAGTTTTTGAGTTTATCTCATTCAAACAGACAGACAGACGCGGCGTGGGGGGGACTTAGTTTAGATATTTACTATGCCAGTCACGTTCTAATAAAAAAAAAACTTTAGACCGAGTATCCACTTGTTCAAAAGTTATTTCTTGTAGGTAATAAATTAATAATTTCTAACGAAATCCGTGCATTTTTGTGTATTTTAAAATCAACCCCTATTTTTCTAATTTTATTTCCTACCAAAAGCATAAATTTCAATTTTCATACTTAGGTATCACTAATAATGCTGGGTTTCCCATACAAACTTTCATCCCCTATGTCACCCCCCGTAGGATTATTTTTGAGGCAAAAAGTAGCCTTCGCCAGGATGCCATGTCAGCCTTGCCAAATTTTTTCAAGATCCGTTCAGTGGTTTAGGCGTGAAAAGGTAACAGACAGACAGACAGATAAGAGTTACTTTCGAATTTATAATATTATAGTATAGATTCATAAAGACTAGTCTGTACTTACGTGCTTATATAGGTACCTACATAAGTAAATAAAACTATTGAATTTAAAAGTTCATTATTATTTATTAGGTAGAAGGTTATATTTTTCACTCAAAACATAATGTACGCGTCTGTACCAAAATTATAAGACTATTATACTGTAATTTTCAGAAGTTTAGCGTAATGTATTAAAGGTCCGCTTTTCTGTTACCATCTAAACTTGGCCGGGTTACCGTGGTCACACACACCATAGTGACTATTTTTCGATTATCTCGTTAATTATTGAGTGGATTACGTTGCAAATGTACAGGCATAAAATTGAATAAAAGCACTAATTATTGATATAACTTTCACTTCATAAATCCTAAAGAATCTCGGTTAAACGGTGGTTTAAAAAACCGCTGCGCATCATGTCTCACTGATCATCACTGATAACACAATTAGCGACTAATTTTTCATGTTGTCAAAATTAAAATACCTGATGGTGGCCATGCCAGTGTCAGTCACACAATTAGCGACAAGTTTTTCATGTTGTAAAAATTAAAATCCCTGATGGTGGTCATGCCAGTGTCAGTCACACAATTAGCGACTAATTTTTCATGTTGTCAAAATTAAAATCCCTGATGGTGGTCATGCCAGTGTCAGTCACACAATTAGCGATAAGTTTTTCATGTTGTCAAAATTAAAATCCCTGATGGTGGCCATGCCAGTGTCAGTCACACAATTAGCGACAAGTTTTTCATGTTGTCAAAATTAAAATCCCTGATGGTGGCCATGCCAGTGTCAGTCACACAATTAGCGACAAGTTTTTCATGTTGTCAAAATTAAAATCCCTGATGGTGGTCATGCCAGTGTCAGTCACACAATTAGCGACTAATTTTTCATGTTGTCAAAATTAAAATCCCTGATGGTGGCCATGCCAGTGTCAGTCACACCATTCTCAAAGATTGGACATTTTGGGAGTTGGACATTTTGGGAACTGGACATTTTGGGAATTGGACATTTTGACACCGTTGGACATTTTTAGAATTGTATATTTTGACCTTGAATGATAATTTATTATGTTGAGTAAAGGTTGATCTGCGAACCTATATACCTTATTATCTTAAACAAACCTACGCATTTTTTTAAATGATTATTTTACTTATAAATAAAAATACTCAAATAAACATATTTTTATTTAACACTTGTGTACGCGTATGTACCAAACCATACCACACTATCCTATAAATTTCAGAAGGTTAGCATAATGTATTAAACGGCCGCTTTTCTGTAACCATCGAAACTTGGCCGGGTTACCGCGGTCACACACACCATAGTGACTATTTTTCGATTATCTCGTTAATTATTGAGTGGATTACGTTGCAAATGTACAGGCATAAAATTGAATAAAAGCACTGATTATTGATATAACTTTCATTTCATAAATCCTAAAGAATCTCGGTTAAACGGTGGTTTAAAAAACCGTTGCGCATCATGTCCCGAAGTAAATTTAAATTTCATCATAATTTATTAATTGCTTACAGGATAATAAATTAAACTTCAGGTACAATTGAAGGCAGTTATAAGCTATAACATAACGTTGCAAGTAAGTCTTTAGAGCTTCTATTCGAAGTGCTAGGATCGATTAAAGCATATTTCTATTTACCTAAATAACTCCTTAACGGTGCAATTTTTTTGTTTTATTAATGAGGAACAAATTCAAGCTAACTCATAAGAAGTCGTGTGCAAAATACTATAAAAGGGGGCTTATCCGTTTCAGAGATCCAGCAAACATGTAAACGTTACCGCAGCAGGATCTTGAATATCTTCGCAACCATAACAGATACAAATACAAATTAAGTTGGTACATTTACCTCGTCTGAGGCACTAAATATTTGGCTACAATTTATTTCAATATACCCATTAATAAACAAAAGTTCTGGCTAGGGTAACGTTACGCCAGCCAGAACTGTTTTTGTCAAATAACTAAAAAACTATTAGAGGTACAAATTTAAAAATCGATGGTACAATTACAGAAGCCGAGGCACTAATTATCTATAAAATTCAAATGACGATTTTCGACATTTTCTGGCTGCGGTAACGCACACCTTTTTTCTTCCATTCTCTATTTGTCGTCATCTCGGTAGTAACCACCTTCCTAACCATAATATCATCAATCAATCTGCCTAGCCTTTTCCGAACTATGTTGGGGTCGGCTTCCAGTGTAACCGGATGCAGCTGAATACCAGTATTTTAAATGGAGCGACTGCATATCTGACCTCCACAACCCAGTAACTGGGTAATATGACACCCCTTGGTAAGACTGGTTGTCAGACTTTCGGGCTTCTGACGACCCGTAACGACTGTCAAAGATCCACGAATGACAGCCGGGACCAACGGCTTAACGTGCTTTCGTGGTCACCCATCCACTGACCAACCCCGGCAAGCGTAGCTTAACCTGATGGATCGACCCGTGCGGCTGTTATTACTTAGCTACGAGCTCCTCCTAGCCAAATCATCATGAAGAAAAAGACATCGACCCCAAATAAATTGGGATAAGGGAAAGAGATTCATCTTCCTGACCTTGTCCCATATTAGTTAGGGTCGGCGCAACACGTTTTCCTCTTCAAGGGCATGATAATGACGTTAATAAAAAGAAGCTTTTTTATTACGCGTGTAAGATTAAATTGCTGTCAGATTCTTTTCTCGCTATGGTAGAAACGGGTATCTGCCATAGCGAGAATTCCTTCACTTACCGGCGTAAATGAAGGCAAACGTTAAAAAAGTTGCTATTCTTGCGTAATATCCAGTAGCGATCTTGAATAGTTAACATTTGCCAAGTACGTACAACATAATGCGAGCGGTCATATTATGTTCTATGTGAGAACGCATATATTACACGACTGCATTACCTGCGTGGGAGTGAGCGAGAAACACAATATTTACCCATTAGGCTACTCGATAAATGCCTCCATCTGTTTCGGCGATTTCACGATCCTGTGCTATTTCCGGCAACACTCGATGCTGGTTGAATCTCGAGAGTCGGGTAGTGGGTACTGTCTGCCGAGACTCCCCGTGGCTTTATCGCGCGTGATTCATCGTCCACCTTGGCCTACAAGTTACGGAAAATACATGCATTCGTGGAATTTTAGATATATGTATTGTTGGAGTTATTACCCTATGCCCCATACAAATGATGGATATAATAGGTATACTTATAGGACTAAAAAACAAGGCTACTTTGCAGATATTAGGTACAACGATACTAAGCCAACGTTTACATTACCGATTTTGTAAACGTTGGCTACAACATTGCGTTCATACTTGTGACTGTACCAGTAAAAATGAACAAGACGGAACATTTGATCGGGTTTCTTTTCTTATATTTTGATTATTTCAATTGGTGGATTGTTATGATTATGAATGACATGGCCGAATGTCCGATTATCACTATAACTGTGAGCTACAATTTATGAGTAATAAGATAATGTTTGTCCGGGAATTGAGCGTGATTCACACGAAGGCTAACAATGGGTCGTTAATCAATCAGCGGCTCAGTTATCATTTTTGTTCTATGAAAGTCTTGTAACTTCAGAACTAAGCCGGAATATCAGTACATGTAGAGACTACATGCACTCTGCTTCTAAAATGTCTTTGCAATGCCCGCAACTAATTTATTATTACACCTAGGTCACCACAATTAAGTTTACAGAAAAATATAGGTACCCAATGTTAACTGCCTATGTTTTTACCAACTTGTGATTACCTAACAACTTTCGAAAACATCTGGGGTAATGCTTTCATGTTTCCACTGAAGAGCAACAGGTGGCTTACCAACTTTTCTATTACCTATAGGTAGTTAGGTACTGTATAAACTTATAGAACTAGCTTGGCATTGGAAACTACTAAACTATTGTATTTTTTTTTTTGTTCTAGAGTGAGCTTGTCAGACATGAATGTGCTAACGAACGTGAAAGTAGCAAATGATGTGGTACTGAAGGTAATTAACGGAAAAATAGTAGCACTCTGTCAACTCGCCATAGGAGATAAGGGTAAAGTGTTTACCCTGCAAGATAACGCACTGCTATGCCACGGACACGGTAACTACTTTTAGTTGTTTTAGAAAAAAAAAAACTTCAAAAACCAAGAGTTGAAAGACAGCAAAACAAAAAGTTTATGTTTTACAATATTGATTTACATAGGGCAAAAAATCTGTTTTTACTATGAGGATCAGCAATAATAAACTTACCCCCATTATCATAAAAAAAACTAAAACACTCTTTAAACTATTTTAGTTATAAAAGTGTTTTGTCTTCTTTCAAACTCAAATCATAATTCGAAAGAAATTGACAAAACACTTCTTTATATAAAATAGGTTTATAGAGCATTTCGGTTTTTTTTTATTAAGAGGGGGATTATTATTATTGATATCCCAAAAAATAACTGGTATTCACATTTAAAATTAAAAACTCGTTTTTGAAAAGTAGATTATGACAAAATTATACTATATTGATTATTAAATAAGCATGTCCTAATGACTAAGCTATCACTGAAATAGGTGCAAATGTTCTTCAAGCAAACAAATTCTTAACAGTTAAAAAAATATGCAATTTACTTATGTATATAATGTAATTTCAAACAAATAGCATATGAGGTATGCATAGAAATATAATTAATATCGTAAAATGTGTTATCAATAAGTGTAATAAAGTGCTGATTAAATATGATAACTAAGAACGTGACATATTCAGGCGTTTACTGGAGTTATTTGTATTGTTACAGGTTTGGTCCGCGGTGTGGACTTTGAGAAGTGGGTGGTGTACATAGTGACCCCGCTAGCCGGGGACAGGCTGTGTGCAGTGGACGCGCTGGTGTACGCGGACTGGGCGCCCGAGCTGTGGGGCCCGGAGCGCCAACTGCCCGACGGCACCGCGGTCCCCTACCGCAGCCCCACTAACTACAGGCAGAAACAACTCATGCTGTCGCCCAGACGCCGCTTCAACCCGCTACAACTACTAAAAATGTCAAGGAGTGCCTAAATTGAAACTTTCAATTATTGGTTAATAAATTTGTAATTGGAGTAAATCCAAAATAATAAATCTTAAATTATATAAAAGGAAATCTAATAATTATTTTGTTAATTATATTTGACGATAATTTTGTACTTACAAGACTAATGAAACATAACATAAATGATCATATTTAACTTAAATATCCCCCATTCTAAACACCTTTGCTTTATAAATGCTGCATTAAAATTTTATAAAAAGTCAAAAAGAGTCTAGTTAAGAATTGTTGACATGGGGTTCCTTTATTACTAATAAATTATATTAGGAAGTTATGATTTCACACAAACAATAGATTACAATACAACTGCCCTACAGAATCAGATTGGACGTCTCAGAGACGCGTCTAGCTGACAGGCACTTAGATGAGTGGGGCTCACGCTCCGTGTCAAATAAACATCCTACACAATTTATACACCACTATTTTATTGAAAAATTAAAATACAAAATACCGAACTAAACAAGTCTCGGTGAGATGCCACCGGTCGAGGAATAATCTATATGTAGAAGAAATGCTACTCGATTATATAACGTGATATTATAGCAAAATTCCAGTGGCCCTGCCGGAGACGGGAGGTCCACATGCCCCCGACTACTTTTGTTAAGGCATTTACGCTTACTCTTTATAGATAATCTATAAAATATACAAAGTACCAATTGTGAAAGAGTAGCCACACAAATACTGAGTTAATGTGCGTGCGACGCGGGCCGCGACTTCGCGTCAGCAGTCAGTATCGGAAGGAAGCACTGTGTGGCCGACCTCGCGACTGCTGCACAGTCGGAGTCGTTTCAAACTAAGTTATCAGGCAGTATGCGTACAATTCATTAAATCAGAGTTCTCCCGACAACAGCACAATTACAGCAGGGAACACCTAGTCTTCTTCTTCTTTTTGACCTGTAATGCGGCGCGAGTCGCCGTTTCGAACACCTCGCGCACTCCCTCCTTGCTCTTGGCGGAGCACTCCAGATACGCGAACGCGTTAATCTTTTCCGCCATGGCTCGGCCCTCTTGCGGCTTTACCGGCTCCTGCTTCATCTTGCGGAGCTCGTTAATCGTGGCCGGGTCATTGCGCAGATCCTTCTTATTTCCCACTAGAATGATGGGCACATTAGGACAGAAGTGTTTTACCTCGGGTGTCCACTTCTCCGGGATGTTCTCGAGCGAGTCGGGCGAGTCCACCGAGAAGCACATGAGGATCACATCAGTGTCGGGGTACGACAGCGGCCGCAACCTGTCGTAGTCTTCCTGACCAGCTGTATCCCACAAGGCGAGCTCAACCTGCTTGCCATCCACCTCGATGTCGGCGACGTAGTTTTCGAACACAGTCGGCACGTACACTTCCGGAAACTGATCTTTGCTAAATACGATGAGCAGGCATGTTTTACCACACGCACCGTCACCGACGATCACTAATTTTTTGCGTATCGCAGCCATCGGTCCTGTGAAACAATACAACGCAAATAATTATGATGGTGTCGAGCGTCAACGCCTTTCATGACTTATAAATATGGCCGCCGTATAGGATTATGGGTAGGGAGTAGTCAGACAAGCCCTCAAATGTGAATAAGCACCTGAACTAGCGGAAGAAGTACAGCACCACCACATAGTACCCTCACATGCGAGGGTGTTATTTATTATATTTTGTAGATACCTGAAGATTGTGGCTAATTTCTGCAGAATATTGGCTTATCGACACTTTTTAATCGTCTTTGCTCATCACAAGCACTTTCGTTCGTAAGTCACTAATGTTGCAACTCTAGAAAATATACCATCAGCTTGGATAGTAAAAGAATAAGCTAAAATAAAAAAAAATGTTACGTACAAAATAACGGTAACATCTAGCGCTTTATTTTATAGATTGTGATGATATTTTAGTGTTGAATAATGGTGTAATAAACGTAAAAATTGCAAATACACCTAAAATATTACTTGCCATACTAAAATATTGTTGTTTTGACATTTGTTAAAATTCGGATACACGTCCAAAACCAGTGTAGGGTGTATAGACTAAAAATATTATGAGTAAACATTGAGTAAAAGTAAAAAATGCAGAGGCAGACCCACGTCTAAATGTACTGATTTCAGTTTCCTCCTGTTCTTCAGTTCAAAGTATAGGTACAAAATCAAAATATAGTCCCAAAATCTAGATTCCGCTAGTACTCACTTAATATGTTAATATAAGGGGGATACGCTAAGGTAGCCCGCGAAATTCAAATTTTCTTAAGTTTTTTGCAATTTGCAGGTCAGTTCAGTTTGTATCTTCGCGGGCTGCCACAGCGCAATCACCTTAATTAGCTACGATATGAGATAATAAAAGAACGGTGGGCTAAACACAATCTTCGAGCATTTTGTTCGTGGATTTTCTTAGTAGCCTAGGAAATCTTAAAGGTAATGCTAAAACCGTTTTGTTTGATCAAAATACCACGGGCTTTTCTATGGAAACGGCCACAGTCACACGGCTTCTCTTCATTACAAATAAAATAATGCATGAATGTAGGTACAGACGCCAGCACATCAAGCTACTACAATCTGTAGATTTTCATCTTTATCGTTAAAGTAGGTATTAGGTTCAAGGTTGATTGGGGAAAATTTTACAGTTTCGGGTGGCTTGATTTGCTGGCGTCTGTGCCTATGTCATGTCGTCTACAGATCAAGCTATATTTTTCCAATATAAGCTCTCGCATTGTATAGGATTTCTTTACAATGAGAGCTCAGCGTAAATTGGAAATGTATAGCTTGATGTGTAGCCGTGTGTACCTGTTTTAGCGGCTTTTCATATTCCTCTATGGAGTTATCTTGCAATGATGTAATATACAATAAAGGCGTACTGCTTAAATGTACCTAATCATTGGTATAAGTGAAAATGACAGCATGGTTATAAATAAACTGTTGACACCGTCATCGTCAGTGAGAACTATGAGGTCATACATAATGTCCGTAGGCACATAATATTATAGTTAACGGTGTCCATGAGGTCAAAAAAACGTCATGCTAGCTAGACTGAGACCGGTATCTCGGTACCCGTCGGCAATGTATTTCTATGATGTGACGTCACGTGTTTGACCATGATAATTTTATCGTCAATTTTCAAACATTCACAGATAGGTACTAACTGCCGTGTTAAGGACACAACAACATTGATGATTTAAACTCCAACTCCTAGATTACTTCTAGTTTTGGCATATTATGTAGACTACGTTTCTCGTAGGTACCTATGTATAGTCTGCCGTCCTACTTGTGCCTTAGAGCATTTACTAAGTACTTTGCCCATAATAAACTAATTAGAATGTAGAGTCTGCAAAAACCACGAAGTAGTAGGTAAATGTTCATACTTACGGAGTTACTTCGTATTGACCCCGTTTCTTATCGGAAAACTGGCCGGAAGCCGAATTATTTATACTATTGTATTATTTATTGTGCTATTGCGGACGTTGTGTTTGCAGTAGTGAGTTAATGAGTCATGTAATGTACCTACTCATTAATAATTATCTCATTGATGTAAGTAAACTATGTTGACTCCAATTCTCATGTTTATAATCTTTGATGCGATCTTTTCAGTCACTGTAGTCGAAATTGTTCTTACGTTACGTCGTCGCTTCCAAAGAGCTAGAAGACGTTTTTTAATGCTTTCTTTCCTTCTATAGTTACTACCTAGAGGCTATAACTTAGGTACGGTCAGCAACAGAAGTCGGTTATTACTGCTGCTTTTTGACATGATCTAAATTAACACAAAATGATACGATAACCTGCTTTTTAGCATTTCATTCAAACTCAAACTCAAAGCATTTATTTCAAATAAACCAATTACAGGCACTTTTGAATTGTCAAAGGGTCGGTCTTGGGTCGGTCAGTCAGAAAAATGAAGCTAGATTGCCCATTCCAAAGCGTAGATCCAATGGAGAAGAACGGGCAAGAAACTCCACGGACACTCTTTTAAAATCAAATATTTTACAAAATATTGGTTACATCGTTCATATTGAAAATATACATGTGAGAACAATGTAGAAAGACGTGCACGTTAAAAGCGTCCGTAATAAAAAAAAAAGATAAAAACTAAAAACAACTAAATTAAAAAATAAAAATAAGCCGTGGCAGCTAAGAGACGACCAGTCCCAACTGACGGCGCCGGTTCACGAACATGACGCATGGATCAGCACCAATTAGCTCAACCATTTTGAAGGGAACTTAATGATCCAACACACACGCCACCACCAGCGAGACATTTGAGTGAGCATGACATACTCTCAACCGCCAGGGCACATTCAAGTCAGTGAAAGACGAACCCAGTAAAAGGTAGCTTTATATTAGCTACATAGTGCTCACACATGTGCTATGCATTTATACAATTCAAGTATTAGATAAGAGTTAATTTTCTTTAAAATTTACATCTGTTCCGATTTTAGTGAAGTATTTCTTCAGTAAGTAATTAAGATTTACAAAACTCAAGTGTTAATCGACTTTTGTTGCTCACTGTACCTATGTAGTTAGTCATAGATAAAAGTCATCATAAATTGCATTTTTTGTCCTGATCATAGTGACTCATGTACACACGGCTACACATAAAGCTATACATTTCCAGTTTACACTGATCTCTCATGGAAATGTGTAGCTTGATCTGTAGCTCATAAATCGAGTTTTCTTAGATTGCAATCAGGACCCACACCTTAGATTTGAACACCATGGTCTCTATCCCACTTATTACCTATAGGTAAAGGTATAGGTTGCGTATTGTAGCCATACAAACCTACCAGACTAAGCAACAAGGCGGATGCTGGGAATACTTAGTTGGGATTGATAAAACGCTATGCTCGCAGAATAGATGGCGGATTTGGGTCGAATGGCTCTGGAGTGGCAACTCCTTCTATATATATGTACTCTGTGGTAGCAACCTAGTACCAGACAGTGTGAGTATGCCTCCCCCACAAGCCACAATGTGGGGGTGCAATCTTCACCAAGTTATTGGTCCACATCAATAACTTGTTGGTGAAGGTTGCAAGAATCCGTTGGAGAAGAAAAAGAAGACGATTGGGGAGGATGTCTAGTATTGGACGACTTTCGGCTGAAATGACGCCATTTCAGAAGAGAGCGTTGGCTCCGTACGGCATTTCATACAAACTTTCAAGTCCTCATTTATCGAAATTAATGAACTGATTTTAATGAAACTTCAAACACTTAAGGTTGATGCGCCAGGGTAGCCCGCGAAATTCAAAATTTCTTAGGTTTTTTGCAATTTGTAGGTCAGTGTGAGCTTGTATGTTGATTAAAATATGATTCGCGGCCGTAGCTAATATGGCTTTACAGAATTATAATCATTAGAATCAGCAATACAACTCCATAAGTTAGCATTTACCTCAAACCTCATGATTTCATGAAATCGCTAGATTTGAGATAAATGCTAACTTATGGAGTTGTATTGCTGATTCTAATGATTATAATTCTGTAAACCCATATTAGCTACGGCCGCGAATCATATTTTAATCAACATACAAGCTCACACTCACCTACAAATTGCAAAAAACTTAAGAAATTTTGAATTTCGCGGGCTACCCTGGCGCTTTCACCTTAAGCAGGATACTTATGTCTAAAAAGAAAAGTTAGTGTTGCAGGCGCAGCTAAATTCGACCGATTTTAAATATTACATAGAAACAGTGATTTCCAATTATCTTTTTTTAAATAAGACACTTCGACTATGTTCTTAACCAACTTTTTAGACCTATGTATCCTGCTAATATTTTTAGCGAGTTTACCAGGTGATTTAGATGTCCCTAAAACAGAGAAGGTTAAGAGGAACCAAAAAATAAAAACAAATTAATTTCTCGTATTATCCATTGTTCCCGTTTATTTACAAATACAAATATACGTAGTATCCAACAACCTTAAATGTTTAATGCTTATCAACGAGAATAACGTTTTATTCATAATTTAAACAACTAGAATAGTTACCAATTATATTTCTAGTAACATTTTGTTTAGTTCACGATTTTAAATAATTTTTCACTACATTAATCAAATCACGTGCATTTTCATATTGCAAAATTTTACATAAATTCAGTGATTAGCTTTTAAAATTAAATTCATAAAACGGCAAAAATAAAATGTCATACCAACAATATTATTTTACTTTTCAAAAAGAAACAAATAAATAAAATACGCAGAGTAAAATAATGCAGTTTTTCAATATAGAGTTGCCAGCCTTAAATAAAACAAACGTAGATTTCTCAGTGATTAATAAATGCATTAAAGAGTTTGGAATATAAATCAAGCCAACGGAATGCAGCAAAAAAGGAGCCAAGCATGTTTGGCAAGTGATTCGAATCTTATACTGCATACTAACATTCCCTAAATTGCTTGCCAAACGAAAAAAATCTTGGCTGATAAAATAAGTATAAAAATAAATGCTTATTTCCTTGATATAGGTATAATCTAAGACAGTAATTGCACGAGAATTCGTAAAAGTCATGGCAAATACCTCCTTATGTAATAGAGTAATAAATAAGACTAATATTGCTTCGTAATTATGATTAAATCACGTAAATAGTGTGTGTTATACCTACATCTAAAGCGAAGGCACATTTACTCTTATCGACCAGTTTCATAAAATTATGCCTTTCCAAAAGACAATTTATCTTTTTCGAATATTTAAAAAATGTATCTAAACACTGTAATAGTGTGTTTTATAAAGGACTTTCGTTTACAGAACCAGGCTTAAATGATTTTAACTCTAAAACATTATCACAATAGGTTCGCAGCAATCCTGGTCGATGCCACTTCAGTCTGAGCGTTTTTATTCTTCCGAAGACATCTGAAATACAAAAAAAAAAAATGTTATGAACATCCTTATAATGCTTAATTTTACGGTTTTCTTGAAGTACCTACATTACCTACTTACATTAAAAAAAAAGAGACACATAGTACACTTACTACAACTATAGTACTCGCGTTATGAGTTGGTCGTCGGGCCATAAATGTCAGTAGCAATAGGAATGTGCAACCACAGAGTAATAAATCATCAGTGATTTATCTGGGCAGTGACCTTGAATTAATTACCTACGGCCGTCCGGTAGAAAAATACGTGTCCATCCGTGCGTAACTACCGCGCGCTCGAACTGTTGCGTGACTGAGACTGACTGAGATTTCGAAGCGATTTCGTTTTCTATGAAGATAAACTACTGTGTCATTATTATACTGTGGTGCAACGCTCATTACTATTACGCACATCATTATGGCACTACATAAGCTCAATAAGTGCGAGCGAGACAGACTAATAACAATAATTCATAGCTCGACGACTCAGTTCTTAACGAGGTGACTACCTATAGGCACTTTTAAACCAATTCAATGATAGTTCTTGATTAAAATAGCCTCGAAGAATGACAATACGTAAAACACCTTACTGATTGGCTAATATTTTAACTATAGTGCGCGCGCAAGTGTTAGTCACCGCCTGAGGCATGTGAGCGATGAGACGGGGAGGGCGCGATTGACAAGATTGGCAGACTGAGTTAGCTTGGCCTTTGTCTACCTACACCGTCTCACCGCTCACATACCTCAGACGGTGACTAGCACTTGCGCGCGCACTGTACCGTAATTGTCTCATAGTTCGTGCCATTACGAGAGAAGAAGTTCTAATCCAACAAAGGACTATAAAGCCGCGTATTCATTTAAAACAAAGTTGAGAAACAATATTGCGCAACATTGTTGCTTGCAACATCAAAATGTTCTAGAAACAATGTTGCACAACTTTGTTTCCCTATGAATACGGTCCCAGCAACACACAAACATGTTGCTGAATCTGAAATTATGTTTTGTAACTTTGTTTCCCGATGAATATGGGGCGTATGAATACAGTAAGTACCTACTAACAAGTTTAAGTGCCCTGTTCATCATCGTTGACAACCACATGAGTCATAGCTCGAAATTAGATGTTCTTAGAGCAGAGGTGCAGGTTCGGGCAGACTTTCTGATAGACGGCTACCGTTTCGGACCTATATCACTGGCTTTAGAGCAAGTTTTTATACTTACTTGATCGCGTTTACGTTAACGTCGTTTCACCAGAGGCCGCTAATTCAGTTTCAGTACAAATTCAAGTTTACGTTAACGCACGGTTAACGTGATCGAGTATAAGTATAAAAAACTTTTTTACAAAAAAAAACAACCGGCTTCCAAAAAAAACACTACAAAGTGAAAAATAACTTTAATTTTGGAAGTCGGTGTCTTTGGATCTGTATTTTAGTTTTTTGCCACCGACTTCCAAAATTAAAGTTATTTTTCACTTTGTAGTGTTGTGGTGTCTTGGTTTTGGTTAGGTTTAGGTATCACAATAAAACACTGTTTGCAATATCACTGCGTTAGGCGTGTTGTCATAACGGCCGCTCGGACCAGACTGAGTGTGGCGCACCACTCCACAATCCCCCCACTGCGCAACCCCTACCACAGCACGCATAACTTGTTTATTGAACGTCACATCCGCATAACTTGTTTATTAAACGTCACATCTCTTCTTTACAAAATGTAAAAAAACAATAATAAAATCATTTGCTTATAAAATAAATGGCTGACAATATTTCAATTAATCTTGCCTGTAATTAATCAGAAAGCTAGTCGTTCGTTCACATATCTACGTCTTCCTGGAGAACAAGTACAAGAAACTTCATGGAAACAGTATTAAAGTATTCAATCAACACATTTCTTACATTTCCATAACTTATCGTTAACTTCAAAACAGTTCTATCTCTTGGACCATTACTCAGAATAATAGCAACAATAGAACTTGAATATTGCATTATACAATTTCAACACATTAGCAATATAATATACCTTACACAAAGACATAATCATAATAAACAATAATTACGGTGTAATATATGTAAATAGTTAGTTTGTGAATCAAATTCATTACTGGAATCACCAGTTTCTGATTTATGGACCGTCCATTTACTTTCTAATTTCTTTAATTGAATAATGTTTCTACGTGACGTCTGTTCTGTAATATCATCCTGTTCTTCATCACCAACTCTTTTTTTTTAATGAGATTGATCATTAAATTGTTAAGTTAATACATTTCCTTTAATCATTTTTGTTGTTTTCTTTGATCATAATATTGCTATTTTACTTTACTTTCAAGTAATTTGACATTTTTGCTAGTCTAGCAAAGATTTCAAATTTCTGATTTCAAATTAGCTAGCTTTGTTATTTTACTTTCAAGTAATTTGAAATTTTTTGCTAGTCATACTGCTAGTGTTGTGAAAGACATAAATCCTTTAGTCTTTATTTCTAGGCCAAAATAGATTTACAAGACTTGGGGACTATTAGTCTCAAAAGTCACGACTCCTTTGAGTCTTTTAAGTCCCGAGTTCTTTGACTCTTTGAATCCTATGTCCTCTAAGTATTATATTTTAAACACACATCTAATTTCAATTATTTTTTCCTTGGCTTAACTTTAGATAAGGAGTCAGGCGACTCAAACCCAAATTCTTTGAGACATACTCGAGGAAGTAGCTATCATAGGCAGGTTTGGGTAGTACCTGAATTTCTTGTTATTTGAAATACAACTACCTATTTGGTATTTGTTTTCAAACTACTATTACAAACGTAATTTGTAATTAATATTTCAAATACCTGACGCTGAAGTGTTTTATAACTAGTATTTCAAACACTTATGACTTCAAAATACATTTTTACTTAAATACATTTAGTGATCTTATTAATGAAAACGAAAAATATGCTGCCTCATACATACACTAGCATCTGCACTAGAAGCAGTATATATGTTAATGTTTAGAGTTGGCAAAACTATGTGTACTGACTGAATTGTTCAATTTTCTATTGAAATAGTTATGAATTTTGTCTATTTGTATGCTTGTATAAATTTGAGTTATAGGGCTCTATAACTACCTATCACTTGTACCATAAGTATTCAAAAACTATATAAGCATTATTAGCACGTTCAAGTGTGGAAGTTGAAATCGTTCTTACATTAGGGCACTTACGACAGTTATAAGGCTCTGAATGTATTTTAAATAAACAGAGTCAAAATATTTTGTATTTCAATCGAAGCAAAGCATATTATGTTTTGACCAGCCCTGATCACAGGTAAAATTAGCTTACGAATCTATTTACATAAATTCTCAGTTTGGCAATAAATTAGCTTACGAATCTATTTACATAAATTCCCAGTTTGGCAATAAAAATGCTACCACTGGTAAGCAAAACGATTCTGTTTTGTTTGTAAGAACCAAGCATTAGTTGCCCAGGCACTAAATATAACTTGATAGTTTTTTTTTTTAGTTTTATTAAACTCAAAAGAATTAATTAAACAAAATACTCAAAATATTCATTGCAAGATTTTGATCACTTACTTTACAAATTAAAGTGCTTTTAATTTTATTTAAATAAACAGATGTGGTCTGATTGTATCTGCACTTTTTATATTGGTAAGTTAAAACATTGTCAATTTGAAGTATTTAAACAAAGTAATACCATCTGCCTAGCCTTCTCCCAACCATGTTGGGGTCGACTTCCAGTCCAACTGGATGCAGTCAAACACCAGTATTTTGCATGAAGCGACTGCTATCTCACCTTCAGTTACTGGGTAATACAATACCCTTAGGTTAGACTGCTTGTCAGACTTTCGGGCTACTGACGACCCGTAACGACTGTCAAAGTTTCACGAATTACAGCCGGGACCAACGGCTTAGCGTTTTTTTTTTTTTTTTAAATATTGAAGTCACCACACATAATTACTTCTTTATTTACAGTTTCAAGTTTTGCCAAAACATTCAGTTTCAAGTTTTGCCAAAACATTAATTGCTGACTCAATTTAGAGTATATTTAATAATTTGGGGTCTGTCAACGCACATGGTATATTATGACGTGCTTAACTAGCACAACACAAGAAAGTTCACAGCTAGGTTGTGGTATGTTCAACAGATAATTCAACTGTCTTTACGAGTTTTTGATTGAATACAACTTTTGATTAGGATTAGTGAACCAGCACACACAATATTATTTTCATGCAATTTAACTGCAATGGTTCGTGTCACTAAAATGACTTGACCTTGTGTTCACGTTCTGTGTCCAAACAGTTTATTTTTTAATTATTTCTTTTTTTGTTTTGATATAACCTTTTTTCATTTAAAAACAATTAGAGTAATAATGGCATTAGGGTCATAAATGTATTCATAATTGATGAAATTATGTATTTGTAGGAAGCCTGTGGCATACAATAATTTTGAGAAGAATGACTCAGTTTGTTGCAAAGTAATTTCCATAACTCCTTTTCCAAAACTATCAGAAACCATAATGGAGCAGTAAAACTTTACTACTTACAAGGAAGAGAACTAGTTTTTAACTGAGCTACTTGCAATGGACCTTGTTCAATGCCTGGTGTATCCTGATTGGGGATACAGACCCAAACACTTCCTAACTGGGACGGGTTCTCCGTTGCCTCAGTTTGGAGAGTGGCAAGTTTGGATTTCCTAAGCAAAGAACAATGAGAGCTGCTGAGAGTTGGTGAGTCCACTTGTCTGCATTAGATTTGCACATGTCCACTAACTCATTTGTAGCAAGGATATGCTTCTGAATTAGTTTTTTTCCAGACCTCACATACCTAGTATAAAGTGACTGCATTGACTCTTCTACCTGAATTTCAGAGTAAGCGTTGAGTGTCAATCTCATAGATGTTCTTACTGTCTTCTCATTTAATTTGGTAGTTATTGGATTTATTTAGTAGCAAAACAAGTTTTTTCATTATATTTGAACCGCGTTTTTTTTATTCCTTATTGCATCTTTTTATGATTTTATTTAGTTTTGCATATTTTTTCATTTTATTTTGAGCTACTTTATAACTATTATTATTATGTTTCAATTTTCAATATAGAAACTTCAGTAAGGTCTATGTTTAGTAAGGAAGAAATGTTGAAATTGGTTTAATATTATTCAATATATGTTACTAGTTTTCATAGCCAGAGTACATTCTTTTTGTTTTGTTTCAGTAATTTAGTAACTTGTATATTTGCATGAATTAATTGTGCTACTTACATGTATACCTACTTACATGTTTTCCTATTTATCTGGTACCATTCAGACTTAACTGAATTACCACATTAACAATAACTCATTTAAAATGCAACGAAAGACATTCAAAACTACTGTTCCATTTCAAACAGAACAACAAATTTATAGTATTATTATTACAGCGTAACTATAGTGAAAACCATTAAAATTGACTGTATTTAACTGATAATTAATCTTATAAGATCAATGAAATAATATTGCTTGGAAAGTAGGCCAAACAAATATTGTTATTTTCACTCGAAATATTTTACTTTGCAATCTTTAAAGTGTTTATTATAAATATGAAACTTTAAAAATTATATTCAAATTATAAGTTTCTTGTAACACTAAAAGGTGTTATGATAATTTTAAATTTCGAGATAATTATTTTGATAAAACCTAATTGGTTTTTATTTTCACTAGCGCTGACCCAATTTCTGTTGAAATCTCGTTCTTAGGTATTAATAACGCATTTGGATTTTGTAGTCTATATTTGCAAAAATGTATATATGATTATCTACCAATGTCCGTGGTTTGTCGACCACAGGTATAGCGTGATTAAATAGGTAACTCACTTGTTATCTTCACATTGCAAATTGTGAAAATGTAAGAAATGTTTTCAAGATTACTTTGGGCTATCTGCTACTATTGTCTTTTGTTTGTTGTTTGACATTGCTTATAATAGTTTTGTTTTTATTTACTGATTTTAGCAGTTCACTATTTAATTCATACCAATATGTTTTTTCTAGCACTAACAACTTAGCTAGTTCGTTTTTTATCCACTAAGGTACCAGGTATCCAGGTAAGGTACCCATTGGATTTATTTAAGCTTATTTAGCTTAAGGTACCCACTATTCATTTGATAGTTTACCTTTTCAAATTACTTCGTAATGTTATGATATCGATTAACCAAATAATCTATCAGTTTAGGTACCCACTATTCATTTAATAGTTTACCTTTCCAAATTACGTGTAATGTTTTGATACCGATTAACCACATAATCTATCAGTTTCGCACTTTCCACGACTCATTTGCCTTTTTGGCAATTTCGTGATAGTTTAGTTGGCACATATCAACAAATGAGGTCATTATTATTTTGTTTTTTTTTTTTTAGATGTTTAAAGTGAAATGTAGGTAGGTAAGTAAAAATTTCTTTTATTCGTGACTAGATATTCACGGTAAATAAACAAAGAAAATTAAATGCCACTCACGAATTATTGACGATTTGATTTGATTTGACGATGATGATGATGCATAAAATGACATTCACGGTTTTCACGATTATTTACTGTCATTTCATGTGTATTTTCTTAAGAGCAATAGGTACACTCTTAGGTATTGGTAGTTTTATGAATATATGCTATGTTTTACCACAAATTATTCAGGGGAAACTTAAACTACATGAAACCTCATTCGTTAACTTGCCAACATATCTCGCAACCACTAGGTTGTTTTAATTTTAAATTTTATGCACGACATACCTTAATCCTCGTCGCCACTTGTGGTGTCTTGGTTTTGGTTAGGTTTAGGTATCACAATAAAACACTGTTTGCAATATCACTGCGTTAGGCGTGTTGTCATAACGGCCGCTCGGACCAGACTGAGTGTGGCGCACCACTCCACAATCCCCCCACTGCGCAACCCCTACCACAGCACGCATAACTTGTTTATTGAACGTCACATCCGCATAACTTGTTTATTAAACGTCACAAGTGTTTTTTTTGGAAGCCGGTTGTTTTTTTTTGTAAAAAAGTTTTTATTTTTTACTTTTTAGTGGGTCAGTTTGTAATTTACCTAAGTTACAATAGCCCAATGGCAAATGCTCATCACTTTTTACAAAATATTGCTTTTCCCGATGCAGGGACGTTAATTGTTAAGGAGTTCTCCTAGTAAGAACCAGGAGAACTGGAGCTCTATGGTGAAGTCATCATCATGCATTTTGACGAGCATAAATTACTTAGCAACCCTATTAAAGTAATCGAATCGCAACCCGTGAAATACTTATAAATTGATTAGTTCCGATGGCCATCTGTGGTCTTCATCATCAGTTCCACTTCACCAAATGGTGTTTTCCGAGACCAAATGCACGAGTTACTATAAAAAAATACCCAAATCGCTATAGTTGTGCCTATAAAATTTGAGGGTTCCCCTCGATTTCCATGGGATCCCCTCATCAGATTCTGATTTGGTGACAATGGGACCACCTCGAGAGTATACCCTTTCAAACAAAAAAAGAATTTTGAAAATCCGTCGACAATTGGCGGAGTACTCGATGAACAAACATACAATCAGCCGAACATAGTACCTCCTGCTTTTTGTGAAGTCGGTAAAAAACCGGCCAATGCGAGTCGGACTCGCGCACAAATCTTGTTTGTTGTATGGGAGCCCCCTTAAATATTTATTTTATTCTGTTTTTAGTATTTGTTGTTATAGCGGCAACAGAAATACATCATCTGTGAAAATTTCAACTGTCTAACTATCACGGTTCATGAGATACAGCCCGGTGACAGACGGACGGACAGACAGCAGAGTCTTAGTAATAGGGAACCTTAAAAACTCGCACTAAGGCCTCTGATTAGCTACTTGTATGCGCGATTTTTTTTTGTCAGCCAGGAATCTGGTGTTGTGTGTCCAGTTAATGACAATAGATAGACACGCCTACAACCTATAACATAGGACTAACTTAACGGCGTACTGTTATGTACATCTCTGAATTCCCCGGGGAATACATTTGTGTGATAAATAATACCTACGTTAAACAGTAGGTTATATTACGATATCTATATATGTAAAAGGCAAAAGTGATTGACTGATGTATCAACGCACAGCCCAAACTGCTTGGTCTAGAGATTCCGAATTTGGCACGTAGGTTCCTTATGAGGTCTAGGGGTGCACTAAGAAAGAATTTTTCAAAATTCACTCCCTAAAAGCGTGAATCGGGGGTCCAAAGTTTGTATGAAAATCTTATTCCTTGATTTGAAACTTCCACGCGGGCGAAGCCGCGGGAAAAAGCTAGTCTTTCAATATGGTCTACGTTTTTCACGCCGTAGCTCAGCTGTACCTTCAAAATAAGGTCTGTTTTAATGAGCGCGCTGAATGTTACTAAAAATAAATAGATACAACATTGCAAACTCAACGCGGTAATAATTGATCACATCCTTATGGTCAAATAGATTGAAAATAATGTATGTGCATTTTTATTTCTTTAAATGATGAATCTCATATTTATTTAAATTCCTTCTTCGTGTTTTTCCAAGGCCACTATTTTTAAGTTTTTTTTTGTTCCCTACGCCTTTAGTATTCTTTCAAACTTAGACGCGCACGGATTGTCGCATCATTTCATTTTGTTCTGTACTAGGTGTTGCCAGCGTCTTCGTCTGCGATCCAAGATGGAAAGTAGCCTATGTCCTTCTCCAGGTCATGGTCTACCCATGTGCCAAAGCCTATGTCCTTCTCCAGGTCATGGTCTACCCATGTGCCAAATTTCATCCAAATCCGTACAGCCGTTTTAGTGTGAAAGCTTAACAAACTCATTTTCGCATTATAATATTAGTTAGGATTTTGTGTGTAAATTCTGTGTAGGTGTACAGTATGTTGCGCTCCAAAGGACGGTGCTTTTGAAGCCGCTAAACAAAAGTGATATTAAGTTGACCTCGTCAGCTGGTTGCTAGGTAAGCTAACCGCACATCTCAGATCAACAAATAAAGAAAGATGGAGCGTCGCGAACATCAAAAGTGAAGCCACCTTTTTATCTTGTGTGTGTGTCGAAGGGTTGTCATTTGTTAAATTGTTTCCCTATAATCTGTATTGTATAGGCAAGGTACCTATCACATTTTTTGTTTATTCGAATGGGGAAATTTTAAATCGTATTATGGCAACCCTGGCACTTTAATGTCACTGCGTTCGTTCGTTGAGAGTTTTTGTTCCAAGTAACCTAAAACTCATAGTTTATTTAATAAAAAAAACGATGTTATTTCAAGTACTTACAAGTGAAAAGAGATTCCGAGACACTTTTCATTTTCACTATACAGGAAGGCATAATTCAATTTTTTAAACTATGTTAACTACACGACATCGACTCGTCAGGTACTAAGAGCAGTGAGCGTAGTTTTAGCTGTAGGTGTGTGCGTGAGCGTGTATTTTACTTGCAGGAGCACAGTTTTGTGGCTTCACTTTTGATGTTCGCGGCGCTCCATCTTCCTTTTTTTGTTGATCTGAGCCGCACGTTAAAGCTTTAATACAGCAAAGTGGTGTCAAGGCAAACAGAGAAGGCGATGGATGGCAGGATAGATGTTTTACCGTAGAAAACCGTGTAAGTGAAAAATCAATGGGAGAGGCCCTTACCTAGCTGTGGGATGTTATAGGATAACATAAGGGTGCCGATTCTCTTGTTCAATAACTAAACTAAAATTAGACAATCGCTATCTTTTACTAACAGGCAGCGCGACAAAAGGACAGCTATAGCTATGAACTAATTTAGAGATGTCAAATCAGTTTACGCCTTGTGCTTCACCGTGTTTTTAGCCGACATGTTTTTACGTGTCGTCTAAAGTATGAAAATATTAGTTGGACTAAATTTTACAGCTCTAATTTACGCCCGTCTCTTTCTTGCTTATTTGGAGAGAAAAAGTTAGCAAGAGCCTAAATTAAGTTTAGTATGTGCCCAATAGAATCGCTACCATTATCAACCTCTATATTAGAAAATAAGGTGGCCTTTGCGTTTGCAAGCAGTGCCGCTATGTATGATTGTGATATACTGGGCACACTGTACCTGACAAACTGATACTGATAACTTGACTAAATAACTTGAAAGATGATAAACGAGATTTGTTGCAGTTTTTTTTTCTATCTGTGTGTCTGCGGTGGTTTTTTTGTGCCCGCGTTTTAGTAGTGCAGTTAAATAGTCGATTATTTTATTCGACTAAAGGCAACGATAAAACATTTGAGAGGACAGTACTATTTTAATCTCATTTCCTGGGTTTGCGGGGGGAGATTGTTCATTAAAGCCATCTTTCTTTTATGGAACAGTAACCATATGAGTAAAAATTAATTTAGGTTTCTTTTGCAAAGACTTGTCAAGGTCACTTTTTTGGCGTCGTCTTATCTCGACAGGTTTTTTCAGTAAACCAATGCTTTTTTTGTGCTATAGAAAGAGTGTTTTTAGTTAAAATAAAGTAAAATTGTCTATGCTCATTTTTTTTAAAGTGGCAATAGTGATAGCATTAGAAGTTCAAGGGTATAATGATGCAATGAATAATTCAGTTTTGAATGAGATTTTTTTTTGGGAAATAAAACAAGTTATTAAGTTTTGAAGATTTTTTTATGGAATATTACATTATTTTACATGTTGTTTCGCTCAATATATTATTTTTACAATTTGTGTTTTTGCATTGGTAGCTTAAATTTAATACTATGTAGATAATACTATAATTATGACTATTAATCCATTACATTACTGATAATACTTACGCCTGTAAACAAATAAAGGGGAAATTACTGTTTTAAACGGAATTAAACCTTGATGGAATGTAATAAGGCATAGTTTTACAAATACTTTTTACCTAAGTTTGGGGGTGTGTTATAAAATTTTTGAGAAAGTTTTTTGACCAATATTTATCACCAACTGTTTTTTGACAAGAGATAGGTACTCAGAAATTTACGGGTTCTTATTGACGTTTAGTGCTAAAAGATCAAAAGGACAGCTGAAAGTCACCTTTAAGCCTAGTACATTTATGAGTGCCTTCGCATCTGATGTTGGTTCAAAGAAAATGTTTTAATATAACTAATTGCATTGCATTGGTATTTGGCATTGTTTGCAGAGGGGATAAGTAATAACAGTCGCACGGGTCGATCGATCAGGTTAAGCTACGCTTGTCGCGGTTGGTCCGTGGATGGGTGTCCATCTTTACATACAGAGACCCCTCAGTGCCTCGGAAAGCATGCTATGCCGTTGGTCCCGTCTGTCATTCTTTGACAGTCGTTACGGGTCGTCAGAAGCCCCAAAGTCTGACAACCAGTCTTACCAAGGGGTATCGTGTTACCTAGTAATTGGGTTGTGGAGGTCAGATAGGCAGACGCTCCATGTAAAATACTGGTATTCAGCTGCATCTGGCGCAACACAAAAACATGTTGCTGAAACAATCTGTTTCTTATTGAATACGCGGCTTTACAACAAAAATTTTACAACACTCCCATTATAGCTCTGGCTACACTGAGGCGATTTGCGCGCGGGACGAGCCGCGGTTTCAACTGTTTGATTAATAAGGAAGCTACGCGACTATTCGCGCCAGTTTTAACAGCTCTACACAAGTTATTAACACAATCGGCGCGTGCGCATTTCGTCCCGCATCCCGCGCAGGGTTCGCCTCCGTTGGACCAGACCTTAAAACATTACAATTGACATTACTTCTTTACCTTTTGCCAAGCGAAGATGCCGTAAGAGACTCCTGCGCCGAGCGCGAAGGCGAGCAGGTAGGGCACGAACTTGAGGGACGGACCGAAGCGCTTGCGCATCAACATGCTGAGGAAGTTGATGTTGCTGTCCGAGTAGGGCGGGTAGCGGCCGCTGGAAGGGAGAAATATATTGTTATTCAATAAAATATCTTACTACTATTATAAATGCGAAAGTTTGGATGGTTGGATGTTTGTTACTCAATCACACCAAAACGGCTGAACGTATCTGGATGAAATTTGGCACAGAGATAGATTATAGTCTGGAATAGCAAATAGGCTACTTTTTTATCCCGGAAAAAATACGGTTTCCGTGGGATAATTTCCGACATCCACGCAGGCAAGCCGCTGGCAGAAGCTAGTAGTAGATATAGGGTTAAATTATTTCGGCAGAAGTTTCACATTGCATAAAACTAATTTCGGGAGATAGATCGTCGAAATCATAGTGATTTTTATTACCAGCACTAAAATCTTTCCTACAATTAAATTATTTTAAACAGCTCGAGAACTAATGAATTAGTGATGTCCTAATGCGTTACCGATTCGATTTCTTATAACAATCGACTTTATTTATGAAGAAATTTTAATCGATTTAACAGGGAAAAAACAGCGTCCATGAAGTATTGCATTTTTTCGTCTATGGTTTCCTGGAACTTCTAGGCGTGCTTATGTCAAAAGTAAAATAAATGGTTGGAAAGAGCTTACTAACCTTATCTGCATAATTATTTCTCTTGTGAAAAAGTTATAATAGCCACGCCGTTTGTCAAGCATGGCCTTTCATATGCTCATCTAGGTTATTTTGTTAAAACTGAGTTTAAAAACATGCCGTCTCATTACAAAACAAAGTTAATCTTCAAACCCAGGTTTAAACCATGGACCCTTTTTTGAATTTCTAACTTTATTCCGACACATTAAGTTGTCAGTTTTACAAAACTGACAACTTAGTACCGGACTAAGTTGTCAGTTTTGTATAGAACTGTATTTCTATCACAGCTAGGTTCTTATTACAAAAACTGGCTCGATGGTTTAAACCATGACAGAAGACCGTGACAGTTGACATTGCGTTGTTCAAAAGTCAACCCTGTGGATTATAAAATAAATATCAAAATTCACTTACGAAGCCAACTTCTCTCCGATAGGCGAGAAGTTCTTGATGAGACAGCTCTTCTTGTGAGTGAACGTGTCGAAAGTCTTCTTGCCGTGGTAGGCGCCTATGCCGCTCGCTCCGACGCCGCCGAACGGGAGGGTCTCAACTGTTATAGGATACTTTATTAGTAGGGAGATAAGGTTAGTTATCGATTGTGTGCTGCTGAGATTTTCATTTGTTTATACATTTTTCCTTGTGTAAAAGTTTTGGTACTTAAATACTATGTGTGCGAGTTTTCCGAGTCTAATAAATTAAATTATTTATTTTTTACATTTGTTTTATAAAAATGAACACTTAAAATTCTGATTATTTCTCACTCTCAATACAAAACCGGGTGGTTTTGTATTGAGAGTGAGAAGTGTTTGCGTCAGATATTTTCTGAGTTTGAGTTGATCGATTAAATAAAAAGAAATGGACAATTGAAAATCTCAGCAGTAAAAAGGTTATTTTTTTTTGTACAAAACAAAGATATAAGTTCAACATTCTCAAAACATGCTTATTCATGCTATTAATAAATACTGGCAGACAGAAAGAAAATGTACAGTTGAAAAGTAAAGTAAGTTAGTTTGCAAAAAACATTTAATACAGGCTTGCGACCATTACCTACTTTTTCAATGTTGTGGTAACTAAAAAATCTGCAATCTTTCTAACATTCAACAATATTAATTTAAGGGAACTACAGGACCTAAAAGCAAGTTTTATAATGCCCAAAAGTATATGATTTACTTCAGTAAACAAAATCTAAAAATATATGATTTTCTTTACTATATTATTATGTTAGTTAGATAGTGTGTTGAAAACATAATACAACTAAGTTGATACGATAGAAAACAATCATGAAAATACCTCTAAAAAGAAGAAGGGTCATCTGTGACCCAAGCCCGGCGCAAACGAAACATATCTCACTTTTTTTGTTATTTTATGTATTTAAATACATCGTTTTTTTTTTTTCGATTTTAGTGGCTAACCTATTTAAATTGCCGTCGTAAGGCAAAATATTATTTTTTAACTAAACCCGCTTAAAATCTTTTAAAAAAATGTAAAATCTATTGAGACGAGTTAATACTTACCAATAACTACAGAATTCAATATAAGTAGCTACATTATACCTATAGCTAAGTTTTGGTTACAATAACAATGGAAAAACCATTGTAGCGAAATATGGTCGTAAAATGATCGGCGATTCTACTTATCTCGCTAGTGTGACAGTGACACACAAAAGAACTTGCACATGCTATCTCACTCCTGAACTCCCTAAAAGAGCGAGATGTCTATAATTGGGTTTTTTACCAGCACTATAGGTAAATCGCGTTCGTTAAGTACAACCCAGAGATTGAGAGCCGAAACGCTATTCTGGAGTACTATTGTACATGCAATCATGGAAGAGGAACATAATAGCTCATGCCATGCTCATGCTCATGTCATGTCGTAAGTGTGGTTTATTACTTAGGGTGGGCTAGACATTTAGATGACTTCCAGCATCCCGCACTGGGTATAGACACTATACTTATAGTAATCATGATTTGATTTAAATATGTTAGTATTTATGATTTACAGATTTATGTACAATCGCGTTACTTCCCGGTGATACACTTTTAAAAGAAAATGCTTTGAACGACTCTACGCTGCATAATTGCGCGTGTATGCGTGTGGCTCTGCCCACATTTAGAGAAAGAAAAATTATGCTATTTCAATCAGAACATAGAGCAGTAAAAAAAAACTTCCAAATTCAAAAATTACGTAAGTTGCTTTTTTGACATGTATTCCCAAGTATAAACACATAGAAAATAGTTATTTTAAAAGTATAAATAAGTGTAAGATAAGTGTGGTTAAATATAGTTATTGTAAAAGGTCCCTCTCATGCCGATTAAACACAAAAAATGTCAATATAAATATTTTGTGTATTTATACACATTACCTACTCACATACTAAGATATAGAGAAACACAAAAAGATGTGAGGCGCTCAATACAGCCACCTGCGCTGGCCATCCAAGCGATTTTAACCTTATTGGGTGGTCGACCGGAAAGTAACGCCACTGTACTTAAATGATTTTATAGTTTAAATATTATATAATTTCAACATCATGGACTCATGGTGGGCTATCGTCAAGATGTACCATCACTTTTCGACCTTATTACTATAGGAATAAGGGTTATTATGATTTCATTAAAAATAAAGATATCTAAAGAAAAAACCTTTGTTTAATTTCCAGAAAAACATTATGTTTTGTCTTACACAGGCAATTTAACTATTCTAACTTAGTAAAAAACCCAAATATATAATTATATAATATAATATATATAATATAATACTCGCTCTTTTAGGGAGCGCAGGAGTGATTTATAAATAGCATGTTCGAGTTCTTTTGTATCTCACACTAGCGAGATAAGCCGAAATGCTGATCATTTTACGACCATTATCTCGCTACAATGGTACATAACTTGGTTTTTTCCATTGTAATTGTCTTTACTAAAACATAGCTATATAATGTAAAGCTTCTTATTTTGAATTCTGTCGTTATTGGTACGTTTGATAAAAATAATATTTTGCCTTGTGAAGGCAATTTAAATAGGTTAGCCACTGAAATCGAAAAAAGAAATACCTGATAATTGATGTACTTAAAATAATGAAAAAACTAAAATATGTTCCGTTCGCGCCGGGCCTGGGCAAATTTTGTATGGAGCGTGACCCTTCTTCTTTCTTTTAACGATTAAAAACTATACTAACATACACGCAATCATTCTGATTTTTTGACAGATTATTCTACAAGCAACATATTAACGTAATAGTGTTTTAATTTTTTAGTCCAATCAATAGTTTTTTTGTAAATAGATAATTGCTTAATATTTTGCAATACATTACCAGCGTTTTGTCATCGCGCTTCTTTCTTTTCTATGCAGTCGGACAGTGACCGCACTTTAGGTCCTGTAGTCCTCTTAAGATAATATATTTTTTGGTTACCAAACGGCTCGACTTTATGGCTTGAAAATTAAAATCTTATTCTATTTACCACAAGAAATTGCAGTTTCAAGCACAATTTTATCCACTTGACTTTTGCAACAATAAAACCAGAAGCAGACTGTGTAGTGATGTATCGCTTCCCGGAAAATACGGAGAATTTTCCTATTCAATGATTTGGAAAATACTCGATACTCCCAGAGACGGCACATCACTAGTATTCTTACAGCAGATATAAGCTGAGGCCTGCAAAAAAGTGGCAGAGAGGCGAAGCAAGGAATTATGTTTTCTCTAAACTTCGCTACCTGCTCCTATTTTATCAGCAGCATTATTAATTTTAATCTCTTTTAAAGAAAAACTATTATTATTATTAAAATAAGAGGTAAAAAAATATCCAAACCTCCCATGTGCATCATGGTATCGTTAATGCACATCCCTCCGCTACTAGTGTTGTCCACAATACTCGATATAACCTTCTTACTCGTACTGAACACGTACAGCACTAGCGGCTTCTCTCTACATATAACAGAATACGTCAGACCTCCACCAAACAGGCTATTAAAATTATTTACTACAGAAGAGTAAAGAATATTCTAGACTTTTTTAAAGGTAGTTTTCTGCCAAAGTTTTGTTATATAATATCATAATAACAAAAACTCTTAACGAATAAAAAAGGAGCAAAAAATAAAGGTATAATTTTTAAGTCTGGCAACAATAACTTGGACAGAAAAGTAAGTCAATTTTTTTTTAGTCAAATTGCTGCAAAAAATTATTAAGTAACAGGAAATTTACATTCTAGAAATAATACATTTTAACAAAGAATTCCACCATCCTTAACCGTTACCGACCACCATAGAGTACCGTGAACAGATATTATACCAAAAATGTAACCACATGCTTAAGTCATACTTTGTATACCTGTACTAGACCATTTTGAGCCTTATAATATTTTTTTTTAGTTATAGTCCATTACATACATTAAATGAATAAAAACAGATAAAATTGAAATAATTAATTTAGAAGAAATCATCTGCGAAAAATAACAAAAATCTAATAATAATGGCTAAAAACTGTTTTTTCCGGCTAATCTCCAAAACGGCTGGACTGATTTTGACGGGACTTTCAGTGGCAGATAGCTGATGTTATAAGGAGTAACTTAAAAAATTTAGAAAAAAATTAGGGCTCCGCGCAAAAAATATAAACCCATGAAATTGTGAACCAAATCCGATTCTTATAGGAAAGTATAGCTAGTAGGTTACCCTGTAATGATAGATGTAAGTTAAAAAAAAAAAAAAAAAATTTGAAGGGATCCTCAAGCTGCATGGTCTAGTATAACAAAGTATTATTATTCCACCATCAAACCGTATTGACAACCCACTCCAAGAGAGAAGAGATCAAGCCAACCCAATGTACCACCTTATCCCGAGGACTGTTTGCAATAACATACAAAACGTTTATAATTAATTTGATTTTTATTAATAAAAAAATAAAAAATAATAATCAACAAGTGATTTTAGCAAAATATAAATTGATGAGAAGTTTGCGTGTGGTAAGTATTTATTTTTAGTCGACTATATATTTGTCGACTTATAAGCTCTTTATTTTTTTAAGTGCATTTAATTTTATTACGCTCGCTCCCTATTACATGGGGTGTACTAAAATTTATCTCTGCCTAACCCGTCGGAGAATAAGGCGTGATGTTATGTGTATAACACACACACATGATGAACATCATACATGTGATGTTGTTTGTGTTGTGTGTGTGTGTGTGTGTGTGTATTATACAAAGTCTAAGCTTAACTTTATATAAGCTAATTGACAAAGTGCCAAGTGCCGTTTCCTTCAAAAAATGGTGCTGTGCGTTTGCGCATATTCAAGTTACTTACGCAACATATTCTGGAGTAAGAGGTATTATTCCATTATTATTACTATCGAGGCAGCATGTCATGTCAGCGATATTTTGTTTTTTTGGTCTTGCCAGTCTAAAAGTCAAAAATATGTAACTTTTGCAGACATGCCATTTTTGTCTATGTTTTACACACAGTCTTCATGTATCATTCATTACATACTTTGAATTATCTTACAAAAATATTTTAACTTGGGTAATCGATACATCGATATAAATTTAAAATGTCTGTAAAAGATCGCTTTGAGCGATAACACCGCCCATTGTGTCACCCTATGTAAAATTTCAACATTTATATCTGTAATTTTTATGGTATGCATAATAAAGAGTATTCTATCTAGTTATCTATCTTTAATCACCGACTCGACATTTTTCTTAGTCGATTTATCGACCACAGATTATGTAATTTCGCGCTTACCACACATGTTTTTCTACAAACAATATTTTCCAGAACACACTTCCAACATTTTTCCCTTTAAAAAACAATCATTTATAAATGTTTTGTATACTTTTACAAACAGCCAATGGTAATGTATTGTCCTTACCGCCGTAAAACATGATAGTATCGTTCATACTGATACTGCCCGACCGGGTTTGTTCAGTGAACAACTTTTGTATGTTGCTTTGATTGCTGAACACGTAAAGCACTAACGGATGTTCCCTGAAAATTGTTTATGGTTTCACTCTGTGGTCGCCATGGTTTCTTCCCATGGATGATGGTATAGACTCGTAATGATGGGCCATTGTGGACTCCATGATTCCCTCCCATCGATAATGGTATAGACTAATGGACACCATTGTGGACACCATGGTTCCCTCCAATCGATAATGGTATAGACTAATGATGGGCCATTGTGGATACCATGGTTCATTCCCATGGAAATATGGTAACTGGTATTGATGAGCCAGTCCCAATGGTCTGGTTACGGTTATCCTTTCGAATACGAATCGACTGTTATTTAGGAGGTTTAATTCAAATAGAACAATTATACTAATTAGTTATTTAATACAATGATAATTAATTAATAACTGAAATAAATTATGCTTATCACAAAGCGTGTTTTCATCGCTTATTACAACTTGATAAGAGTCTAATTTAAAAGCTATGATTTTGGTTCACTAACATTCGTTTAGTACTAACAAAATATAGTCGATCCAACGTTAAAATCGACTATTTAGTTCTAGTTTTGATGAATAATCGATTCGATATAGATTTTGGTAGTAATGAGTTGACATGTAGATATTAATAATAAAATATTTCGTGAGTGTCCCTGGTAAATTGTGCACTGTATGGGCATTATATGATTAAAATTCGATGGAATATATTGATTTATATTTTAAAGTGATTAATGTATGTTTTATCATTATTATAAATTATAATTAAAATGTAAAGTAAGTTATCTTTGTCACTTAATTATGAATTTCCCACGATAATAATTTAATTGCAATTAATATGTTTTATTAATTTACTTTAAAAATTCCCAAAATGACAATAAATGACATTCCCACAGTTTGTAGTACATTTATAACAAAACACTCAAAAAACACACGGACACACATACCTATATAGAAATTATGTATTTTCACACGCTAACAAAAGTTGTAAGTAATTAATTTTAATATATTCAAATTCGATTTAAGGTGAATGTTTATTTAAATAAATAATAGATTTTATTAACAAATTACTTAGATATCAATAAGTACTCAAATTAGATAGGTACTTTAACTGTAAAAAATTATAAATTGAAACAATACTAAAACAACATTTGCACTAAGACATTAAAAAAAAACAGCACACTGCGCCTCTGAGGCTCTGACCCGCGACCAAGCGACCCGAATGCGTTAAACTGGCCGCTTGGTCGCGCGACCAGACGACGCGATTTTTAGCCGTCGCTTTAAGCGGCAAAAACAAAACAGCAGTAGCCAGGGCTGCCAGCTCATAAGCAAAAACTAAGGTGTTAAAAAACGAATTTAAAGAACAATAGAATTTAAAAATGCGCGCTCCTTCTATAAAATTTCCATACAAACAACATTTGAAATGTGTACGAACGAATGCGGGGCGCGAAATTTTAAATTATATTATTTACGTGAAACACTATTTTTTTCAAAGAAGGCAACCCTAGCTAAAATCAACATCATATCGCGTCTTTCAACTCAAATCACAATAAATAGCATCACAGAACGATCAAAAATAAGCAAAGGCAGACTTACCGCTCATTGATGAATTGTATTGCTTCAAAAGCATTTTCAACGGGTAATATAGGTAGTAGGGGTCCAAAGATCTCGTCTTGCATGATTTTGTCTGAAGCCACAACGTTTGTGACCACTGTGGGTTCAATGAATTTGTCGCTTGCGTCGTACGAACCTCCGATTGCGATTTTGTCTTTGCTTGCGTCGACTACTGCTTGGAGACGGCTGAAAAGCGCAAAAAAATATACAAATAGTGTAGTTGTAACGGCCCCGAGTTGTCGCGGGTTGGAACCCAGGCTGGCGCTTTACTTTGTGAAAATAATTTCATCACCACTACTCTCAAAACAGTGAATGAAAACATCGTGAGGAAACTAGCATGTCCTAGAACCAAAAATTCGAAGACATGTGACATCTACGAACCCGCACTGGGCCCGCGTGGTGGATTACAGCTCACTCCCTCTCACAGAGAGGAGGTCTGTGTCCCAGTGGGAACATTATAGGCTTATTATGCTATATTGGAGAATCCCAAAACCGTAGTTTTTCACTTTAATCTTTGTTTCCTTCGTTTATCTAAATCTAAAGAATAATGTGTTTTTAAAGATATTTAAAAGAATTTGTTTCGTAGCTACTACCTTGAGCCAAATTCCTTAAACTGTGATATGACACTAGGATACATTTTATCAGAGATAAATCGCTTTATCCTTTTCGAGTAAGCGAATTATATACATATATTATGAATAAACCGATTCTTGATTGTCTGGGCGAAGTGAACCACTTCATAATTTTCAATCATACGTGGAAGTGGTACAGCGCTGGCTTTGTTTAGAAAACTTTAGGTTAGGTTTATTTAAATATATAATTATACCTAGTGTACATTTAATTATTACTTTTTAAATTTAATATTTTTAAAATTAAAGACAAAGTGACAAGTCGTGGTTATAAAGCGGTCAACAATCTAGTTATTAAATTGTCTTTGGGCCGTCGTAGAAAACCGAGACTCAGTTTCAAGCGCCCATAATCTCCACAATTGTCCCCCTTTCAATTTTAAAACTCACCTAAAATGCCTTCCATTAATAATCCTGCCGAAATCTGGTGACTTCTGTGCGTCAGCTCCGTACCACTCGGCCAGAATCTTCTTGGCAGCAGCCACAAACTTGTCCTGTACCTCCTTGGTGCACAGGATATAGTCGGGCGCGATGCAGGTCTGCCCTGCGTTGATGAACTTGCCCCAGAGGACTCGTTTCGCTGTCACCATCATGTCCACTGAGTTGTCGATGTATACGGGGCTGTGGAAGGATTTTTTGGCAATCAGCATCATCAATGTCAAATCATTTATTGGACGACACGGTTGGCGCAGTGGTTGAGCGATTGACTGCTGCGCAGTATGTCGCGAGTTCGATTCCCGCACGGAACAAATATTTGTACGACCTACAAGTATTTGTTTCGAGTCTGGGTGTTTTTCTATCTATAATATGTATGTATTTACAAAAAAAAAATGTATATAAGTAGTTTCTCAGCCATCTCGTTACCATAACACAAGCATTAGGTTGCTTAGCTTGGGACTAGATGGCGTTGTGTGAAATGTCCAAGGATATTATTATTATTTATTTATTTCAAACCGAAAAAAATTGAATGTCAAAATTTACAAGAAAAAAAAAATTGATTCTAGTCGCCCCTTCCAAAATATAGTTTCGTATGGAGAATAATGAACAAGAAACTCCACCGTTACTCTTTTATAATGTTTTACAATATTTTGTTTATAGTGCTTCTAAACGGACAATATTTTACTGCAATATGTGGCTGCAACACAGTGGCTGACCGGACGACAACATTGCCAGTAATATCAGCCATACTGCAATATTGCAGTGTCCCGGCCATTATAGCCACACATGTATGGTATGGCCAAAGCATTTTCATGTGTAGCAGAACGATCGCTTCCCATTCGAAAATATTGAAATACTGACAAGGAATATACAAATTCTGTTCCATTTTTTATTTAATCTGGTGGATAGTACTCAGTCCCAGTATATCTGGATTTAAATCTACAGTCTCAGCTAGAAATAAAATGTGTACGGCTACTTTTGTTATCACTGCTGTGTAACGTTCGGACGTCAATGACATAATTATGTTAAGTAATAGAGATAGATTGATTACTGTTACCGAATACAACAATTTAACAATTCTCGTTGTATTGTTTGTAATACAACGACTAATTATACGATTAAATATCAGATACCATATCTAAACTATTTGGCTTTTATCTGCTGCTGATTTTTATGTGTCTTTTTGAATATTATTTGATATTCGAAAAGACTAGGTACGTACTCTGCTGTAGTCCAATTTTTTTTATGAAGTGCCTTATCACGTGAAACATACAATTATTATTATTTGTTCGCTGCAAAGGCTGGGAAAAGTCATATTTCAGATTAGGAAAATACATTTAAGGTGGATCCGCTGTGGTAGCCCGCGAAATTAAAATTCTCTTGCGTTTTTTTGCAATTTGCAGGTCAGTGTCAGGTTATGTCTTGATCAAAATATGATTCGCGACAATAACAAATATGTATTTCATATTATTATAACCATGAGCATCATCAACACATCTCTCTAAGTTAGATTTGCCGTGGTTTAGTCTGATTTCCGAAATCAGATCAAACCGCGGCAAATTTAACTGCAGTGTAATTATTAATTTACTGGAGTAAAATGACAGATGTTAAGAGCGTTGGCTAGGTACGGCATTTCATACAAACTTTCAAGTCCTTTTTTTTCGAAATGAATGAACCGATTTTAATGAAACTTCATACGTATAAGCAGGATACATAGCTCTAAAAAGTTAGTAAAGAACATTTTCGAAAAATAGTGTTGCAGCTAAATTAGACCGATTTTAAATATTCCATAGAAACAGATATTTCCATTTATCTTTTTTTAAATAAGACATTTAGAAAATGTTCTTTACTAACTTTTTAGACCTATGTATCCTACTTATGCGTATGAAGTTTCATTAAAATCGGTTCATTCATTTCGATAAAAAAGGACTTGAAAGTTTGTATGAAATGCCGTACCGAGCCAACGCTCTTAATGTCACTTTGTAAAATAATGGCGCCATATTTATTGTAATAGTGATGCGTTTCGTTCGTTGTGCTTCAGCTCATTCACTCAAAGTCAATAGGAACATTTATTATAAAAAGTAATTAATTATAATACATACAGGATGTAAGTGTAAACAGTGGCAATCTTTTAAGGGATCATTGTACTCATCATTATGAACAACTTTTACTATGGGACCAAATTGAAATCGCGAAAAAAAAATCAGCTGTTCAGTACATTTATGTTACTGTTGTCGCATAATTCGTCCAAATGTAGGGAACAGCAATGTTTGCCGAATTCGTTAAAATGTAGGGAACAGTTGATTTGTTTTTCGCGACTTTTCAGGTTGGTCCATAGTTAAATTTGTTCATAATGATGAGTACAATGACCCCTTAAAAGATTGCCACTGTTTACACTTACACCCTGTAAGTATATCTACATAAATTCAATGCATTTTGATTTCATCTTATATAATTCGCTTTTTGAAAGTCATCGTCAATTGGCTTATAAAGGTACTACTAATATTTTTATATTGATTAAACAAAACTAGGCTGGGAGATTTCTTATTAAAATAAATAAAATAATGTGATTTGATTTAGAACGTAACAAGAATGAATGAGCGAGTGATTGATGTCAATCTTCTTATCACAACACTATTTTCTTTTCATCATAAAATGGTGACACCGTAAACGTCAGGATTACTGCAGTGAATTAATAATTAGACTTTATCTAAGATGTTTTGATGATTGTTATGGTCAAAATTATGTAAATGCATATTAATTATTGTCGCGAATCATATTTTGATTAAGGTACAGACGCCAGCAGGTCAAGCCACCCGAAACTGTCAAATTTTCCCAATCAACCTTGAACCTAATGCTTTAGCAATAAAGATAAAAATCTATTAAAGAAATTTGACAGATTTTACTAGCTTGATGTGCTGGCGTCTGTACAACTTCAGACTGACCTGCAAATTGCAAAAAACGCAAGAAAATTTGAATTTCGCTGGTTACCTTAGCGCATCCCCCTTAACATCGGAATACAAATATGCTCCGAATCCGAATACATTACTGTTTGAGCAAAACGAGAATGTTCATATTGGTATGCTTTATAGTTAAAAACCTTCATTCAATAACTCAGTGTCGTTTACGTTACTATTGAAATTCTCTACAGCTTTTGACAAAATAAAATCGACTTTTAAGATTTTAAAGTTGATATTTCATTAGTACCTTTTGCCTCCAAGTTCCAATGTGACTGGCGTGAGATTCTTGACGGCTGCTTCGTAGATGATCTTGCCGATGCTGGTGCCTCCAGTGAAGAAGATGTAGTCGAACTTCTGTTTCAGTAGCTCTGTGGTTTCTTGGGGACCACCCTCTACTACGATAACGGCATCCTACAATATTAAAGCGTTTTAGGATCACTATGGTTTCTGAGGTACACACAAGCTATAAATTTCCAGTATAAGCTGATCTAGCATTGTACAATGAGATGTCAGCTTATACTGGTATTGCACAGCTTAATATGAAGCCGTGAGTACTTAATTTTAACCTGCACCCTAATTGCGTAACATCCTATCAATCGGAATCTGAATCATTTTGAAGCAAATTGCTAACCCATTGCTTCATATTATGTTCGAATGTGTCTGCTCAACAATGTAAATTACGCAATGAATGTTGTTGAACTGTCAAAATGAAACCGATTCCGATTGATATTGTGTTACGCAATAAGGGTGCAGGGTTTATCTTATTGATAGCACTATTGGGTCGATATTGCATTCAGAACTCTCAGTTAAACATACTTTCATGCTTACATAAATAATAATCAAAAGCTATTCAAACTTTATTAAGTAATCGAGCACTATGTATAAGCTCGGAATTTTAATTAGCTCTAGTATAGTAGTCTATTACTTCTTATATGTCATTTCGTTAAAAAATGCTCCCATTTGATAGCGAAATGACAGTAAAAATGTCCGACCATAGGTTGCACCATACCATAGTGCAAACTGAGGTCATAGCGTGTTCTACAATCAGATTGGTGATCTCGGTTTGTTATTATTTGGAAACAGAAGGTTACTGCTGTTCATCCTTTTGACCTTAAACTTTTATTTTAAAATAAGAACAAGGACACATAATTATAAGGAAGTCCGTAATTACAACATAAAAGTGGAGCAAATTTTTTTTCAGTGAGCATTTTTTTTTTTTCAAAAGTGGAGCAAGCGTTGACCTTTTACTAAATTAAAGTCCAATTTTGACCAAGTGAAGGGAGATTATTATGTTTACGATTTAAATTATAATAATGTTTAACCTTCATTGTATCCCAATGTTCAACAAAGTTAAACCATTCATTTGGTCTATAGTTCCGCAGATCTGTATCAGTTTTGTATGACTGAGCACCAGTTTAGCTGGACCAGGAGCCTTACTATGACGTGTTGATGGCATCATGGTTCCGTTGTGAAAAAAGGATGGTGCTATCGGTCGTATATAGCTCCGTCTCTCTATCACTGGAACCATGATGGCTAGTAAGCCCCCAGGCTGAGTTCAGATCTGGACCAACAACGTCTTTTGCTCATAAGGATTAGTATGTATTATTTATGTCAATTAAATATGACGTTTTCCACTAACACTAATCTATCTATACTAATAATAAAGTTGAAGAGTTTGTTATTTTGTTGAAATTTAAATAACTATCACGGTTCATAAGATACAGCCTGGTGACAGACGGACAGACGGACGGACAGCGTCTTAGTAATAGGGTCCCATTTTACCCTTTGGGTGCGGAACCCTAAAAAAGAAAAAAGCATTAGGTACCAAAAAATATTACAAACCAATACTCACATTATCCAAATACTTGGGCACAGTCTCGGCCACGAAAGCAGCGCACGCGCCCGCCAATTCACTAGGCTTCAAAATGACGGTGTTGCCCCCGGAGATGGCACCAGACATCGGCAGAAGCAGCAGTTGCAGGGGGTAGTTCCATGCACCGATGACGAGGGTCACACCGTAGGGGTCGTTGAAGATGACAACGTCGTCCAGCATGTTTACGAAGCCTTTTTCTGGCTGGAGAAGAGGAATGTAATGTTATATAATGAAGTAATCTAGGAGCTTTATATGGATTTGAGTAAACAAAACAATTTTACAAAAAAACAATCGTCAAAGTGAAAAATTACTTTGGTTTCGGAAGTCGATGTTTGATTAAATTTTTGCCAAATTTATACGGGACCAGTCTTATCGGTCGACGTTGTAAAGAATTATCGCTAAACATAGGTGACATAAAAACAATAAAAGAAGATTCCGACGAGTTGAGAACCTCCTCCTTTTTTGAAGTCATTTAAAAAGAGGATGGCCTTTCAAGACTGGTGCAGCTGGTGGTAATGGTTAAAACATTAAGGCTTGTCCTCCCTAAAATACGGTGTCCATCTTTTATAGTAACTATAATAGCATCTTTTTGATAGGAAAAAATACACAATAATCTACAATACCTACATAATAAGAGTGATTTCATCTGTCCAGAAATGTATTTTTAGTATAAAGTACTAAAGAAAAAAAAAAACTAAATCCAGGTCTATTTTTTCTACTTTTTACCATATGATATTACTCCTACAATTATCATTAAAAGTGTTCATAAAATACAGCTCTCTACAAAGTAATAGGCAATGATTTCATGTGTTTCATGTGTTTTTAGTCCAATCAATAGATTTTTTGTAAATAGATAATTGCTTCATATTTTGCAATACATTACCAGGGTTGTGTCATCGCGGTTCTCTTTATTTTTTAGGCAGTCAGACAGAGACCGCGCTTTTCACGGAGGACAAGCCGATTCTGTTCCAAAGTACGTTTGCAAAGTATTGCAGGATTCTGTGACCTCACAACAACTTATAAATCGAACATAGTACGCTCTGCGTTATGTAATAAGATTCGGACAAAACATACAAACCTACCTACGTAGTAAGTGTTCTAGTGTTCAAATATAGGTAATATTATATGCTGAGCAGGTGCTTTCAAAATACGGTCTACCTAGTTAATACAAGCAATGACGTCATTCTCCTATTTATAGTCAAGGTCTACCATGTAGTTTCGAGTGCATAGTTCATTGTTAATCATGGTTATAGGCAACTACTTAATTGCAAGCGGGTTTTCCATATTTGCGTGCCTATAATTACTCGGGCTTGTTAAAACAACGCGTGAAACGGAAGTGTGAAGTTTCTAGATTAATTTATTCACTTTCTTATTCCGCAGTTGTAGCTTTTATACTTACAAGATGTAACTTAAATAACGCACAACCTCTTAAGGGGTCACTGTACTCATCATTATGAACAACTTTTACTATGGGACTGGGACCAAACTACATTCTCTTCCCTACATTTATGTCCGCATAACTCGTGAAAATGTAGGGAACAGCAGATTTTAATTTGCGATTTCAGGTTTGGCCATAGTAAAAGTTGTTCATAATGATGAATACAATGACCTCTTAAGAGGTTATCCATTAATTACGGGACACCCTGTAGAAGCGTTTATGTGCGCCCAAATGGACAAAGTGAATATTCTGATATAAGTAGATTTTTCATACATATAGATAGTGGTTTGCGTAGGCCTACCTACAGGTTAGATCAACGACCTAGGGAAGGTCAAGGGAATCCGCTGGATGCTGGTAGCTCAACACCGGCCGTTGTGCTTGTGACTATTAGAGGGAGCCTATGTGTTTAGCAATGGGATGGGAGTCTTTCAGCTGATATGTAAGAAAATAAAGATGAAGTCATTCTGTTCACACTTCACAGCCTTGACGTGTGGCCAAGACCTTTGGTTATATTCTAAACCTACTAACTACTAAGTTAAATGTTAAGTTATTTCTGTTTATTTTGAATAGTAGGAACTGTTTATTTTCACATATGAAATAATATAAAATAAAATAAAACTAGTAGTCCCCTACCCTACTAGTTTTTAAAATTGCACTTAAACGCCTCGCCTAGCAAAAGCTCTTACAGACAGAGGCGATATCGCGAGCGATATTGCGATATTATCGCGTCGCAACACCGCTACGCGACACGATATCGCCTCTGTCTGTAAGAGCCTTAACACTGAAATATTTTGTAAAAATAGCTAAGACACAAAAACCGCATACAGAGAATCTCTAGTCTATCTACGTGTAGTAGGTACACTTTTAATTATACGTACAAATACAAATTTCTGTAGATATAGGATTTCCTTAGGTCAGTGTAAACTGGAAATGATGCTGAGAATGATGATGGATGGGATGATGATGATGATGATGGGCTTGATGTGTAGCCGTGTGTACAGAAATTTGTGTGTAATTAGAAGTGTTCTACAGATCGCCGACGACCACTATTTTGGTTCAACTTATGTGGCGCGATCTGTATCTACTCAGTGCAGTAACGTGGCACCCAGTGTGCCACTCTTATGTTTGGATTTTGATGCCGGTTTTGTTAGCAAAGGCGAGCAAGCAAATATTTGAGCAAGAGTTGAATGATAATTTTTTATTAAAGTATACAATACAGAGGCCGACCAGCAATTTTAAATAGAAAATTGTTTTTGATCTGTTAGTTTTTTTGCCAGTATTTTGATGGAAGAATACTTTTTTTGATACTGATGTATACCTATTAAAAACGATGTTTAGACATAATGTTTACATAAAGTAAAAAACAAGTTTGAGTAAAGACATTGAAGAATACGTTATCCGAGTCTAAAGTCGATAAAAACAGAGCGTAACTTCACAGATACCCATCACCATCAGATTGTCTGTGAAGTTTTGCCACCTAATTTATGACCTTGTCTAATATAATAAGTACCTAAAGGTGCTTAGAATCGGTATTAAACAATAGAATAAATTGTACCTATGATTTCATTTATTCCAACATTAAGTTAAAATTCATACTTGTAGAACAAAGGAGAAAATAAATAAAATATAATTACTAATTAATGAGGCAGAGTTTATTGCATAACTAGCTGCGCCCCGCGGTTTCACCCGCGTAGACCGGGATAAAAAGTAGCCTATGTGTTAATCCAGGGTATAAGCTATCTACATACTAAATTTCGTCCAAATCAGTCCAGCCGTTTGAGCATGAAGAAGTAACAAACATACAACCACACACAGGCACAAACTTTCTCCTTTATAATATTATAGTGTGTGTGATAATATGCTGGCAATCAATCATACTTTTATATGAATTTATAATATCGAGCATGAGTGTTACTGATAACGACATTAACTGGAGTTTGTATTATAAACAATATTATTACTTACATAGTGCATCTTCTCTAAAAATAAAAATGAGTGACTTGGCTAAAAAGTGTTGCTAAGCGCAAAACTCGAGAACGGCTGAAACAATTCGGCAACTTTTTTTTTCAAATATTCGTTGATGTCTTAGTAAGGTTCTTATGAAGAGAAAAATCGGAAAAGTTGCCGGGAAAATTGAAAATGAATTTTCTATATGAATTTTGTATGAATGATTGAAACTTGGCCAGGACGTCTGTCGGGTCGGCTAGTGTGTAGTAAAATTGATGTCCGTACATCCCTATTCACCTCAGAAATAACTGCTGATGAAGAGATGAAGTTGATCCAACCCAGTCATTACAACCAGCACAACATAAATTCATAGGTTACTTTAGCTTGTTGGCTTGATGCGTTGATTCGTCTTCTCATGATTTTTGTTTTTTAATTTAATTTTAACTTTCAAAACCGATTCCTAATGGGTTATTCCACAAACCCCCTTTGACAATCCACATCAATGGAGATTTGTGGAATAACCCTTCCTTAAGCCTGTTAAGGTCAAAGCATTTAACTTTAAATAAATAACATAATTATGTACCTAATTTTGAGCAATTACATTTATAGGGTTCCGTACCAAAATGGTAAAAAAGGAACCCTTATGGTGTGACTCAGTCTGTCTGTCTGTCACAGCTGGATATCTCAAGAACTACTAATGCTATCAACTTGAAATTTGGAACAGTTTTATATGACGTTTACCCAACTATTTTGCAAATAAGAAAGAAATAAAAATATTTATATTTTTTTTGTAACAGGTGCTGAAAGGGGGTCTTAAAAATTTAAAGTGGGGCTACTACAGCGCTCTTTCATATGATACCCCACATGCCCATGTGGGGTATCATATGAAAGAGCGCTGTTTGCACATTCTTAAACATTTTTTTTTTTTTTAGGCCGCATAGTTTTCGACTTTTGATGAAAAACGTAAAAAAAAATACCGTTCGCCTCCCCTTATCTCCGAAGTTTGCAAAAGGAAAAATCTGAAATTATTCTGTTTATATAAAGATTACAGGAAAAATAAAACGATGTCTCTAAATAGCACACTTTTCAGAAATCGGAACGGAACCCTCGGTGCGCGAGTCCAACTCGCTCTTGACCGGTTTTTTATTTATTCTGTGGCGCTACTGCTGAGCAATTGAGCATGAACTCCCGAGTTCAATTTCCAGGTCGGGCAAAGTGTTATTGGGCTTTTTCCATTAGGAATTACTCAGTAGCAGTCCGGAGTCTGGATTTGAGCCCGGTTGATGGCAATAGGCTCGCCCCTATTACGTTACGCCTTTAAAACATACATAAGATAAGAGAGAAGATACATAAGAGCCTATTTCAACAGGTCAGTGGCCAGCTTTCAGACGTCCAGCATGGGTTTCGACCAGCAAGAAGCACTACGAGCAATCTCCTGAGCTACATGGCTAATATAGTGCCAACAGTGGACAGTGGGGGGCAAACCGACGCCGCTTACTTCGATTTCAAAAAAGCATTCGATCTAGTAAATAATGATGTTTTGCTCAAAAAGTTAGCGGCCGTTGGTTTCACTCCACATCTGCTAAAGTTTTTTGCAAGTTACTTAAGCGGTAGGCAACAGTATGTAGAATATGCGGGACACAGGTCAGAGCCATATTTTACCAGGTCGGGGGTGAGTCAGGGCAGTAACCTTGGCCCTTTGCAGTTCATTCTGGTGATAAATGATTTGCCAGAAGTTGTTAAAGACGCCAAATGTTTACTGTTTGCTGATGACCTCAAGCTGTCGCTGGAGATTAGTAAATTGGAGGACTGTGACAGGCTTCAAAGAGACATAGACAGAGTGGTGACCTGGAGCAAGGATAACATGTTGCAGTTCAACATTTCAAAGTGCGTAACGATCACTTTCTCTCGCGCGCGCACTCCTATTCTATATAATTATAACATAGACGGGTTGCCAATGGCTAGGGCTACGGAAGTTAGGGACCTTGGGGTGAAATTCAACACTGGGCTAACGTTTCGGGATCATGTCACAAGCTGCTGCAGAAAAGCTTACCGTAACTTAGGTTTTATGCTGCGTATGGTGCGTAGTTTTACTAACATTAAAGCGGTTATCGCCTTATACAATGCTTTAGTTAGAAGTCAATTAGAATGTAACGCAGTCATTTGGTCCCCACATGAATCTAAATATAGGCTCATGTTGGAGAGAGTACAAAACAAGTTTGTGAGGCACTTGTACTTGCGCTTGTATGGTGTATACCCATTTTATCCGCTTATGTACCCAACTTTATTTATTTTGGGTATGGTTGGATACAACGAACTGAGAGTCAGGAGGGATCTCGCACTCACCTCGTACATATTCAAAGTACTTAGAGGGAAGGTACATAATGCGGACATATTAGGGCACATATGTTTATGTGTCCCCGACAGGTACGTGTGGCGACGGCGACAGCCACGGCTGCTGGCGGAGCCGCGCGCTCGGACAAATCTTTTAAGTGAGTCGCCACTGCCGCGTGCACTCCGCACTCTCAACCTCATAGCTGGTGACACGGACCTATTCTGGTGTTCTCTGAGTGAGTTCACAAAGAATGCATTGTTTGTAATATGTTACAAAATTAAATTATAATAGTAAGTTAATAATAAGTTAACTTAAGAGTTTTTTTTAGATATGTACTACACTATCGCAATAGATGATGACTCTGTAATGATAGATGTAAGTTGGAAAAATAAATAAATAAATAAAATAAATAAAAACATAACTGGCGAAGGGTGGGTGTACTAAGGGACACCTCTGCTTAACCTTTCGAGGATTACAAGCGTGACGATATACATTTCTTTGTTCCCCGTGATGATAAAGGTCAATGCTTCGACTCGACTCTTAAGCCCAGCTTTATTTTAAAAAATACTCATTTTTCACACGTTATTTAAATAATTTATATCAAAGTAGCTGACCCGACAGACGTTGTCCTGTCCCAATTTCAATAATTCAAAATTCCCATAGAAAGCCCACGTTCAGTTTTCCCATTTTCCGGCAACTTTTCCATATTTTCTCACCGTTTAAAGTTTTGAACCTTCCCTGGACTACGACAGACATTTCAAAACCAAAATCAGCTAAATCGTCCCCGCTGTTCTCGAGTTTTAGCGAGACAAACGAACAGCAATTGATTTTTATATACATATATAGATTTAACCCTCTTACAAATAAAACACGGAATAAAGTTATATCACGAATAACAAAGGAATAACCATACATTTTCATAGGTTTAAACTTGGAATAACTTTATTCTGTGTTTATTAATAAGACGGTAAGATTATAAGTAGGTATTTATATAAGACAACAACTATTGTTGTCTGATTTAAATATAATTTAAATCGCATGTGGACTTTGTATTATTAAAGTTAATCGAATGCATGCGACAATGCCACACAGAAAACCGGTCGATGACAATGCCAATTAGGCTCACCAAATTGAAATTATTATCACAAAATGTGACTCCCTAAACGCTCATATAATTTAGATGAGAATAGATTTATTTAATGTATTTTTATACATTTATTTAATGTATTTTTAATAGCAGTCGAAAGCTTCTACAAATATCATCGTTAGTAAGTAGGTACCTACCTATTGTTGATTCGCAGTGATCTCTAGCTCGAGGTAATGGATTTTGCTTCTTATATAAAACAAAAAAAGTAGGTAGGGTACCTACAAAAAAAATGAATAAAAAAAAATGAATAATGCATCTTATCTACATCATAAGTTCATTATGAACTTACTTGATATCTGGACATTAGGAACCAATCAATCTGCCTAGCCTTTTCCCAATTATGTTGGGATCGGCTTCCAGTCTAACCAGATGCAGCTGAATATACATGGAGCGACTGCCTATCTGACCTCCACAACCCAGTTCGGTACTTCGGTTCGGGTAAAATACGATACCCCTTGTCACTAGTTGTCAGAGAGACTGACTGTCAAAGATCCACGAATGACAGCCGGGAACCGAGACCAACGGCTTAACGTGCTTTCCGAGGCGCGGAGGAGTCTCGGTATGTAAAGATGGTCACCCATCCACGGACCAACCCCGGCAAGCGTAGCTTAACCTGATGGATCGACCCGTGCGGCTGTTATTACTTAGCCTCGAGCTCCTCTACTTGTTGAATGTCGAATTTAATAAAAAAGAAATATTTAAAACAAAACTACAACAAAAGTACGTTTTTTTGCTTTAATAAAACAATATTATGTGTATGCAGGTATACCTATACGGTTTTATTTGCATTTTTGAATTGATTATGAGCTTGTTGATTTTTTCTTTTCATTTATATTAATAAACATTAAGTTTTTTCTAAATAATTATGTAGGTAAGTAAACAAGATAACAATTTATTTATCTTATATGTTGAATGACTTTTTGTTAGAAGTAATATAATTTTCTGTCTGCGAGAGCCTTTAGAATCATTTATTTACAGAAAATATATATTCTGTTCGTTTACGTTCGTTACAATCAACTTATATAGGGTGACTGGTATTTCGCGATTTCAGGTTTGGTCCCATACTAAAAGTTGTTTGTTATCATGAGCACAATCATGTGTTTAGGTATCGGTCACTAATTACCAGTCACCCTATATTTCTATGGTGGCAACCTACTGAGCTCAAACAGTATAAAAAAAGTAGGTACCATCGACACGAACAGAAGAAGACCCCATGGAAAGAAAGCGTGAGTTTATGTACTTATGTATGTAAGTTTTCATTATTTATTTATACTGTGTCTAAGCTAGTTGTTCAAAGTTATTACCAGGAACTTTATGATTATGATTTTTTAGACTCCTTCAAACAAAAATAATCACGCGCCACACAAAGGCACCGCTCATCGCGCGACACGCGGTGCGTTTGTGTCGCACGCACGCGATTATATCGCGTGTCGTGCCTGTTTGGGGGAGTCTTTACCCGAACTTATAATTACACTACCGTGAAGGTGATCCGGCAGTATGTAGAAAAGAGATAAACAAGGACGAATTATTAAAATAATTGCACTTATATTACGAACACGATATAAATACCTAGGTAGAATGTGCAAATGACAAATATATTTTTAATATGGATTGACTTATTATGTAGGTACCTAGTGACTCAGTGTTTTTCTAATTAACTCTGTGAAAACTATAAAGTGGCTCAAAATCGCTAAAAACGTCATTGCTATACAAGTTTAACTTTGATTCTTGGATTTTTATTGAGTTTTTTGTAATTTGAAGCAAATCTTTTTTACTATTATTACCAAATATGTTTTAAAATAAATGATTAATGGTAAACCCTCCATATTGGTGCCCCAGATACAGGCTTGCCTAGTTTGGGGCCAATGTATATCTTTGTAAACTAATTTAGCAATAAAATTTTTATTTATTTATTATTTATTAAAATATTACCGATCCGAAAGCTTAGCACGATTACATAAAACACCTCTTTCTTTATTACGTAATGTATGTATGTTTAATACTAATCTAATACCTACTGAAATCTGTGATACTGATAAAGCTGAAGAGTTTGTTTTTTTGTTTGTTTGAACGCGCTAATCTCTGGAACTGCCAGTCGGAGTTGAAAAATTCTTTTTCATTTATTTAGGCATTTGTTAGCCCAATTCTTGAGGAAGGTTAGGCTTTAACATCACGCTTCGACTCTTAGGAGCTAAGCAAAACGATAAAAGTCAGAAAGAACGCTAAGCGAAAACGAAGCGAGCAGGCGATGCGAAGCGACGCGCGACGTGGTGGGTCGGGGGCGTTAACGCTTGATTTGTTGTTGTTGAATCGCGGGGCGATTTCCGGCCACCGTAGGCGCGGGCCTGCGGACGGTGAGCAGCGGGTAGCTCGCCGTCCGGTAAGGACCAGGCCCGAGTCGACGGCGCGTTGTGTTCCACGCGCGCCTCAAAGAGATGTCAGCAAGTGACGGGGCCCAATAGGGCCGACACCGCTGGGGTCGCGGGTTGTCCGAAGGGGTTACCGCGGCCTTGGCATAGGCAACTGAAGGAACACGGGTGGGTTTTAGTCAGTAAAAGTCTGACACGCCCTCCCCTCCCCCCAAAAAAAGCCCTCCCGCTCCACCCAGAGCGGGAGAAGTTATTTGATGATTTCCCACCCTCAAAAAAAAAAAAAAAAAAAAAAAAAAAGGGGCCGACATTTTACGCGGACGAAGTCGCGGCCAGAACTTAGTGTATTTTAAACATAAACCTTCGGGAATAAATTGTCTAAATGATGGTGAAAATCGCACCAAAATCCGTTGTGAATTTAAAAGCTTTAATTTATAGATTCAGTTAGAAACGTTTTCTGCCAGACAATATTAGAGGTCTGGTGGTGAAAGACCAGACATACTCACGAACCCAACAAGGCCAAAAATAAATCTGTTCACCTGCTGTAGTGGCACAGCCTATCTCCAACAGTGGACTGAAACAGACCGAATTCTTTAAAACCTTGAAAAAGATTGCTCACCTTCTCAGGCTTAGCCCAGTCCTCCAAATGATGAATAGTATTCTTCAAATCGTTCACCAAGTAGTCCACTTCCAGAAGCACTGCCTCCATCTTGCTCCTCCTCAGATCCTTGCGGAGAGCTTCTATCATAGCGGTGCGGTTCTCCTCGTACATCCGAAGGAGGTTCTTCAGCTGTTGGAGACGCCATTTTACGGGGCGAGTGACGCCGCGGTTGAATGTGTCTCTTGCCCTTTGGACCGACTGCGGAAAAAAAAACTGTTTATTTTTCGGTTGTTGGAGAAAAATTAACCTTATAGTAATCCCACAGGAATATCTTTCAAAACCCTCAGATAGTGATTGAAAGCCTTTTACGAAATTAGGGTAGGTACAGGAATGTTTTTACACTAATTAATACGTTCTTCTTATAAATGCGTCCCTAAAGACCAAAATTCTTTGCTTGGCGATCATCTTAAATCATTGCTGTATTGAATTTTTATGAATAAATCCCGACAGATTTACGACTTATCAAGCAAATGATTAAACGCAAGGTCAAGAATTCAAGGAAAATCCATTAGCATCGCGAGCACTTTGCGACTGGATCACACATCACATCATTTCGCTGATTATTCGCGAGTCAAATTAGGATCTCACACAAGCATTGGAAACGTGCCTTGTTGGCTTCACCCGCGTGGAGGACGGAAACTATCCCACGGGAACGTACTACCGGGGTAAAAAGTATCCTATGTCCTGGTCATGACCTACCCATGTGCCAAATTTCATCCAAATCAGTTCAGCTGTTTCAGCGTGAAAGCGTAACAACAAACTCAATTTCGCATTTATAATATTAGTTAGGGTTAAAGTTTACCTAGATTTTAAACAAAATAATGAAGACATTAAAAACGAATTCAGTAAGTATAATCTATAAATAGCTTTTTATTTATTGTTATTTTCCTTGTAGTTAAATGTACACCTAAGTAATTAAACAGAAATATGCATTTTTGTTAGTAGATACCGATTTCTAGTTATAGTGCAGCAGGAACTAATATGTTAGAAACTGAGGAACAGACAATTAAATATTTCTCGCAAACTAGCAGGATGTTTGAATTTATATCTTAATTAAAATAAATTAATATGGAGAGTTTTTATTTTTTAAGCAATTAAGTTAAGCGCTAAGTCGCTGTCAGTATTCCTGCTTCTTTATTGCTCTTGTTAACACGATATTAAAGAATAGTTGCCGAATTGTTAGTAAAATAACCATTTAATCTCAGTAAAAATCATTATCCGGGTCATTATCATTACTCCAGGCTGCTCTGCTACTCAGGGAATTCTCAGCAGCAGCCCGGAGTCTGGATTAGTGCCCGGTTGATGGCAATAGGCTTGTCCCCTATTACACTAGCGAAATGTGGGTGTACTATAGGAGCACTTCTGTCCAGTGGCGGACTATGCTTGTCGGGTGTCCGGGGCGGCCAAACTAAATGGGGCCCTCTGCCCAGGAATGAACATCGATATATTTAGCACACTGCCTCAAAAAGGTTAGGTTTTCTTTTGACTATTGATACAGAAATAGGAAATACTTTGTCGACAACAGAAAAGCTAGGGGACGAATAGAGGATGGTAGAGCGAACAAGGCGATCTTGAAAATTGTTGTACCCCGCATAGTTCAATTTTTTTTTTTGAACATTAATACAGAAATAGGAATTACTTTGTCAATCTAAACAGTAAAGTGTGAAACTGGAAGATGCAAGAGCGAGCGAAGCGAGCTCGAAAATTATGTCCGCGTAGGGGCCGCCAACTTTACTGCTATTTACTTAAGTACTGAATATATTTTGGTCTTGTTTGGGATTTGATTAAACAGTATTTCTGAGTTATGGGGGCCCTCCAGGACCGCACCTGCAAGTTGTTTTGATAATCTTTATATTATAATAATGTTGGTATTACGTTGATATCTTAAATCATTACGGTCAAAACGTTAAGCGGTTTTGATTTACTTGCGAGTGTCAAAATGTCGCATAAATGGCCGTATTTTTTATTGCATTGGCTTAAAAGCTTGATTTTTTTTACAACTTCAAGGGGCCATAGACCTACGTACGCATTTGTTATTAATTTCAACTTGATACCTATACGCGTTTCTGAGAAAAAGGGTCTTGACAGAGTGACAGACAGACAGATAGACGGACAACGAAGAGATCCCATAAGGGTTCCGTTTTTTCCTTTTGATAAAAATATAAAAAACTTCTAGTAAATCCGGAATTTAGAGATCACTTGGCCCAGAGGAGGTTGTGGGTTCAAATCCGGGCAAGTACAAATGTGACTTTTTCAATTCATATGTACACATACATCCTTTCTGAGTTTATCTTGGACATAGGTGAAGGAAAAACATAGTGAGGAAACCTGGACTTATAGTTATTGTAAGTCTGAAATCGCCAATCCGTCTTGCGCAAGCGCTCAATGCTCATGCCTTCTCTGTATGAGAAGGGGGCCTTTGACCCGCCCTTTGGGCCTTTTCGCTGAAAAGCACTGTGCAAGTGCACGCCAGGACAGCCCCCGGTTGATGCAAGACATGGAAACAAAACAGCTATGGGTCTGGGTGGCTATAGTGGATTGGGTAAATTGAACTATTTCCCCCTGCCTGACCAATGTTATATAATATACCAAAGAAAAAAGGCAAGGGGTGACTTGCACACTCAATAATGGGCCCCCGGAAACGGTCACTAGCACATAGTGTCGTAGCGACAAGAGGGCAATATGTCCTGAGGTGCTTGAAGAGTGGAGTGGTATTCCACGACTGGTATTATTATTATGGACTTCAGTCAATCTGCCTAGCCTTTTCCCAACTATGTTGGGGTCGGCTTCCAGTCTAACCGGATGCAGCTGAATACCAGTATTTTATTATTGGACACTTATTGGACCAAAAAAAAAATTGGACCACTGTAGAATGATGTGTTACCTTGTATGAAAAACCTCTGCTATTTATTATTGTAATTAATAAAATCGAGTATCTAAAACATTTCTACAGTTCCATAACATCAACAAATAAGCCTAAAGCTGGGCACTCACGGTCAGTCCATTTGGATTGAATCAAATGGATGAAATCAAATTGATGGGCGCCGCCAAAATTCTAAAGTACTTGCATAGGAAATTGATTCGTGTTGCCTCGTAAATAAGGAGTATAATCGTATACCACGTCCCACGGTTTTCGTACTCACAGACAAATGGCGTGACGCCAAACGGCGTGAGGCTCCGAATTACGGTGCGCACGGAGAATCCGTGAAGTGTCGTTGCGCCAAAAGATATATTGAAGAATCGACACTCACGATCAAATTTTGGATGTACATCACGCCATTTGGCGCGATGGACTAACCGTGAGTACACAGCTTTGGAGTGATATGCTAGCAGTTCTTTATTGAGGTTGGCGCGATGGACTAACCGTGAGTACACAGCTTTAGACTGATAGCAGTTCTTTATTGAGGTCTATGCCCTAAGATAACTGACACATTTGTTACACAACAGACGTATTTACAACACCTAAGAATACAGTATACTATAGCAAAAAACCGGTCAAGAGCGAGTCGGATTCGCGCACCAAGGGTTCCGTTCCGATTTCTGAAAAAGTGTGGTATTTAGAGACATCCGTTTTATTTTTCCTGTAGTCTTTACATTTTTTCTCTATGCAAACTTCGGAGATAGACGGGGGGGGGGGAACGACGGTATTTTTTTTACATTTCTCATCAAAAGTAGAAAACTATGCCGCCTAAAAAAAAAATATAAAAATGTTTGAGAATGTGCAAACAGCGCTCTGATACCCCACATGCCTTAGTAGCACCACTTTGAATTTTTAAGACCCCCTTTCAGTCCCTGTTGCAAAAAAAAAATATGTAAGTAAGTAAGTACTTATATTTAATTTATTTCTTAGTCGGACCATAAGGGTTCCTTTTTACCATTTTGGTACGGAACCCTAAAAAGTATGTAATTGAAGTAAACATATCCCCTTGTTTCGACAAGGGGTTGAGCAGAGGTGCACATTATAGTACACCATTTCCACGGTTATGTTTTTACTAAGTCTCATGAAATAGGGGCAAGCCTTATCATCAACCGGGCACAAATCCAGACTCCGAGCAGCTACTGAGAAATTCCAGATAAAAAATCTCAATAACACCAAAGTGTTATTGAGATGTTTTATCTAGGACAAATCCTACCCGGGAATCGAATCCAAGACTTCATGCTCACTTGCGACCACTAGACCAAGGAAGCAGTAAATATAAACAGTAGGTAAAGTAAACATTCTGTGACATTATTTAAAATATCTGTAAGCCGGTATTTACAAGTAAATGTATTCACTAAGACCAGAATAAATTGTTAGTGAACTCGCTAGTTAGAATGCAATGAAAACAATGAGTACTTATACAATATTGTTACGTTTGAAAATCTCTACAGTAAATATTTGAAGTTCATGAACTCTGGCTTGACAATTGACTTGAACATAATACCTACTTATAAAAATTACAATCTTTTTTCAAGTTATACCTACTGAAGTCCATAATAAAATACTGGTATTCGGCTGCATCCGGTTAGACTGGAAGCCGACCCGACCGTCCGAAACACCCTGTATGTAGGTGCGTTTAGCGATTATTCTTAGGGTAAAATTTGGGTAAAATACCCCATTATCGTTTTATTTGTTTTATGTTTGGGACTTGGGACTAATGATTTAATTTGATTCAAATTGATTTTCTTACATAAGGATTTTTTGGTTTTCAGCGTAACGGACATAATTAAGCTGTTTACGTGAAAGTTATGAAAGAACAGTTGTCCTTGAAGCTTATCTCCGCTGGTCCATATTTTATTTGGAAAGTGAAGTTGTTATCAGCCAACATACAAGTGTTTAGGTACCTATACATTTTCAATAAAGTATAGACAAATATGATAAAGAGCACCTAAGGACCAGAATGTACACAAGAAATTGATAAGGACCTGTACTGTTTATACCTATCCATGCCAATATTATAAAAGCGAAAATAACTCTGTCTGTCTGTCGGTTACCTAGGTACCTTTTTAGTTTTTCACGCATAAATTACTGAACCAATCGATACGAAATTTGGAAGATAGGAAGCCTGGAACTTAGAGAAGGAAGGACATTTTCATTTCATCCTGACCGCAGACAAACTCACGGACAACAGCTAGTAGTTTTTCAATTATTTTTTTATGAACAGGCGTGCTAACTTACATAAGAACTGTGCTATGCCTACCTACCACGAAATAAAAAAAAATGTAGTTAAGTAAAATACCTACTTAGTCATAATTTTTTTCAAGCCATAATCCGCCACTTAAAAAAAAAAGATTTTAAAGACACGGAAATGAGATTTCATTACGGCGGAAATATGCCACTGGTAATGTAGGTACTACTAAAGCTAGTTAATGAAGGTTAGTCATTTCAAATAATAAATAGGTACACACGGCTACATATCAAGGTATACATTTCCAGTAAAGGCTGACCTCTCATTGTACGGAAATCCTATGCAATGCGAGATCAGTTTTTTACTGGAAATGTATAGCTTGATGTGTAGCCGTGTGTACTACTCTCATAGCCAATCGACATTCATACTCAAAACTTTCCTCACGACAATTCCTACCCCCATGGGAAGCAGGTGTGAGTTTACGGGCTGGTATCCGCAACTCCACGACAATGCGCGTATTTTGCGTATGGGTGGGAAAATCGGTTATTCGATCCACCCCAGCTCCTCAAAGGCCAGCAGCGCCTTGACATTACTGACAACCTCCCGGATGGTACCTGGGTTACCGAAGTACTTTGCCCTGTATGCGGCGACCACCGGGCAGTATGTATGTATGTAAATAATAATGTAAGAAAATAAAAATGGGGCTCACCTCGGCGACACTACTCGATTTGGGTTTCAAATTTGTTATTCCTGTAACAAAAGAATTGAATAAATTATTATAATTGTCTGTTCTGTAAAAGTTAGCTATTGTGTTAAAGGTAAAAACTTTTGGTGTTTAAGTAAATTTAGATACCTACAGGTATTGGCAAGGGAATAAGATTGACGTCTTGCCATATTTTCGAGCACATGTGGGCCATCCCATCATCATTCTCCTGCCCTTATCACCATTTATTTGTCAGGGTCGGTGCAACATGTCCCTTTCTTCCATACCTCTCTATTAGACATCATCTTGGTAGTCACCTCCTTTCTAGCTATATCACTTTTCACACAGTCCATCCATAATTTATTTGGTCTTCCCTTACTCTTATAGCCATCAACATCTATACTCAAAACATTCCTCACAACATTTTCCTCATTCTTTTGCTCTGCATCACATGCCCATACCATGACAACCGATTTCAGACTTTGTCTTATGTACCTACTCATTTCTTTACACCACACATACCTCTTAGCATTTAAGTGAAATTAAAACTAGGTACCTACTTCAAAACCAAGTCATTTATTCAAATTAGGCTGAGAATCACCTTCACTACTTCCTAATACTTAAGATGGGAAGAAGAAGTGGCGTAACGATTACCCAGCAGCACGGCTGTCTGTTCAGTTTGAAGAACTTGATTCTTTAAAATAGTATGCAGGGAGGCACCACAACATTCAAGTTATAGAACATGCACTATGGATCTTATTTGGACAAACAAAAAAAAATATGTCCTTTTGCTGACTCCAAGGTACCTATTAAAAACCAGTTTAAAAACAAACTGGTTTATATTTAGCAATGACCAAGTGGATTAACTTGACATGGCCCTACTATTTTTTCCCTTTTTGTTTAGTATTTTATGAAAAAATGTGCAGTATCCTAAAGCTATGAAAACAACAGGTTTGTTTATATTGAAGCCCTAATGACCATGTATCTGACTATTTATCAATTTAGATAGATAGATAGATAGATAGAATACTCTTTATTATGCACACCATAAAAATTACAGATATAAATGTTGAAATTTTACATAGGGTGACACAATGGGCGGTCTTATCGCTAAAAGCGATCTTTTACAGACAACCTTTGGATGGATTATGGGGAGAAAGGAGAGAATACTGTAGGTAGTCTGTGGTGTACCATATATACATACAATTTATACATACATAAATACAGATTTAAGCCATAGTAACAAGATTATGTGACAATTATGGCATATTTGGCGCTAATTTGAAGTTGGCTGTTTAAACACAAAATTGGATAATAAAATGGGATAATAGCTAGAAAAAAATTGGTTTTGTTTGTAAGTACGTAGGACCATGCTTTAATTTTTTGGTTTACTGAATTAGTTTCAAATAGGTACATATATAAGTAACAATGTGTAAAGCTTGGCATAAGTTTATGTAAATTATTAGAATTAGTAATTTTTGTAGTGACCAGAAAATTGGCAAACTCCTAAGACAGCAGTCATGTAAATTCACCGTTTCAAATCTTTCAGTTTTCGCCTAAAAATCTTATCCATTGCAATCAAAATAGTAACCTTTACTAAATTAGTATATTTTGTATACTTATTATATAAGTAATAGGACGCTTCCGCAGAGAATCGAAATAATTCTACTCGTTTACAAGAAGAAACCGGTTTTAGGTAGGTCTAAGCTCCGTAACGATTAGAACTACACGAATACAGTTACATAGCAAAAACATTATAAATAAACAGTTCCAACACTCACCCAGCGTCATTTTGTTAACTTCTTTACACAAACACAATAGTGGATCAAGTTCAAAGTTGCAATGGTAACAAGTAATTAAAAAGAGATTATTATTTTAATTACGCGATAACGTATCTAGTAGCAGGCAGCGCACAAAGTCCAACAACTTTTTTAGACCACGCAATCGATAGTGATGTTTCCAAATAATTATCTTAGACAGTATCTTAATTCACAGCAATACAAAAAATAATATTCGCTTCTTTCTTCTTTTGAGAACCAACTTTCCATCAGCTGTTTGACAGCGAAGTGATCAAGTGAAGACAATGAATGGAATGTGTGTGCTCAGAAGAACAACAAGCATAGAAGTAGTGTTTAAATAGCAACTGAACTCAATATATTTGTTTCATTTTGACTTATGGAGCCGCTATGATGTAAAAGAAGGACACGTATACAGAAGACGTTTCGAAATTTTGTAGGTTGTCATTCATTTTATTCTGACTAGTGATGTACCCACTAAATTTCAACGTCGATAGAATTTACAATGACATTCTTTCTTATACTGCCAAGAATAATAACCGTAGGTACACACGGCTACACATCAAGCTATACATTTCCAGTTTACACTGACCGCTCATTGTAAGGAAATCCTATACAATGCGAGATCAGCTTATACTGGAAATGTATAGCTTGATCAGTAGCCGTGCGTACCTAAAATTTTGAATTAACTAAGCATCCTTATGATCCCAATACTTAATATATTCGTTCAAAATGAAACAATACTTTAAGTATTAACTAAATAGTTCGTCATCATCATCACCAAAGTCTTCCTTGGTTCCCGACAGCTCTTCATGTATTAAATCTGACCCGGCTAAACCAGAATGTATTTAATTGCCATAATAACTGATGAGTTTATTGAAAACAAGTGGGAGACATTCGGTTTTGCAAATGTTTTTAGCAACTTACTTTCTCATATTTATTTGAATTTTAGATTACATCATAGACTACTCAACAAAGTCTAGGGAACAAGGGTATTCAAAGTACCTAATAATTTTTATTTTAATACTTTTTAATTATGTAACATATTATTTTAAATCAGTGAAGCGTAATTTAATAGAGATTTGAATTATTTGATTAAATAAAATGGTTGTTAGTAAAAAAATAAAATTTATTATGAAAATTCAAAATGGTATCAAAGCGACAAAAACTTTTTGTACATAAAAAAATAAATAACGACCAGATAATATTTTAAATAAAAAAATAAAATGCCTAGCAACTTTAATAATCTGTTAGGCGAATTCCAGCCCACACCATAATTTTTCCGCCCTGTTACGGATGAACTTCCTGAGGATTCTGGAGTCGGCTCTGGCGACCAGGAACTCGCCAAAAGCGCAGTCTTCTTGAATCGGGATGGAATCCAATTATTTCTGAATTTGTTATTGTCATCTGTGTCAAGGATTCCTAAAACAAACAGTTCTCAATAAAATTTATGTAAGATTTTTTTATCAACATTTTTATTTAGGTAAATAGTTTTATTTGTATGTCTTACCTGACTGATGTGAGATGATTTCACGAGATGTCAAGATCAGTGGCGATTCATTAATCTGTACCGATGTACTAGGTCCTGTTTCAACTTCCATTGCTACGGGATCCTACAATTACGTATTTTTTATTAAAAATAAATAAATAAATTTGCACACGATTATATTTCCGACTGGGATAATTAGAAGAATGATATCTCATCAATGATATTTTTAATATAATATCATTGTATCGCATATATCAAGTGAACATATTTCTGAAATGTTATACCTGTCTTCATGTTAGATTGCTGTTGATGGTGAGCGGTTCTTTTAATTTGCAGTACTGCGCTATGTCCTTCTTCGCAGACTCCCATAAGTATTTCCTGTAATGTAATAAATCAAGTTTTAATTTGAACGGGATACTATTTATTGCCAATAAAATACCTTAATTATATCATAATACTGGATGAATTTTTTATCATGCACCAAATCAAAATGGGAGATTGTACTCATCATTATGAACAACTTTTACTATGGGAACAAACCTGAAATCGCGAAAAAAAAATCAGCTGTTCAGTACATTTATCTACATCAAACTCGTCAAAATGTACTGAACAGCTGATTTTTTTTTCGCGATTTCAGGTTTGGTCCCATAGTAAAATCTCCCATTTCAATTTGGTGCATGATAAAAAATTCATCCTGTATATCAGACCATTTCATCTGTTCTATCCATAACAAATAATGTAGGAACAGCATGTTCTCTAAGTGACGACTTAAAGAACATGCTACATCCATTTCATAGGTTCATTACCAAATGAATACAAAGTAAAATGCTTGGAGCATATTATGTAGCTGTGCTTTTTGGAGTCCAATTTCGTCTACCAATACAATTTATCCATTTTTTTCACATCGTCTAGGAAATCTGTAAAAGAAAAGTATCGACAACATTATTTACGTCACTATGGCTGATCAAGATAACCCCAAAACAATTTCCGAATATTCGCTAATAACTTCTATTGGAATAAATATTACGACTGGTTTCAGCTATATAGTGACACAGCAATATTTGTTATGTATTTATATTCGTTTATCAGATCATATGCAACAAGAAATTGAGCAAAAACTTACCGATGGAAGGTCAATATTTATTGTTCATTTTATTTTGGCTATGAATGGGACTTGCAGCCCCCAACCACACAAGAAATTGCTCCACAGCGTCCACACACTCACTATTTGTAGTTAAACAAAGAATTCATGCAATCTAACAGTAGAAATATTATTAAAACATCGCAAAACCATGGAAGATTACGACAAACACGTAAACAATGAACACGCGAATAAGTCAGGTAGTTCAATGAACGAACTGTCAGACATTGAAAAAAAGTACTATCAAATTTGGCCGCGTCATACTATAACTTTTTTAACCAAATGACAATTGATCTTGTGACCATGCCAAGAAAGTAAAACAAAGAGTAAAACATTCATCTCTTTCCCACATCCTTTATCGTACCTTTATCGTACCTAATAATAGAACGGGATAAAGGTAGTTACAGAATTCTGTTTTTAGCCTTCCTTCTATGCTTTGTTATTGTTCTGAGTGTGTGTGCGACGTGACGTCATGACGTGCTGTCAAAATATGGACGATGAACGGTTGAACTTGAATGAATGATAGTATGAATGAAGCCCATGTACACTAGCGCTATTGTCGTTAATTCATAATACTATTTATTCAATCAGTTCATTTAGTATTTCTGTAGTACCGTACCATTTCGCTAGATGGCAGCGTAATCAATGATTAACTTATCGAAATGGAAAAATTGAGTAAGGTCAAGAAATTATGGAAACTGCACTTGCACTTACCGAGATCTGTTTGAAAGTATTTGATGGTGGTCCACAAAACAAGTAACATGGTGAAAACAAAATAATGGAGTGGGATTCCTAATCAGGGGTAGGGAATTAATTTAGGACGGGATACGTGATGCTTCTTCACCTTACTGTAACAGACATTACTTTTAGCGCCAATTATTGGCACCAGTTCTACTAATCACTGATCAACAGCTGTCATCCATTGCCCTCATAATTAATAAACTTGCCAACCAATCTAGTCATCGAAATAGCGATTATGTAGGTAGGTAGGTACTTACTTACTATTCTAAAGCTATCTGCAGACCTAGGAATGCGCTAATTATTGAAGATAAGTAGCTAATTAGCAATACTTATAATTTTTGATCGAAAAATAACTATGTAGGTATCTACCTAGGTACTTTCAGCAACAAAAGTCACACTTGACTAAATCCTAATTATTGAGAAAAATACTTCATTAAAATTGGAATACTTAGATGTAAATTTTAAAGAAAATTAACTCTTATCTAACAAATGAAATTATAAAATGCAGCTTATCGTATCATTTTGTGTTAATTTAGATGATGTCAAAAAGTAGCAGTGTTAACCGACTTCTGTTGCTGACCGTACATAGATATACAGGGTGTCCCGTAAATAATGGATCAAACGTAACGGGTAGGTAGCTTACCTAATTTCCAACAACTAATTTGAATATTTAAAAAAAAACCGTTACAGTAACCAGGATATTAATTTTTTTTCGAATTTTACGATTTTGTCTTCCAGAATTAAGCTTTTTTAATGCTGTCGCTGCAAATGATGACATTTTTAGGTATGATTTTTATTTAACATTTCTGAATAGCTTACTAATGTTATAAGATACCATTTTTTTGAATACCGTTTTATTTGCCTTAGAAAAAAAATCTTGAGTTGAAAAGTTTTTTCTTTACGATGTTAGGACCAAAATTGAAAAAATTCTCCTGTAAAAAAAATGTATGACACCGAAGACCACCATTATTTTAAAAACTTGTACATTTAATAAGGTTTGCAAATTGGTATAAAACTTACGTCTAGTCCTTATCGTTACAAAGATATTGCTATGAATGTGATGAAGAAGACAGAAAATAAATTAAATTGGTACTATTCCATTTTTCCTTTTCGTAATGGCTTATGCTTGAATGCTTGTAATCGAAGCAGGTAGTTAAGCGGATAGCATAATTCCGACCCGATGACGTCATCTGTCCGGAATTTGGGACCGCTACCTGTGGCGGAGTTGCACCTCAGTCAGTGTGAAAGGGATAGATAGCGCCGCTTTTTGGTAAATCGGTTAAATCGGTATGAAGTTGCGCAGGTTCTTTTGTTCTTTCCTGCGCCCTTCACTCGTACAGGCTTCATTGTTGCTTGATTTTAGTTAGTTTAGTTGTAACTAGTCTCTCTTCGAGTTGCTACGTCAGACAACTTTCGCTCCCGGTCAGTGGCTCGGTGTTTTCTTCTGTAAAATTTGACTTGTGCTGTGTTTTTGGACTTTGCTTTGCCTATCGATTTGGAACTCTTTGCGTATTGGACAAACGACTTGGCGATCCTACGGACTCCGAAAACATTCGTTTGTGTGTGCTTGTACGTGTGTGCAGTAGCGCTGAAACCTTATTCAGCCCAATGCCTCGTTATGAGTACACGCCACGGCAGTACGCCGAAATGAATTTTATCTACGGAGAAGCAAGAGGTAATGCCAGGGCGGCTGCAAGATTGTACCGTGAAAGATACCCGAACCTGGTTCGTTATCCCGATTATCGCGTCTTTATTAGAGTGCATAACGCGCTTCTTGAGGGAAGAATTCTTGGCACCGGAGTTGGTGGTACCCGTGAAGGACGACCGCGACAAGTTAATGACGAAGTCATTCTTCGAGAAATCGAGGAAGATCCGTCAGTCTCCGTTCGCGTCATAGCGCGACGCGTAGGAATTTCTAGATCGACGGTGCATCGAGTGCTACAACGGTGCCGATTGCACCCATATCACGTGCAACGTGTTCAAACGCTGACGTCGCGTGATTACCAGCCAAGAATAGAATTTTGCCAAAGGATGCTTAGAATGATTCGGGCGGACCCGCAGTTTTTTAACAAGATTTTATGGAGTGACGAGTCTTCATGCCGCCGAGATGGATATTTAAATTTGCATAATTTGCACAGTTGGCAGCTGATAAACCCACATTTGATGCGAGAGGACAGGAGCCAACATCAATTTAAAATAAATTTATGGGCGGGAATAATCAATGGGCAAATAATGGGGCCCTTTGAACTACCAGCTACTCTAAACGCCGAATATTATCTCCATTTTTTAAGGAATGAGTTGCCAAGGTTATTAGAAAACGTTCCAGAAGACGTATGGCAAGCAATGTGGTTGCAAAATGATGGGTGCCCCGCTCACTATGCGACGGCAGTAAGGGCGCACCTTGATGAAAGTTATCCGGACAGATGGATCGGCCGATTAGGACCAATTTTGTGGCCTCCGCGATCTCCGGATTTAAATCCCCTAGATTTTTTTTACTGGGGATGTTTAAAAGACAGGGTCTACAAGAATCCAATAACGTCGGAAGAAGAATTACGACAGCGCATCCAATCTGCTGCATCAGAAATAAACCAAAGCCGTTTTGTCCGTCGGATAAGAGCTTCCTTTATTAGGAGATGCAGACTTTGCATTCTTGTAGAGGGAAGGCAATTCGAACATTTATTGTAAAAACCAAATAAAACGATTTATTTGAACTAACTGTTTTTTTTAGTACGGCCTCCTAATTCTTTTCATACGCCTCAATAATTCAATGAACATTGCCTCTGAAATGCTACAGTTACACATTTTAAAGAAAAAGTTTAAATGTACACACTTTTTTATTTTTTTTATTAACGTTGATTTGGAGCACCTCTCAGATTCATAGCAATTATCTTTGTAACGACAAGGACTAGAATGTACAACTTCATACCAATTTACCAAAAATACAAAAGCGGCGCTATCTATCCCCTTCACGCTGACTGAGGTGCAACTCCGCCACAGGTAGCGGTCCCAAATTCCGGACAGATGACGTCATCGGGTCGGAATATGCTAGCCGCTTAACTACCTGCTTCGATTACAAGCATTCAAGCATAAGCCATTACGAAAATGAAAAAATGGAATAGTACCAATTTAATTTATTTTCTGTCTTCATCACATTCATAGCAATATCTTTGTAACGATAAAGACTAGACGTAAGTTTTATACCAATTTGCAAACCTTATTAAATGTACAAGTTTTTAAAATAATGGTGGTTTTCGGTGTCATACATTTTTTTTACAGGAGAATTTTTTCAATTTTGGTCCTAACATCGTAAAGAAAAAACTTTTCAACTCAAGATTTTTTTTCTAAGGCAAATAAAACGGTATTCAAAAAAATGGTATCTTATAACATTAGTAAGCTATTCAGAAATGTTAAATAAAAATCATACCTAAAAATGTCATCATTTGCAGCGACAGCATTAAAAAAGCTTAATTCTGGAAGACAAAATCGTAAAATTCGAAAAAAAATTAATATCCTGGTTACTGTAACGGTTTTTTTTTTTATATTCAAATTAGTTGTTGGAAATTAGGTAAGCTACCTACCCGTTACGTTTGATCCATTATTTACGGGACACCCTGTATACCTACATAGGTGTAGTATGTACCTATGTTTATTATAGATGGACAACACTAGAAAGCGTTGTCAACACTAGAGATAGAGACAGCGAGAATTGTCATCATCATTCTCGATGAATGGTAATTTTTATTGTAACTGTGTAATTGTGACCTTTAATAAAAGTACATGTTATCTAATAATTGTTTAATTAGAATAAACATAATACATGGCGCAGCCGTAATTGTTTTTATATCTTATACTTATTCTTTTGCGATAATCGCTGTTCGCTGCAAAGTTTTATTTGGTCTGAGGTGCAAAGCGCAAACATGGCCGCAGCGTCGTCGTACAACCTGCCCGAAAAATTGTGTCTCGGTGGGGATTTGGCAAGTAGTTGGAAGAGATTTAAGCAACAGCTAAGTATTTATCTTATTGCCTCTGGTCTGGATGTTGAAAGTGATCAAAGAAAAATTGCAATTTTACTGAATATCATTGGTGAAGAAGGAGTACGAATTTATAACAATTTTGATTTGGATAAACTTGATGCCGAAGGAAAAAAAAAGGCGGCGACATACAATGAAGTATTGAAGTCGTTTGATGAATATTGTGAACCTAAGAAGAATTTACTGTTTTCAAGATATCTATTTTATAAGCGCTCTCAGCGACCGGGTGAGCCGTTTGATGTATACTTCACGGACTTGAAAAGTCTAGCAAAAAATTGTGAGTTTTCAAATGAGAATGAAGCCTTAAGGGACAGGGTTATTTTTGGCACTACCAACAGATCAGAACAAGAGAACCTATTGGGCATGGGAGATGTGGACTTAGATAAAACCATAAACAGGCTACGTCTCTCAGAAGTGACAAAGTCGCAAATCAAGGAAGTACAAAGTGACTTGCCCGAAGTTGTGGATGTTCACAAGGTGCAGGTGAAAAATCCTATTATCTTATGCAAGTGGTGTGGTGGCCAACATGAGCGGGACATCAACAAATGCCCTGCAAGGGGAACGAAATGTGCAAAATGTGGAAAATATAACCACTTTGCAAAAGTGTGCCGCACCAAGAAAGTGCAAGTCATATCTGAGGAGCAAAATGACAAAGAGGAACTTTTTTGTGAATCGGTAGGTCAAACACTTAATACTAACTGTTGGGATCAGAACCTAACCATTGAAAATGTTGTAAACTGTACCTTCAAACTGGATACTGGTTCTGATGTTAACCTAATACCTATCTCGTTGCTAGAGGATATTCAAAATAAAATTTCATTATGTGCTAATAGGAATAAACATAATAATATTAAACTTAGTAAGTCAAAAGTGACATTACGTGCATACAACAGATCTAAAATAAAAACTTATGGTAATGTTTTATTGGAAACAAAATTAAAGTCAAAAGTTTATTTATTGGACTTTATTGTTACTAGCTCTGGATATCAGCCAACATTAGGGAAGGATTCATGTTTGTTGTTAGGCATTGTTGAAAGAAAGTTTATAAACAGTGTCAATAATAATCAATCAAATAAACAAATATTAATGGATAGGTATAAAGATGTTTTCTCAGGCACAGGTCAATTTCCTAAAAAATATAGAATTTTATTAAAGGAAAACTCTATTCCAGTGTCTAAACCTCCATATAGGGTTCCATTAAAATTAAAAGACAAATTAAAAGATGAACTGGATAGACTCTGTAAACTAAGTGTGATATCAAAAGTTGAGGAGGCTACAGAATGGGTGAATAGGATTGTGATTGTGGAGAAAAATGATGGTTCCATTCGGTTATGTTTAGACCCCAGAGCTCTCAATGAGTGCATTCTTAAAAAGTATTATGAAATTCCAACTATTAATGATTTAAAGTCACAAATAGGTCATTCAAAATTCTTCTCTGTTTTAGATCTGAAAGAATCATTCTGGCAGATTCGGTTGACTGATGACTGTAAAAAATACTGCACATTCTCTACAATTTATGGATCTTATTGTTTTAATGTCTTACCATTTGGACTTGAAATCTCAGCGGAAGTTTTTCAAGAAAACTGTAGAAATTGCTTTAGTGACATTGAAGGTTTATTTACTTACATCGATGATTTTTTAATTCATGCGGAATCCAGAGAAAAACATGATGAGATACTTGAAAAAGTCCTCAGCAGAGCGCGTGAGTTGAATATCAAGTTTAACCCAAAGAAAATTCAATACTTACCTGATGTAGTTAAATATTTTGGCCATGAGATTGTAGATGGAAATTTAGTACCAGATAAAGATAAAATTAAGGCCGTTTTAGAATATGACATGCCAAGTGATAAGCAAAGTCTTCAGAGATTTTTAGGTTTTGTTAATTACTTTAGAGAGTACATACCCAATATGTCTGAAGTAACTGGTCCATTGAGGCAATTGTTAAAGAAAAACGTAGAATTTGTATGGAATAATGGTTATACTAAATGTGTCAATGATATTAAGAATCTTTTAATAAGTCCACCAGTGCTTGTAAATTTTGATCCCAAAAAACCAATTGTAATTCAGACTGACAGTTCTAAGGATGCAATTGGTTGTGTACTAATGCAAAATGGTCATCCAATTTCATATGCCTCAAAAAGTTTATCTGCTTGTGAATCTGAATATGGACAAATTGATAAGGAATTTTTAGCTATACTTTTTGCTTGTAAAAAGTTTCACTACTATGTTTACGGAAGGCATGTAATTATGCAAACAGATCATCAACCATTAGTGGCAATTATGAAGAAAGAAATTAATTCCATTGGTTCTCAACGATTAAGGAAAATAAGAATAAAATTAAGCATTTATGATTTGGATGTTCAATACACTCCAGGTTCTAAGATGCATGTAGCTGATGCCTTAAGTCGTGCTTCAAGTATTGCTGACAATATAGATTTGGATAGTTCTCTTACTAAAACTATACACACTATCAATATCAGTGAAGAAGTACAAAATCTCATTGTGTTAGAAACTGAAAATGATTCAGTCCTACAACAATTAAAGTTATACTTTAAAAATGGATGGCCTAAATGTAAAAATAAAGTAGTTGATACTGTGAAATTTTATTATAAATATAAAGATAACATTACATATGAAAATGGAATTGTTTATTTAGATTATAAGATCATAGTGCCATTGGTGTTAAGAGATAGAGTAATTAAAAGAGTTCATTTGAGTCATTTTGGAATAAATAAGACAATTGCTAGAGCAAAATCTTTATTTTATTGGCCAAATCTTGAGACTGATTTTGTTAATATTATTTCAAAATGTGAAACATGTGAAAAATATAGTGTAAAAAAATCAAAAGAACCTATGTTGCTTGATGAGATACCTACTTTACCATTTCAAAAAATAGCTTGTGATTTTTTGCAGTGGAATAGCAAAACGTATTTAATTGTAACCGATTATTATTCTAAATGGTTTGACTTAATTCATGTAAATTCATTAACTGCATCTACTGTAATTAATATATTGAAGAATATTTTTTCAACTCATGGTATACCAAGGATCTTGAGGGCTGATAATATGCCATTCAACTCTTTTGAGTTCCAGAATTTTGCAACACTTTGGAATATAAAATTAATTACTTCAAGCCCAAAATATCCTAGGTCCAATGGTTTTGTTGAGAGATTTGTTGGAATTGCTAAAAGTATGTTAAATAAATCAACTGAGAGTGGTGTCGACTTTCAAGAAGTATTGCTAGAGTATCGAAATACTCCAGTACTAGGTTCACAATACACACCATCACAGTTACTATTTAGCAGATTGACAAGAACCAAACTACCTATTCATGATGTACTTTTGAAACCAAAATTGGTAACGAATTTTAGTGAATCTCAAAACAAAGTAAATATGTATAATAAAAGAAACTATGATAAGACTGCCAAATGTAACAAACACATTTTTTATTCTGGCCAAGACGTAGTTTACTTAAGGGATAATGTTTGGGTCCCAGCAAATGTTGTAGATATTCACTCATCTCCGAGGTCTCTCTGATTTTAAAAGATATTAATGGGCAAATAATTAGAAGAAATACATTGCATGTAAAACCTTCATTTAATAAAAATGTAAATGTTCAACAAAAATGTAACTTGGATTTATTAAACAATGAACATTTACAATCAGAAGAACAAAATGTATCTATGGAAAGAAAGAATAGTAATGGTCAAGATGTAGTGGAAAATGCCCAAGAGCAAATACGGGATTTTCAGTTAAGACCTAGGAGAAACATAGTTCCTCCAAAACATTTAGAAGATTATGTTTGTTAAATTTTATTATAATTTTATGGGAAAGATGTAGTATGTACCTATGTTTATTATAGATGGACAACACTAGAAAGCGTTGTCAACACTAGAGATAGAGACAGCGAGAATTGTCATCATCATTCTCGATGAATGGTAATTTTTATTGTAACTGTGTAATTGTGACCTTTAATAAAAGTACATGTTATCTAATAATTGTTTAATTAGAATAAACATAATACAATAGGTAGTTATTTTTCGATCAAAAATAATTATGTTCATATTTTTCGATCAAAAATAATATTGTTCATTTTGAGACATCCTATTTAGGTATTTGAACAACCGTACGTAGCGCTAGAAACTCAAAACAATGTCTAGGTACGTCTTATCTTTACTCCCGTGAAAGGTGTAGGTCAATTGCTAGGTAATCATATTATTATGTTTATGATCGCCGAAATTTTTCAAATTCGTTTATTACACTCAGGTACACATAGTTCACACACATAAGTACAATAAAATAACATGCATGAAATTCTACCAACATAAATTCTACATTAAAAGATTTAACAGCGGGTCCCAAACTAGTCTCTTAACTAACCAAGAGGCCTACCTAACCTACTGTCGAAATAAACGACATTATCAGAGCCCTGACATGAATTAATTAAATAGATCTACCGCAGAACTAATGCGTTCGCGACGCTGAGTGCATTTAAATAGCTTAAAAAAGGTATGCATGCGTGGATTTTTAAAAATAACATTATATAATAGGAAAAGGTGTTATCGTCGCTACTCAAATCGTATGTCTTGTAAACATAGGTACCGACATAGCCATCAGAACGCAACAACTCATATAATTCAATTAAAACCATATAGATAGACTTTTGAATTGTGGCAAACGACATCGCGGCAGGCCCAGACGGAGATGGCGGGATGAGCTGGACTCCTTTAAGGCTTGTCCGTCGCAAAAAGCGCGGTCACTGTCTGACTGCATAGAAAACAAAGAGAAGCGTGATGACACTGATGACACAACGCTTGCAAAATATGAAGTAATTATCGGTTTAAAAAAAATCTGTTGATTAAACTAAAAAAGTAATGACAAGAAATCATTCCTTATTAGTTTGTAAAGAACTGTATAAACTTATGAACACTTTTAATGAAAACTGTAGGAGTAATAATGGTAACAACTCGAAAAAATAGACCGAAATAGACCTGGATTTAGATTTTTTTTCCTTAGTTCTACAACCTAAAATAGATTTCAGGCCACATGAAATCACTTATTATGTATTGTAGATTACTGTGTATTTTTTCCTATCAGAAAGATGCTATAGTTACTGTAAAAGATGGTTACAAAGTTACTTAGTTTCGCCGTATTTTAGGAAGGAGCCGCCTTAATAAAGATTGGTCCTTGGCAGCTTTGGACAGAGAGAGGTGGAAAGAGAGTAGGGCGGGCTTTCCCCAGCAGTGGGACAATTATGGCTAGTAAAAAAAAAATTGTCAAAGAGTCGGTTAGTCAGACACTTGAAGCCGGACAAATCCATTCAATTGTCAAAGAGTCGGTTAGTCAGACAGTTGAAGCCGGACAAATCCATTCAATTGTCAAAGAGTCGGTTAGTCAGACAGTTGAAGCCGGACAAATCCATTCAATTCAATGGTCCCTATTTTTTAGGCCGGCCATACACGGGCAGCTTGAAGCAGTCAAAATCGACTGCTTCAAGCTGCGACTGCATAGTGAACTACAGACTTCTACGTACGTACATACACGAACCGCTCAAGCAGTTGAAACTGCTTCGGGCGGTTGGCAGCACGGTGAAATTTCATCATGCGGTCAAGCAGTCGCCAGGCATACACTGACTGCTCGAGCTGTCGACTGCTCTCGCGCAGTTACCTCCGCCCCCGCTCTTCAATTCTCCATTATAATTACGTGTTTCTAATATTGGATGAACCCATAATTTTCTGTTTTTACGCCGCCGTCGTCGTCATATGAACAAAAGCAGCAGAAGTGTTTCTTCCTCAAAATCCATGATGCTACTGATTTGAAATTGCCAACTGCTCGAGCAGTTAAACTAACTGCTCGAGCAGTTATCAATGGCAGCCTCAAGCTGTTGACTCTTGACTGCAAGAGCGGTCCGTGTATGTTGATCACTAGGAAACTGCTCGAGCAGTACCGTGTATGCGGTACTGCTCGAGTACCGTGTAGGCGGGCCTTAGTCCTATAATTGTGTCTTTCACCTCTTTTACCGAAAAGATTTAGATTTTTCCTTAGGTACATGATGTTTTCGTAGATATATTGACAAGGTGCCGTCATGATGTTAATATCTTTAAACAGTAACCCCCGTGTATGTTCTACGATTTTTTGAAGTTTTCGAGTTATTTTGGATCTCTCATTTCATATCAATGGTAGTGGTTAAGGATAGTAGTAGGTATAAAATTTATGTTTTTATTATCAACTGAGCTCTGCTTAAACGTAGAGGAATAGTAAATATCAGGATTGACAAAAATATGCAAAGATAATAATAAATTATAAAATATGAAAATTGCAAGATTTCAGACCACTTTCAACGACCGATTTCAGCAAATAATGCCTTATTTAGTACATTCTTTGTTCAAAGTTGACCCAAAAAAAAGATAGAATTTTTTAAAGCCCTACATAATTTTTTAAACTACAAAAAATCGTAGAACATATTGTACATGGGGGTTAAATCGATAGGTACTCTGCTATCAACTCGCACGGGCTTGGTACCTTAAAAGAAACACCCTGTATATACAACGTGGCTATACCAAAGTACAATGCGTTTCAACCGTGGTTTCAACTAAGAACAGGAATGACCTTGCGCCATATTGTGAAGATTTAGCAAAACAGCACCTCGTTTACACATTTACACAGTCGCTAGTCGGTGACATATTTTAACAAAAACAAATTCCAAAAACAGAACTAAAATGGATAATGATAACACTACAAAACTTTGCAAGCCCTAAATTTCTAGTTTCAGTTGACAGTTAGAGGTCATTGATGTTCCTATTCTTAGTTGAATACATGGAGAAAAGAATTCTTCTTTCTCTACTCCGTGGTTGAATCGCATTGTAAATACGTACGAACAACGTAGGTAATTATTATTATGAAACTGAAAGCCACAATGATTGTTTACCTCCACTGAAATTAGTATAATGAAATAAGTATATTTACGCTTATTATCTCATGTCGATTACTGAAACGCAATGATATAATCATTCCACATAATGTAAAAATTAAAATATGCAAGTGACAATGTAAAATTAGCGAGACTGTGCTCTCTTAGGCCACCACCTCTCTCTAGTGCTGCCAACTAGTGCCGCCATTGAGAAAAAAAATCATGTCTGGAGATATGGAACATTTTGAAATTTCCTATGCTCACATTTTCCCAACCGTGACCGAATTTCGGCCACGGCAGTCAATCTAGACAGGTGCACGCTCTCTTGCCTCACTCTCATAGTCCGATGGGACGGCAATCGGACACGACTGGAGAGAGATCAGGCGCAGCGGCAGGAACAACGGCTTAACTTGCTTTCCGAGGTACGGGGTCTGCCCAATCATGGGAATCGAACCCAGGAGCCCACGCTCGGCAGTCCTGCTTGCAACCACGAGACCAACGGCAACCCCATTGGTCTCGTGGTTACTTAAGAGAACTCAGGCAACGAAGATAGTTCAGTTATCTTTTGCTAAGCGAAATTGACTCTTGTACACCAATATGATAAGATTTTGATGTCACAACGTTACTGCTGGGATAGTCCAAGCGATTCTAGAAAGACTTCAGTACCTTGCGTATACAGTGAGGTGGTCATATTTAAGGGTGTGGTACTGATCATCAAACTGAACAACTTTCTCCATGGGACCAACATCGTAATCGCGAAAAGTAATCAGCTGTCGATGTTGGTGAAAGTAGTTTGATAGTCTGTAGGTATATGACCACACATTTCCGATATACGCTGTATTGCTGCTGTGATTTGGACTTCGCAAAAGTTTCGGGGACGCCTAAAGCGCACGCCACACTGGGGCAACGAAGCGGAACGAAGCTAAGTTCGTTTAGATTTTCTCTGCGACTTTTCATAGTTCCGTTTTTGTTTCGCTTAGTACGCGCTGTGAACCGAAGTATGAAAAGTCGCGGAAGAAAGCAGTGTGGCCTGGGTTATTCCAGGGACTAATAACGTAACTTAGAGATTCGTAAGTTCATCTGCAGGAGCATGAGTAGAAGAAACCCACCATGCCGGTTTACGGAGTAAATCTAAAAATTATTGACTCTCACTCAAAGTCGAGTCAAATTTTGAAGTTTCAGGGTTTCAAATGGAAAATAGTAGGTTAGTAGGTAATGCATTTAGTAGAAATAGTGTACGGAATAAACAAATCTACTTATATGTTAAGCCGTCCGTCAGTCAAAAGTCAACCTCTTTGAATAATTAATAAAAGAAGTATCTATGTAAAGTCAACGTCAGTAATATCGGGACGAACCGACTGTACAAAATGATCTAAAGAACTATGAAAATGAAATATTAACTCAATGACACTAGGAATGTTTCAGAATGAAGACAGTACACGACTGTCATTCTGACAAGAACTATACAGGGTTATTGGTAAAACACCAGCAACCTCTAAAGGGGTCATTGTGCTCATCATTATGAACAACTTTTACTATGGGACCAAACCTGAAATCGTGAAAAGAAATCAGCTGTTCAGTACATTTATCTACATCAAACTCGTCAAAATGTAGAGAGCAGCTGATTTTTTTTTCGCGATTTCCGTTTTGGTCCCATAGTAAAAGTTGTTAATAATGATGAGTACAGTAACCCCTTAAGAGGTTGCTGGTGTTTTACCAATAACCCTGTATATCCAATTGAGATTTATAAAGTTTAATTTTACTAGGCTGAGGCCTCATTAGTGCGTTGCGTTGCGTTGCGTCGTCGCATTTCAACGAAGCTTGCTCGGTTCTAAAGTAAAATAAAACCTCATGTCTTTTAGAACGAGCAAGCGTCATTAAATGCGACGACGCAACGCACTAATGAGGCTTCAGCCTTGTTGTTGAGATCATTTTGAAGTCTGTTCGTCCCGATATTTTTGACGCTGACTGTACCTACCTATACGACTAACTTACAGCACTTCAAAGTAAGTATCGATTCGATCGACAGGTACTTGGTCTAGGTTTTTTTATTGAAATAGTAATTAGGTCTCAACGTGGGAGCTACCACGTGTCCTGCATAATAATACAGATTGCAATATGAAGAAAACTTGCAAGTTTTCTTTAATTGGTTGAAAATTATAGGAAAATAAGTGTTTAGCACGATTTTGAAGTATGAAAGAAATTAGCATCTAAATATCTATATTTTTGACTTAAAATCACAATCGGTTTATCGAATTGTGTTATTGTTTATGAAAATTATGTAAAATGATGGTATAATGGACTTTTGTTGCAGATGTTGTGAGAACATAAAGTAGGCTCAGAACGTGTTGAACATTTTGGTAATGTCAAAATGTAATGGAAAGGCAACTGCCAAAATGGCGCTGTCGTCGCTAAGTTCCCAGTTCCCAACACAAGCTAATAATACAAGGCGTGAGGTGGTTTTCTTTTATTTTTTCGAAAATGACGCGCGGAACATAACGTTCCTAAATAGTCCGAAATTGGAGTCCACCATTTCCCGAGAGACCATAGTTGAAGATTTAAAAAAAAATAAAACAGAGTTTGAAACATTTTGAAGAAAGTGATTACTTAGGAGGAAATATTTAAGGTTTTAAATTCCGACACTTTCCGTGTCAATGATTAAAAATATATTGAAATAACCGAAAATAACGAAATAGTGAAATAAAACTAAACTCATGAATGAACGAAATGTCAAAATTGTAGGCCTTATGGACCAGCTATGATCACGCCATCTACAATTAGCTTTGCCCGACCTTCCCCATTGTTAAATTGTTTGCAAGCATATTATCGCAAGCAAGAAGAGATAAAAAATACTACAATTGTATAGTACAATTATTTTTTTTATTTACACGGTGGTTTCCGGTCCGCTATAATTTCATAGCGATCACACAAGGCCTACATTTAGCAGCAATACCTAATTATTCGGTACACGTTGATAATTACATGGTTTTTGAAAAAAACTGAGTATTAAACCACGGAACATACTATTATCAGTTTCATGGAAAAAACTGAAGCGATTAAGTCATTTTCCGTGGAAAAAAAGTTAATACCAGAATAGAATTATTTATTTACATTGGGATTGTTCCTTCGCCCGCCCTAGATTCTTGGGGTTGGACTTTATAATTGCGTGTTATGTTGGAAAAAAAACCGACCTGGAGCAAGTTGGACTCGCGCACTGAGGGTTCCGTTTCCGTTCCGATTTCTGAAAAAGTGTGCTATTTAGAGACATAGTTTTATTTTTCCTGTAATCTTTACCTAAACTTCTATCACATACAATAACTTCAGATTTTTCTCTACAAACTTCGGAGATAAGGGGAGTAAACGGTATTTTTTTAAATTTTTCATCAAAAGTCGAAAACTATGCGGCCTAAAAAAAATGTGTGAGAATGTGCAAGTAGCGTTCTTTCATATGATACCCCACATGCCCTAGTAGCCCCACTTTGAATTTTTAAGACTCCCTTTCAGTCCCTGTTGCAAAAAAAAAATTCTTTCTTATTTGATTTAGATACGTCAAAGTTTACTACTTAAAGGTTTATTTAAAAAAATAGTAGATAGATAACGTCAAACAATGTTAAATACATAAAATATTATTGAAAAAATTAGTAAAAATAAATGTTTATTTCATACCCATAATTCTGATTATTTTTTTTTTAATTTATTCAAATATTGTGATTATTTGCAAGAATAAACACACAAAACTGCCAATCTCGCGAGATCTCGAAATTGGCAAAATTTCGCGGTATTATTCATAAACACGCGAGATCTCGCCTGAGCCCCAATCTCGCGATATTGCATTCCCTAGCGTCAAGTAGGTATTGAAGTTTTATAAGGGACAGTTGAAAAAATTTTTTCGCGATTACGATGTTCGTCCCATGGAGAAAGTTGTTCGGTTTGATGTTCTGTATCACACCCCGAAATTTGACGAGGATGCAAAATGAGACGTTGTTTATAGGTATGTGTGGCGGCATCTACATCGCCACATATGAACTACGCATCAATGACATGACGTCACGCAAACCTGCATCGCGCAATTAGAGTTTACCACGCGATTAGCATATATACAACGTCCCGACATCAACCGTCGGGCAGTAGCCCACCAGACACAACACCCGTCTGGTCGGAGGATCCTCCCTTTTCAATAGAGGATGAGTGAACTTTACACCCTGTTCCTCATGCCTCTAAACTGGTAACCTCGAGCATGAACGTCAGCGCAGCCTTCGTGCAACTACATCAGCCTGACGTCATCAGCATCACTTCCTCAAGCTTTCGAGCGGCGAGTCACACAGCCAGCCAGCATCCACGGCTTCAACAGGTATGCTGACCACAGCATGCAGCGGACGCGCATTCCTGGTCATCACCTTCAGCCTCAACCCAGCGCTGTACACTCCGACTCACTGGAGCATAACGCAGCGCCACCCCGACTCACTGGGGTATCACCGCAGACAGTTCCGACTCACCGTGAACTATGCGGCACCCGGTTCCGACTCACTGGAACCACAACTGGCACTGGCAAGCATCGCAAGATACACGACTCAGCCCACTATCGACCTCCGGTCTCCGGAGGGGAGTGATGTGGCGGCATCTACATCGCCACATATGAACTACGCATCAATGACATGACGTCACGCAAACCTGCATCGCGCAATTAGAGTTTACCACGCGATTAGCATATATACAACGTCCCGACATCAACCGTCGGGCAGTAGCCCACCAGACACAACACCCGTCTGGTCGGAGGATCCTCCCTTTTCAATGGTGGATGAGTGAACTGAACACCCTGTTCCTCATGCTTCCAAATATGTATAGGTAATGTGACTTCGGTGACCGCTGACCGACCAGTGGTGGAGGAATGTGTTTGAAATTGAATAGGTAGATTCTAGGTTGTTCCTAAAAATATTTTTTAGTATTTTTAGTTAATTTTCCTATTTTTGTTTGTGCTAAGATAACACTGATAAGTATTATTTTTGCTTCATTGTTATTATACTAATGAACAGACATTTTCCCACATAATCACATTACTATTTTTAGTTTATCGTTAATTCTATTTAAAAAAAAATAACTAAGTAGTAATTATTTATCTGCTTGTTTTTAGTTACCTACCTTTATATTATTTAGTTTACCTTATATTTTTTATCACGCCGCGCGTCGTTTTTTTTTCCGTTTCGGTATAAATGTCGGTACTCAGTAGGATGTAATAAACGGTTGTTTTTATTCATTTTCGGACTTTGAATAAATTAAAATTCGGTGTCGCGTTAAGGATCTTACAGACAGAGGCGATATCGCGTCGCGACGTGTCGCGTAGCGGTGTTGCGACGCGATAATATCGCAATATCGCTCGCGATATCGCCTCTGTCTGTAAGAGCCTTTATTTGTACGTTTAAATAGTTAAATAACGTGACAGTGTTAAGTAAGTGTTGATTAAATTAAGAATGGAACAGACAGGCGATCCCCCGACCAAAATCTTGCGATAGGGCGTTATTCAGAGGCTATTAACTCATTAATTAAGAGTAATAAATTACATCTAAAAGCACATTGTTAATGTTCGACACATCACATCACATCATCACATTGCACGTTTACTTTTGTTTTTATGTGAAATAATAGTAGATTATGCACTGAGGGGCTAAAGTTGTGTCTTATGTCTCGAGCGCAATGAAGGATTCGGGATTTAACTCCCGAGCGCAGCGAGGGAGTTGAGAGTTTAACTCACGAGCGAAGCGAGGGAGTTAATACAAGAATCCTGAATGCAACGAGGGATTCAAGCTAGCCCAAGGCAAAGACACCTTTAGCCCAGAGGAGGATACTCTACTTTTTACACCTACTGTGAGAAAATAATAGCCATAGTACGAAAAACAAAGTATTTATTAAATAAACAAACAGTAAGAATAACATATTTAGAACTAGTTAGTTATATGCACTTACATATTAATTGAAGTTAATGGTAACATTTGAGACATTAGTCCAGTTGTGCAAAGATAAAGTTAAGTTTTTATTTGGTACGTTTATAGATGTTGATGTGGAATTTATTTGAGTATTGCTCGTCAATGCTTCAGAATCTTGTATTTGCAGAGGAGCATTTTAGGTGGTGAAAGTTGGTGAAGGTGGTGCACGAGGCTCAGGGAAAGATGGAATGTGATGGTTTGATGTTGAAGGTTGTGGTGAAAAAGAATCAGATGACGTTTTTAAAGTGATGCTGTTACCAATTTGACAGCTTATTTTATTTTTGTTTTGTACAGATTTCAATGTAGCCCTCCGCTACTGTATCCGACTTCCAGCCACCATGTCGTTTTATTTGGGTTATATCTGCTCCCGCATCCGCCAACAGTGTAGCCGACGTTCGACGAAAAGAATGACCCGTATAGAGCTCGATATTTGGTAATCCTAAGTATTTGGCAATTTCCTTCGGCATGGCACTCATTTTGTTCTTCCCAATCACTTGACGGGTGCATTTTCCACTACTGAATGCTACAAAAAATCGGTTAGTGTTTATGTTAGGAGGCCGCAGAGCTTGATACTTTTCCACAACCTTTACATATGCTCCGCGGATGACAAAATGACCTTTCCCTTTTGGTTTTAGTGTCTGGCAACTTAATCAATAACAACTCTTCTGAGTGTTTTTTTTATATATTGGACCTTCATGTTTACCAGTTCTTGACAACGACAAGCCCCATCCACTCCAATAATTAAAGCCACCTGTAACAAAAATAAAAATAATTTTTACTAACAATGAATTCAGTAAGTATACATAAGCGTTCTTGTTGCTATTTGCTACCATGTTGTATTTTATTTAGATATAAATAAAATGATGTAAGTACTTACTTTTACGGCAAGATAACTATGATCAGGAGCTTCATTTAAAAAGGTTTCAACATTCATAGGTGTGAAAACTTTCGATTTCTTTGATTGGTGACCTTCCGATTTCCTCTTTAGAAATGCTAATAGCTTAGCGTATGTCTTGATATCTATATTGTGTTTCATGCTTATTGTTGACCTAAGCATTGAATAAGTACACCATAGGCTACTTGACTTCTGAGTACAAGATAAATGCTGAAAATACACTAATAGAACTGGTTCCGAAATGGACTTGACGCCTTTCGTACTTTTCCATTTTGGGAAATTGTCGTAGGCTTTTATATAAGTTTCCTTTGACTTTTCCGGCAGTAAATCATTGGAAATATTATTAGCTTCGGTCGGTACAATCACTTTCATCACTCGACGTTTTATAATACTTTGTTGATAAAAGACAATGCCGAGGGGCAGTACTAGTGAATAGTCCCGGGAAATCCCGGAACCGAAAGTACCGGGAAATCCCGGAAATTTGCGTTGTTTTAGGAACCGGAATTTCCAAAACCAAATCCCGGTTCTTTCGGTACTTTCGGTAAAAGATTCGCGTTTAGAATTTTTCTAATTTTATTGCCTAAAATCCGACCGCTGCACTGTTACATACTACCTAGCTACCACCGTTGGTACCTGTAATACAAGAGCATGATGCGCGAGGGTGCGGAGGTGCGGGAGGGGATAGTGGACGTTATTTGTCGCAGGCTTTCGACTTTCTTTTAACAATTCCACCGACAAGTGTAGAGCTGGAAAGAGTTTTTTCTTCCGCTGGGTACCTTTGCAATAAAATAAGATCACGTTTAAGTGATAAGAGTTTGGACGCTCTTATATTTTTAAGATCAATATATAGGCAGGAGAGAAATACTCTAAAAAATAAATAAACAGGTACCTAACCTATTGAGTGCCCCCATTTTAACTATAAGAATCAGACCAGTGTAATATTGGTTTGAGCAAGTATTAGTTGGGTATTTTTATTTATAGTATTGTAAGGATGAATACCTATGTTTAAGTTTTGCAAAAATATTTAAGTTTAAAGTTATATTTTTATTTTATTTTTTCTTAAATGTATAATTAGAGTCAAGTTGATTTAAAGAATTTGTCGATTCAAGTTGTTCCAAACTATTGTTGAATTATTATCACACTAATATTATAAAGGTGAAAGTTTGTGAGTGTGTGTGTGTGTGTGTATGTTTGTTACTTCTTCACGCTCAAACGTCTGGACCGATTTGGATAAAATTTGGTATGTAGATAGCTAATACCCTGGATTAACACATAGGCTACTTTTTATCTCGGTATACGCGGGTGAAACTGCGGGACGCAGCTAGAAATTTAAAAAATGTTTGTTAAGATTATCTAATCAATAAATATTGAGACTGATTAATGCTACGCTAAAACTCCATAGTTCCTTTTTTTGTAGATGTTACGTAAGTTTTAAATTATAATTTGGTTATGCAGAATTGCAATAAGAGTCATGTTAATTTGTTTGGTAAAGTGAAGATGTTTAATAAATGTTTCTGTTATATATTATGTAGGATTAGGTATAAAAATCGTTTTATGTTAAAAAATGTTGCTGGCATAATATGCGTAATTACCAGTAAAATTATACTAAATAAGACTGATTTAGTGTCTATAAAACAAGAAATAAAACGTTTTATTTGATTTGATTAAAATCTTTTTACTTTGCCCAGTCATTTCGTCTATTTTTACTTTCTCCGTTTCAACACTTTCAACTCTCTTACAAAGACTTATTAAAGTATCAAAAGTATCGATAGTACCGGGAATCCCGGTTCTTAAGCCAGAAGGTCCCAAAAATCCCGGTTCTTTAAAACAGCACCGGTTCTGCATTCCCTAGGCAGTACCAACTAGCGGGGGAGAGTGTCACAACTAAATTTAGTTCATAAAATTAATCCTATTTTTTTAATGAGATTTACGGTTTTGTTATGAGGAAGATTCCCGGATTTCGGACATCAAAATTAAAAGTATTTTTTTTACTTTGTACTTATGTATTTTCCACGTATAATTATGTCAATGTCACTGCCATTGCACTTTTTTTAATATTTTTTATTCATGACCATAGACACAAGTCTTTCAGTCGGATACATAGATGGATTGTAACAAACGTAATATTACAATACACATTTCCCAATGTTGCTACTACGTAAAAAAATATAGCAATATATACCAACAGACAACCAGCCATCACCATCAACCAACAAACATTTAAATGAAGAAGATAATTTATGTAAGTACCATACCGATTTGCTTTTTAGTACCTACGTGATATTAGGTATTGTATGTTAGGTGTGATAAAAATAAAATCTTTAGTTCACCCGTTGTGTCAATCAATCTGCCTAGCCTTTTCCCAACTATGTTGGGGTCGGCTTCCAGTCTAACCGGATGCAGCTGAATACCAGTATTTTACATGGAGCGACTGCCTGTCTGACCTCCACAACCCAGTAACTGGGTAATACGATACCCTTTGGTAAGGCTGGTTGTCAGACTTTCGGGCTTCTAACGACCCGTAACGACTGTCAAAGATCCACGAATGACAGCCGGGACCAGCGGCTTAACGTGCTTTCCGAAGCACGGAGGAGTCTCGGTATGTAAAGATGGTCATCCATCCACTGACCAACCCCGGCAAGCGTAGCTTAACCTGATAGATCGACCTGTGTGGCTGTTATTACTTAGCCACGAGCTCCTGCACTCGTTGCGTCATAATAATTAAAATTATTATTTTGGAATACATTTTATGCATTTCATTAAAAGAGGACCGATTCAAAAAGAGAAAATGACGTTTTTATTGTGACGTATTGCATTTGTTTTTTAGCTGATTTATATTATTATCTGTAATTCTTTGACGCCGTCACGAATGACATTACTTTCAATGTTAGTTTCATTTATGAACTATTTGAATATACGAAAACGGGGGTTCAATAGTCTGGCAGGCGACGGCAGCGGCAGTGCCGCCCGACCGCAATTCATGGCTGACGCACCGACACCTACTGGTTTCTATAGGAACATAATATCACCATCAATACAGCGTATTGATGTTTGCACTTCCCTCTAACTGGTCATGAAAAGTAATAACAATATTTGTGTAGGGCGGATATAGTTTCAATTGTACACTTTTAACCGTGGTAATGAATTAACCATATCTACGTTTTTCATTTCTAATATCCTACCATAGTATTACTAACATTTCAAGTTCAAAATATTGGTGTAGGTAGGTACTATAATAATATGCAAATACACCTCTGCCTAACTCTTCGGGTAAAATAAGACTAATGTTATGTTATGTTCAAGTTCTTATGAATCAAGGAATTAGTAAACACAGTACAAAATCGATTGTTGGTTTAGCCAGCACTTACTGCAAGTACCTACGTACTTGATTAATTAATTACATTAAAAAAAACTGACAACAAGAATATTATTAATGACTTTGAATATTATTATTGAATTGAATTGAATGTATTGTTTATTCACCCATAAGGAAAAACTAGCACAAAATCAAGAATAAAAAACATGACCGATATTACTACCTTATTTCTCACTAACTCCACTATTTCGAATCAGTCATTTTCACGAACATAACCTCAAAATATTAAGTAGGTAAATGGCAAATAAATACAAACTGCGGGAATCTACGTATAAAACAGTTAACATTATAGGAAGAGCATTAAATTCTTCTGCAAATACACTGGGTTTGGTTGTGATTGTGACACCGGACTTTTCGTTTGGTACAGGGCGCCCTATATTTGAGAACATTCTCCTTTAAAGTTTAAATGCCAAAAATTCGCGCCTTTATTGCGTCTACCAATAAGTAGCCAAGACACGATCAATTCGATTTTCTAAAAAAAAAGTCTCTTCTACGGTTTTGTCGTGTGTGTCTATTGATATCACTCTCATGGAAGTGGCGTTTGTGTAAACTAAGCTTTATACAGGGCTGGTAGAATGGTTTTGGATGATTGGCTGTAGGGGAGGTCAGCTCAAAGCGGCCACCTTAACTTTGAGTTAAAAAAAACCTTTTAAACTATAGACTTTTGAAGAGAATTTTATACTAATAGCCAGAGAATTTATTAAATTTTCATAATGTGAAATTAAATTTCGCGCAAATTTAAAAATAACTATGTAATTTGTAAATTACGAAAAGTTGTCAAAAAACCGCTTTACCCGAGTGGCCGCCCAAAGCGGCCATTGAAGAAAAATATATTTGTTTTTTGTTGAAAAATATCGTGCTTAACAAAATAAAAAAGCAAAAATATTTTAAAATGATGTTTATTATTTAATATTTTTATAAAATAATCAGCATTTTATACCTTAATTTTAATTACAATCAGTGTTGAGGGTAATTTAACTTAACTATATTGTTATAATTGGTTTAAAAACTTCTATTAAACTATTAGGAACTTATAAATAATCAGGTTTAGTTTTTTACAATAGGTATTTAAATTTTTTATTAATCAACAGTAAGTAAGTCTTACTTAATTATTTTAACAGTCTTATACAGGGTTATTTGTAAAACACCAGTAACCTCTTAACTTAAGGGGTCATTATACTCATCATTATGAACAACTTTTGCTATGGGACCAAACCTGAAATCGCGAAAAAAAATCAGCTGCTCCCTACATTTTGACGAGTTTGATGTAGCTAAATGTACTGAACAGCTGATTTCTTTTCGAGATTTCAGGTTTGGTCCCATAGTAAAAGTTGTTCATAATGATGAGTATAATGACACCTTAAGAGGTTACTGGTGTTTTACAAAATAACCTTGTATATATCTTCTATGAAAATAAATGATCTAAAATTTAAAAACTTTCTTAAAAAGCAAGTAAAATTTAATGTTCTTCGTTATTTGCACTGGCCATCATATTCATTCCATGACGCCTGGGTAGTCTTCCTTTTATAGTCGTTAACCATCTAAACAAAATAATTACTTGCGCATTATCTATCGAATCATAATAATTTTGCAAAGGGCAAAGCGGTCAGTTGGCTTTTTGCCCGAGCCGCTTTGCCTTTTTCGCCCATTTTGTTTTAATAATGAACTGCTCTCACATTATTTATTATATTTCAGAGAGAATAGAACACAAACAAAGCCAAATAGTTAAGTAACAATACACGTTCAACAAAAGCATTGAAATATAAAGAGGTTTGACCAAAGCAGATTGAACTTTCCTTGCATTTTGTTAACAAAACACGCAAATAAATATGTTTCGTCACTACACCACACGCTCGGTCCTACTGCTACTGAATGATTGCACGGCGCAGGACGGGAGATTGGTTATGCGAACAGAACGCCACGCCGCCGCCGCGCTATCATTTCAAATAACTGAAAAATGAAGCGTGGCCGCTTTGCCTTCTATAGCCGCTTTGAGCTGACCTCCCCTATGCATTTTGAATTTAGAACGTCATTGGAGACGCTCGTGAAAATAGAGTATATTTTTTGATAAAATGTGATAAATCGACTGTAGTATAGATAGGTTTTATTATTTATTTATTTATTCACAAAATCCACAGCAATCTTAGCGCAGTTTACTTAAAATAAATTGACTAATGTTACAGCCAATTACTATTACGGTATTACGGCGCGGTACGGTATTTGTTATTATTAAGGCCAGTTTTAATGTTATTCCATTCCTTTTAAAAAATGGTTCGTAGTTATCTAATTAATCTTACAATATTATGTCTTCGAAACCATGGCAACGATATGAAGAAGCAGTCGTTATGATTTTGTAGGAAATCGAGAATATCATCCACGCGTAGTAAGGGTTTCGAGAATAGCTTTCCTCTTTCTGGCACCAGAGGGTGTTTGTTAGTACTATACTGCCAATTTAGCTGAGCATGTGAGATTCCAAATTCAAATCACATTATTGACCAGCGGGTCATAATGAAATCCAGTACAACATTATTGACCGGCTGTGCCTCCCGGCCACTAATGGTTGCTTGACATATAATTTGACATTTACGAGCAGGTGGTGTGAAAATGTATTTTGTACTGGATTTCATTATGACCCGCTGGTCAATAATGTGATTTGAATTTGGAATCTCACATGCTCAGCTAATTGGCAGTATAGTACTAACAAACACCTTTTGGTTCTGAAAGAGGAAAGCTATTCTACGCTACGCGTGGATGATATTCTCGATTTCCTACAAAATCATAACGACTGCTTCTTCATATCGTTGCCATGTTTTGGAAGACATAATATTGTAAGAATAATTAGCTACGAACCATTTTTAATTTTAATTTTAATTTTTTTTCTTTAATTCCACATCAACATCCGTAAACGTACCAAATAAAAACTTAACTTTATCTTTGCACAACTGGACTAATGTCTCAATCTCAAATGATATGTAAGTACATATAACTAACTAGTTCTAAATATGTTATTCTTACTGTTTGTTTATTTAATAAATACTTTGTTTTTCGTACTATGGCTATTATTTTCTCACAGTAGGTGTAAAAAGTAGAGTATCCTCCTCTGGGCTAAAGGTGTCTTTGCCTTGGGCTAGCTTGAATCCCTCGCTGCATTCAGGATTCTTGTATTAACTCCCTCGCTTCGCTCGTGAGTTAAACTCTTAACTCCCTCGCTGCGCTCGGCAGTTAAATCCCGAATCCTTCATTGCGCTCTAGATTCAATATGACGCCCGTGACATAAGACACAACTTTAGCCCCTCGTTGCATAATCTACTATTAAAATCTCCTTGTAAAAAAGTGTCTAAAATTATTGATTCCATGCATCTTTTGCTAAAGGTGACGTTCTAATCATTTGAGGATTACACTAATGGATAGATAATTTAAAAATCTAAATTATCCACGTTTTTTATTTAAATAATTCTAGAAAAAAATGAGAATTTTTTGTTGAAGGGCGCAGGGAGCGAGACAGAGCGAGGCTGAGCAGCGGGGCAGAAAAGGACCGAACGCTCAAGGTCGTTTGGTCGGGGTATGGCCTTAACTGAGAATGCACCGCTTTTATTATTTCTAAAGTCAGGATATTATCGTGGATGTCCAAATCCATAAAATGTATGGAAATACGTGCATGCTAAAACGTTATCGTGGACGGAGATTAAAAAATGTTTTCATAGATTTTATTTCCATATGTTATCGTGACGCCATGGACGTCTACGATAATATCGTCACGTTTAGAAATTGTAAAAGCGCAATTGCGAGATGAGTTGATCGGAACTTAGCCGGTGTCGATGAAGTCTTAAATGTTGTTACCTATTAAGAAACAAGTAAAAAAAAATATTTTTTTAAAAACATTCTTTTGTTTGTCTGGATATCATCTAGGACCAGGGGGCCTACTCCCTAAGTCCGTCCGTCTTTCCGTCCATCCGTTCATCCGTCCGTCTGACATTACGATCCATCAAAACAAGTGTAAAAGTTAAATTTTTCGGACAAGCAAAAACACACTGGGAGTAGGGACAACTGGCAAATCATGTTGTCATTCACACTTCGTTCGGGCGCCGAACCAATCAGCCATCCGTAAGTGATACGGAGTAAGAAACGACCGTAATGAAGACGAGAAACTACGGGCTTCGTGCTTAGGGAGTAGGCCCCCGGAGTCCTTGTCAAGACGAATCAAACGAGCCAAAACTCGATAGAGTTGCGCTTGCGTCGTTTTATTACTGAGTTCCTGTGGTCACCTACCGGCTCCATCATCAAATCAGCTCGATGGTACCAAAATATGGCATTGTCACCGATTTCACATACTCATGCCAAATTTCAGCTCAATCGAACACCGGGAAGTGGGTCAAATTTAACTTGCTAATTTTGAAAAGGACTTGCAATGTTCGTAGGTAAGTCACCTACGAACATTGCAAGTTAACTGAAAGCTTGTAAAAATTAAAGCGATTACGAGTTACATAATAAGGCTGCCGGTTGTCATCATGACGTTTTACTAGTAAGCTAGTGACCGCAAAAACTATGTACTTGAGGTGCTTGTTTAAATATTTCAACAAAGTCCGTTGACTTTGGTTTGGAGGTTCAAAGTCAAGTTTGTTTATCATATTTTAACCTTTAACTAATTTTCTATACTTACAAATAATTTCAAGATTGAACTGTGTTTTATACTTGAAAGAAGCTGATAATGTTAGAGGTATCAGTTTTTGTAAGGAAGCATATGTATAGAATTCTTTAGATTCAAAGGTGACAATTATACCAAAAAGTGACCAACAATTTTAATTCAATTTTGTAATAGCTTTAAGGGCGAGCGCGCATTGCGGTGCGTTTTTCTACCGCAAAATCTGTGAAGTATGGAATGTCTTTGAAGTGCGCGCACTGCGGTCATGCGTTTTGTTACCGTAGGCCCCGCCCAGTGCGGCAGAACTACCGGAAACGCACCGCAATGCGCGCTCGCTCTAAAGAACGTTTATCACTGGTGACCCACGGCCGCCCGTTCGACGTCCACTGCGCACAGGATGGATGGAAACCAGCACATGAAGTGATTTTTTGCGTTGGTGTAATTGCTGTAGGCGTTAACGCTCTTAAGTGCATTTACTATTTTTATTTAGGAGAACTCCCATTTAAATATTTTAGAGTAAAAATGCGCAGACGGTTAATAGAAAATTGATTTTAAAATGGTTTTAGGTACTTATTATTAATAACTAATTTGTACGTATGACTGAGCTTAAACCACCAATTTTTACATCTGGTAAAACCTATATTTTCCGCAAATAAATCATTCTTATTCTTATTCTTAGGCAAGTAAGTAACTAAGACACTTATATAAATAAGTACTTAACTGTAGTAACAACGACGTTGGCGTCGATATCTTTTATTTGGGAAATTTTGGAAGAGACGAGGCCTTTTTGGACGAGTTTTTTTTTGTCCTTTTTTTTTGTACTGCGCGACGCAAAGGAGGGCAATGTGTTTATCAGTCTATATACAGGGTGTCCCGTAAATAATGGATAATCTCTTAAGGGGTCATTGTACTCATCATTATGAACAACTTTTACTATGGGACCAACCCTGAAATCGCGAAAAAAAATCAGCTGACCAGTACATTTATCTACATCAAACTCGTCAAAATGTAGGGAGCAGCTGTTTTTTTTTTCGCGATTCCAGGTTTGGTCCCATAGTAAAAGTTGTTCATAATGATGAGTACGATGACCCCTTAAGAGATTATCCATTATTTACGGGACACCCTGTATGTATGTATGTTATGAAATGTTTGTTCATTTTGTTTCGCCGGTATTGGGTTTTTCCGTCAGGAATTTCAGTGTTGTACACACGGCTACACATCAAGCTATACTTTTCCAGTATAAGCTGATCTCGCATTGTATAGGATTTCCTTACAATGAGAGTTGAGTGTAAACTGGAAATGTATAGCTTGATGTGTAGCCGTCTGTACACACCTAGTCAGACTTCTTTACTCGTGAAAATGTTATTTAATGTAATGCGATTAGTGTTTGCACTAAACTGTTCCAATATTTGTAATTAGCAGGTGATAGGTATATCTACCTACAAGGATCTGCTAATTATAATGAGTAAACAATTAAACATAGCACCCACTGAATGTAGATTATGTAGTGATGTAGGTATATTCAAATTCAAATATTTTATTTCGGATAAAATCCATATGATGTTAGTAGCAATATAACTTAGCCTAATGTTAGTAGGTATTAAATTAAATTACAATAATAATAGGACCCTTGAACTCCACACCTATCCAAATAAACCAGTGTACCGCTGAACGAATAGTTCAACGGTACACCAGCCTACCCGGACAAGTGTGTCTGCACTCTTACCCATCTTTGTAAGAGGGGAGAGTCCCACCGGTCTGAAAACACATTCAGGATGCCATTGGAGGAGGAGCGCAAGCGCACCACCATGGACGCACAACGCTTCCGCATGATGGCGGCGAACCCGTCGATGCAGGCGTCCGCGAACATTCCTGACGCGCTACATCGCCACGGCAACCCCAAAAGCACCCTGAATGCGTTATTGTACTGTACGCGCAGGTCGCTGTATGCCCGCTGGGTGTACTTGGTCCACAGGCTGCACGTGTAAAACGACTGGCAGAAGGCCTTAAAAAGCGTTATCTTAACAGAATCAGTACAGCGTGCAAACCTGCGGGCCAGCATGTTGCAACGGACAGCCAGCGACCTGCGCTCCCTGTCTATGTCTACATTGTCTTTCAAATCATCAGTGACCCAATGACCCAAATACTTAAACTTCGATACCCGACATAAAGGAGAACCAGAGAGTGAGAGTTCTGGCAGCTGTTTGTAGGTTAAAGTACCCGATTTAAAAACCAACCATTCACTCTTATTGGTATTGTATTTGAGCCCGTGAGCCACTGCATAATTTTCACAAATTTTAAGAAGCCTTCTCATAGCACCGATAGATGGGCTCAGTAGCACCATATCATCAGCGTAGCTGATGTTGTTCACGCAAACACCGTCCACGTGACAACCGATTTTAGTGCTACTGAGCCTACCTATCAGTTTGTTTATGTATAGGTTAAAAAGACGTGGGGAGCTCAGACCCCCCTGCCTGACCCCACAATCCAACCCATACATGTCAGAATATGTGCCTGCCCACTTAACTGCATTCCTTTGACTACTGTACCAATGTCTAAACAGTGATATCACATCAGCCGGGACAGTAGTGTCGTGAGAGAGCTTATGCCAGAGCAGGTCATAATTGACCAGGTCGAAAGCCCTCGATAAATCCAAAAAACATGCCATTACAGGAGTCTTTCTGTCTGTATAATATTGGACAGATATTCAATTATCTTCTTCTTAAATAAAAATAAACTATGGTTGTGTTGCTAGGGAAGTTTTCAAAGAAGGGCTTTCGAAATAGAAAATCCATTCATTTGCAGCTGGTAAAAGCCTGGAAATTAGAAATTCTCCAAAATTTTATTCCACGGTTTTCTAAACTCATAATTTCAAGTTTCATTCGATAACGGGTCTGTGGCATCTACAACGCCAAATGCGAACTACGCATCAAAGTCCCGACGTCACACAAATCCTGCATCGCGCAAGCAAGTTTACCGCGCGAATGTCATATAAACAAACAACATCCCGATACCGATCCCGATACTTTACTTTACTTTACTTTACCAACCGTCGGGCAGTACACCACCAGACACAACACCCGTCTCGTTGGAGGATCCTCCCTTCTCTATGGAGGATGAGTGAACTTTACGCCCTGTTCAGTCCTCATACCCTCAGACCAACAAAAAAAACCGGTCAAGAGCGCCCCACTTTAAATTTTTAAGACCCCCTTTCAGTCCCAGTTGCAAAAAAAATATAATTATTTTTATTTCTTTCTTATTTGCAAAATAGTTGGGTAAACTTCATCTAAAACTATTCTAAATTTCAAGTTGATAGCATTAGTAGTTCTTGAGATATCCAGCTGTGACAGACAGACAGACAGACAGACAGACAGACAGACAGACAGACTGACAGACAGACAGACAGACAGACAGACTGAGTCACACCATAAGGGTTCCTTTTTTACCATTTTGGTACGGAACCCTAAAAAAGGAAGACGGCGCGCTTCGAACATGAAAAGTAAGTAGTACTTAGTAGTATCTTTTGAAAATTTGTTAAGTAAATTGTTTCCCTATAATTTGGGGAATAATGTTGTATATGGGTAAGAAATATTTAAATTGGTTTAATCGAATGGGGAAATTTTAAATTACATTATGGCAACCCTCGCACTTTATATCACTGCGTTCGTTCGTTGAGGTTTCGACGAACGAACATTTTGTTCCAAGTAACCTAAAAACCATAGTTTATGTTAATTTATTTTGATTATTTATATTTGATTTGTTAATTTATATTCAAATTCAAAACATTATACATAAGAAACTTCAGAAGCTAGGTGCACCCGTGCAAGGTCCCAACTGGTAAACGACCAGCTGGGACCGTGCACGGGTGCACGGCCTATGGAGAGGAGCCGACAAAACTCCACGGTTACATATTACATTGTAGGTATAGATAAACCATTTTAAAAATAACGTGTCGTGCACTCGTACGTATGTAGGTACCATACAAAGCGCACGCTCCCCGCGCGCCGTACAATTGGTACAATGCTAGTACCTGGACAGATCGCACGATTAGTTGACCTCTAAGTGCGGCGACGACTCCATGTTGACAGCAGAGTCGCCGCCGCACGCACACAAGTAAAGTGTTGCAATAAGTATTTCTCCTCACACATTGAAATAATCACGTTTTGTGGAGGAGCGTTCATTTTTAGAATGGTATATGAGGATAACATTAATGAATTTGAAAACAAACACAAATATGCATAGGACCTGTCCCATTTTACAAATTCCACAAACTTTTCAGAGCAAGGTAAACACTTATTGACATTTCTGGGACAAGGCTGTGGCTGAAGTCAATAGTGGATTATGTATAAATTTACATATTTTAGAAGTTCTGCTTCTTTTGTTTACATCTTCAGCTCTGGGTCACAGAGACAGAGGGCCTTTGAATGACGTTTTATTTGCGACATAGGTACGCATATAACTGTGAGAGTTTTTATTAAGTATATTTTTATTAGCCTATAAAAATACTGTCCTAACAGCTGTGCGAAGGCCTCCCCCAAGTCCTTCGAGGAACTCATCACGAGCCACCTCGAACCGAGGCCGGCTCAGAAAGAGGTGGGGAGACAACCTGTAGCCTAATTGCGTAGACGACCTGTAACTTAATTGCGTAGACGACCTGTAACTTAATTGCGTAGACGATCAGTAGCCTAATTGCGTAAACGACCTGTAGCGTAATTGCGTAGACGACCTGTAGCGTAATTGTGTATATGACCTGTAGCATAATTGCGTAGATGTTCTGTAGCGTAATTGCGTAGACGACCTGTAGCGTAATTGCCTTGACGACCTGTAGTGTAATTGCATAGACGACCTCTATCCTAATTGCATAGATGACTTGTAGCCTAATTGTGTAGACGACCTGTAGCGTAATTGCGTAGACGACCTGTAGCCTAATTGCGTAAACGACCTGAAGCGTAATTGCGTAGACGACCTGTAGCGTAATTGCGTAGATGACCTGTAGCGTAATTGCATAGATGACCTGTAGCCTAATTGCGTATACGACCTGTAGCCTAATTGCGTAGACGACCTGAAGCCTAATTGCGTAGACGACCTGAAGCCTAATTTCGTAACATGCTTTCAATCACAATCAGAAGGCCAATTCTCGTAAATAAAAACGTTCAAAACAAGTCGCAATCTCATGTCGCGAAAATCAAAAATGTTGGTAAACGTTACACAATTTTTTTTTCTTTTCGCAATATCGTTGTTAAAAATACGGGAATTGCCCCTCTGGTTTCGAAAGATATGCCTAATCCATTGCTCCATAGTTTTGGAAAATTCATTAATTACGTGAGGCGCTTTTATTCGACCCTCTCTCCCCTTGGTGAGATTTCATGAGATTTGGCTTGACCCCCCCTCCCACTCCCATAATCTCACATGAGATGTTTCAAAATGCGTATTTTTATTGTAAATGCCTACGTTAATCTGTGCTTGATTGTCTTGGATTTATTTAAATAAACATAATTTGCTCAATTATTTTTTATACTTAGTACTTACCTAATACTTATTTTTTATACTTAATAATTAGGTATCCAGTTTTCTCACAATTTTACACTATTTCTTGTGAAAAAAAAATTTCGTGATGTTTGCTGAGACCCCCTTTCCCCACATGAGATTGGGCTTTATGTTCGCATAACTCGTCAAAATTTAGGGACAGCTGTTCCCTCATTCAGAATCTGGATCATTTTGAAGCTTATTCATGCCCACCCTTTAGCCCTTTTTTTAGCTTTTATTCATGGCGCACGTCTTGTGAAAGTACAACTGTTTAAGGTACGATGGGACTTACATACGCCATGCGTAAAGCCCCTATAAACAAATAAAGAAAAAAAAATAGGAGCTGACATTTACTTAAACTCACGTAATTCGCTCTCTCTCTCTAAAATGTTAGTAAGCATAGATTAGTTGAAATTAGTACAGATTTTCTTTGAGTTTTCCGAAGAAAAGTGTACCCGGCGATAAATATTGCACATCGACCTTTGGAAAGAGACAATCGGCTAATTTCGGCTTCGTAGAGCGTTATCTCTGTCGCACACTACGTATGTGACGTTTTGTCAGTCGTTGTTCAAAATATATATTTAGAGTTGTTAACACCCCCAAAAAATAATTTAAAGTTGTACTATGGCATCTTTAGGAAAAAGAGGGAAACCTTTACGAGGTCAGTCACGCGAAATTATCTACAATGTTTATAAATATTTTGTAACCGAAGCTGACAGATTAAAAAAAAATGAAGATGAAAATGTAAGTTGTTATTTTAAGAAGGTTCAAGAGCGAGTTGCAAATGCCACTGAATTTGAAGAAGAACTTTGAACAATATACTAAATGAAGTCAGTACTGAAACACATTCTACTGAAATTAAGTTCAGCACTCCAAAAAAAGGGAAGCCAAAAAAGCAATTTCGTTTATACAAAATAATTAATTAAGTAAACATAATGTGAACATGTTTTTTTTATTTTATTTTACCCCAACCTAAAGCCATCACTTATAGAAAAAAACCGGCCAAGTGCATGTCGGACCACGCAGAATGAAAGGTTCCGTAGTTGAAAAGAATTTATCCCAAAAACAAACTTAGCATTGGATCCCAAAAATATTTTTTTATGTCAAAAAATTACAAATTCACAATTTTCGGACTTTTTTCTGTACTTGTGCTGGGAGACCTTGCTTCTTGCCAAATTTCATTATTGTAGGTCAACGGGAAGCACCCTATAGGTGTGGATTTACTTGCAACAGTTGCGAGTATGAAAATGTGTCGCAAAATGCCCGTATTTTTTTATTGCGTTGACTTAGACACTTGATTTTTTTTAAACTCTTTAAGGGACAATAGACTTACGTATTTAATATTAATTTTAACTTGATATCTCCACGCGTCCTTGAGAAAAAGGGTCTTGACAGACTGACAGACTTAAACATTTTTTTTATAATTATGATAGAATTACAAATTAACAATTTTCGGACTTCTTAACAAATTTCATGATTCTAGAACAATGGGAAGTACCCTATAGGTTTTGATTTACTTGCGAGTATGCAAAATATGTCGCATAACTGGCCGTATGTTTTTGTTGCATTGACTTAGAAGCTGCAGTATTTTAGGGCTTCAAGAGACCACAGACCTACGTATTTGATATTAATTTCAACTTGATACCTCCACGCGTTTCTGAGAAAAACGGTCTTGACAGACTGACAGACAGACAGACAGACGGACAAACAAGTGATCCTATAAGGGTTCCGTTTTTTCCTTTTGAGGTACGGAACCCTAAAAATTGGTGTATTTTAAACAAAGAATAAAAAGAATTATCAAAAGAAGCAAATCATAATTGTTTTAACAGCTCCTAATAGATAGACTGTTTGTATTTCGTGCGACAGAGATAACGCTCTACGAAGCCGAAATTAGCCGATTGTCTCTTTCCAAAGGTCGATGTGCAATATTTATCGCCGGGGACTATACACTAAAGCAATGACAAATGAATTCCTACATGAACAATAAAACATTGATCATGCATCGGCATTGTTTCGAAAACAAAAGAAACCGCGTTGGTATGTACTCGTCCGTATTCAAGTCTAAAGTTAAATTAAGGGGATACATCGAAAAATTTTGTGTTTTTAAAATTCCTATATAAAATGATGGCTTGATCATTTGGACTTTCCATACGTGTTATTTGACTATATAGGTATACTGTCTACTGCTGTGAAAACATGACCACTTCAAATTTTTTCGATATAAAAAAAATCCAAAGTAGCACCATCTATTTTCTGTTATATAAACGATTATAAGTAAACAATTCCATAATGTGCAGTAAAAGCTAAGCTAAAAATTGATTTAAGTATAGCATTTTGTCATACGGAACTAAACGCGCTTCGTTTAAATGTATACTTGGGACTTTTATTTAGCTGCAGTAAAATGACACTTCTTGGCTGTCATTTCGTTAAAAAATGTTCCCATTTGACAGCGAAATGACATTAGAAGTGTCAGTTTACTGCAGCTAATTAAAAGTCCGACCATAGATTACATTTAAACGAAGCGCGTTTAGCGTTTCCGTTTCGCGTCGTTTAGTCTTCTATCTCGCGCGTTAAACTAGACAGCCAGAACGCCATTTCACTTACACACCTAGCTCGCAGCTAAGTAATAACAGCCGCACGGGTCGATCCATCAGGTCGCTAGGTAGGTAACTAGGTAAGCTTGCCGGGGGTGGTCCGTGGATGGGTGACCATCTTTACATACCGAGAATCCTCCGTGCCTCGGAAAGCACGTAAGCCATTGGTCCCGGCTGTCATTCGTGGATCTTTGACAGTCGTAACGGGTCGTTAGAAGTCCGAAAGTCTGACAACCAGTCTTACCAAGGGGTATCGTATTAACTGGGTTGTGGAGGTCAGATAGGCAGTCGCTCCATGTAAAATACTGGTATTCAGCTGCATCCGGTTAGACTGGAAGCCGACCCCAACATATTTGGGAAAAGGCTAGGCAGATTGATTGATTGACCTAGCTAAACCATGCTTCGATATTATTATATCCTCTTAAGAATGTAACATGCGTGTGAGTTTAACGACACATTGACACCAACCAGCAATCAGTAGGTACTAACAATTTCATCACTAACAACTCCCTGGATGGTCCCACCACAACTGCTAAGCATGAGGTCCTCGGTTCGATTCCCGAGTCGGTTTAGGCACCTTTGGCTAACATACAGGGTTTATGTACCAATTTCCTCAGGTAACCTTTAGGTGTTGTCTAACGCCAGGCGTACACCTACTCCGTCATCGCCCAAACTGTGTTCGCTCGTCGATATCTTCCGATGACGTCTGATAACTATAGTTAAAATCTCGCTGCAGACTCGGTCATAAATCTTTCGAGTGTTTCACTCTCTTTCCCACTCACGGGCCTTATGGGCAGGCCACGCCCACACGTAGTCCTGTGCATTACTGCAGTCGATGAGTGATATCGATAGTTTTATATATTTATAAATGGGTGATAGAAATAAATACACATTTTTTTTTATTTTATTACCAAATTTACTACAAAGCATATTAACACATTAGCTGCCTGACAATAGACACAATAGAAAATTAATTGTTTGAGGTCACCGGTGACCGGCGTGGCAGTTAACCTGTTAAATATATAAACAAAAGAACGTATATATAAAACTAAAAATAGAAAATTAAAATTCTTCGTCTGAGTCATCGTCATCATCATCCACATGAATGATGAACTCTTCGCATAAATATGCTTTTCTTAAGTCTTCATCTTGCAGCAATTCTGCATGTTCCACACATTTTACATGATAACCTTAATGATTCTGTTATCGATAATGGCCTTGAGCGCGCGCAACCAGCGCACATCCCTACTCCGATTATGATTTATGACCAAGTCTGCAGCGAGATTTTAACTATACTATAGGTGAACGCACTCACTTTCTTCTACATAATGTTTGGCGAGCCGTAAGAATATAATATCTCTCGTCATCTTTCAAGGAAAGAACACTCATGGGCCTAAATGATTTAGCATTTTGTAAATGTGAGTGTGAAGGCCTATGGTATGTGGGCCTGGGATGAAAAATTGGTGAGCATTTGTCATCATCACCGGTTAGGTAAGTCCAAGATTTCGATTATTCGCGCTGATAGTTAGGCAAGTTTTCAAATGCTATTTTTACACCTAGGTACTTAAAAGTAATCATTCAGTGTTACGACGATATTAATTGTTGCAATTTAATTTAGTCATTTTAGTAATTTAATCAAAACAGCGAAATATTTGACATTTATTTACGACGTTGCCAACTGTCGATTTGCACCCTCTTAATCCTTCGTAGATGCAACATGCAGGTTACATTATGTAATAAGTGTCATTATCTAACATTACCTACGTGCTAGACAATAAATCATACCTAATCTGTACTTTAGACACAACTTGTTACAATAATGTCTATCAACGAGCTAATTGCACTCGATGGAGAAACAGCCATAACGTATGTAATACAGGGTGATTGGAAGATGGGTGCAAAGCTTTAAGGCGAAGATAGTACAGACAATTTAGAACCATTTAAGCCATGGTTGTCTTAGAATAAGTCTTACCATTTTCTATTACCTAAAATTTTTAAATGATTTTTTCGAAAACTCCCAAAATTTTAACTCAACAGCTTATTCATGGCCAAATTGAATGATAAATTAATTCATTTTTATTTTGTTTAATTAAATTAATGTGTAAGCAATCAAGCAAAATATGTTTTAGGCCTCTGTGTTGTTAGACATTTTTTTTACAGACATTTAAAGATCATAAAAAAATTAAAAAATTATAAAATAAAACTTTTTGTACTTAAACCTTATTTAAAAAAAAAACGGAGCGTGAATTTTTTGTTCGAACCTTTTTGGTAAAACATGTTTGATAATCGCTCTTTCTTTTGAGGTATGATTTACGTGGATATCTTACAAATTTTTGAAATTAGGATCTACAAACCAATTTGAGGGAGAAATTTAAAATTTTAGGCAGACTAATAATTAAAGGCTTAAAACATGTTTTGCTAGATTGCTTACACATAACTTTAATAAAATAAAATAAAAAGAATTCATTAATTCAATTTGGCCATAAATAAGCAGTTTAGTTAAAATTTTGGGAATTTTCGATATAAATCATAAAAAATAGGTTAAAAAAATAGTAAGACTTCGTCTAAGACAACCATGGCTTAAATGGTTCTAAACTGTCTTCGCCTTAAAGCTTTGCACCCATCTTCCAATCACCCTGTATTTATCAGTAGAGATCATTTTATTTTAAGTTGCATATTATTATAATCTAATAATATGCAACTTAAAATAAAATGATCGAAATATGCAACAGAATCTCCAAAAAGTGCAGTGTTACTTACAAGTTTTCTACTACTAAGTTATGTTTGATGTTTTTCTTATTTTTTTTAATTCTTAATTTTAAGGGCTTTATCGCTGAGCGATAACGTCGCCCTGTAGAAAATAAAAGTACAATTAACTAAACCAATAAACAATTAACTCTTACTTTAAAACAAACAAAGCAAGTTTGTACAGAATTCTAGCTTGTTCCGATAAAGGACAAGCCAGGATACCATTACACACTCTCCATTATCGAATCTATTTGTTGCACCAAGTAAATCACATTGCAAAGCCTCATTCCGCACACACTCCATCAAAACATGTTGCACATCTTCGATTATTCCACACTAGCTTCTGCCCGCGACTTCGTCCGCGTTAAATTTCTTGTACCCCCCACCCACCAACCCCGACGCATCGCATCGCAATGCCTGCCCGTGCTATTACTTCGCGCACGGCTCCTAAGGGCCATAGCGTGATGTTAAATAGACTATATCCTTCCGCATCGCCTGCATGCGCTATTACTTCGCGCTTGGCTCCTAAGGGCCCTAGCGTGATGTTAAATATACTATATCCTTCCCCATCGCTTGCCCGCGCTATTACTTCGCGCTCGACTCCTAAGGGCCCTAGCGTGATGTTAAATATCCTATATCCTTCCGCATCGCCTGCCCGCGCTATTACTTCGCGCTCGGCTCCTAAGGGCCCTAGCGTGATGTTAAATAGCCTATAACCTTCCGCATCGCCTGCCCGCGCTATTACTTCGCGCTCGGCTCCTAAGGGCCCTAGCGTGATGTTAAATAGCCTATATCCTTCCGCATCGCCTGCCCGCGCTATTACTTCGCGCTCGGCTCCTAAGGGCCCTAGCGTGATGTCAAATAGCCTATATCCTTCTCCATCGCCTGCCCGCGCTATTACTTCGCGCTCGGCTCCTAAGGGCCCTAGCGTGATGTTAAATAGCCTATATCCTTCCGCATCGCCTGCCCACGCTATTACTTCGCGCTCGGCTCCTAAGGGTCTTAGCGTCATGTTAAATAGCCTATATCCTTCCGCATCGCCTGCCCGCGCTATTACTTCGCGCTCGGCTCCTAAGGGCCCTAGCGTGATTTTAAATAGCCTATATCCTTCCGCATCGCCTGCCCGCGCTATTACTTCGCGCTCGGCTCCTAAGGGGCCTAGCGTGATGTTAAATAGCCTATATCCTTCCGCATCGCCTGCCCGCACTATTACTTTGCGCTCGGCTCCTAAGGGCCCTAGCGTGATGTTAAATAGCCTATATCCCTCCTCAAGAACTGGGTTATAAAATGCAAAAAGATTTTTTCAAATCCGACTGGGGTAGTTCCAGAGATAGCGCGTTCAAACAAACTAACAAAAAAAAACCGGTCCAGAGGGAGTCGGACTCGCGCACCGAGGGTTCCGTTCCGATTTCTGAAAAAGTGTGCTATTTAGAGACATTTACATAAACTTTACATAAACTTGCATCACATAGAATAATTTCAGATTTTTCTCTTTGCAAACTTCGGAGATAAGGGGGGGGGGGGAACGGTATTTTTTTTTACATTTTTCATCAAAAGTCGAACACTGTGCGGCCTAAAAAAAAATAAAAACATGTTTGAGAATGCGCAAACAGCGCTCTTTCATATGATACCCCACATGACCTAGTAGCCCAACTTTGAATTTTTAAGACCCCCTTTCAGCCCATGTTGTAAAAAAAATACATATCGTTTTATTTGTTTCTTATTTGCAAAATAGTTGGGTAAATATTATCTAAAACTGTTCCAAATTTCAAGTTGATAGCATTAGTAGTTCTTGAGATATCCAGCTGTGACAGACAGAGAGACAGACAGACAGACTGAGTCACACCATAAGGGTTCCTTTTTTACCATTTTGGTACGGAACCCTAAAAACAAACTCTTCCGCTGTATTCCACCGACATTTTGCACAACGCCATCTATGGGTAAATTGATTAAAACGTCCGCTCTAAACATGTAATTGCTCAAGAGGAACCGGTATTACCGGTATGAATTAAAGTTATTTTGCGTTTTAGTAATTTTATATTATCTCCGAAACTGTATGACCAATTGCCATACTGTAAAGGCCAAATCTTATCTCCATGATGTCCTTGTGATCATAAAATATCTTATTTTGATAAGGATTAATGTTTTGTTGTTTAAATAATCATCCAAACGTAAGTATGTCTAAAAAATACTTTTTTAAAACAATAAAAGATGTATAAAAGATAAAATATAAAAGATAGAAATATGGTGTCGCGGACTTTTTTGTAGAATTATTTAAGACGGACCAAACTGCCATACATTGTTATCAATTATAAACAACCGTTTAGGCAGCGCATGCAAAAAAGTCTGTTTAAAGAGGTATTTCTTTCCGACTTGTTAGACAAAACTTGTGATAGCTCGGCTAATATGCATGATATAAATATAATTTATAGCCTATAGCACTCAGGAATAATGTAGCTTTCTACCAGTGAAAAAATTTTTAGAATTGGATCATTAGTTCCGGAGATTACCCCTACATACAAACTTACAAACTTACATACAAATTTTACCTCTTTATAATATTAGTATAGATGACATTCTACACAGTTGGGTGACATAACCTTTTTCATGAGAAAACCAAACTTTTTTGATGGAATGTGATCGGATTATTAGGGTTCCGTACCAAAATGGTAAAAAAGGAACCCTTATGGTGACATTCAGTCTGTCTGTCTGTCACAGCTGGATATCTCAAGAACCACTAATGCTATCAACTTGAAAGTTAGAACAGTTTTAGATTACGCTTACCCAACTATTTTGCAAACAAGAAAGATATAAAAATATTTATGTTTTTTTTTGCAACAGTGACTGAAAAGGGGTCTTAAAAATTCAAAGTGGGGCTACCAGGGCATGTGGGGTATCATATGAAAGAGCACTGTTTGCACATTCTCAAAAATTTTTTTTTTTTTTAGTTTGCATAGTTTTCGACTTTTGATGAAAAATGTAAAAAAAAATAACGTTCCCTTCCCTTATCTCCGAAGTTTGCAAAGAGAAAAATCTGAAATTATTCTATGTTATAGAAGTTTATGTAAAGATTACAGGAAAAATAAAACGATGTCTCTAAATAGCACACTTTTTCAGAAATCGGAACGGAACCCTAGGTGCGCGAGTCCGACTCGCTCTTGACCGGTTTTTTTTTATTTTTGCAGGAGTTATGGAACATTTTGTAATTACCTATACACACATTCTTACACTCGTAACTATTTATAGTCAAGTAAAAGTAATTACTTCAATCAAAGTAATTGCTCAAGTAATGATTTTCATTCTATATTTTTGTAATTGCTTGAAGTTAGAACTGTCAAAGCTTAGAATTCTTAGCCAAGTAATAGTCACCATTTTCTTTACCTAAGAATTCTACCCTCAAGTAGATCTATCTCAGATTCAGAGATATCAGAGATATCAGAGAATTCTATCCTCAGATGTACACTTGCGTGCAAAAAAATCGACCCACCCCAAAGGCTTTCGTTCAGAACACGATAAATAAAAATCTAAAATTAATTAATTAATACTTTTCACACTGTTTGTTAAATGTCAGTCTAAGATTACAATAGACCAGTTTTTACTGTAACAGATTTTGGTTTATTGCTTTTACAGACTGAAACAACAAAAACGGTTAGAACAGCTCAATTTTTTAATAAATAATTTTAAGTAAAAAATCAAAAAAAGCATTAAATTTCTAAAGAAAACTTTGTTCAGTAGCTTGTATTCCCCCCACGTGCTCCTATTGCAGCTTCCATCCTGGTTTTCATTGACCTTATTAATGTTTTTATGAATTCTTGGGGTATACCATCCCACTCCTCTTGAATAGCTACCTTTAGTTCCTGGAGGGTTTCTGGAGGCTGATTTCTGGCCCTGACCCTTCTCTTCAGCTCATCCCATAGATGTTCAATGGGATTAAGGTCAGGGCTCCTAGCTGGCCACTCCATAACAGGAATTTCCACTTCACGTAGGTACTGGAATACTATCGTGGCTGTATGTGGTCGGGCGTTGTCCTGCATTAGCGTGAAACCCTCGCCTACAAATCCAGCATATGGCATGACATGTTGTTCTAGCACCTCCTGGATGTATCGCTGTGCAGTCAGATTGCCTAGACGAGGTCCTGATACGAACTGAAGATCCGTTTTTCCTTCCAAAGAAATTCCGCCCCAAACAGTCCACGAACCTCCTCCAAAAGCCACTCGTTCTTGAATACAAGCCTGTGCAAATCGTTCTCCCTCTCTTCGATAAACTTTCCTGCGCCCATCATTTCCATGAAGACTGATTTTACACTCGTCCGAGAACATTACGACCTTCCATTGTTCGAGTGTCCAATCAACGTGAGCACGAGCAAATCGAAGCCGCGCTTGGCGATGCGCGGGGGTTAATTTTGGACCATTAGCGGGCTTGTGAGGATGCAATCCGCTTTCTGCAAGTCTCCGTCGTACAGTCCATTCACTTACAGCTACACCGCGAACATTACGAAGTTGCTGTTGCACCTGAACACCAGTAAAATGTCGATTTCTTAAACTTGTAGACACCATAAGTCGATCATCTCGTTCTGAAGTAGCCCGATTTCTTCCCGAACCTGATCGTCTATTGAAGCTCCCAGTCTCTAAGAACCTTCGGTACACTCGTCTTACTGCTGATCGACTTAGGTGAAGACGTCTGGCCACGACGCGCTGACTCAATCCAGCCTGGATCAGTGCTACAACTTGAGCGCACTCAGACGGAGTAGTATCCATTTTCACAAAGAGTAAAAACAATTAAACTCAAGGTAAATGGTCAACAAATCAGCAAAAATAACCAATTATTGAATAAACAATAAATTGATTAACTTTTAGCACAATGCAATGCCACTGAGATTGCGTTATTAAAAATGAGAAATGAGGGTGTCCGAGTAAACAAGTCAATATCATCAACAACATCCCGTTTATTAAAGTGTAGGGTATGTAAAAATAAAGTTTATGAAACATACCTTCAAATTAATTTATTAGTTTTTGTTTGTCTGATCTTAATTTTTATTTAGTGTGTGTCGTTTCGAAACTTACAGGGTGGGTCGATTTTTGTATTAAAAATCAACACTAAACCACAGAACAAATAACAGTACACCTAAACTTAAACCTCCTAAGTTCGATGTTATAGCAGTCATTCACCAGGCGAGATTTGTTTGCCTGTTCAGTCGTTAATTGGGTTTCCCTAGGGTGTTTTATTTCAGGCATTTGCACTGTGAAGCCATGCGATTCCATGTTATAGACAGCGTCTCTGAATTCACGGTCTACAATAATAATATCGTCACTATTGCAGGATTTGCAGGGCCAACTAAACATTTACAACTTTAATAGATTTTCATCTTTATCGCTAAAGCATTAGGTTCAAGATTGATAAGTTTAACAAATAAAAATATACGGATTGTTTATGTCGGTAATGTCCTGAACAAAGAGTATACGTCCCAGCACTACAAACAAACTGTCTAAAAAAACTTAAGTGCCGTTCGGGGACTGAAAGTAATATCATTAAAATATTCCACCGAACGGCACTTTACTAAATTTTGTTTCAATGCTCTTAGTGGAAGTGTTTAGGTGCCGTTCGAGGAAGTGCCGTTCAAATCGGTGCCCTAAGTGGAATACCTCGCCGTAACCTATATAGGTTTTTTATTTCTTTCTTTGACAAAAAAAAATTTATATTATGCCTAATGTAACGTGCACCTAGGTACTAGGAAGCTGCTACCATAGACAAGCTTTCGCCTAGACTTTCCATAATTCAAACTGGTCAGGGCAGTGCCAAAGGAAGCACTAAATTGTACAGAAACATTCCTATCGGGAAATGTCTATGTCGTACAATATCACGTAACTTATGTACACGAAAACGCTATACATGTATGCAACTGAAGCTGATGGAGGGTTAGCAGAAGAACTGCAGGTTTCTAGTGACCCATTGCGGGTACCTGGTCCAAAAAAATATACGAAAATACCTGTAATTTATATGGGCTACCAAGATCCCTGTCATTAGTGTATCGGTTAAGAATTCATCATTTTCAATACAGCTGTTATTAGGAGTAGGTATGTTTTTGTTCCCAAGGATGGAATTATTTTATTTGATTTGAACGAGTAAACTTTCATAAATAGGTATGTAACTGATGGTTTTCATGTTCTATCGATATAGTCAGAAGTCCGGGAGAAATCCCTAATGCCATGAGGATGGGACCACGGGTAATTAAAATTACCCATGGACCCGGTAATGGGTCGGTCCACCGGGACCACGGGTAACGAGTGATTGCAACTCGTGACCTACAAAAAAAAAAACTCCGGTGAGTCCCAGACATCATTAAACTGTCTTGAAACCCAAATCAGAAAATAAAATTGGAGGAGTAGGAAAGTAAAGCAGTGGAGAACCTATAATTATATCACAGGTTATATGTTATGTAAGTGTTCCTACAGACGAGCGACATGCGTCAGGTACGCGTCGACGACAGCCGCCGACGACGCCGGCAGCAGCCGACCTAAAGCGACGCTCGCAGTCGTAGCGGGTCGCGTCCCTTTGTCAGTGGACTGCAAATGGTTCAGGAGTGACAAAATGGTGGACGCGACACGGCATAACTGCAGCGTTGCTTTAGGTCGGCGACTGTCGCTGACATGTCGGCCGTCAACGCGTGGAGCTGACTCTGCCGTTGACGCGACGTCACTCGTGTGTAAGAGCACTAAGTAGGTAGGACAATCACAGGCTGGGGTTCAACCACAGTATAATAATGATACAGTATTTAATCTGGGCAGTGACTTTGAATTAATTAGTAGATAAATACGTGTCCGTCCGTGCGTAACTGCTGCGCGCTCGAACAAACGTAACTGAGACTGACTGAGATTTCGAAGCGCATCGTTTCAGCCGTTTTCTATGAAGATAAAGTAGGTACTGTATTATTATTATGCTGTGGTTTAACTAAACCCGCTGCGCTGCTGGGAAGTTTGTTGTGCCACTTCTTCTTCTCAGCTAAAGCGTTAGGAACTGTTGAAGGGCGGGAGTTTTGGGGGACTGTCTTAAGTAATACTGACAAAAAGTGCAGATTCACAGCCTAGTTTGGAGGAGCTCGTGGCTAAGTAATAAAAGCCGCACGGGTCGATCCATCAGGTTAAGCTACGCTTGCCGGGGTTGGTCCGTGGATGGGTGACCTATTTTTACATACCGAGACTTCTCCGTGTATCGGAAAGCACGTTAAGCCGTTGGTCCCGGCTGTCATTCGTGGATCTTTGACAGTCGTTACGGGTCGTCAGAAGCCCGAAAGTCTGACAACCAGTCTTACCAAGGGGTATCGCATTACCCAGTTACTGGGTTGTGGAGGTCAGATAGGCAGTCGCTCCATGTAAAATACTGGTATTCAGCTGCATCCGGTTAGACTGGAAGCCGACCCCAAACATAGTTGGGAAAAGGCTAGGCAGATTGATTCACAGCCTAGTTTGAATAAATAACTTGGATTTTGATTTTGCACACCAATTTCAAAGTCATGATGTGTCATCTTGGTCAAGGTAGAATAGAAGTAACACCATATTTGTTTTTATACTTTTTATGGAAACAAAAGTTCGTATCAGCTTTGAATCTGGTTTTATAAGGTAACATTATGGCTAGGTCGCGTGTACATAATATAGATTGACATTCAGATATTTTTAGGGTTACCTCAAAAAGAAAAAAACTAAACTCTTTTATAGGATCACTTCGTTGTTCGTCTGTCTGTCTGTTTGTCAGTCTGTAAAGACCTTTTTTCACAGGAACACGTGGAGGTATAAAGATTAAATTAATATCAAATATGTATCAAAGATCTATGGTTCCTTGGAGCTCAAAAAAGCTTCAAAGTCAATAAAAAAGTACTGCCATTTATGCGAAAAATGATACCCGCAAGTAAATCAAAACCTAGAGACCGCGCGCGCGCAAGGTGCGTTGACCTAGAATCATGAACTTAGGTAAGAAGCAAGGTCTCTCATCTCAGCACAAGTAAAGGAAAAAGGCCGAAAATCATAAATTTGCAGTAAGTATTATCAATTATCATTTAAAAATTTTAATTTGCAATTATAAACTTCAATTTGCAGTTGCAGAATTGACCATGACGTACCTATATACCGTATGGGAGAACACGTTTTTCAACTACAATGTTAACTGTCGCATTTTTACCCGACTAAGGCGAAGCAAATAGGAGGGTATGTATGTATGTTCATCTGTTCCCTCATAACTTCTAAACTACTTATCATAATTTGGACAAATGAAGTATTTTTAGAAGCGTCTTGATTGTCCGCTGGTTATAGGCTATGTAACGTCACATTAAATTGAATGTGGCGCCCTCTAGACGAAATAAAGTCATGAACTAAAAAAAAAAATTTTTTTTAATGATGCCGTGTTGGGTACCTATCAGATGAGAGGGCTTAATGCTTAATTAGCACATTTCAAAAATATATATATAGTTAGCTATTGCACGCGGCTTTGCTTGCATGCACCCGATAATTGGGAATAATTTCTCTTCAAACCTACCCAAAATACATATATAATAATTATTCTTCTTAAAAAATATAAATTGACTCTAGACAAAACAAAATTATAACCTCAAAATAATTTAAATAAAAAGTAACTTTATTATTTATTTATTTATTTTGTTAAAGACGACAAATTAAAAATCCGGAGTCACACGTACCTAATTCGATTTATGCCTTAGCATGACGTGTGACTCCGGATTTTTAATTTGTCTGTCTTTTTATAATTTCAGATGAGAATATTTTCTTGTTTCATACTTTTTAGAGCGTGATTTTTCAGTAGTCGGGTTTTAGTTTTTAAACTTAGGTACTTTTTATGTCTCCTCTCTCGCTCACAAGGGACCAAATTTTTAAGATTGTTAATGAAAAGATGCTTTTTTGAAAAATATAATCAATTATAGGACTAGTAAATAATGTTAATTTAATAGGTACCCAAACATTAAAACACATTTCTATTGTGTTATCTTATTATCTAATAAACTCAGTTCAAAAAGTATTATCTGTTTTTGAGATGAGTTAAATAAATGCCACAATAAAAATGTGTTCATAATAGTTACCTGTTAAATTAACATTATTTAGGTACTAGACTTTTAATTAATAACATTTTTCAAAAAAGCATCTTTTCAATTAAAATTCAAAAATTTGGCACCGTGTGAGCGAGAGAGGTGACAAAATGCGACAGACCTCTTAAGTTTGTTTTTGGGATAAATAATTCTTTTCAACTACCTGCGGTACCCTTCCTTATGCGTGGTCCGACACGCACTTGTCCGGTTTTTTTTAGTCTTGAGCTTATTTTTAGTCTTGAGCTTATTTTCCAAGCTTGGTATTTTTATCGATGTTTTGGTCTCAAAAGCCAAAAAGTGTAAGAACTCCTTATTATGTAAATTTATGTATGTAGGATAGGAATAACCACCTAATAAATAACATAAATGTGCTCAAATGTATGTCATGTCTCAAAACAAAATTCTCAATTCAAAGATATTATTCTTTTAAAAACGAAAATTAGTTAATTTTTATTTCATACCTTGATTTAATCTGGTTGTGAAATTAAAATTGGCCAAGTTTGAGTTGGACTCGCACACGAAGGGTTCCGTACCGCTGTACAATATTTAACACTACATTTTTTTACTTTAGTAAAACAAACACGTTTCTTGTATGGGGACTCCCTTTAATTTTTATCTTTGTTTTATTTTATTATTTGTTGTTATAGTGGCAATAAAAATACACATTATATGAAAATTTCAACTAAGTATCTACCTATTATGGTTCATGAGATACAACCCTCTGACAGACGGACGGACGGACAGCGGAGGCTTATTACTTAGTACTTAGAAGGCGTACGGGGGGCCGAAGCCAACTCGCAGGTGCCCCCCTTAGGCAATTTAAGTGTTGAGGCACCAACAGACGATTATCCCTTTTTTTTTGCAAGTGCATCCGAGGGCAACCCCTGGTTGGTGCAGGACTATTGCAGAACATGGAAACAAAATGGGTTTGGGTGGCTGATTGGTTACCTAGAACTATGGAAGGACTGTGTCCCCTGCCGAATCAATGTTATGTACCTAATACACGGATAAAATTACCGCTACATAGTTTTATTAAGATTTAAAGAAAAGATTGGGTCTTACAAAAGATACACATGTTCAACGCGTGTCTTACATCCAGAACTTGGAAACAAAATGGGTTTGGGTGGCTATACTGGATTGGTTACCTAGAACTATGGAAGGACTGTGTCCCCTGCCGAATCAATGTTATGTAACTAATACACGGATAAAATTACCGCTACATAGTTTTATTAAGATTTAAAGAAAAGATTGGGTCTTACAAAAGATACACATGTTCAACGCGTGTCTTACATCCAGAACATGGAAACAAAATGGGTTTGGATGGCTGTACTGGATGGGTTACCTAGAACTATGGAATGACTGTGTCCCCTGCCGAATCAATGTTATGTAACTAATACACGGATAAAATTACCGCTACATAGTTTTATTAAGATTTAAAGAAAAGATTGGGTCTTACAAAAGATACACATGTTCAACGCGTGTCTTACATCCAGAACATGGAAACAAAATGGGTTTGGATGGCTGTACTGGATGGGTTACCTAGAACTATGGAATGACTGTGTCCCCTGCCGAATCAATGTTATGTATCTAATACACGGATAAAATTACCGCCACTTATGTAGTTTAATAGTAATAGTAATAGTAATCTTTATTTAATTCTCTCTTCACAAAGGTTCACTTAGTTTATTTTATAAATAGAGACTAGAATAATAACATTACAAAATCAAAAATATGATCCTTTGAGTTTTATTAGGATTTAAAGAAAAGATTGGGTCTCTTACTTAATACAAAAGGTACACATGTTTTTTGAGAATGAGAATGAGAATGAGAATGAGAACTTTATTTGCTAAGGATGTAGGTACAGGTATAAGATGTTATAGATTAATTAAAAAGATCGGCTACAGTCTACCTTACGGCGTGCAAATTATTACATGTTCAAGCGTGTCTTACGTCAAACTACATAAAAAACGTAAGACAAGCGTTGAACATGTGTTTAAATCTTTTGTAGCAAGACAGATAGTAGTTAAGATTAGCACAAGCTATTAGTACTTACTTAATAATGAGCAGTTACACGGTGAGTTGCAGAAACGAACTTTAGTTTAATGGACTGTCACTATGGATCTCCATTAAACTGAAGTTCGTTTCTGCAACTGGCTGATAATCGCATATATATCACACAAGTGCTAAAATAAAGCTAGAAAAAAACAGTTATTGTAAAACCTTTAAAATCTAGTAACAATGTGTCTGTATTGATTGACCTCAATAGTAAGGTTGGTAAGGTGGTAATTACAAATGTCAATATCGCACTGGTTGATGATACGTTGTTGGGGGAAGTTATACGGTCTATTATTGTATTTAAAGTTAACAGTAGATACTTAAGATATTAAATTGATTGTAGCATAGCCTAGGTATTTAATACTATATCAATAACATAGGTATTTCACCAGCTGTAAGTAATCACTAGGTATTTATTTTTCGTGAAGAAACCTGGTGTCTTAAGACTCTTAACCTATGATATTATTTTTTTCAATAAATACCTACCCACTTATTTTTAGGCTTATGAAGTTATGATAAACCACAATTTTATGTAGGATGTGCGTCACTTTCACGTGAATAAAAAGTTTTTCTTTATTTCTTTCTTTTTCCTACTTAGAATCAAAAATATGAAGACTGTTCCCGACTGCACACAAAGAGGATGCTTGTGTCAAGTGTAACAAGGCCCTTTGTACCACGGCACGGTTTCTTTACGGTACGGCGTAATATTTTTAATTTCACGTTTTTTTTATAAACCGCGCCGTAGAAAAAACGTGTTTGTCAACAAGCTTCCATAGTGATCCATACAAAACTGACTACCAATATCGTGGCTGTACACGGCGTATAAAATGTGCCGAAGAAAAAAACGTGTTTGTCAACAAGCTTCCATAGTGATCCATACAAAACTGACTACCAATATCGTGGCTGTACACGGCGTATAAAATGTGCCGAAGAAAAAAACGTGTTTGTCAACAAGCTTCCATAGTGATCCATACAAAACTGACTACCTATATCGTGCCTGTACACGGCGTATAAACTGTGCCGAAGAAAAAAACGTGTTTGTCAACGAGCTTCCATAGTGATCCATACAAGACTGACTACCTATATCGTGCCTGTACACGGCGTATAAACTGTGCCAAAGAAAAAACGTGTTTGTCAACAAGCTTTCATAGTGATCCATACAAAACTGACTACCTATATCGTGCCTGTACACGGCGTATAAACTGTGCCGAAGAAAAAACGTGTTTGTCAACAAGCTTCCATAGTGATCCATACAAAACTGACTACCTATATCGTGCCTGTACACGGCGTATATACTGTGCCAAAGAAAAAACGTGTCTGTCAACAAGCTTTCATAGTGATCCATACAAAACTGACTACCTATATCGTGCCTGTACACGGCGTATAAACTGTGCCGAAGAAAAAACGTGTTTGTCAACAAGCTTCCATAGTGATCCATACAAAACTGACTACCTATATCGTGCCTGTACACGGCGTATAAACTGTGCCAAAGAAAAAACGTGTCTGTCAGCAACCTTTAAATGGAGTGATCCATACAACAATGACGACCGTGCCGACACACGGCAAATAAACCATAGTTTTTCACGGCAAGAAAAACGTGTGTGTATGTACAATGGTCCATAACACTCATAAAACTTAACTCAAACATCATCAACCCAAGATCACTTAATTACTTACGTGTGAAAATATTTGTGGAACTCAAGATTCAAGGCGTACGCGCATAACTATCGAGTGGACAGGACGGGCGTATGTAAACAGTTGTTACGTCTTCATGCAATCATAAGAAGTAGGTATCTTCTACAAACAATGGCTCATGTTCAGCTTTTAAATTATACTAGGTGAGCCCACGGTTTCACTCGCATAGACCGGAATAAAAAGTAGCCTATGTGTTAATCCAGGGTATAAGCTATCTACGTACCAAATTTCATTAAAATCGGTCCAGCCGTTTAGGTAACAAACACTCACAAACTTTCGCCTTTAGAAAATTAATGTGATTTGATCGTTGCTACTGCGCAGGTTTTTGAAGGAGGAGGCAAGGCTATGGATGCACTTACAGCGGTCATCGTGACTTGGACTAATGACCTCTCTTTGCACGTGGAACAACATTTGCGACTTGGAAGTGAATCCTTGAATTTTACTATTCATATAATATTGTTTCTTTAATAGATTATATAAGTAATTTGTTGTATCTTTGACAGTCGTTACGGGTCGTCAGAAGCCAGAAAGTCTGAAAACCAGTCCTTACCAAGGGGCATCGTATTACCCAGTAACTGGGTTGTGGAGGTCAGATAGGCAGTCGCTCCATGTAAAATAATGTTCAGCTGCATCCGGTTAGACTGGAAGCCGACCCCAACATAGTTGGGAAAAGGCTAGGCAGATTGATTGTTTATTATTGTTTCTATAAACTTTGGGAGTGAACTTTTTGTCGAAAATCTTCCGACCCTAACCTAACGGCAAGCTGTACGCAGAAGAAATTTATTCAGGTCTCCAATTTCAACTAAGTAGGTAATTTCAAGTCTACTTATTCTATTATCGGCTTAGATTATCGGATTCTTCAACCGTTTTCAATTGAGTGTGCCTAAGGTTTACCTACGAGCTAGCAAAATGCAATTCATGGACCTCGTACAAAAAATGTGTGTACACAAATACTTAATGTGTTTACAGTTTCTATTTCCGTGGCTTTTGTGAACATGATATTTATTCAGATTTGTTACTGTATTTGTAATGGTAATTTGTGTCATGTCATAGGTAGGTTTTTATTTTGATTAATCTTCGAAATAGATTATTTTCTATTTTCTGAATGTGAGAACGTTGCAGGCATAGTAGACTGTACATTTGTTAACCATTTTCTATTTTGTTAAGTGCCTGGTAGTTGTTGAAAGGCCTACATTGTCTTCCCATACCTATTAACATTGTTATTTGAAAATATTTTTAAAAGAGTAGGTAACCATGGAGTTTCTTGCCGGCTCTTCTCCGTAGGAAACGACCAATTTGGAACTGTGCACCTAACTTTTGACGTTTCATAAGTGCCCATGTAGTGAAATAAAATATTTAGATTTTGATTTCGTTCCCTTTGAGAATGGGAGACCAAGCCAAGATAACAACTTGACCACGTTAAAATAAGAGCAATGAAACGTTTGCAAGTAAATCGCACCGAACTTGTTTTTTTATCCAACACTTTCTCGCAGCATTGTTAACGTTTACTTTTATTATTATTTACTTATGCAAGCCATTGCATCACAACTAACTGAGTGGGCAGTATCGTAATAATGAGGTTTATCACCTTTTAATGTAATAAGGGAACGTCGTTACGTGTAGTCAGAAGACCAAAAGTCTGGCAACCAGTCTTACCACCTATACTTATCGTGTTACCCAGTAACCGGGTTGTGGATGTTAGTTTTGCAGTCGCTCTATGTAAAATACTAATTACTTTTGAAGGTTAATTAATATTAACTACATCATTTTTTTAAACATTTGTTTATAATTTTAGATAATTGTTGATAATTAATACTGCCAAAATAAAATAAAAAAATAATTACAGCTCTGGGGGCTAAAACGGCCACTTTGGCAGAATCATAATAGGATAATATATAAATCATGAATAATTATTTGAATTCGTAAAACGGTCACAAACTGACAATTCATAATTTATCTGCGTACAATTCATAGCACGTAATTCATCTGTTTGACAGTTTTTTATGCAGATTCGTAAAATGGTTCACAAATTATGAATTGCTTTATTGAAGTTTAATGTCAAATAGCACAATCATAATAAATTGCTGGGAATTCAGGAAATGAATCACTTTTAGAGGAATTGCTTAATGTGGCCGTTTTAGGCCCCCTGAAGTTATTTATTATTAAAATTTAAAAATATTACGTTTTGACCCATACAAATTTAATATAATATCATTGCACTGTATTATTCTAACTCTGACAAATTATCACTTTTTGATTTTAATTACATAAATTAGTTTTTAGATTTACTTAATTAAATTAGAATTTATTATGATTAATTATTACAATTAAATTAGTGCGAGAACCTGATTCGGACTATTACGAACATTTTAAAACAATAATAAACCGCAGCAGCCGTTTATTACTAACGAATATGAATACGAATACGAATTTTTAATCGATTTCAAAAAAAGGGGGAGGTCCTCAGTTCATCGAAAACTTTTATTTTTATGTAGGTATGTAGGTACGTTCCCCGATTACTCGAAGACGGCTGGTCCAATAGAAATATAAAAAACATTTTTCTTATATCTATGGCTAGACTGATTTGGAAAATTTATTTTTTGTTTGAAAGGGTTCCAATGTGGTCCCATATTAACTTTGCTGCAGTAGTTTTTGAGTTAGCTTCAATAATACGTATTTTATGTGGATGATGTTATAACCTGTCACTGTAATTTACGTAACAGGTAGTGGTATTCGAATTTATGTGGGGTAGGAGGTAGGACAACAAAAAAGTGAAATATAAAAACTTTTTTACAAATAAACCAACCGACTTCCAAAAAAAAAAATTAAGTGAAAAATAACTTTGATCTCGGAAGCCTGTAGCAAACGAAACGAAAATAGAAAAGCTAAGACACTGACCTCAGAAATTGAAGTTATTTTTCAGTTTCACTTTGTAGTGTTTTTTTTTATTATAAAGTAGATTAATTTTAACAGTAATATTTTTGGGCTGCTTTTTAACAGTCAAATAACTTTTATTTGAAGAATAAATAGTGGCAGATTGACATATTTTCTATACAAAAGCAATATTTATTTATCTAACCAATCAGCCCCTAAAGTAATAATAGCTTTGCCACCTAAAATCAGAACGTGTATTCGAACCCAAGCAGGCGCATTACTTTGTATAGGATTTTAATAAAAATAAAAATAAAGGAGGATTTTAATGTTCTTTGTAAAGAGTTCTCATTTGACCCATTTGTCACCATAACCTATACTGCACGCGGTCGGCTGAACGCTGACTTCTTTAAAAGTGCATAGTGCTTTTGTACCTTTTATATATTATGTATGTATACAATATTGTTTTTTTTTTTCTATCGTGCTTGTTAGTGATCCTAAGGTTGTAGGTTGTCATTCGTGGATCTTTGACAGTCGTTACAGGTCGTCAGAAGCCCGAAAATCTGACAACCAGTCTTACCAAGGGGTATCGTATTACCCAGTTACTGGGTTGTGGAGGTCAGACAGGCAGTCGCTCCATGTAAAATACTGGTATTCAGCTGCATCCGGTTAGACTGGAAGCCGACCCCAACATAGTTGGGGAAAGGCTAGGCAGGCAGATTGATTGATTGTTAGTGATCCTAAGATGTCTAATTCTGTTTTTACCCGTGAGAACCTGTAATTGGCTCTATGTTTTATATTCAATTGTTATCTATCTGATAAAGCTGTTGGTTCTCCTTCAATTAAATAAATGAATTATTTCATCGCCGCTGCTCTCAAAACGGCGAAGCAAAACATGGTGAGGAAACCTAGGAAGGCATGACCTAGAACCAATAATTTGAAGACATAACGTGACAGATGTCACATGTCTTCGAATTTTTAGTGGTAACCAACCCGCACTGGGCCCGCGTGGTGGAAGCCCACACCCACTCACAGAGAGGAGGCATTGTTCCAGCCGATGGAACGTTGTCGGCTGATTATGGTTATGTTACCTAAGATGTACCTATATGGCTTTGAGAAGTTTGAGAAAAGAGGCAGGCTAAGAAAATATACGCCATGAAATTTAAAACATGTTCCAAATTTAAATGGGAGATTGTACTCATCATTATGAACAACTTTTACTATGGGACCAAACCTGAAATCGCGAAAAAAAAATCAGCTGTTCAGTACATTTTGACGAGTTTGATGTAGATAAATGTACTGAAAAGCTGTTTTTTTTCGCGATTTCAGGTTTGGTCCCGTAGTAAAAATTGTTCATAATGATGAGTTCAATCTCCCATTTCGATTTGGAACATGTTTTAAATTCCATGCCGTATATGAATGCATCGCGTAAAAGATATGGGTAGGGTATAAACTCTGAGATGATTGTTAATAGAGATGTATATGAAACGGCCATGCAGTGACGATACCAAATAAATTGAGATAAGTTCAGGGGGATGATAATATGTGGCCACCTGAACAGCACTAAATGTGGCCATACTGAAATATTCCCTGAAAAAAAGAAAGTGCGACCCGAAAAAAACCCGAATCAAATAGGTGCGTGAGTAAACAACACCCGTTTATAAGAGAGGCGATGTTTTTATAATTGGTTAATTTATTGTTAATTACTTTAATTACGATTTTATCGCTGACGTAGATAGGCATAGCTACTTAATTACGATTTGACAAATTCTTCCATGATATTGTTATCTACTATTAGGGTCCCGTATCCAAAGGGTACGAACGGGACCAAGGCTCCTGTTCGTCTGTCTGTCACAGCTAGGGCTGTATCTATTGAACCTTACTAGGTAGACACTTGAAATTTTCACAGAGTGTGTAGGTACCTACTGCTATGGCCACTATAACAACAAATATATATTATCCCAAATGTAATAAATAAATAATAACTAAAGTCAAAGGGGGTCCAAATATGTTTTTTTTACAACTTATTAAAAAAAAAAATCTTAGTGTTAAATAATGTAGGTAGGTACGTTGTTATGGAACCTGTCGTGTGCAAGTCTAAATCGCACCTGGCCGCTTTTTTTTTCTAACAATAATGTTGATTACTTTTATGTGGGACTAGGTAATCAATATCAATGGCTGGCATTGATAAACTACGTGACTATATAAACTGCCTAATATTTACTTATAATTATTATTTATAGGTCAATATTAAAAAAAAAGGAAAAGGAAAAAGGAAAAAGGAATTGCCATTAAACCTTTGATGAACTTTGAAGAATGTGTTTGTTGTTACGATTTCAAAATTAAAAGGCTAATTAAAAAGAATATCCAAAAATACTATTCTCAATAATTGAGTGTACTTTTCAAAAAAAAAAAAAAAAAAAAACAAAAACTTACCGTTTCCGTTCATGGTGGTAACTTGCTTCGGCTTATCGATATGTATCACTGGTATATCCGATTTATCGATAGGAGCAACAACTTGATCGACATCCACGTCGATATCGATGACATGCACGTCACTGTCTTTCGCACTCGCGTCTTGCCCCGTCGGCGCCGGCATTTCAACTAACTGCTACAAATGAGTGTTTACTACTGGCTGAATGTCTGAACCTTTGCCTCGATTGAGGCTGAATAATTTGATTGTTTTTTTTTCGATACGCGGTTTAATTTTTTTTGACGTTTGATTTGAATTTGGAAGAGTAGCGTGAAAAATTGTATAAGTAGTGTCATATCATATGTCCGCTATTGTTTTTATTACGATTAAAGCAATATTTTAGTACGAAAATAAGTGTCAAATTAGTAAAAGATACATAGTTAAAGACGACTGAATTGAGTCTGTATATATAATTTGAATTACTGTGTTTATTTATGTAAATAATTATAAGTATTGGTTATCTGCTCTAATCAGTGATAAGTAGGTATAGGTACATTTGGTGATCGTAAGAATTATCTGCTACGTGTTTGATTGTATTATATCCTATTTTTGTTGTGTATACCGAAGAACACAGTTGTAGGTTCAGGTAAAATGGGGTTACTTTGATACTAAGGGCTAAGGGTTTACTTTGATAACAACTTTTATCTTATGAAAAAATCTATAGGCAGATAGGTATAGATTTTGGAGGTATCAAATGCTTTTCTTATCTTAAATGCCCAGTAACCGGTACACCAACAAAACCTTATTCACACACCGAATAAAATTAGTTTTTGGTAGTCGAAAGCTGTTATCAAAGTAACCCCATTTGACGGTTCATGTTTTATTCTAGCAGTAAGTTCCTTAAGTACTTATACATATTATAAATTAAAGTCACTTTTTATGTCTGTCTGTATGACCGCGCGACGGGTTTTGATATAGTTTTCACCATTTTAGAGAGTTTATTCCGGAAGGTTTAGGTAAGTTTGTGTATAATACCGTTACTAATAAAACTTATGTAAGTTATAATAAGAAATCTCTATGTTTTGTGAAGTCATAAACTCTGTGCGAAGCAGGGGCGGGTCGCTAGTATAAAATATTCCATAACAATGATAATTATAGATATTCTTGAACTTTCCATAAATAAATAAGTATTTATAAAAGATTCAATCTGAATGATAGAAATCATGACCTACACATCAAAAACAACATTGACATTGGTAGATAAAACTGGTTTTCTTGCGGTTAAAAGTTGAATCTATATTATGCAAGTTAAACAAGTCAATGAAGTTAAATGTTTTGATGATAAAACGAGATGAACTGCAGAACCACAGCATTTTGTGGTAGGTAAGTACTGTAAGTACCAACCCGCTCTGGGGCCGGTTGTAGTATTACAGCCTACTCCCTCTCACCGAGAGGAGGCCTGTGTCCCAGCAGTGCGAACGTTATGCTAAGTAAGTAAGTACCTACTTTATGTAGGTATACATACACCACTTTAACAAGTTGGTATGTATTTTTCTGGTGTAGGTATGTACAATAAAGTAGAAGTATAGTTGTTTATGATGATACAGATTAGCAGATTCGACGATAAGAAAAAAACCTAAGCACACTACATGGTAACACGGCAAGGATATTTTTAGATTTTCCCCACTATAAAGCTTCGGCCACACCTGAGCGAGCAAAGCGACAGCGAAGCGTCAGTCGCGCTGTGGACGCTGCCCGTGTTATTTTATGGCGCCTTGCACACCTGCGCGACCGCAACGCAGGAAGACGGCGTTTGCAAAGCGGGACGCAGTCGGACGCATTGTGGTCAGGCGTGTGTAGTGTAGAGCTTGTCTACTCTGAACAAAGCGAAAATTTTATGAATAGTGACTATCATTTGTACCGTTTAAGATGTTAATAGCGCTTTACAATGTCAACGCTCAAATATCACACAATTTTCTTGATTAAAATACCTACCCGGTTTTGTAAAAAAAGGGATTAAATATAATGACTACCAAACAAATCAAATGCTCACCAAAATGGATAAATGCTCACCAAATCTGCGTCGACCTGCTGACGAAAACTCTAACCCTAGACGGTCGAAATCAGGGGCACCCCGAGGTTTGGTTGGTTAGGTTCCTTTAAATCCTGCAGACCATGGTTTTAATTTTGGTGAGCATTTATCCATTCTGGCAGGTATTTCGCATTTTTTGGTAGTAAAATAGGTACTTTCTGATTTAATACTTTTCCGAATACGGACTCAATGGATCGCGTACGGGACGCGATATATTGAGTCTGTATTGAAGTACCTATTTGGCGAAGTACGCTCATAGCGTACGTACGGCTATCGAGTATCATGTACCTATCTACTATTTCCAGTCTATTCATATCATGTAAAAATAATCCTAATGTAATAAATGATATTTTACGTGCATTTAACGTAAAATGTCATTTTAAATGGAAAAATGCTTCTTGATGATTCATCTTGAAATTATTAAGTTGTTTGGTTCACAAAATCTTGGTTGTGTGTACTTACTACATAATACTTACTCTTTTTATTACGCTTTTAACGTGCACGTCTTCCTACATTGTTCTCGTATATTTTCAACATGAATGATGTAACCAATACTTTGTAATAATATTTTGATTTAAAAGAGTGTCCGTGGAGTTTCTTGCCCGTTCTTCTCAATAGGTACCTACTACGCTTTGGAATGGGCAACTAGCTTCATCTTTGTGACTGAACGATCCCTTGACAATTCAAAAGTGCCTGTAATTGGTTTATTTGAAATAAATGCTTTGTGTTTGAGTTTGTACAAAAAATTAAAATTAATTCCTATGATTTCGAATTAAATTTAACACAAAATAATTTGATTCATGTCAGAGACTTCATGTCTTGCAATCGAAACGATTGAGACGAAATACGGGACTGACAAAACACAACAATTTAGGTGTTAAACAAAGCTACAGACGCGTGCGGCTTCAGTGATTATACAATAAAAATGAGGTTCATGGTTCGCGCTGTAGTCGCGCAGATGTGCACGTAAATCCGTGTACGCACGAATTAATAAAAAACATAGTGAACACGAATATCGAACACTTTAAATGTTCAAAAGGGTCCTGAGTTTCTTCAAATGATCCGTGTTCGATGTTCGTTTTCACCGTGTTTTGTTCGCTCGTGCGTACACGCCATAAAAGTTTCGCGTTGTAAACGCTCCCTGACCGGGAACGTCTACAACGCGAAACTGGGGGCCTACTCCCTAAGTCCGTCCGCCTTTCCGTCCGTCCGTTCATCCGTCCGTCTGACATTACGATCCATCAAAACAAGTGTAAAAGTTAAATTTTTCAGACGGGCAAAAACACACCGGGAGTAGGGACAACTGGCAAATCATGTTGTCATTCATACTTCGTTCGGGCCCCGAACCAATCATCCATCCGTAGGTGATACGGAGTAGGAAACGCCCGTAACGAAGGCCGAAACTACGGGCTTCGTGCTTAGGGAGTAGGCCCCCTGGTTCGCATCCCGCGTCCCGCTACTGGACGCGCAGGTCTGGCCGTAGCATAAAATAAGGACATTGCACCTTAAATCACATACCTACCTAAGGTAGGTATGTGATTTTGGGTGCAATGACATCGATGTGAAAAGATTTATACCAAAACAATTAATTTGTAATCTGGGGCTGGAACCTCGATCGGTTTCCCGAGAAAAGCTATAAAAATGTAGGTAGATCTTAAACGTCATCTTATCTGCATGGTTATAGAAAGTCATTTTTTTCCCCCCGAGAGGAGTCTCGGTACCTATGTAAAGATGGTCACTCACCAATCCATGGACTAACCCAGGTAAGCTACTGGTAAAGCTGTTATTTACTTAGCCACGAGCTCCTCTGGCTCATTCTTCTGTCTCAATTCTGGTTCAATCATTAAAATCATTATGGATGAAAAAAAAATAAATATGGATTAGTTATACATATTTTTTTTTTTTAACTATTGGATTATGGACTATGGTTCATTCATGAAATCCTTCACAAAAAAAAAACCAATCATCATTTACTGTTGCTGACTTGACGTGTTTAAAATACCTATCACTGTGCGACATCAATGAATGTGAAATGTTTATACTTACTTATATTTATTATAGTTTACGTACACAAATAATAATATGTTTTAAATGATTATTATTTACAAACAACGAAGTAAAGTGACTGCTGTCACAGCTGCTGTTTCAAACGTGTCGGTTGTCAAACTGTCGAGGGTAAGCACCATGCACCGAGTAAGGAGTGATTGTTTCACACTTATATTGAAGTGTACAATAATAATTGTATAATAACGAGAAATAATTTACATCGAGCAGCACCCAAATTGCGTAACACATTATCAATCGGAGTTGGTTTCATTTTGACGTTCAACAATATTCATTGCGTTAATTACGTTGTCAAGCAGACAAATTTTTGGAACACGAAGCAATGGATTAGCAATTTGTTTCAAAATGAAACCAACTCCGATTGATAATGTGTTACGCAATTTGGGTAGGGTTGGCACTCTCACTACCGACCGTTTTGTTTGCCCTTCAGTATCGAGCCCGTCATAGACAATAGGTTATGCATGTGCAGTTTTGCCTGTACAGCCAAACTGCATGCAAAACTGCGTGAAGAGGTAACAAACATACAAACACACACACAATCAATCTGTCTAACCTTTTCCCACCTATTGGTCGGCTTCCAGTCTAACCGGATGCAGCTGAATACCAGTATTTTACATGGAGCGACTGCCTATCTGACCTCCACAACCCAGTTACTGAGTAATACGATACCCCTTGGTAAGACTAGTAGTCAGACTCGGTCTTATGACGGGTAGTCAGAAGCCCGAAAGTCTGACTACCAGTCTAACGACTGTCAAAGATCCACGAATGACAGCCGGGACCAACGGCTTAGCGTGCTTTCCGAAGCACGGAGGAATCTCGGTATGTAAAGGTCACCCATCCACTGACCAACCCCGGCAATCGTAGCTTAACCTGACGGATCGCCCCGTGCGGCTGTTATTACTTAGCCACGAGCTCCTATATACGATCAAACACACACACACACTCATAATCTTTCGCCTTTATAATATTAGGTAGTGTGATTTGTACCTACTTAAACCCGAAATTCTAATTTTAAATCGCCATACAGATGTTTTTAATTTAAAATTGAGGTTAATTTTATAATCTGTTTTCTTCGATAGTTTTTTAATTGAATTTAAGTACTTACTGTTATTCAAACAATAGGTAGTTGTTGGAAAAAGTGGTGAGATATACCTAAAGTTGAGACCTTCTCAATACTTACAGATGATTATCTACTATTATCCCTTTAGTGATTGATTGCGTAACAATATAGCATGTACACTTTTGAATACTTTTGAAACTGACTATAAGTAATTTTGGTTGTAGGTACTATAGTAGGTAGCCGGAATTTTTATGCTGTACTTGATTGGGCTCAATCGGAGATAATGAAAGAAATGGACTGTAGTTTATAAAATAGGTGTAATACCGTAATTTACAATGATCAACGTTATGAATATGTAGAACAATGAAATGCCCGCAGTGGCGCGCGTCTGTGAGCCGAGTGTTGAAGGGCGCGCAGCGGCCGTCGCATACCGGGTTCGGTACCCCGACACCCCGCGCTGTCCCCGGTGTCAATCACGCGCCGATGTGGTGCGCCGACAGTACTAGCTGACCCGACAGACGTTTTCCTGTCCCAATTTAAATCATTCAAAATTCCCATAGAAAATCCACTTTCAGTTTTACCGAATTTTCCAATTTTCCCGGCAACTTTTCCAATTTTTCTTTACATAAGAACCTTCTCCTGACAATAACAAATACAAAAAAAAAAAAAAAAAAGAATTAGCGAAATCGTTCCATCCGTTCACGCGTGATGCGATGACCAATGGAAATATAGATTCATTTTTATATTTATCTACACCCATTCTATAAATTCTCTATAAAAGTTCCTGAAACAGTTAGCTTATTGCCAACATTAAAACAGGTGTGCGTTACGATTGCTCCGCCAACTTATCCAAACAAAAAAAAATTCGCCTAAAAAATTGTCGAAAATTGTCAAAATCGAAGGGTACAAACCAAAAAATTGTCAAAGTAAAACTACAGAAGTTATAAGGGTTTTAAGTTGGCCGCGCGAACGTAACGTGGAGGATTGCGCGGCCATGGAGATCTCAGCAACTACTTGGGTTAGAGATCTAATTCTTTTTGTCAATTGAAGACTGAAATTGTCAAAAAAAGAATTATAAGCTCTAGATCAATATTTTACGAAATATTCACCTTGGAAGTTATGGCCGCGCAGTCGTGCACTTGTTGTTTCTTTATTGTTGATTATTTCTTTAAAACTTGAGATTTCTTAGAGTAAAACTGTTACGAGAAGAAAGGTCTTAATTTGTCGAAACTAATGAAAGCAAAAAATACTACTGAAGTTAAGTTAAATAGACGAAATCAGTCTAAAACGAAAAGTACGTGGCCGCGCAGTCGAAACGCTACATTGTGCGCTGATATCTCTATATCTATATAGATAGCTATTATGACCTTGGCATCCGCTAAGAAGGGGTTTTTGGAAATTCGACATTTAAGGTGCTGAAAAGGGGCGATATTGTTTGTATGAAAAATATTATTCCATGAGTAGAATATTAGACTTGAAACTTGGCATGAATATTTATCAAAGTAAATTATGATTTTTGTGATTTTTGTTTTTATAAAAAGAAAGAAATAAAGAAATAATAATGTGAATCATTGTTTTTCGAAAATCTACCTCTGACGGGGTGAAGAGGTATTCAATTTTACAAGGGAGGATTTTAATGCGAGGCTTGATTAAAGGCTCTTACAGACAGAGGCGATATCGCGTCGCGACGCGATATTGTTCTACGGATATAATATCGCAATATCGCGTCACCGACGCGATATCGCCTCTGTCTGTATGAGCCTTAACTCGAAAATTGGTTTAAATAATCTTCAAATAGTCAAGGTATGGATATATCCCGAACGATTTTATAAAACTCTACCTCTGTGGGGGTGAAAACAAGAAATACAGTTTAACATGAACAATCTCATTTGGTAACCGTCGCGGGCTCTAATTGGTCAGCGCGTGTCACGCGTTTGTTCTCCTCCCCGCACCCTCGTCCCTGTGCGATGTACCTGTGTATTATCAGATTGCCCAAAGACCACACGGCAATTCATAACACGCGGGCATTATGAATAGTGCCCCTATTTATTACTTGGTCTATAATAGATTATAAAATATTATGTACTAGCGGACCCGACAGACATTGTCCAGTCTGAACGATCCTAGAACCTGACTGCAGCGCCACCTACCGGGTCCTATTGTATTTTCAAACCATCCAGGAACTCGTTCAAATATACCATGTTTTAACATTTCTCCTGGTTCGTACTAGGAGAACTCCTCAATAATTAACGTCCCTGCATCGGGAAAAGCAGTATTTTGTAAAAGGTGATACGCAGTTGACATTGGGCTATTGTCACTTAGATAAATTACAAACTGACTAAAAACTGAAAAATAAAAAACTTTTTTACAAAAAAAAAGCAACCGACTTCCAAAAAAAAAACTGCAAAGTGAAAAATAACTTTAATTTCGGAAGTCGGTGGCAAAAAACTAAAATACAGATCCAAACACACCGACTTCCGAAATTAAAGTTATTTTTCACTTTGCAGTTTTTTTTTGGAAGTCGGTTGCTTTTTTTGTAAAAAAGTTTTTTATTAGAAGAAAAGAAAACAAAGACGATAATATAAGTATTAAAAAATAAGAAGAATATTATAATGAAATATAAAATGAGATTGTACCTTCTTGTTGGCTCTAACAAATGTGAAATTGTTAAAAATCGAATTACATAAAATACAGAACATGGCACTTATCTTGCGATACAAATCAACACACAGCCGAGGTGTCGAATAAGATTCAATGAATCTGCCTAGCCTTTTCCCGACTATGTTACGGTCGGCTTCCAGTCTATTCGGATGCAGCTAAATACCAGTATTTTACATCTACCGACTACTTATTTGACCTCCACAACACAGTAACTGGGTAATACGATACCCCTAGACTGGTTGTCAGACATTCGGGCTTCTGACGACCCGTAATAAATAATTAAGTAGTTATACAAGTTTTTTTATATAATTATATAAAACTCTGCAGATTGAGCTAGATGTTGTCCAATATAATTGCTAGTCTCCAGTTAGAGGTATTCCCAAATCAAATCGAAACTATGGTTACCCTACTCGAACATTGTATGAGATAGCATAATTTTTGAGATTACACGCGTTTAAAACTGTTCTGAGGGTAAAACGATATCTCATTCTAATGACGTTAATATGTCGAATAAATGGATGTTCACACCAAAATCCTAGCAATTATACATATTGAGATATCAGCGCACAAAGTAAAGTTTCGACTGCGCGGCCACGTACTTTTCGTTTTAGACTGATTTCGTCAATATAACATAACTTTAGAAGTATTTGTTGCTTTCGTTAGTTTCGACAAATTAAGACCTTTCTTCTTGTAACAGTTTTACTATATGAAATCTTTAGTTTTAAAGAAATAATCAACAAAAAAGAAACAACATGTGCACGATTGCGCGGCCATAACTTCCAAGGTGAATATTTCGTGAAATATTGATCTAGAGCTTATAATTATTTTTTCGACAATTTTTGACAATTTCAGTCTTCAATTGACAAAAAGAATTAGATCTCTAACCCAAGTAGTTGCTGAGATCTCCATGGCCGCGCAATCCTCCACGTTACGTTCGCGCGGCCAACTTAAAACCCTTATAACTTCTTTATTTTTACTTCGACAAATTTTTGGTTTGTTTCCTTCGATTTTGACAAATTTCGACAATTTTTTAGGCGAATTTCTTTTTTGTTTGGATAACTTGGCGGAGCAATCGTAACGCGCACTAAAACAGCCTGTGTCATAGTAACCATTATATCATCCAAACGGGTGTTATAATGTTGTACTAAATTTCATTTGCTTTTTCGATCCCTTACTTACTCACGTGGTATCTTTATGAATTTCTATCTCGTCAAAATGTAGGGAACAGCCGATATTGTTTTGTTTTGTGTGTGTGGGTGAAGTGGTGAGTGAGTGATTAGGGTGAGTGAGTGAGTGAGTGGTGGTGAAGTGAGTGAGTGGGGTAAGTGAGTGAGTGAGTGAGTGAGTGGTGAGTGAGTGGTGAGTGAGTGGTGAGTGAGTGGTGAGTGAGTGGTGAGTGAGTGGTGAGTGAGTGGTGAGTGAGTTGTGAGCGAGTGGTGAGTGAGTGGTGAGTGAGTCGAGTGAAGTGAGTGTAAGTGAGTAAGTGTGGTGAGTGAGTGAAGTGAGTGTGGTGGTGAGGGAGTGGTTTTCGCGATTTCAGGTTTGGTGACATAGTAAAAGTTGTTCATAATGATGAGTACAATGACCCCTTATTAAAGGGTTGTGCGTTTAAATAACATTCTATTATTACCTATATATTCTTTGTTTGTATTAGATACTCAACAATTAAACTTTCCATGAAAATACATAGAGTTCTTACAACATTGTACACTACCTAACCTGTAGTTTCAGTACCTTTTATAGAGGATTCATGATGGATGTAGATAAAGTCTTGTATGCAACTGTACATAATTAGGTATTAAAACACTCATGTTTTACACTATTATCACACTCGGCTTCGCCTCGTGTGATAAACCCACATTCGTGTTTTAATACCCCTTATTATACAACAGCTGCATAAATAACTCTTATAGATAGATTAGTAACGCACTCTTTTTAAATAATATTATGTAAATATTATACCAATTGTTTTATTGTCCACATCACTTCGACTGTAAAACTTCTATAACAGAACTCATTATTGTGTCCTTGACTATTTAATTTTGACGCTCAAGCAAATGACCGCGCGGCCAGAATAGCAAACACGACTGCCTGAAAATACGATATATTTTTACAGCTTGCGTAATAATAGCCGTCAGGCGCTGTGTGACGTCAGAATTGTGATTTAGAAATTAAACACTCATACTTAATGATTTTAGTATTTATAGTATTTTTTTACTTATTCAGCTCAATTCGGCTTTTGTCCATAGAAAACACCGGTTTTGTATGAGATGCGTACCTACGCATCCGTTCAGCTTTCCATGGTTATCCGTACAAAACTGGTAGTTTTCTATGGAAAAAAGCTGAATTAAGCTGAATAAGTGTATTTAGTTCCTAAGACTGTCTTTTCAATAGTCAGATGACTTTTATCTCACGAATAAATATTGCTGTTTGACAGCTTTTCTCCTTCCTTTTAATAATTCATTCAAACAAAATTCCATTTCAGTTTTCCACAATTTTCCAATTTTCCCGGCAACTATATATTTTTTTCTTTCCGTAAAAACCTCAAAATGTGCGTAATAGTCTGAACTATTACGCACATTTTAAAATAAAAATTTTCCAGATCGGTCCAGCCGTTCTCAAGTGCTAACCAACGAACAGCATTTCATTTTATTAGTAAATAGATGTGAAACTGTCATATAATAAGTAGGTACCGTACGACAATAGATGATGTAGATAAATACAATGTAGGTACAATTAGAATGTAGCATTTTGAAAATTTGCATCCATTCAATTCAATTTTACGAATGTATTTGGTTATATGATTTAATACAAGTTATTGCGTTTGCGTAAAGATCATTTTCGCCTAAAGTAGTAAGTAATAAAGATTGGTGATTTTAAAGGCGCACTCAGTTCGGTTGGTGTTTGGTTGTACGAATTTTGCCGATGCTACATCTAAGTTGTGTCGTACTGTAGCTACTTCAGATAAGAGTTATCTGACTAATGAAAAATTAGTCCTACTACAAATGCACTATTATATAATTAATATATGACAAATGATGGTTGACTGAACTCGTTTGGGCAAACATTATTTAGTTCTACAATTTTTGAAAATAGAACAACAATAAATAGTCTTGTAAAAACTTAGATTATGAAATGTCCAGATTCCTAGTAGGCTACCGTAAATTGATTCCAAATTTTAGTAACCAATATTAGTGTCTAGTTCGATCCCCGCGCCAGACGTCAAGGAACGTTCGCCCCGCAAACGTCACGAGCCGGGTGTTTTAATTTTTTAAAAAATGTCAGTCTGTGCTGTGAAATCGTGCAAAAATTACACTACAAAAAAAGAAAAGCGCACTAATATCTCATTTCATACGTAACTATTCAATTTCACCGTGTATTTCATAGTTAATTTCGAAAACGAAAAAATAAGAATGTGACATTGAATTTGACACAATAACTGTTAAGTGTTGCCTAGGGCATGAAAAAATTTACCCAAATTTTCAACACCTCACGAAAAAAACGAGGGATGACTAAGGAGTTTCATTAACATGGACGATGATTTTTTTTGTGAGTGTTAGTTTGTTTCTTCAACCGTATAGTTCGGAGGCGCTCCCAATTGGACCCAAACACACGAACCTCCGTCAACTCATTAGTGGAGTCGACATACGACACCCTAAATTGATTATGTAAAATGTACCCATCAAATCTTTTTAACGTGGGTTAATTAAGAGAGTTGCTTAAAAACTCATTTCTTAACTGCATTGAATCTGTCTTTAGCACACAAGTTTATTAATTTACCTCTATAAAATCCAAGTCTGTAAATGCGATAATAGTGTGTTTTAACATTTTTACTTTTTATTTACAAATATCACACACATAGGTACTCGAGTACTTAATAAGACAAATGTCAGAAATCGATACTTAGAAATTGAAATAAAATTGTTTTATCCTTTAAAATGTTTTTTTTAAATAGCAATTTACACTTTTCTATTGCAAGTTTAACCTTTTTAGGATATTATATTAAAACCAAGTCAACTGACAGGACCTATTGCCACTGGTACCTCATTTATTGAATTTCACGCTGAGTTGTTTCTATAATTGAATTTAAATTTGGAATGCGCTCGCTCTTCAAAATTATTTTAATTTATTGGACAATTATTTATTGTGGATTTTATTTTTGATAGGCACTTTATGATAGTTTGCTACAGAATGCCCAGTATACATTTTTAGGTAGGCTTTTAGTGTTTGGGAATTGGATGAAATGGGAGTAAGTCGGACCAAAACGGAGTATCTGTTTTGTGATTTCGGGTCCTGTGCCCATGTCTCTTGCCGGAACGCCCTTACCGATCTGCTCCGCTTTTCGGTACCTCGGGTCGCTTGTCCAAGGGGATGGCGAAGTAGACCGAGACGTAACGCACCGGATCAACTCAGGATGGATGAAATGGCGACAGGTTACAGGAACAACTTGCGACCCACGGATGCCCCTCAAGTTAAAGGGAACAATTTACAAGTCCGTGATAAGGCCTGTCGCACGTTATGGATCGAAATGCTGGGCATTGAAGAAGACGGATGAAAAAATATTGCATGCAGCGGAGATGAGAATGTTGAGATGGATGTGTGGAGTGACGAGCATGGATAAAGTAAGAAATGAGTAGGTATATACGAGGAAGTTTGAAAGTGGCGCCAGTGACAGAAAAGTTAAAAGGAAATCGTTTGGGTTGGTATGGGCATGTGATGAGGAGAGACGAAACGCATGTGACTAAAAGAGTGATGAATATATATGTTGATGGATGGAGAGGCAGAGGAAGGCCAAATAAAAGATGGATGGATTGTGTGAGGAATGATATGAAAGAGAAGGAAGTGAATGATAGCGTGACGGTTGACAGGGGAGAGTGGAAGAAGAAAACGTGTTGCGCCGACCCCAAGTAACATGGGATAAGGGCAGGAAGATGATGATGATTAGTGTTTGGGAATTAATGATGATTAGAGATCGGATAACCGGATGCATATATACCTTAAGTTAATATTTGGCTAACAAACTGTAGAAGCAGCTTCTTAGTATTTTTTTTCTTAATATAAATCCCGGGATTCCAGAAAATGCGGGAATGCACAATTAATCAGATACATGGTATGGAAACGACTTCTTATATTATGTGGTTTTATTAATTTTGATCCGTGGATGGTTGAACATCTTTACATACCGGGTCTTCTCCGTGCCTCGGACGTTAAGCCCCCGGACATGGTTAAGTATATCGGTGGGGTTGTTTTCATGGGTTTCGAGGGTGTTAAAGCCGATAGTGACGTTAAAATGTTAATCCCAGATGGCGGCTGCAATCATTTTCAAATTTTTCGTTATCGTCGGCTTTCACACCCTAGAAAAGCATGAAAACGACACCCATGACGAAAAATTTGAAAATTTTCGAAGCCGCCATCTTGGATTTTAATTTTGACCAAATTCACACTTTTTTCTTTTATTTTTTAAGTTCCTTTTCAATGTTCCTTTTATATTTAAATTTTCCCACTATTTTAGGGTAATCTCTATGCGCTGGTATTACTCGCATGTTGCACACATACGCAAATGCGTTATGTAGTACACGGTGCTCACTCACACACGTATAAAAATTGGCTTCACGTTTTATGTTACGTTTTGTACTGAACACGGAATCTGGACATTTCATAATCTAAGTGTAAAAACTTATAAGATGCAAATGATTTTTGCTCCTTGACATTTCACGAAGGCGTTAGATATTACTCGAACTAATTTATTCAAATTGTTCAAAATACATTGCTTTTGTGAGTTTCATGGTCACAAAACACACATTTTGTTTTGTCAGAAACAAAATTTTTGCAACAATTTAATAGTTTGAGACTGCTTTAGGGCTGATTTTTCAATCATCAGATTACCTACTTTTATTTGGAGAATAAATACGGCAGTTTGACATTTTCTATGCAAAAGCTGTCAAACTATCATATTTATTCCCCAAATTACAAAAAAAAAAAAAAAACTATAAAGGCATTATGGGAATAATTTTGACAATACACAGACCGTATACTTAGCCTTGATATAATTGTTAGACATTTTAGCCAGTAGTGAACCACACAATCACAACACAAAACACGTTTCGAAAACTGAAATATTTCAAATTCACAAAAAATGCATGTGCTCGCTTCCGCGTCGAAGTTACACTGTATGTTTTTTTTTTTCGGAAATATTTCGAAAGTATACTTACTATTATGATAATTTACAATTTTATTTGTCAGAAATGCTGAATGATTTGTGAGAGTTATTTGTCATAATAAAAATGAAGTGGACAAGTACAGTCGGAGACAAAAATAAGTAGTGACAAAAAAGAGTGACACATAAATAGGAAATTAATTTATTTTGAGGTATCTAAAAACCTAACTTATTATTCTGAAATACATAAATATACAACATTATTTTTTGTTTACACTAAACCCGAAAAGCAGTCATTGTACTCATCATTTTTTCAATTTTTTCTATGGGATCAACCTTGAAATCGCGAACGTTGGTCCCATAGAAAAAGTTGCTCAAAATGATGAGTACAATGACCCCTTTTCAGGTTTAGGGTAAACAAAAACTAATGTTGTATAAAATAATAAAACATCCAGACTTTGGCAAAACCAAAAGAAGCAACCGTTTAGAATAGAATAGAATAGAATAGAATAGAATAGAATACATTTATTTGTTAGAATATTGTACAAACCTGTTATGTGAATATGTATTACGATCATAATATTCTGCCGTTTCCGGCGTACAAATATGGTTTGTAAAATTATTATCATTAATGAATGGTCATCAGTACATTAAAATTAAATTATTAATAATTACAATTAGAATTACAAATAATTTTAATAAATTTAACAATAGTTGTAAAAGAGTCTAATTATATAATAAATACGTCAAAATTCAATGAAGTCAAGGAAGTAAAATCTGATTAGTAGGCCATAATATACAAATATAAAATTATTATTAAAAAATATTAAAAAGAAAGATGGTTTTCACATTTCGATAGTTATGTTTGTTTCTTTTCTGTTGTTGTTTTTGTTTTAAGTAAGTAGAAAAAAAACACGCTACATAATAAATAATAATATAAGTACAACGTGTCGTATTGCATCTTCGTCAAATTTAAGGGTGTGGTATAGACTATCAAACCGAACAACTTTTTCCATGGCACCAACATCGTATTCGCGAAAAAATTACCAGCCGTCCCATACATTTGCGTCAAGTAGATATTGAAGTTTTCTATGGGACAGTTGAAATTTTTTTCGCGAATAAGATGTTGGTCCCATGGAGAAAGTTATTCGGTTTGATGTTCTGAACCTCACCCTGAAAGCAAAAAAAAAAAAAAAAATGCAAAATTGCCCTGATTTTTTTTTTGAGGATGCAAAACGACACTTTGTATATTATAGGTACTTATATATTTTAATATTTTGAATTGAATAATGCTATCGCTGTTTTCTCTCACAGAATAAGCAAGCTCAAGTGGCAATGGGCCTTAGACGTACATTATGCGTACAACCGATGACCGTTGGGTAGCCGAGTTCTTGAATGGAGACCGTGAATCGGCAAACGTAAGGTAGGACGTCCTCAGAGCCCTAGGGTAGGTGGAGCGACGATCTTCGCAGGGTGGCTGGTAGCAGCTGGATGAGAGTTACCAGAAATCGAGTTGAATGGCATACAATAGGAGAGGCCTATGTCCAGCAGTGGCCTGCTATAGGTTGATGATGATGATGATGATGATGATGACATAATGCTTTCACGGATTTTTAAACAACCCTAGGTTACGCAGCTATATCCTATAACACTAAATGGCGAATAATCACAACGGATAATTGTATAAGGAACGAGGAAATTCGCGTTACGCTGCGTTACCGGTAACTTCTTACGTGACGTTTCGTAACGGAGCGCTACTGTGCTTTGATTAATTTTAGTGATACTGGTTACGACGGAGGCTTAATTATATAGTCGGAAGGATTAGTAACATGTACGGTTTAATGAGGCTTTGAACTAGAACTTGAAATAAATAGCTCTGAGAATAATCACGCTTATTTTCCTCAAGGGGTTAGACAGAGGTCAGAGGTGTAGGTACTGTGAAGACCCGGACTTCATAGGTCCTCACGGGGGGGTTTCTTAACTAGCTAAAAATAAGTAGAGGTACACGGGTGGAATGGGGCTGAAGCCCGCTATATTGATAATTAGAATCAGACTTAAAAATTAACACTGCCTAAGCGGAGCCCTAGCTAAAATCTATCTGTCACCCTTGAAGAAGAACGAGCTTCACTTTTCTTTAAGAGTAATTTGATGTTTGAATAATAGAATGTCAGCCAGCATCATGCTAAGGTTTTACTAAAGCATGAAACCTCTACAGTACCTACCTATAGTAAACCCACATTTGGCTCTTTACATAATATGTTTGAGTCCCCTTTAGGGGCGAGCCTATTGCCATCAACCGGGCACGAATCCAGCCTCCCGGCTTTTATTGAGAAAAATTAGAACTACAGAGAACAATCTACAACAATCAACAATCTTAATAATCAATCTTCAATTCTTAAACAATAAAGTTTATACCATTCCCCCTCTAAAAAGCTTATTTTATTCACTGAAAACAGTGAATAAAAAGCACTTTTACTCACTGTTTTGATGTTTGAAAATGGAACACACCAATGTATTCGACCACAGATTTAAAGAACCTATGCTAGATGCGGCACGTTATTAGATTGTATGAAAACCGAACGTGTCATCTTTTTTATACCTACGATAACTTCACCCCAGCCATTTAGTGATGTGCTCAAAGTAAACAGAATTGTTTCAATCACTAAGCGTCACTGAGCTAACAGACTTTTTTTAGTACGAACAGTCGAACATGCAGGGCACGCTTGGTCGTGGCTTGCCCTATCTAGTGTAAGTGTAATCTGTGTATTCGACCTATATTGGTGTGTTCTAAATTCAATTTGATTGGTCGACATTTTCGACAAGGAGTTTAGCATTAGAATAAAAACTGTTTTGTGTTCTTTGCTGTCCTTAGTAAATTGGCGCTATTTTGAATACTGTAAGTTGTACGAACACAAAGTTTAGTGTTACTTTAATCTTTAATTTTGTGTTTGTTTAGTGTTGTTCTCATCGATTAAAAATGCATTCTAGTGATGAAGATGTGTTAACACCTGAGTTTGTGAAAGAGAGGGCGGCCGATATAGTGGAAAGCTTGCTACCCAAAAAATCACGGCTGGTTTACATCAAAGCCAATTTAACTTTACTTTTTCTTCATTATATGTATATTTTCACTTAAATTAAATTAAAATTAAATTTCATTTAATTCGGACAACAGTGATCCATATTGTGTTAGTATTACAAAGACTTATAATCTAGTGTTAGTAGTACAGGTACAAATAAAATAAAAGTAAAATAACGCACACTTCATGCAGAGGACGACCAGATAAGGAAACATGTTTCCTACCTGATCAGCCTCTGCACAAAATGCCTAATATTAGGACTATAGCTCTCCGCCACAGCTCTCAGGATATAGTTGCGACTACCTCGCACTCTGCTCAGCAGCGACGCGGTTTTTTTGCGAATTATAGCTTGAAAGCCATCTGTGTGAGCTTCAGCAAACATTTCCGAGGCGCTGCAGAACCGAGGCAGTCGCAACAACATCCTGAAAGCATTATTATACTGTATGCGCAGGGCATCCAGCGATCTCTTGGTATAGCTGACCCATAGATTGCTCGTGTAAAAACTCTGACAGTAGGCCTTGAAAAGAGTAATTTTCACTTGGTCAGAGCACCGAGCAAATCTACGGGCCAACATGTTACCTCTGACCGCTAGCGCCCTACGCTCTCTCTCAATATCTATATCATCCTTAAGGTCTTCGGTGATGAAATGCCCGAGATACTTAAATTTTGGCACTCTGTTTAATGGGAGCCCATTCAGCCTTATTATTTCCGGAACAGAGTCAGGACACTTACCACCGGCCTTAAAGACCATATATTCACTCTTGGTGACATTATAAATCAGTCCGTGTGAGGCAGCATATGTCTCACACACTTTGAGCAATTCTCTGATTGCCCCAGCAGTTGGGCCCAGCAGCACCATATCGTCGGCATAATTGATGTTATTGACACTCACTCCATTTATTCGACATCCAATGCTCATGCTACTGAGCTCAGTGATGAGGCCATCAACATACAGATTGAAAAGCCTAGGGGATGTCAACCCCCCTTGTCTCACACCGCATTCCAATCTGTATGCTGAAGAGAGAGTGTTAGACCACTTTACCTGGTTCTGTTGTACCTAGTCAGTTATTATGTACACTTAAATCTTTCTTTTTCTCGTAGTCATGGTATAAAGTATAGTATGCAACTCTTGAATAAAACGGATTTATATCGAGGGCCATGAATCGCTCGCGTCGCTCAGGATTCTAACACTTGAATCACTCGCTACGCTCGTGATTCAATCATCATGAATCACTCCCTACGGTCGTGATTCAATCGTTAGAATCCTTCACTAGCTCGTGATTCATCTATGGCCCTCGCTTTAAATCCGTCCTTTATTCACTAATTGCATAATATACTATTTTATTATTATTTTGTCTTTGACATATCTCGGGACCCTGGGGTCCCGGACCTTTGGAAGGCGTACGAGGGGCCGAAGCCAACTCGCAAAGGCCCCTTAGACAACTTTAAATGTCGAGAAGGCACCAGCCGACGATTATCCCTGTATGCACTATTGCACTTTGCAAGTGCACCCAAGGACAACCCCCGGGTGATGAAGGACTATTGCAGAACATGGAAACAAAGCATATTGAGCTATGGGTTTGGGTGGCTCTGGAATGATTACGTAGGACTCAATGATAGGCAACAACGTGACGCATTTCGCCTCTATGTGCGCCGAACCTGAGGCGCCTCCTCCCTAAAATACGGCGAAAATAAGTAACTTTGTTTACATTTTTTTCAGTAACTATAGCACCTTTTTGATAGAAAAAAAAATACACAATAATCTAGAATACATAAGAAATGATTTCATGTGTCCTGAAATCTATTTTAGTTTGTAGAACTAAAGAAAAAAAGGCTAAACTTACTTCATATTTTGCAAGCGTTGTGTCATCGCGCTTCTCTTTCTTTTCAATGCAGTCCGACAGTGACCGCGCTTTTTACGGCGGACAAGCCTTAATGTACAATTTAAGTGTGTTTCACATGGCTCCTGTAGTTTTTAATAAATTACCTAAAGAAATAAAGGCAATGAATACTGCCTTATTTAAGAAAAATCTAAAGAGCCTTTGAGTTAATAAATGTTACTATAACTTGAACGACTACATAAATGATAATTTTTCCAAACTCAAGATCTCACAGTGACATCAATGTATTTTTAATCTGTTAATGTACTGTAATAATAGTAATGACATTGAAATAATTTTATTATTATTATTAAATAAATAATTAATTTGTATTAATATAACTTTATGTAGGACATTCCATTAATTTAATATCTATCAATTTTTTTTTTCTAATTTTATATTTTTTAATGTCAACCTTGATTTTGATAAACCATGACTGTATACATTTTGCATGTCTTACGTACGGTAGAATCACTTGAAACATGTACATTTAATAACACCATTGTAACAGTGTTTTCTGTAAAAATAAATAATTTGATTTGATTGATTTGATTTGAAATATGGAAAGACTATGGCCCCTGCCTGACCAATGTTTTATAATATACAATACCTACACAGATGAAATGGCAGGGGTGGGCCCCCGAAAACGGTCGCTAGTACATAGTGTCGTAGCGACAAGAGGGCGACATGTCCTGAGGTTATTATTATTATATCTATGGGGCAACAGATTGCCAGTCCAGTGGGCCTTCAAATTCACAATTAACTAGTTTATTCTTTACTCATCGAATAATAGTTGCAACTCGTAAAGTTTGATTGAATTTCAAATTCGCAAGCTGCTGGCCTTGCTGAGTACCTATACGAATCCTAATACATATTAAACGATCTATTACGTACTATTGACTGCCTTGTTAGTGGGCGCAGTTAAGCGCTAATGCTGAGCATTTTTTGGTCTAAGGTTCGATTCGGGCAAGGTGTCATTGGGTTTTTCCATCTAGAATTACTCAATAGCAGTGCGGAGTCTGGATTTGTGCCCGGTTGGTGGAAATAGACTCACCCCCTGTTACATGGGACTTAAACATTAGCAAAACGATGGTGTACTACAGGGACCTCTGCCTAACCCTTCGATGAATACAGGCGTGATGTTATGTTATGTTATTATGTACAGACTAGGTACAGCACATCAGGTCTTTCTCCAAATTATGTTAAACCTTAAAATGTTGACGGTTAAGTTCCAAATCGAATGAGAAAATTTGACAGTTTGTGGTAACTTGACCTGCTGATGTGTGTACCTAGTACATAAAATATGTTGCGCGTAAAGTTCAAAAGTCACCAACATAGCTAATCAATGTAGGAACAGTCGTCAACATCGCGTGATGAAAACTCCAGGAACGCTATTTTATTATTTGAATAAATTAATTTAATGACTGTACAAGCACCTATGTACACGATACTTTGCGGCGAAACACCGCAAAGATTTCGCCGTACATTAGCGGTCAAGTGGTGGTCACACTTGACCGCCAAATGGCGGTCTTTGTACGGCGAAACCTCCGCCGCGCCCCCGGCCCCGGCGGCATTTATACAAAAGCTAAGTCCCCTCAGGCGGAGAAGTATACTATAGTAGTCTTTGGGCGGAGACGAATAGAGTTAGCATTTCTATGCGTTATTTATTAGCATTTACTCAATGATATTATATTATAGTAATAATATTTTATTATAATATCATTGCATTTACTAGCATTTACGTGTTAAACACACGTAAATGCTAATTCAGTACGTCACAGATGGTGACGTACTAGCGTAGGGTTTCGAGTGATTTCACGAGCGTAAAGTGGGACTTATCCTAATTCTGTTTGTCCTCAGATGGCGACGACGTTCTCACATAGGATTTCGAGTGATTTAAACGGGTTTAAAGTGGGGTTTATCCTAATTCTGTTTGTCCTCAGACGGCGACGACGTTCTCACATAGGATTTCGAGTGATTTAAACGGGTTTAAAGTGGGGTTTATCCTAATTCTGTTTGGCCTCAGACGGCGACGACGTTCTCACATAGGATTTCGAGTGATTTAAACGGGTTTAAAGTGGGGTTTATCCTAATTCTGTTTGTCCTCAGACGGCGACGACGTTCTCACATAGGATTTCGAGTGATTTAAACGGGTTTAAAGTGGGGTTTATCCTAATTCTGTTTGTCCTCAGATGGTGACGTTCTCTAGTAGGATTTCGAGTGATTTTAACCTAATTATATCGTAGATAATTATTTTATATATCGTTTTTTATTTATTTTATTCCCGAAAAAGATAAAGAATAATAATTTATTTAGGATCTGGGACACTTGCGCGAAATACGTTTCCACGAAAAAGCTGCGGAAGTGAGATTTCTTAAATTTTTCGACATGGGTGTCAATTTCATGGTATTTGAGGTCGCTGAAAACTATAGTGGGGTCAAAATGAAAATCTAAGATGGCGGCTGCGAAAATTTTCAAATCTTTCGTCATGGGTGTCATTTTCATGGTTCTTGAGGTCGCTGAAAACGATAATGAGGTCAAAATGAAAATCCAAGATGGCGGCTACGACAGTTTTCAAATTTTTCGTGATTGGTGTCATTTTCATGGTTCTATGGGTATAATGGCATGGGTATGTTTATTTGGATGAGACAGTATGTCAAGATTTTTTCTGTATTGCATTAAACTCTTGGTTATGGTGATAACTTAACCAATTTTGAACCACTTGATTACAGTTTGCCATCACTTCATTTACATTTTCCTGCTCCGCCTTTTTTGCGCACAAAATATAATTATGGTGTTTTTTAAAATTATAAATTATTATTATTTATTTATTTATTACTTCAAGCACAGATACAGAGGCGGACTTGATGCTATGGGCATTTTCTACCAGTCAACCTTTGGGTGCTGCAGAGACAAACAGTGGTAGATGCAATTACGAAAAATTTAGGAATAAATATTTCTTTAAATATAAAGATACACAAATACCTATTAAAAACTATAAATTTAATATATACGTAAATATGTATTAAATATAAGCACAAATAAATATACACAAATACACTAATATACTATAACAAATAAGACAAACAATGGGAAAACATTACCACAGATATTACCGTTATGATGATACTGCCAGCTTCTTGCGAATGTGCTCACGAACTTTAACTTGAAAGGATAATAAGGATAAATAAAATAAAAAGATTAGTTGACATAGGTACTGATTTCCTGGGGGAGCGCATTCCACATAGAGATAGACTGAATAAAGAAGGAAAAGAGGAAGACGAGAAGAAGAAGAATAAAGAAAAAATGAAGAGATGAAGAGTGAATAAAGTCTGTACGGTGAGTGGAACATTGAAGAAGACGATTGTGAGATGAACGCGGCTGAAAAGGATGCAATCGCATACTGACTCCTTCGACCGCATCAGGAAGGAACTGTAAGGAAGTTAGAAAGGAATTTGGCGAGAAGGCGTCACAGAGGTCATCGTTTTGGTCCGATGGTTCTGCAGGGTGACAGCGCCCCTTTTGAAGGTTCACGTTTCAACGATTCGAGTTGTTTTTAAATACCTATCAATTGAACACAATGACTCGAGTTGTGACTTGAAACTCGGCTTCACGGTACAATGCTTAGCTTACGAGTTTACTTTACCGTTTTAAGCCGTTGTTCCCGGCCATACAAATATAACTTTCTAAAGTTAACTAAACCAAACAAAATGGTTTAATGGTTTAAAATTTGACCGAGCTTCGCTATTAGTTACAGCATTCAGTTGATTCAAGGTAGTCTTGGGTTATCAAGGTCAAACAGCCAGTTGCAGAAACGAACTTTAGTTTAATGGAGACTTTAAATTCATGCCATCCCTTATAATATGTATAAAAAAGAAAGTGACAGCATCAATTTAAAGTATCCATTGAACTAAAGTTCGTTTCTGCAACTTAGTCTAGACAAGGTCTAGGACTTGACAGTCGTTGCGGTTAGTCAGAAGCACAAAAGTCTGACAACCCGTTTTACCAAAGGGTATCGTGTTAACCAGTAACTGGGCTGTGGAGGTCAGATAGGCAGTTGCCCCATGTAAAATACTGGTATTCGGCTTCGTCCGGATAGACTGGAAGCCAACCCCAACATAGTTGGGAAAAGACTAGGCGGATCGAGTGATTTACTATTTACCCATGAATAAATAAATAATAAATAAATAAATATCCTTGGACATTTCACACAACGCCATCTAGTCCCAAGCTAAGCAACCTAATGCTTGTGTTATGGTAACGAGATGGCTGATAAACTACATATATACATTTTTTTTTTGTAAATACATACATATTATAGATAGAAAAACACCCAGACTCGGAACAAATACTTGTAGGTCGTACAAATATTTGTTCCGTGCGGGAATCGAACCCGCGACATGCTGCGCAGCAGTCAATCGCTCAACCACTGCGCCAACCGTGTCGTCGAATAAAATCAAAAGTAATTTGACTTGTTAGATGTTGTTATGGAAAATCACGGAGTGCCTGCAGTCGTGTAGGTTGTACATGTATAAACCTGGATTACCTTGAAGATTCTAGATTTACATGTTGTGCTATAGTGTGTAATTAGGTAATTTTATGGAGATGCATCTTGCTGTCAGTAGTTATGTCATATTTGAATTTGATTTAAATAAATTACCTACTCAACACGATTATAACTAATTATGTAAGTTCCACCAAAATGTTGCTTATATCGCATGCTATGCAATATTTTGGTAGAAATGAATTAATTTTAAAATGCTATCTTTGAGAAATTATTAAACAAATAATGTTATAGCAAAAATACGTGTGTCTAAAAATCTGACTGACGGACTAAATATAATTTCTTTGATTTTACACTTTTTTTTTTTTTTTTTTTTTTTTTTTTTTTAGTGTGGGAAATCATCAAATAACTTCTCCCGCTCTGGGTGGAGCGGAAGGGCGTGTCAAACTTTTACTGACTAAAACCCACCCGTGTTCCTTCAGTTGCCTATGCCAGGGCCGCGGTCTTGAAACTACCCGCGACTATGGGAACATCTTTAGTCTGAGCACATGGTTTACTGCCATGGGGCCATCCATAAATTACGTCACACGAATTTTAATGATTATTGGAGACCCCCCCCCCGGTCACAGGTTATATTGGTGTGACGTCACATATTTTCCAATTTTAAATTAAACCTTTAAATTGATAGAGTTGGTAATATTTTAAAAGAGTTGAAGTTTAGATTTATAATGTAACGTCACGAAGCTTTTGCACGAGGAGCTCGTGGCTATATATGCAATTAATGATTAAACGAACTTACCTGTACGTGAAGTTCTATCATAATTATACGAGATGTTTCGCCCGAAGAGATTAGCGGTATTATGATTATTCGTACTTCTATTTACTTGTAGTATCGCGTTATTGACTTCCACTCTATCACTAAAGTTGAGAAAAGATGTCGCCACAAGCGACAACAAACTCCATTTAATTTATATTTTCCATTTCCTTCCGTTACCTGCGAGATCTCAACAGTTTCGTTTTCATTACGTTGAGAGATCTATATTTCCGTAACGACTTGGGTTACCTAGGGAGGGTGGGTGTCTCCGCTAATCTCTTCGGGCGAAACATCTCGTATAATTATGATAGAACTTCACGTACAGGTAAGTTCGTTTAATCATTAATTATACTCATGTTTCGCCCTCAAGATTAGCGGTATTATGATTATTCGTACTTCTATTTACTTGTAGATATTGAGAGCAAGTGGAGGAAATATCCATATCTCTAAAAATAATAAACCAAGCAATTAAATTATTACTTTTATTAATGACCATAATTCAATACCATATATACATAAACCTAATCAATATTAGGTAACAAAAGAAAAAAGAATAAGCAACTTATTGGATCTAAAGTAAATTTTTCATTATAACAGTAGGTACCTACTTATAATCAGACAATATCTAAGTAAGTAGGTAAGTATATTTCTAACTGGATATACGCAATCAAACATATACCTGTCAATTTTAATCAACAAGAGCAGATCGTTCGTGCTAAAGCTGTGCTATGTTCCGAATTGAAGACTGCCCTATTGTAAAATTTGGCAAAGGTGGAGGAATTGCCACTCCATCCAGCTGTCTGCCTTATTATATCTAAGCTAACTCCTAGACTATGAGCTTTGGATGTCGCCGCGTGACGAGTGCTATGAGAGGAAAAGACAGAGACGTCAATTCCACTTTCTTTTAACACAGCCTTAACCCATCTACTGAGCGTCTGCGAGGAAACTGATTTGTAAGGTTTGCGAGCACTAATAAACAGAATGTTAGATTTTCTTAGATCTTTCGTCTTATCTAAATATGATATGAGTGTCCTTGCAGGACAAACCCCAGGTCGGTCTTCAAAGAAAGGCAGATGTAAAGTTGGTTGTTTAGTACCAACTTTAGATGTTTTTATTATATCTGTAATTTTAATAATTATTTGGTTGTCTAGTACCACTATTTGGTCAGTCTTAATTTTAGATAGTGTTTGTATCCTATGAGCCGTTACAAGAGCCAGCAATGTTACACATTTTCTTGATAATCTTTCAAAGGTAAGACCTTCATTGGGAAACCATGAGTCTAAAAAGTTCAGGACTACACTGACGTCCCAAGTAGCACTATAACGCGGTAGCGGAGGTCGTAACCTATAGACACCCTTGCAAAACCTAGATATCCTATCGTCGTCTGATATGTTTCCTACGATTAAAGAAAGTGCACAGCGATGGGAATTTATCGTACCGTATTGGCCACCATCATTAAAAATATTAGTGAGAAATTCCAAAATTACTGGAATGGATGGCTGGTACATGTTAACCTTATTTCTAATACAAAACAAATACCATTTTTTGAAGCAAACGTCATATTGTCTGAAAGTGTTGTCCAAAAAAGAGGCCATCATGATGTCTACTGCCGAAGGCGGGACTAGACGCTGAAGCAACGCCTTCCTGACAAAATCCCGGCCACCAGGGTAGTGCTGGCTTGTATGTTGCGGTTGCTGGAATCAGGAGTAGGATATTATTGGGCATTCTAGCCCCCGGTTCCGCGGCTCTCTCCGTTCGCCTCATCACTCTCCGTGGGCTAGAATGCCCACTAATATAAATGAAACTAATGTGGTTTAGCGGCTATTCCACCGATCGGAAGGTGAAATATGAAATCCTGCATCATATGGAGGTAAAATAATGGAACGGCGCCTACTCCACTTCGGCCTATTCGTCGCGATGAAACAGAAACATTTGTCAGTGTGGTTTGGGCGCTACTCCACTTTTTTAATCACTTTTGGTTGCGAATGGAACGAAAGTGGTTTAGAAATAGCTAATAACATAAATAATGGATCTACAAACTTTGCGGTTTAAGCCCTATTCCACTTTTAAAATCTTATTTGGTTGCATTAGGTCGATCCCTGCGAATCTACCGTTTACCGTTATGTAACTAAAAGTTAAACTCTTTTAGCTGTTGGTCTGAAAGTTTAATAAAGTGAACTATTTGTTTATAGTGACTAATGAATACCGATGTTTTACCTCGATCAACTACAGCAGATTCTCGGATTGAGCACCAAGCCACTACTTTGGTTGTCAAGTTTTATAACAAGAAGTTTCACACACAGTTTGTTAACTAATCGAACTATATGAAAATAGTAAGCTAAAATTCAGGACAGATTGCCTCATGTCTCTTCATAAAGCAAGAATAAGCATACACCTACAGGCATACACACATTCTATTTCTATGACCCCAGATTGGGGTACCAAGGATATCTGAACTTTAGGATACCGTAAACATTAAACTAAAATATGGGACAGTTTGTCTCACGTCTCTCCACGAAAGTAAGAAATAGCGCACAGGCATCCACGCACGCACATTCTATTTTAGTGACCAGATTGGCTCGAGGACATCCAAATTTTAATTTAAAATTAAATTCAAACAGACGATACAACCTTACCCGTACATACAAATAATGTATTGAGTAGTTCTCTCACATTCTGCTGTCGGAGCATACTGCTGGCTTCGCATACTTATACACTTGCCGTTTCCCGTCTAAACTGCCGTATAGCCAATGTCAAAACGGTGTTGCGCCGTTCAACGGTTCGCCGCTGCACTGTACTCATTCGTGAACCGCCTGACGATAAACGTATCAGGCAGCCGTTGTGTGTGTATACATTATCATTTACAATGTCGAAGTCAGCAACATTGCATCATGCATTAATTTGCTTAGTCGAACTTTATTGTATTGTAAGACGATCGCTGTACATGTTGTAGTCCGTAATTAAAATTCGAGTTTGCGCGAACTTCCTATACCTAATGATTTTCGTCAAAGGGGGGGTGTTTCTTAAATAAGAATATTACCAATTCCGCTAGCTTATTATAAATGAGTGATTCTTTCCTTATTTTTTTTTTTTTTTTTTTTTTTTTTTTTTTTTTTTTTTTTTTTTTTTTTTGTAATTAGCTGGTTATAGTCTAGGAAATCTTTGAAAAGCCCATCCCATTCCCATTGCTGAATTTAGAAACCGACATCCTTTGCATGAAAGGATTTATTAAAGTTTGTTAGTTTTAGTCTTTTAGTAGTATGACGATTTTACACTCGCTTTGAGTTTAACTGCAACATAAAATTAACTAAGTTTTTAACGCGAGTTTGCTCACGTTGATTGTTCTGCATACAACAAATTTTGTAAGGATTTTACATACTTATGTATATCCTGATTTCTGGCTCTCAAAAATGCCATTTTATTATTTTCATGAGTGTGATGTCATTCAAAATTTTATATCAAGGTTAATTAAACAAACATACATACTTTATTATAATACCTATTGTAACAGCATGGTATCGGCTTCAACTTTGTCGGCGAGGTAAGAAGCTAGTTTTGTATTTCATTTCTCACGAAAATTACAATTTGACAGAAAGGTTTTCAATCACTACGGAATAATTAGACGTAAGTATCATAAATTAGTCATACAACTGTGAATATTGTAGTTAAGGTTTAATTTTGTTATGAGGTAAATATTGCTGAAATGGTATTTTTTATGTATAAAACCAACGAATTTTAATCATAAAATTACATTCGCTCCAGTATCTTCCAGTGATCTACATCATCCTACAACTATACAATGTGAGTAAGTACTACCTACTAAGTTTAACATACCTAGTTGTCAGCTACGGACCTGGTTCTTGCCTGCCGGCTGGTCTAACTATCATCAAATTAATTTGATAATGTGATTAATCGCTAGTCAGCTACGGACCTGGTTCTTGCCTGCCGGCTGGTCTAACTATCATCAAATTAATTTGATAATGTGATTAATCGCTAGTCAGCTACGGACCTGGTTCTTACCTGCTGGCTGACGTAACTATCCCCATCATACCATCCATGCCATCTTCTAGTAATCTATATCCCATTAACATTCTCCTCTCCATAATTATTGAGGTTGGTTACAGTTAAAAAATTAATCTTAGTGTGTTCTATTTAAGGTCTGACACGGAATCAGAATACCAATCACAAAGGCCTACTGCTGCAGTAGCCAAGGTGACGAAAAAACAACCTAAGAAAAATGTGGTGAAGCGCCAAGCACCTGAAAGCGTCGACTACTCATCAGACTCTAAGTCAAGGTAATTTATATTGCTGCTTCTATGTTTAGGTGTTTGTGGTAATTTAAAATGATATACGCACTGGTACATGATGGTTAGTGAATTTAGAACTGTAAATCAATTTCCGATCATATTCAATGCAGGAATGATGACAGTTACATGAAATTATTATATCCCAATATGTATTACGCTATTAATTCCCCATAGAATTCAACAGAGGTGTATAATACTCCTTAATTTCGTTATTTAAGAAATAAATGCAAATTATTATAAATAAAATGTGTAATTGTTTACAGTAAAAGAGGCATCTTGAGCACGGACCTCTTTGGTTTGGAGGACGATCAAAAGACGAAGACCTCAAGCGGGGACTTCGGTTCATCGCTCATCACCCGTGTTGCCAACGGCAAAGTACGGCGAGCGGCAGACCTTACAGGAGAGTTCTACGTGGAAATCAAGGTATTTTCGAAAGACGAAGTTGTCTCTACCCCCATGGAAGAACGATGGAAGAAAGCCCAGGTCGCGTTAAAAGTACAACTAGATCGCAACACTCCCCAGTGGGACGGGCTGCAAAGGTTTATGAGACGAACTCACGAATTATTTGACAATTCCGAGCCTGTCTTTTATAGGGATAGTGTGAATTTAAAATAAGTTGGCTTTAAATTGATGGGGACACCAAATTAATTGTATTGATTATTGCAGAATCTACTAGTATTGTTAATCTAATCCTAATTAAGCGTACAAAATTAGTTGACGTAATTATAATCTAAAATGCCTTTCTGTACCGTTTGTAACACATCAGTTGAGCGCAGTCACTGGATAGGTCATTTACGTAGTACTAATCATAAAAACAAAAACATTTCGCATTTTTGTGAAGGTGTTGAAATAATACATTCTGCATTTCGTAATCGTATAGCTTCTTATAGAATTACCGATCCGTCTGAGAATTGTTCTCTGGAACCATTTCTTAATAATAATTTGGACAGAATTAAAACTTTAATTGACATGTCTCTTAAAGAACATACTTGTATAAAAGTTAATTTCGAATATTTTGCTTTGTTTTTAATGTTTAAAAATGATTCTCAGGAGATGAAATCATTTGCCACAAAAAACGTAACTCTACATCAGAATTATGAATTTGATTCACTATTGTCTCAAGTCAAAAATACTTTAAAAAAAAAGATAGAAGAATTTCAGGATCGAGACAGTGGATGGACGTTCTTGAGCAGTTCTCATTTGGAAGTCAATGTTAACAAATATCAACCTTTGCGTGGTTCAGGCTTTATCGAATTGCCTTCTGCAATAAAATCTAAAAAAGCATGTGTTAATATCCGCAATAATGATGACTATTGTTTTTTATGGTCTGTTGTAGCTGCTTTATATCCAGCTAAGACTCATTCTGAAAGAGTATCTTCTTACCCTGATTTTCGTAACGTGTTAAATGTAAAGGGCATGTCATTTCCAGTGAATTTCTCAGATATTGCGCGGTTCGAAGTGAATAACCCCGAAATTTGCATTTACATTTATGGTTTAAAAAACAATACTATCATAGGACCGCTTTACAAACCAAAAGCTTTGAACGGAAAGGTGATTCATTTACTTTATTTAGAAAGAAATGATTTGTCACATTACTGTCTCATTAAAGACCTGTCGCGACTTGTTAAGAATCAAATAACAAAACACCACAGTAAACTGTACTTTTGTGACGTTTGTTTAATGTTTTTTAATTCATGTGATAATCTTAATTCACATAGTTGTGGAGGTGTCGCCACTGAACTACCTCCAAAGGGTTCTTTCATACAGTTTAAAAATTATAATAGAAAGCAATTCGTACCATTTGTTATATACGCAGATTTTGAAACAATGCTAGAACGGTATGAATCTTGTGACCCTGACCCCACTAAGGCGAGTACTGTAACACGACAGCGACATGTGCCTGTAGCTTACGCTTATCATATAACGTGTACGCTAGATGAATGCCACAATCGTTACTTTTCTTATCGCGGTTCGGATTGTGTATCAAATTTTGTAAAGTCTATCTATAAAGATGCACAAAAAATTTACGATGTTTTACAAAATAGTGTTCCTATGATTTATTCAAATGATAATGCTCGTGACTTTGAAAACGCGATAACATGTCATATTTGTGAACACTTCTTGTTCGGCGACAGGGTTCGCGATCATTGTCACTTGACTGGTAAATATCGTGGCGCAGCTCATAGTTACTGTAACTTACAATACAAAATACCAACATTTTTGCCAGTATTTTTTCATAATTTGTCCGGTTACGATTGCCACCTTTTCATAAAAGAATTAGGTGAAGCTCCTGGATCTATTAAAGTGATACCTAAAACAAAAGAAAACTATATTTCATTCACTAAGTTTATTCCGATTTCTACTGGGGAAAGCATTCAGGTTCGGTTTGTAGACTCTTTCAAGTTTTTAGGAACTAGCTTAGAAAAGTTGGCTAGTACAATGAAAAACCAAGACTTTAAGCAATTGAAATCTCATTTTCCTAATAAAAAACAATTTAACCTACTCACTCGTAAAGGAGTGTATCCATATGACTATATGTCTCAATGGAAACGTTATGAAGATACGTGTTTACCCTCTAAAAAATATTTTTTCAACTCCTTAACTAATGAGACAATTACCGACGAAGACTATGAGCACGCTCGGTCTGTTTGGTCAGTGTTTAATATTCAAAACATGGGTATGTACACAGATTTATATCTCAAAACAGATGTTCTGTTGCTAACAGATGTATTTGAAAATTTTCGAAAAACTTGTAAACTGCATTACAATCTCGATCCCGCGTTCTATCTTACAGCACCAAGTCTATCTTTTGATGCAATGCTTTTAAAGACAGGAGTTCAATTAGAATTGATTAGTGATGTTGAAATTTTTAGAATGATACAAAAAGGTATTCGAGGAGGAGTTTGTATGTGTTCCAAAAGACATGTCAAAGCCAATCATAAATATTTAGATACTTACGATCCAACTCGTCCAAATTCATTTATCATTTATTTAGATTGTAACAATTTATATGGTTATAGCATGTGTCAATCCCTACCTTATTCCGATTTTAGATTTATGAATAGACAAGAAATTGATTTTTTACAATTGAACTTAGCAGATATCAGTGATACTGCAGAAAACGGATACATTCTTGAAGTTGATTTAATATATCCGGAGAATTTACACATGGAACACAATGACTTTCCCTTTTGTCCAGAAAAATGCTTGCCACCTGGTGGTAAGAATAAAAAGTTAATACCAAATTTGTACGATAAATATCACTATGTTATTCATTACATACATTTAAAAAAATGTTTACAGCACGGTTTAGTATTGAGAAGGATTCATCGCGCTATTACATTTAAGCAAAGTTGTTTTTTAAAGCAATATATTGATATTAACACTCAGTTACGGCAAAAAGCAGAGTCAACGTTTGAACAAGACTTTTTCAAATTATTGAACAATAGTATTTTTGGAAAGACGCTGGAAAATAATGAACATCGAATAGACGTTAAGTTAGTAAACAAGTGGTGTGACTCGACCAATAAAACAAAAAAGACTACTTGTGCTGAAAAATTGATAGCCAGCCCATATTTTCATAGCGCCTCTGTATTTTCTGATGATCTAGTGGCAATCCAAATGAAACCTGTGCGTATTATACTTAATAAACCAATATACATAGGGTTTGCAGTATTAGAATTATCTAAGACTCACATGTATGACTTTCACTACTCTATCATAAAACCTTTTTATGGTAACCGAATTGAATTGTGCTATACTGATACAGATAGTCTAGTATATGATGTACAGAGCAATGACGTTTATAAAGACTTCAAGCTCCATTTTCTAAAATATTTTGATACCAGTAATTATGACTGTAACAATGACTATAACTTACCAATTATTAATAAGAAGGTTCCAGGACTGTTTAAGGATGAAATGGGTGGTAACATTATCAAAGAATTCGTAGGACTGCGCTCAAAGCTTTATTGTATTAAAACGTTAAACAAAACTATTAAAAAGGCAAAAGGTACAAAAAAATGTATAACCAAAAATTTTAATATGTTAGATTATAAAAATGTTTTGTATAATAATTGCAATGTTATTCGCAAAAAAAATGTATTGTTTAGGTCAATAAAACATGAAATATTCACTCAGGACGTAAATAAAATTGCACTTTCAAGCAATGATGACAAACGGTTGCTATCATTTGATAAAGTATCTACTTTAGCTTGGGGTAATGCAAATATATTTATGTAATGCATTACCATAATTTTAAGTGTATATTCTATTTGAAATATGATTAGACATAAATTAATTTAAACTTTTTACAGTCTGTTCAACCGATTTTGACTTCTATTCAGTAGATAAGGATAGTATTAAAAGCAAAAAACGTGGTTACCGTTCACTGCAGCTGTAATTTTTCACGCAACCAACGCAATACAAGTCAAAATCGCTTGAACGAACTGTAAAAAATGTATGTACCTACTAAACATGTACTTAAATAAATATAATATTTTAGTTCATAAATCTGTTTCATTTCCACTCCCGCTGACAAAGCGCATTGCGATGACTGGTTTGTGTAATACAATACCGTTCGCGCACTTGTCGCTTCATGTTACCCATCAGGTTGAACGTGATAAAACATGAAATTGATTACAGTGCAATGTTAGGAGTTTGCATTTCTTATTAATATGACTACTTGATCATACATCACAAGGCAGTTAGCCGGACCAGTCATATCACGTTGAATAAAAACGAAACGAATTGTAAGTATTGTACAAGTACCCATGTATTTATAACATTATTGCATCATGTTGATTATGTAATTTATGTAATTATAATTAATTATTATTTCATTTGTTTCAGATCATTGATAATGTGTGATTCTCCAGATATTATCGACTTCTCACAATACGCTCAAGGTTTTCCGACTCCGAGTTTAAGCTGGCATATCCCAGATTTGCCAGAACAACAAACACCTGCTAATATGGAACCTAGAAGACGAGACTACGGACCCGCCAACAAGAGACCTAGAGCCAGAAGGGAGTGTCTAAAACAGAAGTCATCTCTTACACCGCCTACATGTGAATCATACGTTATAAACAATGAGAAGAAAAAAGGTTTACGACTGATCCAGGTACAAGTGTTGGATATCAGTGAACAGCAAGAACCTGCAAGTGACAATCAGGGTGTGGTAATGTTAAGTGCGCAGTATGTAGTGACTGAATTGGTGGACCATGTAATGGAGGAAACGCAATCGTTAATTAACAAAATATCGAGAAAACTTTGTGGGGACAGTTGTTATTATTAACATGTGTCATTATTTTGTAAGTACCTACTTCATAAGATAATGTGTAAGATTTGTAGTAATATTATTAGGTATGTAACATTTATTTGCTTTCTTATTCTTTAGTGTTTATACATATTAGGTTTTTATGTTGAGTAAGTTTTGAATGTATAAATTATTAAAATATCAAATATGTAAGTTTTATTGTAGTTAACTTAGTAGGTAGGTAAGTAGGTAAGTTAAAAAAAAAAAAAAAAAAAAAAAAAATGTAATGTAGATAATAATAATTGCTTTGTATAATCTAGTTGGTACAGCAAAAGTTTTGACATTTATTTGCTTTCTTATTCTTTAGTGTTTATTCATCTTAGGTTTTAAATGTATAAATTATTAAAATATCAAATATTTAAGTTTTATCGTAATTAACTTTTGTATGTAGATACTATTAATTTCTTTTATACAATCGGAATAATGTTCATACATCACAAGTTTGTAAGTTAAGAATGTAGGTAGGTATACACAAAGCGAACATTAAATAAACTATGTAGTGGCAGTTGTTATTATTAATGGGTAGGTAGTTATAATTAGTTTCTAATAATTGTAAATAATATGAAAAAGTAAATAAAATTATATTCTTTTATAATTTAAATTATGTTTTATTTTGTATTAGGTACTTATTTATACTCGAACTCTAAATTAGCTCTAGTCTAATGATAAGTGTTTATTTGCTAACAGTTTTTTTATTACAATAAATCGTTTTAAATCATGATGTAGGTATTTCAAATTTTGTAAGTAATATCATTTTGCTGCAGCTAATTTAAAGTTTGATGATTAAGTTACCCTGAAAACATTTAAATAAAACAACCATAAGTAAATTAATTAATCACTTTTATTAACTGCATAGGTATGACAAAATACATTAAAATAGATTAAATACAGACATATTATTATCAACATACCATTTTCTAATACACACCGCATTATTTAATGCACAATTCATTTTATGGTTCACACAGTTAAAATCACTTTTATTTCTACAGAACTTTTTCTTTAATGTTGCAAAATTAGGACATCCCTTCTCACCTATGTCGATCACTTCACAGTTTGCACACATGTCTTTAATCCACTTTATTTTTTCCAAACCCTTTGTAATAATTTTTTTATTTTTTAAATACGGTACGATGACGTGTTGGAACTCTCTGTAGTCTATATAGCCCTCACTCCAGAAAATTCCACGATTTCTTTCCAACCATCGCACTTGCTTCTTTTCTTCTTGAGTTAAATAATAAAACGAATGCGGTGGTTTAACCAAGAACGTCTGTGTGTGCTCATTACTTACTATGGCCACTTCCTTGACGATAAAATTATTATCTAAATCTTTGAATCCTTGGAGTTCGACAATGATGAGGTCCGCGTTCATGATATCTTCTTCACAATGTTACTTAATGGTTTGTATTCAACAATGCAATCGTTCAGAATGAGACAGTATGCTGAAGTTTGATCTGGTATCTCTGAATCACTCTCAATTTCTACCCTCACATCCACAACAGGTCCAGTCTTTAGATTATCAGCTTGTCTAGAGCAATCGACTACAAACAGCGGTGCTAAATCCCTAAATTGTTTCTCGCTTAGTATGGGCTCCGAGCGACGTCCGTAATACGACTGTTGAAATCTGGTGTATTGCTCGTATAATAAAGCGATTCTGTTATTAGCAAAACTCACATTTAAGTTTTCATAAGGAAAATAGGTTGAATTGAGATACACTAACGTCTCGAATATAACAGTGATCGAATTGAGACATGTCAGAACTTGCATTGTTTTTTCTATTTGTCTGTAGACCAATAATAATGTATCTTGGTTTTTCTATTTGAGATGAAGTTTTGATAGACCAGGTATGTTTTGTAGTTTTAGGCAAGGCTGGATATTCGTACAGATCCCAATTTCTGTATATCATTTGAAGTGGGCGATCTTTCTCTAATACTTTTAACAAACCAATTTTTTCTTTGTCTGATACTTTAACATGCGGTACGCGCCATATGATTTTGTTGATCTGAACATCATCCACTACTTCGCCAGTATTAAGTTTTACAGCGTTCAAATTAGTGTTACTTCGTAATAATATCAGTTCATGTCTACTATTTATCACAACTTTTTTAAAATCTTCTGCAAAACCGAGGAGGTTACGAAGTGGTATAGAGACAGAAAATCTTCCTCCATGGATATTTTTTATGCCATCAATATTCCAACCCCAGGCATTAGACATTTTTGATTCACTTTCGGTCATTGAAATTAGTGATTTCATGGTTGTTGTTATACCTGCATTTTTTATTTTATCAATCTCCACTCCATTTAGCTCATACCTAATGTCTTGGAACAAGTAGAGTAGAGCATTGTTCGTGAAATTGACACTAGTAGCTGGGTCCTTCGAATCTTTTTTGCTAACGATAACAGTTCCTTCCAGATATAGGGTGCTAGCTGATGGTAATATGTACAAGTCCTGTTGATTGATAGGTATGCGGATTTCATCGTTCCTGTTGAAACTCGTTATATAGGGCTTGTAGGAATGAAATTCGATTCCTTCTATAGTATTATCGTAATTCGGAGCGGATAAAACGTCTAAGATATTCATTTTAACAATCCGATCGCTCTAAGGAATGCTTTATTGTCTTTAGTTAATTTTATTTTCTTCTTAGAGGCAGGTCTTATTTGATAAGTAGCTCGAACAGAACTGATATTCTTTACTTGTTGAGACACATTTTTATTGAAATCAATCATTTTTTTCTTCTGAGATGCAGATATACCTGCACTTCTTCACCACGTAAATTAATTAATCTGTTGTTTATATCTATCAGCCTGATGTGTATGCAGCTTATGTTTTTTTGATTGATTGGAAAGTATATTGCGTTCTTCGGAATTTCTATGATCCTGTATCCAGGTGGTACATTAAGTGCAAATTCGTGAATAATATGACTTGGTTCACCGTTTACATATGAACCGCTTACAATATCACATTCAATCCTGACTACGGTCGTAGGTAGAATGTTGACTGGAGACTGTGACACATGCCATTTATTTGCTTTCAAGATTTGTTTGTTAAATCCTAATAGTCTTCTAAAAGAGTCTTCTTTGATAAAATTAATGTCTTTTGTACAGAATATTGTAGTTTTTAAAGTATTATTATTGCACCGTAGTTTGATCGCTGCATCTTTTATTTCGGATTTTAAATAATCGCTGATATCTTGCAATTCATAAGTGCCTTCCGGTATTTCAATAACTTCATTAAAACCATAATAGAACTTATTATTACTTTTATCAATGTTTGGAATAGAATTAAAAGTTGAAAAGTGCAATAAAGCACACTCATACTCTCCATCTAGTTGCAACGTATTAGGATAGTATGTAGTTAACACTGACGAGTCTCCAGTTATAGACAAAGTGAGCGACATCTTGCAAATGATTGAAATTAAAGAAAATCATATATTTTATACTACATTTTTATTCCAAAAAGTTGACAAATAATTTAAACATAAATGACCACAATTGATTGCGTTAAATTTTTGATATCTTGTGTAGTTATAAAACACATTACAATTTTTGAAATATTGCATCAATTCCATTGGAGGTTTTAAATTTCCATAGCTATCAAAGTATTCACAGTGATTGTAAACTTTAGCATAAGCTACCCAATGCGTTCCTTCGTTCTTAGAATCGTCTAAGTTAACGATACCACATTCAATACATTTCGGCTTCCGAGGTAGTTGATCCTTCATGTAGACCCCACGAAAATATGGGATGTCTCTTGAATACTTTCGGATGTCTATATTAGTTAGAGGGCGATTGGGTAGCATATTATTCAGTTTTTTGAAGATGTTATAAACAATCCTTTACCACTTTTATATGGCTTAATGTATAAACCCTTGCCCAACACTAAAGCCTCCATAGCTTTATTATGTCGTTCTGTTTCTTGCAAATTTTGTTTGCTTGCTTTGTAATCATTGACGGTTTTTGCAATGCCAGCTGCACCACCAGCTAAAGTTCCTAAAGCCGATAAACCAGCGAAAATTGGAATTAAAGGTAGAATTCCTCCAGTCTTTGGTAGGGGTATTACTCGGGGTACTCGGATTCGATGATGAGTGTTTGAAAATAACTTTTTTGCGGTTAAATAAGCTGCTTTTATTAAAGTCTTATTATCTTTGCGTTTGAGTTTCTTAATTTTTGATTTTATTTTTGAAACTAAGGTTTTAAATGTTTTGATGCCTAATCCAGACTTTAGTTTCGCTTTCATAACTTTGTTCACTAGCCAAGAGCTTAGTTTTTCACCTTTCCCGGCATCTTTTGATTTAAGTCTTTGTTTAGCCATGTTAAGTAGTTGTAAATCGGCTTTGTGACGATTTGCTAAGTCTGTATGGTTTGTATACGCAATGTCGTGTTGCTTGCAAGCTTCGTCTAGCTTATTTACACCTGGATCACCTCGCGCTAAGCGTTTGTGAAGTTTGGTTCCCAGTCCGCAATAATTGTATCCTGGCAAATGAACTTCGAATGGTAGATTATTAATTATGCTGTTAACTAGTCCACCTCCTTGCATAATTCAAATTATAATGATAGCATTTCAAATGAAAAATGGTTATATAATATCTTAGTCCATTATTGCAGTTTTTTCAATCCAACTGTTTTCTGCACTGTTTAGACCTAACCATTTGACATACAATTTATTTCCTTTCTTTTTCAAAACCTTTTCTATCAAATAAACATCAGGATAGTTAGATCTTTGCAGTTCTTGTTCGTAAAAAGCTCCTAATATGATTTGTTTTCGTTGATCTTCTATGTGATATGTTACTGGTATAGTTTTATTTACTTTTTTTATAATAAATAATTCAGTTGACCAATTAGGAGTGTAACCTTTCTCAAAACTATGTTTGTATTTACTTATACGAACACAATCACCAACTTTGAATTTAGGCTTCCACTGTACTAAATCATGTTTTTTTATTTTTTTTATATTTTCTTTGATTACTTGTTCATTACATTTATTCACATCAACCGGTTTAAATTGAATAGTACGATGTTTTGTGTTGTTATATCTCTTCAATGTATCTTTCAATGGTAGATCTAACCACTTATAGTTTCCAATGAGACTAAAATGTTTATATAATTTATTTTTTACCGTTCTAATAAGTCTCTCTACAATTGATGCTTTTTTAGTAGAAAACGTCGAGTAATGGTTAATGTTGTGCTTTTTCATAAGTGTTTGAAAAGTGATGTTATAAAATTCTGTCCCCATATCAGTTTGTAAGTTAACAGGATTATTACGACTACTAAGCAGTATATGTTTGAATGCACGAGTAACATCAAATTTATTTTTTGATTTTAACGGTTCAGCCCAGGCATATTTTGAGAAGCAGTCAATCACAACTAAGATGAAACTGTAACCTTTGTTATACTTTTTCAGGTTTTGCATATCCATCAAATCTGCTTGCCATAAGTCGTGGATTCCTTTCAGAATAACAGAACGTCGAAAGAAATTTCTTCGTGCAGCTTTGTGTATTTCATTTACAATTTGCTGTTTTACCATTACAGGGTTTTTTGAGGTAATTTATGTAACTCTGCTTTAGTATAAAACTTATCTTGCAAATGAGTTAAAACCTCAGGTATCTTATCTTTTAAAGTAGCTTGAACTGTCGTCTTTGCATCTTTTATGATTTGAGAACGCAATGCACCAATCAGATTATTACGTTCTTTAATCGTATTAGCATTCAATCGATCTACATAATCCTTGCTCACAGCCAGATTATTAAATTCTTTTAACGTGTTAGCAATCATTCGATCTACATAATCCTTGTTCACAGCATCGTCTGCTTCTACTGGAGATCTAATTCCTCTCAGTCTTGATGTTTTTAAATCAAAATCTCCATTTTCGGATTTTAACAATGCATTCTCATTAAACTCAAATATCTCTGATAAACGCAGTCTTTTGTGAATGTAGTGTCCGAATTTGTCTACGTTCATGTTTAAGGTGTATTGTATCGAGAGGCTGATAGTAAAATAAACACATTTTTTATTTTTTATTTATTTATAACTTTACTTTCACGCAATTCTTCAATGATAGATATAATTTCATTATCTAATCCTGTGTTGCCAGCATCTCTAGATGCAATTAATAATTTCAACCTTTCCACTAATTCATTAGGATCATTCCAGTACACTAAATCAACGTTTTTTCTCCACTTTTTTAGTAACGGTAGACCCTTTCCCTGAACTGCATTCTTCAATTGAAAAAGAGGTTTAATAACTTGCAAATATTTTTGACCTTTATTACTTTTTATTGGCTTACTTGGCTCATAGTCTCGACGATGTGCATTTGTATCAATTAGCATCGACTTATAATTTTGCATATCACTATCTGTAACCAAACTTAAGTCTACATCTTTCTTAAGCAATAACTGTTTTAAACCAGGTGTATTTCGGTATTTACATCCAGCCACGGTGATGTATTGATCGTTGATCGTTATGAAAGCAGAACCTAACATCAGTTTCCCGCGCTCTGCTCTAACCCCAAATGGAATATCTACCAACGCTTCTGAAGATAATGACCAGGATGACGTATCACAATCTTGATTCCTGTCAACTACTGATTCATAAGAAGAGGCACTGCTGATATCGGATTCATATTTGTCTTCATCACCATTATTATCGTTACTTTCTGCGCTACCGGTTCCTTCTTTCTGCACAGTTTCGTTAATAAACGGAACATCAGCAAAATCATCACTAGCACGCAGTAGAGGAGTTTGCTTACTAGCATTAGCAATTAGATTTAGAGGTTCTGTTACAGGTTTGAAAACAGACTCCAGTGCTTGTTTATTGTTAATCTCAGCATCTCTCATTTTTCGTACTTTTATCTTTACAGCTTTTGCCGCATCAACAATTTGTCGTTTCAAGGATTTTTCCATATTGGTAAAATAGGTTGTAATGATTGTGGTTGTGTGTTATTGATGTAGTGTCGTAAGTTGAATAATAATGTCAAGCAGGTAACAGCCTTTTATATGTATTCGTGTTCTTAGTCAAAGACTACAAACGTGTCAAATTTACTTCTGTAACATCCTTTGTTTTTGGAACAATCTTTATTAATTACAACATAATTGAAAGGTATACTCCATATTTTAGAACACATTTCACGAAATTCAATCCATGTCATGTCAGTGTTGACGTGTTCTTCATAAACATGTCTCATATTTCTTTCATCTTGCTTAAACAGTACGATTAGATTTGCGTTGTCTCTTATTAACTGCTTAGGGATTTTACTATACGTCTGATTTAGATAAAAACAATCGATGAACTTGTGTCTCCCCATAGCAAAATAATCACGCATACTACTTTGATTTTCACAAGCAACATCATCAAATACAATTACTGAATTCGGTTTTGCGGTCTGAACACTCAGTACTTGCTCATTTTCATGATATTTATGAAATGAAATGCCTGGTACTCGTTGCAAGACTTTTTCTAAAAAAACGTACTTGGGTTGTTGCAAGGTTTTCGAATAAACATAAACATTTTGAAATCTTAAGCCATTCTCGTGTATAAGAAGACCAATTAATAAATTAGTTTTTCCACAATTTGACGGTCCACAAATGATGCATCGTACCGATTTAGGTAATAATTCTCCATGACGTAAACCAGTCTCCTGAGAATGAACACAAAGCTTATTTACGTGTAACGATTGTGGTTGTTTTACAAATTTCATGACGACTGCTTGAACGGTTATATTAATAATGAGTTAATTATTGTATTACGTTGACATTTATAACTCATTGTCGCTAACTCGAGCAAATGTACGAACAACCTTACCACGGTTGTCCTTCAATATAAGATAGTGAGTGTTTTCTAAATTAGATTTAACCGAATCTTGTATCTGTCGGTGGAACAAATCTTCTGTTTGGGCTGTATAGCTGTTCTGGTGTTTTGAAGAACAGTTATCTGTATTTTTCTGACCAATTTGCAAATCTTGAATAAATATAACCTCGCCACTAGAATTCTTGATAATAAGTTTATTACAAATATCTTCTAAATCAGATTTCACTGAGTCATGCATTGTAGTTAACTTAGTTATGACAGGTGTATTTAGTTTCGTGATAATTCAACCTTCTCACTACAGTAGTAAAGATCGAATGTAGCGTTAAATTACTGCGATCAATTATTTATAACACCTTCCCTGCTAATAATAATGAGTCAATTAATGTGTTACATGCAAACCACACTGAAAAATATTTCTGTATCATCGCGAGGAGTAAATGGATGGGAAATGGAGTAGGCGCCGTTCCAGTATTATACTTCCTTACGATGTAGGAATTCATATTTCACCTTCCGATCGGTGGAATAGGCGCTAAACCAGTATTTTACTGTACTATGTAAGATTTCATTTATACAAGATTCAAAATGCGGAGTAGCGCCCAAACCACACTGAAAAATATTTCTGTTTCATCGTGTGGAATACGCGCCGAACCAGTATTTTACTGCATTATGTAGGATTTCATGCTCAGTCCCTTTCATTTATATTATTGGAGCACGCAACTCCACGAGCGAAGCGAATGTGGAGTAGCGTGCCCAATAATATCCTACTATCAGGAATAAAAACATCGTTTGAATTCAGTTCCACAAGGTCTGATGAGAGCAGTCTCATAAAAAGTGGGTACCACGGCTGAGAGGGCCAGCGAGGAATGACCATAACACCTCGGGCTTTGTCGGATATTATTTTACGCAAAGATTTTAGAATCACTGCCACCGGTGGAAAAGCATAAAACATGTGTTTGGACCAATCTAAAGTAAAAGCATCAATAGCGTAAGCTTCTGGGTCCCTATGCCAAGATACGAATATGTCACATTTCTTGTTAATACGGTTGGCAAACAAATCTATTTATTATTATTATTATTTAAGCCTTTTATTTCCCAAAAAAAAATATACATTAAAAATTCATTAGATAATATCAAAAAATATTAATTTATATAACAATAATTCATTCATATTAATTTAAACATGCATTATAACAACAATTAGATAAATAAAAATAGATTTTTAAATAGATTAATTAATTAGATTGAATAAAATAAAATAAATAATCGCTTGTTCAATTAATATTAAGTATTGGGTACCCATTTAAGGGCGAAGGCCTCCTCCATCTTTCGCCACACCTCTCTGTCTTGGGCTATTCTAGTCCAGGTGGGGCCGGTTACGGCCACAATATCGTCGCACCACCGGCGCCTGGGTCTACCTCGAGAGCGTGGTGCATCGCGAGGGTACCAATGGAGAACCCCTTCACTCCAGCGTCCATCTGTGGCTCTAGCTACGTGTCCAGCCCATCGCCATTTCAATTTGCAAGCTAATTCCACAGCATCTATTATTTTAGTACATAGTCGTATGTCTTTGTTTCGTTTACGGTCTCGGAGTTTAATTCCTAACATACTCCTCTCCATTGCTCGTTGGAAGGCTTGAAGTTTGTTTGTAACTGCCTTTGTTAGTGTCCAACTTTGACAACCGTATAGTAGAGTAGGTAGTATAATGGTGTCCATAGCTTTCTTTTTCAAGCGTATCGGGATGCGTGATTTAAACACTTCTTTCAACGACCAATATCTTCGCCATGCACTCTTTATTCTGCGATCTACTTCACTTTCTGTCGGTGTGCTAAATGAAATGCTTTGCCCAAGGTAAACACAGTTTTCCACGTACGCGATTGGCTTGCTTTGTATGACCGTTGGTACTCTTGTACTGTTGGTTAACAGGCATGTTTTTTCGGCGTTCATGTGAAGACCACATTTTCGAAACAAATCTATATCTGGGGTTAATAAACGTTTTAAAATTTTTTCGTAGCCGCTGTTAGAAAGTTCCCATTCCACATCAGGATGAGTTCGTCTAGATTCTCTGTCTGCAGTGAAATTATCTTGCGATTTTATGTACGAAGCTACCACTAGAATTTTTCGTGATTCGCACCACTGCCATATGTCTCTCGTGACCCTGGTCAAATGAGGGTATTGAATACCTCCCATTCGATTTATGTAACTAACCGCAGTAGTGTTATCAATACGTAAAAGTATTTGACAGTTAAAATAGTCTTTTGCAAAAATTTTAAGAGCGAAAAAGGCCGCAATAAGTTCTAATTGATTTATATGCAATATTTTTTCAGTATGTGACCACTGACCACTAGCTTTCTGTTCATTACAAGCAGCTCCCCACCCAGTCCTTGAAGCGTCAGAATATATTTCTAAAATAAAGTTATCATTTTGGATTCTATGAACAGAATGATCAATGGCACTTAACCACCAATTTATGTCCGGTAATAAAGTAGGGGGTAATGACATATACTTGTCGTAGTTGTCATTGCGCATCAAGTTTAAGAACTTACAACGTTCTAGTTCCTTTGTGTATAGTAGCCCATATTCTATTGCGGGGCATGCGGATACCAATAAACCTATCAATTGTGCAAATTGTCTTATTTTGCAACGCTTAAGTTTTTTGATCTTTACTAGCTCGTCTTTAATACGAGCTCTTTTGTCTGCAGGTAGACTTAATTGCCACTTGCGGGTATCTACAATAAACCCTAAGTATTTCCCAGATTTCGACGGTATCAAAATGCTTTTTTCACGATTGATAATGAATCCTAATGATTCTAGTAATTTTCGAGTAATCTCTACATTTTTTAGGCATTCCTGATAGGTATAACCAGTTAGAAAAAAATCATCCAGGTAAATTGATGATAAATAGCCACAAGCTCGTAATAATTTTACGACCGGTTTCATAAGTTTAGTAAATATGAACGGAGATGTACAAAGGCCGAATGGGACAACGTTGAACTCATACAGTTTACTATCAAAGGAAAATCTCAAATATTTCCGTGAATTTGGATGGACTTTAATTAAAAAGTAGGCATCTTTTAAGTCTAAAGTCGCTATATAGCAATCTTTAGATATTAGCTTAAGAACAGTTCGAATGTCTTCCAACTTAAAATGTTGTGTATTTATGAATTTATTTCATCATTTTAAATTTAAAATAAATCTATGCTTTGCTACCATTTGGCTTAGGTACAGTAAACACACGTGACACATATTGGTCAGGGCTAGATTCACATTCGGAAACAGCTCCAATAGATATTAAGCTATGAACAGCCTCAGCTATGTTCTTTCTTTCAGAACCCGAAAAAACAGATTTAGGTAAACAGGACTGACTAACCGGTCAATCAAATCTGATTTGGTAGCCCTTTATCCATGATAAGATAGATTGATCATCAGTTATGCGGGACCATTGACTATAAAAAAGTGCAAGTCTGCCGGCATGACGAACCTTGTCTACTGGCGGCGGGTCTGCTTGGACCGCTGCGTGAAGCTCTGCGACGAGGTTGCGTGCTGCCGCGCGTTCTGCTGTGCAGGCGGCTGGTAACGTTGCTGCGGGGCCATCGTCTGCCTGCGGGCCGGTGTCCTCGCTTTCCAGTTTAAATTTTTGTTTGAAGAGCCTTTGTTCTGGTTGAAATGTTTAGGTTTTTTAGCTGCTTCTGGCTTCAAATCGGATGAGGACTTTGAAACCACCTTGGCTGTCTTTAGGGTTTCTGCAAAGTTATCTCCGAAAAGAAATTGGTAAATTTTTGTCAGAGCCAACTGATCTTTAAGATCCTTCTTGACGTTGTTCAGCACTAAGTGACGCCTCGCTTCAGACTCGGAATGTTGGACGTCGCAAAAAAGCCGACCTACCTCCATTAAGTCCTTTATTAGGTCGCTATTTTTATCCTTCTTACCTAGCTGGTCGGAAATGATTTTTGCCAAGAATGCAATGCCGGCTGCTATTTGCTTTTGTCTTGCCTCCATAGCCTTGTCCTTTTTTACCTCGTATTCAGGCAAGGCAGCCTTGATTTCCGTGTTAAGCTGCGGCGCAGCCACATTTGTGCAGTTGCCAGGGACCAAATGTTTCTTCACAAGTTCTTTACGAACCTCCTTGTCTAACCCCGAAGTTGTGAAGTGCGCAAATCTGGATGCCACTTCCTTGTTGATGTCCAGTCCATAGTCTTGAGAGGCTGAAGGATCATCGCCTAAGATCTCTACGATGTCGGCCGAGGTAGTAGCTTCCTCTAACCCACTGAGATCGGTTGCCTCAACCGGAGTATCTGGTATGATTATCGTAGGGATGGTCTCCTGCTCTGGTGACGCAGGCGGTTGTGTGGCCACCACAGTATTCACGACCGGGTTTGGTTCATCTTCGATTCTTCGTGAACTGCAACAATAAACCGTAACACTTATTTCTTCCGCTCAAGATTACTATTAATCAGAGTGTAGCGCTAAATACAAACGCAAATTCCCATGAAATTTTTGCTATTTGCAAAAATAAAGGTAAAACCTAGGTCCCTTTGACTCGGGTAAACACTAGGTCTTCCTGGTGCAACAAATGCAATCGTATGGGTAGACACTAAGTAGTCTTGGTGCATTGTGTTAGACCCTAGGTCTAAGTTTCGGATCGACCCTAGGTCATCCTAATACAACGAATGCTAGCCATTTGGGGTAGACGGACCCTAAGTCATCTTGGCGCATCGTTTTAGACCCTAGGTCTAAGTTTCGGATCGACCCTGGGTCATCCTTTGTAATTTTCACTAAGGCGGGTAAGGCCGTAAAAAATAAATAAAATTTAGCGTAGGTACTTACTTTCAAAATTATCAGCAGGAATTGGTGAGGAAGCTCTCGAAGAGCCCGACGACGAGCCCGACGACATTTGGCTCGATCGACTCGATTGAGAAGAAACACGTGTTTCGCGCCGCGATCTTTTAACTTGTTTTTCTAATTTTCGTATTTTACTAACAAGATAATTAAAATCATTATCATGGCGGCGCTTTGGCATGATTTTTTATTTCTTATTAATGTGCGAAGAAGTGAACTGAAGTGGATGAGCACTAAAACACGAATGAAAACGAAACTGTTGAGACCTCGCAGGTAACGGAAGGAAATGGAAAATATAAATTAAATGGAGTTTGTTGTCGCTTGTGGCGACATCTTTTCTCAACTTTAGTGATAGAGTGGAAGTCAATAACGCGATACTACAAGTAAATAGAAGTACGAATAATCATAATACCGCTAATCTTGAGGGGGAAACATGAGTATAATAACAGCCGCACGGGTCAATCCATCAGGCTTGCCGGGGTTGGTCCGTGGATGGGTGACCATCTTTATATACCGAGACTCCTTCGTGCCTCGGAAAGCACGTTAAGCCGTTGGTCCCGGCTGTCATTCATGGATCTTGGACAGTCGTTACGGGTCGTCAGAAGCCTGAAAGTCTGACAACCCAGTCTTACCAAGGGGTAACGTATTACCCAGTTACTGGGTTATGGAGGTCAGATAGGCAGTCGCTCCATGTAAAATACTGGTATTCAGCTGCATCCGGTTAGACTGGAAGCCGACCCCAACATAGTTGGGAAAAGGCTAGGCAGATGATGACGTCACGAAGCTTTTGACTCGTCCCCCCTTGTCACACGATGTCATACTTTGTTGACACCCCCCCTTCCCCTTAATGTGTGACGAAATTTATGGATGGCCCCACAGAATAGTTCGAGTTTTTATACTTACTCGATCACGTTAACGTCAACTTGAATTTGTACTAAAACTGAATAAACGCCGTCTGGTGACTGTAACTGGAAACACAATTATTCTATAGAAATTGACGTAAGGTAACGTTAACGTAAACGCGATCGAGTAAGTTTAAAAACTCGCAATAAGACCACAGATAAATTATCTGTTCTGTGGATGGCCCCTCATGTGAGGTACCTTCAGAGATAAAGTAGCTAGGGCATTTACGAGTTAAACGATGTATTGTGTAGTTGTTATTCATGAGGAAAATCATGATATAAACTACGTTTTTCTTTAATAGTTCTAAGTCAGGTCATTCATTTAAGCGTTTATTATGAAGTAGGTAGCAAACAAGTTTCAGTAAATGTACGTTCGTTTACCTTGATCTCAAAGAGTAGTTATGGTAGTTAGATAGTTAAATGTACAAGTAGATATCTATCTAGATGTCAGGTCAATGAAGGGCAATAACATTGCCGATGCTAGCTCTGTAATCTCGAAGTTAGTTGCTAGCATAATCAGCCTATAATCTTCCCATTGCTGGGACACAGGACTCCTCTCATAGAGAGGGAATGGGCTGTAATATACCACGCGAGCCCAGTGCGGGTTGGTAGATGTCACATGTCTTCGAATTTTTGGTTCTAGGACATGCCGGTTTCCCCACAATGTTTTCCGTCACCGTTTTGAGAGCAGTGTAATGGTGAAATTATTGACACAAAGTAAAGCGCCTGTTTGGATTCGCCACGACCTCTCGTAATAAGACAGACTCGTAAGTCGGCCGTTACCATTTGGCCACCACCGCTCTTATACAGGGTGACCTGAAATTAGTGGCGGACCCGTTAAGGGGTGATAGTAGGCATCAATATTCCAGTCGATATCACTCTTAGACCTACTGTCCTAAAGTTAACCCATTTCAAGATATTCCTACTTAAAGAATTTTACAAAAAAATCTTAAAATAGCTCTAAATCGTAAAAATTGGTCTTTTTGGACCATTTTTTTTTGTTTTGCATCAAAGATATTCTAAATAAGGAATGATTAATAGTGATATCTTCGTAAATGTCGATATCTTACGCGAAAAGGGTATTTTTTGTAAAATTCTTTAAGTAGGAATATCCTGAAATGGGTTAACTTTAGGACAGTAGGTCTAAGAGTGATATCGACTGGAATTGATCCCTACTATCACCCCTTAACGGGTCCGCCACTAATTTCAGGTCACCCTGTATAGTTAGTTGCTAAACCAGTAGGTAGAGACTGGTCATCTCTTACCTGATGCCACAGCTTATTTTAATTTAATCTTTCAATTGTTTTTTAATCTTTTTATTAAAGACGCTTTTAACGTTCTGCATCATTCTCACATATAATTTCAACATAACCAATATTTTGTAACAATATTTTGATTTAAAAGAGTGTCCGTGGAGTTTCTCTCCTGTTCTTCTCCACAGGAACCTACTACGCTTTGGAATGGGCAACTAGCTTTGTCTTTCTGACTGACCGACTCCTTGACAATTTAAAAGTGCCTGTAATTGGCTTATTTGAAACTAGCTTTTGCTTCGCTTCGCCCATAGGAATTCCATATCTCCAGACCTATGATTTTTTTCCCAATGGTGGCGCTAGTTAGCGGCACTACTCGCCTTAACAAACGCACTACTGTGGCATGTTCACACGCATAGTTGAATCTTAGCCTGAACAGCGCCATTATAATGTCGGTAAATTTTTTGTACAATAGAGCCATTGATATCTCCTAAGCCAATTGGTACCTACGCAAGTGCAGCATTGCAGCTTTTTTACCCGACTGACCCAGAAGGAGGGTAATGTTTTCGCGCGTATGTATGTATGTATGTATGTTCATATGTCCGTTCCGTTGTCACCTCCTGTAGCCGAATTGGAAGAGTAATATGTTCGTCTTTACTGCGGTAGTGTCACTGGCTACATTAAAATTATAAAAAAAAAATCAAAATTGCAGATATTTGGTGCCAAAAGGTACTAAGTCTTCAAAAAAAAAAAAAAAACCCAAACCTATTGAGTGGTATATCAAAATGAAGGGTTTTAAAAGGTGATTACAAAAATATTTACAAATGATATGTTTAAATGTTGTAGTTTGGAATGAGAAATGATAAAAAAAACAATCCCGACTTTTGGAGTGAGTGAGTAAGAGGCTGTTATCACCCGATTATAAGTGGGTATGGTAGGTAGGTGGACGCTAAAAAGTCTAAAATAAAAAAAGTTTATTTAAAAAATAAAAAAAACCCGACTGCGTTAGAAAAAAATAGGACATCTTCTTTCCATATTTTTAGTTCACTTTTACTCAGTCGGGTTTTTGATTTTTTAAGTTTACTTTTTTTTGTTAAATATTAATGCTTAAAAGGAATACATAAATAGCTGCTGAATTGTTGAATTCAATGAAAGATGATGATTCCATTCTACCAAAAATAAATATTCGACAAAAAGTGCACTTGGAGGTATTTACTTCCTACATCGATAAAAAACCGAAACTGGTATTTAAGCAACAATAAACTGATAATCCTTGAAGTGTGCTTGTACATATTTGCTTGCCATAATGATATTGATCACTATTGGCAAGTATTTACAGTAATGATTAGAAAACCTATAAATAATTACCTACTCTAAACACACAACGTAATAGCCAGATGGGCTTATGGTGCTATTTATGTCTTATTGAACGGAAATAAACAAGCCTTGAACTTTGAATATACACTATTAAGCTATAACTTAAAATTATAATTTTCTCAACCCACTGGGACAAGTGCACAGTGTTCCAATCGATAAAAAAAAATCCCTCTGCTATTTATGGTATTTATCGATCAAGGGATGCATTTAAAATGCACCAGTAAAACTCCCACGTGTCAATTTCAAATACTTGTTTTTTTTTTTTAAATGATGAAGTTTAGGTGACCTTTTCATGAAGAAAATTCAAATAAATTCTGAAAACATAACTGTCCAAGCTATTTATTTTACATAAATATAGTCTGATAAAACATCTTTGGGCGCATATTTTTCAGTTTTTATTATTAGAAAATCACGTCCGGATACCGAGAAATATTTTTGTTTCAGATTTTCGTTTTTATTTTTTTCTCCTTAAAAACTGAAAAGTGCGACTTGTCACTAGCACAGAAATATTGCTCGTAACAAGGCCTATCACTGATAAAAAAATCACGTCGCACTATTGCGGTTTTTAGAAGAATTAAATTTCAAAACATAGTGCTAAGGCTGTCATTGTATTTGACCTTAATTCATTTTATTTTGGTTTGAACTATATTTTTTACTTTAATACAATAGCTTATCTCATTTAAACATACAATACAATGACATGCTTGGAAAACCTTTTCTTTTAGTTTTTTTTTCGCGTTTAGTTGGCTTTGAATACAAAATTCTTTGTTCCTTGATTCAGGATGACATAGATTCGAGCTTGCGCTACGAATAAGTTATATAACTTATTCGTAGAGCTTGCGATATGATAAGTCAGTGATATCTCTTTTTAGGGTTCCGCTGGGGTCGCGGGTTGTCCGAAGGGGTTACCGCGGCCTTGGCATAGGCAACTGAAGGAACACGGGTGGGTTTTAGTCAGTAAAAGTCTGACACGCCCTCCCGCTCCACCCAGAGCGGGAGAAGTTATTTGATGATTTCCCACCCTCAAAAAAAAAAAAAAAAAAAAAAAAAAAAAAAAAAAAAAAAAAAAAAAAAAAAAAAAAAAAAAAAAAAAAAAAAAAGGGTTCCGTACCTCAAAAGGAAAAAACGGAACCATTATAGGATCACTTGTTTGTCCGTCTGTCTGTCTGTCAGTCTGTCAATACCGTTTTTCTCAGGAACGCGTGGAGGTATCAAGTTGAAATTAATATCAAATACGTAGGTCTCTGGTTTCTTGAAATCCTAAAAAACTCACGCTTCTATAAAAACATACGGCCATTTATGCGCCATATTTTGATACTCACAAGTAAATCAAAACCTATAGGGTACTTCCCGTTATTCTAGAATCATGAAATTTGGTAAGAAGCAAGGCAACACAAATAAAGGAAAAAGTCCGAAAATTGTTAATTTATACTTCTATCACATAATAAAAATGTTCAAGTGTGTCAGTCTGTCAAGACCATTTTTCTCAAGGACGCGTGGAGATATCAAGTTGAAAATAATAACAAATACGTAAGTCTATTGTCCATTAGAGTTCTAAAAAAATCAAGCGTCTAAGTCAACGCAATAAAAAAATACAGCCATTTTGCGACACATTTTGAATTTTTGATACTCGCAACTGTCGCAAGATCAAAACCTATAGGGTACTTCCCGTTGACCTGGAATAATGAAATTTGGCAAGAAGCAAGGTCTCCCAGCACAAGTAAAGGAAAAAGTCCGAAAATTGTGAATTTGTAATTTTCTGACATAAAAAAAATTTTCTTGGGATCCAATGTTAAGTTTGCTTTTGGGATAAATTCTTTTCAATACGGAACCCTTCATTGTGCGTGGTCCAACACGCACTTGGCCGGTTTTTTTCCTTGTATATGCACACTTACAAAAAAAAAATACTCGTTTGACCATTTGATATGGTAAGTATGTCAGTGATATCTCTTTTTTTCCTTGTATATTATTTATGCACACTTACAAAAAAAAAAAAAATACTCGTTTGACCATTTGATATGATAAGTATGTCAGTGATATCTCTTTTTTTCCTTGTATATTATTATGCACACTTACAAAAAAAAAAAAAATACTCGTTTGACCATTTGATATGATAAGTATGTCAGTGATATCTCTTTTTTTCCTTGTATATTATTATGCACACTTACAAAAAAAAAAAAAAAATACTCGTTTGACCATTTGATATGATAAGTATGTCAGTGATATCTCTTTTTTTCCTTGTATATTATTATGCACACTTACAAAAAAAAAAAAAAATACTCGTTTGACCATTTGATATGATAAGTATGTCAGTGATATCTCTTTTTTTCCTTGTATATTATTATGCACAGTTACAAAAAAAAAAAAAATACTCGTTTGACCATTTGATATGATAAGTATGTCAGTGATATCTCTTTTTTTCCTTGTATATTATTATGCACACTTACAAAAAAAAAAAAAAAATACTCGTTTGACCATTTGATATGATAAGTATGTCAGTGATATCTCTTTTTTTCCTTGTATATTATTATGCACACTTACAAAAAAAAAAAAAAATACGCGTTTGACCATTTGATATGATAAGTATGTCAGTGATATCTCTTTTTTTCCTTGTATATTATTATGCACACTTACAAAAAAAAAAAAAAATACTCGTTTGACCATTTGATATGATAAGTATGTCAGTGATATCTCTTTTTTTCCTTGTATATTATTATGCACACTTACAAAAAAAAAAAAAAAATACTCGTTTGACCATTTGATATGATAAGTATGTCAGTGATATCTCTTTTTTTCCTTGTATATTATTATGCACACTTACAAAAAAAAAAAAAAAAATACTCGTTTGACCATTTGATATGATAAGTATGTCAGTGATATCTCTTTTTTTCCTTGTATATTATTATGCACACTTCGAAAAAAAAAAAAATACTCGTTTGACCATTTGATATGATAAGTATGTCAGTGATATCTCTTTTTTTCCTTGTATATTATTATGCACACTTACAAAAAAAAAAAAAAAATACTCGTTTGACCATTTGATATGATAAGTATGTCAGTGATATCTCTTTTTTTCCTTGTATATTATTATGCACACTTACAAAAAAAAAAAAAAAATACTCGTTTGACCATTTGCGACAACCCCATGTAGTATTATTTGACCTTAGAACGAAATGGCCTATTTTTCCCAAAAACCGCAATAGTGCGACTTGGTTTTTTTAATAGTTATAGGCCTTGTTACTAGCAATATTTCTGTGCTAGTGACAAGTCGCAATTTTGAGTTTTTAGGGAGAAAAAAAATAAAAACAAAAATCTGAAAAAAAATATTACTCGGTATACGGAGGTGATTTTCCAAAAATAAAAACGGGAAAATATGCGCCCAAAGATCACACTACACACTCACACAACATTTATATAAAATAAATATCTTGGACAGTTACGTTTTCAGAATTTATTTTAATTTTTTTCATGAAATTGTCACCTAAACTTCATAATTTTTTATAAAAAAAAATATTGCATCCCTTGAGAGCGATAAATACCATAAACAGCAGAGGGAAATTTTTTTGGTCGATTGGAACACTGTGCAGTGGGACATGTACCTATAGACAATTATATTGCACATAATGTAAAGGGGCTGTAAAGGGGAAATTATATCAAGGTTGCTGCGAGTCTATCTCATATCAATTCATGCTGTTTTTGCAATCTACATAGTCGCTTCGTGTCTGTCTGTGTGACCGCGTTATTTTTCTAAACTGTGCAACGGATTTTGACGCGGTTCTCAACATCATTTTAGAGAATTTATTCCGGAAGGTTTATTTATTTATTTATTCAAATCTCCCTTACACTATCATTACATTGTCATCGGTTTATGTGATAATACATTAATAGCACATAAATCTCGATGTTTTGTCAAGCCGTATAAAACTGTGCGAAGCAAGGGCGGTCCGCTAGTATTAGATAGTCAATATTTGGATCATTGGCATTTGCAGAACCTTGTTGGAGTCTGCTTGGAATTATTTATAGATACCTACTACATCAGAGTATGAAAAAAATATTCGAGAAATGTAAGCATGTAAGATTTGGAGCTCGTGGCTAAATAAAAACAGCCGTACGGGTCGATCCATCAGGTTAAGCTACGCTTGCAGGGATTGGTCCGTGGATGGGTGACCATCTTTACATACCGAGACTCCTCCGTGCCTCGGAACGCTCGTTAAGCCGTTGGTCCCGGCTGTCATTCGTGGATCTCTGACAGTCGTTACGGGTCGTCAGAAGCCCGAAAGTCTGACAACCAGTCTTACCAAGGGGTATCGTATCACCCAGTTACTGGGTTGTGGAGGTCAGATAGGCAGTAGATCCATGTAAAATACTGGTATTAGCTGCATCCGGTTAGACTGGAAGCCGACCCTAACATAGTTGGAAAAAGGCTAGGCAGATGACAACGAAGATTACACAAACAGAGGGGCAATCTCCGTATTTTTAAGAACAATCTGTCAAAAATAACTGTATTTGATGCATCTGGTTAGACTGGAAGCCAACCCACTTGTTTCCAAGTATATTGTTTTATATTGACCCCAATCTAGTTGGGAAAAGGCTAGGCAGATTAATTTTTGATATGAGACGAGTAGGTATTTGAAAAAGTAAAACGTATTTTATTCCTCATTTACTAGGTAGGTATATATTACAAACCAAAATCATCAAATCTTAAAAGTACAATGCTAACCACATTAATCTTTTTAACCACTCCACTGCCGGAAACGCAGATCTATACGCGAGCCACAATGGCTTTTTAATTGTATCTGTTAAGAGGATACATCGAAGCGTGGTTTAGCTCGGTGTGTAAGTGAAATGGCGTTCGTTATGGCTGTCAGTTTGACGCGCGAGATAGAAGACTCTCACGGACACCGGAACTAAAGGCGCTTCGTTTAAATGTATTTTTTTTATGACCAAAATGCTATACTTAAATATACCTATTATTAGCTTAGTAAGTTATTAACATACTATTTAAAGGATAATATTTTTGTGTTCACCAAAAATATTATCCGTACATCAAAATACTGATCGTGCACCAAATATTCCTGAATGTTACACAAAACACCCGCGCGTCCGAAACTTCACATTGGTGAATCATTTGGGTTAGAATCATTTGGGTTAGGTTAGGTTAGGTTAGAACAGTGACCCTTAACGCGCGACGGCAAGCGAGCGAAGCGAGCGGTGCCGCGGCAGCGGCCGCCGAGCGCCATATCCAATAGATGCTCGTTATGACATATTTTAATGAACATATTTTGGTGCACATTCAGTATATTTGGTGGAACACAGGCAAAACTAGGTAAATGAAATGGGAATAATTTGAAGTACTTTTAAATACCATCCCTATTTAAATACCTTCGATTTATAGCAAACTTTACTGTAGGTACTAAAACAGAAAATAGACGATGCTACTTTGGAATTTCATTCTATAGAAAAATTTCAAGTAAGTAGGTAAGTACTCATGTTTCGGTTTTAGCACAGCAGTAGACAATGTAGTCAAGTAACACATATGGAAAATCCAAATGATTTAACCATATACATTTGGTTTTATAGGAATTTTAAAAACACAAAATTTATCGGTGTACCCACTTAATACGAAATACGAAGATGTCCCTTGAAGCTCTAAAAAAATCAAGCTTCTAAGTCAACGCACTACAAAATACACGGCCATTTTATGGTTTTTTTTAAGCGACATATATTTTAATGTCGTATGAATTCAACCGGCTAAGCATCATTAGTTTATTTAGTGTACCTACTCCTCAATCCCTCGTCATTTACTTTGAAGGTTTGTTTACTAAAGCAGTTATATACTTACTTACTGGTAACCTGTTAACGGCCGGACAAACCGGTTGATAAGGTAGGTAACCTACAAGATTATATAACAGATTATTACGACCCGCGTTAAGCTCGCACACAGTTAATGATGCGCTAATCCTATCCTATACTATTAAATGAGCAATTCTTGTATATATATTTGACAACACGGTTGGCGCAGTGGTTGAGCGATTGACTGCTGCGCAGCATGTCGCGGGTTCGATTCCCGCACGGAACAAATATTTGTACGGCCTACAAGTATTTGTTCCGAGTCTGGGTGTTTTTCTATCTATATAATATGTATGTATTTAAAAAAAAAAATGTATATAAGTAGTTTATCAGCCATCTCGTTACCATAACACAAGCATTAGGTTGCTTAGCTTGGGACTAGATGGCGTTGTGTGAAATGTCCAAGGATATTTATTATTTATATTTATTTATTTTATATATTTTTAATGACGTTCTCGAAAAGGCCTCTAACGATTTCGATAAAAGTTGCAATACCTATAGGGGTTTACGGGGGCGAAACATCGATCTAGCTAAGTCTCCTAACTGGGAAAATTCGTTTTCTCTATTTTCACCCGAGCAGAGCTCGATCGACTAGGTACTTACGAATTATATCTATTACTTATAAGGTACTAGCTGACCCAACAGACTTTGTCCTGTCCCAATTTCAATATTCCCATATAAAATCCACTTTCAGTTTTCTAGAATTTTCCAATTTTCCCGGCAACTTTTCCAATTTTTCTCATCGTTTAAACCTTCCCTGGATTACTTCAAACATTTCAAAACCAAAATCAGCTAAATCGGCCAAGCCGTTCTTAGTTATAAAATTACAACGAAAAGTGGCATTGATTTTTATACAGAGTGTAAGGGACAGCCCTCCGCAAACTAACAGGGTGCATTCAGCTCCTCATTCTGAATCATATTCCACCGGAAATTTTCTCAGGAAAATTTTCATTTTTTCATTTTTTTTTTCGGTTACATTTTCATTATTTCAATGTAAAATTGCATTGTGTGTTCGCAGCACTCCATTTATGTAAAAAAAAACTGCAAAAAAAAACAGCAAAAAAAAAAACCAGCAATGGATGTTGAAATACCAACGACGCGTGAAATCAGCTGTTCACTTTCTGTCTAGCTACAGAGTTCATCGAACTCACCGCATACCTATTACCTACGCCTCCCAACCAGTAATAGACGTTCCGATTTGTGCACACAAAAACACAAACAAATCAGGTTCATTGGAGTCCTTAACGTTCCTGAAAAAATTTCATGTACCGGTCATCTTAGTATGACATACTGAATTCACCCTATCAGTTTGCGGAGGGCTGTCCCTTACACCCTGTATTAGGATAGATAATTTTGTATCCTAGGTAGGTATGATAACCACGCTTGCTAAATGCATTGCCATTCGTAAAAACAAAATATTTTTTTAGGGTTTCGTACCTTGAAAGGTCAAAACGGAACCTATAGAGGATCACTTCGTTGTCCGTCCGTCTGTCTGTCTGTCAGTCTGTCAAGATCCTTTTTCTCAGGAGGTATCCAGTTGAAATTAATATCAAATACGTAGGTCTACGGTCCGTCAGAGCTGTAAAACAATACAGCCATTTATGCCACATATTTTAATACTCGCAAGTAAATCAAAACCTAAAGGGTGCTTAATTACCTTTGACCTAGAATCATGTAATTTGGCAAGATAAAGGTCTCGGAAGTAGAAGTAAAGGAAAAAGTCCGAAAACTATTAATTTGTAATTTTATCACATAATAAATATTTTTTTTGGAACTACGGACTTAAATTTACAGTTCGACGACCTATGATAAAAATAAGTACCTGTTCTAGAATATTTTTCGGTAAACATCGCTCTTCTACCACTGTGACATCACCATTACCTATGTTAAGCCTTTATCGAGTTGAATGCAACCATGCACTTGCATTTATTACATTTCATGAAAAACGTAACTTTTGAATGAGACAATAAAATATTACGAGTACTTTCCATTCTTCTAACATCATTGTTGAACAACTGACTATAATAATGGTGTTATGTGATAATTTGGACTGCTATATGAACAGGTTTTGAGCGATAGGTTTAAATTTTTATTATTAAGTACTTACAGTTAATTATGTTGGCTTGAAACTACCTAGGTACATACCTCCTGTGTAATTACATACTATTGTTGTTTTCCTTTGCTTATGTAGTTCAAAGTTACTAATGAATTGCACTGCAATCATTGCAGTAGTGCGTATCTTCAGTAAAGTGTAAACTGACAATAAACTAAGTAATAAATTCGTAACCGATACTGTGCCGATAAGTTTCATATTAGTTAGGGTACTTAACTAAATAAGGCGTACCTATCTATTCATACACGAAATCATAAGGGATCATTGTAGGTACCTACTCATCATTAGTCTACTCATTATTACAACAAACTCGTCAAAATGTAGGGAGCAGTTGATTTTTTTTTCGCGATTTCAGGTTTGGTCCCATAGTAGAAGTTTTTCATAATGATGAATACAATGACCCTTTCATAGATTCCGTGTATGAATAAATACACCCTATATACCTGTCTTACTAACTACATCTGGCTACTTCGGGTTCATACTTGTGTAGTTTCGAGGACACCACAAAAGAAAACTGATTTTTCCACTGAACTTGTATATTAGCGCCATCTATGTTTAAGATATGAAAACACACTATGTATATGCAGTCCTCTATCATTCATACCAGATGGCGCTAGTTGTTCGATTTGAAAAATGGTTTCTCATTCTTCAAAGCTGTGATAAGTAAAGTATATTCCACAAAAGGGAATGCAGATGTGTACCTACAGTAGGCCTCCTGTTTCTCCATTTTGTGTCTCTACCGCGGAAATATCTAATGCTGATCAAGTGCGTCCTTAGCACCACATACTGCAGAGGCTTTGCAACATTGCAACCTTATGCGTTTTAGCATGCAACCTCCGCGGATGTTATACTTTAGGAGACAAAAAACTCGAAGAAAAAGACGCGTGCATGACCAAAATACATCTTTGTCAACTCAGGTAGAAAAGTTTGAGAAACTAGATTGAAGGATGCAAGAGCAAGCGAAGCGAGCTTGATAATTTTTCCCGGCCTGCAAATACAAACTGCCTTTTACTTACTGTTAAATGTCAACTTTTTCCCTGGATTGTTAAGCGAGGCCCCTGCAAGAGCGAGGCTCGGGGCGGTTGCCCTGTTCGCAACCCCTAAGAAGTAATTATGAGATACCTACTCGAATGTATTGTTTGCGCAGGTAATTGATTAAACTTTCTAAGATCGAACAGTGAAACTTTGGTTTGTTAAAACTTTTCCCTATGTATGTTACATTACATAATATTTTCTTTTAGAACATAATTATCAGACAATAAGTATTACTGAAGCCTGTTCAGGTAAACTTCGAGTTGTTAGCTGTTGTTCAAGAATGTTTTGAATACACGTGTTCAAGTTAAGACAGTCTAAGGAAGCTGTTAACTATGTATTAATTTTAATAAGTTTGTACATAAATATGCGAAGCAGGTATTGTTGATAGATTCCGGTTGAAGTAAATTTTGCTGTATCCATATCCATCATCCATACTAATATTACGAATGTGAAAGTAACTCTGTCTGTTTATCTGTCTGTTACCTTTTCACGCCTTAACGGCTAAAGGGATTTCGATGGGCACATAGGTAGATCATGACCTGGGTTAGGTCATAGGATACTTTTTATTGCCGAATTACGTTCCCGTGGGATAATTTCCGAATTCCGCGCGGGCGAAGCCGCAAAATCTAGTGCCTTTTATGTAAGTTGGTAAGGAGATCGTTGGCCCACGGAATGGATAATGGGTACCCTTACCACCGTTTAGTTTCATCAGGGTGGTCGATGCGTTACCGATAAGACCCAACACATATACGTAATTATTCTACCGGCAACTAGTTTGTCCTGCAAACCAGAAAACAGGTTCTTGGTGGCAAAAATAAGATTGTTAATTTCCTGAATGAACTGAATTTCACGATTTGGCATTGGTATAGGCCAGGAATCTGTCCTGTGCCTCCATAAATTCATAGACAAGTTTTCTATATTCTCCCAAGCTTCAGAGTTTAAGAGAACTTTGACTCATCATTATCTGCCTAGCCATTTCCCAAATGGGAGTGCTATGTAGGTTCGAATGACGTTATTGCGAAGGTCGCCATTTCGAAAAAATTTTCGAGTGGTACGCCTGTTCGAAAACTCATGAAATCGAAAACCGCTATATCGAATGACGTCATCGCGAAGGTTGCCATTTCTAAAAATTGGCGAGCGGTACGCCACGCCAGTTCGAAAGTCATGGAGGTTGCGGTTTGTTCGAAAGAGATACCGTGGCCCTGGCATAGGCAACTGAAGGAACACGGGTGGGTTTTAGTCAGTAAAAGTTTGACACGCCCTTCCGCTCCACCCAGAGCGGGAGAAGTCATTTGATGATTTCCCATATACTTAAAAAAATTTATAAAAAAATGGTATCGAATAAGAATGGTACATCTCGTTACTCTTGTTTCCCAAACTAAATCAAAAGGCCAGGGCCCCAAGTCTGCTATTTTTAGAAATTCGTCTTTCCAACACGATCCCATTGTCACTGCATTGTCATTTTGCTAAAAGTTCGTAATCTGCTAAATTCATAATGGTCGATCATTGGTCGGTCAGTGGTCTCGTATTGGAATCGTGGTAGAATGACATTGTCGTATTGCCGTTATTATAAAACCCGTTAGTAGAAATGATTTTCGAAAAAGTCAAGGTCACTGATCTAAGGAACTGTCAAAATTTTAGCAGATTACTGCATACGTCAGTCATTCATTTGTCATTAACATTATGTACGAGATTACCATTCTATGCCATTTTTTACAATGGAGTGTCAGTGGTTGACCATTGGAAAGTCATAATGACGCCATTATATTAGTAGATTACCAAACTTGTCAAAATCAACAATTATGAAATCAATGATAGACCATTCTGACGCTATTGCAATAGCAGACTTGGGGCCCAGGCTTGCTGTCTCATTGGGGTCGTGAGTTCGATTCCCAGACAAAGTAACTCAACATCGGATTTCGATACCATGACTTTCGAACTGGCGTACCGCTCGTAAAATTTTTCGAAATGGCGACCTTCGCGATAACGTCATTCGATAAAGCGGTTTTCGATTTAAGTAATGAGTTTTCGAACTGGCGTACCTACACTCTACCTACCACTCGCAAAATTTTTCGAAATGGCGACCATCGCAAAAACGTCATTCGAACCTACATATCACTCCCTTCGCAAATACGTTGGGGTCGGCTTCCAGTTTATGCCATTTTAGTTTATTTTTTATATTCCAGTTTATGGATGCTGCTGAATACCAGTATTTTACATGGAGCGACTGCCTATCTGACCTCCACAACCTTGTTACTTTGACTCTGTCGAATAATCGATGAAAGCTTTTGGAAAAAATAACCAGACAATAATCAATGACAAAACGACAAAACATTCAATTTTAATTCTTATTCTCTAAATCAAACATGTTAACAGTTAATCATAGTTCTTCTCTTGCTTCATCATCAACAACACCATCGACGGCCATTTTGGAATACTTCTCCAGGAATTCTTCCCAAAACTGCTTCCGCTCTCCAAGAGGGTTGATCTTCATGCGGAGCTGCTTCGTGATGTGGAGGTAGTTGGTGTCGGGGTCTTTGCTTATCGGCTTCCAGGTGATGCCTTTTAGAACTTGGTCATCTGTTGATGGTGTAGGGTTCCTGAAATTAGATTTCATCTATTAAATAGTGGGTACAGACTACAGAGTAAAGTGGAATTAGGGATGGCTTTGTTTGTAACTGTCCTGTTGAAGTCGTTCTACTTATGATTTTATTTTCCTTTTGTTTACATGGTTTGTGAAAATGGAAATTGAGGCAGTGTGTTTTGATCAAACTTTTTGCAAGAGACTTTGTCGTGTAGCTGTATCGTAAAGGTGATTTATTTTTATAAAAGACAATACATTTTGAGTAGTTATATATTTGTTTTTTGTAGTCTTGTGAAATAGGAGCCTATTTAACATATCAACGCTACAATGACTGGGATCATTGCAAGCAAACCAAATGAATTTGCTTTCAACGTAACACTGTCGATACTTAACAAATAAGAATGTCTTATCAACGCAACCCATTTAAACATACCTTGTTTTAGCGAAATTGCTCCACAGGCGGACCATCTTCTTCATTACTTTCAGCTCATTCTGTTCACTAGGCAGACCCAGAATCTGATCGTAACTCTTTTTGATACGAGAGCATACTTGCAAGTAACACAATTCATCACCCACGGTGGCTCCATTGTGTCCCATACTTGCCCGTGCCCTAGTCATCAATAACTGGCTGTTTTCATTCCACTGTCCTCTGAAGTCAAAGACATAGTAAAACACATCAGACGACAGACCTCTCGCTAGTTTATGAGCAGCAAAATCTACAGCATAGTTCTGTAAAACATCCGCCATGTACACAGCATACTCAAGAATATTTGAGTAATGAAGCGATTTATCCTCCAAATAAAAATTTACAATATCTTTACCAGCTTCCTTGTATTTAGAACTTTCACGTTCGAATCTAAAGTTGGTCCTTATCGGAAGCTTTACGATGTTCTTTTCAATTGCATCATTCACGAGGCTCGGTTCAAATATTAAATGAGATACAATGTCTAGACCCTCTCGGGAGTTGAATCCGATTATGACGGGAACATCATTGACTACTTTCCCGTTTTCTGGCAATGTTGTAAGAATTGCATCTTCCGTATCATCTTCAATAGAAGGTGCGAAAGGAAACGAACTTATCTGATATTTATCGATTGATTCGTTGTCTATAATATCAACTTCAGCGAGTAGAATTTTTTCGGCATCCAATTTCTGCAGCTCTTCTAACATTTCTTTACTATCAGCCGCTGTAATATTCAAAGCTCCACCGAGTTGGAATGCTTTCTTCTTAGGATTTTTGGAGAAATACATGGCTTCCAAAGATGTTCCACTTTGAAGGATTGCACCGGAGAACAAACCCTTGGCTTTTTTTGAATAAAGTAGTATATCAGCCAGTGTGGCTCCACCACGACTTCCCATCAGTGTTACTCTAGTGGGATCACCACCGAACTGCTTTATATTATCCTTTATCCATTCAAGTCCTAAAATGAAGTCTCTCAAACCATTATTGCCTTTAATAACACCGTCCTCAGTGGTCAAATATCCGAGAATGGCAAGTCGATGGCTGATAGTGACGACAATGACATCTTCTTCAACTAAGAAATCAGGAGAATAAGTGTCGGTGCCATTGAACCATGTTCTGAACTGATCGTTGTAGTCAAAGACAATGACTGGAGCATTTTCTTTGACGTCAGGTGTGAAGACGCTCACGTAGAGGCAGTCTTCGGACCCAGAGATACCAAACGGCTCCATATTCCTCATACTGGAGCTAAACTGCATGCATGTTGGTTTGTTCTCAAAGGCTTCCAGGTTGCCATTCCAACCATTGTGCGGTTTTGGGGGCTGAAATAATAAAACAAAGTTTTCATATTAGAATTGTTTCTTTTTATTTTTAAGATATTTTTTAGATACATTGATTTGCATTTAAATATTATTAATTAACATGTAAAACATAAAGTAGGTAACAGTTAAATTGTTTATATATAATCCACTGTAAAAGGAACCCTACCATTAATTAAAACCAACTCACAAAATCTTTTTCCACCACTGAAAACAATTAAATCCGTTTCCTTTGAATAAACCCTGAAGCTTTTCCTTTTTTAATACTTTCCATTTTAACTATAAATCTAAGAGAGTCGTTCAAATATTTAAGTGTTTTCACAGGTTCGGTTACCCCAAATACTTTGCAAATACCCTAACGGGCTACGGCCTTACCTGAAATCTTAATTCTCCTGTGGGGGTTTCCGCAAAAGGTATTCCTCTAAATGTATAGAAATCTTGCTTTTTAAGTATAGTTTTTTCTACTTTACCAACAACAACACCTTGTTTTAAACTTATTTCTACTGTCTCATCACAGAAACACTGTTTAATTATAAAAAATATAAGAAAAAATGTTAACGTTTTCATTTTTGTTGATTGAATTTAATATTTTTATCGATTTGTGATTGTGAGTATTGAATTAACACATTGTGTTTGATACCGACTAGTTTACTAAGACTGTAGATAACAACAAAAGGAGTACGTGTTCTTTGTATTATCTTTTGTAGATAATTAATTATCCAAAACCCATTTATCTGAATTTCCTTTATTTGGTTTAACCGATTATTATTAGGCATCTATTTTCGAATAATACGGCTGCTTTCTAAGCCCGGTGTGACGGTATCATATCGATTAACGGTCGTGATATAATAGGTATTCCTTGAATCACCACGTTTGGCAAATTAATTGGTCATCGTAAAACCTACCTATGCTTTAGCTAAAAGTATTTTTAAACTATGTTTTCTGTTTATTCTTTTTATGGCCCCCATAAACACCTCACCCACCATGTGAAAATAGCATCTGGGCCGTTAGATAGGATTTTATCTGGTACGTAGGTAATGTTGAATAACGAAGGGGAAGTCTTTATGATGATGCATCATCATGGGGTGTTACTGGCAACAAAAGAATGGATAATAATCACACGTTTGTGTGTGTGTTTGTATGTTTGTTACTTCTTCACGCTCAAACAGCTGCACCGATTTGTATGAAATTTGTTATGTAGATAGCTTATAGCCTAGATTAACACATAGGCTTTTTATCCCGGTCTACGCGGGTGAAACCACGGGACGCAGCTAGTAATATATAAAACTAGATCACTAGAAAAAGCTTTCAACCATGATTGAAAATCGATACACATTTACAAATATTTGACAACCTCTTTTAAGCGGTCATTGTACCTACTCATCATTATGAACAACTTTTACTGTGGAACCAAACCTGAAATCACGAAAAAAATCTACTGTTCCCATACTTGCGTTTAAGTTTTAATTATTTATTGGGCCAAATCTGCATTTAGACGAATATTATATCTGCTTGGCCTAAAAGTGATGCTGAACCTAAACTAAACCTGCTGTTTACTTAATAAAATGTCAAACTACACTTAAAATAATTTATTTTTAACATTATTTACACACATAAAAACAATTTCCCTTGTAAATTATTAGAGTTCATCTTTTACATCCTTGACAACCCCACTGACTGCCAGAGCCTTGTACTTGGCAAGGAAGTCATCCCAGAACTTGACCCTGTCTTCGTGAAGGTTCTTCTTCATTTGTAGTTCATCGCTAATGACCAGGCACTCCTTGTTCTCTTTGGTAGCTGGGGTCCAGGTGAAGTCGCTGCCTTCAGGCGTAGGATTACTAAGAACAAAGGAAAAATAAATGAGTAAAAGTGTTATGTATTTCGGATAGAGAGACAAAACTTAATGATCATGTACTCCAAATTGTTGTTGATCTATTTGTAAATGAACCTATAACAAGACTCCATAGTGATAACTAGCGGGATTATAATAATTTAAAGTGGCAAAAAAAAGTTGTATGAATTTGGACCAAATAAGACATAGGTATAGACTTTTCAAAACGTTATTTTTCGAAATATAAAACAACCTGTAGATAGGATTTATTAAAGCAATCTCTTGTTTTTCTTTTTAAACTTACCCAGATTTGGCAAAGTTTGTCCATAACTTAACCATGTTTCTAATAACTTTTAGTTCTTCAGAGTCTTCATCTTGCAAAACTTTTTTATAAAGCTTGTTAATTGGTTTGCAAATGAAGAGATAGCACAGTTCATCTCCAGTGGCGGCGCCCCATGTTCCCTCCATCGTCAACGCACTATCTACGACCTGGTTCTTCCTCATATTAAGTTCTCCGCTATAATCAAATGTGTAGTAATAAACAGACGAACTAGACTCGTTCACATACTTCCTCACTGCATAATCTATGGGATAAAAACTGAGCACATCAGCAGTATAAGTCAGATATTCTCCAGGTTTGCTTATCTTCACATAACCTTCATCGAAATAGAATTCTTTCACTTCGTCGACAGCATGAAAGTAGATGTTTGAGTTCAATTCGAAATGGAAATCAGCTCTTACAGGAATCACCAAGAGAAAATCTCTATCAGCGAATGTAAGGTATTGAGGCTTACGAAGAAAACGTTCATTGATTTCGATACCTTCTCTGGAATTGTAACCGATCATGATGGGTATATCTATGTCAATCGGGCCTTCATCAGGTAGACGGGTGACGATCGCATCAGGGTGATCTGGCTCAACTACAGGTCCAAAGGGTACAGTCGCCATCTGTGTTCTTCTACCTTCGTCGGCATCCACCGAAACGGAATCTTGGGAAACGATTTCTATTGAAGGTAATGATGATAACTCAGCGAGTAGATTGGAGCTGGTTACCGCTGTTTTTTCGAGTACTTTAGCAAATGTTGTCGCCTTTTCTTTTGGGTTTATTGGCATATACACGGGATTCCACGCAGTTCCACTCTGTAGTATTGCTTTACTGAATAGTCCTTTAGCCTTACGAGAATTTACCAAAAGATCTACAAGTGCTGCACCTCCATCGACTCCCATTAATGTGAACCTGTAGGGGTCTCCACCAAACTTGTCAACGTTTTGTTGCAGCCATTTTAGAGCTAAAATCACATCTCTAATTCCATTATTTCCTGGTAGTTTTTCATCGTCAAAAGCTAAAAAACCTATTGATCCGACTCTGTGATTGATTGTGACTAGAACTACATCTTCTTTTACGATGAAGTCTGGACCAAAGTCTCGGGATGCGTTGTGTGTTACTTTGAAATGTTCATTGTAGAGGAACACTATGACTGGCATGCTAAGTTCCTCATTGCTTGGTAGTTTTGGAGTGTGAATGCTTAGAGTTAAGCAATCATCTTGACCGCTGAATCCATATTTTTTTATAGGCCTTACAGGGAGGTTCATTTGAGAGCATGGTTTTCTTTCTTTTTTGGCTTCTAGAATGTCGGTCCATCCTTCATGTGGTTGTGGCGCCTGAAATATGTAAACAAAATTGCTAATTAATGTCTAATTATTTTATATGTCAAATCTACTCCACTATGGGGCTAATAAAAGTAGGAGAGAATTCAGAATTTCAACTGACTTATGTATGTTTATTCTACTGTAGAAACTATGAGAATGAGCTAAGTTTTGATGCCACTATCGGAAAATAAAATAGTGAGAGACTATCCAGCGGAGCGCCGTCAGTGAAGACTATTATAACTTCGTAGATATGGCCCAACTTTTAATATATACGGGCATAGTCGGATAGATGCAGGTACGAGGTTGTTAATATTATACTTTGATTCATCTAATGTTACAACTTCTGTCATAATGGTAGTACTTTTTCTTAGAGTGTCGATGGCAATCTAAATGGACTCGGCCCAGAATTCGGCTGCGTGTTTAGTTTACTGGCACAGGACACGATATTAAGTGTCCCATCGTTCGTCCCAATGGAAGTACTGCTATGGCTAGTATCGTAACGTTATCTGTATTTGTATTGAACCATAACTAATAGGTACTTATGAAGAGTCACATATTTCGGTATAAGAGCAGTCTTCGGCTGGACATAGATCTCTGTAGTACACGCTACTCCTCGACGATTCTCGACCAAACTCATTCAACTTACGATGTATTCGTGACTTATCCATGATAGTAAAAAAAAAGTTTTTAGGCATTGCTCTTAACCGGTTGAATGTCATAATTACAGAAACAATTAAAAAGCCATTGTGTCTCACGTAGATCCGTGTTTACGGCAGTCATAAAACCAGCACATAGTTAATTAGAAGTAAAAGAAAACTTACCAAAAACCTAAATTCACCAACCGGCGGTTTTCCATAAGGAATGCCCAAAAAAGAGTAAAATTTCTCATCTTTTAATATAGATTTAACTTCTACACCGGCCACTTTACCTGAACTAGTATCTACTATGACATCAGCATTTATTATTTTTATTAAAAACAGTCCAATAATTACTAAACACGGTTTTATTCCTTCCATCTTGGTTATGTTTTATTAATAATTTGTTTGTGTAAGTACACAACACATGTCGATAGACCTGACGTGTCCTATAGATAAATTGTTACTAATCTTGGGTTTAACACTAAGTATTTTATTATCTGGTGTACGATAATAATATTATGGTGACTTAAGTACTTTGTTTGTTATCAGATTTTTGTTGCTACTGGTAGATTTTTGTTACAAAGATAACGATGGATTTCATTAATGAATTGAGGAAAATTATTGTTTTTCAGGGTCTCTCCGCAAAAAACAGAAAAATCAATATATTATTCATTATAAGTCCAGTCATAAATCGTACCATACAAACAAAGAAGTACATAAGTCCAGGGTTCCCCACGATATTTTCCTATGATAGATATATATTACGTTTTTGTTTGTGATATCTAAATGAATAACTTTGAAAGTACTTTCCAAAGTTCGAACCCACAACTGTAAGCTCAAGTTGCGAGTCTCTAAACTTACGTGGCATAAGGACACATCCAGATCGAGTCGTATAAAATTAATAGTAGCTAACCGATGAGGTTAATTTTTAAGATCCACCTGAATCAAATGATTTTCCGATCACTGAAAAAGTGAAGACGGCCAAATTTATGAAAATTCTTTTTTTAATATCGTTATATTTTTTATATCTTTTTTTCTTACCGATTTTATTACTATTATATTTCGGAGATGATCTTCGTTCCCTTAATTTCCGCTCCAATAAGTCTTTGGGTGGATGCTCAAAGGGATCGGAATCACCATGATTTTAGGTTGAAAGCCAAAGAAACATTTATGAATATAATGAATTTCTGAAGTGACAGATGATGAGATTTGTTTTTTTTCTTGGCTAGAAAAATGGCTGGTTTATCAAAAATTAATTTTAACAACAAAAATTGTTTTTCAAATTGGTGATACCCGATATATCTAGGGAAGAGCACCTCCAATTATTGATCTCACTTGAAGTAGCGAAGATGTCATAAATAAAGTCAGAATAAAAGCAAAGCAGCAACTATGATCAAATAATAACTAACTATTAATAATGACAGCATATTGTAGATCTTTGACAGTCGTTACGGGTCGTCAGAAGCCCGAAAGCCTGTCAACCAGTCTTACCAAGGGGTATCGTGTTACCCAGTAACTGAGTTGAGGAGGTCAGATAGGCAATCGCTCCATGTAAAATACTGATATTAGCTGCATCCGGTTAGACTGGAAGCCAACCCTAACATAGTTGGAAAAAGGCTAGGCAGATGACGACGAAGATTACACAAACAGAGGAGCAATTTCCGTATTTTAAGAACAATCTGTCAAAAATAACTGTATTTACCCACATTTTTGATTGTCGCTGCGACTAGATTGATGAGATGTGATTGCGACTAGATTTTGAACGGTTTTAATTATGAGTGGCCGCGGTACAGATTACAGAAATCCGCGTCCAAAGGGATCAGTTTGTATTAGCTACAATAGAAGCTTGTATTAGTAACAACCAAATAAATATATAAAAATCATTATTACAGACCACATTATCTATAAAAACGCAATTTAAAAAATAATAACTTAATACAAAAAAAAAAAAAAAAAAACAATAAAATGGCACACATACCCATACCCACAAATAAATTCACGTCTTTATTCTCTTGCACATTAAAATACAAACATTACGCGGCTATTTTCAACCACCGCTTGTAGGTCTTGGTTGCATACATCATACATCCTATCAGCAAGGTACCAACCCTGGACTTGAACGTTGCAATTCTGCTTCTCTGAATGGGATTGAACGCATTCAGCCTCGCTTCTACGAACATTCCAGAGCCGGTAGCGCTTCAACCCCATCAATATAAGTCAAACCTAATTAAATCTAATTAAAAATATATAAATAATATTAATATTTAATTCAGAATCGCCTAAAACACAGAATAATAAAGCTACAGTAGATTATCTGCGCAGTGACTTTGAATTAATTACTTACGACCGCTCGGTAGATACTACTCGTCGAAACTGCCGCGCACTATAACTGTTGCGTACTGGTATACACTGAGATTTCGAAGCGCGTCGTTTCGGCCGTTTGTTATGAAGATAAACTACTGTAAAATTATTAGTCTGTGCCTAAAATGTAGGGGTAGCTTAGGTTATTAATACGCGGTTAAGGTGCAGCGCAAACGACAGACTATCCGTGACACACTTTTTAGTTTGTGAAAATAGAACATAAGCCATTAGGTAAATGCAGTAACGCACACGATGTGCAAAAAGCCCGGCGCACAATGTATGCATGCCATGCAGACATTTTGTGCGCCACAGACACGATCGCGCAAAAAGTCTGTCTTCTGCGTTGCGCCTTATGATGATAAAGAACCATTTCATTTTATTGTACCTACATCTCAATTATAAATGCAAAATATAAAAACGAATCTACTTAAGTAATTGATTCCTCCTCGTTTCCTATCGGTGATAAAAACCAAAGTACATTGCTTTTACCGGACTTATTTAAAGCAAGTAGTTCCAGGTACGGTATTGAGGCACGTTCAGTACTATCGGGTTAAGGCATCGTAAAACAACAAGTACCAGCTGGTTAAACTACTTTTCTAAGTTTTCTATATAAATATGTAGAGGGGTAGGTTAACTGGTTCATATGGGAGTGTGTTCTGAAATAACTATAAGTTGGAGTTCAGAAAATAGTTAGTTTAGCAGAAAATTCAAGAAATTGTTTAAATTATACGTAAAATCCGAGCAGTAGTAGTACTTACGCTGGGTACATATTTATTTGAACGTCGAAAATTAAAATACCTACGGTAAAATGTCAATGTTCAAAACATCGAAAACTTGTATATGGAACGACCATAAAACCAAAAAATAAAATAACGAAAGTTTATGTTGTCGAATGGTTTGATAACCTATGTGTTTATATTGTCGAATGGTTTGATCCAATGTATCGAACAAAAGTGACATCGAAAGACCCGAACATCGAATAATAATTATTGGGCGCCCAGAGGTTAGGTTTGGTTAGGTTCCTTTGAACCCTTTCAAACAGTATTTTTAATGAACTTATTCTGAAAATGAACTTAGTGTATTAAATGTTGACATTTTGAACTTAGGTATAATGACTATAGACATTCTTAATCATTCGACATTTTAATTACTCGGCATTTCAATCTAAATATTGAAAGTTTAGAATGTTATTGTTGTATCAATATTTCGATACAATCGATATTTAAATTAGTTTTGAGCATTGACATTGTACCCGTAAGTAGGTGTTTTAATTTTCGACGTTCAAATTATATTCGCACCCCATGATATTTATAAAATATCATTGTTCGTACCCCTTACCTTACGTTATTATGCGACTAAGAGATTCGCCTAGAGAATAATAAAGGTGGCTGCATTTTCTAGTCTGTTATTAAAAATAAGCAGCAATTAACAATTCGTCTGCAAAACATTGTATTAATTTTAAATGTTTCTAATTAAGTTAAAAATATAATATCCTAAACTAACTAAAACTATTAAAAAAATTAAATATTACAACGAAAAATTCCTCCGCATCGCTGTCGACTGGTAAAGTACCCAAGAGACTGGCGGCATTGCCACGTTGTATGGCAATGCTAATCCTCTGGCCAAGGTGAAAGCCAGCCCTTGGGTCACGGGAAGTGTCAACGAGCCGTTTGGAGAATTCGTTGAAAAAACTATGTTAATGTTTCTTGATGTTATGATAACCGTATTTTAACAACTGTCTTGGGATAGTTGTATTAATTCCTTCGGTTGGTGTTGGTGGTACGGCCAAAGTGATCGTATAGGTGTAATTTCAATTTAGGTGCTGCAAATGGTGCAGTGGTGATGTAGGTCTTAAAAGGGGTCTGGACTCAAAGTAGAAAATATATATTTGCTTTTTGCACTGGGATTGAATCCAGAACCTCAATAGTTTCCAGTTTACCGAGCTTTCGATAAGTTCAATGAATCGGAAAATCGAAAGCAAACGATATAAATACTACTACTTACTTTTTAATTTACTTTTTTCTTATAATTTTTTTTTGGTATTAAAAAATAAACCTAGACAAATCTACATAAATCTTAATGACCACTATAATTTCTCATGTATAGACCTCTTACCACTTTAATGTGACAGTTAAATAGTTCGAAAACTAGCCTTACCAAGGGTTATCGTGTTAGCCAGTACCTGGCTCCCCTTGGTAAGACTAGTTTTGGGTTGTGGAGGTCAGATAGGCAGTCGCTCCAAGTAAAATACTGGTATTCAGCTGCATCCGGTTTAGACTGGAAGCCGACCCCAACATAGTTAGGAAAAGACGTGGCAGATTGATTGACCTCGCAATTGCCTTGCAATTCCTTTGATAAGGCAAAAAGGTTGATACTTGATTTAACGCCAATCATGAGACCGATAGTCTCAACGTCAGTGAAGTTTCAGTTAACTGAGATATTTTGTAATAAAACGTAATAAATCAATTACGAAATCGACGTTAAATCAAAAAGTCTAATTTATTATTCACTAGTTTTTGATCGCGGCTTCGCCCGCATGATGGTCCTGTACCCAGGTCATGATCTACCCATGTGCCAAGTTTCATCCAAAACCGTTTAGCCGTTTTAGCGTGAAGAACAAACAAACAAACTCACTTTCGCATTTATAATATTAGTTAGGATTTATTTTTAGCCTATGTTGTCCGACTGCAGGGCAAAGGCCTCCCTTTCTCCTTTCCATTCCTCTCTGTCATAAGCTAGCGTGGGCCAATCCGGTATGTAGGCGTCAAACTCATCTATGTTATCACTATACAGGATAAGTTTTTAAGCAGTGCGCAAATTTTCACACGGTGTTCTACCCATTCGCGATTTTAGGTTTGGTCCCATAGTAAAAGTTGTTCACATTCATGGGTAGAACACCCTGTGAAAATTTGCGCACTGCTTAAAAACTTATTGCATATATCTAAAAGTCATATATCACTATATTAATGTCTCGCGTACAACTGAATTAAAACAACACCATGTCATCATAATTCATCCTTTTTATTAACAGATTCAGTAACAATACCTTCGACGGCCATTCGTTCCCATTTCTCTATAAATTGGTCCCAGAAATTGAACCTGCGTTTATATAAATCTTGTTTTATTTTCATGTGTTGCTCGATGTGGAGGTATTCCTTGTGTTCGAGGGTGTATGGTGGCCATTGCAGGCCTTCAAGATCTTCATCGTCTTCTGGCGTTGGGTTTCTGAAATGGAATTAATTAGGATCATTAGCTTATATGCCTATACTTAATATTGGATCACGTTAGATACCGAGCGTTGATAGCGCGCTTGCTGCAACGTCGCATTTCTAGATGTTTTGTGTACTTAATTATTTCATTAAAAAATCAAAGGACAATTTCCTCTGACAAATTCTTAGATTGTTGGTATTTATAAGTATGTATGCTGTTTTTTGACAGTTATTTTTGTAATCACTCTTAGAAAATAGAAAATAATTGACAATAAGTAATTTTTGAATAGTAAATTCCAAAGATCTAAGAATTTGTTCGAGGAACTTGCCCATTGATTTAAATTTAATGAAATAATCACGAAAAACCTCTAGAAATGCGACGTTCCCAGTCCGCGCGCAATCAACGCTCCATTTAGATACCTAACCATCATCTGGCAGTAAAATCTCTTGTATGTTACGGTGATTAAAGGGATTTTTTCAATCATTCTTGCTAAATAGTGAAGGGTCTGCAATCAATACCTTGCTGATCACTTGATGATAGTGTTATAATATTGAAAGTTGGACTGTTACTGTTCGAAATACATAATTATGTATGTATGTACCTAAGTGTTAGCATTTTTAGCTATTTGTTTTTGAAAAACCACCAACATCTAATATTCGGAATTTAGAATATTATTCTATTACATTCAATATGCGTCTTGATTAAGCGAAGTACTTATCTGTTAATTACATGTAACTCACCCGTATTTAGCAAAATTCGTCCACATTTTTATCATTTTCTTCTGTACTATTTTCTCTTCTGGTACATTATTTTCTAGCTTCAAGTACGTATCTACCAGAGCAGGGCATTTTAATAGATAACACATTTCATCCCCAGTCGCAGCACCCCATGTCCCTTCCTGTATTGTTGAATGTTTCATCAAACTCTTCTTGTTTTCATTCAGATCACTCACGTAATCGAAATGATAGTAATAAACGGGTTTCAATGACCTTTCAGAATATGTTCTTGCAGTATAATCTACAACGTAACTCGTTAATGCATCTCCCATATACGTCACCAGGTCCGGAACAGTTTTTATATTAATTTCGCCTTTCTTGAAATAAAAATCTGTGATTTCTTTAGCAGCTTCATCGTAAACATCTTTTATAGGATCAAATTGGAATTTCAAGCGTCTGGGCAATAATAGAGGAAAGTCTTTTCTTAGAAAACTTACATATCTTGGTTCTATAAGGTACTGTATCATAGAGTCCATGCCTTCTCTAGAATTAGAACCTATCATGATGGGCATGTTAATCTTCTCTGTTGAATCCTCTGGGTATTCCGTTATCAGACCATCTGATTGTTTTTCAACAATCGGGCCGAATGCAATTACACTCTTCTGAGTTTGTTTAAAGTAATCGTTAGGACTTGCATGCAAATCTCTTGAAAGCAAATTGGAAGCAGGAATTCCTTGTAATTCCTTCAAGAGTTTTACATCGCTGCTTGAACCAACGTCCATTAACTCTCCAAGTTTAAACGCCCTCTCTCTGACATTCTCTTGCAAATATGCTGAAGACCAAGATGTACCACTTTGTAGAATAGCTGCACTGAAAAGGTCTTTAGCTTTAGAGTGCATGAGTAGATCAATACCAGCTGCACCTCCTTGCAGTCCCATTAGAGTTACTTTATTCGAATCACCACCAAACTGCTCTATATTATCTCTTACCCATTCCAAGCCTTCAACAATGTCTTTTAATCCTGCATTTCCTGGTAGAAGTTCATCTTCTAATGATAGAAATCCAATTGCTGACAATCTGTGGCTTATAGTTACTACTAAAACATCTTCTTCTATGAAAAAATCTGGAGCATAATCCTTAGATTTGTTATAGGAATTATGGAAATGATCATTGACTATCAACACGATCACTGCTCGTTCCTTTTCGTCTATAGTTGGTGTGAATACGTCCAGATATAAGCAGTCTTCGACGCCGTACATACCGTGTGGGTTTCCTTTCTTCACATCATTGTTATATTGAATGCAAGCGGGTTTTTCTTTGATCGTTGGCAGCGGGTCGTCCCAAGGGTCGACGGATTGAGGTGGCTGGAAAATATATGATACGGTATTGTTATATTTCTATGGTCGCATTCAATCTTTTTCAATGTAGTTGTGTGAATGATTTTTGGGAAAGGATACTTTGGTTCGTTTTATAAGTTTTTATTCAAGTTACTATGACTTTTTTACGGACTTAATGCTTTGGTTTCAAATATTTATTATGTGAATTTTATATTGAACTTTAAATCTGACTTCAGGTTGACTAAAAAGATAGAGAGAAACTATTTATTTACTTACTAATTATTCACTTACCAAAAATCTTAGATCACCGACAGGTGGTGCAGCATATGGTATTCCCATGAACCCAAAATATTCCTCATTCTTTATAAGAGTCTTCAAGACTTTCCCAACAATTGGACCATGCGTTGTTTCTACTACTGGGCTTTCTTTACTCACAATCAAATTAACACAGAAAACAAGAAAAATAAAATTATTACTTAAATTAAAATCCATTTTTTTAAGTCATGACAACCTATATTAATGAAATGATCGATTGTAACTACACCTGGAGAATGATATCAGATTATCGGACCACGTATTTATCTTTATTATGTCTATAAAATGCCGGTAATTTATGATTGTTAAGTAACTGGTGAAATCAGATAATTTTTGTGACCTAGAAATTACAAAAGAAAGGTGCAATGCTATCGGTTACTACCCATAGTTGACGGCAAAACTACATTGGTCATGAACACTTGCCGTCAACAATGGGTTTAAATGTTTAAGGGTTATTCAGGTGAAGTCTATGTAATGTGTCGACAAGAAATTATAGCTTAACCTTGAGCCATTCCTCTAAATACTAAAATGTGCATCAAACATATGATAAGGAAGGACAGGACTGAAAATGATTAATGAAAACTTCATTGTGTATGTAAGATAACCTTCAGATAAACCATTAAAGGCACTAAATGAAAACCTTCGCGTCGTCGTTTATAACATTTTACAAATATTATGAAAACATTTTCACGGATTTTATTCATGTTTTTAATGACGTGTCCTTTAAACTCACTTCCATTTTGTTCAGTGCCAGTTTTACTTGGTCATTCAGTCTGAATCTGATTTGATTTTTATCGAAATGATTATGAGTTTTTATAAAGTTTTCTTGACTATTACCAGTTGTATTGTCATTAGTAGTTCAAACATTGATGATTCGTATGTTATCAAAACAAATGGGAGTAAGATTATTGGAAGAAAGTTATTTACGATTTTTGAAGACAAACCTTATGCGGCCTTTTGGAAAATTCCGTATGCAGTTCCACCGATCGGGAAGTTAAGATTCAAGGTGATTAATTAGTGTTCTTTTAGCAGTATTTTATAGCAGAGAATGTTATTAATTCTTTCTAGATGTACTTTGTACTAAGAAAGAAAAAGAAAGAAAGAATAACATTTATTACTAATGATGTATACATTGATTATATAGGTACTTAGATAGAGTGTCATGCTGCAAAAGAACGAAAACTAAGATGTCAACTTTATTATGCTGGTGTGCGTGACGCTGATATCTTACACTCGCTCCAGTCATTTTGTTAAAAGCTTTTATTTAACTTGTTTTTCTAGTATGTTAAATTTTTTTCGACGAGCTCACAGCTTTGACTATCTATCTATATATATTTAAATCTTTGGATATATACCAACCAGTAACTTCTTAGATGAAACATGCTTACATTTGACGACTATCCAACCTAGCTACTTGTACTGTAGTCTAATTTTAACGAAAAAACTAGAACTATTCAATGATTTGCATTAAATTATTTTCAGCCACCAAATTCACTTCGTTGGTTCAATAAACCAGTCTACAACTACAGCGTTCCATACAATGAGAGTTGTGCATCTGGATTATCAGAAGATTGTTTGTACCTTTCCATTTATACTCCTATTATCAAACACATTTCCTACTTACCCGTTATTGTCTGGATCCACGATAAAGCCCACATGCATGGCCCAGATTTTCTGATCGATGAAGATATCGTTGTAGTTACTGTCTCCTTCCGAACCTCGATTTTCGGGTTTCTCAATACTGGGGACAGCTTTGCTGAAGGCAATATGGGAGTTAAGGATATTCTGACTGCTCTCAGATGGATAAGAGAAAATATTACCTATTTTAACGGTGATTTAAATAAGGTGACAGTATTTGGGTCTGGATCAACTGCTCCCATAGTCGCGTCATTGTTATTGTCAGCTGCTGGTGAAGATTTGGTCAGCAGAGTAATAATACAAGATGGTAGTGCGTTATCTCCTGCTGATTACAGAAGCTACAACTTTGAGATTACGAACAAATTATACTGGAATCTGAATGGACCATTTGAAAAGTTCAACCGAACGAGATTGTATGAATTACTTTCTAAAACGGCCGTAAGGAAATTATTAGTGGCCAGCCATGATCTGTATGACAGCACCGAAGTCAGGGACAATCAGAGGCTTATCAATTCATTTTCCCCAACTGTCGAAGTATCAGGAAAAGGTGCTTTCATGAACAAATTCTCCTTCGAAGTATACAAGCGAAAGATTACAAATAATGCCCTGGAAGTTATGATAGGCTACAGCAACTTAGATTCCCTCCACAAACTGGACGGTTTTGTGAGAAACAGGAAACTTCTAAAGTATTTAAATTATAACTTTCAGTATTTATTGCCGTTTGAAGGGCGGAGAGATGAATACGGATCGAAACTGTACAGGAAGATCAGGAGGAAAATAATGGATTTCTATTTCATTAATGGGACGATTGGGGAGAGGAGCCTGAGGAGATACGCGAAGTATGTGTCGGACCAAGTGATTTATCCGATACTCCGTCAAGCGAGCCTGCACTCCCAAGTGTCGTGTAATAACGTTTACCTGTACCGCTTCACGTTCCGAGGGTCCTTCAACATCATGTGGAACACGTTCCTCCGCAATCTAAACCTGAGTGGAGCTACGGCGGGCGATGAAATCTGTTACCAATTTAAATGTAAATCTTTGATTACAACCTATAATACAGCTGCGACTTCAGATGAAAGGCTCTTCATTAAGAAGATTGCGAGGTTATTGGCGAATTTCGCTAAATACGGGTAAGGTTAATGCAGATTAAATATTTGCTCTTTCTCTTGTTAATGAATTTTAATTTAAGTGGTTCAGGTTTAAATCCTTAATGCGGAGCTATTTTCTAATTGTTTTGTCAGTTTATGGCGAGCTTGCTTTGATGGTATTAAAAGATTGTGAAGTTAAATGTTACCTGGGCGTTGAGGTACTTTGTGCGGTATTTTCATTTGGTATTTCGAAATTAAAATTTGTTTCAAAACCTTTACAAAAGGAGCTTTTTGTTGAGCCTCGTTTTCGAGAAGTATTTTAATCTATTAAAATTATATCTGTTTGATGTTGATAGTCGTTCATCAATGTTATGAATAATAAGAATAATCCAATTTCTGAATGTTAAAGAGGTTAGTTTTGTATGTTATCTTTGATCTACATTTTCACTGAGTTTATTTTATTACTATTTACAATGTCTGTATTCACTTTCAATTTCCTATATAAATTACTAGCAACCTGCCCCTGGTTCTCACGCGTACAAAGCGACATGCCAAAACTTAGACATAAACGTGACATAAAATCACCCCTGAAGTCCCCAAAGGGTTGGGCAGAGGTGTCCCTATAGTACACCCACATTTTGCCCGTTATGTTTGTGTCCCATGAAATAGGGGGCGAACTTATAATTCCCATCGACCGGGCATAAAAACCGCATCACATCGTGCAGTTTAGAAGATCTAACACACACAGACAAACACGTCAAGCGACTTTATTTTATTCTAGCTGTTGCCCGCTTCCTCGTCCGCTTTTTTATACACAAATATATTTTATATTCAAGTTGAAAAGTAACCTACGTCCTCGAGGTCCCAGGCTAAATACCTGCCTAATTTCATAACGATTGGTTCAGGATAGATCTTTTGGTTCTGTAAGTCGTATCGTGTATCGTTTGGTACTGATGACATAAACGCTAAAGGTACTCACAATAAAGCTTTTTATTTTTCAGTAATACGATCTTGAATTCAATGAGTGGCTTTTACGTGATGCGCGCACAAACGAACAAACACACCGACAAACAGATAAAATATCAAAAAATATTTTTTTACCTTCTATTGACCTTCTATTACATATTTCTCGCGTCTTCCAGTAATTTTTTTGCAAAATCTTTAACGATCAGTCGGAAAGTTTATGATTTTGGGTTCCGTACCAAAATGGTAAAAAGGAACCCTTATGGTGCGACCTTTTTTTGGCCGCATAGTTTTCGACTTTTGGTGAAAAATGTTAAAAAAATACCGTTCATTATCACCGAAGTTTGCATAGAGAAAAATCTGAAATTATTCTATCTGATAGAAGTTTATGTTAATGTTAACATAAACTTGTATCACATAGAATAATTTGCTATTTGCTATTTAGAGGCATCGTTTTATTTTTCCAGTAATCTTACTAGAAAAATAAAACGATGCCTATAAATAGCACACATTTTCAGAAATGATCAACAGAAATTAAATATAAGTGATGGTACGGAACCCTCGGTGCGCCAGTCCGACGGTTTTGTTGTATGTTTATATAATTTTAGATATAGATAGCATATGTCCTACAGAAGATAAAATTACAGATTTTAATAGAACAGAACATTTCCACTGATTTTTCTAGAGTAGGTAGTTATTCCCATATCACAAATTAAACCATTGTTCTCGCACTTCCAATTTCAGGAACCCCACACCACATTCATCAGACGACGTTCTAGACGGCTTACAATGGCTGCCTCTGACTCCCAACAGGAGTATGAGAGTCCTAAACATGGGATCCACGCTGAAGATGATGAAAATGCCAGAAGAGCAGAGAATGGAGTTCTGGGACCAGCTGAGACATGAATTCTTTCCTGAAAGAGAAATAAATGATGAGCTCTAGTGGTATTTTGAAAATTATTTATTTTGGTTTCATCATCGTTTCCCCGACTATGTTGGGTTTGGCTTCAAGTCTAACCGATGCAGCTGAATACCAGTATTTTAAACTATTTTATATGAAACGACTGCCTATCTGACCTCCACAACCCAGTTACTGGGTAATACGATTCCCCTGTAAGACTGGTAGTGACTGTCAAAGATCCACGAATGACATCCGAGACCAAACGGCTTAACGTGCTTTCCGAGGCATGGAGAGATCTTGGTATGTAAAGATGATAACCCATCTGCGTACCAACTGCGGCAAGCATAGCTTAACCTGTTTGATTGACCCGTGTGGCAGTTATTACTTAGCCACAAGCCCATATTATATCTTCTTATATACACACATGCCATCGGTATACCGGTAGTAAGGAATTTTTCGTACGAGCTCTCCTGCACAAAGACTTCTACTTAATCTTAAATTAAAAATAATTTTACATTCACATAATCACACCTACTTACTTAACATAACACCTTAATTCTTCGTAATGGTAGGCAAGAATAAAGTATGTCCACATTCACCACAGTGAAAGGGGGGGCGAGCCTATATTGACATCAACCAGGTACAAGTCCAGACTCCAGGCAGCTCCTGAGAGATTCCAGATGGATACCACCCAAAAACACTTGAATGCCCTTTTTTTTTTTTTTTTTTTTTGATGGTGGGAAATCATCAAATAACTTCTCCCGCTCTGGGTGGAGCGGAAGGGCGTGTCAGACTGTTACTGACTAAAACCCACCCGTGTTCCTTCATTTGCCTATCCGGGCCGCGGTATCTTCTTCAAACAACCCGCGACCCCAGCGGCGTCGGCCCTATTGGACCCCATCACTTGCTGACATCTGTTTGAGGCGCGCGTGGAACACAACGCGCCGTCGACTCGGGCCTGGTCCTTACCGGACGGCGAGCTACCCGCTGCTCACCGTCCGCAGGCCCGCGTCTACGGTGGCCGGAAATCGCCCCGCGATTCCCGCTGCCCAGGGCGTCTCCTGCGGCGACTGAGGGCGTGAGGCTGCCTCTCCCTCACGCGTTCCGCCTCCTCCTTCGCGAACATCTGCTGCTGAACTGCTTCGCAGAAGGAGGTGACGGCCTCCCATGCACTCTCGCTCCGCACCATGGCCTGGACCGTCTCGGACGCGAGAGATCGCCGCCGCCGATCGCCTCCCTGAGAACACGGCGGTGCTCTGCCCAAGCCGGGCAGACCTCCACTGTATGCTCCACCGTGTCCTCCGGGCGATCCACACAATGGTAACACCCGGGCGACACTTGAATGCCCTGGGAATCAAAACCAGGCTTTCTACTATAATCCATTTACAATAATAATTAGATATACGTATAAACAAACTTTTTTTACAGTCCGTTCAACCGATTTTGATTTCTATTCCGTAGGCTTAAGGCGGAGATTTCTTGGAAACGGCCAAAAAGGTGAAAAAGTGGTTTTTTAAAGGGGTACACTACATAAATACGAAAAACTTTATTCCGACAGTCACAAGTACGAATTTCAAAATACCGATTTTCATAATTCCGAATGGTTCAAAATTCCGAATATAACAACTCCGACTTATCATTACTCCTATTTTTATAATTCCTAAATTTCAATATTCCTAACGTTTATAATTACTATTCTCAAAATACCGAGTTTCAATAGATCGAATAACAAAAAGTCCGACTTAATGATAATTCGAAACATCAAAACTACGAATTCCGAGCAGGCATGCAGCGTGCAAGCAGGCATGCAGCATGCAAGCAAGCATGCAACATGCAAGGCGGCATGCAGCATGCAAGCAGGCATGCAGCATGCAGGCAGGAATGCAGCATGCATGCAGCATGCAAGTAAGCATACAGCATGCAAGCAGGCATGCAACATGCAGCATGCAAGCAAGCATGCAACATGCAAGGAGGCATGCAACATGCAAGCAGGCATGCAGCATGCAAGCAGGAATGCAGCATGCAAGCAGGAATGCAGCATGCATGCAGCGTGCAAGCAGGCATGCAGCATGCAAGCAAGCATGCAACATACAAGGAGGCATGCAAGCAGGCATGCATCATGCAAGCAGGAATGCAGCATGCAAGTAAACATGGAGCATGCAAGCAGGCATGCAACATGCAACATGCATTGTTTCTGTCACGGCTCCGGCGCTGCGGGGTTTGGGCGGCCCCACGCGAGCTTATCGTCGCAGATGGTTTTAACGCTCACCGCCTGCTCCTTAGCTCGCGGGCCGCCCCACCCCTCCGCGCCTACGCGTTTTTAAATTACACTCTAGTATAGGGCAGACAAGACTGCGTGAAGTCGGTTTTGCAGCAATTCGTTTCTGTCGCTAAATTTTGTAGCACATCTTGTCAAATCCTAATTTTTGAAGTTTATTCGAAGTATTGAAAATCGGAATGTCGTTTTTCGGACCGAGAACTCATCGAGCATTTGATTCTTCGGACATATGAAAATCGGAAGACTAACAAATCGCATTTACGACTTTCGGTAAAATAAATTTCGTGATTTTTATTATTAGACATTATAATTCTTAGGTATTATGAAATTCGGACTTTTGAAAATCGGAATATCGATATTCGGAATAAAATATTTCGGAGTATTTGGGTGTTCCCTTTTTAAAGCTGTGTATCTCATAAACCGTAAATAATTTTGACAAGTAAAAAAAATATGATATTTTGAAGTCCTTTTCGCATACAGTGATGGAACTCAAAACATAATAAAACATATTTGAATGCACCAAAAAATCTTCAAACATACCTCTTAATAATCTCTTTACGCTGTTTATCCCTCAATTAACAATGATTATAATTAAAAATATGCCATAAAATGTCAAATGCCAAACTGCATACAGTGATGGATTATTTATTATTAAATAGATTTCTAATTATATACGATTTTATTTGCACCTCGACGACCCTCACTCGACACTCGCTACATAATTTCGGTGCGCGTGAGAGTCTTCGTCGTTGTGCGTCAAACTAGACAGCCATAACACCATTTCACTCACACACCGAGCTAAACCACGCTTGGATGCAAGGTCTTATGGATGGCATTAAAGGCAAAAAAGTAGTTACAATACCAACTGTTTACTGCAACTGCCATTTGTCATGCCACCAACGCAATAGAAGTCAAAATCGGTTGAACGGACTGTAAAAAAGGTTTGTTTAAATGTCTAATCTTATTGTATATTCTCATTAAATTCGTAGTTTATTGGTAGTCGTTTATGTGCTGATAACTAACATAATGAAATCCTCATTAAATCGTCAGCTAATTAACGAGCTAGCTTGTAATCGGCTAATGTGATACTTAACTGGCTAACAACAGAACTTTAACAATTTTACGAACACCTACAGCTTAATAGTCAGAACGTAATCAAATCAGAGTGCTCCCAAATGATTTTGTACGAGTATCGTCGAGGGGAATGGTGTTAATATTCGGACGTAGAATTTGTCGGTAAATGTTTTTTTTTAAAGGATTTTATTACTTACTGGTATTATTTATTTTATGCTTGCACTGACTTGACAGGTTCACTAAAATCTGTGTGGTTCTTTCCGCAAAAGACCTTTTCAGACACTGACCTACATGGTCACTCACATTATCTGACCAAGATTATGTCTGTACTTTATAAGAGACTGTGGCTTCTGAGTTGGTTTCGGTCTTTGTTCTCAGAATAGTTAGACCTCTTCTAGATATTAAAATACTAGCACTTCCCGCGCGGCTTCGCCCGCGTGGATGTCGGAAAATATCCCACGGGAACAAAGATCCTTCCTTGTTCCTTGTCAGCATTTTAAAGGGAACCTCTGTGCAAAATTTCAGCTTTCTATGTCCAAGGGTTTGGGCTGGGCGTTGATGAGTCAATCAGTCAGTCAGTCGGAACTTCTCTTTTTATTTATATACTTAGATAATTGACGTGTAAAAGTGTTCGTACAAAACTACTTACAGATATAAAATCATTTACTGTTTATGTCAATTTTATCGAGTTAACTTTGAAAGAGCGGGCTGGCTGGAAAATCTATATGTACAGACGCCAGCGGGTCAAGCCACCCGAAACTGTCAAATTTTCCCAATCAACCTGCTTGTAGGTACCTAATGCTTTAGCGATAAAGTTGAAAATCTATTCAAGAAATTTTACAGATTGTAGTAGCTTGATGTGCTGTCGTCTGTACATAACTGAGTAGTTACATAAAAATAAGTGTTATTCTAATGTTGGCCACATTAGAATAACACTTATTTGTTTCCTTGTCAAGTCATCATCAGAAAAAAGTAATGGTGCTAATTAATTTTAATAGCAATAAGTAGTGAATCTATATCAAGTTGCTTGTCAATAATCTTATCGCCTTGTGCGAACATAGCCAACTCGCATAATGAGATTTACACTTGGCTACTGTGCATATTTTGACAGTATATTGATTTTTTATAACCTTTTTTATAATAAACAAATGTGTTGTTTACAAGATTGTGTATGTACCTACAACTAAAGCGAGACTAGAATGAAGCCATTTAATGGTTTGATTCGTCGAAAAATTTCCTTAAATTTCCTTCCTACATATACTTTTTTCTCTTTAGAATAGATTCATTGATGTGTGTAACTGTACTGTAATACAGAATTGGGTCACTGCTGCATGTGTGTGTGATATCAGATATCATTTTAAATGTGGCGGTTCACATTGAATTTTGAAAGCATTTGAATGTTCAAATCCCGTTTATTTTGTGATGGATTGTGTAAAATGTGTGGCTATATAATGGCGCGGCTCCTGAAATATAAATCTAGGATTTTTTGTTATATTTTTACAAATTTTGACAAATTCAAATCTAGATTTTACAATTAATTTCAGACTTCTACGATGCTTTTTCAGTGAGATATCGGCGATAACGTGTTTTTCACCGTTTCTATGGCGCGGGTCCTGAAATATTAACCTAGTATTTTTTGTTGCATTTTTGTAAGTTTTGATAAATTCAAATCTGGGTTTTACAAAAAAACTCTAGACGTCTGCTATGCTTTTTCAGCGAGATATCGGCTATCACGTTTTTTTCACCGTTTCGATGGTGCGGCCATGGGGTTCTAGTCTTACAGCTCCTGAAATATAAACCTAGTATTTTTTGTTGTATTTTTACAAGCTTTGACAAATTCAAATCTAGGTTTTACAAAAAATTTCAGACTTCTGCGATGCTTTTTCAGCGAGATATCGGCGATAACATATTTTTAACTGTTTGAATGGCGCAGCCATGGGGTTCTAGTCTTACAGCTCCTGAAATATAAACCTAGGATTTTTTGTTGTATTTTTACAAATTTTGACAAATTCAAATCTAGGTTTTACAAAAAACTTCAGACCTCTGCGATGCTTTTTCAGTGAGATATCGGCGATAACGTGTTTTTCATCGTTTCAATGTCGCGGCTCCTGAAATATAAACCTAGGATTTTTTGTTATATTTTTACAAGTTTTGACAAATTCAAATCTAGGTTTTACAAAAAACTTCAGACCTCTGCGATGTTTTTTCAGCGAGATATCGGTGATAACGTTTTTGTCACCGTTTCGATGGCGCGGCCACGGGGTTTTAGTCTCACAGCTCCTAAAATATTAACCTAGTATTTTTTGTTGCATTTTTGTAAGTTTTGACAAATTCAAATCTGGGTTTTACAAAAAACTCTAGACGTCTGCGATGCTTTTTCAGCGAGATATCGGCTATCACGTTTTTGTTACCGTTTCGATGGCGCGGCCACGGGGTTTTAAGGTGAACGTCAACTGGTCCGCGCCGGCCGCACCGCACGCACGGCACGCAACGGATTTCGGTTTGCTATGTATGAATTTATATAGCACTGCGTCCACTATCGCTACCGGCCGCACCGAACGCCGGCATATATGAGCGAAAAAGGCGATGCGTGCCGGTGACGTCATAAGGAATGCCGGTGACGTCACCGGCACGGAACGCATTTTTGAACTCATCGTATCTGTCAGTGTCATCCTACTGATTCTAGGGATTGACGAAGCATAACATTTACAATGTTTTTTTAGCTAGACTAGTCCTTATATGCATAAAGACTAGTCCATACAACATTAGTTTTTGTTTATACTAAACCCGAAAAGGGGTCATTCTACTCATTATTTTGAACAATTTTTTCTACGGGACCAACCTTGAAATCGTGAAACAAAAATCTGCTGTTCAGTACATTTATCTACATCAAACTCGTCAAAGTCAGCTGTTCAGTACATTTTGACGAGTTTGATGTAGATAAATGTACTGAACAGCAGATCTTTTTTTTTATGATGAGTACAATTACCCCTTTTCGGGTTTAGTATAAACAAAAACTAATGTTGTATAAACAAATTAAAAACAAAATTGAGTTTCTGGTTTCTGACTGCATTTCTGTTGTGCTTTATTATCAAAATTAAAAAATAATAATAATGTTTAGACTCGTGCTCATAGACATGAGCGGCACGCGTCAACGGCAGAGGCAACTGCCATAGACTATACACTAATATCTGGAATAGTAAATACCGGTCTGGTATGTAAATTACGTGAAAAATAGATGGCACTGATACCAACTAGACAATTAATTCTATTATCCGCTAGATGGCAGTATACTTAATTGCAAATGGATATAGGTACTAGGTAGGAGCCATGTATTTATTTGTATTTAGGTAGGAATTTATTTTAAATAAAAGAACAATTCCCTTAATAATATTTACTTCTTTTTATTTTTGTAAACACTACGTTTATGTGTACATACATTAAAATAGCGTTCTGCTTTGACTTTTACGTTATCCCCGGATCAAAATTGCTAATTTTCCAGATAAAATTCTGTTCACACCTGTGCACCAACTATGAATGATTCTTGTAATAGCCCGATTAACAATAAAATCTAGCTTATTATTTTTATGCAACGTGCAGGTTAGAAGTCACAAATTGATTTAACCCAAATTTAACCACTATTTTTCAATATTTTCATTTTTTTTTTCACATCCAAAATAGCGTTTTTCTGCATGTTTTTAGTCTACATGTAACCAACAATATCCAAATCGAGTACACAACCGCAGGTTGAGAAAGCGGGGTCAATCAGTAGGAAAGTATCACGAAGTCCAGGGACGGAAGCAGCCTATGGGTCAATCGGTGAACAAAGTATCAGGGTCGAAAACAGAGTTAACAGTAAAGCCAGGTCTCACAAAATCCAACAATCAATGCAAATCTCTCGAGAAATCCGAAAATAGTTATAAGCAGTAACGAACGAACGACAGCACGGAAACTTCAAAAAACTTTGAAATTTGAATTGTGTCAAGTGCCAATCTGTCATCTTGTTATTGCAAGTTATTATTATTAAAAGCTCCATCTATCAAGCAATAGTATACTTTTTATTAAAAGTTTTCAAAACGTGAACTATGGATGTCGCCACCTTCCATACATTTAATATTTACTGTCAGATGTATGATGGTTTCACCCCCCTGGCAACTGCAGTCATCTTTTGCGAACAAGCAACACTGATAATCTTCGTCAATCTCCATGACAACGCGCGACGTCTACTGACAACAACAAAAACACTCAGAATAAATAAAAATGGTGGACGCATGACACCGGCAAATCCGTTCCGGCCGGCCGGGGCGGACCAGGTGGACAGTGGACGCATGCCATCGGCAAATCCGTTCAATCCGTTGCGTGCCGTGCGGGCGGTGCGGCCGGCGCGGACCAGTGGACGCTCAGCTTTAGTCTCACAGCTCCTAAAATATTAACCTAGGATTTTTTTCTATATTTTTACAAATTGTTTACAAATTGAATCTGTTATTTACCAAAATTTCAGGTCTGTGCAACGCTTAGTTTCTGAGATCTCCGTGGCCGCGCGGTTCTCCGCGTTTCGATGGCGCGGCCACGTTCAAACCCTTCTAACTTTTTAACCATAGCTTTGACAAATTTGTGGTTTTGCGAGTCAACTTTTACAAATAGTTACAAAATGTTGGCATAGTTTTTTTTTTTTTTAACGCCATGGCCGTGCGGTTGAAACGAACACACCGATTCGGATGAAAATTTGTATGTTTATTTTAATTCGTTCCTGGATGGTTTGAAAACACAATTGGACCCGGTAGGTGGCACTGCAGTGGGGTTCTAGCATCTTTCAGACAGGACATCGTCTGTCGGGACCGCTAGTCTATTTATATAGGGTGACTGGTAATTAGTTACCGATACCTAAACACATGATTCTGCTCATGATAACAAACAACTCTTACCATGGGACCAAACCTGAAATCGCGAAAAAAAAATCAACTGCTCCCTACATTTTGACGAGTTATGCGAACATGAATGTATGGGGCAGCTGATTTTTTTTTTCGCGATTTCAGGTTTGGCCCATAGTAAAAGTTGTTTGTTATCATGAGCACAATCATGTGTTTAGGTATAGGTCACTAATTACCAGTCACCCTATATACAGAATGGCTTATAAAACTACTAGCTGCGCGCCGCGGTTTTATCCGCGTAGACCGGGATAAAAAGTAAGCCTCTGTGTTAATCCAGGGTGTCAGCTACCTCCATACCAAATTTTATCAAAATTGGACCAGCCGTTTGAACGTGAAGAAGTAACAAACATATAAACACACACACACTTACAAACTTTTGCCTATAAAATATTAGTGTGACGCAGGCCTATGTTACGTTAAGGTTAATCATTAAAGTAGATTTTTCGAAACAAGCTTAAAAGATAAAACCCTAGATAAAATATTTATTTGCTACAATGGTAATTTATTTTATTTTATTTATTTTTACAATTTTAAGAAAGCTTACAGACTATTATACGTAAATGGTTACAAAAAATAACAACTGACAATCGCTAATTACAAGCTTCCACATTTAGATTACAATGTTTTATAAAGAAAATCAAAGAAGAAAAAAAGAAAAATGCTATAGAAATTGGGTAGGTTAGGTATGCCATATAAACCGAGCAATCCCGAGTACAGAATAGGGATGATGACTAAAAATTTATTTTTTAATAGAGATTATTAAAAAATATTGGACACGTATTTTTTCTTTTTTTACGTAATCAAAAAATTACGGGAAAAACATTGAGTTAAAATATGGCATGACGTCACGCGTAGCTAGGTTTTATACGTACAAGTGACGTAGCGAGCCCCCACTCCCCAACTTTAATGCGTGATAGCTAAGTATTTTTTTACTAATATGATAAAGCAAAAAATACGTGTCTAATATTTTTTTATTATCTGACTGACGGACTAAATAGAATTTCTTTTTTTTTACCCAGGCATCATCCCTATTCCTTAATGGGTAACTGACCCATTAAAGAACTCCTCACTCAAGATTTTCTTGATTCTTAACGGACTCGTGCAAAATAAATCGGCTTCTAAATACGATGGCACACATGTTGATTTTTAAAAAAATCTTTTTTTTATTTTTTATTATTGTTATATTATTTTGTGTGCCTTTTACTCTGTGGTAAATAAATGCATTTTCTTTCTTTCTTTCTAATTATTCTTGGTATTACCAAGAGGAGCTCGTGCCTAAGTACTAACAGCAGCACGGGTTGATCCATCAGGTTAAGCTACGCTTGCCGGGGTTGGTCAGTGGATGGGTGACCATCTTTACATACCGAAACTCCTCCATGCCTCGGAAAGCACGTTAAGCCGTTGGTCCCGGCTGTCATTCGTGGATCTTTGATAAGTCGTTACGGGTCGTCAGAAGCCCGAAAGCCTGACAACCAGTCTTACCAAGGGGCAGTGGCGTGCACAGAGATTTCAGACAGATGCACGGCTAAAATGAAAAAAAAAAAAACAAACAAACAAGTTTTTTTTTCCCCGACCGTTTGTTTTACCCGACCTTCCTTACTCCTACCCTACCTACCTTACTCTTACCCTGACTTCTACCGCACGGCGGCGCCATTGGCTTCGCATGATGTTTGCGACCACCACGAATACTTATCTAAATTATTTTAATCAGAATATCTGACAAAGGTCCAAACATTATTTTTTATCTTGATTTGTAAACAAAAAAAGCAAGGGATACAATACAATGTGTTTGTATGTGGGTACACAACATGTTAGCCAGTAATAATTACTTAACATAAAACTTTTTTATGAAAATAACAAGCAGCATTACCTTTTTTTTTAGCTAAATCAAACCCGGGTACACACCTTCCATTATTTTACAATCAATTTAACTCTTTCCTCAAAAGATAACGTCGAAAAAGCGCAAGATTTTGATTTTTGAAAACACACTTCGGCGGCACAGGATCACAGGTATAACCACAGATTACTTTATTTTATTTACAATAAGTAAACTTACTTGTACTTGTACATATTAATGTAGGTAATTACTTAGACGGTCAATCAAGTGATTGACAAGAAAAACAATCAAACTATATGGCGAAAAAACAAACATTCAAACATTGCAAGTTGAATAAAAGCTTGTAAAAACTGTACAATTACAAACTATTTTGGTCAATCCGACCAAAAAAGTCGACCCTCTGTATCAACAACTAAGTGGTGCTTTTACGGCTTCTCAATTTGGACGGGTTGCAATGTAAGCTCTGCTTCCAGAACTCAAACACGCGCACACATTTTCACGCACACAGTGACACTTTTGCTGTGTACTACACGAGATGCGTTGTATGTATGAAAAATAAGCACTGCATGTTACTGCTTTTGCCACGGGAGCGCTGCCTGCGCGGTGTTCGCCGCTCGCTCCAGTAAGTTAGTTCCAATAAAAAGTAATAGATGGCACGTTTTAAACGATGAGATGGTGACTATGGTTAGATTTAAATAAAATAATTACCATGATTTTTCTTGAGTTATAGTTATTTATCATTTAAAGGGGCATGTATGTATGAGACTACAGGGTATGCAGAGCTTTTTGCATGTATGGAGTGCACGCCACTGCCAAGGGGTATCGTATTACCTAGTTACTGGGTTGTGGAGGTCAGATAGGCAGTCGCTACATGTAAAATACTGGTATTCAGATGCATCCGGTTAGACTAGAAACCGACCCCAACACAGTTGGGAAAAGGCTAGGCACATTGATTGGTAATACTCAAGAAAATGTAAAGTAGATAAGTCCCAAAGAAGTATCGACATAATATTACTAAGCAGAAACGCTGGTTCATAGTGAGCCAAATACTTGGAATTCTATTTAAATGTAAAGGGTGAAGGGACAAAATACGTTGAGGTAGTCTATTCAGTTTATAAGCGTATAAAAGGGTCTTGGTCACTACGCTGATATTTATCACTGATCTGTTAACCAGACTGTGACTCTAAACCTTTTCGTGGCTTTCTCTATAACGATTCATTGTGTTAGGCTGCTGGTGGATTTGCATTTTTGCTGAAGGCATGGCCAAAGAATACGACCAAGCATATTTAGTAAAACATTAGAGAATCCCATATTATTTATTTAAAGACTTTGGAAGCCTCACAGCCAAATACAATGGTGATAAATAACAGTATTCTAATCTGACAGCCAATTACAAGTCTTCACGTCTAGAGCTTGTCCGGTATAAATGTACTGTGGAACAAAATATACACCCCGCCAAATAATGCCAAAAAATAAAAATAAAAGTTAAATAACAGTCAGGTAGATCATCATCTAAAATATGTAAAAATTAATATAATTGCGACAGGTTATTTCCCTTATGAACCAAGATGTTAAAATTCAATTAAAAAAAACAAGTCTAAAGCTTTAAATAATTGTTGATTTAATTGCACTCAAAAATTTTGCAGAAACAATAAAGTCTGCTGAAAATGGTGATGACATTAAAATTACTAATTTTTATTGTGTATGTTGTCTGTCATACATGTATATTACTATGGAATGGAAGTAGGTACAGAGGTTCACCCACGTCCGTAAAAAGCTAAGTTAATTTTTTACTGCGGCGGGTATCGGGCCGTAAAAGAAAACTCGACAAGCCGTAATAGACCCGCTGCTCTCAGTTTGAGCACCGTTGACCATTATCAAAGATTCACCTCCACAAATAATAAAATAACGGACACAGGGAAAGAATATCGAGTCATCGCATCAAATAAATCATATTATCATTACACTGAGGTTACAAAGAGAACATGAGTGGTATGGAGAGGAAAACTTGTTTATTTTGTTTTGTAACAAATAAAACAAGACTCAATAATTCTCTCAATGCTCTGTTATTGTTTTAGCACACATGTTGATTTTTTTTAAATCTTTTATTTTATTTTTTATTATTGTTATATTATTTTGTGTGTCTTTTAGTCTGTGGTAAATAAATGTATTTTCTTTTTTTCTTTCTAATTATTCTTGGGAATTGTGTTTGTTATATAGAAGTGAAAATGTTCAAGGAAGAAGAAATTAATTTTCCATGTAGTTTTTTATAGTGGGTAATGGCAGAGCAGCAACAGCGCTTATTGCCAACTTTTACCGCGCTGTGCCGCAGTAGGCATCCTATTTTTATCTCTGTTAAGCTCTGGTCAGCGTGAGAGGACTACGCTGTATAAAACAAAACGAAATAAATAAAACCAGGAACGTGTCTATTACGAAGCGATACTAACTAGAAAATGTTGTGCTTTGAGGCACGTACACCATTCCACCGTTTCACTGTTTGGTTTTCCATTATTTTATTATTATATTTAGTAGTTTCAACGAGTTTTCCTTATTTACTAATTTGTACAATATATATTTAAATAATGAGGATCCATCAGGTTAAGCTACGCTTGCCGGGGTTTGCCTGTGCATGGGTGACCATCTCTACATACCGAGACTCCTTCGTGCCTGTCATTCATGGATTATGCGGGCCAAATAAGAATAGTACTGTCAAGACGCCATTTTGTTCCGCAATACTCGCGAACTTCATTACCAATGCGTCTAATTTGACAGCTATCGTGTATTTGATGGATATATATACAGTCTGGGTGTTTTTCTAACTATAATATGTATGTATTTACAAAAAAAAAATGTATTTATGTAGTTTATCAGCCATCTCGTTACCATAACACAAGCATTAGGTCTCGGGCGTATGCTATTTCCTTGTAATAGCCCCAAATAAAGAAATCGATGGGGTTGAGATCAGGTGAGCGTGGAGGCCACCTAATTGGTCCGCTGCGTCCGATCCATCTGTTGGGGTATGTTTCATCTAAGTAATTTCGGACCTGGGTTGCATAGTGACACGGGCGCCGTCATTTTGCAACACCATGGTTCGTCTGAGTTCGAGATTCACATCTGCCAGCAACAATGGAAGTTCATTTTCCAAAAAGTTTTTGTATGTTTCTCCATCAAGTCTGGACGGCAGTTCAAACGGACCAATTAGTTCGCCATTGAGGATACCAGACCACAAGTTAACGCTGAAGCGATGTTGAAATGTCGAAGCTCTCACTTCGAGTGGATTTTCATTCGCCCACGTGTGGTAATTATGAATATTGAATATAATGTGGTTAGTTTTCAGTATTCTTATCATTAATTAACCTTACGAACGAGAAAATAGCCAAAAAAAAATAATTACTCAGATGGGTAATTTTAAGAATTTTTCCACCTCGCTGTCTTTGAAGGCCGATTTTAAACAAAGTAGCCCTATTAAGTACTTCATTTTTTTATGATTATGAAAGCTGAGAGTCTGGCGCATTCTTGAAGCCTACTTAGGAATTATGAAGTCACCTGTTAAGATTTTTAATTTAAAGTTGAAAATTTGAGTCATAATTTACCGAACGTAAATTTTTCACTTTAGATCAACATTTTCATAACTTTCATCACAGTTACGAAGCTGATTATTTTATGCATAAAAGTACTACTTATGGAAATTCAGTTGCAAAAAAAGAAACTCGATAAAACCCTCTACTTTTTTTTTAGAATTTTTTTAGGTTGGTCAGGTCGAAAATTTTCAAACATTCAGAAAAAAATTCATAACTCAAAAACTATGAAAAGTCGCGGAACATACATGGGGGTGATTCGAATACCCCACGATACGAGGGACCGAAATTTTATTTTTGGACGTCAATGTTCCGGCCACCCTGTATAAGAGAGAGAGATATATATACAGGGTGGCCGGAACATTGACGTCCAAAAATAAAATTTCGGTCCCTCGTATCGTGGGGTATTCGAATCACCCCCATGTATGTTCCGCGACTTTTCATAGTTTTCGAGTTATGAATTTTTTTCTGAATGTTTGAAAATTTTCGACCTGACCAACCTAAAAAAATTCTAAAAAAAAAGTAGAGGGTTTTATCGAGTTTCTTTTTTTGCAACTGAATTTTCATAAGTAGTACTTTTATGCAAAAAATAATCAGCTTCGTAACTGTGATGAAAGTTATGAAAATGTTGATCTAAAGTGAAAAATTTACGTTCGGTAAATTATGACTTAAATTTTCAACTTCAAATTAAAAATCTAAACAGGTGATTTCATGGTTCTCAAGTAGGCTTCAAGAATGCGCCAGACTCTCAGCTTTCATAATCATTAAAAAACGTAGGACTTAATGGGGCTAACTTTGGCCTTAATCGGCCTTCAAAGACTGCGAGGTGGAAAATTCTTAAAATTAGCTATCTGATTGATAATTTTTTTTTTTCCATTTTCTCGCTCCTAAGGTTATTTAGTTTGCTAACCAAAAATGACTGCAGGAAAGCTAAGATTTAAACACGGAGATTTTTTTAAATGTTAGTTTAATGAATTTTGCGCGATCCGTTCTCGTGGACTATGGGTTGTAAACGAGGGTGCAACTCTTTTACCTGCAATAACAATGGACCGAGAGGAAAAGAGACCGAATTATTGCTATCTCTCTCACGCAAGGCGCGCAACCGAAGCCAACGCAAAACAAGTACCTCAGTCGTACTCACATTGTGTTTACTGCTATACGCGTGTCGCCATTTTGTCTTTACCACGCACGCTTTGCCCACGGACTCCGCTGCCTACTTGTTTGACTACTTTGCTCGTTTATTGGACTGTGTTTTGCATTCTGATTTGGACTTTTTTTACGTGGAAGTGTAAAAAATGAGTTACACGTTAAGTGGATATGCAGAAATGCATTATTTTTATGGAGTTGCACAAGGAAACGGCCATGAAGCAGCGCGACTGTATCGCGAACAACTTCAACGTCGTGGTGGGCCGCAACCTGAGCGATATCCCGACCATCGTGTTTTTATTAACACGCACAACACTTTGATGGCAGGCCGCATTCCTGGTCGACGCGGCAGTCATAAAGGAATCCCTAGAGCTAACCCGGATCGCAGAGAAATGGTGCTGGAAGAAGTTCAGCGAAATCCGTCTACGAGTACGAGAAGTATGGCTCGTGCTCTGAACATCCCAAGGACTTCTATCCAAGACATTCTTCACGATGAAGAATACCACGCGTTCCACATCCGACGAGTCCAAGCTTTACTGCCTACAGATCACCAATTGCGCGTTGATTTTTGCCAAACCATGTTACGAAAAGAGCAAGAGGATCCTGGATTTTTCAATAAAGTTTTATGGTCAGATGAGTCACGATTTGAGCGATCCAGAATATTCAATATTCATAATTACCACACGTGGGCGAATGAAAATCCACTCGAAGTGAGAGCTTCGACATTTCAACATCGCTTCAGCGTTAACTTGTGGTCTGGTATCCTCAATGGCGAACTAATTGGTCCGTTTGAACTGCCGTCCAGACTTGATGGAGAAACATACAAAAACTTTTTGGAAAATGAACTTCCATTGTTGCTGGCAGATGTGAATCTCGAACTCAGACGAACCATGGTGTTGCAAAATGACGGCGCCCCGTGTCACTATGCAACCCAGGTCCGAAATTACTTAGATGAAACATACCCCAACAGATGGATCGGACGCAGCGGACCAATTAGGTGGCCTCCACGCTCACCTGATCTCAACCCCATCGATTTCTTTATTTGGGGCTATTACAAGGAAATAGCATACGCCCGAGACTGTTCAAGTGAACAAGAGCTGAGGCAGTTGATTGCAGAAGCTGAACGTGTTGTGAGAGAGAACAGAGACGCTTTTAGACGATTGCCAGACAATTTCTTACGTAGGTGTAGAATGTGTATTGCTGCTGGTGGTGGCCACTTTGAAAACCTTTTGTAAATGTTAAAAATAAATTAAGTACTTTTTTCACATTATCATCTGTGTTTTATTCAAAACCACTTTTTACGTAAAACTTTTCTTACCCAACTCTGAAACTATTTGTTGGTTAGTTTTCAGTATTCTTATCATTAATTAACCTTAGGAACGCGAAAATAGCCAAAAAAAAATAATTACTCAGATGGGTAATTTAAAGAATTTTTCCACCTCGCTGTCTTTGAAGGCCGATTTTAAACAAAGTAGCCCTATTAAGTACTTCATTTTTTTATGATTATGAAAGCTGAGAGTCTGGCGCATTCTTGAAGCCTACTTAGGAATTATGAAGTCACCTGTTAAGATTTTTAATTTAAAGTTGAAAATTTGAGTCATAATTTACCGAACGTAAATTTTTCACTTTAGATCAACATTTTCATAACTTTCATCACAGTTACGAAGCTGATTATTTTATGCATAAAAGTACTACTTATGAAAATTCAGTTGCAAAAAAAGAAACTCGATAAAACCCTCTACTTTTTTTTTTTAGAATTTTTTTAGGTTGGTCAGGTCGAAAATTTTCAAACATTCAGAAAAAAATTCATAACTCCTAAACTATGAAAAGTCGCGGAACATACATGGGGGTGATTCGAATACCCCACGATACGAGGGACCGAAATTTTATTTTTGGACGTCAATGTTCCGGCCACCCTGTATATAGCGTATATATTTTACTTTTTGCCTATAGCAAAAAGTGTCGTGACAACTTTTCGTGAGACTTTTTTCCGTCTAGCCCCCTTTCGTAACGCGCGATAAGGAACTTCGTTCCAATAATTAGTTCTTTAACTGTCAAAGTTCAATGATACAGACGAGAGATGCAAAGTGGAAATCTTATTTACATACTACATATTTCGAGAACCCGTGACCGCTTCATACTCGAAACTTGAACAAGTAAAGGCGGGCTTTACTTGTTCAAGTTTCGAGTATAATCCACGATCCTACTCAAAAGTAACCTGAGGTGCAACTCCCGTGTTTTTAAGAACTGTCGCATTATAATTTTAGCCTTTACCCAACTAGGTATGACTTTAACATCCATTGATTTAAGGGTTGGGGGTGGGGGGAGGAGGTGGGGGAGGGGTAGAACCCCCCGTGAAGGAAAAAGTGCGGAGCCCTCCCTTTTCTGAGATATGATTTTTTTCAATGATAGTCATATCTCAAAAAAGGGAGGGAAACAATTTCAAGTATATAATCATGTTTCGGTTTTAATACAGCAGTAGACAATAAGGCGACGTTCGCACGGACGTAAAAATATAGCGGCGGGATTTTATCGCGTACTGGATTTTCAACTCTCGGTGTTGAGCCAAGCTTCGAGAATCCAACCTTACAACAACAGAAACCAGCGCATCGAAAAAATACGCTGTTGGATTTTCAACTCTTGGCGCTAAGCAGAGCGTTGAAAATCCAGTGCGCGAAAAAACATCGCTGCGATATTTTTAAGTCCGTGCAAACATCGGCTAATAAAGTCAAATAACACATATGGAAAATCCAAATTATTTAACCATATACATTTGGTTTTATAGGAATTTTAAAAACACATTTATCGATGAATCCCATTAAAATCCAGAGCACGGTCAAAAACTTCGTGTTATAAAAAACTTTTTAACAAAAAAAAAACCGACTTCCAAAAATCACTACAACGTGAAAAATAACTTTGATTTCGGAAGTCAGTGTCTTTCGTTTTTAATTTACTTTCTTTTTTTTGCCACCGACTTCCGAAATCAAAGTTATTTTTCACTTTGTAGTGATTTTTGGAAGTCGGTTTTTTTTTTGTTGAAAAGTTTTTATTTCTCGCTTTTTAGTGGGTCTGTTAATAATTTGTATAAGTTACAATAGTCTAATGTCAATTGCTCATCACATGTTACAAAATATTGCTTTTCCCGATGCTGTGACGTTAATTGTTGAGGAGTTCTGCTGGTAAGAACCAGGAGAACTCCTCAACAACCACTCACCACACGCATTGTGTGACGAGCGGAAATTGCTTAGCAACCATATTAAAGTAATCGAATCGCAACCCGTGAAATATTTATCATTGAGTAGTTCCGGTATCCATCTGTGGTCTTTGTCATCAGTTCCACTTCACCAAGTGGTGCTTTCCGAGAGCAAATGCACGAGCTACTATAAAAAATACCCAAATCGCTATAGGTGTGCCTATAATATTTGAAGAGTTCCTTCGATTTGTCGTTAGCGTCAGAATGGCTGGTTGCCTATGGCAAACGCCTCTGAAAGTATATTCAAGAATTGCTACATAATTGCTTATATTTGCTACATTTCTTCAATAATTGCTACATACGATGCATCCAGAGAAAAATGAATATTTTTTTGACCAGCCATTCTGACGTCAGGATGGCTGGTCGCCTCCGTGTTCAGCATGAAGGACGCAGAATTTCTAAAAGTTTGTTATGTCAATAATTGCTACCTAATTGCTACTTTCACGAATTTAAGTTTGAGCTTCATACATACATTAGGTAAAAAGATATAGCTTTTATTAATTTTTTTACGAAGAAGTGCCTAATAATTTGGAAAGGCAACAGATTTTTTTACTACAGCGCGCTTCTTGTTTAAATCTTGCAGGCGTTCGCTTAGAGTGATGTTGTATAATGAATAGCTTTTAAAACGTACCTACCCTCAAAAACACAATACATTTACTACTTATACTTTGAAAACTGTTTTAACTTATTTGATAAGTACATCAAAAGAAAAAAATTGCAATAAGTAGTGAAAGAACAAAGGCAAAATCGTAGCTGAATTTAATTTGAGCGACTAAAAGTGACTTATATACGAAGGCAGCTCTATTATTTTTCTACGTTTTTTCAAAATACCACCTTAACTAGTTAAAAATACTAGTTTAAATGAAAAGTTATTTGTGTGAAAAGTGTTTAGTGTTGCCATTTTGTATTTATTCTTCCAAGTGACAGTAAGTACATCATTATTGTATTATAATCAGTTTTAGTTTGTTATTGTAATAAAACGGAGTACTTAAATGAATTAACGATAATGTTTATTTCTAAGTGGTACTTGCAGGGAGGTAAAAATATTGTAGTGTAAAAATAAATAAATTACTTTCAATTAATGACTGGCATAAAAACTATTACTTATCCCAAATCTAAAAAAAATATAACTTGATTTGACAAATGTTGATAAGTTGTTAGTGACAGTCATGTCAATACCTACTACTTCATCTGTGGTCATGTCACAGACGTTTGCGCTTTATGCCTTGTGTTGTGATGGTCTCGATTGTTTTCCGATTTATTTAATTTTCTCTTGACTATAATTATGCGTATATAATAGAAAATGATATTCCTGGTCGGACAAGAACCAGTGAGCTGCTGTAATTGCTTAGTTGGTCGGCGCACAGTAGGATGTGTGACCTAATGACGCTAGTCTGGTACTTAGGATGGGCCAGATATCAGCAAAAAATTACAGCACCTCATCACCCTCAGCAGAAATCATTATCAGAGCCCTCTCTTATAATGATTTCATCCAGAAATTCTGACGAATAATAAATATTAATGGAAAAAGCTTGTTTCATTGGTTCTTACCAACTTACTCAACATATTCCACACACACTCTAGGATTTTATAAATACTTATTTATCTGAAAGTTAGCAAGTACCTATTTATAAAATCCTAGAATACTACTACAATCCTATTGCTTCAATACCTAAAACAATGCTGACGTTGACAGGCAGCTTCGAACAGTTGTAGGTATATACCAATTGTATACTTACCTAAGGTAAGACCTACCCAAGAGTAGGTATTTATAACCACTGGGATTACCTACCTTTTACAAGACATTGCATTTGAAATAACTGGGTAAGGAAAATACTAATGCAATATTGCCCTTTTCGAATTGGAATTACGAGTACCATAAACATAACCTACAAAAATTCATGACTAAATTGATCATTATTCTCGGAGTTCTCGAATAAAAATTCTTGCACAAACTAATTCAGAAGTTGGCGCCGAGTTAAACACGATATTTTTCACATAAAGATGCAAGACTTTAATCTCAGCTAAATTAATGTATGGGTGGCTGCCCTTCCTTTCATACATTTCCTGTGTTTCATATTTATGCTTTTGTAGGTAGATATGTGCTGCATGATTAATAGTATGTTGTCGTTTTTGTTGGTCATTAATAATTTCAAATATCTAAGTCGATTCCGCGTCAACAGATCTGGTGTGGGTGACCCATACCCGTTGTGAACGCCTGCAAGATTTAAACAAGACGCGCGCTGTAGTAAAAAAATATGTTGCCTCCCTGCAAGGACCACTTAAAAATAAAGATTATTGTTAATTCATTTAAGTACTCCGTTTTATTACAATAACAAACTAAAACTGATTATAATACAATAATGCTGTACTTACTGTCACTTGGAAGAATAAATACAAAATGGCAACACTAAACACTTTTCACATAAATAACTTTTCATTTAAACTAGTATTTTTAACTAGTTAAGGTGGTATTTTGAAAAAACGTAGAAAAATAATAGAGCTGCCTTCGTATATAAGTCACTTTTAGTCGCTCAAATTAAATTCAGCTACGATTTCGCCTTTGTTCTTTCACTACTTATTGCAATTTTTTTCTTTTGATGTACTTATCAAATAAGTTAAAACAGTTTTCAACGTATTATCTGACCCAGCTATTTTACATACTGATACTAGTACCTAAATGTATTGTGTTATTGAGGGTAGGTACGTTTTAAAAGCTATTTATTAAACTACATCACTCTAAGCAAACGCCTGCAAGATTTAAACAAGACGCGCGCTGCATTGTAGTAAAAAAATCTGTTGCCTTTCCAAATTATTAGGAGCGTTGTTGCATTTTTCATACGTAAATCGAGAACTTGGGAGATTTTGAAGTGATTTTGGTCACATAATTTATTTTTTTAGCTTCTTTTGACTTCAATCATCGTAATTATCATATATTTTTATTTAAAGTCTATTAAAAAAAACTTGTTCAAATTGAATTATTGACTACGAAAACAGTCGATTTCGAAGGCGCGATTTCCAGATGACGCGCGAAGGCTCAACTTTGAAGTAATCTTACACCAATTATTACTACTAATTAAGAAGGTAAAGTGGTATTCATTCGAAGAGGCATATCCTGAAATTTAAAATGCATTGAGAAAAGTTTGATTTTTAATTCATTAACTTGTATTTTAATCACGTCTAAGATAATCAAAAATCGAGAAATCGACTACAAAAAAACACGTCATTTCTCAGAATCTAAAAGTCATTTGGCAACACAAATCATTTTATACGTAAGAAGAAAGATTGTAGTATATATGTGTAAAAAATAAAATATATCTGTCTTCAATCATTTACGAAAATAATTTTTTAAAGTGAGTATAAAATCGGGTGCATCGAACGGCCTAAGTCAGTCGCGCTCTGGCGCTCGTCGACGCAGGACCTATGTCGGTTGACCTCCCGCCGCCGCGCATGCGCCTCGCGTGATATATAGTAAATTGTAGTGCGACTAAATATTTTTAATCCTTTCATTTAAGTAATATTTTAAGAAGCTAAAGTGGTAGGCACACTTACTTTAGGAGAATTATGTTACAATTCTTGAATTATGTTGTATTACTTGTAATATTGATATTGTAATTACAATATCAATAATACAATATAATTTGGTCAAAATGTAAATCCAAGATGGTGGCTGCGAAAATTTTTAAATTTTTCGTCATGGGGATCGTTCCCATTGTTCTCGAGGATGCTAAAGCAGATAGTGACGTTAAAATGTAAATCCACTATATAAAGGTGTGTCCAAATATAGGGCGGCATTTGAGCGCGGCTGCCACGCGCGGCGGTGTTGAGCGTAATATATCTTCTCATCTTACATCAGTGATGACCTCTGGCACTGAAACGTGCTCGCTCACAACATAATGGGTCTCAATCATAATCAGCCTATAATGTTCCCACTGCTGGGACACAGGGCTCCTCTCGGTGAGAGGGAGTGGGCCGTAATACACCACGAGTACCCAGTGCGGGTTGGTAGATGTCACATGTCTTCGAATTTTTGGTTCTAGGCGGTTTCCTCACGATATTTTCCTTCACTGTTTTGAGAGTAGTGGTGATGAAATTATTTACACAAAGTGCCTGCCTGAGTTCGAAACCATGACCTACTCGTATGTCGGAATCGTTACCATTGGACCACCATTGCATTGCTCTCATGGGCCGCATAGTGCAGTCAATCATCCCTTCTACGATGATTGATTCACTATCGGCTTCATCCTCGAGAACTATGAAAACGACATCCATGACGAAAAATTTTAAAATCTTCGCAGCCGCTATCTTGGATTTTAATTTTGACTTCACTATTGGCTATAGTCGAAATCGAAAACTATGAAAACGATACCTATACAAATCCTTATCACTTACCACTGACGTGCGACGTGTGGTCGACTGTATAGTCATTAGGTCGACTGGGCACGTACAATACCTGCCTAGGCTAATAAACATTATAAAACCAACCCCACACGAACCCAGCAGTACTATTATTTATTCTGTGGCAGCGGGGTGACCTATCTATTTGAAATTTGAAAACAGTAAACCAATCATTTGCGCATGAGGCGGCTTTATGTATTTATGTATTATTGTTGGTTCAAATTCAACTATTTTATGAACTTGATGCGGTTGCTAAACCTATAATGCCGCAAGAAAAATAAAAAATTATAGCTAGCGCGTGGCGTCTTTATCTACATTGAAATAGGGCTTAAATTCAACTGTTTTACACAAAAAAACAATGATTTTGGTCAAAAGATGGTTCCGCTGTTAACAAAATTTTATTCTGATTGTGTTCTCCCAGAAATTATAGATCCAAGGAAAAGTCGATCGATCTCCTTAGACAAATACTTTTATAAAACTTCAATTACTTATTAGTATACAAATACTTAAACAAATAAGTAAAATGAGTTTAGTTTTTATAAGTACCTACATAATATTATTTTTTCATCCATATTTGTATAAATTTAATTAAAATACACTAATAACGTATTGTGGACAGTCTTTTTATTTTCTCCGTAAACCTTTAGCTTTTACTTCAAAAAAATATAGGTACGCCATAGCTACAGATCAAGATCGTTTAATCGTCGTAGCTTCGCAACTGTGTGCCGTACATGAGGAAAAACGCACACACGCGCACTCGCTACGCGGCGTCGAGCGTCAGATGTTTAAAATCCGAGCGCGAAAATAGGGAACCACACTCTTAGGCACTTCTTCGTTAAAAAATTAATAAAAGCTATATCTTTTTACCTAATGTATGTATGAAGCTCAAACTTAAATTCGCGAAAGTAGCAATTAGGTAGCAATTATTGACATAACAAACTTTTAGAAATTCTGCGTCCTTCATGCTGAACACGGAGGCGACCAGCCATCCTGACGTCAGAATGGCTGGTCAAAAAAATAATCATTTTTCTCTGAATGCATCGTATGTAGCAATTATTGAAGAAATGTAGCAAATATAAGCAATTATGTAGCAATTCTTGAATATACTTTCAGAGGCGTTTGCCATAGGCAACCAGCCATTCTGACGCTAACGATTTGTCCAGGATCCCATCATCAGAACTGGATTTTAACAAAAATGGGACCATTTGGGAAGTATACCCTTTCCAACAAAAAAATAATTTTTCAAATCGGTTGGCAAGCAACGGAGTTATGCGCGAACAAACATAAAAAAAAAAAAAAAATACAAACATCCGAATTGAGAACCTCCTCCTTTTTTAGAAGTCGGTTATAAAGCGCCCGTGCGTATGTGGGTTTTGTAAGTCGCGTCGTGTACGACCACCATTGAAATACTGATGCTATGACATTCTAGCTACTTTAAATTGTAGATTTGAGTTTGTAACTGGTTACTTCTGAGTAGTACCGTGGACCATGGGCCTAATAATGCACTTAGTACTGAACCCTCTCATACTTGTACTTTGTCCTCCTTCTCTAGAACCCGAGTGTCACAAGTTGTTGAAAGTTTTGCATACGGACAACTTCATCTATGTTCGGTGACCGTTCGATAACATGCAAGTAAACGTTTCAAGTTTGTTCCGAACGTCGAACGTAATTAATTCTGCGATTCGCTGCATCTCTATCTATTTTATTTCTATTGTTTATAACAAATAGTTCTTAGAAACGAAATAGATAAGACGTGTTATAAGTAGTCTGTTGTTTGTGTTTTTACCAAAATATACTTTTAACTTTAAGAAAAAATTTAATAAAAAGTTTACAAAAAAGTGTAAGTACATATTATGGTTCAGTAGTAAATATTAATCTAGGCCTATAAGAGTATTATAAATATTATAATATAATAATCTGGATAAAAAATATAGTACATGACAAAAATATAAAATTGCCTTAAAATAGAATTCTCAAGGTCAAAGGGAAGAAATCTTAAGAGGTTGCTGGTGTTTTACCAATAACCCTGTATATGTGTGAGTTTTACTTACCAATAACCCTGTATATGTGTGAGTTTTACTTACCAATAACCCTGTATATGTGTGAGTTTTACTTACCAATAACCCTGTATATGTGTGAGTTTTACTTATAATGAAGCGTTTATGGTTCATGCGTGTGTGTTTATATCTTAATGATTGAGCAAAACATTAAATTAAAATCGGAACAAAAGTCAAATGCATGTAAAGAATATTATCCTGTGCACTGTGACGGCCATTTTGTTTTTTGTGGGCTTTTTGTTTGAGAGTCGAGGTCCCTCTCGCAGTTAGGCGGTTATAATTATAACACAGTACAGTCAGCGTCAATAATATCGGGAACAGACTGTTCAAAATGATGTAAGTACCTATGAAACAACCATGAAAATGAATACACAATGAAAAAAAAGAAATGTTACAGAATGAAGATAGTACCTACACGACAACTGTCATTATGACAAGAACTTTAAACAATTGAGATATTTTCTTAGTTGTTGATCATTTTGAACAGTGTGTTCGTCCCGATATTTTTGACGCTGACTGTACATAGCTTAAGGAAACAGTAGGCTGAACTACCAAGTTTAAAATTATTGTCAGCTTTCCGGGCTCCTAAACTAAGTACGCAGACCGGTATCTTAGGAGTCGGAGATTTCACGCTTTAAATAATATACAACCGTGACCTTTTTAGGGTTCCGTACCAAAATGGTAAAAAAGGAACCCTTATGGTGTGACTAAGTCTGTCTGTCTGTCTGTCACAGCTGGATATCTCGAGAACTACTAATGCTATCAACTTGAAATTTGGAACAGTTTTAGATGACGTTTACCCAACTATTTTGCAAATAAGAAAGAAATAAAAATATTTATGTTTTTTTTGCAACAGCGACTGAAACGGGGTCTTAAAAATTAAAAGTGGAGCTACTGGGGCATGTGCGGTATCATATGAAAGAACGCTGTTTGCAAATTCTCAAACATTTTTTTCTTTTTTTTAGGCCCCATAGTTTTCGACTTGATGAAAAATGTAAAAAAAAAATACCGTTCCCCCCCTTATCTCCGAAGTTTGCAAAGAGAAAAATCTGAAATTATTCTATGTGATATAAGTTTATGTAAAGATTACAGGAAAAATAAAATAATGTCTCTAAATAGCACACTTTTTCAGAAATCGGAACGGAACCCTCGGTGCGCGAGTCCGACTCGCTCTTGACTGGTTTTTGTTAGTCTGTTTACGGTAGCAGATGGAGTGAATGATTGAGGTTGTGTATCTAGGAGTGTGTATATGAGTGTAGTGTGTGTGTAGGGAGGTGTATATGTAAAGTGTGAGTGTTTGTTAGGCTTTCTTACAAGGTAGGTTTGATAAAGTTAAGATGTTCAAACGGGACAGTGTTAATGAGTTTCTGTTCCATATCTTCTTCATTTAGGAAAGCACTCTGAAGTGCAGAGTAGCTTATTGGTAAGTTCTGAGTTAAGCTACATGATTACAGCGAAATGCATGCACTGACTCGACAGGTCCACTCAAATCTGTGTGGTTCGTAAAAAACCCTCCACTAATCTACACGGTGCTCACATAATCTGACCAGAATTATGTTTGAACTTTAAAAGAGACATAAGAGAGTTAGGATGAAGCACCAACCTCATCTAGTTTTTTTTTTAATAAGATTGACGTATCTGCCTAGCCTTTTCCCAACTATTTTGGGGTCGGCTTCCAGTCTAACCGGATGCAACTGAATACCAGTATTTTACATGAAGCGACAACCTGACCTCCACAACTCAGTTACTGTATAATAACCCCCCCACCCCCCCTTGATACGACTGGTTGTCAGACTTTCGGCTTCTGACGACCCGTAACGACTGTCTAAGATCCACGAATGACAGCCGTGACCACGTGCTTTCCGAGGCACGGAGGGGTCTCGGTATGTAAAGATGGTCACCCATCTACGGACCAACCGTGGCAATAAGCGTCATATTATAAAACAAAGTCGCTTCTCGCTGTCTGTCTGTCCCTATGTTAATATGTTTAGATCTTTAAAACTACGCAACGGGTTTTGATGCGTTTTTTTTAATAGATTGAGTGATTCAAGAGAAAAGTTTACATGTATAAAAACGCGGGCGAAGTCGCGGGAAAAAGCTAGTGTATAAATAAATAAATAAAACACTAGCCTCCACACTAGGATTCCCCGTGTCATGGAGACTAGTCTCCTTCGTCTTAAAGATTAGGTACATAATGAGTAGATAAATACATCATCGGTCGATAGAATATATAAGTGTTTGTAATTACTTAATCCTAGTGTGAGTTCCAGGAAACAACACAACAAATGTATCTTATTTTACTTCACGGCGATCTGAAATATAATTGATTAAACAGAGTAGTAATTCTATTACACCCGTGTGAACATCGCGTTTTTAGAGAATAAAATAATGTAATATTTTATTAAATAGAATTGTTCCAGTTCGTTGTTGGCAACACCATGACTGTCACTTTTCTTTCGCGCGCGTTCTTGACATCGCAAGAAAATTTTCTTTCTCGACAAATTAATAATTTAAAATAAGTTTACGCTGTAGTTGACTGAAATAACAGAATGTTAACTATGCTAGGTGTTAGAAAGTGTATCGAGTGTATCGTCGGCGGACCTGAGACGCAAAATCTGGGCAAGTACAGCTCACGCTTGCACGGCCCCGACGTTCAACTACGGGAAGCCGATAAATACATCAGAAGCAGACGCAGACCCTTGGAGCTGACCACAAACCGAATGATCCGGACGCATCCCACAACCTTGAGGTGCGGGAATGCCTGGCTTTAACTGACCACCTAGAACGTGATTCTGACAGTGCTTTTGAGAGTACTATGCTGGTCATTAGCACTGCATTTTACATGTATGCTGTAAACTTGTTAAAGCATTGCCTCTCCAGTGTGCACGCGATGCCCTCAGTAACGTTACTTCCACGTTACTAGCTGGATGAGAAGCTACCAGTGGGGCACGAGATGCCCTTAGCGATGTTATTCTACACAACAAGCGCTGGTAGGTGGCCATCAGCAGAACCTCTCCAGTGCGCACGAGATGCCGTCAGTAACCATGTTACTACCTGGATGAGAAGCTAACCGTGGGGCACGAGATGTCCTTAGCGATGTTATTCTACATAACAAACGCTGATAGATGCCTGTCAGCACCTCCAGTGCTACCTCTCCAGTGCGCACGAGATGCCGTCAGTAACATTACCTTCATGTTACTAGCTGGATGAGAAGATACCAGTGTGGCAAGTATGTGATGCCCATAGCAATGATACTCTACACAGCTAACGCTAGTATGTGCCCGTCATAACAGGTGAGTCCCATTCCTACGAACTAGGTTAAGAAAATATAAAAAATGTACTTTGATATATTTTAAACTTATGAGTATGAAAGCTGCGAGACAGCCTTGCTCGACCCTGCACATTGCCTGTGCCGTACACTTGCAAAAGCACTATACTTCCCCAGCGGGGAGCTATATCACCCTGCTAACTGGATTGTTACCAGCGAGTACGAGATACTCTTAGCAACATTAATTCTATGTTGCTAGCTGGTACACATTTGTCATAATGTGCACATGCTTAGCATGAGACGCTCATAGCAAACTATCACAACACTAGGTGATCTAGCCCCGCATCGAGGATGATATTATGGTCACCTCGCCTTGACAGATTATCTTTTATCAGCTAATGTTACACATCCCTGCAACAAATGCTATGATATTTCTGTTTATAGCTATGCTGCCCAGTTGCCAATAAATCACCATGTACGAGATACTCAGTGCCCTATATAAGCACTAGGTGACTTAATTATCCTGACACAAATTGATAAATAACATATATTTTGTAAATTATAATAATAAAGCAAAATTGTGTAATTTTTACACACATACATTTAAATACTTTGTTAACATGATTCTGTGATACATTGGCTGATGACAAATGCCTCAGATAACTATGGTAACTCTTAAACTTGATTTGAGATAAAACTTAAATGGACCAAACAAATACAAAGTAATATTCTATGCTTCCCTATTTACTCATAAGGCTATCTATAGGCCTTACTCCCAGATTCCTCTAAACTGAGGGAACAAGGGATTGAGATATTCCAGAGCCAAATTGGACTGGTTACCCCTACCATAGGGAAAGCAATGACTGACCCATGCTAATGAAGAACGTCAAGACAAACACAACCTGTTGACTGATTTGGCTGATGCAACAAAACACCTGCCAATGTTCAATACCAAAAAAAGTTCAAAAGTAATGCCATCTCTAATGGTCATGATTTCTAATTTATTATATTTGGTAAACAAACAGATTCTGGTACAATGACAAACCTGAGTATACAATTTTATAGCCACAAACAATAACAATTAATCAAATAATATTAATACCACAAGACAATCACTCATATGATAATAGAGAAAACTTACCAGTCCTATTGAAAAAATGTAAAACAAGCACAGAAGGAAGTGATTTGCTACAGTAAATAACAAATTAAAACATCACACAACCGAGTCAATAACAGGAATCAATCAATATTGAAAACAAAAATGAATATTTGTGGTGGACCTCAACAACAACCCGGCCTATATCTATACTCCAAAATAACAATTCAACAAGACTGATACTGAAATGCACCAACTGAATGCTGACAAAACAGTTACATGCTGCTACGGCATGGCTGCGGGTACAAAGTTACAATAAACTATTTGATAACTATCAAAATTCAAGGTCAACTTCTCAATACCATTACAGTCAGTAAATACTGAGATGAATTACAAACAACTGACCTACAAAGAATTTATGGAAACATAGATTTTCAAACCCAAACAAAATAGCAAATTCAGTTTCAGTTTGAACCTAAAACTGTTAATTAACCCCTTCTAGGGCAGTGAGAATTCCGCCATATTTTATTGAACGAAAATGACAAATAAAATTCCCAGTAAAAACAATTCTTTTATACTTATACTGACCCGAACATAGTTGGGAAAAGGTTTGGCAGATTGACTGATAACTTGTATACTACTCAATTACCGTTCAATATATCAAAATATAGGTATAGGATTTAACCCCATAGGTACCCCTATCAGTTCCCAATACCAGACACCTAATAATGGGTTAAAGATAATTATGTACATGCTCTAATAACTTCCTTAAGTACTAGAACTTACATTCTTCCACTGTAGGTACCTTATAGAGATTATGTATTTACTACATTACCAGTAGTGAATGACACCTACCGAAACAAGCCTACCATGACTAGGTATTTACTTGTCAAAGTATCAAGACTGCCATAAAACATAATACTTACCTATTACTTAGGTACCTATAACCTTACCTATAAATACCACTTTGAGTAGGTAAGTATATTTAAATGTTTGGACTTCAAAATTAACCATGGAAACAATGGAACCATGGAACCTGACAAACATAATGTGAATTGTTAAGCTAGATTGTTAAGCTCTGTGTAGGTACCTACTTGAAGCAGGTGCCTTGAAATACCCATACTTACTTATTAGCTCACAAGTTAAATTATTAGTGACTTTAGTGACATTACATAATATCAGACCTGTACTTCCTGAAGGACTGGACAGAGATGGCCATCTTATTCAAAGGATATAAAATTAAAATACCTAATTAAACATTCAATCACTTCAACTACTAGTCTAAATAGGTACTTAGCAGTATACGTCAATGATAATTACAAGCCATCACTAAAGTGAAACTATCAAGGAAAAGGGGGGGGGGGGCACAAAGTATTGGTGGATGGTAGGTAGGTACGTCCATACAATCAATGTAGGCAATATGAACTAATAAAAAAAATAAATAAAAAAAAAACAATTATACAACCCCCTCACTTACTAAAACTCATCCTATAGGTAATCTAACTGTGGACATGTGAGGTCAGGGAAAAGAGATTCATACTTTTATGCTAAAGAAGCATGCTTACATGCTTTGCTGCTTTTTTTTCTAAAGAATAATTAATCTACCTTTTTCTTGTTTAGTTCTTGACCTGACAATCTTATTATGCATTATTAGTCAACTAGGAAATTAACTAAATTAGTTAGTCCAAATTTTTCTTTTATCCAGGGAACAACTCATAAAATGGTGCTTACAAAACTTAAAATTGATAAAGTTAATAGCTTCTTCTGCTTACAAAACTTAAAATTGATCAAGTTAAAAGCTTCTTCTGCTTACAAAACTTAAAATTGATAAAGTTAAAAACTTCTTCTGCACTTGACACCCTAGTTTCCAAAATAAGTATCTAACTCGTAAAACAGATAGAGCTGTAAAAATATTGTGAATACAAGGATTTGAACTGCAGGACGCCACTAAGTTCTTGTGGCGCATGACCAAAGTCGGAACTGACGTCGCCACTTCCTTTGATTTATCCGCAATTTACGTGAAAATTCTGTAGGTACCTCTTGACTCTCTGCAATCTTCCAAGTGTGGCGGAGATTGTCTCTTACCTTGACAGCAGTAGTCTTTCCATTGGAAGAAACCTGCTGTCTGAGTGACTAAATACATAATTTTAATGCGCAATTCAACTTAGTCATACAGTATACGCTTATTGTCAACTCACGCACTGCAGTTCACACTGCATCTCAAATAAGACAGTGACTGTTTACATTTACGGAGACAATATACAATTGCTATTCTCAATCATGGAAACATTCTAAACTTACAATTCAATATAACAATTAATATCTTCCTGATCAGATTACAGAAACAGAACAAACCAGAAAAACCTACAAAGAAGTTGGCTGCCGATTTAGCTCTAATGTCAACTCTTTGGACTAATAAAAGAAATACCTACTGAGACTGATTTAAAGTTTTCATCTGTAAGCTGTAGTAAGTGAGAGAGAAATTAATTCTTCAACTCTCACAGTACAACACACAAAGCAGCTCAACCTATAGCTGGCATCAATTGAGAAAACAATGTGGATTAATAAGACTTGCTGTTGATAATGCCAATCTGCTGGTTAACATTAGTTTCTTATCTTTAAATAAGCAATGCTAATGAAGAAAAATAAAAGTACCTATCTACATAAAAAAACTAGAATACTTTTAACCAGATAACTTATTAACTAACTGAATTATTGCAGACAACTCTAAACATCTACTCTGTTTAATCAATTATATTTCAGATCGCCGTGAAGTAAAATTGTGAATCAAACGAGCTTACCTGTTAAGCGAAGTCTTGATTCTAATTTTATGAACGGCGATCTGAAATATAATTACCCACCCGCCACCTAACAGCCCCAAAGCTGCAATAATTAGTCTACTTAAATATTCACATATCCTTTCAGGAAAACATAGTGAATGTAAGTACATGGAACCACTCTGTACAGAAAACAGAGCTTGTTCCTTATCTCAAGGATCTCTAAAATAAGTGACAGTCATGGTGTTGCCAACAACGAACTGGAACAATTCTATTTAATAAAATATTACATTATTTTATTCTCTAAAAACGCGATGTTCACACGGGTGTAATAGAATTACTACTCTGTTTAATCAATTATATTTCAGATCGCCGTTCATAAAATTAGAATCAAGACTTCGCTTAACAGGTAAGCTCGTTTGATTCACAATTATACAATAAAATTATTCTATTCTATTCTATTCTACAGATATAAAATTGTTTATGATTTACCATTTACAGTGGTGGTTTGCGTAGTTAAAATGCATTTCAATGTTACTGACTATACTGACGTGCGCGTTGCGGTTTACGTCCTACCTTCCTAAATAGGATTTTAATTTTAATTACAACAACGCAGTATTACTAAGTTCTAAAAAAACCCAAACTTTTCCTCCTCACTTAAATACAATAAACAGGAATTGAGGCATTAAATTCCAACTAAAAGCATTCGTTTCAAAACCATTTATTGGTACTTTTGAATCACATGCTGCCCTGCGGGTTTGTCTATCTCCTCATCCTACAGTTTTTCTGGCAAAGCAAACTACCGGCGTAGACCTAGAGTTCGGAGCGTGAAACCCCACCACGACGTCAGTACGTACAGATATGGTGGTGCGGTTATTATTCTTTTTTTTTTAAATGGTTTTGACATATCTCGGAACCCTGAGGTCCCGGACCTTTAGAAGGCGTACGAGGAGCTGAAGCCACCTCGCAGAGGCCAGTTAGACGTTTTAGGGTTCCGTACCAAAATGGTAAAAAAGGAACCCTTATGGTGTGACTCAGTCTGTCTGTCTGTCTGTCTGTCTGTCACAGCTGGATATCTCAAGAACTACTAATGCTATCAACTTGAAATTTAGAACAGTTTTAGATGACGTTTACCCAACTATTTTGCAAATAAGAAAAAAGTAAAAATATTTAATTTTTTTTTGTAACAGGGACTGAAAGGGGGTCTTAAAAAATCAAAGTGTGGCTACTAGGGCATGTGGGGTATCATATGAAAGAACGCTGCTTACACATTCTTAAACAATTTTTTATTTTTTTTAGATTGCATAGTTTTCGACTTTTGATGAAAAATGTAAAAAAAAATACCGTTCCCCCCCATTATCTCCGAAGTTTGAAAAGATAAAAATCTGAAATTATTCTATGTGATAGAAGTTTATGTAAAGATTACAGGAAAAATAAAACGATGTCTCTAAATAGCACACTTTTTCAGAAATCGGAACGGAACCCTCGGTGCGCGAGTCCGACTCGCTCTTGACTGGTTTTTTAATGATATGAGGCATAACAACTACGATTATCCCTGTATGCACAATGCAAGTGCACCTAAGCACAACCCCCGGTTGGTGCAGGACTATATTATTATTAAAGAGTATTCAAATCCTTGGTCTAATTAATTCCAATATACCTACATGTTAATTCCTCTTCAATAAACATTTACTTTAATGACATGTAAATTACGTTGATTTCAGAATGATTAGGTGCAGCGCAGACGACAGACTATCCGTGACGCACTTTTTAGTCTGCAAATAAGCAATAAGCTAAGCAATTGTATGCAGTAACGCATACGACGCGCAAGAAGTCCGGCGCACCAAGAATCCGTGTCATTCTGGCAGATTGCGCCGCGCCGCGCCGCGCCGCACAAAAGTGCACGAAAAAAATAGAATGTTAGCTTCAACATGCGCTAACACAGACGACGCACACTTTTAGTATGCAATCTGCACTTGTTAGTGGGGGATTTCCATAGCGTCTACGTCCCTACACCGACAGAATGATCGAAGATGTGCATCGTGTGGGTTGAGTCTGCGTATCATCCGTGACGGACTTTTTGCATGCCATGCAGACATTTTGTGCGCCACAGACTCGATCGCACAAAAAGTGTGTCGTCTGCGCTGCACCTTATATAGTGCTGCTTTAATTATTGGGGTAACTGTATGTGTAGGCATTATATTTTATGATATTATGTTGTTACTGTCCCCAAATCACATTTATGTGTTTTAGGGAAAAGAAATTTTAATACTAAACCTTGTGGAGTGACATGGTACGAGTACTTACTTATTTTTCCTTGTTGATTGGCAGTTATAAGGAAACAAATATATTCATCGATATTAATAAAATTTAATAGTAGAATTTTTCCTTATAACAAGTACTTAATACTACTTACCAACTATAATAATTATTAGTGTTGAGTGGGTTCTGTTTTATAAAATTACCCTAGGCCTAGGCTGATAGAAACTTAAAACAATAGTACATTTTGATACAAGTGGAGAACGTTTGTTATTGCATTCGAGGCGGAATTAACAACCTCGCCTACGGCGAGGTTGTTTTTGAGCCGAGAACTGCAATAACAAATGTCCACGTGTATCAAACGACGTTTTTCAATACACTTTTGAAGAAATAAAATAAAATAACGGAAAATATTTCTGTCATGAATTATTAGGAAACTATGATTTAAATTTTGTTTTTTTTTCCGCGCTTTGCATTCGCCAGGTTGAAGGAGAAGCAAAGGTATAAAGCCGATAAACAGCCTAATATGAAAAATAGAAAATTCAAATATTTTTGAGTTTAGAACACAAATAAATGTTAATTTGTTTATAAACTTTTTTTTTATTGTAATAATCATAGTTTTTGATGATATTATATAAATAAACATTATTTAAATATTCAAAAAATATTAACGCCGCGCCGCAAAGACGCATCTCTTTGCCGAGATTAAAAAAAAAACATTCACCTCCGAATAGAGAGTTGTGAATAGAGGCATTGAACCAATTTGGACTAAGTATAAGTTATCTGTGGCAATTTTTATTCCCGCACACCCGGGAAAATAAAAAATCGCACGCGTGTGAAATACATTGCATTGTGAACCTAATCGTAGTGCGATATGAACCAGTTTTCGAGGAAGTGTATTGAAAAAATATTAGTGTTAATATCGGCTTCCCCATATTCCATAACATGTAATTTGGTGTTAGTTTTTTGTCTTGTTTTGGTGTTTGTTTGGTGTTGTTTTGTTTTGGTTGTTGTTTTGTCTTTTTACCAAAGAATTGGGTCGTGGGGCTTTCGGGATCGGGACCGCGGTCCAAGATTCCACCTTTATTATTTTTGAGTCGTATTTTGGGACCACAAATAAAATAAACAAAGTTATGTCTTGAGAAAGTACGGTCAACCCAAAAATTTTGAAGTTATACAAATAAAACTATTTTTACACGATTGTCAAAAAGGAGTGTAATGTTTTCAGCGTTCATGTATGTTCGTGAGTTTCTTTATTCCATTATAACTTTTGACTGCCTGAATTTGAAGGTATGGGCACGGTAAAGATATAATTATATCTTTACTGTGGTATGGGGTATCGTTAGAATCCTTACATCATACCGAGTGCACTGGCTAAAATTTGTTTTGAAAAAAATCAATATCAGTAGGTATCGCTCCATTTTCAAATATGAAAAAAAAATTCTTCAATTATTACAATATCTTGGCATGGCAGTCCTGTTTTTTATTTTTACATATTTTTTTTATCATCATCATCGTCGAATAACTATTTTTATAAAACGAAAGGCAAAGGCACTCTTCAGCATATCCTTTTTCCTACATATTATTTATGAAAACGCAGTAACTCTTTTTAAAGTTGGCGTCACGTGCCATACGTTTTTCTAAACCTAAAAATCTTGACAGCCCATGAGGGTAGCTCACGTAAGTCAGTCGTCAGGTACGTACTTCTGAAATGTCGTTACGCCACAATAGACCAACTTCGAATCTATCCGATGGCAAACGCTTAGCTGTACATTCTAATATTTTTAGAGCATACTTATCCTGCTTGGAACACGAATTTTGTTAACTGTACTTTCACTTCTTTTTTCTTGTGGTCCCAAAATACTACTCTAAAATAATAAAGGTGTAATCTGGGACCGCGGTCCCGGTCCCGAAAGCCCCACGACCCAAAGAATTACCTACCTACCTTAAGAGGGGGGACAACAGATGAAGCGCGATGATTTTTATATCGTATAAAATTAGTAGTTTTGCATTCAATACACTATCTAACCAGCATTTATTTAACTTTTTTTCCCGATTTGTACACATTATCGCGATGTTCCTTTTTACGAGGTAAACAGGTACCTACTTGTTGGTTGTTGTCAGCCTTTTTGTCAGCATTTGTTTTTATTTTTTTTTAGCTGTAGAATATCATATATTTTTCTGATTTTGTTTACTGGAGTGGATCATAAATAGGCATTATAAAACTTGCGTTTAGGTGTCCTTAACCTACCCACCTACCTACAAGTCATCCACCACCCCACTCCAATTACCAATGACCTTTATCCTAATTTACCAAATTATACAACTGGTAAGTACACAATTGGTGGTTGGCTAATAAAGGAAAAATAAAAATAATTAATAATGAAACTGGCCAAGAGCGAGTCGGGCTCGCACAAATAAGGTTCAGTGTCAAACTACACTGAACAGTCTACAGAAAGAAGAAAATCGACTTTCATAGACATAAATTTTTAACCGACGATAAAAAAGGAGGGGGTTCTTAATTCGACACGTATGTTTTTTTTTTTTTAATGTATGCCCAGGCATAACTTTTTACAGAGACGTTCTTTCAATTTAAAATATTTACAAGTATAATACAAAAAGGAAGGGAAATAATTATAGTGCATCAAAAAATTCATCCGCATCGCTGTCGAAAGGAAAGGTGCCCAAAAGGCTGGCAGCATTGCCACGTTGTATGGCAATGCTAATTCTTTGGCCAAAAAATAGGCCAGCCCTTTGGTCACGTGTAGAGTCGACTAAGAGAGAGAGAGACGTTCTTGATAAAAATTGTTTTATTCGAGATGGTATACCTCTAACTTAGCCCCATATAAAATTGATTAACTTGCTAAGGTAGTTTTTGAGTTATCTTCAATAATACGTATTTTTTCCTGTTCTAGTTTCTTTTGCAGGGTTTTGGTAGGTGGGTTGTGTGGGGTAATTAAGTAGGTAGCTACCATAACTAAAAAGTGAGAAATAAAAACTTTTTTACAAAAAAATACAACCGACTTTCAAAAACAACAATACAAAGTGAACAACTTTTATTTCGGTGGCAAAATACGAATATTTTCTTGTAAAAAAGTTTTTATTAAGGGCACGCTAGTCGCTCATTCTTGTATGCAGACGTAGTTTGGAAGTTATGAGTGTCGAAACTTCCATATTTCAACACTAATTTTAACGCATCTTTGGGCGTAAATAAATAGCTCCTGGAGTATGAAAATGGCAAAATTGTTACCATACATAGATAATTTATTGAAGAATTCAAATAACTTTACTTCAAATGAATAAGTGCTTACATCCAGTAGTTCGTTTGAATCTCTATCTCTTTTCTATATATATTTTATACTAGCTTTTGCCAGCGGCTTCGCCCGCGTGGATGTCGGAAAATATCCCACGGGAACGTACTACCGGCAATTCCTTCCTTATTCCTTATGATCTACATTATAAAGGGAGAATATTATAAAGGTCGATTTAGACCAAACGAGCGAATACTCGAGTGCGAGTGTGTACTCTACCAAATTCTTTTTGTGTAAACAGGCACAGAACATTCCTCCGTTGGTCTCTCCCTACTAAAATGTCAAGAATATCGACAAAAGAATATTCTAGTTCTAGTTATCCGCCTCTAAGTGACCACTAACAAAACATCGAAAAAAAAGTATCAATGTCAAGATGTCGAACCGTCTTTTTGCGTAAAAATACGGAGAAAACGAATTTTCCCAGACATGAGACCTAGCTAGATCGATTTTTCATCATAAATCCCTGTATTACAAGTTTCATCGAAATCCTTGGAGCCGTTTTCGAGAACGTGATTACAAATGTATACCGGATGACTTTTTTTACCGTCTCGAAAAAATTGGATATATTAAGTGAACGGAGTAGAAGCCTATGGCATACCTAGTTTTTTTTTTTTAATAGCTTAGACAGAAAAAAATATCTAAGTACCAATAAATACTACAAATTCGATGTAAACTTCTCATATTTGAACCATAAAAGCAGATATTTTGAAAAAAATAATAAATCGTTTTAAAATATCGAAATTTTGAATTTGATTTAAAAAAAAAAAAAAGTTAGGTATGCCACAGGCTTCTACTCTGTTCACCTAATACGCCCAATTTTTTTCGAGACGGTAAAAAAAGTCAAACTCAAACTCAAAGCATTTATTTCAATTAAACCAATTACAGGCACTTTTGAATTGTCAAAGAGTCGGTCAGTAGGTAAGTCAGAAAGTTGAAGCTAGTTGCCCATTCCAAAACGTAGATCTATGGAGAAGAACGGGCAAGAAACTCCACGGACACTCTTTTAAATCAGTCATCCGGTATAATACTAGCTTTTGCCCGCGGCTTCGCCCGCGTGGATGTCGGAAAATATCCCATGGGAACGTACTACCGGGAATTCCTTCCTTATTCCTTGTCTACATTATAAAGGGTACCTCTGTGCAAAATTTCAGCTTTCTAGGTCCAAGGGTTTAGGCTGTGCGTTGATGAGTAAGTCAACCAGTCAGTCAGTCAGTCAGTCAGGACTTCTCTTTATATTTATATAGATAGATACATGCATAAATCATCGTTTGGATATCTGCATGTTCTTGATAATCACTGGACCGATTTGCGGTGCGGTTTTCACTAACATTTTGCTGTATTAAATGTTCTCGCTGCTGAGGTGAAAAGTTGTGTGTTACACGAGACCAAAGCAATTTGCATATCGTGTCTTTGAATCCCTCGTTGCGCTCAGGATTCTAACCTAGAATCACTCGCTACAGCATCCCTCGCTTCCTCGGCATTCAAAATCATCACTCGCAGCAAAAAACAACTGCTCACTTGTTGCACGAATAACTATTGTTGGAACCCTAATATAAAGCAACCGGAAAAATTGTTATCAAATCGCCATTACTCGACTACAGGAACTTTGTGCAGTTAGGTGTTTTTACGGTTTTGTTTTTAATTCTCTAACAAATGTCGATACTGACGTATAAAAATGTTAAAATTGAAAGCTTTTCTATTTCTAATAACGATATGTGTTGCAAAAAGTGAAGTGGAGCACGAAATTTTGTGCAAAAATGATTATAGAGATGAGAACAATAATCAAATTGATGTGTTAGAATATTGTTATAATAAAGTGTGCATCGAGAAATGCTGTGGTCCAACGCAAATGATGTATCTAAATGGCAATTGTATGAGTAAACGGAAATTCTTTAAAATAACAAAAAAAAAGTTTCCTACTGCAGAAAATGTAACCAAGTCCATCAATATTTTATCTTCTCGTGACAATAAGAAATCGAAGAAGAATGTTGTTTTCGTACAAAATCATAGAAATTTCCATAATTGCACCTCTGAGCAAACCTTAGCCAAAGATTATAAAATTTCACAGGTAATCACTTTTATTTTATTTTTCTTACTTGCTTTGTTTATTTCTCGCTATTATATTTATCAATACCTGAGTGCGGCGAAGCTCGAAAGGAGAGTAATGTTTTTCGTGACTACTAATCAGTAGGGAACTGTCACGCATAGGCTTTCTTATACAACTGCAAATGATTACAGGGGGCTTACTATGAGTAGGTCTTATAGCATGGCAGAAGTTGAAAGTTTCCAGTGAGAGTGACGATGCTATAGGTTGTAAGTGTATAGCTTCGTCGCTCTGTCTCACTGGAAAAATACAAAATGTTTATCACTGTACCAACTACATAGTTTATATTAGTTTATGATTGGAGCCTCATTTGAAGCATAATAACTCCTGTGTTAGGAGACTTACAAATTACATTTTTTTTTTTTTTTTTTGTCTTACGTTACGTATACACATATCTTTATTGCCATTTACGTAAAGTATTATTTTTATAACTTCAAACACGCTCGCTCGCTCGTGAATTAAACAGAATGAATACATTGATATGGTTTTGTTAGGTGTGCGTGCGAAGTGTGTGATGTGTGTGGGGTGTGTGAGGTGTGTCAAGTGTGTGTGGTGCGTGATGTGTGTGAGGTGTGTAGAGTGTGATAGTTGTGTGGGTGGTGTGGATGTGTGTATGAGGGACGATGTAAGTGTAGGTGTGACGGTGCAAGTATAACTAATCCAAGTTCAACTTCTGCCCTGCTGTAACAGATCATAGTAAGCCCCCAGTACGGGCATTTGAGACAAACTAGTAAGTAGAGCTCGTCGTACAATGGCGCAGCGGCGCGCGGCGTCTGCAGAAGATCGAGTTTGTCTGTCAATGGATTCGCTGTGGTAGCCGAAATTAAAAAATTTTCTTACGTTTTTTGCAATTTGCAGGTCAGTGTCAGGTTATAGGTATGTTGATTAAAATATGATTCGAGGCCGTAACTAATATGGGTTTACAGAATTATAATCATTATAATCAGTAATACAACTCCATATGTTAGAATTGGCCTCAAATCTCATAATTTCATGAAATAGTCATTCAATAGCGTAATATGAACTTGAGAGTTGTATTGATGATTTTTATCATTAATTCTATAAATAAATATTCGATACGACCGCGAATCATATTTAGATCAACATACAACTTAATACCGACTTGCAAATTGTAAAAAACGTAAGAAATTTTGAATTTCGCGGGTGAACCCTGGCGTTTTCGCGCCAAAAAAGTCATAATTAAAAAAAAAAAATAAAGCGCACCAATAATAAAGTCAGATTATTTCAATATTAGGTATGGCTTTGAATGTACTATGCTATGTACTTAGTATACACATAGTTTTATGTACAACTGCCTACCAAATTGGGGATTTCATAATGTATAAATATATTTTTTTTCCTTAATAATTACAACGAACATACGAACGAAATTATTTTAATGTTATTTTCCTCGTAACTATTGATTGAAAGGGAAAATTAACCATTACATACGTGTAGCAAACAATTGCTCAAAAATTTAAATGAATGATTATAGTCTACTACTGGAATGGGTGAGCGCATTTACAGCTTAAAGTTGCTTTTTGTATAGCACTGATTCATTGAAGAAACCCAGACCGACAGAAATTACCGAAAAATAGATAGTCAGAACGGCACAAAAAACAGCATGAACTCCAGTCGTGCGTCACTTCTTTTATTTCGTATTTTGTGTTTCATAGATTTTCGAGTTTTATAACGAGTAGTGAAACTCTGATCTAGGCTATTCAGGCTAATTGAATTATTATTATCTCTTTTCATAGGTTAATAAGTAAACATGAATTCCAAAAAGCTTCTAGTACTTTTTTTTTTTTTTTGACGCTGAGAAATGCGGTACGCATCTCCACTCGTGGGGGACGAGACGGGGTATGTGGGACTCCTGTCGGGATGACAGTATACCCACTAAAACTCAGCGGTGTTCCCACATCGCCGTGATGGGAGGGCCATGGGAAACCTTCCACAACCCTCCCGGCGCATGCCCGCCTAGTTGGCGGGCCCCGCATGCCCCACAAACTGGGGGGCTACAGGAATGGCCGGGAACACCTGGCCATTCCCGTCCGACACTGGTGGAGGCCTGTGCAATACAGGCAAGGGTGCCCCCACACCTATTGCCTGCTGGCCTCCACCTGGGAGGAGTCGGAGATGACTATCATACTGACGTCTTCTTCGACCCCTCCTCCGCCTTCGGAGCGGCGCCGCGTGAGGATCGTCCTCCCGCGCGCGGTCCGCCGCCTCCTTCTGGGACATGACGTGCTCGCAGAAGGAGGCGAGTGCTGCCCAAGACCTCTCATCCCCCCGGCATGGCGTTAACCAAGCCGGGAAGCGAGAGGTCCGGTCCGATCACAGTCATGAGACTGCGTCGCGTCTCGAACCACGACGGGCACACCTCCAGGGTGTGCTGCGCCGTGTCCTCCACCGCGCCACACTCGTGGCACGACGCCGTCTCCTCCCGTCAGATCCGGTGCAGGGAGTCTACTCCCTAAGCACGAGGTCCGTAGTTTCGGCCTTCGTTACGGGCGTTTCCTACTCCGTATCACCTACGGACAGATGATTGGTGCGGGGTCCAAAGGAAGTATGAATGGCAACACGATACGACAGTTGTACCTAATCCCGATGTGTTTTTGCCCGTCCGAAAAAAATAACTTTTACACTTGTTCTGATGGATTGTTATGTCAGACGGACAGACGAACGGACGGACAGACCGACGGACGGACTTAGGAAGTAGGCCCCCAGGTACGATCCGAAACAACCGTGTCCGGACAGCACCTGCACCAGACGGAAGGAGAGGAACCCATGCGACCGCTAGAGCCATTCTCGCAGGACTGGCCCAATCGCATCGGGGGTCCTAGTCCTAACCTAACCCTGACCCCCGTTTTTTTTTGATAATTTATTTTATTCTCAACTGGGCTGGGTAACCAAAAGTTTCTCTATGTTTACAGGATGGATCGTTAAGGTGGCTAAATAGTAAAACAAAAAAATGGAAAAAAATGCGAAAACTGGAATATTGTATAGAATACAAATTACTTATACTTACAAAACCTGACAAAACAAAAGATCCACACATAAAAATCATCATCAGGCCAATTGTTGCAGATTCACAACAAACGGTGGAGATAGAGTCTTTTGAAATAGTGGGTGAGTAACAATTTTAGACATAGGTAATTATGGCGCGGTGTTAGCTCAATAATCACAAAAATTGGTTTCTTGGATTGTCGAGTATGACGTAACGCAATGAAACTTTCCGACGCAAAAAATACAGTGGACAGAGAAGGGTTTAAAAAAAAAATGGTAACCGAATAGAATAGTAAAAAATACTTAAATATTCCCAATAAAAAATTTGGAAGTTGCTCCACAAAAATAAACTTTGGCGTTCATCTCTGTATTTTCAGGGATAACGACATTCATTTTTTTAAGAATTTAATAGAATTAGCATTTTTTTAAAACTTTAACCGTATAATTTATTGTGTATATTCTGAATAATCTAAAGAAAACCCGGAAAATAAATGCACATTCGCAGCTTAGTCACATCTCGGCAACAAAAATATTGTTTTAAATTTTCAACTTTATTTCAAGCCAACTAATGGTGACCATAGATTACGCGGTTGTGTGCCGTTTAAAATCGTAGTCAGTCCGCGTCTTAAATTACAAACCGGCCGGGGACGTCACATGGCGTCAAAGGTTAATAAAATAACCCACTGAATAACCCTGTGTGAGCCTGAGCCGCCTAATGGTAGCTTCATGAACCTAAAATGCAGAGTTCTGGGTCTTGGTTCAGATTAGATTCTGTTCACATAAATCGACAAAATGATGATGTATGAGACAGCAGATTTTTTTTTCTCTCGTGATTTCCGGGGTGGTACCATAGTAAAAGTTGATCATAATAATGATTACAATGACCCCTTAAGAGGTTCAGGGTAAATAAAACTAAAGTTGTACCCATAGTATAAGTTGATTGTAAGAACTGACTACATTTCGGAAGTGTTTAATTTCGAAGTTCTGTACCGTGCTCGCGTTTTCATATTAGACATGGGCGCTCTTAATATTTTAACTATTACAATCTACAGAATCTATTACTTACCGCAATAAATTACCGGGTATGAATTCTGTCTCGTATTAAGTCACTTACGAGCGGAAAAATCAAAATCGGAAGAAGAATAATCTAAAATAAAAATGTTGTTAATTTCCAGTAATGTCGATATCATCATTCTTCCTGATGTTGGTGCTGGTGGTGTACTGTTTGCTGCCCGATCTCAGAAACCTCTCCGGCCTAGTTCTGATGGCCTACACATTTTCCCTACTCTTCGCTTTCGTAATTAAATTGATTCAAACTTTTGTTAAGAGGGATCCACCAGATGGGTTCTGTCGAATATTTAGTAAGTAACAAATTATTGAATTATTAATTCAGTTGACCCGCTTTGGATTTTTTACGTTTACTGGTACAGTTTCAATAAAAAACATATACAAACAAACTTAGTTTTGCGGTCCCATAAAATAAAATAATAATAAAAAAAATATCTTTCTCTTTCACGTTTTTTTTTCTTTCTTTTTTCTTTTATTTTTCTTTTTTCGGTATTTTTTTTTTACTTGTGCATAAAGTTTCAATAAATAAATAAATAAGTAAATAAATATAAGTAACCCTTGCCATTTGCCGGCTTATTTATTTACCTAACTAACATTTATAATCATAATCATTTATTTGAAATAAGTACTGGTACAGTGTTGGTCTTAAAGTCAGTGGTTGAGTTCCTAATACAAAGTCAGACATTTGACATACAAAGCATGCTAGATATTTATTTCCAATGGCATGCTTCAAATGCTAGTTTCTACCATTACCAAACTAACTAACATTTTTTTTCAGGTCCAGTCGTGTATTTCGCGTTTATGTCTAGTATCTTTTGGTTGAGTGTCATATCGTTTGACCTTTGGTGGGGATTAAGGTAATTAACGTCAATATTTTCATTTACTAAACATATAATTAGTTTCCTTTTGCTATGATGACCATATGGTTAAGGCCTTACATCTCATGCACGACGTTGTGGGTTCAAATCACGCAAGATGACTTTTTCAAAATTCATAATTATGTACAATCGCAAAACTTTCGGGTGAACCACTTTTCGACCTTATTACTACATTCTCAGTTTATCTTGGAGATTACTGACATCGGTGAAGGAAAACATCGTGAGGAAACCTGGACTGACAGTTTAATAAGTCTGTAATCGCCAACCCGTCTTGAGCAAGCGTGGTGATCAATGCTCGTGCCTTCTGTGTATGAGAAGAAGCCTTTGCTGTGCAGTGACAATAATAGGCTAGACCTATAAATAATAGGACATAATGTACCTACAGGATCTGAGTCTATTTATTTTTTTTAGTCAGCGTCAATAATATCGGGACAAACAGATTGTTCAAAATGATCTAAACAACTATGAAAATGAAATATTAACTCAAAACACAAGGAATGTTTCAGAATGAAGACAGTACACGACAACTGTCATTCTGACAAGAACTTTATCCAATTGAGATAAAGTTTAATTTTCTTAGTTGTTGAGATCATTTTGAACTTTGTGCGTTCATCCCGATATAGTTATGCAAAACAATGTCACATGGTTTTCTCAATAGGTAATGTATATGTTGTTAAGAAGACAAAATTTTTGAATATACCGGGTGTAAAAAGACACTTGCCGAAGCCGAAAGCCACATATTCTACCCATTATTTGGATCGTTTTTTTCCACTAGACCATGCCTGGGAATCTACTGGTTCTGGAGATATTGAAGGTCAAAGTCACATTTTTTTTTACTAAAACGATACCAAGTGATAATACTACACTTTTTCCGACAAGTACCTACGGTCAGCAACAGAAGTAGATTAACACTATTAATTTTACACGTGAAATGAATTGACCCTAAATTATTAGTACACTACTTTTCAGTATTATATGTAATAGCTAAGAGTTTTTGTCATCGGAATTCGAAGTAGATAGTATAAATAAGCATTAGACAGAACTTTTATAGGAATTCCATAAAATCGAGCCAACGACACTAAAACACTACACCTAGGCAGCCATGGTACGGATCTTGTGTACATAATCAGCCTATAATGATCCCACGGCAGGGACACAGGCCTCCTCTCTGTGAGAGGGAGGACGGTTCATGTGTAAAAATGTACAAAATGTCACATAAATCTTACCATTATACTCAGTTTAGCCTAGCCGTGTAGATATCATGCCTTTGGTATACTAAGAGTTCACTTTACTTTTTCTCTTTCGCAGATCTTGTCGTATTAAGCGTGGCTCTAAGCGTAGCGAGCTGATTAAGTTCACGTGGTACGGTCTGTATGCCTGGGGGACCCCGCTCCTGATAACGGCAATAGTCACCATATTGGATAACAATATAGAATATTTGGATATTGAGGAAACACCCTTCGAAGATTGCTTAGTGGATGGTTTGTATAATTTTTTGGACGTTTAAGTACAACTTGTTTTTGATGATAGTGACTGACTGTGTTTGTAACTACGCACACATTTGGTGGTGATCCAGCAAATAGTGTGGAATTCAGCCGTTGGCAGTGATCTGCTTGTGATAAGGAGGGAAAGTCGTTACCTTGATGCAGTCTTTCCGAAGGTGGAGAACCAGGCGACTCTTAGCAACCATAACGGTCCATTACATATAATGTGGCTACAAGAGATTTGGCTTTGGCTTTTCTGTTCCCCGAAGCTGAGAGGCCTCCTTCTCGGAGATTAAGCTCCGAACGTAATCGGTCATATTCTCACCGTTAACAAAGAATTCGGGAGCTCCCAAGAGATGCATTCCGAATCAGAGGATCATTATAGGCTACCGACAAACATGGAAAAATTATATGAACAGACGAACTTATGCCAGATTCGATGCCTGCCGCACCTTGTCATTCGCCGCATACTCAAAACATCTCATATTTTATTCAGTTTAACCGGCCCCGACTTATGAGTTGTAGGTCGTGGGTTCGAACCAAGGCTTTACTTTGTGTAAATAATTTCATCACCACTGCTCTCAAAAAACGGTGAAGGAAAACATCGTGAGGAAACCGGCATGTCATAGAACCACAAATTCGAAGACATGGTGCCATCTACCGACCCGCACTGGGCCCGCGTGGTAGATTATAGCCCACTCCCTCTCAAAGAGAGGAGGTTTGTGTCCCGGCAGTGTGAGCGTTATTATGCTGCGGCACCGAGCCACTTAGTTGTTACCGGTACTGTCGTATTTGTCGCCCTCCTGGCGAGACGGTACGGCAAGGGATTTCTAGGTGACGAATTAAGGAGAATCCCGCACGGGATAAGAGACGAAATTCGAGCGCCAATGGTGTCCATTAATTTACATGGGGGTGCGCATAAAGTTGCGTGACTTCTGAATCGTTAAAACAGTGGACGTGTGCAGCCTCGTTCCGCATGCCGCGCGTAATTCGTCTAGAACTTGATGATTATAATAATTATTAGGGATGGGACGAAATTATTTTTGTATTCGGTCTAATCGAACTTCGGCATTCGGCCGAAATTCGGTACAAGAAAGTATTAAAACAACTCAATTGTTTTGACTAAAATAATACTTAATAAAAAAGTAAAATAAAATTATAAGCATGTATTTATGGTTGTTACGTACTTAGATATATATATATATATATATAACAATTAGGTAAATGCATTCTAAACATTATCATAATTTAGACATCTACTCACATTGAAATAATTATTGCCAAAAAAACAAAATTGTTAAGTATTATTATTTTTAATTTATATTAAAGTTTTAAACTCAATTTTATTTCTTACTGGTTTTTAAAATTAAAAATCCTTGGTATTTTTGAAGTGGTATTTTATATATTTAATAAAAATAAAAAAGAAGTCTTCGTCATCTGGCAGGAATCAATTACGGCTTTGTTCATATACATTTCCTGCTTCTGAGAGAAATCGCTCAGAATATACGGAATTTCCAGGAGGCGAAGACTTTCAAGAAAGCGCGGTGAAAATAACCGAAGTACTTACTTTTACTGAAGTAGAATTTTTCATGTTTACCGAATGATCGGCTGAAGTTCGTATTCGCTTCAAATCACGTTGGGCCCATCCCTAGATATTTATCATGGCATGCTGCATGCATGCGTGTCACAATCAAAACCGTAGACAGAGAAAATCAAAGACATTAACAAATAAATCTCTTTGGACCATTCTTAATTCGTTGCTTTGGACACAATCATGTTGAAGGATCAATGTCTTACTCAGCCGTCACACCATTCTGATAGTGTATGTTGGGCCTTATTCTTTTAAGTACCTACCTAAATAGCTGTTTTTTTTTTCAGGACGTTCATTTGATTTATACTTTAAGATACCAATGGGCATATTAATTTTCATTAATTTCGTAATGTTCACCATGACTGCCTGCCACATATGGACAGTCAAACATGCTGTTAACAAATGTCAAGATTCCAGAAGCAGCAAGCAGCAAAACCACAAGTAAGTACCTACCTGCTATAGTTAAAAACCTACCTGCTATAGTTAAAAGCAACCTAAAGTAAGTAAGTACCTACCTGCTATAGTTAAAAACCTACCTGCTATAGTTAAAAGCAGCCTAAAGTAAGTAAGTACCTACCTGCTATAGTTAAAAACTAGTGTTGCCCAAATTCAGTCTTGGTCTTGCAGTCTTGGTCTTGTTCTTGCGTTTTTGCAAGACCAAGACCAAGAACAAGACCGCGTATTTTTAGCAAGACCAAGACCAAGACTGACCGTGCAAGACTTGAGCAAGAACAAGACATAGCCTGCAAGACTCTTGCGTCTTGCAGCTAGGACTTAGCGCTATTTCACTGAGTAGTTAGGTGTAACAGTTCGGTGTATAGATAGGTACGCTTAGGAATTCTACGAGACGCAAAAAACTGTATCAAAGAATATGAAAAACTGGACCTATGCGCATTACGACTAATACCATAAACATAGCGAATAAAAAAATATCTATTAAAATCAAACTGAGTGCATGCATAGTTATGTTTTAACCATCGGCACTTTGATAATGCGGCATCAAAGGTTTTGTACTTACTTCTCAAAGAAATTTGCCGCTTTTCGGAAGTACATGGTTATGAACTTATGATACACGCGCCGGCGGCTTCTTTTGAAATCTAAAACAATCGTTGCCGCCACGCTGAAATCATAACATTTGTGACACTATTTGATTGCCGCCATAGGGCGTAGGTATACTCATGCAAAATAATTTCGAATTTTTTTAAGAGTACCTACAGGTGTTCCAAAGAATAAATAAGTTTCAGAGTGCTTAGAATGAAAATGAATACATCATACTGATCACGCAAGTAGTATTATGATTAGGATAAAATGGTAAGGATAGGTAGTAGATGTCATATTAATTCATTCTAGTAAGTATATATTATAATATTGATTACTTATATGGTTTTAAACTAATTACTTACGTACTATTATTGTACATTTAGTCATTATATTTCTTAAGTTTTTACAAGAAAAAATAGCAAAAAAGTGTTCAAATATCACCCGTTTAATAAATATTGTAGCCACTTTTAAATATACTTGAAACGTGTAAAAAAATTCTACAAAACTAATAAAATAATATAAAAAGCGTAGGTACTTACCTACTAATAAAATAAAAAGGCTGCGATAAGAGTTTTGTATTACTTACCAGCCCGAATATCTCTGAGAGAGATGATGAGAGTAAGTATTTACTAGCTGTGCCCGCGACTTCGTCCACGAGGAATAGTAACTTTGTAGGTATAGTGACGTTCAGGACTTATTTATTTATTTTAAAACTTCTGTCATCAAACATACAAACGAACTCTTCAGCTTTATAATATTAGTATAGATGTACGCCAAAACATTCACTTATATGTAAAGAATAGTGATTGGCACTAATTCTATTTTATTCACGCGTCGCGTCTGTACAAGTAGGTAATATTTAGTGTGTGTTTGTACGCCGCACGCGGCATTGTTTGATTTGCGGCGGCATCCTTTTCATAGAGCCGGCACGTGGCGAGGCGGCGCGGTAGAAAGCAAGGAAACGTACTATAAATAAAGGAATTATTTTAATTCCAGTCATTTCCAATTGAGCTGTGCTTCGAGTCTAACTTAATAATTGTTTTTACTAATTCTCGTTGTTTTCTAAAAACGTATCACGTGTACAATTTAATATGAGTGACGAAGATTCAAATTATTCTAGTCCGAGTAACGAGAGTTTGAGTCACAGATCTAAAAGACCCAAAAGCAAATTTGAGGAGTTTTTCGAAATAATTCATGCATCCCAAACTGCCTTCTGTAAATTGTGCCAACATAAAAAGATTGAAATAAAAATGAAAAACAGAAACACTTCAGGCTTAAGGAAACATCTAATATCTTTCCACAAAAAGGAATCAGAAATATTTCTTCCTGTTAAACCAAAATTAAGTGGAGATATCACAAGCTTTTTAGTAACCGCTGGAAGAAGTGGACAGGTAAGAATATTTTTTTAACAGTTAAAAGAATTTTAACTCCGCGTAGCTATTCATGCGATACTTTCAAAAACGCCATTAACTTACGTAAGTATTTTTGAGTTAGTGGTGTTTTCATCTAGGGGTGCGACATATTAAGTATGTAATTATCGTCTTAAATATTTTTTATAAACACCCATATTTTCATTTAATCGGCCAGTAACAACTAAGTACTTTATTTTGGTAAATTACAGTACAGTGCAACCTTAATATAACAAATATCAATTTAACGATTTTCTCGATTTAACAACAACAAACCTCCTCTTATACGCTCAAAACTAGTATGTTTTAAATAATAACACAAGATTTATTGTTTTGTTTCAGTCGGAAAACAGCAGTGACAACATCACGACAGCTACAGTTAATTGGGTGGTGAAAAAATATCTTCCCTTCTCATTTTTCGATGACGAAGCTACACAAGTATATTTTCGACGTATTTGCCCTAATATGGTGTTTCCTAAAAGGTCTACACTTAGAAGGAAAGTCAAAGAGCGATTTGAAGAGCTCCAATTGAATCTCAAGGAACGACTTCAACAATTATCATCTAAAATGTCTTTTACCATTGATGGGTGGACGTCAATTGCTGGTAGGAGTTACTACGGGGTTACTATTCATTATATAGACAACGAATGGAAGTACCTATCAATTTGTAGTTCTTGATTTTATACCATCACGCGGTCGACATACTGGGGAAGATATTGCAACGATTTTCCATGAATGTTTATTGGAATATGGCATAATTGATAAAATACAAGGTATCACGGTCGACAACGCAACTGCAAATACCAAATTTATGTATGAACTGGGCAAACAGCTGCCGCCACACTTTGATTCAGACAATCAACATTTCCGGTGCTTTGCTCACATTTTAAACCTTGGTGTACAAGATTTATTAAAGACCTTAGCATTACACTGTGAGTCTGACACTAACGCGCAAGATCAGCAGTACGAAGACTATGCAGACGAAACTGAGGATGAGGAAGATGAAGAATCTGCACCAAATATTGCTGACTCGCGTACATCTGTAACAAAGTTACGCAGTATTTCCAGTAAAATAAAAAGAAGTGAGATAGTGAAGAAGAAGTTTCAGTCTGCTTGTGAAGCAGCTGGCGTGCCATCAAATTTAAATGCCATTCTTGACTGTCCAACGAGATGGAATTCCACACATGATATGATTGGATTTGGTTTAAAAGTGAGAGCGGGCATTGACATATTGTGCAGTTCTGTCACCGAATTAAATGATTTTCAAATCACAGCTAATGAATGGCAGGTACTCGAAAAATTACATAAATTTCTAATAAACTTTAAACTTTTAAGTACAAAACTTGGTGGAGACAAATATGTTACATTACCGCTAGTCATTGTATCATTCAATCTCTTGCTAGATAAAATTGAATCCATGGTAAAACAGTTAGATGAGAAACCTAATCGATCTGAAGTGGATGAAAGGCTCATTCTAGCTTTCCAAGCAGCTCGAGACAAAATGCTTAAACATTACAAGAAGAGCAACTGGATTTATTTTACTTCTTTAATTTTAGACCCAAGGCATAAGGCTCAGACTTTTGACCTGACAATGTGGGGGAAGCAACTTAAAACAGAAAGTCTGCGCAAGTTCAATGAACTTTATGAAGAATATAAAAGTCTACACTCACTGAACAAATCTCTGGAATTACCAGAAAAAGAAAATAAAGTATGTGATGAAGATGAAGACGTAATAGACTTTGATAAACTCTATGAATGTCCCTCGACGTCATCTGGATCTTGTCTTCAAGGCTTAGTGATAGACGAGTTGGAGGAGTACCTGAGAAAACCAAGAACTGCCAGCTCGGAAGACATTTTAGATTGGTGGAGGACGCATGAGACAGAGTATCCGATTTTATCGAAAATGGCCCGTGATTTTCTCTCAATACCTGCAACTTCAGTACCTGCTGAGAGGTTATTTTCTAAAGCATCATTAGTAATTAGAAAACATAGAAATAGGTTAAGTGATGAGTCAGCCAGATGGTTACTTTGTATTAATTCTTGGTCAAAAAAATTGATATAAAGTATCATAACCTAATGATAAAGCTGTTGATTTGTGTTGTATTTTATTTTTTATTCAAATAAATGATAAATCGTAAAACTCTTTTATTAAATTTCTTATAAGTTGAGGGTTCAATCTCTTTCTAGACAGATAAGTATTGTTCTTTAAAATACAGTCAAGTTATTGTAATTAATTTGTTTTTTTACATGTTTTAGCAAATGTAAGCCTATAAATCATAAATGTTTATTAAGAAACAGTTACTTCCATGGAAAACGACATATAGGTCAGTTGATTTTTCGAATTTCTTATCAAATCTTCAGTTATTTATTAATCTGCTTGATCTTTACTATGGCTATGTTAATTCAAGCTCACAATGTTCCAATTCTAATACGTTTTTCTAAGATTTAAAGTAAACTTTAATAAATAGTAATAGACTAATAGGTAATTGCAAGACTTGCAAGACTCTTGCTGCAAGACCAAGACCAAGACCAAGACTGGGAGCGCAAGACCAAGACCAAGACCAAGACCAGGTGTATTGGCGCAAGACCAAGACCAAGACTGGCTAAGTCTCGTCTTGTTCTTGCATTTGGGCAACACTATTAAAAACCTACCTGCTATAGTTAAAAGCAGCCTAAAGCGCATTTCAATGCGCTTTAGGCTGCTTTTCCACCAGAGATGTGCTATGCTACGTTGCTAGTGATGCGTTTGTTATCCACTAATCATATTCATTGGTCCATAGCATAGCACTGGTGAAAACAGGTTCAACTAAGCTATGTTTATTATATGGAAGGATGCGTGCTATGGATGCGTACTATTGATGTGTGCTATAAGCAATGACGTATTATAGATAGACGCGTCATACACGAACATCAGTGCTTTCAAAAACAGCGTAAGCCATGATGTACCAACATACCAGTATATACTGGCCGCAAAGAAAAGGAAAGACGCATGCCTGACCTGAGACCTGTTGTAAGAAAGAGATGAATATACTTATTTAATTACGTCACTAGCTGCTGCATGTTCACTGGCGCGCGTGCGTGACTGATATCACGCCGGGCAATTACCCTTCATTTAATTTCCCATTTTTGAGCCCGGGTAACGCATCTGAAAGGTAATATATCATTGGCTATAAGTAGATGCGTGCTATGGATGGGAGTTATGAATGCGCGAGTGGTGTAGCTGCCGCTCCCCGTGCCTTCCCTAGGTAGGTACTGTCGATGGATCGCATAGCTCGAGCTGCGCATCTTCATATCACATCTTACACACTCCGCTACAAGGCTTTTTATTTTACAACTGTTTGCGCTGTAATGTAGGCGTGTTTGCCATATGGTGCGGGTGACAGATGTCAGTATCGCATAACTACATTGAGTTTGTAAGTCAGTGCATGACTCATGCTCAGACTTTTAATTAGCTGCAGTCTTTGCTGCAGTAAAATGACACTTCTTATCTGTTATTTCGTAAAAATGTCTTACATAATTATTATGAAATTTATTTCAAAATAATTATGTATTATCCGTCCAACTGCGAGAGGGACCACGAAGGTCCGATGTCAAAATCGTTCCTGTCTGTGAATCGGACCCCAGTGGTCCTATCGGCTCCCGACGTTATTTTGACTGTTTTTGTATTCATGAAGTATCTTTACTGCTCTCACTCGCAAGTACATTTTTCATTTTATTTTAGATTCTCCACATACGGAAAGTTATCTGTGATGATGGGACTGAGTTGGTGCTTGGAGCTTCTTCCTGATATAAAGATTTTATGGATCTACATCTTGATCAATTTGTATAACATACTCACTGGGGTCGCCATATTCTATTTGTTTGTGTGCAAGAAAAAAATATTGGTGCACTTGTGCAAAAAGTGAGTTGATTTTTTTAATGACTTGGCTTGGCTTGCTGAAATTTTCATTAGGGTTCCGTACCAAAATGGTAAAAAGGAACCCTTATGGTGTGACTGTCTGTCTGTCTGTCTGTCACAGCTGGATATCTCAAGAAATACTAATGCTATCAACTTGAAATTTGGAACTGAATTAGATGACGTTTGTCCAACTACTTTGCTAAAAAGAAAGAAATAAAAGTATATATATAAAAAATATACCGTTCCCCACCCCTTATCTCCGAAGTTTCCATAGAGAACAATCTGAAATTATTCTATCTGATAGAAGTTTATGTAAAGATTACAGGAGAAATAAAACGATGTCTCTAAATAGCACACTTTTTCAGAAATCGGAACGGAACCCCCGGTGCGCGTGTCCGACTCGCTCTTGACCGGTTTTTTTTTGCATTTTTTGTGTTTACCTACATTATTGTGATGACTTGATGAGTGATAGTCGTGACAGATAAAACAAAAAGTCCACTTCTGTGTTCAATAATAAAGCTGTGTATTATTTTTATAGGTTTAACATACGAAATAATTTCACCAAAAAATTGGAGTCAGAATTATTATCCCAGCGTACCAAAAGTGGAATTACCAGAACTACGGGGGTCCCCAGCTCCATCGTTAAGAACAGGTCTAAGGATGAAAATCCAGAAATTGACCCTTTGAAAAGTTGCCCTAAGGAAGAAAATACTTTATTAGTTTGATTGTGCGCTTTTACAATTACTAACGTTCACGTCCCCCAAGGGGCAAATCTTTATCTAAAACATGATGAAGGATATCTAATAGAATTTAATTCGATTTTCTATTTTAAGAGTGAAGTATCATCAAGATAGGTAATATCTTCAAGAATGCTAATTAGGAGATACGCTTTAGTAAAAGTGCACAACTGTATTAATAGCTCACAAGATTGACATGAGGAAATGAGTATAGGACAGGTATCTTTTTCCTATCTTATTACTCATGAAATCTATCTAGAATGCTACCAAGATAATTTTAAGAGCATTTTTTTTTACTTCTATATAGTATTTAGACTGTTAAGGCCATGATAGTTGTTCTTCATAATGCAATTTTAAAACCAAAGGAACTATTAACGAACAAGATACAATTCTTTGTTTGTTCTATGTTTATGTTTTTAAGTATAATGGCGTACATTATACAGGGTGGAAGGGACATCGACGCCCAAACGGTTACCACGTATTCAGTACATCATTCTGAGCCTCCCTATATAGGAATTTTTCATCGGTTATTGAAAAAAAAATCTGCTCTTTCATACATTTTGACCGTGTAGGTATTGCACTATTGTAGGACACTGCAGATTTTTTTTCAATAACCGATGAAAAATTTCTATACAGGGTGTCCCGTAAATAATGGATCAAACGTAAGGGGTAGGTAGCTTACCTAATTTCCAACAACTAATTTGAATATTAAAAAAAAAACCGTTACAGTAACCAGGATATTAATTTTTTTTAGAATTTTACGATTTTGTCTTCCAGAATTAAGCTTTTTTAATGCTGTCGCTGCAAATGATGACATTTTTAGGTATGATTTTTATTTAACATTTCTGAATAGCTTACTAATGTTATAAGATACCATTTTTTTGAATACCGTTTTATTTGCCTTAGAAAAAAAATCTTGAGTTGAAAAGTTTTTTCTTTACGATGTTAGGACCAAAATTGAAAAAATTCTCCTGTAAAAAAAATGTATGACACCGAAAACCACCATTATTTTAAAAACTTGTACATTTAATAAGGTTTGCAAATTGGTATAAAACTTACGTCTAGTCTTTATCGTTACAAAGATATTGCTATGAATGTGATGAAGACAGAAAATAAATTAAATTGGTACTATTCCATTTTTTCATTTTCGTAATGGCTTATGCTTGAATGCTTGTAATCGAAGCAGGTAGTTAAGCGGCTAGCATATTCCGACCCGATGACGTCATCTGTCCGGAATTTGGGACCGCTACCTGTGGCGGAGTTGCACCTCAGTCAGCGTGAAGGGGATAGATAGCGCCGCTTTTGTATTTTTGGTAAATTGGTATGAAGTTGTACATTCTAGTCCTTGTCGTTACAAAGATAATTGCTATGAATCTGAGAGGTGCTCCAAATCAACGTTAATAAAAAAAATAAAAAAGTGTGTACATTTAAACTTTTTCTTTAAAATGTGTAACTGTAGCATTTCAGAGGCAATGTTCATTGAATTATTGAGGCGTATGAAAAGAATTAGGAGGCCGTACTAAAAAAAACAGTTAGTTCAAATAAATCGTTTTATTTGGTTTTTACAATAAATGTTCGAATTGCCTTCCCTCTACAAGAATGCAAAGTCTGCATCTCCTAATAAAGGAAGCTCTTATCCGACGGACAAAACGGCTTTGGTTTATTTCTGATGCAGCAGATTGGATGCGCTGTCGTAATTCTTCTTCCGACGTTATTGGATTCTTGTAGACCCTGTCTTTTAAACATCCCCAGTAAAAAAAATCTAGGGGATTTAAATCCGGAGATCGCGGAGGCCACAAAATTGGTCCTAATCGGCCGATCCATCTGTCCGGATAACTTTCATCAAGGTGCGCCCTTACTGCCGTCGCATAGTGAGCGGGGCACCCATCATTTTGCAACCACATTGCTTGCCGTACGTCTTCTGGAACGTTTTCTAATAACCTTGGCAACTCATTCCTTAAAAAATGGAGATAATATTCGGCGTTTAGAGTAGCTGGTAGTTCAAAGGGCCCTATTATTTGCCCATTGATTATTCCCGCCCATAAATTTATTTTAAATTGATGTTGGCTCCTGTCCTCTCGCATCAAATGTGGGTTTATCAGCTGCCAACTGTGCAAATTATGCAAATTTAAATATCCATCTCGGCGGCATGAAGACTCGTCACTCCATAAAATCTTGTTAAAAAACTGCGGGTCCGCCCGAATCATTCTAAGCATCCTTTGGCAAAATTCTATTCTTGGCTGGTAATCACGCGACGTCAGCGTTTGAACACGTTGCACGTGATATGGGTGCAATCGGCACCGTTGTAGCACTCGATGCACCGTCGATCTAGAAATTCCTACGCGTCGCGCTATGACGCGAACGGAGACTGACGGATCTTCCTCGATTTCTCGAAGAATGACTTCGTCATTAACTTGTCGCGGTCGTCCTTCACGGGTACCACCAACTCCGGTGCCAAGAATTCTTCCCTCAAGAAGCGCGTTATGCACTCTAATAAAGACGCGATAATCGGGATAACGAACCAGGTTCGGGTATCTTTCACGGTACAATCTTGCAGCCGCCCTGGCATTACCTCTTGCTTCTCCGTAGATAAAATGCATTTCGGCGTACTGCCGTGGCGTGTACTCATAACGAGGCATTGGGCTGAATAAGGTTTCAGCGCTACTGCACACACGTACAAGCACACACAAACGAATGTTTTCGGAGTCCGTAGGATCGCCAAGTCGTTTGTCCAATACGCAAAGAGTTCCAAATCGATAGGCAAAGCAAAGTCCAAAAACACAGCACAAGTCAAATTTTACAGAAGAAAACACCGAGCCACTGACCGGGAGCGAAAGTTGTCTGACGTAGCAACTCGAAGAGAGACTAGTTACAACTAAACTAATAAAATCAAGCAACAATGAAGCCTGTACGAGTGAAGGGCGCAGGAAAGAACAAAAGAACCTGCGCAACTTCATACCGATTTAACCGATTTACCAAAAAGCGGCGCTATCTATCCCTTTCACACTGACTGAGGTGCAACTCCGCCACAGGTAGCGGTCCCAAATTCCGGACAGATGACGTCATCGGGTCGGAATTATGCTATCCGCTTAACTACCTGCTTCGATTACAAGCATTCAAGCATAAGCCATTACGAAAAGGAAAAATGGAATAGTACCAATTTAATTTATTTTCTGTCTTCTTCATCACATTCATAGCAATATCTTTGTAACGATAAGGACTAGACGTAAGTTTTATACCAATTTGCAAACCTTATTAAATGTACAAGTTTTTAAAATAATGGTGGTCTTCGGTGTCATACATTTTTTTTACAGGAGAATTTTTTCAATTTTGGTCCTAACATCGTAAAGAAAAAACTTTTCAACTCAAGATTTTTTTTCTAAGGCAAATAAAACGGTATTCAAAAAAATGGTATCTTATAACATTAGTAAGCTATTCAGAAATGTTAAATAAAAATCATACCTAAAAATGTCATCATTTGCAGCGACAGCATTAAAAAAGCTTAATTCTGGAAGACAAAATCGTAAAATTCGAAAAAAAATTAATATCCTGGTTACTGTAACGGTTTTTTTTTAAATATTCAAATTAGTTGTTGGAAATTAGGTAAGCTACCTACCCGTTACGTTTGATCCATTATTTACGGGACACCCTGTATAGGGGGGCTCAGAATGATGTACTGAATACGTGGTAACCGTTTGCGCGTCGATGTCCCTTCCACCCAACACAATTTTAAGCAACATTGTGATATTCAATTAATTATTAATCCTTACTTTTTCTTGTAATGTGTTACATAAGTATCGTTTGTTAAGCGCGAATGACCGTGCGGTTTTATAAACATCGAAAATAGTGAAAACCCTGTCGTAAAACAAATGAGCTCACTCTATGTTAAATATTTAAGTATTCATAATATGTATTAAAATACACAAGAGTAGATTTTTGATTTAATTGTTCGGGCTAATTTTTCAATAGTCAGAGAACTCTTATCTGAGGAATAAATATTTCAATGTAACAGCTTTTGTATAGAAAATATGTCAAACTGTCACGTTTATTCTTCAGATCTGTAAGAGTTACTTAATAAAAAATAATATTTATTACTTAGTAATAAATTCTATTGCAAAGCTGTCCTAGACTAGAAAACTCATAAAGTAAATAGTTGCAAGACGTTTTATGTTTCCTCTTGCGACTTCTATGACCGATTTAAAAAACATGAAAATGGTGATAAGTTTAAATATTTTTTATTTTTTTACATCGTCAAGAGCTATAGCTTAATTTATAGAAAAGCTTTAGATTGTGAATAGGTATTTTTTTCTTTCTATAGAAATTTCTACAGTTCGTCCTGTAGAAGAGTTTCAGTTCTTATGGTTAACTTATGGTTGTCTATGAAACTTAATTTATGTAAACGATTTATTTTCTTTTCGTTGTCTAACTAAACCGTCGGTTTTAGAATAATTAATTTATTGTTTTTACAAAGTAAGTGTTTTATGCAGAAAACGCCAGGAAATCTCGACTTTACAGATTTTGTACGTTGGTAGTTGGTTGTCCATCAAAATTGACATAAATATTTTTTAGACAAGTGTGTTAGATAGGCAATCGCTTCATGTAAAATACTGATAGGCCTGTATTCAGCTGCATCCAGTTAGACTGGAAGCCGACTCCAACATATTTGGGAGAGCTGCCAGGTGATGATGATATAGAGAAGTGTTTTCTGCTAAATTTCAAAAATGTTTTTCAAGTTAGTCCTCCAACCACGATGCCAGTAGGTTTTTGCCACTAACCATCTTTTGTATTTTTACAATTTTGCACTCAGTACCTCGATTCTGTAAAATTCAAACAACAACTCGCATCTCACATCGCTATTCACTCTCACTTCGCATCACTTCTTCTCACTTGTTTTATATTTGACACTTTGAATCGGCCGGTCTATTCTGTAAAATCTCACCGTGATAACTGAGGTAGAGTGAGCTTAAAGCTAGGGATCTGGATTGATAATAATGACAGCTCACTTGACGTAAGTTTGATGTTTTTTCAGAATAGATCGGCGGGTTCGAGTGCGAAGTGAGCGTCGAAGTGACAGGGAATTACCTTACTGAATGCCACTTCTTACGTCATCTCATACTGTATCTGTCAAAATCTCACGGTCAATTTAGTTCAATTCGCTGACACGCTCGCAAGGGTAGCGCTAGTGTAAATTCGAATTATCAACCGAGTTTTTAGAATGCCAATATCACAGCGGATTCAGATTCGAAGTTTAGAATGAGGTCTTACACACGGCTGGTGTAGCAATGTTCTTACGTCTTTCGGCATCGTGGTGGGTTGAAATTCATTAATAATAGGTAAGTAGCATATCATTCTTATGACTACAAATGACTCCGTGACTGAAGGATCATTGTAGTACGTTTTTTCTCATATTAAATGCACGATCATCGTGTTTCCCTAGTGCTTGGCAAAATAATAAAAATAACCTACGGGTTCGGCAAAAGTGTAGACGACTGTGTAGTACACACATTTCGTCTTGTACGTGTCGCAGGCAATTTGTATGATTCCGCATTTTACAAACGGCGTCGTCCGTTTAAAAACGCTCGCTGTTTTAAAATATGCCGAAGGCAAATTGGCGAATTGGTCAATTGTTAAAATTTCGACATTGATTGTTATAGTGGGGTGACCATCATAAAACACGGGTTGGACAAATCAGACTTTATTTCAGAAATCAGGTAGGTACCTATTCAAATAGGACTAACTTAAAATACCGGCACTCCTAAAGTAATTAAATTAATTAAGTAACAAAAACAACACTAATCTAATTTAAACTGATGACGTACGTAACAATAATGCAACTTTTATGAATAATATGGAGGGGATATGGCGCTCGGCGGCCGCTGCCGCGGCACCGCTCGCTTCGCTCGCTCGCCGTCGCGCGTTAAAGGTCACTGTTCTAACCTAACCTAACCTAACCCAAATGATTCACCAGCAATAGAGGTAATGGTCACTATTCTAACCTAACCCAAATGATTCACCAATGTGAAGTTTCGGACGCGCGGGTGTGATAGTACAGTGGAGCCCGGATAGGTAGGTGTACAGAGGCCAGCATCAAGCTAACCCAATCTGTCAAATTTTCACAATTGAATAATAACGTTGTTCCTCCGACCACCAGATTCCATGGACACCTTAGCGTTTTTTACGTGCCGGATAACCTCAAAAACTTTATCATTTGTCCACGGCTTTTTTACTTAATTCCCTATAATAAATGTCTTTAAAACAATACTTTTTTTGTGAAAAGTCCTTTGGACACGTAGAATTTGCACTGTTTTCAATGTTTTTCTGTGTCACAAAACCACTACTCGACGCCATTTTTCTTGTTTTGATTAGCAGCGCCACGCGTGGTAAGAAAAATTACTAAATATTTCAATTTGCCGCGGCATTTTGTAAACGGAGATTGAATTGTATATCAAATGATGGGCATATTATAAATTGACTAGGTAATTTACATTTTGCCTTCGGCATATTTTAAAACAGCGAGCGTTTTTAAACGGACGACGCCGTTTGTAAAACGCGGAATCATACAAATTGCCTGCGATATACGCACGGCTACAGATCAAGCTATACATTTCCAGTATAAGCTGATCTCGCATTGTATAGGATTTCCTTACAGTGAGAGGTCAGTGTAAACTGGAAATGTATAGCTTGATGTGTAGTCGTGTGTACTAGTTCATCTGTATTAATTATGATTATTTTTTATTAAGTTAAACATAGTGAACTTTCCCACCTATAAATTAATGTAGTTACATTATTAATATAATAATTATTATTAATAAGTATATACAGGGTGTAAGGGACAGCCCTCCGCAAACTGATAGGGTGAATTCAGTATGTCATACTAAGATGACCGGTACATGAATTTTTTTCAGGAACGTTAAGGGAATCCAATAAACCTGATTTGTTTGTGTTTTTGTGCACAAATCGGAGCGTCTATTACTGGTTGGGTGGGGTAGATAATAGGTATGCGGTAAGTTCGATGAACTCTGAAGCTAGGCAGAAAGTGAACAGCTGATTTCACGCGTCGTTGGTTAGAGTATTTCAACATCCATTGCTGGTTTTTTGTTTTTGCTGCTTTTTTTGCAGTTTTTTTTACATAAATGGAGTGCTGCGAACACACAATGCAATTTTACATTGAAATAATGAAAATGTAACTGAAAAATTTTTTGAAAAAATGAAAATTTTCCTGAGAAAATTTCCGGTGGAATATGATTCAAAATGAGGAGCTGAATGCACCCTGTTAGTTTGCGGAGGGCTGTCCCTTACACCCTGTATAGTGACGCCCGCAGGTTGTTAAGGAGGTAAAAAACACCTTATTTAGGGCCTACTGCCAATCCTACTATACCTGTAGCCTGTGGGTCAGTTACACACAGCGGGTCGTCAGTGCCCTGCGGGTCCAGTACAGCAATGCTTTCAGGTTGCTGATGGGGCTGCCTAGATATTGCAGCGCCTCAGCGATATTTGCAGACGCACAAGTGGATGGCTTCCATGCCATAATCCGTAAGCGAGCGGCATGATGCGGTGAGGGACAGTTCCAACCTGAGGGTAATTAATTGCTGGTAAAAAAGAAAGTCCTCTATGAAGGCAATGGATACACATCCATGTTAAGTAGTTCCTCATGTATACCAGTACTAACATTTATTTTTAAGTTTAAAAGAAAATTGAATTGAATTGAATAGTAAAATAAATTAACACCAACAGTTGTTGATTTTACGCTACTAGGTACAGTCGCGGAGATTTGCGATCGACAGTTTATGTAACAAACAAAATACTTTGAACTAGGTACTCAACGTGCGTGTGTTGTTTGTTATTTCTTAATTTTTTTAGGGTTCCGTACCTCAACAGGAAAAAACGGATCCCTTATAGGATGACTTCGTTGTCCGTCTGTCTGTCAGTCTGTCAAGACCCTTTTTCTCAGGAACGCGTTGAGCTATCCAGCGATATTTTATATAAAATACGTATGTCTATGTAATAGTTCCTTACTGCTCTAAAAAATCAAGCTTCTAAGTCAACGCAATAAAAAAATACGGCCATTTATGTGACATATTTTGATACTCTACTTCATGAAATTTGGCATGAAGCAAGATCTCACAGCACAAATAAAGGAAAAAGTCCAAAAATAGTTCATTTGTAATTTTATCACGAAACATTTTTTTTGGGATTACAAACTTAAATTTGCAGTTGTAGAATTGACCGTGATCATGTATGTGGAGAACATGTTTCTCAACTACAAGTTTAAGTTGGTTATTAGAATAAATTCTTTTAAACTACGGAACCCTTTATTGTGCGTGGTCTGACACGCACATGGCCGGTTTTTTGAATAATGTTATTTTATTAATAGTATACGAGCAAGATATGATTAAAAAAGCAGGGAAAAACAACAAAAAACTTTGGGAAGCAATCAAAAATATTACCTATACTAATAAAGTCAAACAGCAATCCACACAGCTAATTTCAATAGACAATCCCATTGAATCAATTAATAAAGTAAATTCTTTTTTGCAAATGTAGGTAAAAACTTATCAGAAAAATTACTCTCACAAAATATTAATCTTCCTAATGCAGAACCCAATCGTCAGCCTACTAATTCTTCACAAAATTCCTTTTTTCTTCTTCCTACTGATGAAGATGAAATACGGTCGTTAATTATTAATTTAAAAAACGACTGTGCAGTTGGCGTTGATAATATATCTGGATCTTTTTTAAAACGATTTATTGATATTATTGTTCCTCCACTTACATACATATGCAATCTTGCTTTCTCCTCTGGAATATTTCCGCGTGCCTTTAAAAAATCCAAAATTGTACCCATATTCAAGTCCGGAGACAGATACTGTGTCAATAACTATAGACCAATCTCCATACTACCAACGTTATCAAAAATTTTAGAACGATTAATGAACACCAGACTCACTAAATATCTTGAACAGAATTCACTTTTATCTCCATCACAATTTGGCTTTCGATCTGGCAGGTCAACAGCTGAAGCCGTCCACGAACTAACAGATCACATAGTCAACAAACTAGACAATAAAAAAAAGACCTTAGCCATTTACCTAGATTTGGCTAAAGCATTTGACACAGTATCTGTTCCCATTTTGATAAATAAATTATAGAATATGGGAGTAAGAAGTTTACCACTTCAACTATTCATAGACTATTTGTCTGACAGAACACAAACTACCAAAATAGATAGTTGGATTAGCGACGAGCTTCCTAATCAGTACGGCGTTCCACAGGGCAGTATCCTTGGCCCAACATTATTCTTAGTGTACATAAATGACTTATGTGAAATCAAGCTGCAAAACGGTAAAATCATCACTTTCGCCGATGACACTGCCTTGATATTCGATGCTTTCACATGGGAAGATGTTAAAAATTATGCTCAACAAGGTTTTGATACTGTTTATAAATGGCTACATTAAAATTTGCTTACCCTCAATGTCGATAAGACAAAATACATGACATATTCCCTTAGACCCCCGGACCAACCAAATTTCAACTTGAAAGCCCACTCATGCAATTTTACTAACCATTGTTCTTGTCCCGTGTTAATTAAAACTAATTCTATTAAATATCTTGGCGTAATCATAGATTATCGTCTCAACTTCCAACAACACATTGAAACATTAGTTAAAAGAATCAGAAAATTAATCTACATTTTTAAAAATCTAAGACATTTAACTGATACATCAGTTATTAAGACAGTTTACTTTGCACTATGCCAATCTTTGCTAGTATATTGCATTACCACATGGGGCGGTAGTTCTAAAACTTATATGATAAATTTAGAGAGAGCCCAAAGAGCTGTATTAAAAGTTTGTTGCTTTTTTCCAAGGCTATATCCAACTATGCAACTTTACCAACACTGCCAAGTGTTAACGGTCCGGCAGTTGTTCATATTCATTACAGTATTAAAAAAACACTCTGAACTTCCCATGATTCACGATTTCCTTTCACTAAATAGACGATCATCAAATGTTTGTTCTATCATCCGATTTAACACTGCTTTCTCCCATAAGTTTTTCTGTTTTCTTGGCACTTTTCTATACAACTCTATCAATAGCAAAATACATATTTACACATATACAAAAGCTATTTGTAAAAGAAATTTACGCATTTGGCTTTTAAATCTCGACTACACTGCCACTGAAAACTTATTAAAACCAGTGTCTTAACACCCACGCATTTACACTCACACTCCTACACTTACAATCATCCTCACCCATACTCACCCTTACTCTCATTCATACACTCATTCATTTTATTCTTCATTTTTCGTTAATCTCATTTGTATTTTATTTTGTTTTGTCTAAAAACGTATCATTAATAATAATATATCTACTTATAATTTGTACATTTCATTGAAAGTATATCTTGACTAACCATTTGGTAATGTAACATGTGTAACAAAAGAGCCGGGTGATCTGTAACTCAGGGCCCTCCTACTTCAGACACCTTTCTCTATATAAGATTGTGCATATAATATCTAGTGCCTGTAATACTGAATGAGAAAAATAAAGATTTTTATGATTTATGATTATGATTATGAGTATTCTATTATTATGATATTGTAGAAATATGATTTTATTGTCCCTACCTATTTATTTTGTAATCGACATTTATTGATTTGATGATTATGTATGATAGAAGATTATTAATTGATTATATCCCTAGTTTCTATGCAATTAGTTGTATTTACTGTGTTTTTTTCAAATTAAATGATAACTTGATATTTCTTTTCGTTTTGTAATAAACAGTAATTGTTATCTATCTATATAAAGAAAAATGAATCCCTGTTTCCCTTGGTCATCGCATCACGCGTGAACGGATGGAACAATTTCGCTAATTCTTTTTTTGTTGTGTTTATTATTGTCAGGAGAAGGTTTTTACGTAGAGAAAAATTGCAAAAGTTGCCGGGAAAATTATAAAATTCGGGAAAACTGAAAGTGGATTTTCTACGGGAATTTTGAATTATTGAAATTGGAACAGGACAACGTCTGTCGGGTCAGCTAGTTAGCATATAATAGTTATTTATGCAACTGACGTATAATAAGTGGTATTAAAACACGAATGTGTGTTTATCACACTCGGCTTCGGCAGTGTTTTAATACCTAATTATGTGCAGTTGCATACAAGACTTTATCTACATCCATGTTAAATCCTCTATAAAAGGTTCTGAAACAGTTTTTTGCAATACTAATACCTACTCGTATCGAACATGGCGGCCGGCGTCATAGAATTCGAATAAGTTCTTTTTTTAAGTTACGGCGCTGTTGTAGTGAAATGCGCGTGCATTACAATGTTCTTTTTTTGAAAACGAGTTGCATTATGAAATTCAGTACAACATTAAAGCACCCGTTCGGATGCTATTATGGTTACCATGGTTACTATGACACTGGCTGTTTTAATGTTGGCAATAAGCTAACTGTTTCAGAGACTTTTATAGAGGATTTATGGCATGGGTGTAGATAATAGTTATTTATGCAACTGACGTATAATAAGTGGTATTAAAACACGAATAGTATCACATGAGTGTTTTAATACCTAATTATGTACAGTTGCATACAAGACTTTATCTACATCCGTGTTATGAATCCTCTATAAAAGGTTCTGAAACAGTTTTTTGCAATACTAATACTCGTATCGAACATGGCGGCCGGCGTCATAGTATACGACGTGAATTCAAACAAGTTATTTTTTTTAATTACGGCGCTGTTGTAGTGAAACGCGCGTGCATTACAATGTTCTTTTTTTTGAAAACGAGTTGCATAATGAAATTCAGTACAACATTAAAACACCCGTTTGGATGCTATTATGGTTAATATGACACTGGCTGTCTTAATGTTGGCAATAAGCTAACTGTTTCAGAAACTTTTATAGAGGATTTATTAAATTAAATAAAATAAAATAAATAGTGTTTTATTGCAGGCAAGAGTACCCATAAACAAGAAAAATACAATTTAAGCAAATAAAAATAGCAAATAAATCATCAATAATCATAAAAATATCATTCCCTTCATTCATAAAAACACAATTCCATCCATTCATAAAAATATCATTCATTTCACTAAATTAAAAATCATTAAAAAGTATCAATAAATAAAAACATTCAAATTTAAAAACATGGAGGTATGTATAGGTACCTTAGTCTTGAAAAATAAAATTAATTTTTTCCGTCATTTTTTGTTCCCGCTTAGGTGAACAGAAATCCAGTGCACAAATATAGGGCTTGCAAGGTTACACGAGACAACCCTCAAAATACTATTACTGGAGCGTCTCAGACTTTGCCAAAAAGACGCAACCCTCGACCTCATAATGGCGTAAAAATCAGGAACCCTCGCTTCAGCAAACATGCTCGAAGCACTGCAGTATCTTGGCAGTTTCATAAGGGTTCGGTAAGCGTCATTGTACTGAACCCTTAATGAGTTGTACATCTTTCTTGTGAAGTTGCACCATAGTTGGCAGGTGTACATTGACAGGCAGTAAGCTCTGAATAGAGTGTTCTTGACGTCTTTGGTGCACTTCACAAATTTGCGTGCGAGCATGTTACTCCTCACTGCGAGGGCCCTACGCTCTCTTTCTATATCACAGTCGTCGTGGAGTCTGTCCGTCAAAATGTGCCCCAAGTATTTAAACTGTTTTACGACCTTTATGGTCGCACCATTCAAAAACAGACTGGGTATGTTCCCCGGACCCGTGCCATACCTGAATACCATGGATTCGGTCTTAAGGACGTTGTATTTTAGTCCATGATCACCAGCATAGTGCTCGCAGACAGACAACAACCTCCTCAAGCCCTTGATCGAGGGACTCAAAAGAACCATGTCATCAGCATAGCTCAAGCTATTCACACAAACATTGCCCAGGTGACAGCCGACTCCGGTTCTTCTGAGTTCCTCGATCAGACCATTGATATACAGATTGAAGAGGTCCGTTGAAGTCAACCCACCCTGGCGCACACCGCAGTCTAACCTGTAACTCATGCTGGATAGAGTGTCACCCCATTTGACTTGATTAGTCTGACCCCCGTACCAGACCCTCAACAGATCTACGATTTCGTGAGGTACTCGCGACTTTTTTAGTTTGTCCCAGAGGATTTCATAATTCACCAGGTCAAAAGCTTTGCTCAGGTCTAAGAAGCAAGCATACACTGAAGTTTTCTGGTGAGTGTAGTAGGCTATCGTACTCTTAAGACTAATAATCGCAGAGTCCGTTGAGAGTCCGGGTCGGAACCCAAACTGCGCATCATCAATATTTATGTTATTTCGCAGCACAGGCTGTATGAGACGCTCCAGCACCTTGCCAATTACCGTCCCAAGTGAGATAGGTCGGTAGTTACCAGATGCACTCAAATCACCCCTTCTATTTTTAACTACAGGAACCACCACAGTCCTCATTAAAAGTTCCGGCAAGTAGGCGTGTTTAATACATAAGTTAAATAGCGCGCTTAAATGTAGAAACAAGTCGGCGCTTCCCCAGACAAGGTGCTCCACACTGAGACCATCGTGTCCAGGTGACTTACTACGCTTCATATTCCTTACTGCAGAGATCACATCATCTAGCGTAAATGGTGGCAGTGGCTCAGTCACGATGGTATCATTGCTGAGCTTACAATCAACTTGCACGGGGTCAATTTTAAATTTACTGGCAAACAAATCAGCTATTTTACTTGTTTCCTGCAATCCATCGACAGAGACAGGAAGGCTCTGTTTAAAATTAAACTTTTTAGTTGCGTTCCAAAACTTAACAAAATTGTTTTCTTTTCTATGCAAGGCCAAAATATTCATTTTAATGGACTCCTCATTTTTCTGACAACACTTGATTTTATTTTTAAACATGGAACGACTACTACGCATGTTTTCAAAAATCAACCCTTGTAACGGTCTACCAGCCTCCACCCAAACCATGAAATGAAACCTAGCAGTTTGATGATGGTCCTGCACATGGTAGTTCCATCCAGTCACTTTTTTGGATCGCTTCTGTTCACCTAAACGAGAACTCAATACAGCAGCAGTCTGCAATGTATCAACGATATACGAATAATACAAGTCAATAGATTTGCAATATTCGTCATAATGTTTGCAATTTATATTGTTTACACAGTCACACTTGAAAATATTAAAATCATTACATAATTTATTAGAACAATGTTTTTGGTATGCAATAATTTGTTCTTTGGTACGCTTGCCCCATTTAATTCCCTTTTGGTGGTTACTACAATCGGCGACAGCTGTCTCAACAGTCATACAGGATATATCGCAAACAATTCGCAAGGGGTAGTGATCAGACCACAAGACGTCATGTAAAACGTCAGCAGCTATCACAGTATCCCAAGCAGCCTTCGTCGCGATGCAGTGATCCAGCCACCGCCGACTCCCCTGAAACTCACTCATAAACGTAAAAGTTTCAGAATCTAAGCCAAGCAAATTAAAATCGACACATTCCCACTCCATCTCTGTACAAAACTTTATCAACTCAAAGCCAAACTTAGCCGTGGGATGAGCATTAAAATCACCCATTACATAAACACATTGCGCATCACCCTCTTCTATAATTGCGTTTATTGCACCCAAGCAATCAATAAACTCAGTCAAATTATCGACGTTGTCAACAGGCATATACACATTAATAATAATAACACATCCCGTACCAGTGGCTATTCTCACAGCCGCTAGTCGGTTACTACAACAACTAATAGGTGAGACATACGGAAACTTAGTTTTGTTCCACATAATGGCTAAGCCCCCATACGGCCTACCCCTCAAAATTCCTGCTGAAGTATCGACAGAAGACTTGCCAAAACACCCAAAATCATCATTAATTTCATTAACAAAATCTAAGTCGTGAGGTAGCAACCAAGTCTCCTGCAATAAAACAATGTTTACAATGTCACTAGTTTTAGTGAGCTCACGCACACATTGCTTTGATCGCTTAATCGATTTACAATTGTAGGACAGTATTGTTAAATTGTTTAGCTTACAATCCATAATCAATTATTTAGGTTATTAATTCCTCTCGCCGTATACTCACGGAATCGCCTAAATCTGACGCCAACAGGCCAAAAATCCACACTTAAGAATTTTTCTAGCCTACTTCTATCTATTGTCACTTTGAAAGAAACAAATTCAGTCTCGTGTTTCTGAGTTAATAGTTCCACTTTAACACACTTCTCACCCATTTCACTGACATATGTTTGAATATCATCCGTGGTAGTTGCCTTGTTCAATCGAGACACATACACGGCCGTTGACAATTGAGCAACCTGTAGTTTAGTCGAGCATTGACCGGTGCCACTCATATTGGCAAACTTCTTCCGCTTTCTTTTCTCCACCAAAATGAATTTGTCATCATCCTCAGTCTTAGATTTATCGGTAGACTTCGCTTGCGCTGTGTCAATTAATATGTCTCTGTATAGCAGGGTATGCGATAAGTCAGCTGTTGTTTGACGATCGGATGACCTTGGACTCGGACTTATTACCGGTACCGGTGTGAGCGAGCACGATGTTACGCCATTCAATTGCTTTCTAGATTCCGCAGTAGGTGCGAGCGAGCGCGAAAATGTGCCCTTCACTTGACCGCATCCTTTCTCCGTAACACAGTCAACTGCGTCTACCTGCACTTGTTCACATTTATGTTCTTTAAGTTCGCTAACCATACGTTTTAAATGATCTATTTCCAATTTAAGGATCTCCATGTCCGAGGATGAGGTTGCCCCATTAGCAATAACATCCCTTTTAGCTTTAATAGATTCGACGTCCGTTTTCAATATAGCCATTTCTTTTAGAAACGCAGTCACATCCACGTAGTCAAATGTCACAGGAGGCAACTTATTCAGATTTTTCGCTACGAATGTGAAGGCCGTCAGGTTCAAATTCTTTAATAATCTTAATAATGTCTTGCAAGCTTCTTTGTTCAGATCCATCCTTGCGCCGCAAAAGCTTTTTTGTTGGGGCTAACAGCTTATACACGATAGATCTGGCCGTTTCCACTTCCTCGCTAGAATAAGTACTGAGGCAAATCTGCAGTATCCCAGTCTCAGGTAAGGTGTCAATCTTATGGGTCACGAACGCCAAGAGTTCGTTAACCACCACTTTACACTCCTTACAACGATGACCGCACTTGTCCACACTACACCCACCCGGTAAATCACTATTTGGCGAAAGTATCGGCGGCATTGTGCGAGCAAGCTACCGTCGCGTCGCCGCGGCTAGCGTGAGACTGATTATTATTATTGCATGGGTGTAGATAAAAATGTTTCTATTAAATAGCATGTCAAAATTATGTTTTAACCTTAAAACAAATAAAAAAATATGTTTATTTCAATTACAACGTAAGTACATTTATAATTACATTAATTACGTTTATAAATACAAAACTACTCAATAATTTTGAAATAGGTATTTATTTGTTCACTCTAATTACATCATTTATTCCTGATCCCATAATGATCTCAATATAAATAAAATAAAGATGTATTATATTATATACTATTATAATTTGTTGTTTATTGGCTCTAATAAAAGCAGGTGTACATTCCCATTGTATGTAAATTATGTGGAATAACATTATATCTGCTTATGATTTTAACATTAAGTGGTTTTAATTATCATCACCATCATCAGCACTATCATGCACTACAAATTAAAGACCCCTGCCGCGCTGAGTTTGTGTTTTTTTGGGCTAATCTCAGAAAGTACTGCACGGCTTTTCATACGGATTGAAAGAGGCATATTTTCTAGAAAGGTTCAAGTGTTTGTTAGCTCGTGTTAATTGAGCAAGCGTGAATTAAAAACCTCGAGCATAACAGACTATTGTGGTACACGGTACACTGCAAAGTGTCCGACCTGGCCACAGAACATAAGTTTCCAGTGTACCGCCCTTACGGGTGAGGTCCATCTGAATAACCGCCAATTTAGACCAGCTTGGCGAGTACTGGCTTCCCTCGAGGCGACTGACCCCCGTCACAGAACATAATATTATATCCTGGCAGCCAGTGGAAGCATGAATTTACAAACAAAATAATGTTTGTAAGGTGCATCACGGTGGTTAAGGTGGTGATGGTAAAGGCTGGCAGCGGTGCACTTGTCGACGCACGGCCGGTGCCGGCCTGTAGAGAAACGAACAAAGTTGCCCGTCAATTACAGCAGCTATTCACAACCGCTCCATTCGACATGAATTCGATTATTAAACTATTGAATCCCCAGAAGACACAATTGATTATCTATACAGGGTGTAAGGGACAGCCTTCCGCAAACTAACAGGGGCATTACAGCTCCTTATTTTGAATAATCATAATATTCCACCGAAATATTTCTCTGGAAAGTTTTAATTTTTTTATCGGTTTTTTTCAGTTGCTTCCTTTATTTCAATGTAAAATTACATTCTCTATACGCAGCACTCCATTTATATGTAAATAAATCAGCTAAAAAAACCGGCAACATCCCCCTTTCAGGCGACAAGAGGGGCAATTCTCGTATTTTTAACAACGTTCGCAATATCATCTCAAGACTCAATCTGACAGAAATTGTATAGCGTTTACCTTCATTTTTGACATTTTGATTGACGCTGGCATGAGATTGTGAACGTTTTTAGGTACGAGAATTGCCCCTCTGGTTACAGGACGTGTCACAAGCTTATCTGACCCGCCAACGGGGGCGGTGAACAAAATATGACAAGCCTTGACACTTTTCGTAGTGATTTCGTTAGTTTCAATTAAAAGCCACAGGGACAGATAAGTTTGTGGCACTTATCTTTGCAATTCTATAGCGAATTACGAACACTATTAAATGAGCAATTTTTTCATGTATATGTTTTTTTTGTGTTTAATTGTATATTTGTATTTGTTTTTAAATGAGCAATATTTTGTATACTTATATAAAAATATATACTATGTTTTTTGTGTTTTAATAGTATAGGATAAAAAATAAACGAGTTATTTGATCCTTTCGTTTACTATCCTAATTTTCATAGGTGTTTGACGGTGTTTCCGACACTTACTGACGCTGTGAGTGTATAGACACACGGGCTGGTGTTAGGTGAACATACTGGACATTCTGCCAGAGCGGTTAGCTGTCGGAACGCCTTCCGCGTGTTGATCAAAGCACAGTTGAAAGCTGGTTAGGGTTGTCCGTAATATTATCTAATACTATAAGGCTAATCTGCCAACAAGTAGTTGTATCGTGTGTGGAGGTGAGATAGGCAGTCACCCCATGTAAAATACTGGTATCCAGCTGCATCCGGTTAGACTGGAATACGACGCCAATATAGTTGGGAAAAAAAGCTAGGCAGATCATGATTACCGGGATATGGTTTGATGTAATTTTTTCAGGGTATACCTAGTGTGAAGTTTTATCAGTTTTTGATGTGTTAAAGCAAGGCTGATAATTAGTGTTTCATATAGTTTTAAAATAAATCTCTGTTAACTGGTCATATGCAAAAGAAATGTCGTCGCCAATCTCATAGTGATTGTCATTTTCCCCTTCAATATTTGGTAGTTTATAATTAAGAAGTTTATTGATATCGCGCACTCTCCCTTATTCTTTTCTAATACTCCATCACTAATCAAAAATAACTCAACATAATATAACTAAATAGACGTAGCAAAACTCGGAAGAGATCCACAATACGTGCTTCACCCCAAAATAAGAAAGATAAACACTATGATCGTAATAACAATGAGAGTAATAAAGAATGAGTAATGTTATGTGGCAACCCTACTCGCTGGCATCAAACACAGCAGGATAGAGGAGGCGTGTGGCGCCTGTCGACGATATACTGTATGTGTATCGAAGAGTTGAGCCTTAACAATAGCGAGCTGTTGAGCGATAGTGACTCAACAGTAATTGAGAAGATAAATAGTGGAGCCATGTGGCGCCTGTCCACGGTTATTCGATGTATATAGAAGAGTTGAGCCTAAAAAATGGCCGGTTGTTGAGCTGTAGTGGCTCAACAGTAAGTGCAGTATGATATTGGAGGCTTGTGGTGCCTATCGGCAAAATGCTTTAGATATGTGTATCGAAGAGTTGAGCTTTAACAATAGCGGGCTGTTGAGCGATAGTGTCTCAACAGTAGTGCAGTATGATAATGGAGGAGTGTGGCGCCTGTCGACGATGTACTGTATCTGCTATCTAAGAGTTGAGCCCTAACAATAACGGGCTGTTGAGCGATAGTGTCTCAACAGTAGTGCAGTATGATAATGGAGGAGTGTGGCGCCTGTCGACGATGTACTGTATCTGCTATCTAAGAGTTGAGCCCTGACAATAACGGGCTGTTGAGCGACAGTGTCTCAACAGTAGTGCAGTATGATAATGGAGGAGTGTGGCGCCTGTCGACGATGTACTGTATCTGCTATCTAAGAGTTGAGCCCTGACAATAACGGGCTGTTGAGCGACAGTGTCTCAACAGTAGTGCAGTATGATAATGGAGGAGTGTGGCGCCTGTCGACGATATACTGTATCTGCTATCTAAGAGTTGAGCCCTAACAATAACGGATTGTTGAGCGATAGTGACTCCACAGTAGTGCAGTATGATAGTGGAGGCTTGTGGCGTCTGTCGGCAATATGCTGTGTGTGTATCGAACAGATGAGCCTTAAAAATAACATATTATGTTGAGCTGTAGTGGCTCAACAGAAAGTGTAGTATGATAGTGGAGACTTGTGGCTCTTGCACAGACGTTATCTGTTCTGTGGGCGCTTGTCAGCAATACGCTGTGTGTGTATCGAAGAGATGAGCCTTAACAATAGTGATTTGTTGAGCTATAGTGGCGTAACAGTAGTGCAACTATCAAACAGTACCTTGCGGTAGCTGATGGAGATGTTGCGAAGTGTTGAGCGACACGCCCAACTATCGACGAGAATAGTTGTCGATTTTATTGTTACCGACGATAGTATTAGCTCAATATAGCTTCACTTCTCGGTACCTTCGTCTTTTCTTGCAACATTATTTTCTTAGCGCTTACCTACTGGCTTCTTGGTTGGCTATGCCTTGATTTCTTTGTCCTAATTTCCGTATGCATGATGTTGGTTACCACTTTAACGTGGTGTTCACCACTTTATATGAAATAGGTATTCGAGCAAGTAAATTAAACAACCATTCACTATCAACAACAGAGGTCACACGTCCGCATCATTCGGACGCCAGCCGGTCGATTCTGTAAAAATCTCACCGTGAAAACTTAGGTGAAGTGAGTTTGTTTTTGCTAGGAATTGACACTATTGACAGCTCACTCCACGCTCACTTCACCTAAGTTTTCGCGGTGAGATGGTTACAGAATCGCACTGCAGCAAGCAATTGACCAGTACCTCTCAGCGGGCGTGCGCCGGCGCCGCTGCTCTAGTTTATTATGTCGATACGCTACAGTTATAAAGCTAGCAAACGTGAAAAATTAAGCGATCAATGATTTTCGTTATCAAAATAGCATACAATAGCGAAATATGGGTAAGCTCGGAGATTTATTTCTCAGAGTTGGTCCGCTGATTTCCTAGCCGCTCTCGAATGTTACAGTAATATATAAATAATGTTCTGTACTGCGAGGGCGCTGGTCGGGTCATGAACATGGCTATAAATCCTCCTAACCAGCCCCTAACGTCTCATTGGCCTAGTAACAGTAACGGAGAACTAGACTAACCATGTTCTAAGGAAGTCTTGAGATATTTTGACTTATGGTTCTGCGATTTCATAAGTATCCCTAAAGTACCATAACCTTAGAAACCTATATACATACATTTCATAACAAAACGCCCGTATTTTCGGAAGGGATAGAGATGGTTATTATTATCACATCGTTAAAAATATTGATAACGTTATGAGAGAGATCCTAATATCCGACTTAGTGACAGGTCTAAATATCTTATTCTTCTCTCTTATTTTCCCTTGATGATTTGACAAGGATCTCAAAATTCCCAATTAATTTCCAAGTGAAGGGACATCAACTACCAGACAGGGCTTCATCACAACTTTTTAACATAGAATACATTAATTAAAAGGGATATCTGAAAAATAAATTGCCGGTAGATAAAACCGACATCAAAATTTAAGTAAAAAAAGATGAATCTTCATCTCCGTTTGTGGGGTTGATGACACGGAGTGGTCAGCAAATGGACTACTCTTATATAAGCAGTTTCATAGTAATGCTAACGGAATTTATTGAGTGTTTGGAATGATACATGTCTGCTTTAAGTCACACTTGATTCGCAGATGAGAAAAAATAACAAGGTTTTTTGTGCGACTTGACTGAATCTTCTAAATTAGTGTCCAAGCAGTAACATTATAAAGTCATTAATATATTTTTATGTGGTTATAGTTTCCCCTTATCAATGAAGGCAGACATGTAATAAGACTCTTCTTGACATAAGAACGAATTAACCATTTCTCTATAAAATACTGAAATATAATTATTATTATACTCCTGTTTTTGGGTTGACACAGCATTGGTGCAAGCGTAAATCGCCCACGATTTATCATTTCATTTGCTAACTACTCTGTGGTACAAATAAATTACAGGCAGGGTGATTAGGCTGGGGTCACACGGCACATTTGAGCCGTCTAGATAAAGCGTTGGCATAATTATCTGCGGTGGGAACAGGCGTTATGTAACATACATAGCTGGCATGAAACATTACACGTAAGCTTTGATACATTGTGATGGGCAGATTACGTCTGCTTAATGACTATAGTACATGAATAAGTTTCAATATAATTATATTATTTTCATTAGTCTTTACGACATTTGTATCTTTTTCTTCGGGGTTGCTAGCTGTTTTATCTCGTGGACAAAAACATGATCAGGAACTTATACTTTATTGATCAGTTATCGTCGTAACATAACATAACATATACGCCCCTAGTGCCGAAAAAAAAACTATCAACTTTAATAACACTTTACACTTTACTTTACTTTTTCTCCTTCCTAAAATACGGCGAAACTAAGTAACTTTGTAACCATTTTTTACAGTAACTATTGCATCTTTCTGATAGGAAAAAATACACAGTAATCTACAATACATAAGAAGTGATTTCATGTGTCCTGAAATCTATTTTACTTTGTAGAACTAAGGAAAAAAAAACCTAAATCCAGGTCTATTTCGGTCTATTTTTTCGAGTTGTTACCATATTACTTCTACAGTTTTCATTAAAAGTGTTCATAAATTTACACAGTTCTTTACAAACTAATAAGGAATGATTTCTTGTCATTACTTTTTTAGTTTAATCAACAGATTTTTTGTAAATCGATACTTACTTCATATTTTGCAAGCGTTGTGTGATCGCGCTTCTCTTTCTTTTCTATGCAGTCCGACAGTGACCGCGCTTTTTGCGACGGACAAGCCTTAAGGCAGACATGTACACACAGCAGCAGGTCAAGTCAATACAAACTATCAAATTTTCTCGATTCGATTTTAAACTTAAAATTCAACACTTTAAGGTTTAAAATCACCTGATGGGCTGTTGTCTATAGAATACGACAACGTTCAAAAGGTTCCATCGTTCATCTTCGGAAAAACCGAAATATAGCGAATAAAATGTGACAATCGACCAATAGAAATTGATTTATATTCCCACCATAATTTCGTTAATTATATAGATTGACGCACTAATTATGTCACTCTCTTATTGGACCAGTCACATTTAATTCGGCAAAGTTCGGTTTTGCCGAAAATAAACGATGGAACCTTTGAAGAGGACCTTGTGGCTAAGTAATAACAGCCGCACGGGTTGATCCATCAGATTGAGCTACCTACGCTTGCCGAGGTTGGTCCGTGGATGGGTGACCATCTTTACATACCTAGACTCCTCCGTACCTCGGAAAGCACGTTAAGGCGTTGGCCCCGGCTGTCATTCGAGGATCTTTGACAGTCGTTACGGGTCGTCAGAAACCGGAAAGTCTGACAATCAGTTTTACCAAGGGGTATCGTATTACCCTGTTACTATTATTAGGGTATTTTTTATTAAAATATGTTTCAGAGTGTGCAAACAGCATTCTTTCACATGATAACCCCACATGCCCTAGTAGCTCCACTTTGAATTTTTAAGACACCCTTTCAGTCCCTGTTGCAAAAAAAATATAAATTATTTCTTTCTTATTTGCATAATAGTTCGATAAATGTCATCTAAAACTGTTCCAATTTTCAAGTTGATTAGTAGTTCTTGAGATATCCAGCTGTGACAGACAGACAGGCAGACTGAGTCACACCATAAGGGTTCCTTTTTTACCATTTTGGTACGAAACCCTAAAAACGTCTTGACCGATTTGAATATTTTTTTTGTTTTATTCTCTTCTTAGGTACTGAGGTGGTTTAAAGAAAAATAAAAACCTGCTAAGTGCATGTCGGACCACGCACAATGATGGGTTCCGTAGTTAAAAAGAATTTATCACAAAAATTAACATCGGACATAAAAAAAAATTGATATCATAAAATTACAAATTCACAATTGTCGGACTTTTTCCTTTACTTGTGCTGGGAGACCTTGCTTCTTGTCGAATTTCATTATTCTAGGTCAACGGGAAGTACCCTATAGGTTTTGATTTACTTGCGACAGTTGCGAGTATCAAAATGTGTCGCAAAATGGCCGTATTTTTTTATTGCGTTGCCTTAGAAGCTTGAGTTTTTTAGGACTTCAAGAGACTTTAGACTTACGTATTTGATATTAATTTCAATTTATTACCTCTACGCGATCCTGAGAAAAAGGGTCTTGACAGACTGGCAACTTTGAAAATATTTTTTTATGTGATAGAAACTACTGAGTTTAGAATTTCTTAAATAACTTTAAAACTATTTATTTCAAAATTATAAAAAATATATATTTGAGACCCTCATAGTAAGCCCTTTCATTTGATATGTCACACGGTACAGTTTGCAAAACTTTTTTTTTGACAGACAGACAGACACACGAGTGATGTATAGGGGTTCCGTTTTTTCCTTTTGAGGTACGGAACCCTAAAAAGAAATTGAAATTTTGATAACATCTAGCGGGGTAGCTAGTCATAAATAATAAGTAGCCTTGCATAATTCACACACATAATTAACAAGGCTTAACCCTTACAAGGTAAATTCCTACCTAGCAACGCGAGGGTTAATAGATAGTAATGGATGACTCTGTGTAACATAAAACCCACAGTACAAGGTTATCGGCCGGCCAATAAATCGTTCGGAAAGCCTGCTCACGGTCAACCGGAGCACTTTCATTGTTACTTAGGGTCAGCGCACACCAAGAGCAGAGCAGAGCAGAGCATTTTCTGAGACTATTGAAAAATTTATCTTATGACAATTCCATACATTGCAAAATTAAATCGTTCAATCTTGATGCTCGACTACTCTCGAGCATGCTCGAGCATGCTTGGCGTGTATTTAATTTTGCAATGTATGGAATTGTCATAAGATTAATTTTTCAATAGTCTCAGAAAATGCTCTGCTCTTGGTGTGCCCTGACCCTTAGTCGACGTTCACACGGACGTAAAAATACCGCGGTGATTTTGTTTCGCGCACTGGATTTTCAACGCTCTGTTTGGCGCCGAGAGTTGAAAATCTAACAGTGTGTTTTTTAACAATGCGCTAGAATGAACTCTGTTGTTGTTAGGTTTGATTCTCAATGCTCGGCTCAACACCGAGAGTTGAAAATCCAGTGCGCGATAAAATCCCGCCGCGATATTTTTACGTCCGTGCGAACGTCGGCTGCGTCGTCGGCTTTGTATTTGTACTGTGATCTATTTTGTTTGCACCCGATCTATTCTGTAAACATCAATCAATCTGCCTAGCCTTTTCCCAACTATGTTGGGGTCAGCTTCCAGTCTAACCGGATGCAGCTGAATATCAGTATTTTACATGAAGCGACTGCCTATCTGACCTCCACAACACAGTAACTGGGTAAAACGATACCCCTTGGTAAGACTGATTGTGAGACTTTCGAGCTTCTAACGACCCGTAACGACTGTCAAAGATCCATGAATGACAGCCGGAACCAACGGCTTAACGTGCTTTCCGAGGCACGGAGGAGTCTCGGTATGTAAAGATGGTCACCCGTCCACCGACCAACCCCGGCAAGCGTAGCTTAACCTGGTGGATCGACCCGTGCGGCTGTTATTACCTAGCCACGAGCTTCTCCTAGTCTGTAAACATATGACCATGTAAACTTAGGTGGCTTACTTGAAGTACTGTCATTCCACCCGATGAATTAGGAATAGGAATTGACACTACTGACCGCTCACTTTACGCTAACTGCACCTGCCAGCTTTTTACAGAATAGGTTGGCAGAAATAAAAACATAATATTTTACACATATTACTAAAAATAAAACTGTTAACAGCTATAGTTACAAGGGGCTCGGGATTTTGTTATAGCAGCAATAAAAATATAAAATCTGTGAACATTTAAACTGTCTACCTATTATGGTTAATGAGATACAGGCCGCTTACAGACAGACAGACGGATGGACGGACGGACGGACAGCTGAGGCTTAGTAATAGGGTTCCATTTGGCACCCTTCGGGTACGGAACCCTAAAAACTCTCATTTACTTACATTTTTGACGCGTTTTGAGATTAATTATCGCTGAGATGAGATCAACTTGAATTTGAACGTTTGGACATCAAATTACCAATTCTCACGAATGGTGCCATCGACGATGAGACTTGCATAAGTATGGTTGCAAGACTACTACAAAACGCATGCAGAGGTTTAAAGTACACACACATTTCGACAGATTAACATAACATCAAACTTTGTTTCCCGACGGTGTGGTGGTGGTGTGGTGTGGTGTGGTGTGGTGTGGTGGTGTGGTGTGAGGTGTGGTGTGGTGATCTATAGTGCTTATACACCCACATTTCGCCAGTAATGTTTTAGTCCCATGTAACGGGGGGTGAGAATATTGCTATCAACTGGGCACAAATGCAGACTTCGGGCTGCTACTGAGAAATACCAGATGGAAAAACCCAATAACACTAACCAGACTATTTCGCCAGATTAAGTCTTATTTAATACAGCAAGAACAAGCCTATTGCCAAAAACTGAGTACACACGGCTACACATCAAGCTATACATTTCCAGTTTACACTGACCTCTCACTGTAAGGAAATCCTATACAATGCGAGATCAGCTTATAGTGGAAATGTATAGCTTCATCTGTAGCCGTGCGTACAAATCCAGACTCTGGACTGCTACTGAGAAATTCCAAATGTATAAACCCAATAACACTAACCAGACCACTTCGCCAGATTCAGTCGCATTTAATACATCAAGAACAAGCCTATTGCCAAAAACTGGGTACAAATCCAGACTCTGGACTGCTACCGAGTATCTAATAAAAAAAACCCACAGTAAAAAAACCACAAATAAATAATATAAATGACAACAAGAATATACAACAATAACAACAACAACAAAAACACAACAACAACAACACAACAACAATAACAATAATATATTCTAATGAAAAACCCACAAAAACACTTTTCCACGGCTAGGGGTCAAAGCCAAAGCCTCGTGCTTAGCTGTAATTGTAAAACCATACTCGACATTTACTAGCTTAAAATAATAATAGGTACTAAGCTATCAAAACAATTGCTCGTCTACTGAACCACAACAATTGTTCAGTCATCGCTATTATTATTATTATTATAATACCCATTACTATTAGTGTTGAGGGCTCGTTGGCCTCAATCAGCAGTGTTCGGATTAATTTGATGGTAATGCGGGTATTATTAATCCTTTGTACTTGAGTAATTACTGGTTTTGTTTATACGGGAAAAGCTGGCTTTATTTTTTGCTCTATTCAGTTTTAATCTTAGTGTATTGTTTTTTTTTTTAAAGATCCCATGGCTGAATACTGACATCTAAAATACAGGCCTAGGCTTCATTTGGAAGTTAGGATCATTAATCTTTGTAATACATTTAAATTGTCAGATTGTGACTGAGTGTTTGTCATATTTTTAATGTATTTATTTTAGTGACAAATCAACGTTCTTTTTTTTTTTTTATAATAATATAACGTCTAACGGACCTCTGCGAGTTCGCTTCGGCCCCTCGTATGCCCAAAGGTCCAGGACCCCAGGGTCTCGAGTTACGTCAAAGACAATATTATTATATTGTATATAATGATTTTTATTTTGGAATAAAGAATCCATAGTGTTAGTAACATAATATTAAAATACCAATCGACCTCCACATAAAACTGCTTTACAATTGGGGAGCTGCAATGAGCTCTCCGCTACAGTCCACATATTTCTTATACTTATACGCCTCAGATTCAAATCCTAGGCCTCATTTACGGAGACGCGGGGCGTCGTGCGGCGCGGTGCGCGGGGCGGCCCGCACTAAATTCAAATATAGGGCGTTCTATGAGAGCATTTACGGAGAAGCGTTTAAGATTTCATACACTTGACAGCCCGTTGCCCGCACCGCGCTCCGCGCCGCGTCTCCATAAATGAGCACCTACTCGTTTTGAAGTCGGTAAATTATTTATGCTGTTTGTTATACTGTCTATCATCGTGGTAGTGTTTTTAATGCGAAACAAATAGACTAGGTTCACATGAACTTTTTCTTAGGCTTTCTCGTAGCACATAGGCTACGGGGCGTCTACGAACTTCGTAGCATCTCTACACAATTTCAGCGTAGCAATGTTATTTTTTCCTTTGTTTAAGCAACCAACAGCGATACATTTAGTATATTACAGAGTATGTGTACAACACACACACACAGAGTGTGAGTGTGAGTGTGGGGGTGAGTGTGCAGTGTATGTGTGAGTTAGGGTGTGTGAGAGTGTGTGTATCACAGATTGTGTGTGTTGTTATGCAAGATTGAGCGCAATTTTTATGTATAACGTCACGTCAATTTTTATAAAATAGTTTTAATTTTTTTTTTAACAGTATTGGTTATAGGGTTTTCTTATTGTTTGGGTCCTCCACACCAGTTGTTAATATTCAAGAGGAAAAACAGCATCATTCTTCACTAATTTTCACAGTATTTTCGCTAAAACATAATAAATGTTCATCTCAGCTGCGTCAATACGGAGGGAGGCACTCTCCTGTACAAACGAAGCGATGACGTCACACACTTAGTGTAGGATTACTTTAAAAGGAATCCTTCGTTTAACACGATTGATATTGTGTTACCTGTTTCAGCTTTTATTTTGACATGGCACTAGAGGAAAACTGTTTTTTTTTTCGAGTTCGCCTTTTCCTAAAGAATGTTAAACGAGCGCGGGCTGGCAACGTCGCATTTCTAAAGGTTTTTCATGATTATTTTAATAAAAAACCAACAGACAATTTCCTAAAATTGTGAACTGCAACAAACCATTTATAATTTAACGTATTATCCTTCGATAGTTTATATGTAATCTATCCATGGGAAACCGACAAACTGTTAACTGGTATCAAACTCGCTTAGTTACGACGTAACGTACATTGCACTAATACTAATAGCCTGCTTATCTGCGAGCAACTTGGAAGTAGCGCTCGCCGGCCGCTACCGTGGCACCACTGGTGGTTATGATTACTGAATTTAAAATAAAAAAACCGGTCAAGAGCGAGTCGGACTCGCGCACCGAGGGTTCCGTTTCGATTTCTGAAAGTGTGCGTGTGTGTGTGAAAAGTGTACTATAAAAAGCACACTTTTCACTTTTCAGAAATAAAACGATGTCTCTAAGGAGACATCGTTTTATTTTTCCTGTAATCTTTACATAAACTTCTATCACATAGAATAATTTCAGATTTTTATCTTTGCAAACTTCGGGGTTGGGGGGGGGGGAACGGTATTTTTTTCTACATTTTTCATCAAAACACGAAAACTACCTACCTGAAAAAAAATAAAAAATGTTTGAGAATGTGCAAACAGCGCTCTTTCAAATGATACCCCACATGCCCTAGTAGCCCCACTTTGAATTTTTAAGACCCCCTTTCAGTCCCGTTACAAAAAAATATAAATATTTTTACTTTTTTCTTATTTGTAAAATAGTTGGGCAAACGTCATCTAAAAGTGTTCCAAATTTCAAGTTGATAGCATTAGTAGTTCTTGAGATATCCAGCAGTGACAGACAGACAGACAGACAGACTGAGTCGCACCATAAGGGTTCCTTTTTACTATTTTGGCACGGAACCCTAAAAATGATTTTATTGTACCTATTATTATATTGAGTACATGTGCGACGAAAACATTAGTCTTAGGGCCCTCGCTCACGGCGACTCTTTGTAGCGATGCAGTAGCGATGCTGTCGCGCGTCCGCATCGATACAATTGCGAAGCGGTCGCTAGCTGTGTGCCCTCGCCCACGGGCCCAGATTCAGTCGCGATGCAAACGCGACACAGGTGCGCTTCTATCGCGATGCAAACGCGATTCAGTAATGGCACAAAAATACCTGCGATCGCTACAGTTGCAAGATGGACTCCGTTGAGGCAACATTCGTCACGTTGGCTGCTTTTACGTAAACAGCCGAAGCGTTGGCAACGAAAGCTCGGTTCTCCACTCACGCGCCACCCTCCCTCTGTTCTCTCCCCGATGTCGTCCGACACGGTCGCGCGTTTGCATCGATACAGTCGCGATACTGTAGCGCGTTGGCATCGCTTCTGTAGCGCGTTGCAAATGCGACTAACGCGCGTTAGTAGCGATGCAGTCGCGCATTTCGTAAACGCGCGACAGCATCGCTACAAAAAGTCGCCGTGGGCGAGGGCCCTTAGGTCTATTTATACTCTAAAATAACATTATGGTATGTGGGGTTGTTATTGGGGTGACGTCTTCGGTATTTGGCTTCAACTTGGATTCTTCCATTGTTATTGTGGAAGGTTCATGATATTGACACGCACTATTATAAAACAATATCGACAAGTCCTCCCGTGACCACGATCGCTGCAAGGCGGTCGAAACGTCGGGAAACAAGTATCCTGTTTACCTCGTAAAAAAGGAATATCGCGATAAGACCCGTTGTCGATAGGTAGGTATTGTTTTATAATGTGTTGAAATCGCGAAAGTTTAAAAAGTTGAACCTGACCTATTTCACCCAGTTCACAATTTTTCTACAGTTTATAATCTAACGGAAATAATACCGATAGATAACAATCTAACTGTTCTCAGAATCTTACGGTGACATATTGAAAACAAATCAATTGGTATTGTTATTGTTAAGTACCAAGAGACCTGAGGGACAATTCTCGTACTTAAAAAACGTTCAAATTCAAGTCGCAGTGTCATCTCAGCGACAATCAATGTCAAAAATGTAGGGAAATTAGAGGTTTTTTTGACAGATTGCGACTGGAGATTAGAATGCGAACGTTCTTAAAATTACGAGAATTGCCCCTCTGTTTGACTGACGTGTGCATTAGCTAATTACAACATAGCAAACAATAAACAAACAAACTATATGCTAATTAGTCCGTCTGTCTGTAAACACAATTAACTGCAGTGAGCACTAGCTCTACGGTGCTAAGTGTTTACATGGTAATGGTGGGGGTACATTTAATTATTTAAGGCGGAGATTTCTTGAAAACGGTCAAAAAGATGGTTTTTTAAAGCTGTATATCTCATAAACCGTAAATAATTTTGACAAATAAAAAAAAAAGATATTTTCAAGTCCTTTTCGCATACAGTGATGGAACTCAAAACATAATTAAAAATAGTTTACTGCACCAAAAAAATCTTCAAACATACCTCTTAATAATGTTTAAAAGCTGTCTAACCCTTCATTAACAATTAATTATTATAATTAAAAATATACCATAAAATATGAAATGCCAAACTGTATCCAGTGATGGTTTATTTATCATTAAATAGTTAATTTCTAATTTTATACGATTTTATTTGCACTTTTACGACATAATTCCGGTGCGCGTCTTTTATCTCGTGCGTCAAACTAGACAGCCATAACGCGATTTCACTTACACACCGAGCTAAACCACGCTTGGATGCAGGCTCTTAAGGCTTGTCCGCCGTAAAAAGCGCGGTCACTGTCAGACTGCATAGAAAAGAAAGAGAAGCGCGATGACACAACGCTTGCAAAATACTTCATATTTTGCAAGCGTTGTGTCATCGCGCTGTAATTACCGATTTACAAAAAATCTAGGGATTGGACTAAAAAAGTAATCACATGAAATCATTCCTTATTATTTTGTAAAGAGCTGTATAAATTTATGAACACTTCTATTGAAAACTGTAGGAGTAATATGGTAAAAACTCGACAAAATAGACAGAAATAGATCTGCAATTTTTTTCTTTAGTTCTACAAACTAAAATAGATTTCAGTACACATGAAATCACTTCTTATGTATTCTAGATTATTGTGTATTTTTTTCTATCAAAAAGGTGCTATAGTTACTGTAAAAAATGGAAACAAAGTTACTTATTTTTGCCGTATTGTAGACAAGCCTTAACTAGCGACACGTGCTTCGCATATCATCATCAGTTCAACCGAAAGACGTCCACTGCTGGACATAGGCCTCCCCCAAGCACCGCCACTTCGCCCGGTCCTGTGCTTCCCGCATCCAGCGGATTCCTGCGGCCTTCACAAGGTCATCGATGTACTTTGTGGGAGCCTTCTAACGCTACGTCTTCCGGTAGGTACGCGGTCGCCGCTCCAGACTTTCAGCCCCATCAGTCATTCTGCGAGCAATGTGCCCTGCCCGCTACTGTTGCTATTCCATCGCACGGTTTTTAAAAATTGATAAAACATGGAGATTATTTATTACGTGTAAGTTAATATTAATGTATTATTACCGGAAGACGTACTTGTGAACCTTGTAAAGGGCGCAGGAATCCGCTGGGCGACGTCTTTCGGCTGAAATGATGATGATACACATAAACCTGCCGAAATAAATTCTCTACATGATGGTGAAAATACATATAGTAAAAGAACAATAATAAGAAAAAAAAAAACCGGCCAAGTGCGTGGTGGATCACGCACAATGAAACAAACTTAACATTGTAGTTGAAAAACATGTTCTCCCATACATCATTTACGTCACGGTCAATTCTCCAACTGCAAATGTAAGTTTGAAATCACATTTTTTTATATGATAAAACATATGGATATAACTCTATTTAACGATATTCGGACTTTTTCCTTTTCTTGTGCTGTGAGACCAGATGGCCAATTCTCGTACCTAAAAACGTTCACAATCTCATGCCAGCGTCAATCAAATGTCAAAAATGTAGATAAACGCTATACAATTTTTGACAGGTTGAGACTGAGATGAGATTGCGAACGATGTTAAAAATAAGAGAATTGCCCCTCAGATGGCCAATTCTCGTACCTAAAAACGTTCACAATCTCATGCCAGCGTCAATGAAATGTCAAAAATGTAGGTAAACGCTATACAATATTTGACAGATTCAGACTGAGATGAGATTGCGAACGTTGTTAAAAATACGAGAATTGCCCCTCTGCTTCTTGCCAAATTTCATGATTAGGTCAACGGTTTTGACAGACTGACAGATAGACGGACAACGAAGTGATCCTTTATGGGTTCCGTTTTTTCCTTTTGAGGTATGGAACACTAAAAATACATACTATAATGAAATATTGACAAACTTTTACAAAGAAAATATTTGTCTATGGTTTACAATACAATTACTTTAATTTAAATACTTATATGGCTAATTGTAATGATCGCATAAATAGGTGCTCTAGTGCTATGAAATGGCAAAGCTTATTTTTTATAGCAAGCCACACAATACAAAGCAATCCTCCAATTGGTATTTACCATTAGCCGGATTACCGGTCAGTGTAGCCGAGCCTTTGTCTCATTAGGGTGATCAATCATTGGAGCCGACGTGCCTGCGTGATTGATACACTCGGACTGATCACTCTGACCGGGTCTGATCACTGGAACATTCGATCAGATTGGGGGGTGAAGGTTTTGTGAAGTTGTAAACGGAAATTGGTTGGTTTGGTAACATTATGGGTCATTGTTAAAAAATTGGTATAGTTCGTAAAATGGGACTTAAGGCGACGAAAACCGATTTTTTATGATTTTAAACTGAAGATCACGTCTGAACGAGTAGTGTTAATGATTTGAAAAGAATGTATGTTAAATTAGACCATTTTTTTAATAACTTAATACGTGAATATTTTAGATTATGTTTATACGTATTACATAGTGTAATTTAATTTGTAAAGTTATGTCTAACAGGGATAAAAAACCTAGAATCACGCAAAAACTATCAAGGGTATTCTTATGAATCCTTCAACATTCTAAAGATAATTTAATTATGCTTCGTGATCTCGTCCTCATTGTACACATGTAGTTTGTACTTCTTATACCCGCTAATCACATTATTTAAAGATGAAAACCTTCATCATAAAAAAAAAAAAATATTAAAAAATAAAAATATTTTATCTGTGGTCCGCCCATTGGCGCGTGCTGTCCTGGCATCTGTCAATCATTGTACTTTTTTGTGCCGCGCGCTGATCACGTTTTTCGTTTAAAAGTTAAGAAAATTTTAACGAAATGGAGAAATATCGAAGAATCCGAGACAAGGAAATGGAGGAGCTGAACGAGCGTCTGCGAGATCTGGAAAATCGAGTGGAAAAGCGAAAACGGAGTCGTATTGAAACTCGAGTAAGTTTCTTGATAAACCTAACAATTTGTCTTTATTTTAAATCATTTTCCTAAAATTTATTTACCTTGGGTGCCGCAATATGCATATCAGTCTCTAAAGGTTTCACGAGAGGTAAACCATGAGAATTAACTGTGCCATATACTTACGAAAGTACGACATCACACGAGCCGATGGCCTATACTTTCAGTGTTAAAAACACGTCCCTCCTGGATGCTTAACAGTCTCGTAAGAGTTTTTACGAAAAGTTAACTATGAGAACATTAAACTGTTCCGTATACTTAATAAAGAACGACATCACACGAGCTTTCACGAGAGGTTAGCCGATGGTATATACGTTCAGTGTCCAAAACACGCCGCTGTTGGATCCTTAGCAGTCTCTTAAAAGTTTTCACGAGAGGTTAACCATGAGAAAAATATCTGTGCCGTATACTTACAAAAGAACGATACTATACGAGCTTTCACGAGAGGTTAGTCGATGGTCTATACGTTCAGTGTTAAAAACACGTCTCTGCTATTAGACCCCTAGGAGTCTCTAAGAGTTTTCACGAGAGGTTAACCATGAGAATATCCTGTATACTTGCAGAAGAACGACACCACAAGAGCTTTCACGAGAGGTTAGCCAGTGGTACGATACGTTCAGTGTTAAAAACATGTCCCTGCTGTGTCCCTAGAGCTATCACGAGAGGTTAGCCGTGGATTTAGATTTATGCAGTCTGGAACTGAACTTCAATTGTTCTTTGTAGATGAGTATGAAGCTCGCTTCCGTGGAAGATACTACAGTCGAACACGTTCAAGGAGCTATGTGTCACTTGACCGAATCCGTCGCAGCCGGACTCAATGCCGCCAATTTTAACTCTTTTATTTACCAGATAACTTCCAGTTGTTTTTCAAAAATTCCAAAATACTTACAATTCTAGATGTTGTATACAATCTAACTTAATTATGCCATGTTAGTACTTAAATTCTACTACAATACAACTAGAAGGAGGCTGTGATTGTAATGGTATCTATACCACAACCATGTAATGTCATGTCATTGTAATGTCTTACCTTCAAATATTGAGAATCTACTCAGAGAGGAGGGGGGCGGTACAGTTAGCTACCTTATCTATGGAACAGCAAGGCAGTCTGGCCACATGGTGGTCCGGTGAGCAATTATAGATAGCAATTAAGAAGCAAAACATTTAAATGAAGTATGAAACACCTGTAATCGAAGTGGCAGAAGCAGTAAATGAAAGAGGAATCAACTGCAGCGGATTATAATGGCTGTTGCCATTACATCCACTGGCAAAGTCCTTAACAGTTTAATAGTCTCACAAGGGAGTGCATCAAATAGAAACGTTAACTGACTCAGCTAGACAACTGTGACATTTATCATGATAGTTCATCACACGGAGATCCTTAATGCTAGGAAATGAAAGAATGGATGGAACAAACATATATTGATTATCTGATTACCTGGTCGGGCTATAAGCTTCAAGATAAATTCAATGACATCAAACGGTACTGAAACAGAACTGAAACTAGCACAATGGTAGATTGCAGTATTTTTCTGAAGTATGGAATAGTATTACTACTAATCCAACCATACATGAGTGAATCAAGGACTATAAACTACCTTTCACTGAGTTTCCTTTTGAAACTTCCGAATAAAAACTTCATTCAGAAATAAAGCAATCTTATATCCATACAAATTTTCCTAATAAATTAGATAATTTTATGTATTTTATCTATGGGCCTAGTTGCCTGATGATAAAATAGTTATTATTATTTTATTATTATTAATAATAAATAATAATAATATTTAATTTTTAAGAGATTATTATCTCTTACAGTTAGGTTCCATAGAAACATGTTCTCCTGTCAATAATGAATTTTTATAATTTTCCCCAAAATTAAATGGCACTTGGAGATTAAAAATACAATAAGTATGTTCCCACATACCATTTTAAACTGGTAGATTTAAGGACAGTATAGTCTTTACCGACAAAAATGGATATAATAAATGCATACTATTTATTACCCATAGGAAAATATCTTAGAGGTATCTCCAGTATATATTTGTATTTACAAATCATGGAGCCCGGTGGCTGTCAACTGAAGTTATTAGTGTCACTTTCTGTCACATATATCTTGACAATATTCTGTGTCTTGCCTATTCAAATATGTAAAATGTTAGAAGGTGTTTACTACTCAAACTGCGTTAAAAAATCTAAGATTTATTATTAATACTGAAAAGAGTGTCCTAGAACCCAGACAGTGCTGCCAGTATCTAGGATTTTTGTTAGATTCAGTCCAGTTTGCCATTTTACTTCCTCAGAAAAAGATTTTATAGTTTATTCCTTATTCCATAAAAATGAGATGCAATTTTGATTTTGATTAATTATTAGGTATTCTTGTTGCTGCATGCCCAACTGTAAAATATGGTGGCCTTAAAAACAACAATGAGAATAACAAGGCCAGAACTAGATTCAAATTAAAATTCAAAATCATTTAGGTATTTGCAAGTTCAACAAAACTAGAATCAAATTCAAAATCATCTATTTGCAAAGGTTGTTTCACATTTCAACAAATCACAATAGGATTAAACAATTTGACTTTGTCCTAGAAATATTCTCTGATGCGTTTGAAACGGGCTGGGGACTGGTATGTTATGATATCAAAAGCCATGGGCACTGGACTGCTAATGATAAAGTTCCATATAAATTACCTTGAACAGTGTTCAACCGTTTGTAGGGCTCAAAACATTTGCAAGCAAACTCACATAGGTACTGTGAGGAATTACTTAGAATAGATATCACAATGTCATAGCTCCGCCTATATCATCATAAGATGTGTGGTACTTGTTTTACTTATCTAAATAGCTTAGTTAGCCTTTTAATTGTAGCAATGGTGCCAGGAAAGACAAAATAAATGGGTTTATGCATCTTACATTAGTCCAAAGAAAACTCTATGGCAAATGTAAAATCTAGACAACCTAGCATAAAAATTGAATGGAAGTGATGTGATATAGCCCACAAGTCATTTGTTGTTAAACTGTGTCAGTCCCGCATTGACCCTGTTTGCAAGCAGCTCCACTACTAAGTGTCAGAATGACATATCATGGCTCCCTGATCCAGGTACTTACATGCTCTGTAGATGCACGGTCTCACACCGATTGACACCATATTATTATCTGGGACGCTTTCCTGAGAAGAGGAAGTCTGATCCTTTTAATTGATAGCTTCCTTGTTTAAGAAAACAATATGAATCTACTGTAAATCAGCGGATTCTCTTTTGTAGGAATCAAGATATTGACCCCTCCTAGGCTCAGTCACCATGGTGATATTATTTTTGACCACTAAGTTTCATTGAAGGATTGTCATATGACTCACTCAATACCCTAATGAGTGCGCTGTATAATAATTGTAAACAATTTTTCTAGTTTTAGGCCCCCAAAATGGCTCATATGGTAGTGTCAAGATTTCTTGGGGGTGGGGGGGTGAGGGGAACCGGGCTGGGTTTCTTATGTTTAAATTAAGACAAAAGAACCCTAAGTATGAAATACTTTGGGACCCCAGTATCGTTGGGTTATCTAATTTATTTCATAACTAAACCCTTAGTTTAGAATAAGTAACAAAAAATTAGTAAGTACCCATTTAGCTCTTGTAACAGTGCATAGAATTCAAACCTTGTCACTCATTAGTATTGATAACATTCGATAATGAGGATAACATTTAGATAAAGATTCCAGAAATAATTAAAACTTCTTCACCTGGCAGATCTCAACTCAACTTGATATTATAATTTCTTAAAGAGAATGTATCCTAGCCCCTTTTTTTCCCTATCTAGATTTTACTAAGAGTATAAGATAAGATTGTAAATAATTAATTAGAACTATGAGAAAACCTTTTCATGCCACCTCTTCTGCAACCATTAGTAGATGGATGAAACAAAACTTAAGTAGTAGTGGAATAGATATTTCCAAATTCACATAAACAGACATGCCTCTACTTCAACTTAAAAGACCTCTGAAGGAGGTATCAACATTGTGGTCATAAGAAAAGCTGCTGGTTGGAACACAAAATTATCAACCATTAGTAATCCTTGTGCAATCTAGAGCTTTTGCACAAGCTGTGTGCTCTATACACAGTGATTGTTACATTTTAATGTCAATGTTAAATGTCTGATTATAAGTAGATAATTGATGTGTGCCATATTAGATTATTAATGAGACTAGTTGATTCAGGACTGAATAAGAATTCCAGGAACTAATAACATTTAAAGAATTTTAAATTAAGTTAAGCTAACTGGAAGACTGGTTCATAAATATAAATACATTTATAATGAATAAGTAAGTAACAAACTTAGAATAACATGTTAAGTTACAATGTTCTATTATTAAACAATATGCTGAACCAATTTTTTACCAACACAACTTTGTTCTTTGAACATCTACATGTGTACAATGAGGACGAGATCACGAAGCATAATTATATAGATCGGACTAACTTACCTAGTGACGTCCGATCCTTAATTATGTGAAGTGATCTCGTCCTCATTGTATCCCAGCCCTTCCCAGATAATCAACCTACTTATGTGTAATGGATTGCCTTATCTAAACCCCCTCTAAAAGTTGTGTTGTGCTGTATGCACTATGCCGGGACTATACGATGCCCGTATCGGTCATCGTGAAGTCCCGTTCTTATGCTTTGAAAGAATGATTGACAGATGCCAGGACAGCACGCGCCAATGGGCGGACCACAGATAAAATATTTTTATTTTTTAATATTTTTTTTTTTTTATGATGAAGGTTTTCATCTTTAAATAATGTGATTAGCGGGTATAAGAAGTACAAACTACATGTGTACAATGAGGACGAGATCACTTCACATAATTAAGGATCGGACGTCACTAGGTAAGTTAGTCCGATCTATATAATTATTTATCTTTATGAATATTTGTTTTAATAATAACCTTTGGTTTTATATGTATAGTAAACTAATAATGCGTCTAATTTGGGACAGCGCTCCTAGACGGGCGAGTCCTATTACTGGGTGGACGTACGACGCGTTGCGTGAGCTCTGCACAGAACACGCGAGCTAACCATTCAAGGCCAATGGCATATATCTGCGTCTTAATTATAACTACGAAAATGTTGAGGTCCTTAACATCTCTGACTGGCCCCGCGGAAGATACTCGTGATATTATGAAAACGTAGGTACTTAAATAAAATTGACGTACGTCCCAAGTAGCAAAATACCCTTATAACATAGGGGTTATCGCCAGAACTCTTGTGATCGTTGTATAATAGACATGATTCTTTCTTTTTATAAGCATTTTATAAGCAGTATTTGCTAATAAGGCTTTTATTCTTCTCACTCCGTCATTGGTATACACCTATAGGAACCTAAATAATATGACAATTAAGGCAATCTTGAAAGTGCAGTATTATAAAGGCACGTTTTATGGCTTAACATATTATAATAAAAATAATGGCTGTGTTGAAGTTTTAATCAAGAATTTTAACACTTTAAAAGCTTTTAATAAGGCTTTTAAAAATATTTTAACCTTATACAAGTATTTTATAAAGCGTCTACATAGCAAATACATATTTGCAATTATTATGGCCTTTATAAGAATTTAGGACATCACCTATCACTTATATAGTATTAGTATAGTATAGTACATTATTCTTAAGTAAGGTAAGCCATTTTAGGCAATCAATAAATTAAGCGAAGAAAAAAGTAGAGAAGCGGTTCTAGGTTTTTTTTTTTTTTTTTTTTTTTTTTTTTTTTTTTTTTTTTTTTTTTTTTTTTTTTTTTTGGAATGGCTTCTCGCAGTTGACCACGGGGGGTCGAGACTGTTTAACCGGACTTTCCTGTGGCTGCTTTAAGCGTTAGCTTAAAGCCTCCGGCCAGGCTTAAAACTAAGAGAGGCTACAGGCTCGGCTGCGCTACCGGCCGGCGCAGCCTCGCCGAGTAGAGGGCAAGAGGGAGGTGGGCAATTACGTTTTCGACCTCGACGGGGGGTCGGAACGTAGATCTTAGCTTGCGCTTGCGGAGCGTACTGGTGGCCTCACTACTCTCCTGTAGGAGAGTTATAGGGTCATCAGGTTCGGAGAGAACATGTTTAGGACGGCGGGTCCTACTAATCCGGGAGGGAACATAGTTGGCGGATTCGACAACCAAAGGGTTGCGATGTTTCGCGGCGGTTTCAAAGAAACGCACGGAATTGCGTTTCAAAAATTGTCGGATTGATGGGATTTTGAGGTCAAGGTGGAGGTTTTCGTTCCGAACGAACCAGAGGGCACCCGTTATCTTTCGGAGAAAACGGTTTTGCAGTGTCTGCATTCTATGAATGTGGTGGGGCTTGGCGTGAGCAAATACCGAGCCCGCATAGGTCATGATGGGCCGAATGACGGCTGTATAAATGCGCAACTTGCACTTAAGTGACAATTTGCTACGTGCATTCAAAACGGAATGTAGTCTACCGAGGGCAAAAGCGGCCCGTGAACGAGCGAGCTTTATGTGCTCGGAGAAGTTTAGGTGCTCATCGAGCGTGACACCGAGATATTTGGCTCGCTTCTCCCAAGGGATCGGCTTGTCAAACATCATGATTGGTCGGGGTAAAGGACGTGTGTGGTACGGTTTCAGAAAGAGAACCGCTTGGCTTTTATCCGGGTTTACTTCGATTCTCCACCTACGAAACCACCAGGCGAGGTTATCGACTGCGGTTTGGAGAGTACGAGATATCGCGTCTGGGCTTATTCCCGTGTAGTAAATGGCCGTATCGTCTGCGAACAGAGCCAACTGAGCCTTTCTACTTTTCGGGATATCGCTGGTAAATAGAATAAAGATAAGGGGTGAAATTACAGAGCCCTGTGGTACGCCTGCGCGAATTGGGTGGGGTGAAGATAGCGCTCCTTCGATACGGTATCGAAAGGTGCGGTTTGACAAAAAGTCACGTAAAATGAGCACGAGACGGTCTGGCACTCCGAGTTTGTAAAGCTTATAAATTAAGCCGTTGTGCCAGACTTTGTCAAAAGCTTTCGCTATATCGAAAAATACCGCTCCCGTCATCGAACCGCGCTGAAAGCCAGCGCCTATGTGTTCGATGATGCGGTGAACCTGATTTACACAAGAATGTTGGGTACGGAACCCGAACTGTTCGTTAGCTATGAGGCCCTTTGTCTCGGCATAGTCTCTGAGGCGCTTATAAATAAGTCTCTCATAGATTTTGCCGAGGACACTGAGCAGGCTAATGGGGCGGTAGCTAGAGGGCTCGCTCTTGGGCTTACCGGGCTTATTTATACCGATAACGGTGGCCTGTTTCCAGGCTTGCGGAAATATGTTATTGCTCAGGGCACCATTGAAGATGGTGGCCATTAGCATAATTAAGTGGGCAGGGAACAGTTGGACCACCCTATTGGTGATTCCGTCTGAGCCAGGGGCTTTGCGGGGTCTCAGACCCTTGATTATCTCGTGCACCTCGTCCGGAGTGACGGGGGGCAGGGGATAATCAGGGTCTTCGACGGGAGGAAGGGAGGCTCTACGTTCGACTTCCGCGTCGACCTCAGAGAGGTGAGCTTGGTCAACCGGTAGAGAGCTGGGTGTGCATTGGGGACATTCACTTTTTGGGTGCGAGGTGGCTCTGAGGGGTCACGGAGACCTAAACGGGGGACTAGACTTACGACAACCGGTCGATGGTCAGAGTCCAGTTCATGTATCGCTTCTATAGAGTCCAACCGAAGGTTGATATTCTTTAGAAGCGCTACATCAAGCACGTCAGGGGTATGGTTATGGTCGTGGGGAAAGTGTGTGGGGGAGTCATTGGAGCAATGACGTCAAAGTTTAAAATGGAACAGAGGTCGAACAAATGTCTACCTCTGGTAGTGGTCAAGGAGCTATTCCAGGTGGTATGCTTGGCGTTGAGATCGCCCGCTATAATGACGGAGTCACTCAAGCCGCATAAGATATTAAAGTCGTCAGATAAATTCTGGTAATTCTCTGGGGCGGTACGGGGTGGAATGTAAGCCGATACTAAAGTGATCGGCTGGTGGCCTGTCATGCCAAGGCGGCAGACAGACACTTCCAAACGTGAGAGAGGAGGAGGGTCAATGGGGATGCAATAAAGGGTGGATTTATAGTAGATTAGGGTACCACCCGCGTGGCATCGCGTCCTATCATTGCGCACTATACGGTAGTTGGCAATTGAAGGGTTACGGTGGTTGGGTTTTAGAAAGGTCTCCTGTACAAGGAGGATATCTAACTGGTGGTCGCGGAGGAAAGTGCAGATTTCGTCGCGTTGGTTTTTAATGCCGTTGGCATTGAAAAAACCTAGTTTAAGGGATCGGAGTTTGGTTCTCGCAATAATTTGTCTATCCATTATTGGTTAGATTTATTGGAGAAGGAGACCAGGGCTTGCGTGATCTCCGGGTATGCGTTATATATGTCGTGAATTTTGCGCAAGTCGCCAGCGCTTCTGGCGACGACCAGCTCGTTAGCCATTTGCATCGCACGGGGCGACATAAATGTTAGGAACGTACCGGTAATTACATTGAACGGGTCAATAGTGTTGTTGCCGGCCCCAATAGTGTTCGGGGTCGCGATAACGGTAACGTTAGCGGTAGTGGCGGCGGCGCTTTTTGGCGCGGCCGCGAGTTTAGTGGGTTGGGTAAGGGGTGGCTTTGGGATGCTATGATCCACGAGAGCCGGCATGGGTAAAAGAGGAGGTTGCGAGGACCTCAAAGCAGGGAAAGCCTGCTGGTGGAGGCCTGCGAACCAAGGGTTTGGTCTCTGGGGACTAAGCCTCGGGGGCATGTCGGGTACCTTGAAGGAGTAAGGGCATTCTCTTTGCTGACGAACGTCCGAACGTTTGTTCAGCTTAGAGGAATTATTTTTTGGGGCTTTGGAGCAGCCACGGTAATTAGCTGGGTGCCCAGCTTCACCGCAGAGCACACAGCTCGGAAGTTCGGTGCACAAGGTGCGGTCTTTCGGCCGAGAGCACTCAGAAGTGCCATGGTCACCCAGGCACTTGACGCACCTGGGTCTCGCATGGCAGTTCCTTTGAGAATGCCCGTAAAGCTGGCAGCGGTGGCACTGGCCAACGAGGCCATTTTTACGGGGCTTCTCTATCTCAAAGCCTACCAAGTTGCAAATAGATTTGATTTTAAAAATCGGATGGTACCCCTCAGAGGGGGGGCAGACTACGAGGACCATATCGTAATTCCCCTCCCCTGGAGCGGTGCATCCGATGAACCTCGTCTACAGGAATCTGTTGCGACTCAAGGTCGGCTTTGATTTCCTGAGTCGGAATTTCTTTTGGGATCCTGCGGATCACCACGCGAGTCTGGCGATTCTCGGGTAGAGAGTATGTGTGGAAAGACACAACTCTCGATTTTAAAAGTTTGGTAAGTTCCCTGTAGTCTTTCGACGTCGGTACTGATACCTTAATACCCTGTTGGGTAGAGCGGGCGCTGGTGAAACCGATCCCGAGATCGGTACACCACTTGGAAACGTCGGTCCACTTTGCCTTGTCTTGAATATAGACGGGAGGCGTGGCGGCCGACTTAAGAGGGGCAATAGGGTTATCCTGCAAGGAGGATGGAATGGTAAGGGCGGGTGGGGCCAAGGGCAGGGCAGAGGGTTTAGGTGGAGGAGGGGGAGAGTCTGTGTTCTTCCCCTTCTTCGCCTTGGTTTTCGCGGCTTTCGTCGCCTTCCTTTTCTTATTCTTCCGACCCTCGACGACCTGGAAGCCGTCGTCGTCGTCGGAAGAAGAAGGGGAAGGGGACGAAAGAACGGGCTGGGCAGAGTGCTCGGCCTCGATATCGGAAGAGTAAGGTGAGGTAGGGCCTTCAGTGTCCATGGACACTGGAGGGCGGTCTACGTAATGGACCGTAGGTAGAGATTGGGTGGGCTCGAGAGCATCGCTAAAAGTAGCGATGTCTGAGGCAGGGGCATGCTGAGTCTCAGCGAGTTTTGCCGCGATTTTTGCGCGGAAATCTGGGCTTTTAAGAAGCGCCTCGATGAAGGAGTCTGGATCCTTAAGGATATCCCTAAGATACAGCTCCTTCGCTGACGCGGACGTGGCCATCCTAGAGGAGGAACATAAACAAAATCCTATCAAATCCTAACACCTAACTCCCCGGGTGGGATTGCCCGGGGGCCCTAACCCTCCCTGTCGGGTGATGACAGGGAGGTGTGTACCTATCGGTGACCGACCTACGCTTGTGTCATCCGTGCCAGTCTTAATGTGCAACGGGACCCTGACTAAAAACTAGCGCGAAGGGTGTAGACACACCCTAAAGACACTAGGTGCAAGCTGTGGAAGGAAGACTGTCATCCAGTGCCGACTAGGAGACCCCCCAAGGCCGGTTAACACTGGGACCCGTCCAGCTGACTGCCTTTCCCTGAAGGGGTTCGGCGGGTGTGTTGGGTCAACACCCCACTCGGATTCGTTGGCACCGTGAGGTTTCCTCCGAGGACCACGAAACAGTGGATTTTACCCGGAAGGGGCCAAAAACAGCGCGAGTGACGTTAGTCCGAGAGAGAAATATTTTGCCTTGATAAAGGCACTTGGTCTGATCGTGTGTCGAAATAATTAATTAAATTAATAATTAATTATTCGACGATCGGGAGTAGTCGGGTGACTACGAGGACGCCACGAAGAGTAGCGCAGCGAAGGGAGACTCTGGACAGCGAGCGCAGCGGGAGCAGCGGGAGCACACAACCGCACGCGACGAGTGCCGAGCGTCGAATGAGCGGTTCTAGGCCATGATAGGTCTCCCATTATACATTTTTGGACAAGTGTGAGTACCAACGAAAGTGCTAGTTGTTCCGTAGAAAATATACAGCTATTGCAACCATCTGCGGACGCATTGAATGCTGAAGAAGAATATTTGAGTGGTATATTAGTGTAATATTTTCCAAGGTCAAGCTGATTTTAGAATTAGATTCGATATTCGTTTGAAACCACAATGTTGTTTGTCTGGTTAAAAGAAAATGCATACCTAATCACAAAGCATTAAAGCACTTTTCTCTCAAATTGACAATTGTTATCTGTCAAGGCCATCATGATTTTTTAGGCAAATTAAAACAAAATTTAGTTTGAAAACGGTTCGCGTCCATTTCGTGGCTAAAATGATTAAATATAATGAATAGTAAGTATCATAAATAAAGGTTTTGCATGAGTTAAGGGAACCCCAAAACTAGTCGATAGTTGACACCCCAAACATATTGCGGAACTACCCTTGTCAGCTATAAGAAGGATCGACCTTGTAAATGGCACAAGTATTGCAATTATAAGTTTAATGTCCTTGTAAACTCGTGTCAACATGCAATTACAAGAGTAATTACCGTTATTGCTAACCATTACATGGCATTCCTCAGAATCATAGCTTATTATATGGTAACAATACGGTACTTAACTATAAGACATATGCCCATATAATTTGTGCCCAAACCCACCCTTATTAGCGATAATATGGCCTTTACAAGGGCAAATTTTGGCTTTAATGACGATTATATGCCTAATTTTTGCTACTTGGGGTGTCATAAATATGTGTGCGAGAAAAAGAGTTCAGAATCAGAATCAGAACTCATTCATTGCAAAGAATGTTGGTAACAAGTCATGGTATTGTTGGCTTAAAAAACAAATTGGATCCAGTACGCACGGCTACAGATCAAGCTATACAATTCCAGTATAAGCTGATCTCGCATTGTATAGTATTTCCTTACAATGAGAGGTTAGTGTAAACTGGAAATGTATAGCTTGATGTGTAGCCGTGTGTACATTCTACCGTATGGCATGCAACATACATAAAAACATTATAATAATCATAAGAAATTTCAATCTATACATATAAGTAATTATTAGGTAATCAGTTTTTAATGTTAGTTAATTCATCTTTGAAATTAACACTCAATATAAAGGAAGAAAAGAAAAACATAGAAAGTAAAGAAGTAGATAATAGTTTGAAAGGCGCGCTTCAATAAACAGCTGCCAATCTATTCTGTAAAGTTCTCACCGTAAAAACTTAGGTGAAGTGAGCGTGAAGTGAGCTGTAAATAGTGTCAATCAATAAACTTTTTCACAAAAAATAACAACCGACATCCAAACAAAAAAACACTACAAAGTGAAAAATAACTTTAAGTCGGCCGGTATCTGTGGTTTTGTAATTTTGTTTTTTTTAAGTTATTCTTCACTTTGTAGTGTTTTTTTTGGAAGTCGGTTGTTATTTTTCACTTTTTAGCTGTGGTACTACCCCACACAAATTCGAATACCACCACCTGTAAAAGAAATAAGAACGTCATCCACATAAAATTACGTATTATTGAAGCTAACTCAAAAACTACCCAAGCAAAGTTAATCAATTTTACATGACACCAACTGGGAAGTATACCCTTCTGAATAAAATAAGAATCTTTAAAATCGGACAACTCTGTAAAAAGTTATGCGTGGCAATAAAAAAAATATACGTGTCGACTTGACAACCCCCTCCTTTTTTTTTGTCGGTTAAAAAATCTGGTGGAATGACAGCTCCCTTCAAGTTCACTTCACCTAAGTCTTCACGGTGAGATTTAGAATAAGTAGGCTAGCTGTTCTAAAACTGAAAGAAACAAATATAATTTGTATGGAAAACTCTTAGATATAGGTAAATGGATTACCTACATCTAAAATTTTCCCGAAAATTAAGTTTACCCCTGATGTTTGGGGTATAATTCGAGGCAACCCATAATACGAACATTAGCGGTGTAAGATGTTTCGGTAACTTAATAAGCCTGCTGGGAGAAAGTTAAGTTATTGTGAGAATAATATGAGGGTGAGATTATATTATGCTACTAATTGGGTTGTTAAATTAGATAATTAAGATTGATAAACAGTTCAAAAAGGATTAAAGATGCATAAAACTATTCTCGAATCCCACTGCGAACTTACAGGTTTGCAATGATTTTAAACACGGCAGCAATACGAATGAAAAAAGGAATAGGCCAACCAATAAATATAATTTTGGCACAAATGCTGTCCATTGTAGTAAAATATTGAGGACTAGCTTTTGCCAGCGGCTTCGCCCGCGTGGATGTTGGAAAATATGCCACGGGAACGTACTACCGGGAAGTCCTTCCTTATTATTTATCTACATTATAAAGGGAACCTCTGTGCAAAACAGCTTTTTAGGTTCAAGGGTTTGGGCTGGGCGTTGATGAGTCTTACTGACTTCGCTTTTTATTTATATAGATCGATGGATTTACCTCGTTTTCTACAATGCCAGTACCTACCTACACGAAAAAGCACTCACAAAACTTCCATCAGATAAGATATTTGGCAAGACCACAACACAGCAGATTTCGACAGTATCAAATCTTTTATCACCCCAGCGCTCCTTCTCCTAAAATTACCAAAATCATAACCCTTAACTGCTACTATTAGCAAGAAGATCAAAATGCAAATAGGTCAACAAACAAGTATCCGTCGATAGATGATCTCCAAGAGAGCTGTAACAAGGGTTAAGTGGGCGTTCCCGACAATTTGCAAGTGATGCGGCTTGCCCCTAAAATTAATTAAGTCGGTGGACGGGGGGGTTAAAACCCTTCTCATGTACTGTGATTTCCGCGAGCCCCTAGGGGTGAAAAGGCTTTAGAACTAGCGGAGATTGTAAAATTGTAAAATATATACGGGCTTTACATGGTTGGAAATTTAATATTTAGGTACATTTTTTTCAATCAGGAATTTCTCAGTAGCGCCCGGAGTCTGGTTTTATTCGATAATTTAATATTCGATTGTAGAATGTTTTCGTGTATTTTTAAAAGTTTGTATAAATCACTTGTCATATTTTTTTTTAAAGTTTAAAGAGTCGAATGCCGTAATTACAGACACAATTAAAAAGCCATTGTGTCATTGTGTCTCGCGTGGATCCACGTTCTGGCATACGAAGGGTTAATAGACAAACTCTATCTAAATAGTTTGATAGTTTTCCTATAAATTGCATTTCTCGAGATAGCACGTTTTTCTCCCAGAGCAAAGTTGCGATATAATCTTCGTTGTGGGAGAATTACATCAATTTTATTGCAAGTTACACCGCTAGTTTAAAGTCCCAACACTTTAAAGAGTGGTCCGAATGAAAATCTGTAAGTTCCAAAGTAATTTATAACAACTGTAAAGTGTGCCGACGCGCCGAGGCGTTCGAATTAGCTCCGTTCAATACGAGCACAGTTACTTGTGATCTCAAGTTCCGTCTATTTTAATTTATATTGTACTTGCGGTCCTATTCCCATCTTAGGGCGGGAATACACGTGCTGTAGCTTGTACAAAACTATGCAAGTATCTCGAATGTCATTGTGAAATGTCATTGTGACATTCACCTATTAGAAGCTATTATAGTACATTAGTATGCAAGCAACTTGCATAGTAGTAGTAGTACTTGGCCTGTGTATTCCCGCCTTTAGGTGTAAAATAATAAAAGATGAGCTTTATCAATGAATAAAGCTCATGTTTCCTTGACATGTCTATAACGCGTCTAATTAACGTAGGGTAATTTACTTAACAATTAATTTTCCTGGCTGTTATAGCTAGTCACCACATTAGACCATTTTTTGCTGGAATGTAGCGTGCCTTTCAAAATTTTGTTGTTTCGTCATCAGAGAAATCGATATCTATTTCGCATAAACACATGACCATAAATGCTATTGCTAATTAACAATAGCAAATGTATGGGGACCAGTCTGTAGTGACGCGGCAGAACGCGGAGTTCGGAATCATACCAAAGTTCTGTTTCAAGTAGCTTTCATTCAAACTTCGCCACCAAATTAAAGTCCAGTCGATAAATAGTTAGCGAAAGATTACCAAGAAAATCATCATTCGATACGGATTATTTAAACCCCAGATAGACGTTTAAAAAGATGGATGACTAGCATTCATTGTAAGATTCTTCAGCTACCGACCGACATGCAGTGATTAGATCCTCCGAACTGTAATCCTTGAAGATTGATGGCTCATCCATCCAACTTCGTATTGATCTAAATATGTGGTAGAGTGTAAGTAAGTGTGGTCGAGTCAAATCCGCCATCTTTAAATGACGTCATTTAAAGATGGCGGATTTGATCTTTTGTGAGTAATTAGGCTTTGATTAGATATAATGTCTAGATGAGTGTCGCGTTGCAAAAGAACTAAAACAAACAGGCCAACTTTGTTATGCTTGTGTGCGTGACAGTTGGCGTCTTTCTTACACTCGCGCCTGACACTGTGCATTTCTAGTGTGCTTTCAAATTGCGGCGAACAGTTAGACGCTAATTTTTTCAACGAGTTCACAGCTTTGACTGTCTATCTAGACAGTTCTTAGCTCTTGGCTTGGCTCTTGGCTTTGTCTGTCTTTGGTATTAGGTATAGGTGTATGTTTGATTGTAAGTTTTAGTAGGTAATTAATATCGGAAGATTTTATTTTTATTTAGGTATTAGTAGAATAATATAGGTGGATAATACATATTTCTAAGTTGGCAATTTTAGCCAAAACATCTCTAAAGAGAGCACCTTTATAAAAAAAGCCGGGCACAAATCTAATCTTTCGGCTGGTATTGAGTTCTGATGAAAACTTACGACCTCCTCCATGACGTAATCGGGCGGTTTTTTCTTTCGCGCCCTTTTATCGCGTGAGCGGGCAGCAGATGCACTTGCGACCACAAAATCAACCAGGCAGTCCAGACAAAGTGATTTAATACAATATAAACCAGTCTAATAATCCTTTTAACTTAACAGCGGTTGCTCAGAGCAAAAAAAGTGAAAACTGCAGCGTTTTAAATCTTTTAAACGTCAGTCTTTTTTACTTTATTTATTGGATCGCTTAGTCAGACTTCTCGCTGCATTTTTATTCGATAGATTAAGGTCAGAATAAATTTAAATCCTTACACAGTAATAAAGTGCGGGTCTCCTCAGTGCCCATTAAGTAATTTTGGATTACAAATCGTCCCGCGCTAATGCACCGTAAAGGTTTTAAGTGTCAATAAGTGTGAATTCTTGTGGAATACGGTTGACGATTGCAAGTTCTGTGATATAAGTAGTGATGAAGTGAATTGCTTTCCTATGAAACCAAAAAGTATGGAAGTTAAAAAGTTGCACCGTTGACTGAAAAGTTGTGTGGAAATCGGTTGTCATGGTATGGGCATGTGATGCAGAGGAATGAGGAAAATGTCAGGAAATAGACGAGTAGAAGAAAGAGACATGTTGCGCCGAACCCAGATAAATTAGGATATGGGAAGAGAATGGTCATGACATACATAACTACTTACAAGAATTTAATTCACAATCTTAAATGTAAAGTCTAGAGGGAAATTAATTCTTAAGCAAACTTAAAAATTGTCAGAATGTTCAAATAACAACTGCCATTCTTTGAAAGTTTATGAAATACCCTATAGCACGGTAAATTGACGTAGGGTGACAATTTACTTTTTTTTTTTGTGATTATTTATTTAGTTTTGGATAGATTCAACATTTATTTTTATTATTTTTTTACATCATTAATCTTATAAAATAATAACAAAAACAAAATATTGTCCAGTCATGGGCTTAAAGAAAAATATTGTGGGAGACTGGTGCCTAATCTAAGCCGAAGCCTGCATTTCAGGCCACCAGATGGCCAATAATTCTCGTACGTAAAAACGTTCACAATCTCATGATAGCGTCAATGAAATGTCAAAAATGTAGGTAAGCGCTATATAATTTTTGACAGATTGAGAATGAGATGAGATTGCGAACGTTGTTAAAAATACGAGAATTACCCCTCAGGTCTCCCCCCCAAGTACATAGTATGTAGTATGGTATGTACATACTTATATTCTATAGATCATATTTGGAATATATATATTTATGTTTACCAAACCACTGAATCATGTCTTAAAAGTGCAACTTGGTGTCAAAGCCATATAAGTTATGAAAATATCAACAACTAGGTACTTAGTTTTTTGAATACCTAAGTAAATTACTTAGTTATAAGTAATACCAGCCTATTATTGTCACCACCACAGAATCTGTAAGAAAGTGGCGATTTCATAATAATCTTTTCTTATTTAAAAAAGTCTCGCTAAAACTCAAAAACCGCTTGACCGATTTGAATTTTTTTTTTTGTTTTTTTTTATTTGTCCTAATTACAGTGCAGGGGTGGTATAAAAGAGAAAAAAAAATAGGAAAAAAAGAAATGGAAATTTTGACTGGCCAACGTCTGGCGGGTCAGATAGTATTAAACATCAGTCCAGGTTTCCTCGCGATTTTTTCCTTCATCGATGTCAGTAACATCCAAGATAAATTTAGGGGGGCTAAAACGGCCACATAAAGCAATTCCTCTAAAAGTGATTCATTTCCTGAAATCCCAGCAATTTATTATGATTGTGCTATTTGACATTTAATTTCAATAAAGCAATTCATAATTTGTGGATCATTTTACGAATCTCCATACAAAACTGTCAAACAGATGAATTGCGTGCTATGAATTGTACGCAGATAAATTATGAAATGTCAGTTTGTGACCATTTTATGATTTCAAATATATGATTCATAATAGGTAATAAACCAAAAGCTTTGTAAGTTTAACAGTTAGGTACATAAATACTTTTTACATAATCCTTTCAACATAAAGTAAAAGTAGTATACGCTACCCACCTTCAAATAACGCTTCTATCACGAAAGACACTCACTTTCCACGACGAAGAAAAATGACTTGAAATTTTTCCCGCATCTACCCACGTTGGCTTGTAATTGGGCCCCCGCGACCGATTACATAAGCTACAGAGTGGCCTCGGGCAATGAGATACAGGCCTTAAATATTAATGTAACTTTGTTTACTGAATTATAGATTTTCGTATGTATTTGTGTGGGGAAGGAATGAGGATCAAGGTTGAATATAAAATGTGTTGTGGTTTTGGAAGTATCGTGTGCGTGGTCTTGGATATGTTTGCCGAGGAATGAATGATGAAAATGTTTGAATCAAAAAGGCAAAAGATGTGAATAACGCAAGGCAAACAGTTTGACGATCGCAGTTTGTTTTTATTACCTACTTACTGTCAGGAGTCAGGACTTTACGTGGGCTCACGTTAACGTAAACTTCAACTTGTACTGAAACTGAATAAGCGCCGTCTGGTGACTATATTGAGAAGCACAATTATTCCATACAGATTGTCGTAAGTTAATGTTATCTTAAACGCGATCGAGTAAGTATAAAAACTCGCACTAAGGCCACAGGACTCTATTGTTCATCCTCTCAAAGTAATATTTTAATTGTTCTTGACCAAGGCAAATCAAATTAAATCAAAATGTTAGATTTCACATGGGCACTTATGAAACGTCAGAAGCTAGGTGCACGGTTCCAATTGGTCGTTTCCTGTGGAACAGAGCCGGCAAGAAACTCCATGGTTATTGTTTTACAAATCACACTGTACTTGCAAGTCCTAAGTCTATTAAAGCTGGATATTAAGAATGAAATCTAAACTTCACCTCAATCGAAACACACGCATTTCTCTGCTCCGCCTTCCCAATTTCCACCAGCGATATAAAACCGTCGCTATCTGCCCCGCAAATATTGCGTGTCTTGTGACAAATGGATAGACAAATGGCCGGCTATAACCGTCTCGAAGGCTATAAACGTCTCTGAGGCTATACCCGCGGCTACGTCACCGCTTACCCGGCTATATATTTCTACCCGCATACGCCCTTTCTTTGAAGATGGAGTTGCAAAGGTTTTGCATCTAATCAATCGTGATTTTCTATCTGCGTAGAAAACAGAGGCTTATTTTATGTGTGTTAAGCTTTTTTTTTCTTTTGCTCAGGCTTTTGCAATTTGTAGTATCTACTTACATTTAATAATGTAAACTAGCTGAACCGACAAAATTCCCTTCTAAAATGTACTTTCAGTTTTCCCGAATTTTCCCACACAAACTATTACAAAACCCAACAAAAAAGAATTAGCCAAACAGGTGCTACTTTTCCGAAGTGATGCGCTTACATAAGTTAAGCTATGCTTGCCGGGGTTGGTCCGTGGATGGGTGACCATCTTTACATTCCGAGGCTCCTCCGTGCCTCGGAAATCACGTTAAGCCGTTGGTCCCAGTTGTCATTCGTGGATCTTTGACAGTCGTTACGGGTCGTCAGAAGCCCGAAAATCTGACAACTAGTATTACCAAGGGGTATCGTTTATCCAGTAATTGGGTTGTGGAGGTCAGATAGGCAGTCGCTCCATACCTATAAAATACTGGTATTCAGCTGCATCCGGTTGGACTGGAAGCCACCCCAACATAGTTGGGAAAAGGCTAGGCAGATTGATTGTAAGTGTAGTATTTATGTAATTGTAGTCTCATGGATTGGTATTTTAAAGTGCAAGCAGTGACCGTGGTTATGGGTCTAGGGAATTCATAATTCAGTGATAGTATTTTTCCACACATTCTGATTTTTTGTTGGATCATCATGATTTCTTTATGTCAGCAAATCAACCGCTACTTTTTATTAGTTGCTTGAGCTTCTTGTTTAACGGAAGGTGAATCAACAATTCGTTTTACAATGACTAGCTTTTGCCCGCGGCTTCGCCCACGTGGCCGAAGTTCGTATTCGCTTCAAACCACGTTCGGCCCATCCCTAGGTATTTATCATAGCATGTTGCATGCATGCGTGTCTTAAGACACAATCATGTTGAAGGATCAATTTCTTACTCAGCCGTCACACCATTCCATAAGTATTTACCGTCCGGTCCGTGGTTTGAAGCGAATACGAACTTCGGCCGAACATTCGGTAAAAATAAAAAGTTCTATATTGGTAAAAAAAAGAACTCATTAAGACTCTTTAGAAAGCGCGGTTATTTTCACCGCGCTTTCTAAAGAGTCTTATCGCCTCCTAGAAATTCCGTATATTCTGAGCGATTTCTCTCAGAGGCAGGAAATGTATACGAACAAAGCCGTAATAGATTCCTGCCAGTTAACGCAGACTTTTTGTTATTTTTAACTAGCTTTTGCCAGCGGCTTCGCCGGAGTGGATGTCGGAAATTATCCCACGGAAACGTACTACCGGGAAATCCTTATTTCTTATCTAGGTACATTATAAAGGGAACCTCTGTGCAAAATTTCAGCTTTCTAGGTCCAAGGGTTTTGGCTGGGCGTTGATGAGTCAGTCAGTCAGGACTTCTCTTTTTATTTATAGTACCTGGTCGACCGAGCTCTGTTCGGATGAAAATAGAGAAAACGAATTTTCCCAGATATGAGACCTAGCTAGATCGATTTTTCGCCGCTATAAACCCCTATATTGCAACTTTCATCGCAATCGTTAGAGCCGTTTTCGAGAACGTGATTACAAATACATATACTTTATACTTTTATTTATGCTGTGCCCGACAGGGTCCACAATGTTCATATTTTTTGTAAACCTACCACCTAATTTCACATGTGGAAGCAATAAATATATTGACTATTGAGTATACAAATATTGCTCTTAGAATAGTATAGGATAGATATATGTTTTTCTGCATGGTCCCTACAAACTTTCTTAGCTAGAACTCACTTACTAATGCCAAGCAAGCGTCAAAACTAACCCACCTATTATCCAAGTCAACAGTTAGGAAAGGACCTCTCTAACTCTCAAGGGAATAAAGGCACTAACATCTAAACTAACAAACTACCAACTGTTACTGAAGTCAGAACAAACTGACATGGAACACGGAAATAATGAGCAGGAATTAAACGCACGCGTGTAATTCTCATGCAATCATCATTAGGGAAAGTAGAGGCGCTGCTCCACAGCAGCCTACAGATAAGTTACACACTTATGTTAGCTTCGCAGAACACCTATCAACATAAAACAAGAAAAAAAAAGGTTTATTCGCAAAAAAAAAAGAAACCGGTCAAGAGCGAGTCAAACTCGCACACCGAGGGTTCCATTCCGATGTCTGAAAAAGTGTGCTACTTAGAGACATCGTTTTATTTTTCCTGTTATCTTTACTTATACTTCTATCACTAGAATAATTTTAGATTTTTCTCTATACAAACTTTGGATAAGGGGGGAACGGTATTTTTTTTTACATTTTTCATCAAAAGTCGAAAAATATGTGTCCTAAAAAAAAAATGTTTGAGAATGTGTTAACAGTGCTCTTTCACATGATACCCCACATGCCCTAGTAGCTCCACTTCGAATTTTTATTACAGTCCCTATACAGTGTATAAAATACAGCAAAAAATATACAAAATATAATGGTATACCATTATAAATTACAATTGTTGTTTAAATATTTAGCACTTGTTATTACTTGAATAGTTGGTAATTTTAATGTTCTAATTGCAGATTACAGTTCATAAGAGGTGCTGAAGCTCTTTAATGTAACAAGTCAACTGCATACCACCTGAGAGCATAAACAATTTTAATTAAAACTTAAATTTGCAGAACGTTGGAGAATTGACCGTGACGTATTTCAATGTTTGTTCTTCGGATAAATTCATCCCATCTAATGAACCCTTACCTAATTGTGTGAAGTCCGGCACGCACTTGGCCGGTTTTTTATATTTGGTTCTAATCGGATTCTAGTGTAATAGAAAAGAATCGATTGTCACTTTTTAGTGCTGGCTCTATTATGGTGCCGTTTGTTTACAGATTTTGCCATGATTTGCAAACAAAAAACATGAAAAAAACTTTTAATTATTTGATTAGTTCACGGCAGTTCTAGGAGAATAATAAAACCGTTATAATTAATTAATGACTATTTGAATGTTACGAGATAGTGAGCTGTACATGCTGAGGCCATGTCCTTTAGGGGAAAATATCCTGAGGTGGGGAACCCTGAAACAATGCTATTTTGTCAAAGTGAAACAGAAAGTGAGACCTCGCTCGTTCACGGGCCGCTTTTGCCCTCGGTAGACTACATTCCGTTCTGAATGCACGTAGCAAATTGTCACTTAAGTGCAAGTTGCGCATTTATACAGCCGTCATTCGGCCCATCATGACCTATGCGGGCTCGGTATTTGCTCACGCCAAGCCCCACCACATTCATAGAATGCAGACACTGCAAAACCGTTTTCTCCGAAAGATAACGGGTGCCCCTGGTTCGTTCGGAACGAAAACCTCCACCTTGACCTCAAAATCCCATCAATCCGACAATTTTTGAAACGCAATTCCGTGCGTTTCTTTGAAACCGCCGCGAAACATCGCAACCCTTTGGTTGTCGAATCCGCCAACTATGTTCCCTCCCGGATTAGTAGGACCCGCCGTCCTAAACATGTTCTCTCCGAACCTGATGACCCTATAACTCTCCTACAGGAGAGTAATAAGGCCACCAGTACGCTCCGCAAACGCAAGCTAAGACCTACGTTCCGACCCCGCCGTCGAGGTCGAACGTAATTGCCCACCTCCCTCTTGCCCTCTACTCGGCGAGGCTGCGCCGGCCGGTAGCGCAGCCGAGCCTGTAGCCTCTAACCCGCCACTAAACTCCCCTTGCCCAACGATCATTCTCGTACCTCGTACCTTGGATGTTATCGCGTCACGACCCAGCCTGAACCCTCTGGCTGTCCTCCCTACCCTTACCGCAGCGACGTGCAGAGTCGCTCAAACCCCTAGTTTTAAGTCTTAGTTTTAAGCCTGGCCGGAGGCTTTAAGCTCTCGCTTAAAGCAGCCACAGGAAAGTCCGGTTAAACAGTCTCGACCCCCCGTGGTCAACTGCGAGAAGCCATTCCATAAAAAAAAAAAAAAAAAAAAAAAAAAAAAAAAAAAAAAAAAAAAAAAAAAGTGAGACCTGTCGCGCTCTGATTGGTGTTCAATGTCACGTGACCAATGGCTATATTTTTACGTAATTTTCTCAAAAACATTAATGAATATAAAATAATTTACAAAACTAAGTTTTATTGATGCTTTTAGCTCACATCAATTTCTACATAAATAAAATTCATAAGGTATTTTTCTTACTGTAAACTAGCCCATTGTTTTACATGACCCATGCCTACCCAATTGATTTACATAGTAATATGTAAATAGGCGCTAACAGAACTACAAGCCAAAATGCAATAGAAAGGAGTATTTTAGGTATAAAAAGAAGGGATAGAGTGAAATTAAAAGAAATTTAAAAGAAAACAAAATTTAAAAATGCACACAGCTGGACGGGACATAAAAAAGAAAGAAAAAAAAAGAAAAAAAGAAAAGAGAAAGTAAAGAGAAATGGCACAAGTTAGTAACACAATGGTATCCAAGAGAGAGCAAAAGAAATAGAGGCAGACAAATCAAAAGATGGGAAGATGACCTCAAGAAAATAGCTGGTCCGGTATGGACCCGTTTAGCAATAGATAGGAATACGTGGAAATCTTTAGAGGAGGCCTTTGTCGACAGAAAAGCTGTTCCACACAACAATCCAGTTGCCGATCATTCAAGTCAGAAATGATTACAAAATCAATTTACTTTTTAGTAAATAGGCATGTATTAAGTAAGAAAGAAACAGCATTATAGGCTATTTTTATTTTTTATACCATTCCCCCTCTAAAAAGCTTATTTTATTCACGGAAAACAGTGAATAAAAAGCACTTTTACTCACTGTTTTGATGTTTGAAAATGGAACAGACCAATGTATTCGACCACAGATTTAGAGTACCTAGGCTAGATACGGCATGTTATTAGATAGTATGAAAACCGAACGTGTCATCTTTTTTATACCTACGATAAATATTCACCCCAGCCATTTAGTGATGTGCTCAAAGTAAACAGAATTGTTTCAATCGCTAAGCGTCACTGAGCTAACAGACTTTTTTTAGTACGAACAGTCGAACATGCAGGGGGCACGCTTGGTCGGATGGCTTGCCGTATCTAGTGTAAGTGTAATCTGTGTATTCGACCTATACTGATGTGTTCTAAATTCAATTTGGTCGACATTTTCGACAAGGAGTTTAAGCATTAGAATAAAAACTGTTTTGTGGTCTTTGCTGTGCTTAGTAAATTGGCGTTATTTTGAATACTGTAAGTTGTACGAACACAAAGTTTAGTGTTACTTTAATCTTTAATTTTGTGTTGTTCTAATCGATTAAAAATGCATTCTAGTGATGAAGATGTGTTAACACCTGAGTTTATGAAAGAGAGGGCGGCCGATATAGTGGAAAAGTTGCTACCCAAAAAATCACGGCTGGTTTATATCAAATCCAATTTAACTTTCCTTTTTCTTCATTATATGTCTATTTTCCCTATTTTCACTTAAATCTTTCTTTTTCTCGTAGTCTTGGTATAAAGTATAGTATGCAACTCTTGAATAAAACGGATTTATATCGAGGGCCATGAATCACTCGCGTCGCTCAGGATTCTAACACTTGAATCACTCGCTACGCTCGTGATTCAATCATCATGAATCACTCCCTACGGTCGTGATTCAATCGTTAAAATCCTTCACTAGCTCATGATTAATCTATGGCCCTCGCTTTAAATCCGTCCTTTATTCACTAATTGCATAATATACTATTATTATTATGTAAATCAATTATGACTTTTCTAGCTCTCTATTCCAATACAATTACAGAAAAAAGAAAATGTTAAATTTTCAAAAATACATCAAATCTCACCCTCTGACAAATAAACACAGAATAAAGTTATTCCAAATTTAAACCTATGAAAATGTATGGTTATTCCTTTGTTATCCCTGATATAACTTTATTCCGTGTTTTATTTGTAAGAGGGTAAAAGTCTTTACTAAAGAGGATAAATCCATTGCAGCGATCTATTAATTCAATTCAGGGTGTGTCTGCGGGGGGCCTAAAACGGCCAAATTAAGCAGTTCCTCTAAAAGCGATTCATTTCCTGAATTCGCAGCAATTTATTATGATTTTGCTATTTGACGTATTTGACATTAAACTTCATTATAGCAATTCATAATTTGTGGACCATTTTACGAACCTCCATAGGTACAAAACTGTCAACCAGATGAATTGCGTGCTATGAATTGTACACAGATAAATTATGAATTGTCAGTTTGTGACCGTTTTACAATTTCAAATATGATTCATAATACCTATTATTCTATTATGATTCTGCCAAAGTGGCCGTTTTAGCCCCACAGTTCCAATGAATTCCTGATCTGCATTCTTTTTAAAAAAGTGGCGCGTTGGCCTGATTTCGAAGTCTTTCTTAATAGACTGTCGACTTTGCTTAACTATTTAAAAGCTTACTGCAATTATCGAATAAAATTGAAGAAAAGAAATTCTGATTTTCTTAAATTCACTCGCTGAGTTTATTCATCATGGCTATTCATCAGCTAGCCCGCGACTTCGTCCGCGTGGTTATTTTTCTTTTTGCTCGGCTCCTAAGCGTTGTAGCGTAATGTTAAATAGCATATCTATAACCTTCCCCAAGAATTGGCTATCAAATGCAAAACGAATTTTTCAAATCTTACTTGAGATCCAGAGATTAGTGCGTTCAAACAAACGAACTCTTCGGGTTTATTATATTAAGTACTAGCTGATCCGACAGACGTTGTCCTGTCTGAACGATCCTAGAACCCGACTGCAGCGCCACCTACCGGGTCCAATTGAGTTTTCAAACCATCTAGGAACCCATTTAAATATACACACAATTTGAGTGGACCCGAGTCTACCGTACCGAAGGGGCGACTGTCAAATGTTTGACAGGAAAGTAGGTAGAACAGTTTATATGGGAAAATGAAATTGTTGTTTTTACTATCTTCCAAATTTTTCAACTTTTCCAAATTTTTCTCACCGTTTAAACCTTCCCTGGACTACGATAAAAACTTCAAAACCAAAATCAGCTAAATCGGCCCAGCCGTTCTCGAGTTTTAGCCAGACAAACGAACAGCAATTGATTTTTATACCGGATGACTTTTTTTACCGTCTCGAAAAAAATAGGGTATATTAGGTGAACGGAGTAGAAGCCTATGGCAAACCTAACTTTTTTTTTTATTTAAAAAAAAAAATCAAAAATTCTAATCATGATTAGATTTTTTTTTCAATTCAAATCATATATTTGAATTTCGATATTTTTAAACGATAATTTTTTTTTCAAAATTTCTGTTTTATGGTACAAAAATGAAAAGTTTACATCGAATTTGTAGTATTTATTGGCACTTTGATAATTATTTCTGTCTCAGCTATTAAAAAAAAAAAAAACTAGTTATGCCATTTAGGCTTCTACTCTGTTCACCTAATACACCCAATTTTTTTCGAGACGGTAAAAAAGTCATCCGGTATATAAGAGATATAGATAAGTAATTACATAGATTAATACCCGGTTTCTGAATTGAGAATTTGATGTTGAGAACGTCATAATCTGTAGGTACTTTTAAAAGTGTAACTTAACTCTAACCAAGATTTGAGTGGAAAACATTAGAGTTGAGCGCACTTTTCTTCAGCGTTTCTTTGTTTCTTCGTATCAGAATTGATTTAGACAAAAACGGAACCCTAATGCCAGCGATAATGGCAGATGATATCTGCCTAGCCTTTTCCCAACTATGTTGGGGTCGGCCTCCAGTCTAACCGGATGCAGCTGAATACCAGTATTTTACATGGAGCGACTGGCTATCTGACCACAGACTAACTGCGGCAAGCGTACCTTAACCTGATCGATTCACCCGAGCGGCTGTTATTACTTAGCCACGAGCCACCGATAATGATGATGTGTTATAAGTAACCATAATGTAACCCTACATTTATTGACCAAGCTTAGAAAACTCGTGGGTGTAAAGGTCCAGAACCAAGGATTTGTCGAAGAAGATGGCAACAGCGTAAAAATCATCAAAACATCTCTCTTAGTTACATTTCGTGCAGATTCTTTGGATTTCGTTCGTTTGACGAATCTGCACGAAATCTAACTTAGAGAGATGTATTGATGATTTTTATGGTTAAAATTATGTGAATACATATGTTTTACTGCCGCGTATCATACTTTTATCACGATACAACCTGGCACGGACCTGCAAATTGCAAGAAACCCAAAAAAAAAAATCGCGGGTTACACAGCGCAATCACCTTAAGAAGCCGGTGAAATGGAGCACTATCTACACACTAATTTTTGACATACTCTAGGAAAGGATTACCATAAACATGTATTTTTCAAACCATATTTAACTCGTATAGTTTCGCTCTACTTTTATAAATTCCCGGAGTAGCCCATTGGTAAAGGTACACGTTACACAGTTAACCTGCAGTCTCTGGTCCCAACAGGCGGCCTGCCGTCCAAGGTAAAGGTACACGTTACACAGTTAACCTGCAGTCTCTGGTCCCAACAGGCGGCCTGCCGTCCAAGGTAAAGGTACACGTTACACAGTTAACCTGCAGTCTCTGGTCCCAACAGGCGGCCTGCCGTCCAAGGTAAAGGTACACGTTACACAGTTAACCTGCAGTCTCTGGTCCCAACAGGCGGCCTGCCGTCCAAGGTAAAGGTACACGTTACACAGTTAACCTGCAGTCTCTGGTCCCAACAGGCGGCCTGCCGTCCAAGGTAAAGGTACACGTTACACAGTTAACCTGCAGTCTCTGGTCCCAACAGGCGGCCTGCCGTCCAAGGTAAAGGTACACGTTACACAGTTAACCTGCAGTCTCTGGTCCCAACAGGCGGCCTGCCGTCCAAGGTAAAGGTACACGTTACACAGTTAACCTGCAGTCTCTGGTCCCAACAGGCGGCCTGCCGTCCAAGGTAAAGGTACACGTTACACAGTTAACCTGCAGTCTCTGGTCCCAACAGGCGGCCTGCCGTCCAAGGTAAAGGTACACGTTACACAGTTAACCTGCAGTCTCTGGTCCCAACAGGCGGCCTGCCGTCCAAGGTAAAGGTACACGTTACACAGTTAACCTGCAGTCTCTGGTCCCAACAGGCGGCCTGCCGTCCAAGGTAAAGGTACACGTTACACAGTTAACCTGCAGTCTCTGGTCCCAACAGGCGGCCTGCCGTCCAAGGTAAAGGTACACGTTACACAGTTAACCTGCAGTCTCTGGTCCCAACAGGCGGCCTGCCGTCCAAGGTAAAGGTACACGTTACACAGTTAACCTGCAGTCTCTGGTCCCAACAGGCGGCCTGCCGTCCAAGGTAAAGGTACACGTTACACAGTTAACCTGCAGTCTCTGGTCCCAACAGGCGGCCTGCCGTCCAAGGTAAAGGTACACGTTACACAGTTAACCTGCAGTCTCTGGTCCCAACAGGCGGCCTGCCGTCCAAGGTAAAGGTACACGTTACACAGTTAACCTGCAGTCTCTGGTCCCAACAGGCGGCCTGCCGTCCAAGGTAAAGGTACACGTTACACAGTTAACCTGCAGTCTCTGGTCCCAACAGGCGGCCTGCCGTCCAAGGTAAAGGTACACGTTACACAGTTAACCTGCAGTCTCTGGTCCCAACAGGCGGCCTGCCGTCCAAGGTAAAGGTACACGTTACACAGTTAACCTGCAGTCTCTGGTCCCAACAGGCGGCCTGCCGTCCAAGGTAAAGGTACACGTTACACAGTTAACCTGCAGTCTCTGGTCCCAACAGGCGGCCTGCCGTCCAAGGTAAAGGTACACGTTACACAGTTAACCTGCAGTCTCTGGTCCCAACAGGCGGCCTGCCGTCCAAGGTAAAGGTACACGTTACACAGTTAACCTGCAGTCTCTGGTCCCAACAGGCGGCCTGCCGTCCAAGGTAAAGGTACACGTTACACAGTTAACCTGCAGTCTCTGGTCCCAACAGGCGGCCTGCCGTCCAAGGTAAAGGTACACGTTACACAGTTAACCTGCAGTCTCTGGTCCCAACAGGCGGCCTGCCGTCCAAGGTAAAGGTACACGTTACACAGTTAACCTGCAGTCTCTGGTCCCAACAGGCGGCCTGCCGTCCAAGGTAAAGGTACACGTTACACAGTTAACCTGCAGTCTCTGGTCCCAACAGGCGGCCTGCCGTCCAAGGTAAAGGTACACGTTACACAGTTAACCTGCAGTCTCTGGTCCCAACAGGCGGCCTGCCGTCCAAGGTAAAGGTACACGTTACACAGTTAACCTGCAGTCTCTGGTCCCAACAGGCGGCCTGCCGTCCAAGGTAAAGGTACACGTTACACAGTTAACCTGCAGTCTCTGGTCCCAACAGGCGGCCTGCCGTCCAAGGTAAAGGTACACGTTACACAGTTAACCTGCAGTCTCTGGTCCCAACAGGCGGCCTGCCGTCCAAGGTAAAGGTACACGTTACACAGTTAACCTGCAGTCTCTGGTCCCAACAGGCGGCCTGCCGTCCAAGGTAAAGGTACACGTTACACAGTTAACCTGCAGTCTCTGGTCCCAACAGGCGGCCTGCCGTCCAAGGTAAAGGTACACGTTACACAGTTAACCTGCAGTCTCTGGTCCCAACAGGCGGCCTGCCGTCCAAGGTAAAGGTACACGTTACACAGTTAACCTGCAGTCTCTGGTCCCAACAGGCGGCCTGCCGTCCAAGGTAAAGGTACACGTTACACAGTTAACCTGCAGTCTCTGGTCCCAACAGGCGGCCTGCCGTCCAAGGTAAAGGTACACGTTACACAGTTAACCTGCAGTCTCTGGTCCCAACAGGCGGCCTGCCGTCCAAGGTAAAGGTACACGTTACACAGTTAACCTGCAGTCTCTGGTCCCAACAGGCGGCCTGCCGTCCAAGGTAAAGGTACACGTTACACAGTTAACCTGCAGTCTCTGGTCCCAACAGGCGGCCTGCCGTCCAAGGTAAAGGTACACGTTACACAGTTAACCTGCAGTCTCTGGTCCCAACAGGCGGCCTGCCGTCCAAGGTAAAGGTACACGTTACACAGTTAACCTGCAGTCTCTGGTCCCAACAGGCGGCCTGCCGTCCAAGGTAAAGGTACACGTTACACAGTTAACCTGCAGTCTCTGGTCCCAACAGGCGGCCTGCCGTCCAAGGTAAAGGTACACGTTACACAGTTAACCTGCAGTCTCTGGTCCCAACAGGCGGCCTGCCGTCCAAGGTAAAGGTACACGTTACACAGTTAACCTGCAGTCTCTGGTCCCAACAGGCGGCCTGCCGTCCAAGGTAAAGGTACACGTTACACAGTTAACCTGCAGTCTCTGGTCCCAACAGGCGGCCTGCCGTCCAAGGTAAAGGTACACGTTACACAGTTAACCTGCAGTCTCTGGTCCCAACAGGCGGCCTGCCGTCCAAGGTAAAGGTACACGTTACACAGTTAACCTGCAGTCTCTGGTCCCAACAGGCGGCCTGCCGTCCAAGGCTTGCATAGACCACACACTACAGCGATTATTGCCTTCAGGCAACGGTCGATACCGGCTCTGGCTCCACACACTACAGCGATTATTGCCTTCAGGCAACGGTCGATACCGGCTCTGGCTCCACACACTGGCAGGCGGCAGCCGGCAGTTTCACACCTCACTATCGCCTGCCTGCCTGCCTGTCCGGTGTCAGATCACAAAGTGATAATGTTACGTAAAAACGATGTGCTATTTTTTATTTTCACTGTTTACGCAAATTAGAAAAGTCGCTAAATTGGCAACACTGCCGCCGGCTGACTACCTGCTTACTCGATTTGGCCTTGAGATCACGGACTGTCCGGCCCACAGAGTATGTCCGGCCGATACCTGACGACGCAGGCTTGCGCCGGCAACAGGCCACGCACTCTGGGATCGCTTTGACCGGTCGTCAATCCAAAACCATAAAAGGAACTGTGTGTCTGTGATCTATAGCGATTATCTGACAGGCTGTTATCCGCCGGCGGACTGTAAATGCATGTGTGCCCTTTAAAGCCAACGGAGGTGCCATTAATGTTAATGGTTTTGGTCTTGAAAGTAGATTGGTACTCTTTATGCACAACATCAAAAAGGGCTCCATAGATTTCATTAGGATTCCTGTGTTCTACTATATGTATAATTATGATGTAATTCTATGAGCTATATTATTTTTAAACATTTTGCAACGACTAGCGGCCTGCGTATGCGTTCTATTTTATGCGGCTTTTTATGTAATGGCATAGGGAAGCTAGCTAATAGACCACAGTGATTAGACGTTAAGTCACATAATACTAATTTATTTTTAGCCTCACAATCCCTAAATATATTATCAATACATGTTCAAAAAACAAGTTAATTAAATTATAAGACCTCAACAGATTGAGCAACAGTAAGCCCCTGCTTGGATGTAGCAAATAGGTAGCAGTAAAGCACAACCTTCTTTCTTATATCTATGGCTACACCAAAGTTAATGTTTTTAACTAACGCGCCCTGACAATTTTGTTTATAAAACGTCCAGTGCAACAACATAAAAAGAAGAATTTTGCAAAACAGTTTTCATTACTCTTCAAAGAGAAAACTAATATTGTACTTCAGTCTGTAAGGGTGCCAATTAATGCAGCTTCTCTAAAATGTCATTCTCGTCTTCAAATATATTTAGTTGTCTAATGATATTATACTGTCACAAAAAGTTACGTAGATAACGAGTTGTCAATTTTTTTCCTACAAAACTAATGCCGTAGAAAGCCATTACTACGATAAAAAAATCGTGCAAGTCGAGTTATCAAGTTCTTCACGACATGCCCGGAATTAGTCGCCGAGTTAGCCCGGAATTAGTGCAGAAGAAAATATATTTATCGGTTGCTCTGAGTCATATTAATTTACCTTCGTAAATTGACACGGGTTTTTTGATATTCTGTTGGAATAGTAAAGATGATGATTTAATATAATAGAAGCTGGTCTATTAACTCTTTGCCTACATACAAAAAAAGAAGATAAAGAAAACTTTTGTAGCTGCACTTATAATTTCCCTTTTTGTAAATGACGCCATGGAAAGCTTTGCAATTAAACATACTGCTTTGATTAATCAGGTTTTTTCACACTATTCTATTCTAATTTAAAAAAGGCATGTATTTAATAGAACCTCTCCTCCCAACTTTGCGCTCCAAAAAATATTATTGAACAATCTAATAGTGCCTCTTTTTGTGAACGTTACAAAATCCATAATCATGTTTATTTTAATCTGTTCTGACTTACCTGGCTTAGTTAGTGCGTTAATTATTTTTTAGAAGATTATTTCAATTATTTCCTTTTTAAAATTTGTAAAGTAAAATATAATGAATTTATATGTGTCGTATTTTTTAAAATTTCGTTCGAGAAGCATATTTTGACAGTTTGACAGCCAAACTTTTTGCTAACGAAGGCTTCACTGTAGGAGACATCAAAAACGTAGCGGAACGCGATGAAAACGTGCATGGAATAAATTACGACGAATTAACAATTGTGTCATAAAAGTTATAGGCCTAATTAGTTTTATGAAATGTCTTGTTTTACAGACATGCGTGGGGACCATAATAATATGTGGCAAGGACAGTTTTCTTAATAAACTTTAGGCAAAGAGATGACGAAGCCACAATATTGTGTAACACGTTTCGTAATCTTGGCAATAACGCCTTTATAGGGCTAGCAATATAGCGTTTATTTTCCGGTGTTGCAATACTATGAGTTAAGCATGTGATTTACTGGAATTATCTTCTTATATCTATACGTAATAAAAAGTAAAGTCGCTTTTCGTGACTCTGTGTGGCCGCGTTATTCTTCTAAACTGCGCGACAGATTTCGTTGCGGTTTTCACTATAACTTAGAACATTTATTCCGGAAGGTTTATGTATATAAAACATCAATATTAAACTTACATTTAATAAAGAAATCCTGATGTTTTGTCAAGTCATAAAAACCGTGCGAAGCAGGGGCGGGTCGCTAGTCTCTTATATATAAAAAATCAATTGCTGTTCGTTAGTCTCACTAAAACTCAAAAACGGCTTAACTGATTTGAACTTTTTTTTTTGTTTTGCAATACACGGGTGGTTTAGAAGGAAAAAAAAAATAGGAAATAAAGAAATTGAAATTTTGACAGGACAACATCTGGCGGGTCAGCTATAGTTGACCCGCTAGTCGCCTGGACGCGTGAGTACTTTAGTACGAAACAAAAAGCAATGGTATAAGTAGGTACAACGTACATCGACAGCAGAATACACGTACCCCTGCGGTGAAACCTCTCAAAAACAGGAAAGATAAATACTGAGATAATAAAATATATTGCAGAAGTTATTTCAAGGTCTGAGGAAGCGGACACAAATGGTTTACAGTTGAAAACTTGTTACGAACAGAAATTCGACTTGATTTATTTGTATCGTGTGGCACATATTACTTACCGATTATGTTAGTTAAGTGTATTGCCTATTGCTAATTTATAATACTAAACTTTTAGGACATGCACGTTCTTAGTACTAGATGTTTGCATTGTCCCCATCACCCAAAGATGAAGTAGGTACTTAAAAAAAAACATTTTATGCAAATCCATCATGTCGTCAGCACCATCCATATAAATGTCGGGTCGTCCTCGTGTCGTGATGGCACAGTAGTTAAGGCCCCGCCTCCTATGCAATGAGGTTGTGGGTTCAAATCCGCGTAATTACAGTGGTACCCAACTGATAAGGCGCGTCGTGAATCTTCGTTCGCACAGAAAAGAAAGTATGACCCCGAAACGAAACGATTAACGAAAGAATTTAAAGCTAAATATTATACCACGTTGTAAAGCTAAATATATTTTCCTGTTTTTTTTTCAACCAAATTAAAGTTTTCAGAACAGGGTAAATTACATTATCCTCAGCTAGTTTTTGACGGCAAATTCTACGAAATTTACATCACGTTTCGAGACCAAATAATGTTGTTTGTAAATAAATTTAAGTGTGATCTAATTATTTTAATCTACATAACACGATAAGACATCTGTTATTGTTTATAACACACAAATTATATGCTATAGGCAGTATTATTATCTATTCTGAGAACATCTCAGTGGGGTCAGACGCACAAATTCTGTAGATAACATACTGTATATAAGGTAATGTTTTTAAATTGTTGGACAAACAGTTCTAAATTCTCGTCTCTTTCGTTAATCTCAGTTTATTTTACAATATGGCTTTCAAGGTGAGTATTGTAATATAACTTTAATGTTATAGTGACGCTCTTAAAATCTTCATAATCATCATCATTCTCCTGCCCGTATCCTAATTTATTTGTGGTGTCTTAAAATATTGAGTCCTTAAACGCTGTAGAGTTCCTTGTATAACTTTCAAAGTGCTTGGCAAATCACAATTTCTTCAAAGACTGGTACATCTTACTCAGTTTCAGGTTTTTTTTCCCTAGATATGTAATGAAATATTTTTGTTTTTTCAGATCGTGTGCTTGGTTCTGGCGTTAGCTGTTGCTAGCTACGGTAAGTTACAACTACATTATTATTTAATTAATAAATAGGTACTTAACTGTTTCATTATTCTCATTGTTTAAGTTGTCAAAATTGCATTAAGTATTTTTTGGGTACTATTGCATTAGACTGTAAAGTCGAGCGACTCATTTCCTCACGAGTTAAAATACGAGGGTAGCTCATGGTACAGGCGGGAAAATAAAACTGTTTTTCAAAATAAAACAATAGGTCAATATAGGCCATTTCATGCAACTGTCAACGAGTAACAGTTGTGTCAAATCACAACTGTCATTTGTTGTATACATGGTGTAACTTAACTAACGCACAAGCTCTTAAGGGGTCATTGTACTCATCATTATGAACAACTTTTACCACGGGACCAAACCTGAAATCACGATAAAAAAACAGGTTCCCTACATTTTGACGAGTAAAGGCTCTTACAGACAGAGGCGATATCGCGTCGCGACGCGATATTGTGATATTATATCCGTAGAACAATTTCTATGGAATCGCGCGCGACCATACACACAGGAGCGACGCGATATCGCCTCTGTCTGTAAGAGCCTTTATGCGATTTTTATTAAGTACGCGATTTTAGGTTTGGTTTGGGTTTGGTTTGGGACGAGTCCTAAAGCTGAAATCGCGAAAAAAAAATCAGCAATAGTAAAAGTTGTTCATAATGATTAGTACAAATACCCGGTTGTGCGTTATTTAAGTTACATATTGTATACATATACGGCAATTTAAGTTCGTAAGCAATTTCTTCAACAATTTTTTTCCGTGACTGTATTATGAACTTATAGACTGTGGTAGATAACAAGAATAGCTAGGTCGGCTAGGTTGGTAACGGGACAATCTTGCTCATAGGGACCTCAAACGTAAGAAAGTATCACTCGTTGAGGCTCTTTCAAAGCATCATTTTCTGCCTAGCCTTTTCCCAACGATGTTGGGGTCGGCTTCCAGTCTAACTGGATGCAGCATATCAATATTTTACATGGCGCGACTGCCTATCTGACTTCCACAACCTAGTACTGAGGGTAACACGATACCTTTTACCCTTTAACCGCTTACGTCGGATTTATCCGACAAATGTTTTCGTGCCATTTCGCCAGGGTCGTATCATTATTATATCAAATCAATCAATCTGCCTAGCCTTTTCCCAACTATGTTGGGGTCGGCTTCCAGTCTAACCGGATGCAGCTGAATACCAGTATTTTACATGGAGCGACTGCCTGTCTGACCTCCACAACCCAGTAACTGGGTTGTGGAGGAGAATACGATATCCCTTGGTAAGACTGGTTGTCAGACTTTCGGGCTTCTGACGACCCGTAACGACTGTCAAAGATCCACGAATGACAGGCGGGACCAACGGCTTAACGTGCTTTCCGAGGCACGGGGGAGTCTCGGTGTGTAAAGATGGTCACCCATCCACTGACCAACCCCGGCAAGCGTAGCTTAACCTGATGGATCGTCCCGTGCGGCAGTTATTACTTAGCCACGAGCTCCTCCCTTATTATATATGACATATAATTGTATACACATACAATTGTATATCGACCTCGAAAAGTTATTGTATTGATTGTATCGACATTAACGAAATGCATCTTTGTATAGAACGATATTGAGATAGACTCATGATAGCTAGTGGTTTTTGGTTGCTATTTTATATGAATAATCCTATATTCTTTTGTGTAAACGTTAAACAAATAAAAAAGTATTGCACATCCCCCTTTGTTGTAAGTATTTATTTTGCGACTCCCTGTGCACGACAACTGATATGAAGTCGGGTTATAAGGTTGAAGCATTTCCTAGTACTTTTCTTCCATAAATATTGGCGAAGTTATAATAATATCTTGTTCCACAACGAGCTAGCGACGATTAGAGAAGTGGGTCAATGACCGTTCCTAGGTAGGATGTGTAGTATTATACATCTGCCATATGAAGTAGATAGCAGTTTAGTCACCCTTGATAAAAGAACTTGTGCAGTCGTGTTCGTGTGTGCTGTGCTTTAAAATGAAAGGTCTTTATTTATTTTATTATTTCTTTAATTACTATTAATGATAAATCTGCCTAGCTTTTCCCAAGTGTGTTGGGGTCGGCTTCTAGTCTAACCGGATGCAGCTGAATACCAGTATTTTACATGGAGCGACTGCCTATCTGACCTCCACAACCGAGTAACTGGGTAATACGATACCCCTTGGTAAGACTGGTTGTCAGACTTTCAGGCTTCTGACGACCCGTAACAACTGTCAAAGATCCACGAATGACAGCCGGGACCAACGGCTTAAGGTGCGTGCTTTCCGAAGCACGCAGGAGTTTCGGTGTGTAAAGATGGTCACCCATCCACGGACCCACCCCGGCAAGCGTAGCTTAACCTGATGGATCGACCCGTGCGGCTGTTATTACTTAGCCACGAGCTCCTCTTTTTTTTTTTTTTTGTTTTTTACTAATAGTGATACTGCACAAATACCAGATGACTTTTTTTACCGTCTCGAAAAAAAATGGGTATATTAGGTGAACGGAGTAGAAGCCTATGGCATACCTAACTTTTTTTTTTTTTAAAATCAAATAATTCAGAAATTCAAATCATAAGCTGCATATGATTTGAATTTCGATATTTTTAAACGATTTATTATTATTTTTTTGAAATTTCTGTTTTTATGGTACAAAAATGAAAAGTTTACATCGAATTTGTACTATTTATTGGTACTTTGATATTTTTTCCTGTCTAAGGTATTAAAAAAAACAAAAAACTAGATATGCCAAAGGCTTCTACTCTGTTCACCTAATACACCCAATTTTTTTCGAGACTATAAAAAAAGTCATCCGGTATTTGTGAAATAGTTTGTCGGGGAAATTACTATGTTGCCATATACTTAGTTGTTACCAGCTTGTGTATTTTTCCGTTGAGGTCAGATAGGCAGTCGCTTCATGTAAAATACTGGTATTCAGCTGCATCCAGTTAGACTGGAAGCCGACCCCAACATAGTTGGGAAAAGGCTAGGCGATGATGATGATAATTTAGTTGCTACGCCAAGTAATATTTGTCTGTGAGTTTTAAAGTTATGGGTGCCGATGTAATTATCTTGTGTTGATACAACTTACATAATTATAATTAACTAAGAAAATTGTTTGTTTATATGTTTGTAAAAAGTAATCTCTGGAAGTTTCGATTACAAAAATCTCATTAATAGAAAGCTACTCCTATTGCCGAGTGTCATATATTTATATTAACATTTATATTACACGAGTGTCATTATTTATTTATTTTAATATTTATTTTGAGTGTCATTTATTTATATCAGTTAGGTACCTACGTCACTTACTTAGATTAGCGAAGATATTATATCTGGATTATAATAAGTAAAAGTACTCTGTGATCTGGATGACAAAGACCGCGGTCACCATCGGATGATGGTATTTTACGTTTATATACATCCTACTAATATTATAAAATGTGAAAGTTTGTGAAGATGTTTGGATGTTTGTTACTCCACACAAAAACGGCTGAACGAATTTGGATGAACTTTGGCACACATATAGTTTATAACCTGGATTAACACATATAATACTTTTTATCCCGATAGTGGGTTCCCGTGGGATAATTTCCGACATCCACGCGGGCGAAGCCGCGGGTGGCTAGTATTATATAATAAAGGTTTCTCCATGGTGTCTCCTTACGCACCCCATGACTGTGTGCGTCTGACATATAAGGGGCATCAGGTGGGCCATCTCATAGTTCCGTGATTATATACAACCTTCTAGAAGTACCACCCATTAGTTCCTATCTCTTTATAAACATAAATATGTTTATGTTAATAAACGTGTACATACTTAGGTAGGTATGAGATAAACTCTGCTCTTCCATCATTAACTTAAATGTTATACTAGTATAAACATTAGTTAATGTTTTATGTAGGTATATTTCTGATAGTAACGATTCGGTTGTTTCATAATGTTATTGCTCTGACTAATGAATCTTGTTTAAGGTGATTGCGCTGATTAGCCCGCGAAATTCAATTTTTTTTAGGTTTTTTGCTATTTGCAGGTCGTGTCAGGTTGTATCTTGATCAAAGTATGATACGCGGAAATAAAACATACGTATTTACATAATTTTAACCATAAAAATCATCAATACATCTCTTTAGGTTAGATTTCGTGCAGAGTCGTCAAACGAACGAAATCTAACGAATCTGCACGAAATAAAACTTAGAGAGATGTATTGATGATTTTTATAGTTACAATTATATAAATACATATGTTTTATTTCCCCGTATCATACTTTGATCAAGATACAACCTGACACGGACCTATTATTAGCAAAAAACCCAAAAAAAAAATTGAATTTCGCAGGCTACCACTGCGCATCATCCTTAAAGTGGTGCAATCGTCTCGTTTTGTACTCTGTAGGATTCAAGGAAATTCAAATAATAAGAGCAGAGTGTAATTATGTATAAATCAATAAATCAGCCTAGCCTTTTCGCAACTATGTTGGGGTCGGCTTCCAGTTTAAACGGATGCAGCTGAATACCAGTATTTTACATGGAGCAACTGCCTATCTGACCTCCACAACCTAGTAACTGGGTAATACGATAAACCTTGATAGGACTGGTTGTCAGACTTTCGGGCTTCTGAGTACCCGTAACGACTGTCAAAGATCCACGAATAACAGCCGGGACCAACGGCTTAACGTGGCACGGAGGGGTCTCGCTATTGTAATGGATGGTCACCCATCCAAGTACCGACCTCGGCAAGCGTAGCTTAACCTTCGATCGATCCGTGAGTGTTAAATGCATTCCTTTTGTTTCTAAGGAATATATCTACATAAATTCATGTTTCTGTCTTTCAACGGCTTAACGTGGCATGGAGGGGTCTCGCTATTGTAATGGATGGTTACCCATCCAAGGACCGACCTCGGCAAGCGTAGCTTAACCTTCGATCGATCCGTGAGTGTTAAATGCATTCCTTTTGTTTCTAAGGAATATATCTACATAAATTCATGTTTCTGTCTTTGGTTCAGACTGTAACTACGCTACGTTGTCGGTCCGTTTAAGTACCTCAGTCTCGGTTTTTCTTTTTTTTTGTGAACGGAACATTAATCATTGACGAGCAAAGCCGTGGCAAATAATAGTCAGGATATCAACATATTTTCGATAAGCCAATTAACAAAATGAAGTCTAAACGGTTACAGGATTTAGTTTAGATTGTTGTTATTAACCTCCAATGTTTTGTCTGCAGGATTCCCTCAATACGGCGGTGGTAACCAAGGTGGCTATGGCGGCAACCAGGGTGGCTATGGCGGCAACCAGCCCGGCTACGGCAACCAAGGAGGTTACGGTCAGGGCGGACAGAGTGCCTACCCCGGTGGTCAAGGAGGCTTTGGTCAAGGCTCCCAAGGATTTCCCCAATCCGGATCTAACATCCCTCAAGGAGCTGGACCTGGCAATCAGGGTGGATTCGGTACTGGAAATCAAGGTTTCGGACAAGGCCAGAACGGACCTCAAGGCTTCGGCGGATCAGGACCTCATGGCAATTCTGGCCACGGTTCCTCTGGATTTGGAGGATCAGGTTCCAACTCAGGAAGTCACAGCCATGGGGGCCACAGGGGTGGATACCAAGAACACGGATACTAGATAAATGTTTAACTGATTGATTGAAACTGAACTGTTGTGTAATTGTGTGTTTTTATTATAAGAGTATATGTTTATTTTTGTTATCTTTTATTTACGGAAAATATCACGCCATTTGTTGTAAAGGTTATCATAATATAAAAGTTCAACTCGTTATTCTTAGAGGTGAGGAAATCAGTGTTTTTATCCCGTGAGGTTTTGACTAAGTATATTTTTGTAGTACCTACTACTGATACATAGATATATGCTAATAAATAAATACTTAAAGAAATAAATAAACAATACATTATGGTCTAAAGAAGCGCCCCACTACTCCTTCTAACCGTTGCACACATATAGTATAAACGGTTAGGAGGAGTAGTGGGGAGCGTCTTCGTGGATTGCACTATATAAACTATTTTTGAAGACATCAGTGACGAGTCGACTAATTTCAAACGTGATAATTTTGTTGTAAGTGTAACATTTTGAAACTTTGAAATGCTTTTTTAGGGTTCCGTACCCGAAGGAAACCACCAAACGGAACCCTACTACTAAGCCTCGCGTCCGTCCGTCTGCCTGTATCTAATGAACACAGGGCTTTATCTCATGAACCATAAAAGGTAGGCAGTTTAAATTTTCACAGATTGTGTATTTCTATTACGCCTCTATAACAACAAATCATAAAAATATAATAAAGTTAAAAATTAAAGGGAGTCCCCATCCCCAGGCAATAAACTTTTCATTTTGAAAAAAAAACTTACCCTTGCATGCGTGGTGGAACACAAATATATGTTTTATTTTTTTATCTTCAAAAATGAAGAAATAGTAAAAGTTGTAAATGTTAGACTATTTTTGTACGAGCTCTATCGCAACAATTAAACAAGTTACTTTGAAACTTCTGTATATCATGTACCAATACTGTATCCGATTCAGGTATTTTGTTTAAATATGGGCTTTTTTTGCAACTGCAAACAATAACCTTGTAATTCACAGTATCATTATGATATACAAAGTTATATTTGCGATTGTTAAACACAAACAACAATTCCCTTTAATTTTCCATTTAGGAAACATGTTTTTTTCGGCGTTTTTTGTTCGACCATATCATCAGTCATAGAAGTTTATGTAAAGTTTACAGGAAAAATAAAACGATGTCTCTAAATAGCACAACACAGAAATCGGAACGGAACCCTCGGTGAGCGAGTCCGACTCGCTCATGACCGGTTTTTTTTTTACACAGGCACATACACGATAAAGAGTATTCTATCGTAATAAATTATTATCAAAACAGCGACTATTTGAAAGCTGTTTGCAAAGAGCATTATCTTTAACGCGGCGAAAAATTAATCTGAATTTGGCATTAAAAAATATTTAAAGCCGATAGCAAAAATAGTAGGTTGGTACAGCGAAGAATAATTTTAAGAGTAGAAAGTAGTTGTAATCAGTAATCAGTTGTTAGCTTTGTTTAAATTTAAAGGTCGCAGTCGACGGAGCCCAAAGATATGAGAAAGAAGTTTGTCTGTTTTTAGGGTCAACAAGGAACCCTTATAGTTCAATGAAATCATGAAAAACAATTTTTTTTAGGGTACCTTCTGTACACATAAAGTGGGGATGTTTTTTTTTCTCGTCTACTCCATGGTGTGGGTTGTTGTTAGATGGGTCTTTCAAAAATTGCGAGTTTGTGAAAACAATTTTCGATTTAGGTATCCCTTTCTGAAATATTAAGCTTTGAAGTGCTATTTTTTGTTATATTTAAATGTCCCCACCGTGACAGCTAAATGGTTAGTTGTGGATGGGTGACAAAATTCACGGTGGTAGTATGTATAACGAAGTTAAAAGGAAACTATCACAGCTGAGTAGACTTTTTAAGTTTACGAGTAATAGTCAAATATTCATGAAACAATACAAAGCCCTCTTCTTAGTACTACGGAACCCTATTACTGCGAGTGGCCCAACACGCACTTGGCTGGTTTTTTTATATTTCTATGACGGAGTCCCAGTTGAGGAAGCCCGCTTCGCGAGGCACAAGTGTTTAAAAAAAAAAAGCCAAAGGGGATGGCGGAATCTGTTTCCTAGCTTCGCTCGCTCTCTCGACCCCACCATCCCCTTCTAACTTACTGAAATAAATAAGTTATAGATAGAGAGAGAGCAAATTTGACTCTAGTCAAAGCTCTTCGTAATGAATTTATGCGATTACTTCATAATCAGCCTATAACGTTCCCACTGCTGGGATACAGGCCTTTTCTCCGTGAGAGGAAGTGGACGGGAGATGTGACATGTCTTCGAATTTTTGGTTCTAGGACATGCCGGTTCCCTCACGATATCTTCCTTCACCGTTTCGAGAGCAGTAGTGATGAAATAAATTACACAAAGTAAAGTACCTGCCTGGGTTAACTCTTAAGTTGGGGCCGTTACCACTGGGTCACCACTTCTCATGTAGTTGGGTGAATTTCCCAGAAAGTCTTCTTGCATGGCGTGGATGAAAACGCCACTGCAGAAAATTAAAATACACTCGAAATGCTTCTTTTAAATCAAAATGTTGTTACAAAATATTGGTTACATCAGTCATGTTGAATGGGCTTTTGTCGTTGGAAAACATTTCCTTCAATTTCAGTTCTACTATAGCTAGAAAACCCAGACACAACTCCCGACACTTAATTGAAGGCTTGTGCTCCCGAAATACGGCGAAAGTAAGTAACTTTATGTTCATTTTTTACAGTAACTATAGCATATTTTTGACTGAAAAAAATACACAGTAATCTACAATACAAATAAGTGATTTAATTTGTCTTGAAATGTATTTTAGTTTGTAGAAATAAGGGAAAAAATACTAAATCCAGGTCTATTTCAGTCTATTTTTTCGAGTTATTACCATATTACTCCTACAGTTTTCATTAAAAGTGTTCATAAATTTATACAGTTCTTCACAAAATAATAAGGAATGATGTCATGTGATCACTTTTTTAGTTCAATCAATAGATTTTTTGTAAATCGGTAATTACTTCATATTTTGCAAGCGTTGTATCATCGCGCTTCTCTTTCTTTTCTATGCAGTCCGACAGTGACCGCGCTTTTTACGGCGGACAAGCCTTAAGATCTCGTCGTCTATTATTTAGCATTAATGTTATTTGCTTGTGAGAAGAATATTTATTAAATCAGCTGTGTATACTGATGATAATAGGGCGCGTCTACACCCGTATTATGCGATTGTATGTATGCTTCTAACTAATTACCATGTATGACCAAAACTTGGCCATTTCTGCGCCCTATGCCTGGGCACCGCTGGCACCACCCTAGTTACGGCACTGGCTATAGTATCCTATACTATTAAATGAGCAATATTATTATAAATAAACTAATATTTAATATTTTTTATTTATTTATTTGATAATAATATTAATATTAGGTCTTTACCTATGAAATTGCCGTTCTGCAGTACTGGCCATTTCAAATCAAAATAAATTTTGTTTGGCTAAGAATTCTAATTTCAAATTAATTTTATTTTAAAAACATGGACTTTTTTTTTCCAAAAGTAGTCATTTGTTTATTGATTAGTGTTACATTTTCATCGCATTTCAATCTTTTTCGTCATCATGGATACGTTAAAAATTCGAGTAATTATGGAATATGAGTACCGTCGTGGCTGCAACGCGGCACAAGCGGCACGCAACATCAACGACGTTTACGGAGCTAACACTACAAACCAACGCACCACCTGTTATTGGTTTGCTCGCTTCCGTTCTGGAAATTTCGACCTGAAAAATGAACCTCGCGGTCGTCCGAAGACTTTGGTCGACAATTACGAATTAAAGGCGATTGTGGAAGCTGATGATACACAATCTACGGCTGAATTAGCAGCAGCTTTCGACGTTAGCGTCAAAACAATATTGGTCCATTTGCGTCAAATTGGCAAGGTAAAAAAGCTTGACAAATGGGTGCCCCACGAACTCAATGATCGCCAGCGCGAAGTACGCGTCGAGACGTGCCTTGCACTGCTCAACAGACACACAAATGAAGGAATTTTGAACCGCATTGTTACCTGCGATGAAAAATGGATTCTGTTTGATAACCGCAAGCGCTCAGCAAGTTGGTTGGATCCTGGTTCAGCACCTAAACAATGCCCTAAACGAAAACTTACCCCTAGAAAAGTGATGGTCACTGTTTGGTGGTCTAGCGCCGGTGTGATTCATCACAGCTTCTTACCAAACGGGGTGAGCATTACTGCAGATGTGTACTGTGAAGAACTGAACACAATGATGGAGAAGCTGGCACATCTCCAACCAGCATTGGTCAATCGCTCGTCTCCGCTGCTCCTGGACGACAACGCTGCGACCTCATACTGCACAGCAGACGGTCTCCAAGTTGCAAGAACTGGGGTTGGAAGCTCTCCGTCATCCGCCCTACTCACCAGACTTTGCGCCTACAGACTACTACTTTTTCCAGAACTTCGATAACTTCTTGGCGGGAAAAAAATTCAATACCCGAGAGGCAGTACAAAATGCCTTTGAAGAATTTGTTGCCTCCCGACCAGCTGATTTCTTTAAGAAGGGCATCAATAAACTGCCACTGCGTTGGCAAAGATGCATTGATTGCATGGGTGATTATGGGTGATTGTGTCCCGGTTACATCACACCACGAAGGTTGAGGAGATCGTGGAGTATGTTCGATCGAAGACCAGCTGGACCTTAAGGGTCGAGAAGTTGGCGTCGCGCCACAACACGAATTTCAAATCGTTTGTGGTGCGAGTTCCGACTCAATATATTGAGACCGTACTCAAGGAAGAGTTTTGGCCGAAGGGTGTCGTGTATCGGCGATTCCGCGGAAGGTTACGCGACACCACGCAGCGCAATACGACGCCGTCACTTCGTATGCATTAAGTAGTTTATTTTTGTGGTTTTTATGAATATGTATGATAGTCTGTAAGGTATTTATGTTATGGGTCTTAGTTACCCGAAATAAATGATATATTATTATTATTACTTCGATTAATACAAATAAAAAATACATGAAAAATATTCGTTTAAATTTTTTCATACAAAACGGCAATTTAAAAACCTATTATTGTAAAGACCTATTATTGTATTGTTATTATTTTTATTATTATTTTAAAGACCTATTATTTAGAATCACAGCCACCCTACGCACACATTAACTAAACCAATCCCATAGAATTTTCTGTCCTGTACTTTTTACCGTACGAGTTCCGTACCTCAAAAGGAAAAAACAGAACCCTTATAGGATCACTTGTTTGTCCGTCTGTCTGTCTGTCAGTCTGTCAACACCGTTTTTCTCAGGAGCGCGTGAAGGTATCAAGCTGAAGTTAATATCAAATAGTTACGTAGGTCTATTGTCCCTTGTAGACCTAAAATGATCAAACTGATCAAACTTCTAAGTCAACGCAATAAAAAAGTACGGCTATACAGGGTGACATTGAACACATGCGACAAAATTTAAGGAGGTGTTCTACGCATCAATATGAACAACTTTTACTATAGGACCAAACCTGAAATCGCGAAAAAAAAATCAGCTGTTCAGTACATTTCGACGAGTTTGATGTAGATAAATGTACTGAACAGCTGATTTTTTTTCGCGATTTCAGGTTTGGTCCCATAGTAAAAGTTGTTCATATTGATGCGTAGAACACCCCCTTAAATTTTGTCGCATGTGTTCAATGTCACCCTGTATATGCGACAGTTTTTGATACTCGCAAGTAAATCAAAACCTATAGGGTACTTCCCGTCGCCTTACCATCATGAAATTTGGCAAGAAGCAAGGTCTCACAACACAAGTAAAGGAAAAAGTCCGAAAATTGTTAATTTGTAATTCTATCAGATAAAAAAATATTTTCAAAGTTGTCAGTCTATCAAGACCCTTTTTCTCAGGAACGCGTAAAGGTATCAAGTTGAAATTAATATCAAATACGTAGGTCTACGGTCTCTTGAAGTCCTAAAAAACTCAAGATTCTAAGTCAACGCAACAAAAAAATATTTTTCTGGCAAAATGTGGGTGTACTATTATAGGTACATCTCTGCCCAACTCTTCGGGGAAACAAGGCGTGATGTTATGTTCAAGAATAGTTTTTTCCGAATATATATAATACAAACTTAAATATGCAGTTGGAGAATTGTCCGTGACGTATATCAATGATGGGAGAACATGTTTTTCAACTCAATGTTAAGTTTGTCTTTGGGATAAATTCTTTTCAACTACGGAATACGGAACCCTTCATTGTGCGTGGTCCGACACGCACTTGGACAGTTTTCGAGTAACTTTATCTAAATTAGGTACTAAAATTACCTAGTCTCTTTTTGCATGGAACATTTATTCCATTCTGTATCTGGAGAAGGGCGTTATTAGCTGCGCTACAGTGTATACTTTTGCAGCTATCACCGTTTTAGTTTTGTTGCTACTTGTCTTGTGTTATTGTTCCGAAATAAAATTTTATAAATATATTTACATCCTCGAAAACGGCTCTAACGATTCCGATGAAACTTGCAATATATGGTTACGGGGACGAAAAATCGATTTAGCTAGGTCTCATTTCTGGGAAAATTCGTTTACTCTATTTTCAGCCGAGCAGAGTTCGGTCGCCCTGGTACTTACTTATACATATATCTATTCTAAAACATATCAGTGGGGTCAGCCGCACAAATTTTGTAGATAATACACTGTATATAAGGCAATGTTTTAAAATTGTTAGACAAACAGTTCTAAATTCTCGACTCTTTCGTTAATCGCAGTTTATTTTACAATATGGCTTTCAAGGTTCGTATTCATATTATACGTTAATGTTACCTATAGTGAGTCACTATTGATTTTATGATTTTGTTGTGATTTGATTGTGATTTTATGAACGTCACTATTAGTGACGTTCATAAAATCACCATCATCACTCTCCTGCCCTTATCCCAATTTGTTTGGGGTCTTAAAATATAGTGCCCTTAAACCCTACAGAGTTCCCTGTTTATCTTAGAGTTTGGCAAATCTCCATTTCTTCAAAGACTTTGGTCCACCTTTCAATGTTTCAGTTTTTTTCCCTTGTTTTATAATGAAATATATTTATTTCTTTCAGATCGTATTCTTGGTTCTGGCGTTAGCTGTTGCTTGCTACGGTACCCCGGTGCTTGGTACGGTACACCTACATTATTATTTACTGAACTTACAAGTAACTGTTTCATTACGGTCATTACTGTCATGGTTTAACACGTTGGCTGCCATACGAGTATACTCGTAGTAACAGTATACTCGTAGGTTGGCAGTCAACGTGTTGAATTGGTATTATATTATTTCCTTTATTTCATTTCATGCATATAATTTACATTTTTAAATATTTTTATAAACAATAAAATAAAAATATAAAAAATAGTAGCCCACCAGTATCGGGAATAGAGTCCAAGCTACCGGTGGTCAGGGAGGCTGAGAGAGGAACCTCCTAACGATACGCGCCGTGTCCAGAAGTACCGCTTTCTGGATCAAGCCCTAGATCCAGCTGCCTAACGAGAGCCTCGTCAGTTGTTGATCAAGCCTCTTCGCTATTATACCATTGGCTGTCACAATAGTATTTATTATTAATTGGTTGGGTTATTGATTACTATTTCTTGGGTGCGAGTATTGACAAACTGTTAGGAAATCGAGCTGTTTAAGTAATACCAATATACTTAAATGTGACTCCTCTTGATATTTATTCATGACGAGGCACTCACGAGGGTAGCTCATAGTACATCAGGCTGCACTCCAGTGGTAGCTAAACCAGAATACGCTGGGTTCTTATTTTATAGAAACTCCGTAGGCTATTCAAACTCATTTGTTTCAATTTAGCTTTTTCCCGCGGCTTCGCCCGCGTGGATGTCGAAAAATATCGCATGGAAACGTACTACCGGGAAATCCTTCCTTATTCCTTGTCTACATTATAAAGGGAACCTCTGTGCGAAATTTCAGCTTTCTAGGTCCAAGGGTTTGGGCTGGGCGTTGATGAGTCAGTCCGTCAATGAGCGATTTCTCTTTTTATTTATACCGGATGACTTTTTTTGCTGTCTTCAAAAAATAGGGTCTACTTAATAGGTAAACGGAGTAGAAGCCTATGGCATACCTAGTTTTTTTTTTAATAGCTTAGACAGATATTGATTTAAGTATCAATAAATACTACAAATTCGAAGTAAACTTTTCATACTAGAACAATAAAAACAGAAATTTTGAAAAAAAAAATCGTCGACGTCGACACAATCGTAAAGGTTTACATGTATAAAAATAAAAATAGAAGTCCTGACTGACTGACTTATCAATGCCCAGCCCAAACCCTTGGGCCTAGAAAGCTGATGTTCTGCACAGAGGTTCCTTTTATACTGTAGACAATGAATAAGGAAGGATTTCCCGGTAGTATGTTCCCGTGGGATATTTTCCGACATCCACGCGGGCGAAGCCGCGGGCAAAAGCTAGTATAATATAAAGTTTTCCCCTTACGTAATCTTGGTGTACCTACATACGTCCGATGTTTGAGAAGTTAAACATAACATGGCGAAATGTGGGTGTGAGTACACCTCTGCCCAACACTTCGGGGAAACAAGGCGTGATGTTATGTTGTGTTATATTATATCAACATATTATTTTCGATAACCCAATATTATTGAAAAACCGGCCAAGTGCGTGTCGGGCCACGCGCAGTAGGTAATAGGGTTCCGTATAGTTGCACAATAATGCGGACTAAGAAGAGGGCTTTTTGTTGTTTCATGAATATTTCACTATTACTCGTAAACTTGAAAAGCCTATAACTTAGCTGTGATAGTTTTCCTTTTAACTTCGTTATATACATATACTACTACCGTGATTTTTTCACCAATCCAAAACTAACCGCTTAGCTGGCAGGGGGTAGGGACACTTGACTGTAACAAAAATGAGCACTTTAAAGCTTACCTAATATTTAATCAAACCCACAATATTTTTCAAAGACCCATCCAACAATACCCCACACCATGGGGTAGACGAGAAAAAATAACATCCCCACATACTTTAACGGTTAGGAGGAGTAATGGGGCGCATCTTCGTGGATTGCACTATCTATACGCACGGCTACAGATCAAGCTATACATTTCCAGTATAAGCTGATCTCGCAAAAAACAATTTTTTTCATGATTTTATTTTACCACTTTGTTGGCGTGATGAATATGTATATCCATGCCAAATTGTAGCTTTTCAGTACTAAGAGCATCTGAGCTAAGCTGCGGACAGACAGACAGACAGACGGACGGACATAGCGAAACTATAAGGGTTCCTTGTTGACTACGGAACCCTAAAAACGGATTCAATTCGGTTACAGGAAATGGGTGCACGGTGGCAGGGGTTGGGTATGCTCGGGGTGGAGCGGATTATAGCCTTTGGGACGACTGTGGGCAAAGGTCCAAAGGGTTTCCCCAATCCGGATCAAACATTCCACGAGGAGGCATTGAAATACCTGGTAATCAGGGCGGATTCGGCCATGAGAATCAAGGTTTCGGACAAGGTCAGAGCGGACCTCAAACAAATACTCCCACTAACAACGCTTATCCATCTAGGGGTCAAAGCCACGGGGGCCACAGGGGAGTACACCAAGAACACGGACACTAGATAAATGTTTAACTGATTGATTGAAACTGTACTTTTGTGTAATTGTGTGTTTTCTTATGTAAATTATAACAGTAATTTGTCTATTTTTGTTATCTTTTATTTACGGAAAATTTCATGCATTTTTTTTTAAATTACTTAAGATAAAGAGGAGCTCGTGGCTAAGTAATTACAGCCGCAAGGGTCGATCCATCAGGTTAAGCCACGCTTGCCGGGGTTGGTTAGTGGATGGGTGACCATCTTTACATACCGAGACTCCGCCGTGCCCGGAAAGCACGTTAAGCCGTTGGTCCCGGCTGTCATTCGTGGATCTTTAACAGTCGTTACGGTTCGTCAGAAGCCCGAAAGTCTGACAACCAGTCTTACCAAGGGGTATCGTATTACCCAGTTACAGTTGCACTGGGTTGTGGAGGTCAGACAGGCAGTCGCTCCATGTAAAATACTGGTATTCAGCTGCAACCGGTTAGACTGTAAGCCGACCCCAATATAGTTGGGAAAAGGCTAGGCAGATTGATTTTATAAAGAGTTCACCTCTTTATTCTTAGAGGTGAGGAAATCAGTGTTTTTATTCCCTGAGGTTTTGACTATATTAGTACCTACTACTTGAATGGAATTGACAGAATCGACCGTGACGTATGTCGACGTATGGAAGAACATGTGTTTCAATTTATAATATTAAGTTTGTTTTTGGGATAAATTCATCCCAACTACGGAACCCTTCATTGTGCGTGGTCAGACACGCACTTGGCCGGTTTTTTTAATATTGACCAAATTAATATATTTATCTATACAGGGTGTAAGGGACAGCCCTCCGCAAACTGATAGGGTGAATTCAGTATGTCATACTAAGATGACCGGTACATGAAATTTTTTCAGGAACGTTAAGGGAATCCAATTTATAAACCTGATTTGTTTGTGTTTTTGTGCACAAATCGGAGCGTCTATAACTGGTTGGGAGGGATAGGTAATATAGGTATGCGGTGAGTTCGATGAACTCTGCAGCTAGGCAGAAAGTGAACAGCTGATTTCACGCGTCATTGGTTAGAGTATTTCAACATCCATTGCTGGTTTTTTTTTTGCTGTTTTTTTTTTGCATTTTTTTACATAAATGGAGTGCTGCTAACACACAATGCAATTTTACATTGAAATAATAAAAATGTAACTGAATTTTTTTTTGAAAAAATGAAAATTTTCCTGAGAAAATTTCCGGTGGAATATGATTCAAAAGGAGGAGCTGAATGCACCCTGTTTGTTTGCGGAGGGCTGTCCCTTACACCCTGTATCTATAAAAATCAATGGCACTTTTCGTTGTAATTTTATACCTCAAGAACGGCTGGGCCGATTTAGCTGATTTTGGTTTTGAAATGTTTGGCGTAGTCCAGGGAAGGTTTAAGCGATGAGCAAAATTGGAAAAGTTGCCGGGAAATTGGTAAATTCTGGAAAACTGAAAGTGGATTTTATATGGGAATATTGAAGTTGGGACAGGACAACGTCTGTCGGGTCAGCTAGTCTATATACCAGATGACTTTTTTTACCGTCTCGAAAAAAATTGGGTATATTAGGTGAACGGAGTAGAAGCCTATGGCATACCTAACTTTTTTTTTTTCAAAAAAAAATATCAAAAAAATCAAAAATTCTAATCATATGCACGCTGCATATGATTTGAATTTCCATATTTTTAAACGATTTTTTTTTTTCAAAATATCTGTTTTTATGGTGCAAAAATGAAAAGTTTACATCGAATTTGTAGTTTTTATTGGTAATTTGATAATTTTTTCAGTCTAAGCTATTAAAAAGATAAATAATAGGTATGCCATATGCCATAGGCTCTCTGTTCACCTAATACGCCCAATTTGTTTCGAGACGGTAAAAAAAGTCATCCGGTACTTAAAAATGAATCCCTATTTCCCTTGGTCATCGCATCACGCGTAAACGGATGGAACAATTTCGCTAATTCTTTTTTTGTTGTGTTTTTAGTGTCAGGGGTAGGTAGGTTCTTATGAAAGAAAAAAATAGGAAATTTCGCAAAAAATTGGAAAATTTCAGAAAACTTAACGACTATTTTAACTTCACGCGTTTACATTAGAATATTCATAGCTAAGACAGGGCAACGTCTGTCGGGTCAGCTAGTACAATATAAAGACACATGTACAATAAGGACACATAACCAACAAAGAGTATTCTATTCTATTCTATTATTATCAAAACAGCGATTATATGAAAGCTGTTTGCAAAGTTGCTAACTTTCAGAGTAAGCTTACTTCGACGTGTTCGAAATACTAATAATAAATACTGTTTTTTTCTGCGATTTAATATGCAACTGTCGCAGACTCGCAGCCGACTCCTGAAAGGAGCTGACACCGATAAAGAATAATAAAAGTCTAGGCGGTTTTATGATTTTATATCGGTGTTTAAAATGTTGTTCCAACATTTGGAACTTCTGTGTCTTGTGCTATTCTGTGGAGAGTAACTGTGAGTACCTACTGCGATTGCACAGTCTGTTAGCGATCAAAGACAAAGACGAAGACATTTATTCGTCGGATATGGTAGCAACAAAGTTGGTATTTATAATAATTGTGTTCAGGACACAACCGCCGCTAAAAGCGGCGTACAAATATTTACAATAATTATAATTTGTAAGTGGCATAAAACCTAACTTTTATACTACATTCCTATACCTACTCAACAAAACAATACAAAACACTTAAAAACACAGACTTATACACACATTAATTATTATACTCTGGTATAAATAACCTACAATCTAAAATAAACAATAAAAACACAACAATAACTTAAACAAACAACCTAACAACAACCTTATTATAAATCTAATTAAACCCTTAAAATAAAAAAAATCTTATAAGTAAAGTATAAAAGTTATTTTGAATAAGCCATGTTTTTACTTCTTTTTTGTATCAATTAAATGGCAGTTCTCTTATTAATTTTGGATGCTCAAGCTTAGTGCAATGTGCGCGTTCTGTATAGAAAATATCTCTGCCTTGCTGTGGTTCTGCGTGTGGGCCTGTCTGAAACGTTGACTACCTACATGGACATAATAGAGGCATTAATTGTACTAAAATTTGGAAACCGCTGTCCAGTTTTTAGGCTACCTCCATACTAAAAATAATAAGACAATTGTTAATAACAAGCATGCGCCTGCGATCCGGGCACATTCCATTGAATGCGTTCGGGCATCTGATGAAGGTGGTTGATACCCCAAACTGATGATATGTAATATGAGGGAGGACACCTACCATGCTTTGGTGGAGTGTGCTCGGGTTGGGGCAGAACGGAGAATCTTTGAATCAGAAGCGGGACTTAGTTTAAGGTATGTTAGCACGTGTAATTTGATTTTGTCTAATCCAACATCACAATTAGCTATTTAGTTATATTACTTGATTGTTAAATTAATTAAGTTACACTGAGAAAAAAATATTGTTGGGGGGACAAAAAAACTTTGTTAGTAGGGAGCCCACCATAGAGCATAGTCAGTGACAACGTTTTTATTGTTACGCGGTAAGTTGTCTGCACAACAACGTTTTTAATAACAGCATGCCTTGATACTACAACAATGTAACATTGTCAGTGGAACTAATGACATTAACTGTTACTTTGTTGTAGTAACATTATATGTTGTTAATTTAACAACTTTATTTTGCCAAATTAACTGCTCTTATTTTGCTTTTACAGCAAAGTAGCTTTGTCATAGTGTTAACTGTCACTTTGTTGCTCTAACAAAGTCTGTCTTTGCTAGCCTAACAAAGATAGTTTGTCTCTCTCAAATTTTTGTTGCTTAGGTATAGTCTAGCGATAATTAAGGAGCATGTGACTCTTAAAAATGAACTAATTTTACTAAATGGAATCAAATCTGATTTTGTTAAAAAAAAGCAGCTGTTTCATTAATTTGGTAGATATGTAGTCAGGCTTTTTGAAATAGCTGTTATTTTTTCACATTTCAAATTTGGTTACATAAAAATTAGTTCATTTTCAAGAGTCACATGCGCCTTAATTATCGCTAGACTATACCTAAGCAACAAAAAATTGAGAGAGACTAACTATCTTTGCTAGGGTACCAAAATGAAATAAGTGTAATTTACAATAAAAAAAAACCATAATAATTTTTAAACATTTAATTGGTAACTGAGCAAACTTTAATAAGTTAATAGTGCACATAATCTTATTATTATCCAAGATTGAGCGCCATTGTTATGTTTGTGTACAGTCGGCTTCACGATGTGATTCTGACTGTATCGTGAAGCTGACTGTACATGTTAAGTTTTATAAAAATAACTTATAATTAACAAATTAAGTTATTGAAAACTCGCTTCAAATAACAGGATTCGAATCAATTAAATCAGCTATGTGTTATAGTCAAATCTAGTGTTTTAGTCAGCAGAATATCAACATAAAAGAAAAAGGAATATAAAAATAACAATCCAAGTACGCCGAAAAATATAAATCAACATTCAGTAAATATCTATCAAAGTTAGAATACATCGATTTACAACTTGCGCACTTCCTGCGCGGGGTACATGGCCAGCACGCGGCGCAGCTCGTGCTTGCTGAAGCCAGCGCGGTAGCACACCTCGTACTCACGCACGCCCTGCACCACCGCCTCCGATACGCACGTCCTCGAAGAACTACGTGACCTTCTGGAGCGGGCAGCCGAAGTTTTGCGTGGATGTAGGCGCGCAGCGCGTCCGAGTCGCGCGCCCGGCACTCGCGCCGCAGCGCCTCTAGTAGCACGCGCAGCGCCGATAGCAAGGCGGGCGTGCAACCGGTGGTAGTTCTCCATGTGCAGGACGGCGCGTGGCGTGCGCGGGTGCTCGGCGTGCATCATGGCGCCAGCCAGCGCCACGTACCCAGTGGTCCAGGTTCGCGCGGCGCCCGCTCGACACAAAGATGCGCTCGCAAAGGGCGCTCAGCGTCTCCAGCTCCAGGAATTTACCACGACAGTGGGGAGAGAATAACGAACTTTTGCACCACAACTTAGCGTTTCACAAATTTTCTGTGCCACTGACCACAACACAACCATGCACACAAACAGTCAAAATTGTTGGCTTACCGCGTGGTTTTTAAATAATACACTGTTGGCGATAACTAGTCTACTCCATCACACTACAATATTCCAAAAAAATCCGCACGACACGCCCGCGACGCCGACGCCACAAAAGAAATGGCCGGCCACCGCCCGGCGGCCGCGCAGTGCTGTTCCCACTCCCTTCCCCGCGTTCCCCGCGCGCGCTTTCCATTGTTACCACATTAAACGTAACGTTGCCATCTTGACAACTTTTTCTTGCTAAATAATTGCGTTGTTCACTTGACAAAAGGTATTTGAACACTACAGCTACAGTTAATTTGTTAAGAAAACAGCGTTTCATACTAACAATTTATACTTTAATACATCTACAATGTTCCATTGTCACTGTAGCAATTTTTTTTTAAATTTTGATGAGGAGACAAAGTTAAAATTGTTTCTAGATCAATAAACGTCGAACAATAAAAAAGTTGCTAATGCGAACAAGTTACTTTTGTGGTGGTGGCAATACGTTTAGTTACTGCGACAAGAAATTTCCAACAAAGCTTTTATTGTGACTTTGTTGGCTGTTTTTTTTCTGAGTGTAAGATCATAGTCATTACCTGTTTTGTATCTATAAGTATATTGTTAAACTACGAGGCTGTCATAATCGCTTAGCGATTAAAGCCTTTTCCAAATAAATATATAAAAAAATAATAAATTCAATAGTCTGGGTCCTGGAGAAGGACATATGCTACTTTTTATCCTGGAACGAAGTCGCGGGCAACAGCTAGTAACATAAAAAAATATAGATTAAGCTAACTCATGTAACAAAATGATTGTCGTCCGTCTTTGGTACAAACGCATAGTTAGTCTGTTATGCACGGACTAACAAAAGCGCTTCTGTGCCAAACCACCAACATAACTGAAACCCCTCCCCTCCCAGAGATACTCAAATTAAGGACAGGAACAGAGATCAAGTTAAAATAGCCATGTTTCGGTTCGTCTAGTATGCATTGCCGGGCTGACAATCCTATTTCAAAAACATTTGGTGTAACGTTGGGTGTCTAATTCGAATAAATAGTTTATATACTACGTGGACTGAAAGTTGAGTAGGTAGCGCAAAAAACTGGTATTTTCTTTGCTTAATTTTGTCTACAAAGGACATAAGTATGCTAGAAGTTCGTTCATTCGGCCATAACCTTAATCTGTTACTGCTGTTTCGGCCCTAAATTAACATAATTCCTTCGCGCTTCCCTAGAAGCAAACTCACCTTTTAAACAAAATGGATAAAATTATCTTAGCTTCGATCCTAAATATGGCCATGGACGACCGAGCTTGGGCACAAGCTACTCTTCCCATTCGTATGGGAGGCCTCAGCGTCCGCAATGTTTCTAGTATTAGTTCACTGGCTTTCATATCAACGGCTCTGAGAAATTAATCAGGAAAATCCTAGTCTCTAACAACATTGATGTATAAATACGGTAGATATGGTTCGCGCTCCTCGTACGTGGACCGCATAAATTGTGTTACGCACACAATTGGCATTAGTCACAATCGAACTGGTTCGGTGCATGTAGTCGTGCGCCACGCGCAGCCGTCGAGTCCAGGGGGCCTACTCCCTAAGTCCCATCCGTCCGTCAGTCCGTGCGTCTGACATAACGATTCATCAAAACAAGTGTAAAAGTTAAATTTTTCGGATGGGCAAAAACACATTGGGAGTAGGGACAGCTGTCAAATCGTGTTGTCATTCATAATTCGTTCGGGCTCCGAACCAATCGTCCATCCGTAGGTGATACGGAGTAGGAAACGCCCGTAACGAAGGCACGGGCTGCGTGCTTAGGGAGTAGATCCCCGGGTTTAGTGATTGCGATGTTAGCGCGTTACATATCTACCTCTAATATATCAATGCTCTACACTGATTAATTTTGATGTGCCTAGTTTCACAAATCAAATCGTTTATTTGTGATGAGGAGATACAAGAGGCTATGGATGCCTGGAGACTCTCCTTGCCCGAATTCAGATGTTCCCGATAAACCATCTTCGCAGAGACGGTGGGATGAGCCACTCTGAAGAGTAGTACTTACAGAACAATTTAGGTACTTGATACGTCTGCTTCTAGTGCGGCGCGTGCGTGCCGGCTGGCTGTGGGAGTCAGGTCTGTGTCATGTACTACCGTCGTCGAACATAGGCACTTTTTTCGAAGACACTACTAAGAGCTCCATGTTGTTCTTCTCATCGCTGTTACTGTGGTCAAGTTGTCAACAGCCTCGGACACCACAGCTTGTCTTGCAGCCGAAGTGCGGGTCGCTATGAGCAGCACGCGAACATTAATGACATCATCCGACGAGCCCTTGTCACCGACGGCGTTCAGCTGGCGCTGCTGCTGCGGCTGCGGAAAACCTCAAGAAGCGGAAGTATAACCTTATCGTTAATTATAATTTTCGAGCCGTTCGGGTTGAAAACCTCGGGCCGTGTGGTTCGAGTGCTCCATGGGTTGTTCAACGAAATCTCCAAACGGCTGGTTGACACTTACTTACTTCACTTACTTTACTTAAGGGCTTTTTTTTTTTTTTTTTGAGGGTGGGAAATCATCAAATAACTTCTCCCGCTCTGGGTGGAGCGGAAGGGCGTGTCAGACTTTTACTGACTAAAACCCAACCGTGTTCCTTCAGTTGCCTATGCCAGGGCCGCGGTATCTTCTTCAAACAACCCGCGACCCCAGCGGCGTCGGCCCTATTGGACCCCGTCACTTGCTGACATCTCTTTGAGGCGCGCGTGGAACACAACGCGCCTTACCGGACGGCGAGCTACCCGCTGCTCACCGTCCGCAGGCCCGCGCCAACGGTGGCCGGAAATCGCCCCGCGATTCCCGCCGCCCAGGGCGTCTCCTGCGGCGATTGAGGCCGTGAGGCTGCCTCTCCCTCACGCGCTCCTCCTTCGCGAGCATCACTGCTTCGCAGAAGGAGGTGACGGCCTCCCATGCACTCTCGCTCCGTACCATGGCCTGGACCAGGGGGCCTACTCCCTACTTCCGTCCGTCTTTCCGTCCGTCCGTTCATCCGTCCGTCTGATATTACGATCCATCAAAACAAGTGTAAAAGTTAAATTTTTCGGACGGGAAAAAACACATCGGGAGTAGGGACAACTGGCAAATCATGTTGTCATTCATACTTCGTTCGGGCCCCGAACCAGTCATCCATCCGTAGGTGATACGGAGTAGGAAACACCCGTAACGAAGTCCACAACTACGGGCATCGTGCTTAGGGAGTAGGCCCCCAGGCTCGGACGCGAGAGATCGCCGCCGCCAATCGCCTCCGTGAGAACACGGCGGTGCTCTGCCCAAGCCGGGCAGACCTCCACTGTATGCTCCACCGTGTCCTCCGGGCGATCCACACAATGGTAACACCCGGGCGTTTCCTCCCGCCTTATGCGAAACAGTAACCTCCCGAAACAACCGTGTCCGGTGAGGACCTGCGTCAGGCGGAAGGTGAGGACGCCGTGGCGCCTCTCTAACCACTCCTCAAAGAGCGGACTTATCGCCGCAATTGTGGCGTGCCCATTACTTAAGGGCTGACTTTTACTTTGGTTAGAAGTAAAAGTTGTGCCATATAACGTGGCAATGCCGCCAGTCTCTTATGGACATTACCGGTCGCCAGCGATGTGTATGAATTTTTACAGTTCCAGCGGTCCGTGCCGCTGGGGTCGCGGGTTGTCTGAAGGGGTTACCGCGGCCCTGGCATAGGCAACTGAAGGAACACGGGTGGGTTTTAGTCAGTAAAAGTCTGACACGCCCTCCCGCTCCACCCAGAGCGGGAGAAGTTATTTGATGATTTCCCACCCTCAAAAAAAAAAAAAAAAAAAAAAAAAAAAAAAAAAAAAAAAAAAAAAAAAAAAAAAGGGGTCCGTAGACCTATTATTTATATTTATTTGATTTGATTCCTCCAAGCGTTCTTGAGAAAATGGGTCTTGACAGACTGACAGACAGACATACAGATGGACAACGAAGTGGTCCTATAAGGGTTTAGTTTTTTCCATTTGAGGTATGTAACCGTAAAATCAGCAACTTAATTTTACTTGTAATAACATACGAATCACATAATATCATAAAACACCATGGAGTAATGCATTCTGCCGCTCACAAAGTGCATACTCTGCAAAACATACTAACTAGAGGCCCGGGGGAACCAGGGCTTTTTACTGGCGAATATAAAATATACGGCAAACGAATTATTGTACTGATGTTTTTACTAAAAGGTTTAATTTCATTAAGTTTTAGGAGTTTTAATGACGAATAACATTGTGTTGGATAAAGTTTCTTGTCTCTGTAAATCTATGATGTTCCCACTGCTAGGACTCACGCCTCCTCTCTTCGAGAGGGAGTGGGCTGTAAGCCAACACGCGGGCTCAGTACGGGTCGGTAGATGTCACATGTCTTCGATTTTTTTGTTCTAGGACATGCCGGTTTCCTCACGATGTTTTCCTTCACCGTTTTGAGAGCAGCCGTGATGAAATTATTTACACTAAGTAAAGCGCCTGATGCCTGGGTTCGAAACCACGACCTACAACTCGTAAGTCGGGGCCGTTACCACTCGCCCCTACTGCTCTCATAAATATACCATGTAAAATACTGGTGCATAATAAAGTAATAGCTGCATCCGGTTAGACAGGAAGCCAACCCCAACGTATTTCGGAAAAGGCTAGGCAGATGATGCTTCCTTATACCTCCATCTCCAGTCTGTTATACTATATGATATCCGAGTAACTGTAAATCCAAAATATTGTTCATAGGTTGTAGAATCAAATTTAAATATGGCGTTCTTTGTTTGATTTATGTACCTTCCATGTGCAGATGATGACCACCGGGGTGGTTTTAGTGAGGTAAAAATCCCACACTCCCCGGTCTTTTCCCCAAAGCCCAGGCGCCTTTTGAAGGTTTCCCCCCGACAACAAAAAAGGTGTCATACACGCATAAATCAAACAACGTACTTCATGTCCCGACGTATAAGGCATACGGACAGTAGCCACCGATCCGGTATAGTGACAAAAACGTTAATGTCATCCATATCGGATTATAGCTACATACAGGGTGTAAGGGACAGCCCTCCGCAAACTAAAAGGGTGCATTCAGCTCCTCATTCTGAATCATATTCCACCGGAAATTTTCTCAGGAAAATTTTCATTTTTTCAAAAAAAAATTCAGTTACATTTTCATTATTTCAATGTAAAATTGCATTGTGTGTTCGCAGCACTCCATTTATGTAAAAAAAACTGCAAAAAAACAGCAAAAAAAAACCAGCAATGGATGTTGAAATACTCTAACCAACGACGCGTGAAATCAGCTGTTCACTTTCTGTCTAGCTACAGAGTTCATCGAACTCACCGCATACCTATTACCTACCCCTCCCAACTAGTAATAGACGCTCCCATTTGTGCACAAAAACACAAACAAATCAGGTTTATTGGAGTCCCTTAACGTTCCTGAAAAAATTTCATGTACCGGTCATCTTAGTATGACATACTGAATTCACCCTATCAGTTTGCGGAGGGCTGTCCCTTACACCCTGTATATACGGTATTGGTTACTAGTATTTTGTTTATTTTTTTTAAGCCGAATTCGCGTCAGTGGTTATGTAGGTACTAATTTATTTTGTATGGGGCACTTGAACTCTTTTCACCACCTACGATTAAGTTCCTATTAACTTACTTGGCAGATTCACACAAACAGTATATTTATTTATTTGACATAACACAGTGTTTCCTTCACTCTGAACATCTTCTGTATGCCAACGACAACAAAATATTTATGAAAATAAACAACCCCAGTGACTGTCAATTGATCCAAACTGACTTAGATAGACTTAGTGATTATTATAATTTAAACAATATAAATACAATGAAATGCCAAGTTATTACTTTTTCAAAAAAACGCAACAATATTAGTTACAATTCCCGTATATCTAATGATATTATACCACGAGCATCACAGGTTACAATTACACGGATAAACCCGTTTTTGGGCTTGACCGTTACACAAATGAAATATATACCAAAAAAATCGCCTATTTTACTTGATTAACCCATTAAAATCTTAGCCTCAATTGCAATGGCCAAGTGTAGAAAATAAGTAGATTTCTATTTTTTATTTTTAAACAACCATTGTAAACCGTTACAAAACTTATTCTATACGTCACAAACCTCACGAACGCTGGCTTTATATCAATAGAGCGTACCCTAAGAATATGATCGATTTAGTGGAAATCGATACTGTTACAAACTATTAAATAATACTCCATTAGTTAGTGTAATATTTTTTTTGGTATTAAAATCAATGTAATATAAAAAAATCTGAGATCTAAATTTATTTTAATGTAATATAAACATAACCTATAAACAACAAAATTATATCCTCATTGATCCTAACTAAACTATTAAAAAAACTAAAATATGGCGTCGAAAAATTCCTCCGCATCGCTGTCGACTGGTAGAGTACCCAAGAGACTGGCGGCATTGCCACGTTGTATGGCAGTTGATCTAAATTGATTTTTAACGTAAGCACCATTAAAAAATCATTAAAAGAATTAAATAATTGATAAAATCGATTGCATCACAGATTGCACTAGTAAACGGCAAATGTCAACCTCAACGTTTGTCTATTGTCATGGTTGTAATGACATGTCATTAATGTCATTCGCTTTTCGTATTTTTGCGCAAGTGAATGTGTTTTTCCGTATTTCTCATGATTTATTATTTCATAAGACCTCTGCTCGACTACTGGACTCCGAAATTGATTGCCTTCTGACCTGACTGACCCTCGCGCTTGAACATTGTACACCGTAACCAGCCGCTCCTGCTGACCTTTGCTAGAAAACCTGATCTGTATCTCGTTCTTTTGAGGACTGGTTATAATTAACGATATCATGAGCCTATGCATTAATTGCGGAATAGCAACGGACCGGTGCAATACAATAGGTAGGCGAAGATTGGAAGATGAAATGATTTTTTCAATTGTACAGGAATGGGTCGCGTCTCAAACCGTTAGTATTATGCGATATTTTCATATCGTAACATTTTTGTACTAATTAATTATTTAATGTAATCAAACTAAATAGTGTTACCTATCGCTTATGTTCAGTTGTCTGTTGATAGTTGTATTTTATAAAATGATACTTACCAGAATGTGCAACAAATTAATATTCAAAGACATGTGACATCACCAATCCGAACTGAACCTGCATGGTTTATTACGGCCTATTCCCTCTCTCAGAGAGGAGGCCCGTTTCCCTGCAGTGGGACTGTAATAAGGCCGCTTATGTTTACCCTAATATGCCACTCAGATGTTTATTGCTAAATGCTAGTGCTAGACTTAATAGTCAAATGATAAATGCTTGCTTCAGGTAAATAAAAATAACTTTATCTGCTAAGTTTGCTGGAATCATGCAAATACTGTATCTCTTGAGGGAAATAGACCAGAAGATAGTGAACAGACACCTACAGGACACCGACGAGTGTGTATTCCCTGTGGACGTTCTCTTCTAAGAAGAATTCGTTACCATCAACTTAATCATCAAATTTAATAATAAATATACCCCAAAAAGTCTAATTTTACCAATTTGGCCATTGCTGGAAAACGTGAAAATTGGGCTCATGAAACCGTCCTAAATGCTCTAATTTATGGCCAAATTTCAGCCCTGTAACACCCAGGCCCGAGTTTCTATGGAGTTTGGGTTTCTCCAAAGTCTGTCCACAGCTGCTCAGCAATAGTAAATTTTGATACAAGTGGAGAACGTTTGTTATTGCATTCGAGGCGGAATTAACACCCGAGCCGTAGGCGAGGTTGTTTTTGAGCCGAGAACTGCAATAACAAATGTCCTCGAGTATCAAACGACGTGTTTCAATACACTTTTGAGGAAATAAAATAAAATGACGGAAAATATTTTTGTCATGAATTATTAGGAAACAAAATAAAAATATAAGACCAGTAATTTGTATTTTACTGATAGTACATAAAAATATAAAAATGATGAAACAGGTCAAGAAATAAGAAGAAATGTAATTCACTTCAAGATAATAGAGGAACAATGGAGAATCTATAATTAGTGTTAAAGCGGCCAATGTGATTCAATTTAAAGGAGAATGGGCGTTCTTATATGAGTTGCGTCCCAACCCTTGTAAATTGAAAGGGAGAGATGTGATGTATAGATATTAGAATTAAACATGTGCGCCTGCGACACCCGCTCCCCGCCATTACGTTGACAGACGTCGGGCGAAGCGGCTGCCGCGCACGCACCAGTGATTGATTACAGTGTTTTATTCTAAACCACCTGTGCCCAAAAGTGAGACATAACATTGGCTTAAAAAATTGGCTTGGGTTTTTTGGATGATTTAAATTTTCTTTTTTTCCGTGCTTTGCGTTCGCCAGGTTGAAGGAGAAGCAAAGGTATAAAGCTGATTGAAGCAGATAAACAGCCTAATATGAAAAATAGAAAATTCAAATATTTTTGAGTTTAGAACACAAATAAATGTTAATTTGTTCATAAACGTTTTTTTTTTATTGTAATAATCATAGTTTTTGATGATATTCTATTTATAAACATTATTTAAATATTAAAAAAACATTAACGCCTAATACAACGTGTAACGTTAAATGCGCAAAACCTCTGAAGGGGTCATTGTACTCATCATTATGAACAACTTTTACTATGGGACCAAACCTGAAATCGCGAAAAAAAATCAGCTGTTCAGTACATTTAAGTTCGCATAATTCGTCAAAATGTACTGAACAGCTGTTTTTTTTTCGCGATTTCATGTCAAAGTATAGTAAAAGTAAAAGTTGTTCATAATGATGAGTACAATGACGCCTTAAGAGGTTTTACGCATTTAACGTTACACGTTGTAGATGCATATCTCTCTGCCGATATTAAAAAAAAACATTCACCTCCGAATAGAGAGTGCTGAATAATAGAGGCATTGAACCAATTTGGACTAAGTATAGGTATAAGTTATCTGTGGCAATTTTTATTTCCGCACACGGGTGGGAGAATGAAAAATCGCACGCGTGCGACATACATTGCATTGTGAACCTAATCGTAGTGCATATGAACCAGTTTTCGAGGAAGTGTATTGAAAAATTCATTATAATGTTCCACTCAGGCGTACCAGACATACCACTTTGCTATCAGTACCAACGGCCTCCACAAATTTTCTAAAGATGTCACCTTTCTTGCGTTTTCCTGCATTATATTATGATAAATTCCCATCTCTGGACCCCTTTAGTACCACACGAAACGCACTTAAAAAGGAGATTATCCAAATCCTCCATCAAACGCCGGTTACTCAGCTAACCAAGTAGTGCCAGTTTAGTCATACGTACATACACACACACATCATTACACACATTTACAGCACAAACACCGCACAGATACACGCACATACATACATAATACATATATATGTCACTCTCTGTATTTTTTTACTTTAATTATCAGAGTACTTCGTAATTGGCGTAATGTTTGGTATAATAATTTGTGTTTGCTTAGGTACTGTCAGCTGTGAAGTTACCTTACAATAAATAAATAAACAAATAATTTTTTTTTTTTTTTTTTTTTTTTTTTTGCATAAGGCGGGAGGAAACGCCCGGGTGTTTCCATTGTGTGGATCGCCCGGAGGACACGGTGGAGCATACAGTGGAGGTCTGCCCGGCTTGGGCAGAGCACCGCCGTGTTCTCACGGAGGCGATCGGCGGCGGCGATCTCTCGCGTCCGAGCCTGGTCCAGGCCATGGTTCGGAGCGAGAGTGCATGGGAGGCCGTCACCTCCTTCTGCTAAAAAAAAAGGTTGCCCTTAGCGCCAAAATGTTAGTTGGGTATTGAAGCTTTGTACAGGACAGCTGAATTTTTTTCTCGATTACGATGTTGATCCCATGGAGAAAGTGGTTCAGTTTGATGGTCTGTACCACACCCTTAAATGTGACCAAAATTTTACTTATTTCCCGATTTTAATGTAGTACCGATAAAACTCAGTTTTTTTTAAACAGAATTGTTAATCGACTTTTGTCGCTATCTGTACCTAGTGGGTTTATTTATGAGCATAGAAAATAAAATAAAACAAATGATTTTATACAACAAATAAATATATTTCCCATTAAGTTCCATGTATAAATTTTAAAATTACCTTTTCAAATAACATTTATGACAACAATATTTCAATAAGTTATTTTACAATATTTTGGAAGTTGAAAATTTGAAATCACAATGTTTCTATATAAATTATGTAATAGTTACAATTTTCACCTTCTTTCTAATATATAATAAATAATCAAATTCATTAATATGTATAATATGGTATACAATATTCATAATTTGGTATAAGTAGGTACTTTCGACTACATTAATTAGTTTTTTTTTCTAATTTATTTACATAAAGATGGTCGGTGCGGCGAGACGTCATTATATTCAAAGATTTCACTTAATTATAAAGAAAATTGTTACATGTTAATAGATAACTATTTCTAAAAAAAACATCGAATATGGTCCACATGAAATTTTAACTTACAATAAAGCATTTACAACACCATATCTACGTAGGTACCTAGGGAATAAATAAAACATTGAATCAAAAAAAATATAGAACAGAAATATGCAGAGGAAGGCAGAAATAACAACATTGATAGTTCTGACATTTTTGTTATACCCCGTTTGTAAATACTAAAATTGATTTCAATGTGACAAAAATTGGTAAGTAGCTTTTGTACTGATTTATTTCGAGGCCCGTAGAGGTATTGTTCCATAATTTGGGTCAAACATAAAGTTTATATTTGTTTCGTAGGTACTTATGACCGTAGTTATTTTATTTTAGTTAGTAATCTGTTTAACAATTTTCTTTTTTATGTACTTTTTGTTTCTAACACGAATTAAAAACTGTAATTTCTACCTTCCTCATTGCCAAATTACTAAATAAAGTTATAAAACTCGCAATAATGTCTTTTAAAAACGTTGTACAGTCGCCAACACAGTTGTTATCGTCTATCAAAATTGTATATATACCGAATTCGTATTTTTTGCAAAGCGTGTCCATTTTAAAGATATTACAAAAGCGATTTTACGCTGGTAAATATTCTATTGTTATAAAACATCTGAATTACTGTTAACTATTGATTGACTTTATTTTCTCCAGATTATCCGCTAGTTTCTTGAAAAGCGTATACTTGTTCAAAAAATGGCACTATAAAATGTCTGCAGTCAAAAGGGTATTACTTTATATTTTATAATATTAGTAAATGTTAGGATTGGCTTAATCGGTTCGCGGACGGTAAACGAGACACAATAGAAGTTTTATTGTTATGACGTCTATAGACGTCAAACGCCCGCGAAAGCATTAAGGTTGTGCGTTACATTCGATAAATGATTACGTATTGCATAAATATATTTGTAGACGAACTATAAACTTAATTTTTAATATAATTTTCACATCAAAAGGCTTAGAAAATATTATAATTATTAGCTATGCTTGTTATAAATAAGAGTATCGATCCTTCAAGCGATTTGATAGCAATGTTGCGATGCAATACACACAAGAAAATAAATATATATTTTAAAAATTTAAGCATCGATACTTTGACATCGCCATTCAAAAATATTTAAATATTTATAATTATACACATAATACATTTTAAATATTGAATACATAAATAATGGAAGGACAACAATAACAAATGAGCTACTAATACGTCCACTAAAATAAATATTTGGAAGTATCCTAATAATTACCTTAACGTCGACCAAGAGCTTGAAGCCCAAAAATATAATTCATAATTTTAATTAGTTTTAATCATTGGAGAATGGCATCTTTACCAAATATATATCAAAATAGGTATAACATTTATTATAAGAATTATTTATTCACGTAAAACTCTATGAATAAAATTATCAACAACAAATTATAAACTGTCGAATATTTATCAGAATTCAATAAAACATGTTGGTTTCACTTAGTGAAACTATATTTAACAAAATAATAAATAACTTCAATGAGCCAAAAGTATATTTCAACTTCAACACAGATATAATTATTGGAAGAATTGGCACATTTGAAATATTATAAAAACTAACAGCACGATATTGCAAATATTAAATATCGACATATCTTTGCGAAATATTCAACAAATTACAAGCTTATACGTAATCTGTTATATATAACATATAATTTTATGTATCGTCATGTATAATATAATGACACAAAATATTAAAACATTGGAATAAACTAGACAAACATTAAATAACATCGACAAATACGACACCAAAACATTTTAACGTAAGGTATCGAGAATATAAAATATTTAATATTGAGACACTTTTATACAGGACAGTACCAGGTTCAGTCTAACTGCGGTAGTTGACGTGTGCCCAGGAACTCCACGACACGTGAAGAATCGCTTCGGCTCAATATAAAAAGCACATAAATCACCTAAAAGTAATATATTTATATACTATGTACTATCTAATTCACATCGCTTGTTACATTTGCGAAGGTATTACTGCTCGCACTGACGTATGTGATTTAAGATGTTGCCTTACATTTAGTTTCTGATCTCGTTTTTTTAATTTACTTACATACTAAGTTCTATCTCTACACCGAAATATGAATGTGAAGCGTACACACCCAACCACGTCGCACAAATCCCTGTTCAATAATTCCATGATTTTATAGCAAAATTAAATGATCTCCACATCCCGCGAGACTAATTCGCACGTCAGTGCGGGCAGCGCACTAATTAGCTAAACGATGACCCTGTGTCAGTCGTGGACTGCGACCGGGGCGCCCGCGGCTGCCCCGGGAACAATTTCTATCTACGAGATTTAGAATCTACGCTCTACGCACGTAGTCGACTTAGGCACTGCCTACCTAACGATACCGAAAAAGACGGCGCTACACTACTTACGAGTACCTAGACGAAATAATTATTAGTTACATATTTTATTTAGAAATTTGGCAGTTACGGGTCCGGCGACCGGCGCGAACTAGAGGGGGGCGACTGTACAGAGGGACAGCGGCGCGGCCGGACGAGGCGCCGGCAGCCGGCGCGCGGCACGGCGCGGCCGCCGGACGCACGGCGCGGGAAGGCACTCGGGGGGCTCGCGGCGGCGGCTGCGGCGCGACCGGCCGCCCGCGCGCAGTCAGAGCGGGAAGCAGCGCGCCGCCCGCCGCGGCTCGCTGGCGCCGCGCCGCCGCCGCCCGCGCACCTCGCACGCGCCGTCCGGCTCGCGCGCGCCGCCGCACGTGCGCTCGCACAGCTGCGCCGGCTCCAGCGGCTCCAGCTTGTGCATGGAGGGCCGGCTCGACAGGCGCGCGCTGCCGCCCGGCGTGGACGACGCCCGCTCCGACGCCTCGTCGTCCAGCTCGATGCGGCCGAGGCGCAGCGCCAACGCGTACTCGGCGCGCTCAATGACGCTCGCCGGTTCCTCTTCGACGACGGTCGTGTCAGCGATCGTGGTGTCAGCGACGGTGGAGTCTGCCGCGACGGACTCGGCACGCGGCGAATCCCCGGGCACGGTGAGTGACTGATGGGTGCCGCTCGACGACGGTGACACGTTCCCCGCTGCGTGCCGCTGCGGGGTCGCGAACACAGAATCGGAAGCCCAACTTCGTGTCTCCGAGTTCTGTCGCAACGTGTCGTCTACGCTGCGCTGCGAAGTGCGGCGACTGTGTCGCGGGCTTTCATCGTCGATGGCGCGGAAATCAAGCGCGCTCAGGTCGACAGGGCCGGCGCGGCGTCGCGATCCATCTCGGCGAAACGAAGGCCGGTGCGAGGAGAATGCTGCATCATACAATTCGCAGAGACTCGTGCGGTCCGAATGCGGTTCCTCATATAGCGTCAGATTCCGCGTTTCGGTCGCATCGGAGGGAGTCTCGTCGCGGTTCGATGTGACCTCGCTGCGCTCAGAGATATCAAAAGTGAAACGGGCTTCGAACCTGTCCGGACTGAGCAACGGCGCGGAGCGAGAGCAGTCGTCCAGCTGGCTGGAGTCCGCGTCCGGGTCCAGCGGCAGCGGGCGCGGCGCGGTGCGGCGCGGCGACGTGTCGTCGGAGTCGGTGGAGCGGTCGGAGCGCGGCGCGGCGCTCGCGTGGCGCCGCGCCAGCGCCGGCTGCGAGCCGCACGGCGCGCGACGGCAGCAAGTGCGCTCGTGCCGCACGTCGGAGCCGCTGCTGCCCGTCGACTTGGAGTGCGGCGGCCGGCGGCGCCGGTCGTCGGTCCGTCCGTACAGAGACGTGAATTCTTCAGAACAGAACTTCTCGAAGAGCTCCTGCGAGCTGAGCCGAGTGGAGCCGGTCGCGTTGTAGAACGCTTCTGTGGGCGACCGCTCGGCTCGCTCGTAGAGGGCACTCGAGCTCGCCCTTTTAGATTTGTCCATGAGGCCGAACTTGTATATCTTAGGAAGGCGTCGCTCGAAGACGCCTTGAGAGTGCGCGCGGGAGGGCGCGCGGGGCGACGCGTCGTGCAGCACGCGGTCGGAGGAGCCGGCGCGGGGCGGCGGCGTGGCGCGCGGCGGGGAGGCGGCGAACTCCGGTTCGAAGTCTACGTCGTCGTGCGCGTCGCTCGGCAGCTCGTCGAGCTCGGCGCGGCAGTCGCAGTCGTCGCCCTCGTCGAAGGAGGGCGCGTGCGGGCCGCGGACGAAGGCGCGGCGGCGCTCGGCGGCGGCAGCGTCGTGCTCGTCGAGACGGAAGGAGCGGCGCAGCGGCGGGCGCTCGCGGCGCGGCCGGCGCGGCTCGTCCGTGGCGGCGTGCGCGAGCGGCGGGCGCGGCGCGGGCAACAGGCGGTCCAGCGACAGGCCGCGGCGCGGGCGGCGCGGGGGCGCGCGCGGGGCCGACGGGGGGGTGTCCTCGGGCGTCGTGGGCAGCGCCGCGCCGCGACCGAACTCGATGAACCAGAGTTCGTCCTTGAGTTCGCACTCTCACTTCTTTTCATTCATGTCTTTGTTTAAATAGTGCAGCACATAATGGAGCACGAGATCGTAGCAGTACTTGTACTCGGTCTGTGGAGGACATCAAGTGTTAGAGCCGACGAGACACATTACATTACTGTAACGCTGCAGATGGCTGGCTACATACCATGTTCTCCACGAGCTGTGGTCGGTGCCGGCGCACGGTCTTGACCGCCTGGAACACGTCCACCTCGCCGTGTTGGATCACTTGCTCGATGCACGCGTTGGCAGCGCAGTATACGCCGGCACGACTTCGCCCGTCACTGTACACAACAACAATGGGAACCATCATAAAGAAGAGTTCCTAGAAAAACCTCCAGCGTTTCGGCTATGATGACTACTCACGGCGACACGACGCACACTGGTCCATAGTCGGTGCGCTGCCGCCACCGCTCGACCATGTTCATGAGCTCGACCAGCGAGTTGGTCGACGATGGCACCTTGTGGCCCATCGGCCAGCAGGTCAGCTGGAATAGCTGGACAGTCTTCGTGGGAGCTTTTACGCCGGCCATTAGCTCAGTCAGTGAAATGATCTGTTGGACAAAGATGAAGGGCGTTAACTGTAGGTTTTGGAACGAAGTTCTTTAAATCGGCTCGCGGTAGGAGTAAACTTATAGTGGCATGAGGCACAGGGTGTATCCAGAAAAGGGAGGATCCTCCGACCAGACGGGTGTCATGTCTGGTGGGCTGCTGCCCGACGGTTGATGTCGGGACGTTGCTAGTCACGCGGTAAACTCCGATTGCGCGATACAGTGATGCGTAGTTCGTATGAGGTACCTAGATGCCGCCACAAACTGATAGAAATTGACACATACAAAAAAGCATTAAGCCTCCTTCATGTGAATTTGATCTTATTGTAACAACTACATCAAATAAACTTATTTTCTTTCTTTCTGGAGTAAAAATCACTGTAAACAAAACATGTAAATATTTTTAAAATAAACGATTTCCATTTATAATTTACCTTCTTATTGATCCTGAATATCCAAGTCTTGATGTTGGTATAGTGGTTGTGAGACACGTGGTCTATCGTGAACACTGGGCCGTACTTCTTGGAATGACGACCTTCAGGCCAGAAAGGTGGGAATTGTTGCTGCAACAAATATGTTAGAATCAAGTAATATCTCTTTGGTCAGCCTACTTAGATCTTGATGAACACAACATGAGAATTAGCTTTTATAAATTTCTTCGAGGCAGGTGCTACGGGGATTTGAATGAAAATGAAATCAGATAGAAGAACATTACGTAAATCAATTTTAAACTGAAAATGTCAGAGTTAAACTCTTAACCCAATAACCGGTCAGACCTACTAAGTTCTTAAAGTTAAAATTCGGTCTTATATGATGGGCTTAAAAACCTAAAAACAATTTATCTTAATGCCATAATAGTTATCACTTTTTGAAACCTTCACAAAACACTTAACAAAAACTTAAGAAATTTTGAATTTCGCGGGCTACCCTGGCGCATCAACCTTAAGAGTTTTGACTACACCTTGATTGGTACGGAGAGTAAAAAATCTAGTTACTTTAAGGTATACTTACAGAGTTCTTGGGAGGCACACAAAGCACGACGACCGCCGCACATTCGTAGTCGTAGACCAGCGACCAGAACTCGCCCTGGGTTCTGACCAGAGGCCACTCCGTCACTATGTACTCGCGAGGTTTGGTGTAGCCCTGAAAATATAGTCAGTTAAACTAGGCCCTGACTGAATTATTGAGAGTCACTCTATAGTTCAGTCCAAGACAAGATCTCAGAGCCGCCAGACCTTACTTGTTTTCTGATTAACAAAATGTATGGGATAGAGTAATGTTAGGGTGTTTTTAGGGTTCCGTACCAAAATGGTAAAAAAGGAACCCTTATGGTGCGACTCAGTTTGTCTGTCTGTCTGTCTACCTGTCACAGCTGGATATCTCAAGAACTACTATTGCTATCAACTTGAAATTTGGAACAGTTTTAGATGACGTTTACCCAACTATTTTTAAAATAAGAAAGAAAGAAATATAATTATATTTTTTTGCAACAGGGACTGAAAGGGGGTCTTAAAAAATAAAAGTGGGGCTACTAGGGCATGTAGGGTATCATATGAAAGAACGCTGTTTGCACATTCTGAAACATTTTTTTTTCTTTTTTTAGGCTCACTAGTTTTCGAATTTTGATGAAAAATGTAAAAAAAATACCGTTCCCCCCCTTATCTCAGAAGTTTGCAAAGAGAAAAATCTGAAATTATTCTATGTGATAGAAGTTTATGGAACGATTACAGGAAAAATAAAACGATGTCTCTAAATAACATACTTTTTTAGAAATCGGAACGGAACCCCCGGTTTTTTTTAACGTACGTAGCTTGGGCCGACGCGCGACGCCGACGGCCATTTTTCAGGTATTAGGTAATAAAGCTAAGTAATAATATTACTCACTTCTCTTAAAGTTTGACTGCTGATATTTATATATGTTTTACAGATTATTATTAATAATAATTAAAAGTCAATACACTTCCCGTCTGCGGTTTTTTCCGCCAGACGCTTTAAAGCGCGTTACGCGAGGCGTATCCACACCGACCAAGCCATTTCCGACATGAGGCGGCTCTATCCATCTGGAACCTAGATCTGGCTTTCTCACAAGAAACCGAACAGCCATAGTTTGTAAATGTGGTGTGTGTGTGTTTACTTTTATAAATGATAAAGTACCTTTCCTACAGTGCGAAATTATGTTTAAAACCACTGTTCAACTTCAAAGAACGTACTATTAACAACTAAGCGTGGCCGCGTTGTCATAATAAAGTCACATTAAGTTAAAAGATGAACTTTCTAAGTAACTCAGGGGACACTTTTCTGAGGAAATTGCATTTGTTTTATAAAATTGTGCTTCATTTCAGTAGGAAAGAGCAGGACTATTTTATATCATACTGAGTGAGATCGTGGCTTAGCTTGAGTGTGGACTTTTTAATTTTTCGGTACCTATGATAAATAGCCGAAGTTGTTAGAGTAGTTTTTAGCCGTGAAAACGCATCTAACATACGGGGAGACTAACTTTTACGTAATTATTAAATCAATCTGCCTAGCCTTTTACGTAATTATTAAATCAATCTGCCTAGCCTTTTACGTAATTATTAAATCAATCTGCCTAGCCTTTTCCCAACTATGTTGGGTTCGGCTTTCAGTCTAACCGGATGCACCTGAATACCAGTATTTTACCATAGTGCGACTGCCTGTCTGACCTCCACAACCCAGTAACTGGGTAAAACGATAACCCTTGGTAAAGGCTGGTTGTCAGATTTTCGGGCTTCTGACGACCCGTAACGATTGTCAAAGATCCACGAATGATAGCCGGGACGAACGGCTTAACGTGCTTTCCGGAGCCCGGACGAGACTCGGTATGTTAAGATGGTCACCCATCCACGGACCAACCCCGGCAAGCTTAGCTTAAGCTGGTGGATTGACTCGTGCGACTGTTATTACTTAGCCACGAGCTTAGTATTATTATGTTGTTTGCTAGTCTTTATCATCTTTCTATTTTGCAACTAGCTTTTGCCAACGGCTTCGCCCGCGTGTATGTCGGAAAATATCCCACGGGAACGTCCTACCGGGAATTCCTTCCTTATTCCTTGTCTACATTATTAAGGAAACCTCTGAGCAAAATTTCAGCTTTCTAGGTCCAAGGGTTTGGGCTGGGCGTTGATGAGTCAGTCATTCAGGACTCTCTTTTTATTAAGGTTCACAAATTAAGCAGTTTTCAAGTACCTTATAACTTGCAAAATGGAAATTGTTGTTTCACATTGTAAGCCTGAACTTCTAACACATGAATATTATGCATGTGCCTCTAACGCAGTAATTAGGTCTTAGGTATACCTAATTACTGCGTTATACTAATGAAGTACTTACGTCCACGAAGACAGCGTTGATGTAGTCAGTGAAACTGTTCCCTTGGAAGGACGTCAGGTATGGACGAAAGTTGTCGGCTGAAACAAAATTCATCATTAAATAACTTTCGTCTAACGACTAACGTCATAATATGAATACTAGGTAAATTAAAAGAGTCAGATTTATAACTAATGATTTCATATCTTCCTTTGCAAGGTGTACGAAGAGCCGAAGCCAACGGAAAAATAAATGGGATGAGGCACCAACCGACGATTATCCCTGTTTGCACGCAAGGCACCCAGGACAAATCCCGGTTGGTGCAGAATTAAGTAGAACATAGAAAAAAAACCGCTCAAGAGCGAGTCGAACTCGCGCACCGAGGGTTCCGTTCCGATTTCTGAAAAAGTGTGCTATTTAGAGACATCGTTTTATTTTTCCTGTAATCTTTACATAAACTTCTATCACATTTTTTTTCTATGCAAACTTCGGAGATAAGGTATTTTTTTTTAATAACCTAAGGGTTCCTTTTTTCCATTTTGGTACAGAAACCTAAAAAGCATATTAGGCTATGGGTTTGGGCGGCTATAGTGGATTGGTTATCCAGAACTATGAAGGACTATGTCCCCTGCCTGACTAATGATATCCTACTTAAAATCTAAATGGATAAAATTGCAGGGGATGACTTGCACACTCAATAATGGGCCTCGGAAACTGTTGCTAGCACATAGAGACGTAGCAACAAAGGGGCAGGTCCTCGCCGGACACGGTTGTTTCGGGAGGTTCCTGTTTCGCATAAGGCGGGAGAAAACGCCGGGTGTTACCATTGTGTGGATCGCCCGGAGGACACGGTGGAGCATACAGTGGAGGTCTGCCCGGCTTGGGCAGAGCACCGCCGTGTTCTCACGGAGGCGATCGGCGGCGGCGATCTCTCGCGTCCGAGCCTGGTCCAGGCCATGGTGCATGGGAGGCCGTCACCTCCTTCTGCGAAGCAGTGATGCTCGCGAAGGAGGAGGCGGAACGCGTGAGGGAGAGGCAGCCTCACGCCCTCAGTCGCCGCAGGAGACGCCCTGGGCGGCGGGAATCGCGGGGCGATTTCCGGCCACCGTAGGCGCGGGCCTGCGGACGGTGAGCAGCGGGTAGCTCGCCGTCCGGTAAGGACCAGGCCCGAGTCGACGGCGCGTTGTGTTCCACGCGCGCCTCAAAGAGATGTCAGCAAGTGACGGGGTCCAATAGGGCCGACGCCGCTGGGGTCGCGGGTTGTCTGAAAAGGTTACCGCGGCCCTGGCATAGGCAACTGAAGGAACACGGGTGGGTTTTAGTCAGTAAAAGTCTGACACGCCCTTCCGCTCCACCCAGAGCGGGAGAAGTTATTTGATGATTTCCCACCCTCAAAAAAAAAAAAAAAAAAAAAGGGGGCAACATACCCTGAGGTGCTTGAGGACTCCAATTATTAGTAGCATAACTGGTCTCAAAGAACGGTTAAAGAGAATATTGCAAATGGTCAATTCCCACTTGACAGACGGATCGGAGTTATTTAGCGGAGTTCGCACTGCCTCCCTGTCACTTTTGATGTCCAAGACCCTTTCAATTTATATCTGCCGAGACCGTAATTATAGCAATAAATTCTCCCTTTGACGTTTCATTACATGTAAGCAAAAATGTGCCTTTCAACCAACCTTGTCAAAAAAGGAACCCTTATGGTGCGACTCAGTCTGTCTGTCTATCTCACAGCTCACAGCTGGATATCTCAAGAACTACTAATGCTATCAACTTGAAATTTGGAACAGTTTTAGTTGGCCATACAACAAACTTTTTTAAATAATTTAGAATAATTCTTAACATATAAATTAAATTCAGCAGTGTTAATACAAGTCCGTTCATCATACAACTCATAAAGTCGTTTTCTACTTTTATGTATACCAATGGTGGCCCAGTCACTGAAGCAAGTGTTATTATTAACCGAGAATGCCTTTGGAATGAAAGTGTTATCAAATTGTGTGCAATACATATTAAAAAAATCATTATATTGTTCATTAGGGTCATCATTAGTTGACAAAAGTGGTAATTTACTCAAAAGTTTAGTTTTAAATGATTCCAAACGATCAGCTGTTTTTGGATTAACAGTGATATCCCTTTTAGTATTTTTTTTTTATTAGATTTGGAATGGTAATCAATTGTCCGCAATGATCTGAGTCTAATAAATTAATAATTTCTTTGTGGGTTGGTGTAATATTTGTATAAATGTTATCCAGGCATGTTGCACTAGTGGGAGTTATTCTAGTGGGCTCTAAAAATTGGTTAGCAAAATTGTATGACTGAAACAAACTTATAATTTTAGTACTTGACCCAGAATTTTCTAACAAATTAACATTAAAATCACCACAAGTGATGATAGACTTGTTAGAATTATAGATTTTGTGCAAAACTTCATCCATAACCTTTTCAAAACAATCATACAATCCTGATGGAGGCCTGTACACACTTAATATAATGAACTGCTCCAATTCTATACAGGCTAATTCAATTGTCCGCTCAACAGATAGGCTCACAATATCCTTACGATCTTTAAATTTAAGCTGTTTATTTACTAAAATTAATGAGCCACCGTGTATAGCATTTACTCTGCTGAACGAACTACCAACCTGGTGATTACTAAAATTGAACATGAACTGGTGGCTTTTAAGCCAATGTTCTGTCAAACAAAGAATGTCTATATCGTTACAATTCAGGAATAAATCTAAATCTTTGTTCAAAAAACCTTGAATATTTTGATGCACCAGGTTGATACTATTTAAATTTTAGTTTAGGTGTTAGATCAAAATTGTCACTTTTATGACATTTCACAAAACTAATGAAAGTCAAGGAGATTCATGTCTAATGGTACTCACAAATATGACGAACGATTATTCTTGACGATGACGTTTGCAAATTATTTTTTATTTTTTTGCAACAGCTACTGTAAGTGGGTCTTAAAAATTAGAAGTGGGGCTATTAGGGCATGTGGGGTATCATATAAAAAAACGCTGTTTGCACATTCTCAAACATTTTTTTTATTTTTTTTCGACTTTTGAAGAAAAATGTAAAAAAAATACCGTTCCCCCTTATCGCCGAAGTTTGCATAGGAATAATCTGAAATTATTCTATGTGAAAATGTGTAAAAGTTTAAGTATGTAAAGCAAAACGGGAAAAATAAAACGATGTCTCTAAATAGCACACTTTTTCAGAAATCGGAACGGAACCCTCGGTGCGCGAGTCCGACTCGCTCTTGACCGGTTTTTTTTTGCGTTATGTTTGCCGCAAATAAAAGAATTTTCTTTCTTCTTTCTTCTGTCTTTTCGCAGCTGTTAACATTCTGCGGCCTGTTTACCTCAATGGTCTATATTATGTTCAAAAAACTGTTCGAAACACTTACGTGGCACCACCAGGACATCCCGGTTCTTCTCCCTATTATCTCCTCGGTGACCTCCTGCACAGTCTCCTATCGTGAACCTCGGGGTCTGCTTGCAGATTTGCTGATACTCCTTCTGGTACTCATTGAGCTTCGACACTGGATCCCTTTGGGACTTCTGCTTCAGTCTCTGAGAGAGTTCCGAGACGGGAAACCAGGAGATTCCACAGACGACATGTTCTTCTAATGTATCATAGACGAATTTGTATTGTTCCTGAGGGGAGAAAATTGTGGTTTTTATTTTGTTTAGGGCAGTTTTTTGATCATGGAAAATACTTAATGTTAGTTGATAAAATCATGTTTTAAATTTGAAACTCTTGAAAACTATATTGCATTATTGTAGTATTTGAATTTCGCATATTATATTTTAGGTGAATCGGCAAAGTTGGTCCCGGCTGTTATTCGTGCATCTTTGACAGTCGTTACGGGTCGTCAGAAGCCCGAAAGTCTGACAACCAGTCTTACCAAGGGGTATCGTATTACCCAGTAACTGGGTTATGGAGGTCAGATAGGCAGTCGCTCCATGTAAAATACTGGTATTCAGCTGCATCCGGTTAGACTGGAAGCCGACCCCAACAAGGTTGGGAAAAGGCTAGGCAGATTGATGGATTGATATTTAGGTGAATGCAACCATTTCCATAAACTGTCTTGTTTCAGCTAAGCAGGTTTTCGTAAAAATCTCTAAAATATTGTTTTAAAATATCCGTCGAAAGAACAATCACGTTGTATCACTTCTATAAGTATCCAATTAAAACAAGCACAGACAAACGGTCAGTACTATTTTCGAATTCTGCACAATGTATATAAGACTTACTATTTATGTTCTCAGTAAATCACTATAAGTACTTGCTCAATTGACGAGTAAAGCCCCGTTCTCACTGTGTCTTATTGACGACTTGTTAGAAAGATATGGTAGGTATATTATTATATAGAGCAGCACTCTTAAGGCCGAACTATACGCCAATGACCTTGAGTGGTTAGCTTGCGCATTCTGGCCTGAGCTCACGCAACGCGTCGTACGTCCAGCCAGTAATAGGACTCGCCCATCAAGGAGCGCTGTCCCAAATTAGACGCATTTTTAATTTATTATAATAAAAAATATACATGTTTTTAAAAAGTAACAAAACCAAATCATTTTCGTTTGTATTGCAAAGTAGTAGATATTTTTTTTATAACACATTTGATCGTAAAGTGTCTCTTATTTCACGAATTTCAATATCGTAATGTATGTCATTACGTACTTGTGCGTAATTGTAATGTAAAACGCACGGGTTTCTTTTTAATAAGATATAACGTAAGGTTTATCAAGATGCTCCGTCTAAAACGAAAGGTACTATTTAAATCTTTGCAAAGAGTTTTTATGTCAGAAAAGTGGTCAACATTTTATGAATAAAATTAACTTTGGGAGATAAAATAAAAAAAATAAACATTCATTAAATTAAAGAATTAATTCTTTAATTTAATTAATTTTGACAATAAATTGCAACAACAACAAACAAAAACAAAAAAATATTAATTTACTTTATTAGTAATACTGGCTGTTTTTGAGCCTTTGCTTTAAAAAAAAAGCGCTGATGCGCGCGCATCGCTAATTTGTGAACAAGTAAAAATTATTCCGCGCGCTTTTTCTTTTCGCCATATTGTTTTTATTTGAAAATGTCGTCAAGTAATGATGAATTTATTAATTCGACACCGCCAGAAGTCTCAGAGGCAGCGAAAAGGCTACTCTAAGCCTCTTGCCTGAAAAATCGACCGATAGATACCTTGCAAGCGTATCAAAATTTCATCTTATGGAAAACAAGCAAAGATCCAAATTCATTTTCAGAAAGTGTGTTTTTAAAGATTTATTCGTTTATGAAAGTCCGAGTTTCATTTATTTCCTCGCAAATATGTTATAAAACGTCGTATGACATACGTGCGCTTTGATAATTACAGCCTCTGCTTTCTTGTAGCCCTCGCCTACGGCTCGGGCTAGCAATATCGCCTCGGTTGTAATTTTCAACTTATCGCACTTATATCATAATGTACTATTATATTCTTTTGATAAAAAATGAAGGAGTAAAATGGTTTCATCTTAACGATTTGAAGGTGATTTGGGGTTTTTTTTCTTATTATGTGATACCGATAGAAAAATTATGGCTAAACCAAATTACGATTCATATCATGTAGATTACTAACTATTTTTTTTAGATGTAATTTCTCTGTAGGTTCCGGCGAAAAACTGCTTCATCTGCACGCTGTTTTTAAGCTCTTTTCGAAAGATTAGCCTTAATATTGCGTTAAGCATATTTACAGTTCCATAAGTATGCTGTCCCGAAAACGGATTCTTTTAAAGCATACGACTTACTCGAAAGCTCCATTTAAACGGTACATGTTTTTGTTTATTTCCTATGGCATACGCATACCATAAAATTGAATGACAAAACTTGCATTCAATTATTTTGTATGCAATTTAATGGAATCGCACATTTGCATGCAATGTCAATAAAATTGAACGTGCTTTAAGGCATACCTTATTATTGATCAATAAGGATTATTGATCTTGGACGTTCCAGAAACTTGCACCACAAAAACGGAGCTTAAGAGTGTGTAAGCAATTAGAGTGCTGAACTTACTTTCCCATAATTAAACGAGTACCACGGAGTTTATCCCCTCCGCAATAATTTAACATTTTCATTCGCAATTTTTCTTACTATGTTCTGTCGTTACGACCAAGTCACAGACTGAGTAGAAATTGTTAGAGTTCTACTTGCTAGGATAACCGTCAAACGATAAAACATCGGCCAAGACGCAATGAGTATGGTGCCTTAGACACGTAACTACAGGGCGTTCAATTTCTGCAGTTATTGTGTAACATCGGCGTCGGGAGGAAATCTCCAATTAGAGGGAATGAGTTGTTTGTTTCTAAAAGCAAGCTTACTGTCTTGTCGATCAATGGATTCCAGCATATGTGAGGGTTAGTTACCGAATTACAGTGAATTCTGACTGATTATTGGTGAAATATGATTTACGAATGTGGAATCACTCTAAACAAAATGACCTCCCAGCTAAAAGTATTAAAAAACATTTTTTAGACTTCAGTCAAATCATTTCTGTTAAAACCATCACTAAGTCGTTGCAATTTAACTCTTATTTCATTGTTATAAAGTATAAATTACAATGATTGCCGTGAGTTGGATAAAACTCTTAACCTTACCTTACATTGCAAATGACTTAGTAATGACTTTACGTCGATCGTGAATGATCTTAGACGTTTCTTGGGAAATCGATGAGTATTTGATGATATACCTATATACCGGTTTCGAGGCACATGTAAATAGGTAACCCAAAAAAAGTACATAACGCAAAGACCGACCTCAAATAGAATCTCATGCTTACCTCATTTTCTATAAGGCCTTTCCGAGATTGCCTGAGTTTCTTCAAAAATCCGAACACATCGAAGCAATCTTCTTCTTCAGCCAACTCGAGGTTTGCATCAATTGCTAAGTACACCCCCGACCGACCACCACCGTCACTGAAAGAAAATAACACAATTTAAATGATATCTAATCAGCTATACTTATCTCTTTATTCTTTATATTATCTCTTTCTGTAATGAGAAGATCTGGAAGATTTTCTAGAGGACGCGCAGTTATAGCATTCACGTAAATACAGCAGGAATGATAAGAAAAAAGAAGAATGAGAATGGAAGGTTATAAATAATTGCTTAATTATTAATAAATTGCTATCAAAAAACATTAAGGTCTGGATTTATTTTCTATCTAATCGGGCAATTCTTAGGTTACGTTGTATTTTTGCATGACATAAAAAACACGCGGCAGAGCGATGAGCGTAGCGCATCCACACGAGTCATTCGTCACGCATCCCCCTCGCTACCGTTATATTTCCCAGGCCAAGTACGATTTTCATTTGTTTTTCAGTCGACGTGTTCGTCACGTCGAAGTAAACACACAAGACACATATCAAACTTAATTACAGCCCTAGCAATATTGCCACGTCAAACATAAACAGACCATCGCAATAACGAGTTACTTTGACATCAGAATAACAATTCTGTACACCCACTGGCTACGCAAATACTAGAGAGACTGCATCAAACGTTATTTGCTGACTCAGCACACACTATAGTCACACAGTATAACTAATTTGATAGATGCTTCGCTACAAAGTTACAGCATTGCTGCTAGTCTGTAGTAATATTTTTACTCTGGAATTGTGAACAGAGAGTATTCCCGGAGGTCACGGCCCAGACTAAAGTTGTGTAAAATAAGTGCAAAATAAGCACTAAGTTGGGGCTTTTCGTTACAAGATGGCAAAAAGTTTGTAATAAAGAAGGACAAACAAATAACCTCGGTTTTCGAAAGCGTACAAATAATGAGTCTCATCTGACAAACCATTATTAAATGGACACGAAAGCTTTCGAATTGGTTAGTTGAAATCTATAAAGCCCTTAGATGGAAATCTAAATCAACATCGGAAAGATGAATATATTGATTCCTACGTTTATTTATTTTATTATTTACTAGATGACCCGGTGAACTTGGTACTACGTGAGAAAACATTTATTTTTTTTCGATTTTTCGGCTGTTCCTTTGGGTTTTTCCTAAACTAGGATGGTTTAGGAAAAACCCAAAGAGTAATGAGAGGAACAAAATAAAAAAAAAAAAAATAAAATCGGTCGAACCATTTTTGAGTTTTTGCGAGAATGCACGGAAATAATTTTTTTAAGAAAAACTTATTATGTACACATAGTACAATACATAGGGAAAGACTTTTGAGTACAAAGGTACTCCTTAATTCTCGAGATTCTTCCAGTAGACTTTCTTTATCTAAAGGTTTTGATAAAAAATAAAAAAAAACCTGTCGAACGCGAGCCACGCAATCCAAGCTACTCCGACAAACTTTATCTTTCATCAACGAGCATTCCTCTTAAGCCGCTGATGACTTAAGCATTCACTTGTAATGAGCATTCTAGCGAAGGTTAAAATGGAGCGTTTCACCTAGCATTCTAGCGAGTGTTCTAGCGAGCATTCTAGCGAAACGACAGTAAATTTGCTTCGAGCTTTTTGCCAAGCCGAGCAATTTTCAAGTCAAGTCTGACATCTTCGTGAATAATACATTTTTAATGAGCATTAACTAGAGGTGTTTGGCTCTATGCTTGGCTCTGTTCGTTGTTTAGTTTGAACGGCGAATGCTCGATGTTCTCGAAGTTCTCGAAGTGAATGCTTAAGTCTATCAGCGGCTTTTGGAATACGGCCGTCGTTTGGCCGTCAGCGAAAGATAGATAGAAATCTCACTCACTTGCAATGCACCACCATGGGTCCTGCAGCTGGGTTGGTAGCCAGTCTCCTGCCAACAACCGCACGCACTCGTCGCCTGAACTCCAGGAGTGCGTTACTGAATGGACACGTGTGTGAGTGCCACTGTGTGTAGTGGAACTGCAGGATGAACCGCTCTTCTACCACCACCTGTCGAAGGAATAGAGGTGAGAATCGTAGAGGTAAGTTTATAAAAGGAGTAATTGAAAAAACTGAAAAAGCCACATGACCCCTTAAGAGGTTTTCAGTCTTTGAAAGAACGACCGCCTATCTGACCGCCACAGTTACTGATCACGTTAAAAAAGTACCCCTTGGTAAGACTGGACAGGAAAGTTTATAGAAGACTTATTTTATCACACTAATATTATATAGGCGAAAGTTTGTGATTGTGAGTGTGTGTGTGTGTGTGTGTATGTGGGGGTGTGTTTGTATATTTGTTACTTCTTCACGCTCAAACGGCTGGACTGATTTGGATGAAATTTGGTATGGAGGTAGCCGACACCCTGGATTAACACATAGGCTACCTTTTATCACGGTCTACGCGGGTGAAATCGCGGGACGCAGCTAGTTTACTTATAATTGGTGAATGTCTCAATGGCTTGCAAGTTACAGGCATGCGTGTTACGTGTTTTATCATGTCTACTTCAACCTATAATATTATTATTATGTTACCGATATTTCAGCTTTGTTACTAAATCAACAAGTAATTACCGTGCCGAAATAATTAAAAATGAATGTATAAAGTGGACAATGGGCGAGTTTATTGTATGAATTAATAAACGGCAATCATGTACAATCAAATTAATTTTATTACTTAACAAAATATTTGCTGAATTTATTAAATTATATTGCCTGTTGTTGTCGTGTTTGCTATTCATTAATTAAATCAAAAACGATTACATAACACGATTGTATTATTTCTAGTAAAATATCACGAGCACTGTATTCTCTGACGAGGTAGGCAGAGCAAACACAAACACATTTTGTCAATTTTGTAAATAATTCAAATTTAAAATATTTTATTTCACATAACATGGGCAATTGGGCACATATGAAACGTCAGAAGCTAGGTGCACGGTTCCAATTGGTCGTTTCATATGGAGGATAACCGGCAAGAAACTCCATGCACGGTTACAACGCCAAGGGGGGAAGAACGGGACTGTGTCGAGGCGCTACCATTGAGTTAGTGTGCTCATTTAATTACTACACCGTGGTGGTGTGATAAAGCAGTGGTATCCCACTGGTAACAGCCCCGACTTACGAGTTGTAGGTCGTAGTTTCGAATCCAGACAGGCGCTGTACTTTGTGTAAATTATTTCATCACCACTGCTCTCAAAACGGTGAAGGAAAACATCGTGAGGAAACTGGCATGTCCTAAAACCGAAAATTCGAAGACATGAGGCATCTACCAACTCGCACGAGCGCGTGGTAGATGGTAGATTACAGCGCACTCCCTCTCACCGAGAGGAAAAAATGTCCGTAAACAAATGACAACTGTCATTCTTTGACAGTTGCATGAAATGGCTTCAAAGTGTCGTAGGGTGTGAATATTAGCGCGGGGATCAAATAAAAGAGTGGACTGTATCAAATATGGCTTGGTATATTGTCGTTACAAAATATAACTTCCGGAAAAACTATTAAGGCCTATTCACGATGTCCGTATAGCCACTACTCACCGAATAAAATCAAAAATGGAACAGAATTTGTATGAAAACTGCCAAGTAAGTTATTAGGAACTTAATTGTAGGTGGTGAAACAGGCCCTGAGTAATTTAATTAAAAGGGAGAATCGTTCGTTGCAGTGGAGTTCTTGGAAGCGAGTGGTCGTCGGGCTGAGCGGCTGAGCCATGTGTCGCCGCTGCGCGTGCGTCGCGCCTCAGCTTGCCGGTGGGCCGGTGACGCGTTGATCACGCAGCCTGCTCATGATGACCGCGGGCGTGGGTTTGGATTCGATTCCCAACAGTCAGTCAATCTGCCTAACCTTTTCCCAACTTTGTTGATGTCGGCTTTCAGTCTAACCGGATGCAGCTGAATACCAGTATTTTACATGGAAGGACTGCCTATCTGACCTCTACAACCCAGTAACTTGGTAATACGATCGATGTAGTTCAATTCCCAACAGTCAATTTGCTTAAAATTAATTTCACTCACTGTACCAGTTGACCCCCACCCAGTAACTAAGGTCAAATCTTATATCTCATTGCTCTGTTTCTAGTTTACGAAGAAAATTCAAATCGTTAATAATACTTCTGTTGTAGAGTGAGAACAATCTGCTTAACACGGTAAAAATGGATGTGCAGACTACTCGAGACTAAGAAATATATCTCACAACCCCTTTGTGCAAACAAAGTTTTCAAATAAAGAGATTCTTTCAAGTATTTCAAAGGGATTTTCTAGGAGATTGCAAAAATAAAATTGTGTTTATTTGTGTAACATCACGCCTGTTCTTTGAGAAAGAGGTAGATAGGTATGTCGAGGTATGCTTTCAATGTTATAAGTCAAGAAAACACCAATAAGAGCGAGCGCGCAGTGCGGTGCGTTTCCGTTAGTTCTGCCGCACTGGGCGGGGCCTACAGTAACAAAACGCATGACCGCAGTGCGCGCACTTCAAAGACATTCCATACTTCACAGATTATGCGGTAGAAAAACGCACCGCAAGGCGCGCTCGCCCTAAAACATAACATCTCTAGTTTTCTGATTAACCGACATTAAATCGTGACCTTCTCAAAGTTGCGAATGATTTTGAAGGTACTTAATTCTTAATCAATTGCTTCAAATGTGTAAAAAATCTGCCGAGCCTTTTGCCAACTATTTGGGGTCGGCTTTCAGTCTAACCGGTTGCATATGAATACCTGTATTTTATATGGAGCGACTGCCTATCTGACCCCCACAACCCAGTTACTGGGTAACACAATACCCCTGGGTAAGACTGGTTGTCAGACTTTCGGGCTTCTGATGGCCCGTACAGACTGTCAAAGATCTACAAATGACAGCCGGGACCAACGGCTTAACGTGCTTTCCGAGACACGCAGGGGTCTTGGCTAGACAAACTGAATGTGCTTTAATATTCAAAATAAAAATCATTTCCATTGTAAGTGTTTAGGCTGCTGTGTAGGTATACATAAGTCATTAGACTATACCGATCACAGAGGTGATTGACAATTACCATTGGAAACCCATGTTTAGCGCTAGCTGTGCCCCACGATTTCACCCGCTGATCGGCTCCTGAGGGCCGTAACGTAATGTTAAATAACCTATAATCTTCCTCAATAATTGGGCTATAAAATGCAAAAATAATTTTACAAATCTGACTGCTAGTTCCAGAGATTAGCGCGTTCAAACAAACGTACTCTTAGCTTTATAGTAATTAGTAAGTATAGATTGGACGCTTTTGGCGCGATATCTGGAGACTTCTCCCTTCCTAAATAATCAGTCTAATATACATTAAAACGTTCCCTCAATTGGGACTCCTCATTATGTGGGGTACTCGGTACTCCTAAAACTGAGTCCCATGGACACAACGCGATTAATGTAAAATCATCTAAGCGTATGTTCTATTAAACCATAGATTGATAATAATTTTTGTACTTACATTCTTTTCACTCTTGTAAAGCCTGAAGGTTCGTATGTGAAAGTTGGCGAGCTCCTCCTCCTGGACGATGCCGACGCTGATGTCTCCGTACGTCTCGTCCTTTTCTTTGTTCGGCGGCCAGTATTGGACGCACATCACCTGGTAAGGCAGAAAAAGTATGTATTAAGTATTAAGTATTTACTTAATTATGTACAGTGTAGAAAAAGACGGGACAGTTTAGACAGATAGGACCGAATGGAACAGAATGTAATTTTTTTATTTAAAAACACTGCCTGGCCCGCCAGATGTTGTCCTGTCAAATTTCAATTTTTTTTTTTTCTCTAAAACAAAAAACAAATTGTTTAAATCGGACAAGCCGTTTTTGAGTTTTAGCAAGACTAATACTAGCGACTTGGCCCTGCTTCGCACGGTTTTTATGACTTGACAAAACATGAAGGTTTCTATATTACATTCAGGAATAAATTCTCTAAATGATAGTGAAAACCGCATCAAAATCCGTTGCGTAGTTTAGAAGGACAACGCGGCCACACAGACTTTAATTTCCAATAAGTATAGAAGATAATCAGATACAACGCAGATTAGTAGACAAGGTACAGGTACAGTGGGCTGCATCAATTGGGTACCCCAGTTGTATTAAAATTTTCATACAACTGGGGTACCCAATTGATGCAGCCCACTGTACATAAGCATTTTCAAAACTCCAACCCTTAAATGCAAACGAGGGTCTACAAATAGCACATGCGAAATAAGCATCAAGAACACGACAGCGACGTCACTGCAGCATCGCGCAGGTAGAGATCCGCGCGATTAGCTTAATTTATCCCGACATCAACCATCAGGCAGTAGCCCCATCACTACTTACCTTCTGGTCGGAGGATCCTCCCTTTTCTAAGGAGGATAAAGAACTTTACAACCTGTTTACCCCTATAATGGTATGAAGTATATTAATGATTTTGCCAGCAACAGCTGAGTACTTACAAGTTTTTTTGAAAAATATGACACACGGTCGGGGAGAAAAAGTTTAAAGTCTCCTAGTATTTTCACAGAAAAGTTTGATGACTGTCGACTCCATTACCTATTTCAAGCCTTCATGGATCAAGATACTATCGAAAACAAAAGAAAAATCATCATCATCTGCCTAGCCTTTTCCCAACGATGTTGGGGTCGGCTTCCAGTCTATTGGATGCAGCTGAATAGCAGTATTTTACATGAAGCTGCTAACCTCCACAACCCAGTTACTGGGTAATATACAATACCCCTACCCCTTGGTAAGACTGGCTGTCAGACTTTCGGGCTTCTGATGACCCGTAACTAATGTAAAAGATATGACGAATAAGGAATAATCAAATAAAAATTGTAAAAGACACTATTGAAGAAACAATAATAAAATAATAATTATTGCAGAAAAAGTAATGAAACGTACTTAAGTAGGAAAAAAGCTTTTGCATCTCGAAGGGGTGTTGAAATGCACTCAGAAGTAAAACTCGCACGATGCACACATTCCACACGCTAAACTACTCGATTGCTCATAACTCGCTCACACGAATGCCTTTTTGCTACATGAAATAAAACCGAGACTACACGAGCTTAGCGCTTACAAAATAGTCCGCATATTTTACACTGCTTACAAACATAACGAGCGTATGAATTTACTGCTTGTTAGTCTGAACAAACCATTATTTTGTACTCAAGCAGTTGCTGGTTTAACAGACGAATTCCTTTTACATTATAATATTATAAAACACTTTAAAAAATAACAACCGATTTCCAAAAAAAAATACTACAAAGTGAAAAACGTAAAAAAAAAATATAAAAAAAAACAAAATAAAAACATATCCAATTAAAAATACCACATAAAACATTTTACAGACTTCGATTGCTCAGTATTTGTAAACCATACAGCAATAGTTCAGGTACTGACAATCAAACCTCTGCGCAAACGCCCTCAAGATGTCGCGGGAGCTGGCCCGAACCCTGCGCACCAGGGCATCGTTCTTGCATACTAGAATAGAAACAGTCTACTTGCGACACGACTAACATCCCTGATGCGCTGCAGAATCGGGGCAGCCCCATCAACACCCTGAATGCATTATTATATTGCACACGCAAGGCATTGTACTGTCCGCGCGTTTATGACTGTGAGACCCTCAGGTTAATGAGTAGAAAGGTTGAATATGTTCTGAAAAATGTTGTTTTCACTTCAGTGGTACAATGCGTGCCACGAAAGATGAGACTTGACACACAACGTAGTCTCTTTTGCGCAGTAGATTATAATTATCTGATTCTGATTATTCTGATTTATAGGTCTCTTAAGCGATATGAGGTCGGAGACGAGACCGGCCGTCATCGAAGTGGCGGAAAGAGCGCGGGAGGCGCGGTACTGCGCTCGAGAAGTCTCATTTTTCATGGCCCGCTTTGTACAACGAGCGAACCTGCGGGCAATCATAATCGCCCTTACAGACAACGCCAGACACCCGAATAACAGACAAATCTTCAACCGTAACCGGCTGCATCTATCTGCATTTCCTTGACGATTGCAAAAGTGAATTCTGTTCAACAGAAATCAAATATAACAAACCAGACAGACGTAGGTATAATAATAAAAACTTCGAGGAAACTCAGAACTAGGAAATTATAGCTACAAAAGCAACTTGTTACAAACTGTTAACTGGCAAATTTTGCAAATGGCGGCCCTTTTGTGAATTGATATCAAAACCGTGGCGATGGCTGGCTATTCACATAATATTCTAACATTACTATAATCTGAAAATCCGAGTATCTTGTTATAGGTACCTGAAAGGCCGGACTTAGGCAGCTAGGTAATCTGACGGGATTAAACAAACAAGAAGGGAGAGATCGGTCGGTGTTGTCTGATCGCTTTATGATTTGTTGAGGCAGTTTCCCTCAAGAGAGAGGAGGGAAGTTAAAGAGAACTTTTCGGGCCTGTCGAGGGTTGAGATGTAGTCAAAATGGCGGTATTTGTTTTTTTTATTTATGGCGATAAAAGAAGACGTAAGCTGCAGAAATGGCCGCAGGAATCGCGCAATAAGAGAAGCACAGAACCGGTCGAAGTGGCGATGCTTGGGGGAGGCCAATGTGGAGCAATGGACGTCTTTCGGCTGAAATGATGTTGATAGTGGCTTTCACGACTGGGAGATAGTAACGCTGAACGTTTATACTTATAATAAAAATCTATTCCTATACAACGTGTCGTTTTGAATCTTCGTCAAATATCATTGTGACAAAATAACATCAAACCGAACAACGTTCTTCATGGGACCAACATCGTAATCGCAAAAAATTTTCAACTGTCCTATAGAAAACTTCAATACCTAGTCGACGCAAACGTATGGGACCCCATATGGGTGCCATGGAAAAAGTTGTTCGGTTTGATAGTCTATACCACACCCCTAAATTTGACGACGATGCAAAACGACACGTTGTATAACAATGAATGGTTGTTGCACTTTCTGGTTTCAGTGAATTAAATAAAAATATGCTTTGCGCAAAATCCAGCGCATAATTTCGTTCTATTTAAGTATATTAAATTAGATCCGTTTTAAGAAACATTTTTTATTTTATAAAATAGAGTTTAGTAATATTTTCGTAAACGATTATAACATAACGCGAGAGAAATTATATTTTTTTACACATCGAATGTACCAAGCGTCTTGAGACAATTTAAGATTGTATGAAAGTAAATTAAGTTGTTTCAGAAAAAAATATTCCTAATATCAAGGAAAATAAAATTATAGTTTGTATTATAAAACAAGTACAGTATCAAATTCCGGGTGCAAATTTTTAATATAAAAAAAAACATACAAGATAAATTCATTCAAACATTGAGACCACTTATTTTAACACGATGTACAACCATTCTGCATTTCACCCTCTAACGTTACAATATTTCTAAATTAAAAGAGTCTCCATGGAGTTTCTTGCCCTTCTAAGCTTTGGAATGGGCCTAGCTTCATCTTTCCGACTGACCGACTTCTTGACATTTAAAAAAAGAACCTGTGATTAATACTAATTTATAATAAGACCAGCCTATTACTGTCCCACAGCAGGCCAAAGGCCCCTTCTGATACAGAGAAGGCACGAGCATTGATCAACACGCTTGGTCAGGACGGGTTGGCGATTTCAGACTTATTAACTCTCAGTCCAGGTTTCCTCACGACTTGATTGACTTGAAACCGAGCTGCCAACCGCAGCTGCCGACTATTATGTACGTAGAGCGACTGCCTACGTACATAATAGCCGGCTGCACGTGCTGTCGGCAGTTGCAGTTGGCAATAGCACCTTAAAACGCAATTACCTAAACTATCGGCGCCCAGCACCGCACTCAGTCTCGCTCTCACTTAGTCCGCGAGCAGTATCGTGTGAGGGAGATAAAAAGCTAGGTAGTATGGGCTCTTAAGGCTTGTCCGCCGTAAAAAGCGCGGTCACTGTCGGACTGCATAGAAAAGAAAGAGAAGCGCGATGACACAACGCTTGCAAAATGTGAAGTAATTATAGATTTACAAAAATCTAGGGATTGGACTAAAAAAGTAATCACATGACATCATTCCTTATTATTTTGTAAAGAACTGTATAAATTTATGAACACTTTTAATGAAAACTGTAGGAGTAATATGGTAAATGTAGAAAAAATAGACAGAAATAGACCTGGATTTAGATTTGTTTTTCCCTTAGTTCTAAAAACTAAAATAGATTTCAGGACCAATGAAATCACTTCTTATGTGTTGTAGATTGCTGTGTATTTTTTTTACTATCAAAAAGATGCTATAGTTACTGTAAAAGATGGTCACAAAGTTACTTAGTTTCGCCGTATTTTAGGAAGGAGGAGCCTTAAAACGTAATTACCTAAATCGGCGCCTCGCACCGCACTCAGTCTCGCTCTCACTTGTGCGCGAGCAGTATAGTGTGAGCGAGATAAAAAGCTAGGTAGTATGGGCTCTTAACGAATAAAATATTATATACCTACCAAATATGTATAATACAGAAGAAGCGTTAATAATCATGGTTGGATATAAAACATTAATATAATAATTATGTAGGTGAACGAAACCCGAAGGGAACCCGAGGGAGGGGCGCGTCAGAACCGTCAAAAACACGGTATATTCGTCCGGAATTCAGTTAGTAGAATGTTTCTGACATTCGTCGGTATATGGCAAATTATAATGTGAGGGTGAGGCCGCAATTTGTGCGCTGCGCAAATGTATCGCATAATTTTGAATTTGTTATGAAGGTGCTCTGTAATACTGGGCAAAATACCTTCTCAGGTCAAGAGAATGAACAAAAACATCATCTTCTTCTTGTGCCTAGTCATTTCCCAACTATGTTGGGGTTGGCTTCCAGTCTAACCGGATGCAGCTGAATACCAGTATTTTACATGGAGGACTGCCTATCTGACCTCCACAACCCAGTAACTTGGGTAATACTTGTTGTCAGAATTTCGGGCTTCTGACGACCTGTAACGACTGTCAAAGATCCACGAATGACAGTCGGGACCAACGGCTTAACGTGCTTTCCAAGGCACGGAGGAGTCTCGGTATGTAAAGATGGTAACCTATCCACGGACCAACCGCGGCAAGCGTAGCCTTACCTGATGGATCGACCCATGTGGCTGGAAACATCATCATAGTCTTGAATTCTGAATCTGCGGGGCTTGCGGCTAAGTAATAAAAGCCACCCGGGTCGATCGATCTGATTAAGCTACGCTTGGTCCGTGAATTGGTGACCATCTTTATATAAATACCAAGACCTCTCCGTGCCTCGGAAAGCCGTTGGTCCCGGCTATCATTCGTGGATCTTTGACAGTCGTTACGGATCGTCAGAAGCCCGAAAGTCTGACAACCAGTCTTACCAAAGAGTATCGTATTACCCAGTAACTGGGTTGTGGAGATCAGATAGGCAGTCGCTCCATGTAAAATACTGGTCTTTAGCTGCATTCAGTTAGACTGGAAGACGACCCCAACATAGTTGGGAAAAGGCTAGGCAGAGATGATGATGAGTCTTTAATTGTGATGGTGGAGTAAGAAATCCTTTCTTTGTAGGTAGGTACCATAGGTTCTTGTAAAAGAACAGATAAGAACCTAGTTTGCTTGTTTTTAGAGTTTCTTACCTCAAAAGGAGAAAACGGATCCCTTGTAGGATCACTTCGTTGTCCGTCTGCCTGCCTGTCTGTCTGTCTGTCTGTCAGTATGTCAAGACCCTTTTTCTCAGGAACGCGTGGAGGTATCAAGTTGAAATTAATATCAAATATGTAGGTCTATAATCCCTTGAAGTTCTAAAAAAAACAAGCTTCTAAGTCAACGCAATAAAAAAACAAAATACGGACATATAGGCCGTGCGCTGCGTTAGGCCGTGCGCGTGCGCCCGCGTGGCGTGCTGTTTTCATGTAATCTCATGTGTGCTGCGCTGCGCTGATGAGATTACATGAAAACAGCACGCCACGCGGGCGCCCGCGCCGTGAGCACGCCTAACGCAGCGCACGGCCATAAGCGACACATTTTGATAGTCGCAGGTAAATCAAAACCTATAGTTTACTTCCCGTTTACCTAGAATCATGAAATTAGCATGAATGAAGCAAGGTCTCGCAGCACAAGTAAAGGAAAAAGTCCTAAAATTGTTAATTTGTAATTTTATCACACACAAAAAAAAAAATGGCATTACAATGTTAAGTTTTTTGAGATAAATTCTTTTCAACTATGGAACTTTTTTTCAAAATGTGGTGATTATGAAAAATTCCGCCTCGATAACAAAGAGTACGTTTAAAATAGAAGGTCTGTGTTCAGCAATGGATATTCGAAGAGTAATACACAATGTAACCACGATTCGTTTTCTCAATTTTAATTACATTAATCTTTACTGCCTCATATTCTTAACACAAACATCCCTACAACGTACCACCACACAACTTTATGAAATATGTTAAACCCAAGAACAATCCTAATTCCTTTCTCAAAATTTTACCTCAGCTCTTAACTTCACAACCCGAAGTTAACAATCTTTGAGACCGCCTCGAGGCGGTCTCAAAGATTGTTAACTTCGGGTGCTTGAGCCAAAACCCAAATCGCGAGCTCGAGCTCGCGATTTGGGTTTTGGCTCAAGCATGGATTAATCCATCATTGATTATCTGATACAGATCAGATGTGGTATTGGTAATGTACAGTCAACTTAAGAGATAGGTATGCGGGCAACTTACGCCGCCGTTTAATTTTACGTTGGCTGGTCCAATAATTCACAATGGTGATTCGAGTGTCTTATGCTTAAAAAGTTATACCTACAAAGTGCAAAGACTGCATACTCAACTCTTTTGTAAACTGTATATTTGTTTAAATAACTGGCAGAGGTATGGGGCCTTTTATTACTCCGTACTCACGGAAGAAATACAAGTAAAGGCGAAACACCAATAAAAAGATATAGCGAAATGTCTATCATAAAACAAATACGAGGAATTCCTTGCAAATACTTGTAAAACTTGAACGTTATACTTAAACTCTGCGAAGAATGTGTTCTTTCAGTATTATGTAATAACATTTTCCGTATAAGCTTGCCTCGTAAATTGTATGCCTAAATTTCAACATCAAGGATGGCGAAGTTAGGTATTGTAGGTACTATATGTATAGAGGCAAGAGTGGTGCGTCAAAAATCTGGGAACAGCCAATGAATTCGATTTGTGTTTTAATAAGTAATTAAGAGTTTAAGTACCTTTACAAAAAGTCAGAACTAGTGCTATTATTAAATATAAGTGCATTCGAATATTATCTTATTTGTGGTAACAATGGTTTTCTTTCATTTTTGCAGATATCATAGACCAAAACATGATTTCAAAATATTGCAGTAACTTTACGCATTTTATAATGAAAAGGTTCGACAACCCTGTTCTACAATTTTTTTTTCTTGAATGATGTATGAGGTCGAGTCAAAATAATGTTATTCACTAGACATCGAGAGTTCTTTATTCCGTTAGCAAGTCTGGTGCTCAGTATTTAATTTCCAAGGAAATGGAGTATGAAATAGCGACAAATTTTGTGCAAGAATCGCAATGAAAGCGAATTGCGCGAACGGAATAGCTTCATTTGCAAGTGGGTCTTTAGTAATTATGTTGCGAATTGGTGTTGATGAATATGGGCTCTTATTTTTATTTTACAGGGCTGTATTTTTATCTTATAATCTACATTTCACGTCTCATAGTTCAATATTAATAGCTGCACGCACGGTTCGTAGATGGGTGATCATTCATTAAATAATCGAGACCCATCCGTGACTAGGAAAGCACGTTAAACCGTTGGTCCCAGCTATCATTCGTAGATCTTTTCCAGTCGTTATGGGTAGTCAGAATCCCAAAAGTAACTAGGTTGTGAAGGCCAGGGGGTCTAAAACGGCCCCATTAAGCAATTCCTCTAAAAGCGATTCATTTCCTGAATTCCCAGCGATTTATTATGATTGTTCTATTTGACATTAAACTTCATTATAGCGATTCATAATTTGTGGACCATTTTACGAACCTCCATACAAAATTACAGTCAAACAGATGAATTGCGTGCTATGAAATGTACGCAGATAAATTATGAATTGTCAGTTTATGACCGTTTTACGAGTTCAAATATGATTCTAATACCTACATTATCCTATTATGATTCTGTCAAAGTGACCGTTTTAGCCAACCTGATAGTCGCTCCATGTAAAATACAGGTAGGTTACTTTTCTACGCAAAATTAAAATTCTTACCTTGATAAAGTCGAAGGTCTTGGTCAGCATGACAATGGCTGCGGCCCGTTCTTGCCATATCATCCGCCAGAAATCAACCACCGTGTCTTCAGTTGGACCCTGAGTTACGATGTACGCATTTGGTTTTAATATACTCTGTGGACAAGGATAGTAAAATTAATAATGCAGTTTCAGCAGTTTACAGGTCACTTAACACTTTGAGCGGAGCGACGTTATAATACGTAAAATTTGTTAAACGCTATTTGACACAACGTTTAATCACGTCAGCAAAAAATATGTCTTTCTTTAAAGAACGTGTATAAACGGCTGCGGCCTATACCAATTCCTTCAAGCTACGTCATCGCGCCGTATCACTTTAAATTTTCGGACTGCTAGCGCCACTCCACGTTAGTTTTGTTGTACACTTTTTAAGGCTAGTCACACACATACATTATAATTACGCGTACATTCGCAACGTCGACGTGTAGTAACGGTTGTGTCACATTTAATATTATCTTTGCTTGTATGAAAAACCAGAACGCCACGCCACTAATCGTCATATATTTTGTATGAGAAAATAGTGTGCCGCGCAACAAACATTTGAATACCCAGATGCTCAGCTGAAAGTGATAAGATGGAAATGATAAAAAAATGTAACAAAAAAAAACCCGGCCAAGTGCATGTCGGACCATGCTCAATGAAGGGTTCCGTAGTCGGGATGAATTTATCCCAAGAACAAACTTAATATTGTACTTAGTTGATAAACATGGCGGACATGTTTATCAATGATATGTTAAGTATATTCATAATTGCATTCCAACTGCAAATTTAAGTTTGTACGCACAACATTGAGTAATTACCATGTTATTTTAAGACCATGGACTTCTTATAAATTCTAGATCTGTGCCTGTAGAGTTACTCTGCCGGAACAGGTCTAGGATGAGGAGCCAGACCAAGAGAGATACAGAAACCCGCAGGGCAGCATGTGGCGAGCTGTTGGGCAGTAGCGACCCCACGGACCCTATCTCCCGGGAGAAGTCTTGTTCCTCACCTCTCGCTTGCCTTTATTGGCTGGCTGGAGTGAACACTGACGGGAACAGAGGTCCCACCTCATTCTTGCCTTTATTGGCTGGCTTGAGTGGAGATTCGCAAGAGCAAACGTGCTCGGAGGAAGGAAGTATTCCAGTAAGTGTTTGTAGGGATCTTGACCATCTTCCGGGCTCTGGGATTGTTCTGAGAACCATGGGATACCTCTCCACTCCTCACAAGCACCTCAGGACATGTTGCCCCCTTGCCGCTACGACACTATGTGCTAGCGACCGTTTTCGGGGGCCCCATTATTGAGTGTGCAAGTCACCCCCTGCCATTTTATCTGTGTATTGTATACAAAACATTAGTCAGGCAGGGGCCATAGTGTTTCCATAGTTCTAGATAACCAGTCCACAACCACCCAATTCCATAGCCCAATAAGTTTTGTTTCCATGATCTGCAATAGTCCTGCACCAACCGGGGGTTGTCCTTGGGTGCACTTGCATAGTGCATACAGGGATATTGTCGGTTGGTGCCTCCTCATAATTTAAAATTGTCTAAGGGGCCTCTGTGAGTTGGCTTCGGCCCCTCGTATGCCTTCCAAAGGTCCGGGACCCCAGGGTCCCGAGATATGTAAACATATAGAGAATAATAATAATAATAACCCCACCTCCGTATCTCTACGTTGACGTCGTGGTGGGGCTTGCGCGCTCCGAACTCTAGGTCTGTGCTGGTAGAGTTTACTTTGCCGAAACAGGTCTAGGGTGAGGAGCCAGACCAAGAGAGATACAGAAACCCGCAGGGCAGCATGTGGCGAGCTGTTGGGCAGTAGCGACCCCACGGACCCGCCTGGGAGAAGTCTTGTTCCTCACCTCTGGCTTGCCTTTACTGACCGGCTGGACTGAACACTCACGAGAACAGAGCTCCCACCTCATTCTTGCCTTTATTGGCCGGCTTAAGTGGAGATTCGCAAAAGGTGCTTGAGGAGCTTGAGGAGTGGAGAGGTATTCTCCCCACTCCTCAAGCACCTCAGGACATGTTGCCCTTTGTCGCTACGTCACTATGTGCTAGCGAACGTTTCCGGGGGACCATTATTGTGTGTGCAAGTCACCCCCTGCCATTTTAACTGTGTATATTATATAATATTGGTAAGGCAAGGGACATAGTTCTTCCATAGTTCAAGGTACCCGATCCACTAAACCCATAACCCATTATGTTTTGTTTTCATGTTCTGCAATAGTCCTACACCAACCGGGGGTTGTCCTTGGGTGCACTTGCATAGTGCATACAGGGATAATCGTCGGCTGGTGCATCCTAGTCATTTACAATTGTCTAAAGGGCCTCTGCGAGTTGACTTCGGCCCCTCGTATGCACTCCAAAGGTCCGGGACTGCAGAGTCCCGAGATATATAAACATATAGAAAAAAAAAAAAATCCTTGGACATAATTGGTTTTTAACCGTGTTAATTAAAGTTAAATAAATAAATAAAATAAATAGTTACATAAATGTTTAATGCCAATCGATTTCGCTTCAAATAATTGATAAAATACCATACACACTAACGTTTCTTGTATCTCAAAGAATAACAGCTGCCCTTATGCCCCATCTTAAATTATCGTCAATATACATTGGCATATGTCTATGTACAGTGGGCTGCGTCAATTGGGTACCCAAATTGTATTAAAATTTTAAACTGGGGTACACAGAACATGTGCAGGCAGGTTGTGTGTATAGGTATATGTACATATATACACACCCATGTAATAGTTAACAGTCGTGCGGAGGCTGCACAGGATATCAAACGTGGCTTTTACGACGACAATAAAATTTAATGGACTTCATCTGCTACACGATTTATGACGCTAGGTTATTAATCTAATCTTCTATTAGTCTCACATCCGCACTAATAGATAATAAGCCAAAGTCAAATCATATATTTCAAACAGTGTGCAATTTTGAACGGCAGAATTTACAAGAAAATAGAATATTGATTCTAGTTGCCCCTTCCAAAAAGTAGTTTCGTATGGAGATGAATGTGCAGGAAATTCCACAGCTCTCTTTTAAAATGTTTTTACAATATCTATATCTATAAAAAAACTTTTTTACAAATACAAAAACCGACTTCCAAAAAAAATACTACAAAGTGAAAAATAACTTTAATTTCGGAAGTCGGTGTCTTTGGATCTGTATTTTAGTTTTTTGCCACCGACTTCCGAAATTAAAGTTGTTTTTCACTTTGTAGTATTTTTTTTGGAAGTCGGTTTTTGTTTTTGTAAAAAAGTTTTTATTTTTCACTTTTTAGTGGTTCAGTTTGTAATTTATCTAAGTTACAATAAACCAATGTCAACTGCTCATCACGTTTTACAAAATGTTGCTTTTCCCGATGCAGGGACGTTAATTGTTGAGGAGTTCTCCTAGTAAGAACCAGGAGAAATGGAGCTCATGGTGAAGTCACCGTTACCATTATTTTGACGAGCATAAACCATATTAAAGTAATCGAATCGCAACCTGTTATATACTTAGATATAATTGAGTATTTCCGATGGCCCTCTGTGGTCTTCATCATCAGTTCCAGTTCACCGAATGGTACTTTCCAAGAGCAAATGCACGAGTTACTATAAAAAATACCCAAATCGATATAGGTGTGCCCATAAAATTTGAGGGTTTCCCTCGATTTCCATGGGATCCCATCATCAGATCCTGACTTGATGATCATGGGACCACTTGGGACGTATACCCTTTCGAACAAAAAAAGAAAAATCCAAATCGGTCTAGCCATTTTCGAGTAATCGGGGAACATACATAAAAAAAAAAAATAAAAAAAAAAAAAAAAAAGGTTCCGACGAATTGAGAACCTCCTCCTTTTGGAAGTCGGTTAAAAACCAATGCCACTATTCGTTGTAATTTTATAACTCAAGAACGGCTGGGCCGATTTACCTGATTTTGGTTTTGAAATGTTTGACGTAGTCCAGGGAAGGTTTAAACGATGACAAAAATTGGAAAAGTTGCCGGGAAAATTGGAAAATTCTGGAAAAAACTGAAAGTGGATTTTATATGGGAATATTGAAATTGGGACAGGACAATGTCTGTCGGGTCAGCTAGTTTTGTATAAGATTGTGAGAGAGAATAGAATATGACGTGTAAAAATGATTCCGATATCCTATTTTCAGAAAAAACAAAAAAACAAAAATTTGGATAAGGCCTTATCCCAATTTATGCTGCGGTTCTGGCGAAGTTGCGGGCAAAAGCAAACATACACGTCAGTGTTCCCGCAGCTTCGCCTGCGTGGAGGTCGGAAATTATCCCACGGGAACGTACTACCCGGTTAAAAAATATCCTATGTGTTAATCCAGGTTATAAACAATCTGTGTGCCAAATTTCGTACAAATCTACTGTACCATTTTAGCGTGATTGAATAACAAACATACAAACATAATAAGATTGTTTATGTGTAATAATATAGCGACTAAAATAATAATATCACAATAATAAAGTAATGAAGGTTTTACGCCGAAGGTCAAGCAAGGGAAAAGGTAAGTTTTTACCTGAATAAGATTGCAATCTTGGATTCCAGTCAAGTAATGGAAACGCCAGTAAAAGGTACAACACCCTCATTCAATAAGACACTCGTTGTTGGAACGAACACAATTTTTCTGAGTCTCAATAAAGATGTTTTTCCCAATAATCGCAAGATAGTGATGCTTTCAAAAAAAAAAAAAAAAACGTGCTGATATAATGGTGCTTTTGAATACCAGCGCTGTAATACTTATTTTTAAATGTTGCAGCATCATATAAGCTTAGCCTTTTGGCCTCGTACAGGACTTTCTGTTTTTTTTTTACTTTCTTTTTAGGTATATAATTTACTTTTTTAACCGACTTCCAAAAGGAGGAGGTTCTCAATTCGTCGGAACCTTTTTTTTTTTTTATTTTTTTTTTTTATGTATGTTCCCCGATTACTCGAAAATGGCTAGACAGATTTGGATTTTTCTTTTTTGTTCGAAAGGGTATACTTCCCAAGTGGTCCCATGATCATCAAGTCAGGATCTGATGATGGGATCCCATGGAAATCGAGGGAAACCCTCAAATTTTATGGGCACACCTATATCGATTTCGGTATTTTTTAAAGTAACTCGTGCATTTGCTCTCGGAAAGTACCATTCGGTGAACTGGAACTGATGATGAAGACCACAGAGGGCCATCGGAAATACTCAATTATATCTAAGTATATCACAGGTTGCGATTCGATTACTTTATTATGGTTTATGCTCGTCAAAATGCATAATGGTAATGGTGACTTCATCATGAGCTCCAGTTCTAGTGGTTCTTACTAGGAGAACTCCTCAACAATTAACGTCCCTGCATCGGGAAAAGCAATATTTTGTAAAACGTGATGAGCAGTTGACATTGGGTTATTGTAACTTAGATAAATTACAAACTGAACCACTAAAAAGTGAAAAATAAAAACTTTTTTACAAAAAAAAACCGACTTCCAAAAAAAAAAAAACACTACAAAGTGAAAAATAACTTTAATTTCGGAAGTCGGTGGCAAAAAACTAAAATACAGATCCAAAGACACCGACTTCCGAAATTAAAGTTATTTTTCACTTTGTAGTGTTTTTTTTGGAAGTCGGTTTTTTTAATTTTTTTTTTTTATGATTGTGTCTAGTTTAGTTAGTAATCTTCCCGTGCGAGTATAAATTATTTTTCTTTCTTTCTTTTTAGTTTTTAGGAAAACTGTGACGTGCCGTGACAGTACCAACAAGTCACAAAATACTTACAGAAGGTCAGTTCTATATAAGCATAAGAACAATTCAGCCTATAATTTTCCCCACCGCTGGGGCACAGACCTCCCTCTGTGAGAGGAAGTGGGATGTAATCCACAACACGGGCCTTGCGTAGATTAGTAGATGTCACATGTCTTGATTTTTCCGTTTTAGAACACAGTTTCCTGATGTTTTCCTTCACCGTTTTGAGAGCAGTGGCGATAAAATAGATTTTACCAGTGGGTCACCACAATTCAGCTCCATATAAGGTCTATGTATTCCTATACAAAATCTGTACTCATCATAATTAACAACTTTTATTAAGGGACCAAAACTGAAATTGCGTAAAAAAAAATCTACTGTTCCTTGACTGTTCCCTAACATTATGACGAGATATGCGAACAAAATGTAGGGAACAGCTGATTTTTCTTTCGCGATTTCACATTTGGTCCCTTAATAAAAGTTGTTAATTATGATGAGTACAATGATCTCATAAGAGATTTCGAGTATAGTAGACTAGATAGGCCTTATATACAGGGTTATTTTTAAAACACCAGTAACCTCTTAAGGGGTCATTGTACTCATCATTATGAACAACTTTTACTATGAGACCAAACCTGAAATCGCGAAAAAAAAATCAGCTTTCAGTACATTTCGAAGAGTTTGATGTAGATAAATGTACTGAACAGCTGATCTTTTTTTTTCGCGATTTCAGGTCCCATAGTAAAAGTTGTTCATAATGATGAGTACAATGACCCCTTAAGAGGTTACTGACGTTTTAAAAATAACCCTGTATAACAAGCGATTGGCAGCCGCACGCAGCCATATACGCGTACGAAAACAGCGGCGGCGATTTCAAACAAATGCCAGTCGCGAGTGCGTTTGCACTTGTTGTACGTGAAGCGTGTCTCTATGTGCGTGTCTTTCCGATCGTTACATGGAGCCAACCTTCTGAACAACTATCTATTTTGTGGTTATATCTGTACTGCATTTATTCTACTCAGCAGGATTTTAATTTCGCTAAGCGCTTGCTTTAGAGAATATTGTCCGAACAGACGTTGGCGTAAACATGAAATTTAATATCTAGACTCCTTTTAGCTTTTAGCTTATTATAATAGTCTTTGTGAAGCTACCATGTTGATAGTTAGAATTTTAAGGAAGAACAAGGATATTGTGTGACAATCTTGAAACCGGTAAAATACCTAGTAAAGCAGTTTGTGAACATTTTATCTATACAGGGTGACTTTGAAAACATGCGACAAAATTTAAAGGGGTGTTCTACCCATCATTATGAACAACTTTTACTATGGGACCAAACCTGAAATCGCGAAAAAAATCAGCTGTTCAGTACATTTTTTTTTTTACTGAACAGCTGATTTTTTTTTCGCGATTTCAGGTTCGGTCCCATAGTAAAAGTTGTTCATATTGATGCGTAGAACACACCCTTAAATTTTGTCGCATCTATTCAATTTCACCCTGTATATTTTACTTATACATCACGTAGATATTTTCTTCTTTCAAACAGTTCTTTACAACGTTAAATCTGCCTAGTCTTTTAATCCAACTCTTTTATCGCCAAATTGGGTCCGAACTTGCTTATTTCCTTTTATCAAAAACCTTAGGACCGATTTCAATTCTACACAATATCCAGTTGATATTCGTTGGTCCTTCAGGGTCGTTCAGTTTCTGATTCGGGTCTTTTCAGACGGATATTGAGCCCAACAATTCGTACAGTCATTATGTGCGGACGTGACTGAATTCATGATGGCTATCAGAACCCATCTTATAAAATGGTGAATTGAAACGTTTGTTACATTGGAACCCTTATGTACTGGAGTGGCGGATATTTTGAAAACTGCTGGCGTTAGTGGAATAGATATTATATTTTGCTGTTCGTTGTTTGAATGCTATTGTATTGCTACATCTATATAAATAAAAAGAGAATTCCTGACTGACTGATTGACTGACTCATCAACGCCCAGCCAAAACCCTTGAACCTAGAAAGCTGAAATTTTGCACAGAGGTTCCCTTTATAATGAAGACAAGGAATAAGGCAGGAGGTAGCAGGTTTCCGTGGTATATTTTCCGACATCCATGCGGGCGAAGCCGCAGGCAAAAGCTCGTTTTATGATAAACTAGCTTCCCGCCCCGGCTTCGCACGGGTGTAACTAATGAAGAAAATGACACCAAATCTTCCCTTTACAGTACGGCCATGTAATTAAATAATTTCACAACGATAACACACTGAGTTCAATAAACTACTATTCTGCCCTCGTAATAGCAAATGCAGTACTTGCAAAATGGCGGTTTCGAGAAAAACGCGGTTAAGTGTTTTTTGTAAATCTCTACTTTAACTTATATACAACTGATATATTTTGTTACGGAAAAGGTACATAAAAATACATGGTATTGTTTAGTTTAGTTTTTAAGTTAATTTTTCTTATGTAGGTCTTTAGAATGTTTAATACTGCACTTAAACCTTGTGTCTCTATTTGTAATCCGTCAAAGTAGTGAAGTGAAATGCAGTACTCGTGTTTGTTACTGCATTTGTACCTAGGAAATACATATAAGTTAGTACTGAATGTATGTAGAATAAAAGGATTTATGCAGTGTAAAAACGAGTTTGTTAAACATTTAAAAATAAAAAAAGGAAAAACATGATTAACTATGAAAATCCATCCATTCCATCATACTCTGTCTTCACAAACAAGTTACTTTTGTTTCTGTGTACCGGTACATAAATATACTCTGTTTGTGCTCTTTTTAACCGACTTCTAAAAAAGGAGGAGGTTCTCAATTCGGATGTTTGTATTTTTTTTTTTTTTTTTTTTTTTTTTTTTTTTTTTTTTATGTTTGTTCGCGCATAACTCCGTCGTTTGCCAACCGATTTGAAAAATTATTTTTTTGTTGGAAAGGGTATACTTCCCAAATGGTCCCATTTTTTTCAAAATCCAGTTCTGATGATGGGATCCTGGAGAAATCGAAGGAACTCTTCAAATATTATAGGCACACCTATAGCGATTTGGGTATTTTTTATAGTAGCTTGTGCATTTGCTCTCGGAAAGCACCACTTGGTGAAGTGGAACTGATGATGAAGACCACAGATGGCTACCGGAACTACTCAATGATAAATATTTCACGGGTTGCGATTCGATTACTTTAATATGGTTGCTAAGCAATTTCCGCTCGTCAAACAATGCGTGTGGTGAGTGGTTGTTGAGGAGTTCTCCTGGTTCTTACCAGCAGAACTCCTCAACAATTAACGTCCCAGCATCGGGAAAAGCAATATTTTGTAACATGTGATGAGCAATTGACATTAGACTATTGTAACTTATACAAATTATAAACAGACCCACTAAAAAGCGAGAAATAAAAACTTTTTAACAAAAAAAAAAACCGACTTCCAAAAATCACTACAAAGTGAAAAATAACTTTGATTTCGGAAGTCGGTGGCAAACAAAAAAGAAAGTAAATAAAAAACGAAAGACACCGACTTCCGAAATCAAAGTTATTTTTCACTTTGTAGTGATTTTTGGAAGTCGGTTTTTTTTTTTGTTAAAAAGTTTTTTTAAGTCTATGTTGAGATGAATGATCCATATATTTGCAGAAGTCAGAAACTTCCATAGCTTTTACTGTGACTTTCCTTGAATTTGCTAACTGCACATAGTCAATGAAATCAGAAAAATCATACATCCTTCCTGCTTTTTGTAATTGGTTTTCTACTTGGTGGTGAAAGCTGCCAGCCGACTATTTATAATATTTTTCTGGGATCAGCAACTGATAAATCAACATCTTCAAGTTATTGTATCTGTCTTGTTGTATCATCAACATCTTCATGGTACATTTTTCGGGGTTTTTTGTATCTTTCTTGTTGTATCATATGGCAACTACTTAAATCACAAGGTGCTGCTTCTCTGCAGGTGGGCTGATGTAGTTTATAGCCTTCACACTCTTCACATTCTTCGTTTCCTAACTGAGTAAACGAAATGTTCATGTCTTTTTTTTTAAAACTGTCTATATACGAGTAGTTCGTAAGAGATTTTAATTTCAGGGTATTTTTCTTTAAAGTCGTTAACATATACTCCACCGCGAGTGATGATCACAGACTGAGGCACTAATATAAAACGCAGTATGCGCTATAGCAACAGATCATATTTTACATATTTTCTATTATGATGCTAGGGTCAGTAGCAGTATAAACCATTACTGCATTTGTCCTTAGACAGCACGCCAACATAGTAATAAACGAATATACGAATGTACAAAATTAAAACGCAGCCAAATTGCGAGTACTGCGTTTCTTACTAGTATTTAGATGAATACTGCATTCTAAATTAGTACTAAATACGTGATTACTGCATTTTAATCTGGTGTATGATCATTGCTGCATTTATACTAACAATGTCAGATAATTTCAGACGAAATGCTGCATTTTTCCTTATTATTTCACCATGTTCCAGGCATACAAAAAAAAAATAAAAAAATCTACGTATAGCCTAAAGTCTCCATATGTCATTTTTGTCAAAAACGGAAAATCGTAAAAATGTCGATTACTGCATTTGCTATTACGAGGGCAGTATTGCTGGTATTATTTTTTAAAATAGCAGGTATAATATTACGTTGTACAACTTTTTTCACAAAACAACCATTTTTTTTCGGATGTAACAGATACAACATTGTAAGAAACTGAACTAGTAAACGTCAGTCCAATCTGATAATTCTGTTAAACCCTCGCACGTGAAGTGCACACACGGGTGTGCATAAGGAAAAACATTTACATAATAGGTATTATAAGCTTATATCACATATATATAAGCGTAAAAAAACATCAGTAGTTGTAAACCTATGGGGTTCGAAACTACCCCCCCCCCCCTCCCTCCCTCCCATGGGGTTTTAGGTTTATAAATTAGTACAAAGCGACGCGTGAAGGTTTTAAAGATGTCCATCCCTACTGTCTTCTGTCTCACTCACTTTTTTAAATCGAGATTTTTTTAACCAATAATTTTCACTTTTCCGTACAATTTACGGAATTTAATAAGGGTTGTATGAATAAGAATATGTTTTCAAACATATTCTTATTCATACAAATCTTATTGTCCAATAAGACACTTATTACAAACACAACAAAAAAAGAATTACCTACAATCGTTCTGAAGTTATGCTCTTACATACATTCGGCAATTAATTTTTATTTAAAGAAGATAGATAAATCAATGAAATAAAAATTATAACATTGAAGAATAAGAATAATCGTTCGTCATATTTGTGAGTACCATTAGACATGAATCTCCTTGACTTTCATTAGTTTTGTGAAATGTCAAAAAAGTGACAATTTTGATCTAACACCTAAACATGGCTACGTGTTTTACATGTGCTACGGCGTAGAAAATATTCTACGAGCTAGCTACGGCGTAGCTCAATCCTTGCTACGACCGACCGCAGTCTCTATGCTTCGAATTGGGTTGGTCGCCGAAAATTAGGCCCATTATTCTCCTTAAGAATTGAAAATATCTGAATGTCCTGAATATACAATTTATGAATTATGACATACTTACATTATGATTTAGTAATAGAACAAGATTTTTATGACATTAAACCCTTTGAAGAATAAGTATACGAGTATAGTATAAACCTATAGTTTTAAGCTCAATGTTCGAAGCACACTATTGTGTAAATAAACCAATCCTGAAGGCCAAATAGTATCAATTTTAATCGTAGGTACTATGCAATATGATAACTAATTAGCGAGCATCGATCGCTTCTCTGTAATTACCCTCTATTAATTAAAGATAATTTGGCTTTAGTAAGACCTTCTAATTAATGTGTTCATAATAATACGCTGTAAGATGAGCTGTAGGCACTGTGGCTATAATTAAAAGCGATGATGTTGGGGATGATATTCACGCGGACGAAGTCGCGGACAGTAGATAGTCTACATAGGGTGACTGGTAATTGGTGACCGATATCTAAACACATGGTTGTGCTCATGATAACAAACAACTTTTACTATGGGACCAAACCTGAAATCGCGAAAACAAAATCAGCTGCCCCATACATTCATGTTCGCATAACTTATCAAAATGTAGGGAGCCGCTGATTTTTTTTTCGCGATTTCAGGTTTGGTCCCATAGTAAAAGTTGTTTGTTATCATGAGCACAATATCGGTCACTAAATAAATACCAGTCACCCTATATAAATAAAAAGAGAAGTCCTGACTGACTGATTGACTGACTCATCAACGCCCAGCCCAGACCCTTGGACCTAGAAAGCTGATATTTTGCACAGAGGTTTCCTTTAAAATGTAGACTAGGAATAAGGAAGGAATTCCCGGTAGTACGTTACCGTGGGATTATCCGACATCTACGCGGGCGAAGCCGCGCGGAAAGTGCTGTGTAACATAATCAGCACACTTCATAAACAACCTAGGGGAAAATGCCTTGCGTTTACAAGGAAATTCGTACCTACATAAAGCACGGATTCGATTTCCAGCAAATGCGTTGACAACGCGTTGGCATCGTGAAGACGCTGCGTAAAATGCATAAGGTGGGCGTGAGGCATTTAGGTGGGGGAGGGGGTCGAGCCGAATCTCACCCAATTCCACCGGGGGTGTTTCGGCAAATATAACGTAATTTATTTTTCTCAAGTCACAGTTTTAAATTGCGAGTAACCTGGGTAAATTATTAAAAAAATAAGTATTATAAAAATAATTAAGCAAATTATGTTTATTTAAATAGGAGCTCGTGGCTAAGTAATAACAGCCGCACGGGTCGATCCATCAGGTTAAGCTACGCTTGCCGGTGTTGGTCAATGGATGGGTGACCATCTTTGCATATCGAGACTCCTCCGTGCCTCGGAAAGCACGTTAAGCCGTTGGTCCCGGCTGTCATTCGCCGATCTTTGACAGTCGTTACGGGTCGTCAGAAGCCCGAAAGTCTAACAACCAGTCTTACCAAGGGGTATCGTATTACCCAGTTACTGAATTGTGGAGGTCAGATAGGCAGTCGCTCCATATAAAACACTGGTATTCAGCTGCATCCGGTTAGACTGGAAGCCGACCCCAACATAGTTGGGAAAAGGCAGATTGATATTAAAACATTACAAATGTAATACTCACATCTATGTAGGAAGCATTAATATAGTCGGAGTCAGGCTCCCGGTCCACCGTCTCTAGCACCACACGGTTGTAGTCATCTGCGGAGAATACGAAATGAGATATAATGACGTCAGAGTCCAGCTTTAGAAGAATATTGACGTGAAGGCACGGTAAGTGTGAACTTTACTTGATACCTAAAAATCTATGTAAAATGTTGATAGGTTGTCTATGTACCGGTATCTAAAAGCTCGAGTGTCTGATCTTTAACGGTCTTATTACAAGACTGTTTAGGGTTCCGTACCTCAAAAGGAAAAAGCGGAACCTTTATAGGATCACTTCGTTGTCCGTCTATCTGTCTGTCAGTCTGACAAGACTCTTTTTCTCAAGAGCGCGTGGAGGTATCAAGTTGAAATTAAGATCAAATACTCTACAGTCCCTTGAAGACTATAAAAATCAACCTTCTAAGTCAACGCAATAAAAAAATACGGCTATTTATGTGACTTATTTTGATACTCGCAAGTAATTCGAAACCTATGGGGTACTTCCCGTTGACCTAGAATCATGAAAGGCAAGAAGCAAGGTCTCCCAGTAGAAGTAAAGGAAAAACTTCGAAAATTGTTCATTTGTAATTTTTTCACATAACTAAATTTTTTTTGGGGTTACCTATCTACACTGTTAAGTTTGGTTTTGGAACAAATTCTTTTCAACTACGGAACCCTTCACTGTGCGTGGTCCGACACGCACTCGGCGGGTTTTTATTCTTTAAACCCATCGAGCCATTTTTGAATTTCGAATTTTATTACGACAAAGTTCTAAATAGGTACATTTTGAAGTTGTCAATTTTGTATTCAGAACTTTCGCTGGCTCGAAGATTTAAGCTTGGAACAAAGTTAAAACTTTTTATGTAATGAGATGGTAAATGTTTATAAATCGGAGACCGGATGGCACGTAGTCCGTGATCCAGATACAGCTGACAGGTGGGAACTAAAGGCCTTTAACCACTTGCAATAACAGAATGCTCCATTAAACACTTTGATGACCGTTTTGTAGATATTGTTTGGTTTTTACTGTCGTTATTTTGTCCCTAGATCTTGCTCTAGGGACAGATAGCAAAATGCCACCACTTTAGGTATCTCTTGGGAGCCATTTTTCAAATTTAAAAGGCTGGACAAAGAGGTGTTAACACAGTTATAGTTAACCAACGAATGATCGTAATGAATTTATGATCCTGTCCTGGGTGGACCGTCAGATATCAATTAAAAAAATCATTGCTAATGTATGTTACAGTGGTAGTGGTACCATAATTATAAAATAACATAAATAAATTCTATAATTCAAAAAGTGATAGCTTAAAAAAAGTGAGCGAAGAAAAAAGTGAATTGAAGTGAGTGAGAAGTGAGTGAGTGAGTGAAAAGTGAGTGAGTGAGTGAGTGAGTAAGTGATGTGAAAGTGACTTTGAGCTGAAAGTTTCGATTTTTAGATGATTTTAATTACAATTTCTGTTAATTGAAAATGCTGTGAGGAAAGTCTTGAGTATGAATGTGGATGGTTTTAAGAGTACGGGAAGACCAAAGAAACGATGGATGGACTGTGTACAAGATGATATGGCTAGAAAGGGGGTGTACCAAGATGACGACTAATAGAGAAGTATGGAAGAAAAAGACCTATTGTGACCCCAAAATAGATTGTGATAAGGGCAGGAAATTGGTGATCAATTTCTGTTCATTCTCTATTGTGCCTAATTATCTACCAAGTGTCAACTTCATTCTGCCATGAACACAATAAAATCATCACTGAATACAGCCTGTGGCATGTAAACAAGTAGTTAATAACCAATCGCCATCAACATTGTTACAATATAAAATTAACGATCATTTTTAACAATGCATGTAGATTGTTTCGACTAAAAATGTTCATTATTAGCTTCAATATGTCACAACAATGAAGTTGTGTGTAAATTAATATTCACATATGACAAGCATTGTTACATCATCAACGGTTTTATTACAATGCAATATCTGATTATCAATTTTAATTATACCTACATTATCATGAATCAGAATTTGAATACGTATTTTGTTAATTAATTGCAACAAATGATGATTGATTGATGTTTATTTATTTTAATTTAAACCCATCAACTAGAGTTTTGATAATTTTATTAATATTTAAAAACTGTTGAATCATCCATCATTCTCCGGTGAAGAAAAACATCGTGAGGTAATCGGTCCTAGATTACAGCCCACTCTCTCTCACAGAGAGACCTGTGTCCCAGCAATGGGAACGCATATTATGCATCATCCTCCTTCCCTTATCCCAATTTCTTTGGGGTCGACGCTACATGTATTTTTCTTCAATAGTCGTCATCTTGGTAGTCACCACCTTACTTCGCCTTATTATCTTTCACACAGTCCATCCATCGTTTCTTTGGTCTTTTCCTACTCGTATAGCTATCCATATTCATACTCAACACTTCTAAACTCAAAATTTCTATGGCATAGGTAATCTAATTTGTTCTACAGTAATTATCTAAAAATCTAAACTAAGGTCTTTACTATTAATTAAGACTACGTGAACCTGAAGGCCAATTCTCGTACCCAAAAACATTCAAATTCAAGTCACAATCTCATGCCAGCGACAATCAAATGTCAAAAATGTAGGTAAACGTTATACAATTTTTGACAGATTGAAACTGAGATGAGATCGCGAACGTTGTTAAAAATACGGGAATCGCCCCTCTGATCATCAACAAAAAATCTTCTATTAAAAAAGAAAAGTTGCTTATTTTTTTATTTTATCCACAAAAATATCCCTGAAAGAAGACTGACACCCAGAACCACTATCAAACGAATAAATGCAGCACTACAATCAAAAATAATTCCCCCAAAATTCACGCTCAAATGAAAAGCCCTTCCAGACAATACAAGCGGTTGTCTCAGACATCACTAGACAAAACCGCGCGGTAACGAAGCCTTTCAACAGTAACATTGTACATTACGCCGCAGTTTCCGAAGCTCACAAGTTTCTATTGTGACTTTATTCGAGGACAAATTGCAGACGTTGGTATACACTGAATGTTGGTATCGGTGTTGGTTTCATCAGTTTAGTTATTAACGAGCAATGGATTCTAAACTTTACTTATTTATTAAATAATAGTACATTTTGATACAAGTGGAGAACGTTTGTTATTGCGTTCGAGGTAGAATTAAAACACCCGAGCCATAGGCGAGGTTGTTTTTGAGCCGAGAACTGCAATAACAAATGTCCACGAGTATCAAACGCTTTTGAAGAAATACAAAAAATACACTTTTGAAGAAATAAAATAAAAAACACATAAAATACCGGGAAATAATTTTGTCATGAATTAATAGGGAACTATGATTTAAAGTTTCTTTTTTTTCCGCGCTTTGCTTTCGCCAGGTTGAAAGCGAAGCAAAGGTATAAAGCCGATAAACAGCCTAATATGAAAAATAGAAAATTCAAATATTTTTGAGTTTAAAACACAAATAAATGTTAATTTGTCCATAAACGTTTTTTTTTATTGTAATAATCATGGTTTTTGATAATCCATACTAATATTATAAATTCGAAAGTAACTCTGTCTGTCTGTCTGTCTATCTGTCTGTCTGTCTGTCTGTCTGTCTGTCTGTCTGTCTGTTACCTTTTCACGCCTAAACTACTGAACGGATTTCGATAAAATTTGGCAAGGCTATAGATGGCATCCTAGGGAAGGACATAGGCTACTTTTTTTCTGAAAAATAATCCTACGGGGGGTGATATAGGGGATGAAAGTTTGTATGGGAAACTCAGCATTTCTTAAGTTAGGAATATGAAAATTATAATTTATGCTTTGGGTAGGAAATAAAGAAACATGCGATTAAGCGTTTTTGAAAAACATCCCCTAAGGGGGTAAAATAGGGGTTGATATTAAAATTCACAAAACTGCACAGATTTCGATAAAATTTAGCAAGATTATAGATAGCATCTTGGGGAAGAACATAGGCTACTTTTTGTCGTAAAAAAAATCCTACAGGGGGTGATATAGGGGATGAAAGTTTGTATGGGGAACCCAGCATTTCTTAAGTTAGGGATATGAAGATTCAAATTTATGCTTTTGGTGGGAAATTAAGAAATATGTGGTACACACGGCTACATAACAAACAGCTCCAGTTTAAGTTGATCTCACATTGTATAGAATTTCCGTACAATGAGAGGTCAGCTTATACTGTAAATGTATAGCTTGATAAGTAGCTGTGTGTACAGCGTTTTTGAAAAATCATCCCATAAGGTACAATATGGGTTGATTTGAAAATTCACAAATAATATTAAAATGTTTGTTTACCTACCTCTTTTTAAGAGATTTAAGGGATTGGAAATGTAGTCATAGTTCGTATCTTGACTTCTTGAGGTAACATTTAGTCTTTATTTCATGCGACTTTTTTACGACGAATGGATTTTCATACGGTTTTCACCAGAGGAGTGATTCAGTGGTTATTTGTTATGGTTTTTTGTAAATTGTCTGAAATATGACGATGATTGTTGAAGATGTCGGAAAAAATCACGCTGACTGGGAGCTTTAAGCCCACCATACACGGCAACGATATATCGTAGCGATTTGAGTTTGCATAGTTATATCGGACGGCCCTATGTTTTCCACATGAACGTTCCCATGAGATATACTCCAACATCTACGCGGGCGAAGCCGCGGGCAAAAGCTAGTATTATCTATATAGAAACATTATTTAAATATTCAAAAAATAAGACGCATATCTGTTTGCCGAGATTTAAAAAAAACATTTACCTCCGAATAGAGGCATTGAACCAATTTGGACTAAGTATAGGTATAAGTTATATCTGTGGCATTCCCGCAGACGTGCGGGAAAATAAAAAATCACACGCGTGCGACATACATTGCTCAGTGAACCTAATCGTAGTGCGATATGAACCAGTTTTCGAGGAAGCGTATTGAAAAATTATTTGCCGGGAAAGGAGTTTTATAGTGACCTTATTGGTGATGTTAATGAAGCCGTTGGTCACGGCTGTCATTCGTGGATCGTTGACAGTCGTTACGGATCGTTAGAAGCCGGAAAGTCTGACAACCAGTCTTGTCAAAAGGTACCGTGTTAGCCAGTAACTGGGTTGTGGAAGTCAGATAGGCAGTCGCTCCATGTACAATGCGTTTCAACTAAGAATAGGAAAGTAACTGTCAACTGAAGCTAGAAATCTAAGGCTTGCAAAGTTTTGTAGTGTTATCCTTATCCATTTTAGTTCTGTTTTTGGAAATTGTTTTTGTTAAAATATGTCACTGACTTTGCAAATGTGTAAACGAGATGCTATTTTGCTAAATCTTCACAATATGGCGTAAGGTCATTCCCATTCTTAGTTGAAACGCACTGTAAAATACTGGTATTCAGCTGCATCCAGTTAGACTGGAAGCCGATCCTAACATAGTTGAGAAAAAGCTAGGCAGATGATGATGATGACAATGATGATTGGCGATGTTCTGCAGAAAAATCTGGTGAGTAGTAATTGCAACCGGCGTGCGTATGTTATGAGTAGATGAATAAACATAAATGAGGCAAAGAAAGAAAGAAAGAAAGAAAGAAAGAAAGAAAAAGTATTTATTGTGACTCGCACAGAACTAAAACTAAAACACAAAATAAAAGTTGAAAACAAACAAAATATATAAAAAAAATAAAAATAAGTAAATAAAAAACAAAAAAGTCCTGTACGAGGCCAAAAGGTCCCTATCTCAGCAAAAAGAGTATGTAAGGATGGTAGCAGGTGGCGTTCTGTAGTTTCTACCTACCATTGGAAGAAGGCGTGAGTTTATACAACACTAGTTTTTGTTTATACTAAACCTCTTAAGGGGTCATTGTACTCATCATTTTGAACAACTTTTATTATGGGACCAAACCTGAAATCGCAAAAAAAAAACCAGCTGTTCAGTACATTTTGACGAGTTTGATGTAGATAAATGATGAGTACAATGACCCCTTAAGAGGTTTAGTGTAAATAAAAAATAATATCGTTTATGTGCATGTGTGTAATTATTTATTTATTGGATCTCTAACAAAAGCTAGGTACTCAATTCTAAGCAAATTTACAATAATAGGGACAAATAATAGTATGCGTTTCCAATTATAGGAGACCACATCATTCACTAATATTCTAGGTAGATACAAAATTATTAAAAATAATCATCATTAATTACATATATGTCTTGTGATGTGAATAAGTCTTGTGGCTAAAGTTAAATTGATACGGAATAACTTGGCTGTTAAAGTATTGTATATTTGGATAGGCTAGGCAAGTCAATTGTTCTATTATTTTTGTAGAGCTATGCGTATAGTTATTCATTTGGAAAGAAGAATAACCACAAGATTATTTTTGTCAAACCCAGAATTGAATATTTATCTATGACTAGCTGCTGCCCGCGACTTCGTCCGCGTGAAATTTCTTGTTCCCCCGACTCACCCCGTCGCATCACATTGCCTGCCCGCGCTATTATTCCGTTTTCGCTTAGCGTTATTTTTGCCTTTTTTTCTTTTAGCTCGGCACGTAAAGGTCCTAGAGATATGTTAAATATGCCTAAGAACCTTCCTTATGATTTGGGCTATAAAATGCAAAAAGAATTTTCAAAGTCCGACTGTTAGTTCCAGAGATTATCACGTTCGTTCACCGTATCCCCTTTCCGCTAACCTCTCCCTGCCCCTCTCACCCACTCTCACACCCCCTTCACCACTTCCCCTTCCCCCTCTCTCCCTAACCACCCCGTCCTCTCCCTCTCACCCTAACCTTCGCCTCCCCCTCACCAACCCCTCCCCTCACCAACCCCTTCCCTTATCCCCTCCCCTTTCCCTCCTCACCAGCCCCCATCCCCCACTCTTTCGACTTAATCAAGCCCCGCAGTAAATTCCTTCCCTGAAAAATTTATTACCTCTTTTTATCCCCTTAGGGGTAGATTTTCGAAAAACCAACGTTAATCTTCATTTTTGGTCTCAGTATTTTTATACTGAGACCAAAAATGAAGATTAACGATATACTCGCGGCGCGACGTCGAATGGAACGCGTATGGCATTTTTGTACTCGTGATAACTTCGAAATTGAATGTCCGATTCAAATGAATTAAAAAGTATTTTACTGCTACATAAATACCTTTGATGATAAAACTATTTATTTTAATAAGAATTAATACTACGATACGAATGTAACCAACTTTTGTTTCTAACGGCAATCTAATTAAATTAGCACACAAAAGCTGTTATTCTGACTTAACTATGATAGTTAGATATATTGTTTTGCAGATTTTTTTGAAGGAAATAATGAGTACTTTAATCATGTAGTACATACTTTTTATGTATCATCAATAGTTTTCTCAGCGCACGCAAAATAATGAATTTTATCGGCAAAATTTTGCTACTTTGGGTTACATTATTGCAATTTTCTTAAGGATCCCTAATCTTTTCTAGCAATAAATATAGCTTATGTTACTCAAAGTGAATGTAGCTTTCTAATGGTGATCGGCACCTACAACATCACTTTTTGGGAACGAAACCATAGCACGATCTAAATCGACGCCAACGCCATCTAGTTACAAAACGGAAACTACATATTATTTACCCAAATTAAATTATGAATAAAACTAAATTGTCGTTAATTTAACAGTCAATTCTACATTATTTTTGCATTAAAAAAAATATGGTATCAGCAGCAAGGAACAAAACTAAGAATTACATACTTAAATCAATTACCTACAACAAATGTGCTTGGTAAGATTTATCTTTGAACCAAAAGTTTGACTTGACTCCATGATAGTGTAGCTTGTTGTACCACCAATCAATCTAGTAATATTGGTGTGAAACTCTCCATACAATTAGATAGGCCATGTAAAGTTCTGAGATTTCATAACAGTATCGTTCCTAAATTTCCTAATGCACATAAAAAATGCAAAAACTAAAAAAAACAATTTTACGATTTTTTAAAACAATATTAAGTATGGGATTTGAACTCGCACCTTTTAGTGCGGTAAACGGTCGCCTGACCTTACCGCTAAATTCGCCTCGGACTTTTTGTTATTCGATCTATTGAAACTCGGTATTTTGAGAATAGTAATTATAAACGTTAGGAATATTGAAATTTAGGAATTATAAAAATAGGAGTAATGATAAGTCGGAGTTGTTATATTCGGAATTTTGAACCATTCGGAATCATGAAAATCGGTATTTTGAAATTCGTACTTGTGACTGACGGAATAAAGTTTTTCGTATTTATGTAGTGTACCCCCTATAATGTTCCCACTGCTGGCTGGGACAAAGGCCTCCTCTCTGTCAGAGGAAGTTGGCTGTAATCCACCACGCGGGACCAGTGCAGGTTTCCTCACGATGTTTTCCTTCACCGTTTTGAGAGCAGTGGTGATAAAATAATTTACACAAAGTAAAGCGCCTGTCATGGTTCGAACCTACGACCTACAACTAGTAAGTCGCAGCCGTTACCACTGGGCCACCACTACTCTACTGAACAATAATTCAACTTAAATAGTCTTTTTATTGAATCAATCTACTTTTTAATAGACATTTTACCATCAAAGCAGCGCCAAAGCAAAGTTCTTAAAGTACCCCAATTTAGCTCAGACCCAGACAAGTTGAAAAGGCCAATTTATAGTTAAAAATTACCGTGTCAAAACCAAGCAACATTAAATTAAAGTTCCCCACTCACAAACGACTTTTGCCGCCATTGAATGAACCGAGATCTAAGTTTAACGTGCTAAGACCTCGATGAAGCCATCAAAAAGATTTCTTTTTTTATAGCAAGGTTTATGGGAGCCGGGAATAAAAAAGTACTTTGTGGAATGTCAAGAATGAGGGTTATAAACCCGTAGACGGACTAGCATACCTTTTAACTGTGGCGTTTATTAAGAAAAGGTTTTTTCATAGTTACTAAAACAAGCTCCTTTTTTATGGAACATAATCTTTGTTACAGTAATTTATAATAAGTTCCCGTATAGTTTGGTCCTTCGAGCCGGATCCGTTACTAATTTTAATGAATACACAAAATAATTGTTTCACGGTAATTTAACGTAACTCAATCAAGTTCTTCTAACTTAACAGACAGCTGTGCTGCTGGGGCGGTTTTTGCATCACTTTTTCTTCCCAGCTAAACCTCTAGGAAGTGGCGAAGGGCGCGGGTTTTGTGGCACTGTCTTAAAAAAATACTGTAAAAGCTTTAATACAAGTAACAGGCATCATCTTTTTACGTGGAGTACTAAATTCCCGGTCACAAACCGTAATGTAAATCATACCACTCAAACTGACAAATAAATATACGGGAGGATAAAGTCATACATGTATGTAGAATGGAAGCGTTGAAACATCAGTACTTACGCACGAATGTATCTGAAAGAGGAAAATAAGTGGTCCTTAGTTACTTACATGGTATGACTTTTTGATTTTGGTTTTTATGTGAATTTGTTTTCTTTGTAGCGTGTCGACACGAGTGTGTTTCCACTTTCACCGCCGTCTGTAACAGAAATGTACACATTAACCGATTTTGTTACTTTCTTCTGACGCTGAGCAGACGTGGACATTTTGTCCGCGGACAATTTGGAATCTTATGGAAATCCTGGGAGTCTATTTGTACTACGTGAGCTTGCATAGATTACCAACACGTTCTATCGTCGCGGACAAATGGTCCGCGGTCAAATTCTCCATCATCTCCTCAGCGCCTTAGACGCAAGCTAGAGTTTGAATATTATGTTTAATGCGTACGCAACTCGATAAAAGCAGGTAGTTTACTGAGTACTTAATTACTTAGCCTATTTTTTTTACAATAAGAAAAAAATGTTGGTGGGTATAATTATGTTTATGTAATGCCCGTTCTTTCTATCTAACCCTTAAGTTATTGACTACTTATACAGAATATTCACGTAGATATCTACATGTTTTTCTGGAACTGATAATTTATTTTAATTTTTATCTTTTCTCCGGTGTGCATAAAACTTCAAGCCGCATCAATATTAATGCGCTGGCAACATTTTAAAACTTGTGGCCGCTCCAGAAAATGTGGAAGGCAAAACATATTGCATTCATTGAATTGGTTATCGGGAACACCAGTTCATTGGTCGCATTGGTGGAAAAATAGAGGATTATTGAAATATGAAGCCAAACCGGACCCCTGGCGTTGCAAAATTTGCTGACATGTTCATAAACTTCTTCCAAAAGCAGTGATCGAAAGGACCCTTTCGATCATTGCTATCGGTAGAAGTTTGTTTGCACCTCTATAATTTAAAGGAACTTCACAATACATTTGAAATTAAATACATGCATTTGTTTATTGAGATTTTCTGGAAACAGGGTCATTTTTTTACGGTTTATTTTTTAAATACTTAAATATCGTACTCGTAAGTCGCAGCCGTTACTACTGGGCCATCAGTGCTCTAAAAATATTATTGACAACAAGAAAATGCCCAGATCTTAACGTATAGGTCCAATAACACGTAATATTCATTACCACTACCGTACTCAATTTGTGTTCAAAATCGCCGACCATAGTTTATTGTTTTTTTGTATTCTAACGATGTGCGAAAGCGATTATTCCAGACGATGAACTTCGTTCCGCCATCAACTCCCGACTTTTTTATTTATTTCTAATCTCCTAGTACAAAGTTTTGAGCCACTGTTGACTAGCTTTAACTGTGCGAAAAATTCCCAGTCCCCTTCATGATATAAACTTATAAAAAGGCAAAAGGCAGATAAAATTTCCCGGTCGACCCTAAGTTTACTTTTTATTCGAGGTTATATCTCACCGGACGCTGACAAAGTGATGGAAAAGCAAACAAAAAAGAAAAACTTCACTCGTCCCGATGCTCCGATAAAGTTCACAAAAGACGGTGCCATGTTTTTTTTTTGTGATTTTTAGTACGTTAGCTTTTTAGAGGTAGGAATATCGGAAAAATTGCGAGGTCACGATAGACGGTTAGTGTTGGTAGGAGTGACTTTTTTTTTAGAGGATCAATTTGAGGATTTTAATTGAACTGCATTGTGCATAAAATAATAATTTTAATAGATATCTGTTGGACATGGACCACGAAAATAATGTCTAAATGTGCTCTTAATAAACCTCGTACCTTGCAGAATTCTCTTTCTGCAAGGTTAATTAATTCAACCGCACCAACCATAGAAAAGTATTATTATTATTATTTTTTTGTATTTTCTATTGAACTCAATAAATTGAATTAAAAATCTTTACCTCAATAAACATGTTATAATAATAACAACTAAGTAAATTTTATTAAATACTAGCTGCGCTCCGCGGTTTTACTCGCCTCGACCGGTATGAAAAGTAGCCAGTGTGTTAATCCAGGGTATAAGCTATCCACATACCAAATTTTATTCAAATCGATCTAGCCGAGCGTGAAGAAGTAACAAACATACAAACACACTCGCAAACTTTTGCCTTTATAATATTAGCGTGATGTGATTTATTAAGGAGTAGTAGGAGCAAAATCCAGTCACCAGTCCAGTCCAGTCACTTTTCACACACAAAATTCCGCATCCGCCATTGGAAAAACCGGGTGCTTATCCATCGTACCAAATAACGGAATAAAGCACTATAAGTGGGTCACGTCAGGCGAGGGTTAACCTTGATAATTGATGTTCAGTGCACTAAGGAGCCATGTTGCCTGACAGTGCTGCTTTCAGCATTTTTAATTTCATCTCATTTATTTTATTTTTGACTGCTCGAGTTCTAATCAATTAATGATGTCATAAAGCCGCTGATAGACTTGAGCATTCACTTCTAACAGAACATCGAGCATTCGCCGTTTTTTTTGTCGAACTGAACAACGAACAGAGCCAAGTATAGAGCCAAACATGGCTACTATATTTTCACGATCATTCTAGCGAACGCTCTAGTTAATGCTCGTTAAAAATGTATTCTTCACAAAGATGTCAGGCTTGACGACGGCGGCAGAGTGACAAAATTGCTCGGTCCGGCAAAATACTCGTAGTTTTATTGCCGTTTCGCTAGAATGCTCGCTAGAACGCTCGCTAGAATGCTCGCTAAAACGATCCTGTTTATTTTCTTAAGTGAATGCTCAAGTCTATCAGCGGCTTTATGCGTTATCGATTAAATTTCTTATAACAATCGACTTTATTTATGAATAAGTTTTAATCGATTTAACACATTGACATTTCATTTTAAAGAAAAATGTAAAGAGAAAATAGCGTCCATGAAGTATTGAATTTCTTTGTATATGGTTGCCTGTCAATAAATAAGGAACTTCATAGGCGTTTATGTAGTTTGGATTTAAAATGTTTAAGGGGGAGTTTCCTTTTCTTTTGGAATATTGCTGATTATTTTAATTGCTGTTATCAAGCTATTTTTAAGACCTATTGACCCTCGATGTGACGGAATCCTTAACTTATGTTGGGTCTCGACGGGTATATTTTCCACTCAATCTGTGTGGTTCTTTCCTCAAAAGACCATTTCAGACAGCAATCTACATGGTCTTCACATGATCTGACCAAGATTATGTCTGGACTTTAAAAGAGACTGTGACCTCTGAGTTTGTTTCGGCCTTTCTTCTCAGAGTAGTCACATAGGAAACATCGACCTCATCTAGTTTTAAAAAAACATGACTGACGTGTAAAAGTGTTTGTACAAACCTACTTACAGAAAATAAATCATTTATCATTTGTAAAATAACACTGGTCTACAAAATGTAACTTTTTGTGTGCCTCTGCCTTTCAATTGAATACTTTATTTTTATATTGCTTTAAGGTTACTGAATAGAAAAACAAGAATATGTTTTTTTAATTAGCTCTTGTTTTACCAGTGGTACCCACGATTTGTCTTGGTTTTTAATTTTAATTCCAAAATAATGGAAGTAAGCAGTTTCTAAACGTTGTGTTATTGAACATCTTTGGTTAGTAAGGGTCACCTTACCACAAATGTAGCAAAAATTGTCTGCACTATTAACACATTTACGCGACATAACGAAAACTGTAGATTTTTCACTAAAAATGTAAAAAAACGGTAACAATTTCACGTTTTAATTGTTGAACAAAACACAGTCAGCGTTAAGGCCCAGATTTCCAGAAAACGATCAAAAAGGTGGTTTTTTAAAGCAGTGTATCTCATAAACCGTAAATAATTTTGACATGTAAAAAAAATATGATATTTTTAAGTCTTTTTCGCATACAGTGATGGAAGCCAAAACATAATTATACATATTTTAATGCACCAAAAAAATCTTTAAACATACCTCCTAATAATCTTTAAAAGCAGTTTATCCCTTCATTAACAATTATAATTATAATTAAAAATATACCATAAAATGTCAAATTCCAAACTGCATCCAGTGATGGATTACTTTTTATTAAATAGTTAATTTCTAATTTTATACGATTTTATTTGCATTTTTACGACATAATTCCGGTGCGCGTGAGAATCTTCTATCTCGTGCGTCAAACGAGACAGCCATAACGCCATTTCACTTACACACCGAGCTAAACCAATCTTGGAACCTGGGCCTTAAACGCAACAAACAAATGTGAAATAATAAAATTTTTCCGCGGGTAATCACTAAATATTTTGAGTTATCATCATTAATGTGATATATCTGTCGCGCTACCCGCTATTATATTTATATGGCATAAATGCACAATAAGAGCTAACTATGAATTTTAACTTGTATATTTATGTTCAGCGAGTGGAATACAATCAATATAGTATATTTTCATGTAAAAGGCAATTTTGATGTAGACCAGTGTAAATATAGTGCTCTTTCACAAATACACCAGCTTGCAACTCTAAGGTCCATAACATTTAAAAGGTCAGGTTACGATAGACTAAGAGATAAAATTGTTAGGAGCTCCACTGCTCCAGTAAAACTAAAGCTACTTTCAACAGTTATTGGCAGAGTTTGCACGAAAAACTGCCCTTTTTTCATTTTCCACCACCTAGCAAATTCTTCATAGAAAACCGCTGGTGGAAAATACCGTTCAGATAGTTTGAAACTAGTGCGCTCAGGGAGAAGCTCCGACAAAGAAATAATATTTCTTTTTTAAAACTCGACCAAAAGATTAACTCGAGAAACTGAATTATGCCACAACTTCATAATCTATTTCGTAAAACTCCTCGACTATGATTCAATTTGTAGGGTTTATTGTAGAAGTTTCGTGGCTTTGGGTCATTTAATTTTTACTTTAAGTTTTGAAAGATTAAGTACGTGAGATAATATATTATGAAATAACTAGCTGTTTCCCGCAGGTTCACCTGCGTAAATATCAACAACAAAATCCGATTCAGATATAAGTGAGTATCGATACGTCCGCACGTATTTGAATCGGATATTGTTATATATTTTTTTGCGCAGCACCTTATTTATTGTTCTAAAAAAAAAATAGCTTAAGTTACTTCTTGTAACATTAGCTGTCTGCCAGAGAAAGTTCCGTCAAAATCGGTCTGGGCATTTCGGAGATTAGCCGGAACAAACAGACAGAAAACCAAAAATTTTAAATATTGTTTTTTTGGAGTTTACTCCTTATGTAGGCGATTTTCATATAAGCCCCCCGGTATGGAAATTTTATGAGGAGACAAATTAATACAAGCGTTAACTCAAAAGCGTTACATTTTGCAATGTACCTTGCGCACCTTTCTTATTGAAATCGTGTATGTGTATACTTGTCTTGTTTATTTTCGGACAATCTTCATTGTAGCGGTCAATGTATCTACTATATTAAGGAGTTAACTCCCGTCGTGGGTCGGAGCTGACACACATACTTTTTTTTGTTATAAGTACCGTACATACTTTCTGCTTTCGGTAAAAAGATGTTATTGTGCATTACACATGGACAATAACATCACAATATTGTACATTACAAGCAGACACTTCAATTTTATTTATTTGTATTCCGGATGACTTTTTACCGTCTCGAAAGAAATTGGGCGTATTAGGTGAACAGAGTAGAAGCCTATGGCATACCTAGTTTTTTTTTTTTTTGAATAGCTTAGACAGAAAAAAATATCAAAGTACCAATAAATACCTACTACAAATTCGATGTAAACTTTTCATTTTTGTACCATAAAAACAGAAATTTTGAAAAAAAATAATAAATCGATTAAAAATATCGAAATTCAAATCATATGCAGCCTGCATATGATTAGAATTTTTAATATTTTATTTGAAAAAAAAAAAAAAAAAAAAAAAGTTAGGTATGCCAAAGGCTTCTACTTACTCCGTTCACCTAATATACCCATTTTTTTTTCGAGACAGTATTAAAAGTCATCCGGTATACAACGTGTAACGTTAAATGCGCAAAACCTCTTAAGGGGTCATTGTACTCATCATTATGAACAACTTTTACTATGGGACCAAAATTAAAATCGCAAAAAAAAAACAGCTGTTCAGTGCATTTACGTTCGCATAATTCGTCAAAATGTACTAAACAGCTGTTTTTTTTCGCGATTTCAAGTTTGGTCTTATAGTAAACGTTGTTCATAATGATGAGTACAATGACCCCTTAAGAGGTTTTGCGCATTTAACGTTACACGTTGTATAGTTACAGATATCTGAGCGAATTCTTGGTTTTCGTTTACGAAACATCATTTTTTTTAAATCTGTCTAATACGAAGTCTTACTTTCATTGGTGACCTTGTTCTTTTCTAGAGTATTCCAAAGCGTGAGGAATAACTACCATGTTAATACCGGCGTAATAATGGCCGAAATCGAGTCCTCGTTTATAACATCTTACAAAATCAAAAACACAATGAAAGAATAATTAAGTTAGTACAAAGGCAAGCCTCTTTATAAAAATAAATCGAAATAGACGAATATGAAGAAAGAAGAGGAAAAAAGAAATAACTTTCAACGATCGCGGCACTCAAATATCTAACTAATAAATCTCAAATTTCTATTAACTCCACAAAAGAAAACGACCAAAACGATGATCAAGTTAAAAAGCAGGATTTTGTATTCACAACAACAAAATTATGAAGCCTTTTGAAGACTTTTACTTTTGGGGACGTCATTTGTTATGGGAGCTATATTTCCGTCTCCAGGGAATGGACGTATTATGATTATGATACAACAGAGCTAATACAATCCGCTTTTTCGCTGCAAAATTACAATGCCTTACGATTTCTGCTATATTTTGAAGAAGCGAGTCTCGTAGACAATTTCTTTCGACGCCGGCCGGCTCATAAATTGACAATTTAATCACATTCTTCCTTCGTTTTATTTTTCTTTTTAATTGTAGCATGGTTTTACTTGGAAAATGTTGACTATTGATGTAAATTGTAGTTATATTTTCGTTTTCATTTCCTTTTACTTCAGTCTTGGGTAAGTACCTACTTATAACTATTATTGGTAAAATATCTTTGTCCATATATTGCAATATACGTATTTTATTAAATGTAATCATGTCGAGGATGTGAGAGCATTTATATAAAGCATTCGTCAATGTTACCACAACGTAACCTGTCTCCAAAAAAAATAGTTGGTCCTTAGAGAGAGAAGTTCGTTTTGATGGCGTTTAAGCATATTTAACTTTTTACACGGTTGCCCAAAAGGTCTGACAAAATGTTAGGCAATTTTTTAGTGTAGACACACACCTCTGCTTAACTTTTGGGAGAAAATAGTCGTCATGTTATGTTTTACCATGATTGGAACCTACATACAACGTTTATATTCGTAAAAAAATAAACACAACTCTGAATGGGTTTAATTTTTGATGAATATACGCTTTTAGGCAACCGTGTGAAAAGGTAGATATGCCTGGTCACACGTACCGAGTAGATGGGCGAGACACAGCACTGTACTCGCCCATATCAAACTTGTTTCTAGGAGACAGAACAAAATTTCTATTTATTTAGAACGTACAACATCAAATACACATTCAAAATATACAGGGTGATTTTTTAATGACCAGCCAAATTTTCACAGGTTGTTCTACCCATGAATATGAACAACTTTCACTATGGGACCAACTTTGAAATCGCAAAAAAAATATCAGCTGTTTCATACATTTTGATCGAGTAGGTATTGAACTTTTGTAGGAAACCGCTGGTTTTTTTTTTCGTGATTTCAAAGTTGGTCCCATAGTGAAAGTTGTTCATATTCATGTGTAGAACACCCTGTGAACATTTGGCTGGTCATTAAAAAATCACCCAGTATAATGTTACAAATTAATGAACAGATGGTGTTACTAATATCTTATCACACCTATAATATAAAAGCGAAAGTTAGGGTGTGTGTGTGTGGGGTTGTGTGTAAGGGTGTGGGGGTGTGTTTGTATGATTATTACTTCTTCACGCTCATACGGCTGGACCGATTTGAATGAGCTTTTACCCTGGATTAACACATAGGCTACTTTTTATCCCGGTCTATGCTTATGAAACCGCGGGGCACAGCTAGTTTTATAAAACTAAACAAACCTTTGTCTCTAAGAAACAACCCTGACAATCGACTGAGTTTGCGTAATAGATTTTTTGTAGAGAGGTAACGAACGCCCTTTGTGGTAAAATCGGAAGAGTCATAAAACCCAAAGAAATCAAGGAATTAAGGATGAAGTTAAATCCCCCATATCTTGGGCGACACTTAATTTCCTAAGAGCGTTTATCAATGAATAAAGCTTACACTCAGCCGGGGTACATGGAAGTGTCCGACCAGCCATTACAGTGACTTATTATCTCCTAAGATGGAGACTTTTGGCGTTACACCAAACTGAATAAAGTTCTGTGGAATGGTATTGATATTATGAATCTCGGGAGCAGTAGGTGAAGTGACTATTGTGATTATTAAGTCTTAATTGATTTGATTTGATTTCATTTGAATATTTGTGGCGGCTCGTGGCTAAATAATAACAGCCCCATGGGTCGATCGTCCATTACATATCGAGACCCGGCTGTCATTCGTAGATCTTTGACAGTTGTTCCTGTATTCATTTAATTGAATACGATTTTTAAAAAAATACTTAGGTAAAGGATATTATGGTTGGAGTTTTGCACACCACATTACGATCTAATAGACACTAATATTTTTTATTAAACAATATACAAATTAACACTATACTAGTACTAAAGTAAATGACTAACTAAATATAATAATATTATAAAGGCGAAAGTTTGTGTGTTTTTTTTATGTTTGTTACTTCTTCACGCTCAAACGGCTGGACCGATTTGGATGAAATTTGGTAAGTAGCTTATACCCTGGATTAAAACATCTATAGCCTACTTTTTATCCCGGTATACGCGGGTGAAATCGTGGGGCGCAGCTAGTATACTCGTATGATAAAATAAACATTATTCCCTAGGCGGTATATCTAACAAATAAATAACTTAGTCACTTACTTGAAACTCTAGTTTGTATAATACAGGATATTTTCTCCGTTGGTCGCAGAGTTTTGGAAAGTTCTTCAGTTCGACGGGCCGGTCCGGTATCGTCTCCGATATGGATCCGTTCTCGTCCGCTGTGGAAGAAATTACGTTAGTACGTACATACACTATAGCAACATTCAGTTGTTAAGTGACATTTAGAATACAGTGATACACTTGTTAAAGGACATATTGGCTTGGCAGCGATAGCAGTTAGTGTTAATTTGGCGGCTAAAATTTTGTTTGGGATGTTTTTTTGGATGCAACTTCTACCGATTAATTTAGTAAATGTGAACCGAATTATGTACGTCTTTAGATCATCACGAACTGCAAAGAAAAAATATCCTGAGATTTTCTCATTAAAGCCCTTCTTAAGCCGACATTCGTACGGACGTAAAAATATCGCGGCGACATTTTATCGTGCATTGGATTTTCAATTTTCGTTGTTGAGCCGAGCTTTGAGAATCCAACTTAACAACAACAGAGTGCATTTTAGCGCGTTGAAAAAACGATTTTATTTTATTTCGCGCACTGGATTTTCAACGCTCTGCTTAACACCAAGAGTTGAAAATCCAGTGCGCGAAATAAAATCGCCGCGATAATTTTACGTCCGTGCGAACGTCGACTAACCTTATAATCTATGAACAGTCCCTCTCGATCCTACTTACCCTTATCTCCTCACAGTGTATGGCTGTATTCTAGACCAAAATTCTCCGGTACGATCTAGTTAGAACTGGATACATACCATTGAAGACGAGCAGCTCACAAAGGCACGTGTAATCAGCATTAGTTAGCTCGTGCTTTGTTAGATACTCCATGGTATGCTTAGCATTATTGTATGTGAAATTGTTGAGACAGGCAGCTTGGTATTATAAGTTCAACGACTCAAGAGTTGTACCTACAAGTTGTTTTCCTTGAATTTTCGTCACGGTTTCTGCTCCTATTTATACATATAACTAAGAGCAAAAACCGTGACGAAAATTCGAAAAGCTATCTTCGTCATGGTTCCTGCTCCTTATTATTAGAAAACATATTTTTTTTTATAGGAGCAGAAACCGTGACGAAAATATTTACCTATATTGAAATACTTGTAGGTACATAGGGTTAGTACATGTACCTATTTCAATATAAGTAACTATTTGAGAAAATATTAAAAACAAAGCTGCCTGTCATCTTCTATACGTAATTTTTATACTCGTTCCCGCTACGAGAAATGATTATTAGTATCAGAATGATAATGATATCGACCAACTTTTCTTTTTACTTTTCATTTTCTCGGAGCGAAAACGGATTGGTGTTAGATCGGCATAATAACTTATTATTTATGTTCTATGTTAAACCTAGAGTAGTCCAATCTAAGTGTGTCTAAGTAAAGCATCTAGTCTAATGTTTTTCGAAGTGTTATATTCAAAGCCACACCACTCTTTGTTAATTACTTCGTCCGTTTAATCAATCTAATCTATTTTAATTACATTAAATGCATGGCGTTATTGTGTAGCTGCCACTAATAATTATTATAAATTATGTAAAGTTGACGTGTTTAATATGAACAAATTGATAAAAACATGACCAAGAAAAAAAACGTCTTTTTAGGGTTCCGTACCCGAAGGGTCTAAACGGAGCCCTGTTGCTATCACTCACGTCGTGTCCGTCGTCTGTCACACAGGTTTTACAGCCAAACGGTTGGAACTACAGTCTTCAAATTTTCACAGTATAAGCATCTTGTTGACCCAAAAGCCATACAAAATTGTCAAAAAATATTTTAAAAGGACGGCAATAAAAAATAATTTTAACCTACCCCATTGAGTGGAGTATCGTTGTTTAGAGCTCGTTGAGTAGATAAATACTGTATTTTTTGTTTTAAAAAATATTGGAAACCAAAAGAATGATAAGCCACCAAAATCAGATTGTTTTTTACACAATTTTGATCCGAAGAATTTTGTAACTTCCCATTGACATAAGAACTTGAAATTTGGTGATAATGTTTATTATTACGTATACTTTACGAACAAATACCAATATAATGATAAATCAGTTTTGGTACGGAACCCTAAATGTGCGAAGTCCGACACGCATTTTGGCCGTTTTGTTTTTATTACCTACCTACTGTTCCTAAAGGAGTAAATCCTAATAAATAATTTATGAACGTATTATTTATCCGTGTCAAAACACCTATAAAACAGTATCTACGCATACAAAATAAAAACACACGATCAAATAATTCGAAAATAATTTCGTAGATAAGTGAAAAAAATCTGGCCAAACGTGTTTCCCAGCGAAGATTTATCGTGGAAAAAAGGCATTACGGCTCCGGGTGAAAAGCACAGAATTGTGCCCGTTTTAGCGAATGAGTGAATGAACCATCTCGACGCTGGGAGTGATAAATGAGTGAACGCCAAATGGAAGGGGTTCAGAGTTGAACAATTCGTGATTTCGTCAACCGTTTTATTGCTTGATTAGTCTGAGACGTTTTGATAGTCTAGAATAGTAGAACGGAGGCCCTAGAGACTTGTTTTATTTTGATTTTAAAATAAAAGAAACAATGTGACATCGTCTGTTTTGAAATTGGGTACCGAATTTTTCTATGCATTGTGCATGGGATACTAACAATTTTTTAGATGACTGGCTTATTTATTAATCCTCCAATCTTTTTGAACAATAAAAAAATAATAAATGGGCTCGCAATACATAGATAGATTTATTAATGCTCCTTTATTACCTACTTTTGTTCAACCACTATAAATTCTCTTCTGCGAAATGCTCTACTCATTCCTATACAGGGTGATTTTTTAATGACCAGCCAAATTTTCACAGGGTGTTCTACCCATGAATATGAACAACTTTCACTATGGGACCAACTTTGAAATCACGAAAAAAAACCAGCGGTTTCCTACAAAAGTTCAATACCTACTCGATCAAAATGTATGAAACAGCTGATATTTTTTTTGCGATTTCAAAGTTGGTCCCATAGTGAAAGTTGTTCATATTGATGGGTAGAACACCCCTTTAAATTTTGTCGCATGTTTTCAAAGTCACCCTGTATAATACAATTTTTCTTACATTTTTTGCAATTTTCAGGTCAGTTGGTTGTATGTTGATCTGAATATGATTCGCAACCGTAACAAATCTGTATTAATAGAATTATAACCATTAATATCATCAATAAACTCTCAAGTTCATATGACCCTATTGAATGACTATTTCATGAAATCTTGACATTTCAGGTCAATTCTAACTTAAGGTGAGTACAGCTGCTAACAGCGCCACCATGGAGAAAAAAAATAATAAGTTAGGAGATATGGATAGTATAATAATAATATAATATCCTTGGACATTTCACACAACGCCATCTAGTCCCAAGCTAAGCAACCTAATGCTTGTGTTATGGTAACGAGATGGCTGATAAACTACTTATATACATTTTTTTTTTGGTAAATACATACATATTATAGATAGAAAAACACTGGATCATTTTGAAATTTCCTAGTCTCTCATTTTTTGTCAGATAATTGTATCTAAAAAATAAACACTAAACCTCCTATGTTCGAAGTTATTGCTGTTAACGCCAAAAATGGCCGTTCTTGGCTAAGTTAAGTGCCGTTTAGCAGCTCTACTCACCATAAGAGTTTTATTACTGATTCTAATGATCACAATTCTGTAAATACATATTTATTACGGTCGCGAATCGTACTTTAATCAACATAGGGGAAAGGCGTACAAAATGACATAGGCGGACAAAACGACACACCGACCTTTTCTACGAAACCACGGACTCTTTAGTTCTCCCATCGATTGCATGAGTACCGCTTAGTAACCGGTCATAACCTGTCGCCGCGCCTGTGACGTCCGCGCCGCCGTGCAAGACGAACGACGGAAACAAGATTTTATGCGCTCACGACAACTTTTCGGGCTGATATTTTTTTATCCAAAAAGTGTGAAAAAATCATCGTGTTTATGGCTGTGTTGGTGTCACATTGTTATGATTGAATTAGGTAAGTTATTGAATGTGTTCAAATCTCAATATCTTAAGTAGTTTTTGTATATTTGGTTCCAAGGTTTTGTAGTATTATGGTGGACAAAATGACATACCGCTTGTACGGGTAAAATGGCATACTATGTCATTTGACCCAGGGCTTTCTATTATACCAAGGTCTTTACACGATGATAGAACTGTCACTGTTCCAGTCCATATTTTATCGCCAGTGCCGAAGGGGGTCTATGTGACTGGTCAAGGTAGAAGAAAACCCCGCAAGAAACCAACAGTGCTGTTACTAACTTCAACTCCAAACATGGAAGAAACCAAAGCAAAATCTGCTCCTACTCCGGTTCCAAAGAAGAAAAAAAAGAAGGTAACCAAAGCATTGAACTTTAGTTCCAGCAGTGAAGAAGATTTCATGTCCCTATAAACCGTCACTGCGAACGACGACGATGAAGATTGTCCTTGCTTAAATTGCAACGACTCCAGGTCCAAGCCAAAAGAGGTTTGGCTTAAGTGCATGAGAAGATGGGTTCATGGATCATGCGCAGACGTACCCAAAAAGACAAAGTCTTTTGCGAATGCGAACTATGCGCATAATAGATTTATTTCATGTCAATTTTCCTATGTCATTTTATACACACAAGGTATGTCATCTTACCCGGACAGGACGGACAAAATGGATAATGCTCACTTTTTCTTTAAATAATCCTAATTTGTTTAATTTAGTATTAAGTCAATTGATCTCTTTGTATTCGATAATGTAACGAACCAAAGTATACTAAGACTGATTAAAATGTTAAAAATGGTTGATAAATAAAGATTTATGACTGATTTAGCAGAGGGTATGTCATTTTGTACGCCTTTCCCCTACACCTAGACATTGAGCTGCAAATTGCAAAAATCGTAACAAAATTTTAATTTCGCAGGCTATCTTAGCGCTTCCGCCATAAGAAATACATTGTGATGAAAATGAACTTTCTCTTGATAAACTTTTAAGTCTTTCACTCACAACTAACTTTACACACAAATTTAATTAACATTATAATAAAAGGAATATACCGTTTTATTAAAGCAAATTATGTATGTTTATCTACACCCATGCTATAAATCCTCTATAAAAGTTTCTGAAACAGTTAGCTTATTGCCAACATTAAAACAGCCAGTGTCATAGTAACCATAATAGCATCCAAACGGGTGTTATAATGTTGTACTGAATTTCATAATGCAACTCGTTTTCAAAAAAAGAACATTGTAATGCACGCGCGTTTCACTACAACAGCGCCGTAATTTAAAAAAGAACTTATTCGAATTCACGTCGTATACTATGACGCCGGCCGCCATGTTCGATACGAGTATTAGTATTGCAAAAAACTGTTTCAGAACCTTTTATAGAGGATTGATAACATGGATGTAGATAAAGTCTTGTATGCAACTGTACATAATTAGGTATTAAAACACTCATGTGATACTATTATCACACTCGATTTCGCCTCGTGTGATAAACCCACATTCGTGTTTTAATACCCCCCTATTATACGTCAGTTGCATAAATAACTATTACATACCTAATTGGAATCTGTCCAGCGAAACTTTACAAGATACCTTCAGTATAAGTGTAACACCCGCGATCACAATTACGAGTTGAGGTGCAAAAGGTAGCATCTACTTCCACTTAGGGAGAGAAGGAGTATATCAGATATTTCCTTCCTCGTTAAATTAGCGCAATCTCTCATCGACGCCCCGCAACTTCTCTCTAAGGTTAATTTACGCGCTCCTACCAGATCTGCTAGAATACCCTTTCTTTTTCTTAACTTCCCCCGCTGCTGCACAAATTACAGACAGAATTCGTTCTTTATAAGATGCGCTAAGTCCTACAATAAATTAGTTGACTTTTCTGAATTTGACTTGTTCACCACTAAGCCGCATGTATTTATTCGATTACTTACTAAACATTGGTTCGAATTGGTTCAATAACTGTTTTATTTCACTTCATGACGAGGTATTATTATGATTGTGTGTCATTGTTTAAAGCACATATCTTTCTTTTTCTTTTTCTTTGTAACAAGTTTGCTCTTCATAGTAAATTATATGCGAAAACATGTAATTGGTTACTAGTTAATTAATTTGATGTTTTTGTAAGTTGTTAATATTGTTTGTTTTCCGATTTAAATAAAATAAAATAATAAAATAAATACATACAACTTAAGATAATTGCGACTAATTTACTTACCGCCTAACTAATAACGGCACAAATAAAACAACTATGAATCTCCTTTATTAGTCTTTTATTACTTGGTATCGTTGTTTATGTTGATAAGCTATTATAATGCATGGTCTGTTATGATAACAGGCTTTTAATTTGATTAAAATATTCCGATCGTGCGAAATAACATGGTTTGTTTATTTCTTTTTAATTACTGGGAAAGAACTTTGTGATGGCCTTTAAAAATTACTGTGTTTAGTGTTAGTTAATAATGTTTGTGAAGTGGACTGTAATAAAATTACCTTGCCTTAAAATAAGTAGGTACTCAACTCAACAAAAACAAAAAAATAGCGCGTGCTAAAAAAAAGAGTAAGAGAGATTTAGTGTGAGAGACAGAGAACGGAAAGTGCCTTAACGTGAGGCGTCCTAGAAAATTCACTTTCAGTTCTCGTCCAATTATCGAATCGCCGCGCCGCCTAAAAGTTTCACTTCAATAAATAAAACGAGGACATCGGAAAATCTAGTGTCATTTATTTCTCGGCAATTTACAAGTTTGGAAACTATTTTGGCTATCACATTCTGCATCTAAATTTTCGCCAGTTAATATTTATATAATTTTCATAGGTACAGTGGGCTGCATCAATTGGGTACCCCGGTTGTATTAAAATTTAAATACAAGTGTGGTACCCAATTGATAGAACCCACTGTACATAGAGGGGCACTAACAAGACTAAGGGCTTATTCCACGATGTCCGAATAGCCACTACTTACCGAATAAATTCAAAAATGGAACAGAATTTGTATGAAATTATCTGCCAAGTATGTAAGTTAATACGAACTTAACCGTAGGTGGTGAAACAGGCCCTAGGTATATTAGAATCACCCTACCAATTTCCCGATCACGTATAACAACACTACTTTCAAAGTTAACCCTTCGATAAACACGCTAAAAATGGGCCATATCATAACGAGTACAAGCCATTTGAAGAGGCGATCATGGTGGGTCGTTATTGTGTGCGTCTAAACACAGGCGGGGGCAGGGGGGACCATTTGAGGGCCTCAAATGGTCCTTCGCTCCGGTATGATGACGGATGTTTTAGACATTCATGCTGAGTGGTCCTTAGCATAGCGAGATACATTTTTTTAATTTTTTTATAGAGGAAGTTTTTTTTGTAAAGGCCTAAACTCAGCGTACAAAAAGTTATCTGTAGATTACAAAACAGTTTTCACTTTCTGTATCAAAAATATTTGAATACGCAGGAGACAGCTTGTGTATGAAAACAAATGTTTATGTGTTAAGGTTTTTTGTGTAATGTTTCGCAAAACGCACGCGCATGAGACACGGCTTTAGAATTCAATTCTTTGTGTACAAGCACTACTAAAAAACGTTGAGTAAAGGCTCAAACAGACAAGTAATTTCATAGAAAATACAAGACAAGATAAACACACAAAACAACCTAACACAAGAAAAATGTCTTCCACCATTTAGCTGTTCGCGAAATGTCGTCGGTTCCCGCCATGGCGGTTTATCGTTCCATCGCGGCTTATCAGTGCCATCACGGTGCCTGCTTCATCAATTTGGCGGCCATTTTTGTTGCTAACCCTTGAATAGCCGTAAGCCGCTTGTATTTTTGAGTTTACGCGATCAGTCTACGGATTAGAGGGTTGGATCTTTTGGCGAAATATTCGAGTGCCAACTGCGAGATGAATTTTGACTTGAGTTTTTGTTAACGGTGAATTTTGGTTGTTTTTAGGGTTCCGTACCTCAAAAGGTAAAAACGGAACCCTTATAGGATCACTTCGTTATCCGTCTGAAGTCAGTCTGTGAAGACCCTTTTTTTCAGGAACGCGTGGAGGTAACCGAATAGTCCCAGCCCCCACATGGTTTGCCACCAGGTGGCAATTGAGAGAAAAAAAATCCCAGTTGCCACCGGGTGGCGAATGGGGAACTTATTACCACTTCAAATCGCTGTACCTACATTGCGGCGTGGATCGCCGAACCCCCTCATCGCTATCTGTCTTACGGCCGCGATGACGGGGTTGGCGGTCACATTTCCAATTTGGTTTTATTAGTACATAAGTGATAATAAAAAAAAATGCTAATTTGTTTTATTTTTATTTGTTAAATAATTAATTCTATTAGATTCTTAAAAAAATAAAACTTGAACTTGAAACTTTAACCTGACAATTATTTCATTTATTGTGTATATTCTGAATAATCTAAAGAAAATCCGCAAAATAAATGCACATACGCAGCTTAGTAACTTACATCTCGGCAACATAAATATAATTTTAAATTTTCAGCCTTATTTCAAGCCAGCTAATGGTGTCAATAGATTACGCGGTTGTGTGCCGTTCATTGGGGTATTTATTATCTCAGTTGGTAATTTGCTAAAAAAAAAATACTCTAGTCCTTTTGCTACAATCTTCTAGCCTTTTTTGCGACGCCGAAAAAGAAAAATTATGTAGTATCTGTTCGAACGATAGAAACCATAAGTGATCATAATTAAACTTAAACTAACAGATTTGATATCAAATGTTTCACTCCAACAACCTCAAACATTAAGACATTATAACTGACGCCGTAAATTCATTTTCCAAAGTATTATATTCACCACTATTAACAATAATGTATTACAAACTTACTTCATTTCGAGCGATGTTCCAATTTCCCGGCGGAGCAACGCTGCATGCTCAAATTGCATTTAAACGGGAACATATATTATATTATGTATATGAGTGTTATAAACATTTAAACATTGTTATGTCAGGACTATGAATTATAAGTTAAATTAGTTTTAGAGTGTCGTGTTAGAGGGTTTTCTAGAAAGTTTAGATGCGAAGACGTTTATGTAAGTGGGCACATTTCTGACATGTCTAAGGTGGTAAATCAAAGGAGAAAGGAAGAACTAAACACCAGACTTTACATTAGGACTAAGTTTATTAATAACGGCCTATTTTTTTTTCTGCGGCATCATTATTATTTTATTGGGTTATTTTATTTTGTTGTTCTTTGCGTCATGTTTACCGCAAATAAACGTATTTTCTTTCTTTCTATTATGATTTTAACTGAGCTCTATTTTAGTTTGCGTGTCAAGCAAGGCCACACCATCAATCTTGGTCCTTTTTTTACGCAAATACATACGTACCTACATAAACTCACGCCTTCTTCCCATGGGGGTAGGCAGAAACTACAGAACGCCACCTGCTACGATCCTTACATACTACTTTTGCCTCGTTTAGCGTTGCGAGTACTACGCACCTGATCTTTCTGAAGAACATGACCAATAAGATCAGCGTCATTCTAGGGCGCACTAGGGCGTCCTAGGGCGTCCCCTCCCAGCGTTTCCATTCAGCCTTTTACTCATCAAACCAATAAAAAAAGACGCTTCATAAACTGAGTTGATAAAGTAATAAGTGCTAAAACAAGCCAAAAATTTCCACCCAGGACCATCCCTCCCTAACCTCGTATCTCGTTACTGTTTGCTCAGAAACTGAGAAATGTTTTAACAGGAGATAAGAGGGTAGGTACGTTAATCCTACAATCTAACTTCCTCGAGTCGGGAACGCAATTCGAAGACAATGGGCGTGAGTATCGGGGGAGTAATGGGGGATCCATTGGTGTTAAATGGCGTCGAAAACAATGGTAATGATAAGTTTATGGGATTTATTTTGTTGTAGGGAATCTGTCTTCATTAACAACATCTTTATTATTTTTGCCAGATCTTAAGTTCAATGAAGTAGGAGAATGCCAGGAATTATAAGGACCAGGTTGAAAAAATATGCGGAATTAAGTAATTGAATAGACAAAGACTACATTATAGAAGAAACTTCCGTTGGTCCGGCTGTCATTCGTGGATCTTTGACAGTCGTTACAGATCATCAGGAGCCCGAAAGCCTGACAACCAGTCTTACCAAGGGGTATCGTGTTACCCAGTAACTGGGTTATGGCGGTCAAATAGGCAGTCGGTCCATGTAAAATACTGGTATTCAGCTGCATCCGGTTAGACTGGAAGCCGACCCCAACATAGTTGGGAAAAGGCTAGACAGATGATGAGGATGATGTAGAAGAAACTATCAACTCTGCAATGACAAGGCGAAGTTGTAGATAGCTTTATAATAAGTGCATAAGCGTACACTAGGTACCTACTTTTCACGAATTTTATGAAGCCACAACTTTCATTTGGTACAAATTTGAAGAAAAATGTCTATTTAAATAGTTATACCATACAATTTGTTTAGGATTTATTCTCTTTATTTATTATGAAGGCAAACCTTCCCTTCAATCTAAGAGAGAAAGCAAATCTACAATAGTAATACAATTTGACAAATACAAAGAAGACTGTAATGAAATAAAAAACTGCAAAAGTAAGATTACAAAATAGCGCTGAAAATTTTCGGTTGTCTAGAAGTACAGTGTTATAAAAAAATCTACTCCAATTGGGGCAGAAAGCCCATATTTTAGACAAGATGCTGATGACGGTCCAAAGTATAATGGCTATAGAACTTTGTTGGCGTAAGTAAGACATAAATTATGACCCTTTGAGGCTGCACGATGAGTTCCTTGGCTTCTGTATTAACCTTTTTTTTGCTTAGCAAGTATGATGAAGTTTTTCTTGAAGGTTAAAATGAAGGAGTGTTATTGTTTAGAAACAGTTGAGAAAATGTAGATTGTGGTACTTTTTTAGGGTCCGTACCTCAAAAGGAAAAACCGGAACCCTTCGTTGTCCGTCTATCTGTATGTCAGTCTGTCAAGACCCTTTTATATCAAGTTTAAATTAATATCAAATACGTAGGTCTGTGGTCCCTTCGAGATCTAAAAAAATCAAGCTTCTAAGTCAACGCAATAAAAAAACGGTTATTTTTGCGACTTTTGATACTCGAAGTAAATCAAAACCTATACTTCCTGTTAACCTAGAATCATGAAATTTGGTAAGAAACAAGGTCTCACAGTAGAAGTAAAGGAAAAAGTCCGAAAATTGTTAATTTGTAATTATATTACCCTTCATTGTGCGTGTCCCGACACGCACTTGGCCGGTTTTTTTAAAAGGAAAAGACTAGATCAGCACTGAATTTAAATCATCTTTTATTTAAAGCTAGTTTTTTTGGCAACTGAACACTGATAACTATGGTTTTTGTGGTTTGCCATTGGTAGAAGAGGGATATAGTCGTGAAGAAGAAGAATAACAAGATTAAAAAGATACATCATCATCTTCCTGCCCTTATCCCATGTTACGTGGGTATGGTGCAACCAACACGTTTTCTTCTTCCATTCTCGTATATCAACCATCGCTCTATCATTCACTCCCTTCTCTTTCACATTATTTCTCACACAATCCTGCCATCTTTTCTTTGGCTTTCCTTGAATGAGAAGGATTCGAAGTGTAATAAATACGTCTTGGTAAGGCGCACAAGACTTAGGAATAAAAATTGATTTTCATTTGTTTTTATAAGTCTGTTAATTTACATTTTTACATGAACTGTGAAGAACACAGGCACGTACCTACAGGGCGTGACCTGCCTACAGAAGCACTGAATATCTGAGATATGGATATTTTATTCTAATGACGTGAGAATGTGGTGCCGTCTTCGTTGGTCGTAATGTGTTTGCAAATTTTCATTGAATATTCTACATTCTGCGGGTTGTATTTTTTTTTGGTGTAGACATGTATAACTACTTAAAGCAAGGAATTTAATAAGTAACCTTTCCTTTTTCACAGACTTCAAAAAAGGAGGAGGTTCGAATTCCTCGGAATATTTTTGTTAATGTATGTTCTCCGATTAGTCGAAGACGGCTGGACCGATTTGGAATTTTTTTTTTTGTTTCTTAGGTGGTTCCAAATTTTATTAATTTTGCTTACGTAGTTTTTGAGTTAACTTCAATAATACGTATTTTTCCCAGTTAGTCTACGTGGATAGTGTTATAATATTACTTATATGTCAAAACAAGAAATATCGTTAAGCCGTTGGTCCCGGCTGTCATTCGTGGATCTTTGACAGTTATTACGGGTCGTCAGAAGCCGGAAAGTCTGACAACCAGTCTTACCAAGGGGTATCGTATCGTATTACCCAGTAACTAGGTTGTGGAGATCAGATAGGCAGTCACTCCATGTAAAATATTGGTATTCAGCTGCATCCGGTTAGACAGGAAGCCAACCTCAACATAGTTGTGAAAAGGCTAGGCAGATGATGATGATAATGTTAAAACAAGAAATCTCAAGCGGACGAGTCACGATACTTATCTAATATTTGATATTACCCTTATAATTTTTCTCTTATATCTTTTTTTTCGCGCTATTATTATTTTGCTTGTTCGCTAGCTCCCATATCGACGCCTTAGAGTGAAAACCTCGTAAGTGTAAAAGAAGTAACTTTTCAGGAGGAAGAAAAAACTGCGGGATGTAAAATTTTTCTACGGCGTCTTTTATGTTTTTTTTATTAATTAATGTGGAAATTTAACCCGCTTTTATATCGAGATCTGTTCGATTCTATATGATTGTCCGAAATGCATAAAATGCTACTTACGAGGTATTCGTACAAAAAACTTGACCTAGAGCATACAGATACTAGGTACTGTCATAGATGGCGCTTCGAGTATCGAATGAACAAATTAGTCGGATCAGGATGTGCGTTGCGAGGTTTTCCTCTTAGAAACGCAATAAAATAAATTTGAGCAAAAATGCATTCCCGAGGTTTTCACTCTAAGGCGACGATATACATAACTAGCGAAATGTGGGTGTGGAGGGTTACGCCTTTTTTTTTTCGGGGGGAAACCAAAAGGCGCCCGGGCAAAAACCGGGGAATGTGATATTTTTACCTCACTAAAACCACCCCGGTGGTCACCATCAGCACATGGAAGGAGCACCGTTACCTCTCAAAAGACCGATCCGGAAGCCCCTCTGTGCAACGCCTATTAGGACATGTCACGGCATCTACATCGCCACATGCGAACTACGCATGACACTGACGTCACGCAAAATCCTGCACCGCGCAATCAGAGTTTACCGCGTGACTAGCATGTACACAACGTCCCGACGTCAATCGTTGGCAGTAGCCCACCAGACACTACAGCCGTCTGGTCGGAGGATCCTCCCTTTTCTATGGAGGATGAGTGAACTTTACACGCTGTTCCTCATGCCTTTATACTAGTACTTCACTCTCTCTCTCTAGTCTACTCTGGGGAGATTGTAAAGGGGTCTCCCTGAAACAGACACATCTCTGCCTAACCCTTACAGGCATGCTATTATGTTACGTGTTCTCTCATATCCCTAAATATTACGCTAATAAGTATTCAATTCCCGTCCAAAACAGTTGAACTCTAGTTCCACCTCTTAAGCTCTAAGCGTCTCCCTTTTCCGCGTGGGAGCCAAATAATTGCGCTGGCCGTAATTTGGACGGCGCCCAACACCGTATCATTGAGCAGATATGAGTAACCGATATTATATGTTAGGCCACGTGCCGCATTATGTGTATTATGTTTTACGATGCCCATTGAAGCTGAGATATAAATAAGGAATGTTTTCATAATATTCCGGGTTTTCTTTAATACTAGAGGCATGTTCATGAGTAAAATCAACTGTCCACTGCGTCGGATGAGGATGTGCACGGAGAGGTCTGTCAAGTTATGTGCGCGATTTATTTGTTTGCCAGCCACAAATTCGTGCGTAGCGTGTCCGTGGATCGCAGTGAATGATCTCGCCTCCATTTTGATACAAGCATAATCAGCCTGAGTGTATGTCATTAGTGCGACAAACATGTGTGCGACATGTCATTAGTTCGACAGGTCGTTTGTTCAACAGGTCGTTAGTGCGACAGGTCGACAAGCAATGTACGTTTAACAGATATGACTTATACATAGTTTTTTTTTATTTCCCATAACTCTAGGGTATTAATTAGACCATCATTATGAACAACTTTTACTATGGGACCGAACGCAAAATCGCGAAAAAAAAATCAGCTGCCCCCTACATTTTGACGAGTCCTATGTTGTTCCCACTGCTGGGACACAGCCTCCTCTCTGCGAGAGGTCCATGATCCACCAGGCCGGCCGAATGCGGGCTGGTGGGACGTCACAATATGTCTTCGAATTTTTCGGTTCTAGAACATTCGCCATGTTTTGTTTCACCGTTTTGAGAGCAGTGATAATGAAATAAATTACACAAGTAAGTGTTCGAATCCACAATAACTTGTTAGTCGGGACGTTACTACTGGGCCACCACTGCTCCAAAATTTTCATACAAAGTGAAGTTAATATATCCGTGTGGTTAGCCATGGAGCGTTGTGGAGCGCCGCCTTAAGTATTCCAGTGCCGCTACAAATTAATAGTTATCAGGGCAGGGAGGGGTAATCACGAAGCTGCATTTTTCTGACTGACCAACTCCTTGACAGTTCAAAAGTGCCTGTAATTGGTTTAATTGATAAATCTACAAAGCTGGTAAACTTGTAATTATGTTATATAATTAAAATGTTGGCAATGCAACAACATCAAATTAGAGCTATCGTTTGCAAGTGTGTAATGTTTAAACAATGAAGCGAAAATGGAAATGTTTGAATACCACACACAAACAGGTGAGCTAAATGTTTGCCTATATCAACATAGTCATTCAAATTTTATATTTCTTCTATACCTACACTATCTATAAAATGTTGAAGTTGTTTTTCTTATCTGTCTGTGTGACCGCGTTGTTCTCTTATACTACGCAATGGATTTTGATGCGGTTTTCTTATTAATAATTATATAAAATATATTCTGGAAGGTTTATATGTATAAAACGTTACTATGAAATTTACATTATAATGAAATCTAGATGTTTTGGCTGGTCGTAAAAACCGTGCGAAGCAGTCAAGTGGCAGGTCGCTAGTGAAAAATAAAATAGGTACTAATTAAATCCTATGCGAGTCTTTGGCTAAGGAACAAAACAAACGACAACCCAAGTTCAACCACTTCTCGAAAAAAAAAAAACAAATGAAAAACCATGATATACCTACCTTGTGGCTGGTAGGGACGGAATTAAGCCTGTGTGTATATCCAATTGGGGACTCTACCGTACATAACCAAATTCGTCTAACCACTGGCAATCCAATAAAATCCCAGAATTATATTAAATAGGTACAGTATTTATAATACCGTTGGCGCCGAGTTCTGCTCAGCTTAATTTTCAAATTGTTGAAAATGTGCTACGTAACTATGTAAGTTAATTTAGACAACTACTTCTGATTTTTAGCTGATGTTTTCGGAATAGCTATGGCGTACCTACGGTTTGCGCATAAGTTTGACAAGAAATTATCGTGGAACTTAGATGTCTCTAGGACCAGTTATTGGAGATAATCCCATAATTCATTACTTTTCACACGTTTTTGCTCCGAATCTACTGGACCTATTAGGTTGAAATTTGGTACACATATGAAATTCTGTGACCCAAACACGAACAGTACCCTAATTGCGTAACACATTATCGATCGGAGTTAGTTTCATTTTGAAACAAATTGCTAATCCATTGCTTCATATGTTCAAAAAATTTGTCTGCTCGACAACGTAAATAACGCAATGAATGTTGTTGAACTGTCAAAATGAAACCAACTCCGATTGATAATGTGTTACGCAATTAGAGTGCTGGTAAAGAAATAAATGAATTTTGAATATGGGGGTCACTTTTGGGGGGCAAATAAGAAAAGTAAAAAAAAAAAGTTTTGCAAAAAGTACCCAGTGACATATTAAATGAAAGGGCTTACTATGAGGATCTCAAATATATTTTTCTATCATTTTAAAATAAATTGTTTTAAACCACCATTCAGGGTCCCTTATCTCCGAAACTACTGAGCCTAAAATTTTGAAAAAGATACAGTTCTTTACCTGTAGATTACAGGAAAACCTATAAGAAGTCCGAGGTTTTAAATTAACATGGTAAATCTCTCAATACTGAATGTATGGGAGAAAATCTTTTTCAACTACAATGTTACTCGTCGTTCTTGGGATAAGTGCATCCCAACTACGGAACCCTTTATTGTGCGTGGTCCGACACGCACTTGACCGGTTTTAAAAAAAAAAAAAGACGACGAGGAGAACGTCACCTCACTTCACTTCTTTATTTTCAGCCAAAACACAAGTATTATTCCAACAAGCCCACCACAGTTAGGTACGTTATAAAGATTCACAACGACCCAGTATTTATAATAATTAAGTTCAATTCAAAGTTACTCTCAGCTTAATTTTCACGTTATAATTACTTCGTTAGGAACTGCTACAGAAGTTAAATTAGACAACGATCGCTGTTACACGAATTTTATTGAACGAATTTAAAGTCACAGAAATATAAACGAAGGTGGGTTAGTTTTTAATGAAAATGAGGCTAACAGAATAAGCTCAGATTTATGAAAGACTAGCTTCCGCCCGCGGCTTTTCATCCGCGTGGTATGTCAATAGAAAGTATTCTATGTCCATTTCCAAGGTTCAAAATATTCCCGTACCAAATTTCAGTAAGATCGGTTCAGCCGTTTAGCCGTGAAAGCATCAAACATCATCATTTGCCTAGCCTTTTCCCAACGACCATATAGGGCTATATGGTCGTTGCCTTTTCCCAACTATGTTAGGGTCGGCTTCCTGTCTAGCCGGATGCAGCTGAATACCAGTATTGTATGAGGAGCGACTGCCTATCTGACCTCCACAACCCAGTAACAAGGTAAGACTGGTTGTCAGACTTTCGGGCTTCAGACTACCCGTAACGACTGTCAAAGATCCACGAATGATAGCCGGACCAACAACTTAACGTGCTTTCCGAGGCACGGAGGAGTCCCATTATGTAAAGATGGTCACCCATCCACGGACAACCCCGGCAAGCGTAGCTTAACCTGACGGATCGACCCGTGCGGCTGTTATTACTTAGCCACGAGCTCCACGAGCGAAAGCAAAACAAACATACAAAAAATCACTCCACTTAATAATATTAGTTTACAAAAGGAAACAAGAATTAGAATTTGTAATTTCCAATGAAAAACCCACTTTTCCTCCAGCCGTAAGATAATCAGAAGCAACGCACTACATCGCTGATTTTCATTAAATTATAACACAAGGCGAAATACCAGCACCAAGTCAAATTGGGGGCGTAACACTGCAAGCCTCAGTAATACCCCACCGTAGGATGCCAAGCGTGACAAGCATTTCCAAAACAAGTCAAAATATAATCAGCTTAGCTGAAAACGGCCTTAGAAGTGCCTTTACTAGTAAATATATTTACACTAGAGTAAGGTCTGGGGAGCATTGGATAAATTCTTGTAAGTGCGTAGTGAGGTCAACGCTCTACCCTCCAGCTAAACATTTTCTATAATGAGTACAAATGTTGAGGCAAATCTTCTACTGTCGTGTAATTGATCTGTGAGTTGAAAGAAACGACATTGAGTTATTTTCTTATTCGTTTTGCTGTCAATGGAATTTGGTTTGAAGCCAAGAAAATCGTCAATGAACAAAACCAAATGCTTCGTGTTTTTTAGTATCTGTTTTCTATTTATCAAAAATAAATAAAACTATCGTTCGCCTTCTAATTTATACAAAAACTAGTACATAGAATAGCGGAAGATCAGGAAAAAGTGAAGACGACCAAAAAGTATCCAATTATAAATTCACCAATTTTGTGTTATGTGTTACCTGTTTCTAACAGGTCCAGAAAGTCCAAAAGAAAACTCTGCACCAGAAGGACCAGAAAAATATATAAAACACTCTGTATGCGCAACGGTACATTAAACTGTTGTACTACTAAACTTTATATGCGTCGGGGGCTTAACCGATTTCCAATCAAAATTAAATAAAACTGTCGTTCGTCTTCTAAATAAACAAAACAAGATGATCGAATAGCAAATAAACAAAACAGGAAGATCAGGAAAATTAAAAAGTGAAGACGACCAAAAAGTATCCAATTATAAATTCACCAATTTTGTGTTATTAGAAACAGGTCCAGTCCAAAGAAAACTCTGCACCAGAAGGACCAGAAAAATATATAAAACACTCTGTATGCGGAACGGTAACTGTTGTGCTACTAAACTTTATATGCGTCGGGGGCTTAACCGATTTCCAATTCAGGAGTTCGTATTAGAATATAGAAACTAAGTTCTATCACGCTCGATTTAACTTCTAGTTTGCTTTGAACTGGGTTAGCACTGCCACCATTGCCGTGTAATGATTGTTTCTAAGCGGTCGTCTTGTATGCTTCATTGCTCTTGTAAATGGGTGGTGTAGTGGGGTATTAGTTTGAATATGAACGGCTCGTCAGCACACTGAGAGGTTTTCGTTGTATGACTAAAATAGAATTGTAAAACAGGCTAAGTGTTTTGGAAACAAATCATAATCATGTACAGAGAACCATTTTTCGATAATCATATGAAAATATTAGCTTTTGCCCGCTGCTTCGACTGTGTGGAGGTCAGAAATTATCCCACAGGAACGTACTATTGGGATAAAAAGTATTTTATGTCCTAATCCAGATCATAGGCTACCCACCATACGCCAAACTTCATCAAAATCCATTCAGCCGTTTTAACGTGAAAGCGTAAAAACAAACTCACTTTGGCATTTAATTAGTTAGGACTAGTTACGATTAGGTAGGAGAATAAAAAAGAAAGAAACTGCCGAACACACAATAAATATCAAGATGAAAAGGCCATTGTCGACGATGATGAACAAGCAACACAAGTACACAAAGGTCAACCCGTACTTATCCTGGACCAATGAACCTTAAAGTCCATTTACACGGAAACAAGAATTTCTATATAACAACCCTCGATGTCAAGAACGAGACGGCGGCGAGACGAAACCCGTAAACCCTTGAAACAATAAACTCGACATAACCTCAAGTTTATTTCAACTAATCCAATTGTAGACACTTACAAAGCTCTTGGAAAATTCTAAGAGGTCGTTGACCTAGAGATACTTTCTGTAGACGGTGACGATGCGAAAGAAACGACACGAGAAAACGACAAGGTCAATGAGTTTATGAAACAGTTAGATTATGTTTAACTTTTATCATGTTAAAGTCTTAATTTAATTGTAATAACCACAAAACTTTACAGATCTATACAATTCAACAAAATTAAACTTTTTAAACTTTCGCGATTTGTACACATTATAAAACAACAACCAACGTTGGGAAACAAGTAGGTACCTGTTTACCTCGTAAAAAACGAATATCGCGATAAGACCCGTTCTCGATATTGTTCAACAAAATTATTAAATTGTAGAACAAATTACGTAACACAGAAATTACAAACATGTATGCGAGTTACAATTTGTAGACTTGTCATTACAATATTTCTTAGGTTTTCCCGTTACAATTGTGTGGCTTAGAGTTTTGTGGTACACGCGTGTTATATACAAGTTACAAAGTAAATTGTAATAGTACCAAAAGTTTTTCGGTATAGGGCCCAGGGTGTAAATTACCTATTGCAGAAAACGGACGGAACTGGATGCTTTGATTTAAATAGCCAGACTTCTAGCCCTATGAAAACCACGCAACCAAATAAAAAATTATATTCACGTCATTTACAACAATACTATAAAACAATATTTCCTAAAACACGACATCAACTTACTCTTCTTTTCAGCTTATCTAATTGCTTACACTCAAAAAAACTTTTAGAAAACACAAAGGGATTTGAGACCTCAAACCAGCCTTTGTAGACTAGAAGCAGATGCGAGATCGTAGATACAACATAGTCCAATTACCGTGGCCCTATTATCCGAAGCACTAATTAACTTGGACAAGGGCATCGAAAGACTTGTTTTGAACTGGTCGACGTGCCGCCTTCGCAAATGACAACGGGCTGAGATTGATACTACTTCAAACATCCATTGGTTTTGTCTTAGAAATACTGGCAGACCAGAAAGTTCGGGATTTTCGTAATTGAGAATTGAAGAGGCTTTTCTCTAACAGTATCTTAGTTGACTTTGTATTTTTAATCTGAGAACTATTTTGTAAAAAGTTATGCGTGGTCAAAGTTATGCGTGGTCATACATTTACAGAAAAATCGCGTCCACTTGAGAATCTCCTCCTTTTTTTTGTTGGTTAAAAAATTGTATACTCTCACGATGTTTTTCGAAACATACCGTCAAATTAAATATCTACAGTTTCTAGGCAGATGACAACGTAAACGTAAATTAATTTAGATTCTGTTGATAAAATAAAATTAGAACACCAAGAAACTACGTCATCATCATGATGCAAAATATCGAAGTTGAATTCGCATCAAATGTTTCAGTGATGGTTTTACTTATCCGATTTCAAACTTTGAAAATGGAACTCTCAACTTGTGTCCTCGGGGAGAGATGTCGCTGCACGTCGCCGAGAGAAAATGGCGTCCACCCGGTCCAACACAGCGGCGCGGCGGCGACGTGAAACGTCCGACATGTCGCCCGTTTGACAGTCGCTGGGGATATTGCAGCGGCAAACGAGGTAGTCTACATGTTGATTCTAATATTTTTATTTAAAAAAAAAACTAATGCTATTTACGCTGTCGGTTATAAATAGAATGTTTCCTTTTGATGTCGTAACAAGACAATGGTAAATAAAGACAACGATACAACTGAATAGCCTAGTCGTGGAAAGAGAGAGAAAATTTTATTCAGGCCGAACAGATGCCTCTCTTGGGATGTAAGGAAATAGGCTTGGAAACATTTGAAAACCAGAATGCGAATTGATAGCATCGATTTGTTTGGCTTTCGGACCTAAAAATAAAATTTCGAAGGAGGTAAATAGTAGATTGGAGGACTGGTAAATAATAAATTGTTACTTATATCTAACAAAGAGTGGCGATTCATTGTGGGAAAACGTTTAGAATATTTAAATTGAACAAAATATTATTTTAAAACAACTCGGATTGTTTATTTCAATTTGAATTTGGTACTCATTGCGGCCCTTGTTCATTAAACTAAAACAATCAAGTTTTCAATTTATTCCGTCCTCGTTGAAATATCGAATTATAAAGAAACAAGTGGAAGTCAAGTCAAGTGGAGTGGACTTGGAAATGGCTGAAACTTTTAAAATTTGTTGATAAAACGTATCTGCGAAATCAATTGATTTTTGGTGCCGTCAAAACGCTTGTGAAATCTGAATATCGTGAATTCCAAAACTAAACATGAAAATTTTTATTTATTGTGCCATGAATCGAATAACACTGTGACTTTATTAGCGGTACAGTATTTTTTTTACTGAAATTGTATCCATAAAATCACACACGTTTTTGAGATACAGAAAGAAATACGAATAGCCCTGACACAAATCGAAGAAAAACAAGACGTTAGATAAAATTATTGGGGTGACATAAATCCTGTCACCCAATCGGAAATCAACAATGGAATCGTGATCTAAGGTCCCACTGCGACTTATAAAGCGCGTCGACGCTCCATGACAGCAGGAATTTGGATCGTAGCCAAATCTACCGCTACCCCTAAATATTACTTGACGGAGACAAGTTTCAGGGCTAGGTAGCAGCAAAACTTGGCGGGAAAGTCTTGGGTAAGGGTTAATGGAGGGACAAATGTAAACAAGTAACGTTGTCTTGTTTACCGAGATTTTTAAGGTAATTAGCAGTTTTGGGACGGACTGTGCTTTTTTTTGTCTGTGTAATGGTTGGCATTGTTTTTAATTATGTCTTTCCTGTCTACTTGATAAAGTGTAAGGTTTATTTTTATCTTGTTAATGATGAACTTCTTTTTCATGAAGACGTTATTTCTGCTACAGTTTTCTTTTTTCTATAACAAGTAAAAATGTGTGCATATTCATTAGCTTCAAAGGTAAAATAAGAGTTTGCTAAGTTAATTTCAAAATAAAAGCTTTTAACAAGAGTTTGTTAAATTAATTTCAAAATAAATTCAATCTGTCCTAAACCTTAATAATTAATAAATTCATGTTTAATTATTCAGACGTACATTTAAAATGTCGCTTTGTAAGTGGTGTGGCTTAGCGGTTATTACATGAAATACTTATTTATAGTTTCTGATTGAATTTGTGTTTTGTTAAAAAAAATATATTCTCTAAATCGAAGTTCAATAACTTCAAATATCATGGAACTGAGCAAACTCAGAACGAGACGAGTAAAAATATAATTTAAAATGGATGAATCACTTAAGTGCACAGAAGTTTAGATCCTATAATATCATAAATGTTATAAACGACTATTTTCATAGTCATTCTATTTTATTGCTAGACGAAGAAAGAAAATATTTTATCTAGACAGTATTCTCTAAAAGATAGATAAAGATAACTGTTTATTAAAACTTTACTACAATCTAGAAGCTGTTAATTTATTTGTTCTTATTTGTTAAGAGCGATCTACAAAGCTTTTGTTTGTTAGATTTTAAACCATACTAAAACAAACTTTCACAGTAAGCGAAGCTTTGCCTCTAATTAAGTATTCTAACACTAGTGTTTTTTTTTTGTGTATCTACTTTTAGTTACTTTTTGCTAAGTAATACTTTAGTTTCTAAAATATGTTTATCGGAGGTTTTACTATATTCTACAGTTTTACGATATCTACATTATAATTCTCTATATAAGTAGGGTTTGTTAATATAATAACTTCTAATAACTTTTCCCAGCAGTTAACAGCACAGCACTGAAGGTTAAAAAAAAACTACTAACTGAAATGTTTGCTACAATAGATAATATTACTAACAAGATCGATTAATAAACACTTCCAATATCACAAAAGTATCAGCTGAAACTATTTTTTGCTTAGAGATGCCAATCTTGACAACAAACGAAACTTTTTGCGTCCTGGGAAAAATCATGTTGCAAAAGTGTTACAACGATACGGCACCGCTTGTGTAGAACTTGTGAAAATATCTCTCAGAGTTGCCAACTTAAAATGGTTTGTACAAAAAAACCCATGTTTTCGATTTACTAGTCAGCAGTTTAGATTTTGTCAAAATGACAGAATATTTGTTTTATTTGTGTAAAATATTTTAAACGGTGATGAACTTTTATTATTGGACCAACACAAAAAGTTACAATCGAAAAGAAATGTTCTGAGTCAGCAGGTTTTTGTTTTGGTATTTCAGACTTAGTCTCATAGTATAAATTGTTCACATTCATAAGTATCACCACCTTAAATACTTTTCAATATTAGTCTTAGACGTATCACCAATATCATCAATTTAGATGTTATGTCGTTCTTGCTTTGTCTCTGTTTCTTGTGTCCATTTCAACAGCAACTTCTGCAATATGTAATTCCCTTCCTGCTTGCAATTGTGATTGTACAAGTGTAATTTTCATTGTAACTATTGCAGTTCTTCAATCAAAATTCAAGTTTAGCGTTAGCACGGTTATTATCAATTTTGTTTATTTTATTCATAGTCTTTCTATTTAATTAACTATCATTGTTGACATAAGTGACATCTCTAATAACATCATATTCATCATCTGTCATTGCTGTTATTACTTATTTTGCTGCTAACAATGTGATAAACAGCTTTATTTGTAAAGTGAATGGAAGTTTGTCAATATTAGATGTAAAATGTCGAGACATCTGGCATCGCAAGCATATCGACGCTTTTATTTGTCTTCTCATGTCGCAGTAGCTATGCGAAACTTTTAAAGGGGTGTTTACGTTTCATGAATCTCATGTTACATTAAGTTATTTTGTATTACTGCTAAGTTCAAGAGTAGTATGTTGAATCTACTGCATCTGATTGGCTTTAAAACTGTGGTAAAACATTTTACATTCTGACATTTTTGTATATTGAGCTCTTTTTATTACCGCAGTACTCCTTGTTTATGAGCTGTAACATCGCTTACTTATACAAAGGGAATTTATTTCTATCTACTTAATTAATCTACAAAGTTCTACCAAACTACCCACACTCAACTAAGATAAACAAACATAATAAAATAGCTTTCAAAGAATTTGACCTAAATAAGAATTAGGAGTTTCTCTAACATAGAGACGATGTATATATTTTGACATATCGTTTGGTTAACTATATAAGCGTTGACCTATTTGTGTCGGCTATTATGTCACTGTCCGAAGCTTTGAAACTAATTTGCGATCACAAAAACTTGTCATAAATTTTGCCTCCGTTGTTTTTTAGTGTTCATTGATTATTAAGTAATACCTATAATTTTGTTAATGTTTTCTTTTTATAAAGTGGTTTTTTAGGTTTTAGGTTAGGTTTTCTTCCTTATATCATGAAATTGGCACTGTGCGTTTTTTAGCGCATTGAGTTATGGTCCTTTGGTACCTTGTCTTAGTTTCTCTATATAAGTACTGCACCAATTAAAAATATGTGACGTAATACCACCTATACTTCTGGTTTGTAGAACTTCCCTTAGAAGAAGGAAATTAAATTCTGAACTAGCGGAAACAAGTTGCAATATGGGACGGTAACTATTGGCTGCGTGCAACTGTTTGTTGCCAATATTGCGACGACGGTTACAAAAAAAGATGGAGTCCCATAACTTTGTTGGTCTGTGCAAATAGAGACATCCCCATATTGCATCCGTTAAAAGGTAACTTTTGTATCGTTATTTTGTAAAACATTTTCAATTAGAAAACTGAAAATTTATCGATGTTTTCGTCTGTATTTTGTAGGATCACAGAATTCCTTTATAAATGAATTTTGGTTTGATTTATATAAACATTTTTCTTGAATCGTAAATTAATACGGAATTGTTTTATTATAGGAACTTATGCATAGTTTCCCGAGAATTTCGCTAGAATCTGACTGGTGCAGTATTGTGTAAATACCTAAATAACGTTCTACAAACAATATTTTCAGAATATTTATCACTGTTTTTGAATTATATACTGGCATTTTGTGAATTTTCCTAAATAACGTTCTACAAACAATATTTTCAGAATATTTATCACTGTTTTTGAGTTATATACTGGCATTTTGTGAATTTTTCCGAGAAAAGCGTCAATTTGTATGGAATCGAAGCTTAGTTTTCGTCAGTTTTTAGTTCGGAAATATGTAACCTAATCCATCTTTCACAGAAAAATTGTTTATAAATAATCAAATTATTTTTGATTTAATGACAAGTTTTTCTGTCATTACACTTAAACGTACGAGTACATCACAATGGTTAAATTACAATACATAATGAAATTTTGCTGTTATATATACCACATAACTGTCTTCATCTACGAAGGCGACAAATGGAAGCATTAGTGCTGCTATTCTAGCGATTGTAAGCTTTGGCTTTATCTGGATCTTTCTAGAAAATGCGCCATCTTGCATTTCTGGAGTAACCAAAAAATCGATTTGAAAATCGAAGAACATAACAAAAAAAAATGTTGTGACCAAAGAGTAGGTATATAAAACAAAAGAGGTTGAAAAGCAATGGTTGACGTATTTTCTTTATCCAGATTAGCCTAAGGCTTTCTAAACACAAATAATTTTTTGAAAACCTTTAACTTACTCTCCGGTCTAAACGTGACTCGTTCTGAAATAATAAAATATTCTGTTAATCCTTTTGTTTTAGCGATTTATCGCCCATTAAACGTTAAATTGTATTATTAAGTTCTTAGTAACCCTAAACTCGTTTTAATACATTTCGAATTCAAATATTCTAAGCTTTGAACATTTGCACAGGGTAAACAGATCTGAAAATGCATTTAGTGTATTAAATGTGCAACATTTCTAGTGTAACCTATTAGAACATCTAAAAATCTATGGCCTCCAAAACAGCGAAAAAAGATAATTTCAAGCCATTCGTTCGTTATACATTGCTCCGTGACTAAACTACTTTCACTAACACCTTGTCTACAAAAGAAGCAATGTACGACAACATTTCTCTATTTGTAAAAGTATTAAAACCAAAATAGACGTAAGTGCTCATTTTAAAGTTACACTCTTAAGACATTCTTATAACTGTTAAACTCTTTCAGAAATGTTAAGGAGCACTTAAAGCTATCTTAGAGGCCACAGACACATGTCGTGTTTGAAACATGTTGAAAGCATGTGCACTTTCCTAGTTACTACTAGGAGAACCTGCTGAAGTGTCACTAAGTAGAACACTTGGGTCTAGTAGATAATGTGTTTTAGTTTTCACTTACCTGTTCATACCGGAGCGTACATGAAACAAAAGAATGTATTCATTAGATTGACACAAATAAAAATTATATATAAGTAAATAAGAAAGTATTTCGTCGTAGGTATCCATTGATCTAATTTAGGGAGCCAGCCAGTTGAATAAATTAAATAAATAAATAATTGAACGAATAATTCAGAAAAATTCCGAATAAAATAAATTAAATTGCACTGTTGAGCACATTGCGTCTTGTAATTATTATTATGATTTAAACTTTTTTTTATTTTTTTTCTCTTTTTTTTTGTTTTATTTAGTTTTAAAACTGACATGATATGTAGGTTTGGAAAATGGTAGAATTACTCATGTCCGGTTAAAAAATGGGACGTTGCTATTACCATTCATTTTCTTTTCCACCTACCTTGGCATATATATTTTTACCAGAATTTTCTCATAGGACTAGATCTTTATCTTTGTTATGGACCTTATAGAACCAGTTATATCCTTTTACGGAACCCTAACGAAAATTTTACTCATAAACACCAATCTGTCAGTCATTAGAAATCTGTGAAGGTTTTACCACGAAACAATGAAACAAAGGCCCAATCAACCAACTTTAAAACGAGAATCGGAAACAAAGTGAGAATTAAACAAAAAGGAAGTGACAGCCCGAACATAATCGAAACATGGCCTATACCAACATAACAATTATTTCCATTGCGTTTCAGAATCTTGTTCAGTTGGATGGGCGTGTTTTTTGCGGCGACGCGCCGATGTGGCGCCGGTCGCGACCCCCTTGTATCTACCCTTGGTGTGTGGTGCAAGGGATGAAATGAGCGGGAACCAGACTTTTCTAGATATTTCTTTGTATTTAGAGAGTAGGGGAAGACCGAAATAACGACGATGGATGGACTATTTGAAAGATTATAGAAAGGTGCTGATGACTATTGACTACCGAGATGACGAATAAATTAGGATAAGGGCAGGAGAATGATGATGATGATGAAGATGATGAGTCTCTATTTTGTTATCATTATTTTTAAAACACAAACTATAAACTAAATCGCCTGTTGAAAGTAATTAACGGGGTTTTTGTTGCGTTCTAGTATTTATTTTATTGCTCGAAAAATGAATATACAACGTGTTGTTTTACACTCTCGTGTGTCAGGGTGTGGATACAGAACATCAAACTGATAACTTTCTCTGTGAGACTAATATCGTATTCGCAAAAAAAAAAAATTCAACTGTCCCATAGAAAACTTCAATACCTACTCGACGCAAATATATGGGACGGCCATAGACTTATAAAAAAAGATGGACTCCGCGCCACGCATATCGAAAGTGAAGCACCGTACTGATCTATGTGTGCATGATCTGAGTACCTGCAAAGACGGCGTCGCTCGTGTCACGTAATGGCGGCCGGTCGGCATACTATGATATAAATGTGTGCGTGAGGCGTGTTTGTACAAACGGTCCGGCATAGTTACTGTGCTTCACTTTCGATATGCGTGGCGCGGAGTCCATCTTTTTTTATAAATCTATGGGGACGGCTGATTATTTTATCGTGATTACGATGTTGGTGCCATGGAAAAAGTTGTTCAGTTTGATAGTCTATATATACCACACCCTTAAATTTGACGAAGATGCAAAACGACACATTGTATAGTAATTTTATTCGCATTTTACGAAACCGCTGATCTGTTTATCTTGTACCACAACCAGAGTACTCTCCGGGCGAGGCTCGCTCCGTGCCTCCCCGAATAAACAGCCTGTTACCATGTAAATAGCGACTTCTCGTAACCTGATGTACTTACTGAGGTTACCGCGACACATGCTAAATTTCTTACAATTATTCACAACAGCACACACGTCTTTCTAATAGACTTCAAGTTTTTTATAAGGGTTAGCAAGGGTTAACGTTGTATGAAAATGGAATTGTGTTTATTTTTGTACAGTCAGAGAAATTAATCGTTTATCAAATTTACACAGTACGTCAAATTTCGGCGTGATAGTCATCAACTGTCTCACATCTTCGTACCTATATAGGTGATGAGAGACAAGAGATATAAAATTGTACTTTTCTATGAAGCAATCAGAACTTTAGAACATGTTATGTTTGCCCTTTCAGTAAAAAGAATTAAGATTTAATGCAATATATATATCGGGTGACTGGTAATTAGTGACCGATATCTAAACACATGATTGTGCTCATGATAACAAACAACTTTTACTATGGGACCAAACCTGAAATCGCGAAAAAAAAATCAGCTGCCCCATACATTCATGTTCGCGTAACTCGTCAAAATGTAGGGAGCAGCTGATTTTTTTTTCGCGATGTCAGGTTTGGTCCCACAGTAAAAGTTGTTTGTTATCATGAGCACAATCATGTGTTTAGGTATCGGTCACTAATTACCACTCACCCTATATACAGGGTGATTTTTTAATGACCAGCCAAATTTTCACAGGGTGTTCTACCCATGAATATGAACAACTTTCACTATGGGACCAACTTTGAAATCGCAAAAAAAATATCAGCTGTTTCATACATTTTGATCGAGTAGGTATTGAACTTTTGTAGGAAACCGCTGGTTTTTTTCGTGATTTCAAAGTTGGTCCCATAGTGAAAGTTGTTCATATTCATGGGTAGAACACCCTATGAAAATTTGGCTGGTCATTAAAATATCACCCTGTATATACAGGATGTAAGGGACAGCCCTCCGCAAACTGATAGGATGAATTCAGTATGTCATACTAAGATGACCGGTACATGAAATTTTTTCAGGAACGTTAAGGGAAACCAATAAACCTGATTTGTTTGTGTTTTTGTGCACAAATCGGAGCGTCTATTACTGGTTGGGAGGTGTAGGTAACAGGTATGCGGTGAGTTCGATGAGCGAAGCTAGACAGAAAGTGAACAGCTGATTTCACGCGTCGTTGGTTAGAGTATTTCAACATCCATTGCTGGTTTTCTTTTTTGCTGTTTTTTTTTTGCAGTTTTTTTTACATAAATGGAGTGCTGCGAACACACAATGCAATTTACATTGAAATAATGAAAATGTAACTGAAAAAAATTTGGAAAAAATGAAAATTTTCCTGAGTAAATTTCCGGTGGAATATGATTCAAAATGAGGAGCTGAATGCACCCTGTTAGTTTGCGGAGAGCTGTCCCTTACACCCTGTATATAGTCCTCCTTATCGATTTCGATAACGGCGACCCTTTGAAATCACTTCCTTGCGTGTGCTCTTAGATGGCTCGCTAGACCGAATTTAGTTTTGAACACCCCGTCACAATTAGAGCAATAAAGTTGGCCTGCAGTGTTGTATGTGTAGGTGTAGGAGGGCTTAGGTCTCTCTTTGCGTATTTGGCGCTTCTCAATAATAGCTTCGTGTCGCTTTTCTTCGAAAGATTTTATACTTTATTTTATACAATAACCTGTCTACTGATACGTTACTGGTTTAACGCAAAAAAGCCACATTGTACAGTTTAGATGCCTCTGGTAGTTGATTACTCTGTGCAAACGCGTAAGCAAGAGGTCTTTCAACTGCCGCAACTAGCTCAAGGCTGCTAAAGGAGGTGGAAAAATATCAACAAGGTTGCCAAGCTCTCCTAGTGACATGTATTGAGTTATTTGCTAGCGACCTCAGTAGGGTTGGCACTCCATTCATTATTTATGCGGACAGTGTACCGACAAATGTTTGCCACGTTTGCACAGAGGAATGTTGGGACATATGCTTTCAGCGAACAAGGATTTTCTAAATGATTTACTTTTTATTTGTTTTAGCGAATCGGGTTTTGAATGTTTTTTGTTTGTTCATGCGTAATTTAGGTTTTTTAATGACGGGAACGACATATGGTTGATGGGGATTGCGGTGAAAAGGTTTTTTTCAAAATTACCTATGTTTGGATTAAGTTTATATTAGCTTTGACTTTTAACCTTATTTGTATCACCCATAGAACCAACCTTTAGAGCGGTTTCGGACTACGTCCGATCCGAATCCGAATTCAAGATCCGAGTTCAACTCGAATTGGGAATGTTCTAAATTCGGACGGACAGAGTTCGGATCTAGTGTGCAACCCTTCATACAAATAGTACTGTGGCTACTTCGGACCGACATTTCTCGGATTCAGATCGTAGTATCGATCGACGTAGTGCGAAACCACTTTAGTTGCCTGTTTCACCACCTATAATTAAGTTCCTATTAACTCACTTGGCAGATAATTATAGAAATTCTGTTCCATTTTTGAGTAATTTCGGTAAGAGGAGCTCGTGGCTAAGTAATAACAGCCGTTCGGGTCGATCCATCAGGCTGAACTACGCTTGCCGGGGTTGGTCCGTGGATGGGTGACCATCCTTACATACCGATACTCCTCCGTGCCTCGGAAAACACGTTAAGCCGTTGGTCCCGGCTGTCATTCGTGGATCTTTGACAGTCGTTACGGGTCGTCAGAAGCCCGAAAGTCTGACAACCAGTCTTACCAAGGGGTATCGTATTACGCAGTTACTGGGTTGTGGTGGTCAGATAGGCAGTCGCTCCATTTAAAATACTGGTATTCAGCTGCATCCGGTTAGATTGGAAGTCGACCCCAACATAGTTGGGAAAAGGCTAGGCAGATTGATTTTGAATTATATTCGGTAAGTAAGTACCTAGTGGCTGTTCGGACATCGTGAAATAGGCCCTTATCCTATGAAGTCTTGACTAATGAGACAAGATTAATTATATATTGTTACTTTACCCGGTGCTCACGTGTACGCCCCGAATGTCCCCTCAGGAATAGTTCTAAAACATTTTCTAATTACTTAAATAGAATAATGTAACATCTCATTATCAAAACATGTAAGTAGGTACCGAGACTGACCCAGAGAGTCACAAAGGTACTTAAACTTATATCCGGGAAAATAAATGAATTAAAACCCGGGTGTAATTAAATATGAATACTGTGTGTCCTTGGCACGTTTTTTTACAAATGATCGCATAGGGAATACTTATACAACTCAGGACTTTGTTCACGTTCGTGCTCGGAATATTTTCGGGAATTTTCTTCTTTGATGTTGAAAATAGAACCCAAATCATCACGTTTTGTTTTTTTTTTGACATAGGGGTTTTTTTCTTTTACCATAGGTGCCGTATTCTGCCACCGTGTATAATCTGGAGTTTGAAAGAGACCTCAACATGACATCAGAGTTTGTTTCGGCCTTTCTTTTCAGAGTAGTCAGATAGAAAACGCCGACTTCACCTAGTTTTTATTTTTTAAATATGATTGACGTGAAAAGTGTTTGTACAAACCTACTAACAACAGAAATAAAATCATTTATATTACAATGGTAGCCCTGAAGATTAAGTAGATTATTCAATGAGCGCGACATTCAGGACTACCTAAATAAGTTTTGCCAAAAAAAATTCTAAGAAAAAAAAATTACTTTACTTTGCAGAAAATTAAAATCCTGTCAAACAGCCATTCATGCAATTCTTGAATGTCAAAAAACTTGAACGTGCTATACGGTATGCAATTATTGCTCTTGAACGTTCCAGAAACTTGCACCGTGTAAACGGCGCTTAAATGTTTAAAACGTTAAAGTTTACTGTCATGACGGTAACAATAATTTGTCTCAAGCTTTAACTGTTTTCGTATCATTAAAAAATACAGTTTTGAACGTTAGGCTTATATTTAAAGAACGGTTTAAAGCAGTCCAGATCAATGTTTTTTTCTTCATTTTTACTTACTGCTTGTTTCTTTCAGAGGGGAAAAGAGCGTATTTCACTAAACTATTCTTAAGATGAATCTCATGAAGTTAATATAATGAATTCCATGATCCTTGTAATGGCCATCTCCTCTGCATTATGATCGAGCCAACATGGCCGGCGGCGCCATATTATATTTCATGACGTCACCGACCCTTTATTAGTACCCCTACTAATATGGGAGAAATGTTTGTGAGTTATACCAATGTGAATGAAGGTTTTCTGTGATACACGAGAGCATATTGACTGTAGTAATATGCTTGGGATTTAGTTGGCTTTATATAAGGTCCATTAAAATAGATGGACACATTTCAACACAGCGTTCAATACAGCGCGATTAAAGTGATTTAATTTTGACCTAAAATTATTTAAAAAAATGCGGCCGCCGCGGTAACGGTAACGTGGTCACGTGCGCCTGCACATTTGTAGTATCAGAATTATGAGATAACAAAGACATTGGATGTGTTTAAAATGCATTGGGTAACCAACATTTTTAGTGTTCTTTCGTTAGCAGATTTTTTTTCTTTTAATTATCTAATGCGTTTTTAGGGTTCCGTACCAAAATGGTAAAAAAGGAACCCTTATGGTGTGACTCAGTCTGTCTGTCTGTCTGTCACAGCTGGATATCTCAAGAACTACTAATGCTATCAACTTGAAATTTGGAACAGTTTTAGATGACGTTTCCCCAACTATTTTGCAAATAAGAAAGTAACAAAAATACATACACTTAATACTTTTTTTGCAACAGGGACTGAAAGGGGGTCTCAAAAATTCGAAGCGGGGTAACTAGGGCATGTGGGGATCATATGAAAGAGCGCCGTTTGCACATTCTTATACATTTTTTTTTATTAGGCCGCATTAGTTTTCGACTTTTGATGAAAAATGTTAAAAAAAATACCGTCCCCCCCCCCCTTATCTCCGAAGTTTGCATAGAGAAAAATCTGAAATTATTCTATGTGAAGTTTATGTATAGATTACAGGAAAAATAAAACGATGTCTCTAAATAAATAGCACAGTTTTTCAGAAATCATGAAACAAAAATTACATATAAATGATGGTACGGAACCCTCGGTGCGCGAGTCCGACTCGCTCTTGACCGGTTTTTTCTTATTTTTTTTTACCATTGTCCTTATTTTGGTGGTCTGAATTATTTGTAGAAGTTTGTCCATGTATTTTAATGGGTCCTTAAATAAAGTGTAGAGCTGTAGAGCATGATATATTATAAGAATAAGAATAAGAATAAGAATAAGAATAATAATAATTTATTTGCTGAAAATATAGGTTTTACCAGATGTAAAAATTGGTGGTTTAAGTACATTCCATATTTTGCCTGTTTAGGGCATGCAAATTAGTTCTTAATAATAGGTGCAACTATGTACTTAATAATATAAATTGCAATACACACACTCCAAAATAAAAATTTAACACACCTAATCTAATATGAATTACAAACTTGTCAACCTTATTTTAAAATATAATAAACCTTAATATAATATAATCTAATCTAATACACACAACCTTAAACAACATAAATTACAAAGCAGCCTTCACATAACAGTTTTTATTTACATATAATATTTACCCTAAAATGACATCTTTTTCCCTGTGTTCCAGAAATTCTTTAAGTGTATAAAAACAATTTTCTATTAACCATCTGCGCAGTTTTGCTCTAAAATATTTGAATGGTAGTTCTCTTATAGACTTTGGTAATTTATTAAAAATAGTAATGCACATATGATAAACATTCTTTTTAGATAACGCTATATTACAAAATGGAATTAAAATTTTTGTTGCATCTCTTGGTCTCTGTTTCGTATAATTGTCACCTTTGAATCTAAAGAATTCTGTATGCTTCCTTACAAAAACTGCAGATTTATGACGTGAGAAAGAGAAACATAAGTTAAAGAGCATAACATAACATCACGCCTGTGCTCTCCGAAGGGTTGGGCAGAGGTGTACCTACAGTACACCCTCATCTTGCCAGTTATGTTTAAGTCCCAGACTCCGGGCTGCGCTGAGTTTCTTATGAAAAACACTAGAAAACATTCTTCAGAACGGCTGGACCAATATGGCAAATGGTTTTAAAATGTTCGTAATAGTCCGTATCAAATTCTTAACGAAACAAAAAAAAAAAAAAAGTTGCCGGGAAAACTGAAAGTGGATTTTCTATGGGAATTTTGAATTATTGAAATTGGGACAGGACAACGTCTGTCGCGTTAGCTAGTTATTAAATAAAATCGCATGAAAGTATTTAATCAATACAACACTTAGAAAACCGGTCAAGTGCGAGTCGGACTCGCGCACGAAGGGTTCCGTACCATATTATATGTTTAACAATCGCAAAGATAACTTTTTACTTATTTTATAATGATACTGTGAATTACGAGGTTATTTTTTGCAGTTGCAGAAAATCACCCATGTTTAAACAAAATACCTTATGAATCGCCGTTTTCAGCATTGTTGATTAAATACAGTATTCATGGTACTTACATAAAGAAGTTTCAAATTCCTAATTTGTTAAATTGTTGCGCTAGAGCTCGTACAAAATGGTCTAAAATTTACAACTTTTACGGCCCGCTATTTCTTAATTTTAAAAAATAAAAAAAAATATGTTTGTACTCTACTCGATGAGTTCTAGACGATGACACCCCACATAACACATAGTCAGCCTATAATGTTCCCACTGCTGGGACACAGGCCTTCAGGCCTCCTCTCAGTGAGAGGGAGTGGGCCGTAATCCACCACGCGGGCCCAGTGCGGATTGGTAGATGTCACATGTCTTCGAATTTTTGGTTCTAGGACATGCCGGTTTCCCCACGATGTTTTCCATCACCGTTTTGAGAGCAGCGGTGATGAAATAATGACATGACACCCCACATGCTAGATTAAAATTTTTATTATTTTTTTTCAAAATGAAATGTTTATTGTATGGGGACCGACCCCTTATATTTTTAACTTTGCTTTATTTTTATTATTTGTTGTTATAGCCGTAATAGACAGCGGAGGCTTAGTAAGTTTGTACTGGGCTGTACGTGGTTGTCTGATTTCATGGATTTTAATTTTCTTGCGCGGAACCCTAATTATTTTTCTAAAATAAAAATAGCCTAAGTTACTCCTTAAAACATCAGCTATATGCCGTCAAAATCGGTGAACATTCGTTTGGCAAGTTTCCTAACTAGACTCAAAGTACCATTTCTTTAATCGGACTGCGCTTCAAAATTCTTCTATACAAACTTTAACATCCCTAAACCTCATTTGAGGCGTAGTTTTGAAAAACTAATAATGACAAACATTATTACTTAGTTATGCAAGTATTTGTGCTAAGTTTCAAGTTCATTAACCAAATTAATAAGATTTTTCATATAAACTGTAGCTCTGTTTTCACGAACACAGATACCTAAAGAATTTCAAAAATCGTCTGGTATGTTTCCATAACTTGACTCAAACATTATTTACACCAATTTTAGAATTAATCAAGCCCCCAATAAAATCCTCCGCTATAAAATTAACTTTTCACCCCTTAGGGGTAGATTTTTGGAAAACCCTAATACACGTTAGTCTTAATTTTTGGTCTCAAGTATAAAAACTGAGTTTTGAGTTAATCGGACCGCGTGTTAAAGTTCCTCCATACAAACTTTGACACCCCCAATCCCTCCGTAGGGGGTAGTTTAGGAAAACTAAAAATGATAAACTTTATAATTTATTTAGATGAATATTCGTGCTAAGTTTCAAGTCTATTAACTCAAGGGATAGGATTTTTCATACAAACTTTCATCCCCTGTTTCACCCCCTTAGGGATGGAATTTCCAAAAATCCTTCCTTAGCGGATGTTTACACTATATAAGGTATCTATATGCAAAACTTCAAGTCTCTAGGTCCATTGGTTTGGGCTGTGCGTTGGTATATTAGTCAGTGACTCAGTCAGGACTTTGATTTTTTTATATATATAGATTTACCATGTTATTTTAAGACCACAGACTTCTTATAGGTTTTCCTGTAATCTACAGGTATAGAACTAATTTCTATATTTTTTTCAAAATTTTAGGTTCAGTAGTTTCGGAGATAAGGGGGGGGGAATGGTCAATTTTTGTCTATTTTCTTAAATAACTTTAAAACAATAAATTGTAAAATTATAAAAAAATATATTTGAGACCCTCATAGCCCTCCCCCTCACCCTTTCATTTGATATGTCACTCGGTACAGTTTACAAAACTTTTTTTTAAATTTTTCTTATTTTCCCCCTAAAAGTGACTCTCATATTCAAAATTCATATATTTACTTTAGCTGTACGTGTTTGGGTCACAGAAATCCATATGTGTACCAAATTTTAACTTAATCGGTCTATTAGATTCGGAGCAAATTGGCTGTGACAGACGGACAGACGGACAGACAGACAGACAGACACACGAGTGATCCTATAAGGGTTCCGTTTTTCCTTTTGAGGTACGGAACCCTAAAAAGCTGTATAATCAAATGGCGTAATTCAATCTTCGTAATTATAGGAGTGGTGGATTTAATATCTATTCAATGAATAAGCAAACCATTCCTGCAAAACTTATAGTATCGATAACTTCGTATTGAATAGAGAAAATAATATCCTAGCTTCATTGAAATAGAGTATAAAATCCTGTGCATTTCCAGCGAGGTGCAAAGCAAAAAGCTTAACTGTGCCAATCCAGCTTTTCACCCTAATCGCTCTTTAGCGAGTTTTCTCATTGACTTAGTGGCACTCAGAGCCAGTGGCCAGAATCCATAGAGTTCTAAATGTTCATAGAATTTGCTCTTATATTTTGTGTTACGTTTATGATAGCACAAAGGGTAAGGGGAACATGGCTTTATAATAACAGTCACACGGGTTGATCGAAGATTAAGCTTCGCTTTCCCCGGTCGGTTCGTGGATTGGTGACCATCCATAACATATTGAGACCCCTCCGTGTCTCAGAAAGCATGTTTAAGCCGTTGGTTCCGGCTGTCGTATCGGTCGAGTAGTCAGAAGACAAAAATTCTGACAGCCAGTCCAAGGAGTATCGTCTTACCCAGTAACTGGGTTGTGGAGGTCAGATAGGCAGTCGCTCCACGTAAAATACTGGTATTCAGCAGCTTCCGGTTAGACTAGAAGCCGACATCAACATAGTTGGGAAAAGGCTAAGCATATTAATTTGACGTTAGCACAAAGGTAAAAATTGGTTCAGAAGGTCAAAGCATCCATGACTAGGTTCAGTTTTTAGTATAAAGCTGAGCAACTCTGAATGTAAGAAGGATAGTAGGCAATTTTATTTTTTTTATTTAGTTCGTTTTATTTGCGACCGGGCCCTGCTTCGCACGGTTTTTACGACTTGATAAAACATGAAGTTTTCTATATGATTTCTAAGTAAAATATGAATGTTTAATATACATAAACCTTCCTGAATAAAATATCTAAGTGATGGTGAAAACCGCATAAAAATTCGTTAACGCAAATTAACATAGGCAAACACGCAAAAGCAACTTCAATTCATAATATTTGAAGATAAAGATGATGTAATAGTACATTATGATATGAGTGCGGTAAGTTGAAAATTACAGCCGAGGCGATATTGCTAGCCCGAGCCGTAGGCGAGGGCTACAAGAAAGCAGAGGCTGTAATTATCAAAGCGCACGTATGTCATACGACGTTTTATAACATATTTGCGAGGAAATAAATAAAACTCGGACTTTCTTAAACGAATAAATCTTTAAAAACACACTTTCTGAAAATGAATTTGCATCTTTGCTTGTTTTCCATACGATGAAATTTTGATCCACTTGTAAGTATCTATCGGTCGATTTTTCGGGCAAGAGGCTTAGAGTAGCCTTTTTCGCTACCTCTGAGACTTCTGGCGGTGTCGAATGAATAAATTCATCATTACTTGACGACATTTTCAAATAAAAACAATACAGCGAAAAGGAAAAGCGCGCGGAATAATTTTTACTTGTTCACAAATTAGCGATGCGCACGCATCAGCACCTTTTTTTTAAAAGGCAAAGGCACAAAAACAGCCAGTATTATTAAAGTAAATTTTATTTTTTTTGTTTTTGTTACAGATAAATGGTTGTAATTTATTGCCAAAATTAATTAAATCAAAGAATTAAATGTTTAACATATAATTCTTTAATTTTATTTTATCCCAAAGTTAATTTTATTCATAAAATGTTGACCACTTTTCTGACATAAAAACTCTTTGCTTTGCTTTCTTTGCTTTTTTTTCTTAAGATTTAAAAAAGTACCGTTGGTTTTAGACAGAGCATGATAAACCGTACGTGTTACCTTATTAGAAAGAAACTCGTGCGTTTTACTTTACGATTACGCACAAGTACGTAATGACATACATTACGATATTGAAATTGGTGAAATAAGAGGCCCTTTACGAGCAAATGTGTTATAAATATTAATACACGCTCGTACTTAAAAAAACCGGTCAAACCGGTCGGTCGGACTCGCGCACCGAGGGTTCCGTACCATCATTTATATGTAATTTTTGTTGATGATTTCTGAAAAATTGTGCTATTTAGAGACATCGTTTTATTTTTCCTGTAATCTTTACATAAACTTCTATCACATAGAATAATTTCAGATTTTTCGCTTTGCAAACTTCGGTGAAAAGGGGGGGGAACGGTATTTTTTTTTACATTTTTCATCAAAAGTCGAAAACTATGCGGGCTAAAAACAAGAAAAAAATCTTTGAGAATGTGCAAACAACGTTCTTTCATATGATACCCCACATGTCCTAGTAGCCCTACCTTGAATTTTAAAATTAAGACCCCCTTTCAGTCCCTGTTGCAAAAAAAAATTCTTTCTTATTTGCAAAATAGTTGGGTAAACGTCATCTAAAACTGTTCCAAATTTCAAGTTGATAGCATTAGTAGTTCTTGAGATATCCAGCTGTGACAGATAGACAGACAGACAGACAGACTGAGTGACACCATAAGGGTTCCTTTTTTACCATTTTGGTACGGAACCCTAAAAATTGAAGTTAGTTAGTATTTGTAGCGTTTACATTTTGTAAAACCATTTATAATCATCATCTGCCAAAATTTTTCCCAATTATGTTTGGGGTCGGCTCTGGTAGACAACCTCAAAATACTATGTCTGACTAGATGCAGCTGAATAGCAGTATTTTACATCGATCGACTGTCTATCTGACCTACAAGGCTACAACCTAGTAACTGGGTAACACGATACCCCTTGGTAAGACTGGGGTCAGACTTTCGGGCTTTAAACTATCCGTAACAATTACTGTCAAAGATCCACGAATGACAGCCGGGACCAACGACTTAACATGCTTTTCTATTTATAATCAAAATCTAACAAATAGTTTTAATGACGAGCCTAAACATACATGTTATTTACAATACTAGTAATTTGCCATGTAGTTAGTTTACGTCATAAAGTTTACTTAGCAATATCAACAGTGATGTCATTAAGTAATTAATCAAAGCATTGTGTAGGTAAGTAATTAATAACATGAAACTTGATGTTGGAAATATACGGAGATAAATAATTTAGTAGGTATTATTTGTAACTGTTCACAGTTATTCCTTCGACAAGAATAAGCACTTCTGTTGCCACTGATGGTACACAGGCCTCCTCCCGGTGAGAGGGAGTGAGCCATATAATTCACCACGCGGGCTCAGTGCGGGTTGGTAGACGTCACATGTCTTCCAATTTTGATTCTAGGACATGCCGGTTTTTTTTTTAGAGCAATGGTGATGTTGTCTGTCTGGGTTAGAACCTACGACCTACAAGACGAGCATAAGATCGTTACCACTGGGCCACCACTGCTCTCGATTAATACGACTAGATTATTTACTTTGCTGTTTATATACAGTGTGTTTCATTAAATTTATTCTTATTCTTACCAATTATAAAAACAATGATATAACAAAACAACTAGACAAAGGAACATTCGATTAGCGATGACGCTAGAAGAAAAGCCAAAAAAGCCAAAAAATGTATGGGGTTGCCATAAGATAACGAAATGTCACGTGATCATGTCAATGTCACCTTGAAGCTACAGACCGTTCACTATAACTTGGCCCTTGCCATCATGTTGGTATCATTACTTAACCAATGCCACATATTAATACAGATGGGACACGCCGCAAAATCATTTAAATAAAAAGCGACTCTTGCTACGACTCAATAAAGTGCAATGCAGGTCGCACAACGCTTATTACCTAGTTGTATTCAGCTACAAGTTGCCTATCGCGAAACTCCTATACCTTCTGACCTACTGACTTGGCCCCGTGGACGGGGCCCGCCGCGTATTTGTAGCTTCATACCTAAACTGCGGAGTGTCCCATCTGTATTAATCTGTGCCAATGCTATATAATGCTAAACCAAATCAAAAGCAATAGTGCCAACATGACGCCAATAGACAAGTTCAGTGAACGGTCTGTACAGCGATTGTAGAAATAGAATCGCTCCGATGAGAATTCCATTTGTCTAGACCTTCAGATGTTTGTCTAGATAGGTTATACGTGGTATTTCGGTTTTGTTTCCAGCCAGTAAAGAAAAGACAAAAGAAAAGAAGGCACTTATGCAGGAAAAGAAAATAAGCCGGTCTCATTACGATTGAGCGAGGGTAAGGAGCGCGCATGCGCGGTGCCCTCAGCGCTTTGCGTAGCAACAAGTGGCCGTGGACTATGTGTATATGGGACAGTGGGTTTACTTCGTGCAAGTTTAAAAGTACTGCTACCTACCTATTTTATGAATTTGAAAAAGGAATTTTCAATACACTTCCTCGAAAACTGGTTCATAATCATAACGCACTACGATTAGCTTCACAATGCAATGTATTTCACACGCGTGCGATTTTTCATTTTCCACCACATGTGCGGGATCCATAGTCCAAATTGGTTCAATGCCTCTAATCACACCGTCTCGCGACAGAGACGGTCCTCTCTATTCGGAGGTGAATGTTTTTTTTTAATCTCGGCAAAGAGATATGCGTCTTTACGGTGTTAATATTTTTTGAATATTTAAATAATGTTTACAAATAGAATATCATCAAAAACCATGATTATTACAATAAAAAAAGCGTTTATGAACAAATTAACATTTATTTGTGTTCTAAACTCAAAAATATTTGAATTTTCTATTTTTCATATTAGGCTGTTTATCAGCTTTATACCTTTGCTTCTCCTTCAACCTGGCGAAAGCAAAGCGCGGAAAAAAAAGAAAATTTAAATCATAGTTTCCTAATAATTCATGACAAAAAATTTTTCGTTATTTTATTTTATTTCTTCAAAAGTGTATTGAAAAACGTCGTTTGATACACGTGGACATTTGTTATTGCAGTTCTCGGCTCAAAAACAACTTCGCCTAACGGCTCGGGTGTTAATTCCGCCTCGAATGCAATAACAAACGTTCTCCACTTGTATCAAAATGTACTATTTTCCCTTCTCTCACTCCTGTTGCTACAAAGTCTATGGTCGTATTCTGGTCACAAATAACATAACATCATTATGCCTGTTTCCCCGAAGAGTTAATAGGCACAAATAGGCCAAGTAATGATGATAGCTATGTCATCTTATTATTCAGATGAAGCTAAATGAAGGGATTTATGAGTTTTTGATAGCTTTTTTTTACAGCGGTATTTCTTAAGTCTAAACTCGCCAAACTTTTACGTTTGATGGCGAGAGGCGCTCGTTTACATTTAAAACAATGAACCACCTTACGTACACACAGCAGCAGGTCGGTTTGGCGAGATCCATGAAATACTAAGAAAAGTCTAAAAGAACCATAAAATTTGAAACAAAAATTATCTATATAATGTTAATAACAGTGGATATTGCAAAGTTGGTTCCATTTTTGATAGACAAATTAGTAAGTAATTCCATCCATTTCGCTAAGTAACAAACACGGAAAACAAACAAGTAAGTATAAGAATATTAAGATTTATTACTCGATGCAAACTAACTTTATTTGCGAAATTAATGTAAGAAAGCTGTTAACACGAGATAGATGGGAGAGGATTTCCATAATGACATTATTATTGTACTTAAAATGGCTCAGCAAACTATATGTTGCTACATTACGAACAAACTTATCTGTAAAACCTAAGGACCATTGCTTTGCTGTCCATAAAAACAAACATCTAATGTATCTTTAATTTCACACACACTTTAGGCCTATAATTACAGAATCCTAATTAATATTACAAATGCGAAAGTTAGTTTGTTTGTTTATTACGCTTTCACCCAAAAACGGCTGTACGGATTTGGATGAAATTTGGCATGTGGATAGATCATGACCTGGGTTAGGACAGCTACTTTTCATCTTGGATCGCAGACGAAGTCATGGGCAATTTAAGTATAGCATTCACCATCCCAATGGGATTCTAGAGGTATGTACACGTATTAATGAAAACGTACCAATTCGTATCTAGTAATAAAAACGTTGTTAAGTTACCACACTTTCAAAAGCAAAATGCAATTAACTTGAACACACATTTGCTTTCACATAATGAATCGGACAGTCTCCCTCTCCATTACTGCATCTTTGAAACACGTCTCACACACACTAACGCCAGTGAATAGAGTTGAGTGGAAACAAGTGCGGTTCTTAAGTGCCTCATGATGAGGTTGTTTGGAGATTAGATACTATTTGGTAAATTATCGTCATACATACTTATAAACTTACGCCTTCTTCCCTTGGGTGGTAGGCAGAAACGCCACCTGCTACGATCCTTACTTAAGTACTCCTTTTGATATACGTATAGAATATTATGAGGGCTGTCGCATTTTGTCACCTCTCTCGCTCACACGGGGTCGGGACCAAATCAAGAATGTCAAAAGAAAAGATTTTGTTTTTTTTTAATGTAATCAATTAGCGAACTAGTAAATAACATTAATTTAATAGGTCATCTATGTTCTATGTTCTATGTTAGAGGGTATGGTTTCCGCACTTAGTCCTTTATTTGGACCATTTGATTGTGCGTGGGCCATATCGGCCGTCGGGGTCTACTCCAACCAGCCCACCTCACTCCAGAAGTCAATCAAGTCTCCCAATCTGTTCAGAACATCTGTGAAGGATCCGGGTGTACCAAGAGTTTTTATCCTAATCTGTGCGACGCCTGTGCATTCAAAGAGCACGTGCTTAACGGTTTCCTCAGCCTCCAGGCAAGCCCTGCACAGGGGACTGTCCGTTATTCCTATTGTATGGAAATGTTTATTTAATGAGCAGTGCCCTGTGATAGTCCCCGTCACTAGGCGCAGGCCATTCCTGTCCAGGCGTAGCAAACGTCTGGTTAACCTACTATCAAGAGATGGCATAGCCTCCTTGGCCTGCCTGCATCCCGGTGTCGAGGACCACCACATCTCCGCTTGTGTATGAGTGGCCTCCTGTAGCCACCTGCGTAATTGGTTGAAGGGGATCGGTACGATAGGTTCAGGTCCGCAAGCTGACATGCTAGATGCTTTCCTAGCTAGTTCGTCAGCTGCGTCGTTGCCCAGTGATTCGCTATGTCCTTTTATGCATTGTAGTGTCACTGTATTGCGGTTTGATACCGTTATACGTTCTAGTGCAATGTGACATTCTAGTGTTAAACTCGAGGAAATATGTTTTCTCTGTAGGGATTGGAGTACGGAGGCGCCATCTGAGAGTATACGTATTCGGGTATCCGTGACCTTCCTGGCTTCTATGGCGTAAGCCGCTTGTATGATGCCCACACATTCTGCCTGGTAGACAGTGTTGAACATTCCCAGCGGGCTGGATATGTTTATATTTAGGTCGCATGAGAAAACACCGGCTCCGGTTCCGGAGTCGGTTTTTGATCCATCGGTGTATACTCTCAACTCTTTCGGGCCTGAGTAGTCACACCATTCTTCTGTGAGTATTATGTCATAGTGTTTTTGAAAAAAGTGTTGTTTGGGTGATCTATCGCATGGTGATGCCATCAATGGTTGTCGCTTAATCGCATCCTCCATTATGCGTGTGTGCTTGATTCTAGAGTCTTTGCTCAGGGTCCCTGCAATATTAAGCCTAAAGGCAGCCAGGGCCGCCTCCTCTCGCACAATAAGGTGTAGTGGCGGCAGCCCAAGCATTGCCTGTAGAGCGGCCGTGGGCGCAGTTCTCATGGAACTAGTGATTGCTACACATGCGAACCGCTGCAGTTTTTCAAGATCTCTTCGGGCTGTGCTCAAGTCTGTCCTGGGCCACCAGACTAGTGAGCCGTATGTAATGATTGGTCTGATAACTGTGGTGTAAAGCCAGTAGGTAACCCTAGGTTAATAGGTCATTATTAAAAAAAAAAAACATAATACTTTTTGAGCTGATTATATTAGATAACATAATAGATTTTTAAAATTATTAAATTCATATTATTTACTAGTTCGCTAATTTTGTTCGCTAATAATTCGCTCGTGGCTAAGTAAGAACAGCCGCACGGGTCGATCCGTCAAATTGATGGAGTAGAGATAGAATAGATCATGAACGGCTTATCTCTAAAAATGTTTACTTAACTTTGAAACACGTCAAACACAAGCTCTCACACAATTGCCTCACTGAATAGATCACATTGCATCTGAGTGCCTCGAGTTGAGTGGAAACAAGAGGCTCTTGAGTGGCTGATGATGAGAAGCATTGTTGTGGAGATTAGGTGCACTCATTAAGAGGATTATCTTGATTGTGGGGGTGGTAAGATACCTACTTACAAGTTGAAGATTTTACTTGAATACTTAATAAAAGTTTGTTTGGGCGTTCTGTGGTTAATATAATTTAAGAACGAGTCATTCTGGTTTTGTTGCTGCTCTGAGATTTCTGATAATCCGTTTTTTTATCTGTTTGAGAAGTCACCCACAGATTATTCAATAATAATATTATTGAAAGCTGTCATCTAAACAAGAGACGAGGACTTTAATCTTTGCGAGGATACATAACTGCTACTTCTTTTATATTTGGGCTTCTACAGTTATGTAAAGCGTAATACATTTATAGGATGAATTTTTCAAGTGGGCATGGATGGCCAAATTCGAAACTATGAGGACTATTGTAATGCTGAATGCAGTACAATCCTTAAGACGTTGAATCCAGCTATGTATTGAAAACAATGGTCATAATTTTGAACAATTAATCAGTTAAGATTTAATATGAGGTAACAGAAAAATTAAAAAAATATTTTGTTAAAAATTAGCTCTTTCCTTTAGTTTGCCGTATGTTATTACTTGCCAGAATTCTATCCTTATTAGCGACACTATCGAATGGTGTAATAATACAGTGTGTTTTTTCAAAATCAACTGTTTCGATTGCTGTTTGGAAAAATTGATTTTTCAAAAATCCAAAGAACGATTGAGTACTTTTTGCTATTCCTCATAGTTTTGGATTTGGCCCTCCATGCCCACTTGAAAAATTCACCCTGGTATTTATATAACTGTATCTGTATCAGAGGACCAATTTAACATAGAAATCTTTTATCCAACAGGGAAATCAAATAGCTTTTAGTACGCTGTCGTCTACTTGCCCTATAAATTAATGGTCTTAAATCTAATTACATTAACTTCGGAAGAAGCAAGACTTACTCTTAAAGGTCAGCAATGCATTAGCGAACTCATCAGGTATCGTGGTGACCATTTACTACAGAAAACCTAATTCCACCTTTGATTTGATTTGATAGGATCGTCGGTTTGGGTAGTTTAGAAACACGCAAGGTCGCAGTATTAATATAATTTGGCAAATTCTTATTCACTATAGCTGATTTGATGGCATTCCTCATTTTACTAGGCAGCCATTAAAATATTAAACATCCGTTTGTCATAAAAAATTATTATAAAAATGCGAAAATTTGTTTTCTGTTAAACCTTTGTATAGTTTTCGTAGCTTAATGAAATTAAGAAAAACATCGTGCATTCCAACTTTCCAGGGGGCTTATTAAGAGCTCTTATAGCAGGGCAGAAGTTGAACGGTTCCAGTGTGAGAGAGAGACGGAGCTATAGATGACCTACGGTAATACGGGCTGGTTGGTATCCGCAACTCCACGTCAATGCGCGTATCCATGATGGATCCACGATCTTTTTTCACGTCATAGTACGGCCCCAGGCCTAATTTCAAACTTGATAATAGACAACAGAACCGTAGATCACATTAAGTTTTAATAGCTAAGTAGGTACTTTCCTAGTGACATAACAATCGACTGCGGACCCAAAGTAGGTCGCTGCAAGCATAGCTAATCTAGCGAAATGGGGGATTATTGGAAAAGGAAAATTGTTTCACATAATTCTACATGAGCACTTATGAAACGTCAGAACCTAAATAGGTGCACGGTTCCAATTGGTCGTTTCCTATGGAGAAGAACCGGCAAGAAACTCTACGGTTACTCTCTTTAAATAATTGGCTTTTACCTACTATGTTTTCAAATTACCAGTAAGGAAGGATTTCCCGGTAGCACGTTCCAGTGGGATATTTTCCGATATCCACGCACGCGGGCGAAGTTACGGGCAAAAGCTAGTCTAACATAATACAACATTTTTACCTTTGACATCGACTCGAAAAAAAGAAGAGGTGATTTATCAAAATAACTTTCAAAACAAATATGGAACATTGTTGTAAACTCACAAACAATATTTTTAAATCTCCAAGAAAAGTAAATGACAAAGCCGATTAAGTACACATTCTATTTTTAACAGAAAAAAAAAGAAAACATTCTCCAAGTATTAATTTTGGTAAGCAAGGAACTCGAACAAATTGGAGGGTCGCGATAAGCCTCGGTGATTTTAATAGCGTATATTTGTAACTTATTTTATACATTTTCTGAGAAAGCCAATTTATTTTAATTTTATTACGGGCTTGCAAAAAATGTAAGCCTAGACAGATAAAATTGTACTGTATGAATTAAAAAAAAATATCTGGCTCGTTGTCGAATTTTATTATCCATATCGGATATACGAGATAAATTTTTTAGACTCTTCAAGGACTGTGATTGGCTGTTTAAATTAGGGATGCACAGACTTATTGAGACCACGGGCCACTTGGGCAAATGATGAACTAATGGCGGGCTTGCCACAAATTTTAATTTAAAAAAATTAAATTCTATTTTAAAAACTAGCGAAAATCTTGATCGTTTTGGATATCAATTAATTCTAACTGCATTGACTCAGGTGCAGTTTCAGATGAAATGGTGAAAGAAAACTTTCGTAACATTTTCAAATCCATTTTTTTTTAGCAGAGGGCTTCTTGGTGTATTATGCAGTGAAATTGCATCAGGTCATCAGTAGTAACGTTTTTTGTTTGCAAATGCTGTTTTAACAAATCAGCTGTTCAGTACATTTATGTTCGCATAATTCGTCAAAATGTACTGAACAGCTGATTTTTTTGCGATTTCAGGTTTGGTCCCATAGTAAAAGTTGTTCATAATGATGAGTACAATGACCCCTTAAGAGGTTTTGCGCATTTAGCATTACACGTTGTATATAGCACCATAGACCACATAATATACGCTGCGGCAGGTTATACAGAAGACCGAAGAGCATAACCTGCATCTCTGCTTAGCGTTTGTGGACCATGTTGTGGACTATGAGAAAGCCTTCGATTCAATCTATGACATTTTGATTGCCTTTTTGACATTTTGACATTGTCGCGTGACATTTTTGATGTCAGAGTGAAACGAAACAAATCTGCAACGTTTGGATGTGTATTCGAGTGCGTAAAGCTGTGTAAAGACACGTGTTATGTGTAATGTAATGTAACGTGTAATGCGTGTAATGAATTTTGCGTGTGGACGGGACTACGAGCGAGATGTAACGCTCGCGCTGATTCATCGGCTAATAATAATATATAATGCCGTCCAAACTATTCGCATTACATTACACGATACATTACAATACACATTGCACGTGTCTGTATACGGCTTAAGGCATGTACTACACACAAATCGGCAAAACGACCACCTGTGGTAAGCTTCAAATGTTTGTTCTTTTCTTAATAAAATTCAAATACAAATCACAACATGATAAACGCAGTACAGGCTTATTTAATGTACTAAAGCTATCCTATAACAAGTCAGCTGTCGCCAGACAGTTATAGACCAACATTAGTTAGTGCCCCGATGGCAGCAAACCGTGTCCCACTGAGAAATTAACTGCATTACTGCTTTTGTTTTTAAAAGAAGAGAGATTAAATTATGGAATGGACTGTGTTTATAGGAGATAAGGACAGGAAACATCATTCACGGGAAAACTATCAAGAAAATTAAAAGGTAATAAATTAATAAATTTTATGTCTGTTCGACGTAAACTCTTGTCTAATCTAAATCATATAAACAACGACATATCAAAAACAGATATATACGAAATAAATAAAAAGAGAAGTCTTGACTGACTGACTCATCAACGCCCAGCCCAAATCCTTGAACCTAGAAAGCTGAAATTTTTCACAGATGTTCCATTGATAATGTAGACAAGGAATAAGGAAGGATATCCCGGTAGGACGTTCCTGTGGGATATTTTCCGCAATACACGCGGGTGAAGTCGCGAGCAAAAGCTGGAACGCAATATGCAGAATTATGTTACTAGGAATCTTTCTTCCAAATACTAATCTATTACAATGGCACTGACAGCTCTTGAACGTGGTTTATATGTGGTGATCGGCTTAAGTTTCATTGGTGAAATTCGGCCTAACAGGGTGATTCTTTGACCCAAACAGTGGTTAGTAACTTGTCCTCTTATAATAAAATTCTTATAAACCACAACATCTCATGATAAAAGCAGTACAGGCTTGTTTAATTTACTAAAGCTGTTCTTTAATAAGTCGACTGTCGCCAAGCAGTTTGTTACAAAGCAACATTAGTCAGTGCCCGGATGGCAACAAGGCGTGATCGCGCTGAGAAATTTACCGCATTACTGCTATTGTTTTTAAAAGAAGAGAGATTAAATTGCGGAATGGACTGTGTTAAAGGAGACAGGGACAGGAGACACCGTTCAGAGAACATTTTGATGAAAGTAGGTTGCATTTGTGTACCTACTTATTTCATTGAAGAAATCTCGGAACGGATTTGATAGATTGCCCCGCTGCACCTTCCCGTGACCCAAGGCCAGATACTAATAATGGCCATAACGTGATCTTTGTATTTAACTACCTAATGCTTCACAAAATAAATTATTCTTATCTACGCTTTCCAACATTTTAATTTACTTTTGACATAAGCACGCTTAAGAAGTTCCTTATTTATTGACAGGCAACCATAGACGAAAAAATACAATACGTTATGGACGCTAGGCAGTTCCTTATTTATTGAAAGGCAACCATAGACGAAACAATGCAATACGCTATAGACTCTATGAAGTTCCTTATTTATTGACAGGCAACCATAGACGAAAAATGCAATACTTCTCACTTACAATGGTCCACATGAAGGACTAAATGCGGAAATCAAATCCTTAACATATAACATAGAATGCAATACTTCATGGACACTATAAAGTTCCTTATTTATTGACAGGCAACCATAAACGAAAAAATGCAATACTTCATGGACGTTAAAGTAAAATTAATGGTTGGAAAGACTATGTATCTAAATTATATTCTAACGTGGCAATCCCGCCAGTCTTTTGGGCACGTTACTAGGTGACCACGATGTGGACGGATTTTTTGACGCAATATTTTCGATTGTTGTTTTAGTAAGGATATTTTATTGTCTATTTTTATTTAATGTGTATATTTAAGACGATGGAGTGTTAGAAGTATAATGAAATAAAAACTAACTATCCTACTTATTTAAATAAGGTTGAAGTTATAGGATAGGTCAACAAGGGCAAAACTTTCAATAAAGAAAAACAAAAAGGGTAATTAAAAGATAACAAATTAATAAATATGTATCCCGAAATCTCTTGAATCTAACTACATGATGAATCACATAAAGAACATATCAAAAACGAATCCGAAAAATATAAATCTTTCTTCCTCTTACTAATCTATTACCAATCGCACATAAGCCACACTAACGACTATTTGAACGAAGAAAACCTACGAAAGTCTTTTAAAAACAATCTCCATACATTTTGGTCCTAATTCAATAAAACAAAAGACCTTCAGATGACCCTGAATCGCTTCCGAAGGCCCAATCGAATCCACGTAATACCGGGGACTTTTTGTACCCAAATGAGCTCTGCAAGTCTGTATTTGATTAGAAAATTGTACTTAGGTAAAACTGCGCTAAGCCTGCAAATGTTATTATAAAGAAAATAAAATTGGTACCTAGATTCTGTCACTAGGCAGGTAGGTATTAGGCTGCCGGGGTCGCGGGTTGTTCGAAAGAGATACCGTGGCCCTGGCACAGGCAACTGAAGGAGTGGGTGGGTTTTAGCCAGTAAAAGTCTGACACGCCCTCCCGCTCCACCCAGAGCGGGAGAAGTCATTTGATGCTTTACCATCCACAAAAAAAGGTACCTATGTGATAATAATTACCTATTATAAAATTTTAAATTACCTAATTCGATGATACCAATAATTACGCTTTAAATCTAAATAAGTGTTTTATTGAAGTCTCTGTCCCACAGAATTTTCTTTTGATTCAATGTAATTTTGATAAAACGCTTCCATCTGAAACATTATAACAAAGACACAATGTTTTAACATTGAACGACTTATTTTTCCAGCTCGTTTTCTCACGAAAAAACGACAAGACTAGATTCAATTCACACAGAGTTTTAATTAATTTCGGCGAGGACGTGCGAATGAAAATACGTAAAATAAAAACCGAGATGAGTTTGCATGGTAAACGTGCGACGAGGGTTCCGCAAATAAAGCAGGCTTTGGTATAACTTGAGAGATTTAACAAACTCCGTGCATCCTTATTTCTAAGTACCTATTTAGTAACTCTTTTCGTATAAATAAACATTAGAAAAGGCGAAATTAATTGAAATGCAGCCATACGTATGTCGGCGTCGTACACTACAAACATTTATACAGACAAAGAGAGAGAATTTAAAAGTAAAAATAGTTACAAAATACAATAAAAATAAATTTAAAATTTAAAAAACCCCCAACGCAAAAAAGAAAAGCGAACATTTAAAAAGTCAAAAATCGTCCTATCGTTGAGCCATCAAATTCGATTGAGTAATACCTTATATTTTAATTACTGAAATTGATGGATGGCATGATACGGTTTGCTCATTGAAATGGCGCTATAATGTCGCGGCGGGGTACCGCGTAGGTAGATAGTCAATCAAGTGAAGGGTGTAACTTACTTATGCGGTACCCCGCCGAGACACTATAGCGCCATTTCAATGAGCAAACCTTATCATGCCATCCATCAATTTCTGTAATTAAAAACTTTTTAACAAAAAAAAAAAACCGACTTCCAAAAATCACTACAAAGTGAAAAATAACTTTGATTTCGGAAGTCGGTGTCTTTCGTTTTTTATTTACTTTCTTTTTTTTTGCCACCGACTTCCGAAATCAAAGTTATTTTTCACTTTGTAGTGATTTTTGGAAGTCGGTTTTTTTTTTTGTTAAAAAGTTTTTATTTCTCGCTTTTTAGTGGGTCTGTTTATAATTTGTATAAGTAACAATAGTCTAATTTCAAGTGATCATCACATGTTACAAAATATTGCTTTTCCCGATGCTGGGACGTTATTTGTTGAGGAGATCTGCTGGTAAGACCCAGGAGAACTCCTCAACAACCACTCACCACACGCATTGTGTGACGAGCGGAAATTGCTTAGCAACCATATTAAAGTAATCGAATCGCAATCGCAACCCGTGAAATATTTATCATGGAGTAGTTCCAGTAGCCATCTGTGGTCTTCATCATCAGTTCCACTTCACCAAGTGGTGCTTTCCGAGAGCAAATGCACGAGCTACTATAAAAAATACCCAAATCGATATAGGTGTGCCTATAATATTTGAAGAGTTCCTTCGATTTCTCCAGGATCCCATCATCAGAACTGGATTTTGACAAAAATGGGACCATTTGGGCAGTATACCCTTTCCAACAAAAAAATATTTTTTCAAATCGGTTGGCAAGCGACGGAGTTATGCGCGAACAAACATAAAAAAAAAAAAATACACACATCCGAATTGAGAACCTCCTCCTTTTTTAGAAGTCGGTTAAAAATATAAGGTATTACTCAATCGAATTTGATGGCTCAACGATAGGTATTATTTTTCACTTTTTAAATGTTCGCTTTTCTTTTTTGCGTTGGGGGTTTTTTAAATTTTAGATTTAATTTTTATTTTAACATTTTTAAACAATTTAACAATGTAGAAATGCATTGTTATTACTGCAGAATGTTAAGTTTCTCTGCACATAACATTAACTTATCTTGATGCCACCATCGTACTGCAAATAGAATTAAATAGGTACTGATAAAAAAACGAATACAAACACTACTAACTGCTGTTTTTTTTTCAAGAGTGTACTAGTGTGCTGGATATCCTGACTGCAGCATCAGCTCATCGTGTAGCCACCATTGCATTGTATGTAGAATCAAATACTGATCAAAACGAATCCAAACGACATAATTATCTGCTATTACTTTTTCAAGAATGTTCTAGTGTGCTGGACATCCTGGCTACAGCATCAGCTCATCGTGTTGCCACCATTGCATTGTATGTAGAATCAAATACTGATCAAAACGAATCCAAACACGACATAATTATCTGCTATTACTTTTTCAAGAATGTTCTAGTGTGCTGGACATCCTGGCTGCAGCATCAGCTCATCGTGTTGCCACCATTGCATTGTATGTAGAATCAAATACTGATCAAAACGAATCCAAACACGACATAATTATCTGCTATTACTTTTTCAAGAATGTTCTAGTGTGCTGGATATCCTGACTGCAGCATCAGCTCATCGTGTTGCCACCATTGCATTGTATGTAGAATCAAATACTGATCAAAACGAATCCAAACACGACATAATTATCTGCTATTACTTTTTCAAGAATGTTCTAGTGTGCTGGACATCCTGGCTGCAGCATCAGCTCATCGTGTTGCCACCATTGCATTGTATGTAGAATCAAATACTGATCAAAACGAATCCAAACACGACATATCTGCTAGTACTTTTTCAAGACTGTTCTAGTGTGCTGGACATCCTGGCTGCAGCATCAGCTCATCGTGTTGCCACCATTGCATTGTATGTAGAATCAAATACGATGTAAATGAAACCAAACACGACATTTCTGCTATTATTTTTTCAAGAGTGTACGTACTAGTGTGCTGGATATCCTGGCCGCAGCATCAGACCAAGAATTCCATTATCTTGCATAGATAGAAAGCATACATGGATGTTTCAAATTTTTGGTCAAACTAAGGTTTGAAAGTAAAGTAAATACCCATTACGCGTCTAAGATCCCTACCGCAGCTAACAAAAGAGTGGATAACTTTGAAACGGCTGAACCGATTTTGATAAAACATGTCTAAGAACCATCGCTGGAAAACCTGCTTTCAAATAAAAAACCGCATCCAAATCAGTCCACCCGTTTAAGCGCTACGGTGCCACAGACAGACACACAAACACACACACACCCCCCCCCACACACACACACCCCCACATAGTGGTCAAACTTATAACACCCCTCTTTTTGCGTCGGGGGTTAAAAATGAACAACCTACTCCGATCGTGGTCTGTCATACCGCGCAGTTTTATAATAAGTTACCGAAATAAATAGATTCTTTATCAGTGAGCACTATAAAAATAGGTTAAAGTTGTATTTGGCTAAACAAGAATTATTGATTAGGTACTCACTAGATCTGCGTTCTAAATACTTGATTCTATACAATAGTAATATGCAAAATAATTTACTTAAAATAAATTATTTGCCATATTTCAGCTAGCATACGCCATATTATACCAAGAAAATTTAAGAACATCAGTGAAAACTGTCCGTGGCTTGCCCGCATGGATGTCGGAAAATATCCCACGGGAACGTACTACCGCGAAATCCTTCCTTAATAAAGGGAGCCTCTGTGTAAAATTTCAGCTTTCTAGGTTGAAGGCCGGGCGTTGATGAGTCGGTCAGTCAGGACTTTTCTTTTTGTCTAAAAAGTTTACGCAACACAAAAAATTAAATTAAATGATTTGCCTTACGTCAGGTACATGTCAATATACCAACAACATTTAAGAATACCAGTGAAAACAACTAATTTCAACAACATTTTGTTTGTTTTCTTTTGAAAAATAAAGAAATGAGATTAAACTACCTACGTTGTTTGTTTGTCTCGAGAAGTTGAAACAACTTGGATGAAGGAAACCTAGTAGTGTGTAGTTCTTGAACACAATCACAGTAATTTTATTTTTACTTTGAAAATACGTAGCTGTAGCCTGACCCTAAAGAATAAAGTAGGTCAGCACCCTAATTGCGTAACACATTATCAATCGGAGTTGGTTTCATTTTGACAGTTCAACAACATTCATTGCGTTACTTACGTTGTTGAGCAGACAAATCTTCCGAACATATGAAGCAATGGATTAGCAATTTGTTTCAAAATGATTCAAACTCCGATTGATAATGTGTTACGCAATTAGGGTGCTGATTACGTTAGTAGTGACGTAGTTTATATTGTCTGTGGTAGAAATTTTTAAGTTTGAAACTACACGCCCCTGCACTAAAATTTCTATACAAAGTATACAAACATTTGAAAAGAGTATGCAACAAGCAGTGGAGTTGTACTCTTCAATTTAGCAACGTTATACAACGAATTATAAAGTTGCTAAATTGCAGAGTACAACTGTGTCGTAGCATGACAACTGAAAGTGACAGGTACGTTTAGTCGGGTAACCAGACACGTCGTTTTTTATTTATCTTTATTTAATTACCTAATAACTGATGGAGTATAGGTAAGGTTATTCCTTTAAAGTGGCACGCGATATTAGTGCAAAAACCGGGTGTTCTACTCATACTGAATAATCTCTTGTAATTGCTACATTTATAACACAACGTAGGTAAGTAGGTAGGTCGGACTTTTAATTAGCTGTAGTAAACTGACACTTCTAATGTAATTTTTACTGTCATTTCGCTGTCAAATGGGAACATTTTTTAACGAAATGACAGATAATAAGTGTCATTTTACTGCAGCTAATAACTAAGTATGCTAAGTATTAACTAATACTACCTACTACAAATTCTCCAACTAATACATACTTACTCACATGATTCTCCTGAACAAACAACCGAAGTGCAACACATTCTTCACTAAGAACACGTTTAAGTTGTCTTACATTTAAATAATTCTTGTTTTACTCGAACTTAATAAACAAAAGTTTGAGTTGCATACGAAGCGAATTAAGTGATTTTCTCTATACTTTAGTAACTTTTCGAGAATAATTTTATACAAAATTGTGCTTGGAATTTTCTTTTGAGGTCTGTAGCGTTACTAACGAGTAAATAATTTGTTTGAAGTTTCGAACTTCAATGCTCTGGGGTACCGCGCGTTATCGTAACTAATATTGTAAATGTGAAAGTGAGTGCGATTCGCGTCTTGCTTAGCGCCTGTTTGTAGAAGTTACCTAAATGTCGTGATAACCCTTTTTTTTTGTGGATGGGAAATCATCAAATGACTTTCTCCCGCTCTGGACGGAGCAGGAAGGCGTGTCAGACTTTTACTGACTAGAACCCATCCGTGTTCCTTCAGTTGCCTGTGCCAGGGCCACGGTATCTTTTTAAAACAACCCGCGACCCTGGCGGCCTTGTTGACAACTTCAACTTTATTCAAAGTATGACCCGCGACCCCAGCGGCGTCGTGATGGTCCTGTGGTTAAGGCGTCACCTCTCATGCACAAGGTTGTGGGTGCGGTTTTCTTTAATGGATAGAGTGATTCAAGAGGAAGGTTTATACGTATAATAAACGCGGGCGAAGCTGCGGGCAAAAGCTAGTAATCAATATCAAAGAAAATTAAACTATTCACAAAGAAAACTATAATCTAGGTAGACCGTATTCATATATGCTCAAATTCTCATCAAAACTTTGACCAATAGCACGCTTAAGTTATTAAGTAAGCCACGCTTTCAATAGATAATAAAATAGCCAGATTTAATTAATATTTAGTGGTTGTATTTATTGGCGAATGCCATGTCTGACTATAAAATACAAGGCCGTGAACTTAGTCGTTCTAATTGTCTGTGGTTTTGTGTTTATTATACGTCTATTTCATAGTTTAGAGCAAGTTTCTGTGAGGATACAACTATCAATATTATGATTAACTTTCCAAAATAGGTTTATTAGAAAGTTTAAACATCAGCACAATGGACCTACGTAACAGCCGAATTTTTTTTCGCGATTTCAGGTTTGTTCCCATAATAAAAGTTATTCATAATGATGAGTACAATGACCCCTTAACCCCTCAAGTGTCGAATGCACCCCATGTGTGCATAAGAAAAACCCTTTTTTTGTTCGGTACATAAGCTTATATCACATATGTATAAATATATAAATGTAAAAAAAAACATCATCCGATGGAAAACCAATCAAATCATTAGTTGTGAACTTATGGAGTTCGCAGCTAACCTCCCCTCCCCCCCCCCCGCGTGTCAAATGCACCCCAAGTGTGCAAAAGGACAAAACTTTACATAATAGGTATATAAGCTTAGATCACGTATATATAAACGTAAAAAAACATCATCCAATGGAAAACATATCATTATCAGTAGTTGTGAACCTATGGGGTTCGCAACTAACCCCCAAGCCTCCCCACTCGCTGGGGTTTTGGGTCTAAAATCAGCCAAACTCAGACACTTGAGGGGTTAAGAAGTTGTGCGTTATTTAAGTTACACTTCGTCTATAAGATAGATTATATATGGACTTACATATATTATGTCAACTCAATTACTATTTCTTATGCAACAATACTAATCGATCATTCAGTGGTAACACCAACAGCCCCAACTCCATGCACATCGACGGGAACCCACTGCCAAAGGTATTCCAATTCAAGTATCTTGGTGCGATGCTGACAGCCGACGGGAACATTGAGGCCGATGTTACCCATAGAATTAGTGTGGGATGGCAGAGGTGGAGGGCTTTGACGGGTGTTTTATGTGACACAAGAATGCCGATTAAAACCAAAGGCAAGATCTACAAGACTGCAGTCAGACCAGCTATGACGTACGGTGCCGAGTGCTGGGCCATAAAGAAAGCCCACGTACAGAAAATGCACGTAAGTGAGATGAAGATGCTAAGATGGGCAGCAGGTGTAACCCGACTCGATAAAGTGCGAAACGAGCACATCAGAGGAAGTTTCAAGGTCGCGCCTATAGCAGAAAAACTCACCGAGAGCCGCCTACGATGGTTCGGCCATGTCATGAGACGCCCCGAAGACCACGTAGTAAAACAGGCCTTAGCACTGCCAAATAATAAAAAAAGTAGAGGACGCCCACTAGCAACCTGGTGGTCCACGGTGGCCAAGGACTTAGAGCTTGCCCAAACAAATGTTTCGACAACCCAGGACAGACTGTCTTGGCGCCGCAGAACGAGGAGAGCCGACCCCAAATAATGGGAAATGGCTAGGACAAAGAAGAAGAAGAAGAGACTAATCGATCAACTATCGCACAGAAAATTATGGGCGCACGAAAAATTCTCTCTTGCAAACACCACAAACAATGGAGCTGAAGCATTCCCGAATTTGTCCTTGTTAGACAAACAAGGAGACACAAAATAAATTGTCTCATTAATCGATAGAGCATGTTTACTTCAACATTGCCCATCGTCGTGGGCTTACAGAAGTGTAAATAGGGCTATTACTCACCGTGTCGACAGGATCACATAATTTATGCGTCCGTACCCGAATAAGGTTGTTTGTCTTCAATACTAATCGTCGTATGTTTACGTTGTAGGTAAGTAATCGATGTAGGCGACCTTATGGTTGAGGTTGTGGGTATGTTTTTGCCTATATTGTCTTCCACTACTGGGTAAAGACCTCTCCCCTTTTCCCTTCCAAGCCTCGGAATGTCTTGTGCGATCTCTGGCCATGTTGGCCTGCAAATCTTATCAGATCGTGATGATCGTAGAGCGTGATGCAGTCCTTTTATATTCAAACTTTTGGGGTTTTCAAGGCCCTCGTGGTGAACTACTACTACAGGGATTGAAGGACCAATTCTCTGGGGATATTGCGCACTAAAACTTGCAAAATTAGCATTTTGTATTAAGAAAAGAACAGTATTCAGGTACAAAAAACTCATTTACAAGACTTAAATTACCCATTTACAATCTCCACACTATCATAAAATGTAAAATAACATAATTCCACCCTCCGAAAGATAGTATTTATTCCCAGCATAATGTATCTAGCGGCAAAATCTGCTTTCAGAGGGTAGAACGGAAGACGGCCGAGCACCTAGTTCCGGCGACGTACCGCCAATTAGACCCGCATGCGGATTGTACCGCCGCGCCCCGGTTTGAACTGGATCGTACTGAAGTAATCTGGATTTAGCCAGATTTTTGTTAAAGTAAGCAGCGTTTTTAGGAACTTGTTGGGTGCTGTTGTTTATTTTTTTTTATAGGAATATTTCGTGAACCTATTCTCCTTGGTTCATGTATTCGTTGTATTTTTTTATAACATTTATGATAAAAAGTTGGTTAATGTGCCAGTAAAATTGAAAATGAGGAACTGTTATTGTATTCCACAGATTATTTTTCCCAACAAAAACTCAAAGCAACGCTAACCTATTTCAAACGCCAAGGTTCCAAAGCGTTCATTCATAAACTTTCAGACGGGTACATACCCATCGGGTATGAAACAGGGCGAACTGAACTGTAAGTACCTACGGCCGTAACAAGGCTGTTTCAAACACGGTCCGGACCGCGTCCGATTCCAATCCGACAAGCTGTGCCTCAAATTAAGGTGTAGGTTTATGCTATGCCCTAGATGAGTGACGGTTGTGAATTTGAGGCAAAGAAGATGCCGTCTGTATGCCGACTTAATGTACGTATTGTGGGGAGCCTCTCTATGGCTTATGTGCGCGAATTGAGTCATAAATCATGAATCGAAAAACTAATTTTATCAAAATTAAGTAAATATAAAGGAAAACCCCAAACCTAAGTAGAAGCTGTAACAACATTTCATAGTTATTCAATTTGTGAAATTGAAAAGAAAGTAGAACCAATACAAAGGTTACGTATATCTCGATAATTCGAAGAATGTAGGTAGATGCTAAATCTAATCAATCTGCCTAGCCTTTTCCCAACTATGTTGGAGTCGGCTTCCAGTCTAACCGGATACAGCTGAATACCAGCATATTACATGGAGCGACTGCCTATCTGACCTCCACAACCCAGTATCTGGGTAATACGATACCCCTTGGTAAGACTGGTTGTCAGACTTCCGGGCTTCTGACGACCCGTAAAGACTGTCAAAGATCCGCGATGACAACGGATTAACGTGCTTTCCAAGGCACTGAGGAGTCTCGGTATGTAAAGATGGTCACCCATCCACAGACCAACCCCGGCAAGCGTTGCTTAACCTGATGGATCGACCCGTGCGGCTGTTATTACTTAGCCACGAGCTCCTCAGTGAGAGAGATGCTAAATCTAATATCAATATTATTTTTATTTTAGTAAAAATAGTGGGCGTCCAAGCAAAAAAGGTCCAGTAGTGGGGTATTGAATTAAGACTAGATTCGGTATCTAGAATAGTCAATTGATAAGTAGGGATTGGAAAAATATTCAAAAACTGGCACATATTTTTTTAGCAGGCATTTGAAGTTGAAATTCTGAAGTAGGTATCCTTTACTATGTATATGAAATTGTAGATAATTTTATTGAGCATTTATGAATAATCAATTAAAATCGCGAAATGCAAATTTTTCACCCAACTTCACAAAACTTGAGGAGCTCGTGGCTAAATAATAACAGCCGCATGTGTCGATCCATCAGGGTAAGCTACGCTTGCAGCTGCATCCGGTTAGACTGGAAGCCGACCCCAACATAGTTGGGAAAAGGCTAGGCAGATTGATTGAACTTGACAAAACTTCTTATATCTCGAAAACTAAATGCCGAGAAATATAAAGAGAACATATTATGGGCGTCCAAGCAAAAAGGGTCCAGCTTTTTGCTTGGACGCCCATAATATGTTTTTCTTTATTTTTAGTGGTCTAAGATGAACGCACCTACCTAGTATGAAAGTTTGGGATAGAACTAGCATGGAAAACATGATGTAATGTGAGATTATCAGTCAGCTGTACCATACGTATTATATCCGAATATAGACAAAAACGCAATATAATGTAAGTTTATTCGATTCCGTAAAGTTTAAAAATTAACGTTTAAGGGCAGATTTCATCAATGCAACTGAACGCATTCAGCATGCATCCAAACCGCGTTCAAAAGCTGTCAGTGTCAACATTTCACAACAAAGATGATACTGACAGCTCTTGAACGCGGGTTTAGATGTGCTGATGGCGTGTGCGAAACGCGTAACGTAGCTTAATAATAATAATAATAATATATCATTTATTTCGGGTAACTAAGACCCATAACATAAATACCTTACAGACTATCATACATATTTATTAAAAAAAAAACACAAAAATAAACTATTGTATACGAAGTGACGGCGTCGTATTGCGCTGCGCAATACGACGCTTAAGCCCACATTCACACAGGCACTTTTGCTAACGTGAAAAAAAGAGCACCCCGTGCAAACGCAGGTTATACAGGGTGACTTTGAAAACATGCGACAAAATTTCAAGGGGTGTTCTACCCGTCATTATGAACAACTTTTACTATGGGACCAAACCTGAAATCGCGAAAAAAAATCAGCTGTTCAGTACATTTTGACGAATTATGCGAACATAAATGTACTGAACAGCTGATTTTTTTTTCGCGATTTCAGGTTTGGTCCCATAGTAAAAGTTGTTCATAATGATGGGTAGAACATCCCTTTAAATTTTGTCGCATGTTTTCAAAATCACCCTGTATAACTGTTACGTCAAATTTCGTAGTTTTGTTAGTCAGCTAGGGCAAGGGGCTCATCGAACCCAATTTGTATGGAATAGACGATTCACAATGATGCAGCAACGATGTTTGATCAGTAATTCTCTTTGCTGTGTAGGTCTTTGATTAGCTATAATGTTTTAAGGACCCTGGAGAGTCGGGGGAGCCTTTAGTGAATTGCAATGCAATAGTGGAGCTTTCTAATTTGATGTCTTATCAGTTTGATGAACGAGTTCTTGAGAGGATAGCGTATTTTTGTAGTGAAGTTAATCCGATAAACTATACCTAGTTTCTCGAAAAGATTACAAGATTGGACCTACATCACGTGTTTTATGTAACAAATACTCTGATGCGTTAAATAAGTCTTGTTTTGTAGTTCGCGACTTTAAGCGTTATAAGCCAAAACACAACAGTCACAGTCAAGGAATAAATAATAATAATATATTAAGCACCCTAAGGTTAATTTTTACTTGCACCTTATTATTTTCCTTTATTTTTTTTCTCATTATTTTTAAAAGGTGACCCTCTATTTGGGAAAGGAATTTGTTTGATAATTGACTAACATTATCGCTCTTTGACCGTACCTACTCCTTTGACGTTAGTAAAGGCCCACGCAATGTAAGAGTAACATGTTTTTATAATAGTCAGCCTTTGTAAAACTCGTTACTGTACGTCACAAAAAGGTTTTCGTCTACCAATATCCATTACATCGTCTACTTAACCTTGATGTCGACCCCGTTTAGTTTCGAAACGTGGCGCTGCTGTTTTAATTCTATATCAGTTGGTCTATTTGGTAAGCCAGAACATATATTTCGATCAAAAAAGATGTCTAAAAACTCGTCTTTTAAACCAACGTGTCCTGCCAACAATGACCTATGGTCCGAGACATGGACGCTCACAAAGGAGACTGTCCACCGCATACGAGTAGCACAAAGGGCCATGGAGCGAGCCATGCTACGCATAACCCTACTAGATAGAGTGCGTAACACCGAAACCCGTCGTCGGTGGAAAGTCTACGACGACGTCGGGGACAGGACGGTACGCCTCAAGTGGAGTTGGGCGGGACGGGGACATCTAGTTAGACGTGGAGATTGCCGGTAGAGTAAAGTTGTGACCGAATGGTGGACAAGGTTAGGCCAAAGAAATCAGGGTCGTCCAAAAGCGTGTTGGGTTGATGATATCGTCAAAGTCGCGGGAAACACCTGGATGAGAGACGCATGGAACCGAGAATGTGAACCGAAATTATGGCGGAAAAAAGGGGAGGCCTATACCCAGCAGTGGGTGATTCTGGGCTGAAATGATGATGATGATTCTGTAAAAATCTCACCGTGAAAACTTATATGAAGTGAGCTGTCAAGTGTCAGGCATGGTAGCATCAGGTGGAATGACAACTCACTTCACCTAAGTTTTTACGTTGAGATTTTTGGTGTCGGTTGTTTATGGAATGAAACAGCATGTAGCGCCACTTTAAAGCCAGGAACATGCTAGTAACTTGCACAAAGTAGGCAAGAAGCTTGCATGTTAGAGTAAAAAGTAAATAATAAAACAGTTTATTGGGGCAAGCAAGTAACACATCCAAAATATTTATATTATGATGGTACGGAACCCTCTTCTCGCTCTTGACTGGTTTTTTGTTCTGTGCTCGTGATTACACTTAGGACAGTCTGTATCTATTTTGTTTCTGTTTTCTTTATTTTTCGAGGTAATTATCTTTTTGTGTGAACGTGTTTCTGTGACAAATAATCCTATTTTTCTTTCTTTATCTAAAGCATTATGGTAGGTTAGATATGCGATAAAACTTCAACCCGTAACTGCATTAGTTCCTTTTGATCCTGTTTGTGTTTCCCTTTGTTCGAAGACCTTCTTCTCTGATGAGACTAATGAAAGCTTTAGTTGAACTTTTCTTGGAGTTCCAGTGGTAACCGATTGGATTCGATTCGTGATTTTACTTGAGTACCTACTTCATTTATTTCAATTCGTAGGTGAGTAAATTTTTTCACCTATATTATGGCCCTGTTCACCAATAACCAGAAAATGATACTTATATCCACAATTTTTATAAATTTATTTGCCACGGAAGTTAACCGGAAATTAATTTATAAGCAGGTCATAACAGGCCTTATCAATAGATGTGATTCATATTTAAAATTCAGAAGCAGCTCTAAAGCTGAAATAAAAATCTTCTCTAGCTATGAATTCACGTCATTAGACAAACGGTAGGTATTAAACTCTGAGCACATCTAGCAAACATAAATTACAATGAACTATTTTTTTTTGTCATTTAAATGTATCGTAAAATCATCGGTCCATTGTCTTATTTTATTGAAACCATTCCAACACGTTTGAAATTAACAAGAATATCAGACACAACTCGCAAATTCGTCTGAATAACAACGACGACCAAATATTCAGAGCAGCGAAACTGCGGCCTGCTATTTGCAAACTAATTTTTCGTATTTTCGGCTAGCAAAGCCGAATATTCGACCAATAAGAAAAACAAAGCGTTCCCTTCTCTTAGGGGTAACGCAGCTGACGATCTTTTTGTGCGATTGTGTCTGCACCGCTGGAAGTCTGTAAGGTCTGCATTCTTTGTGTGAATTTTACTTAATTTATGTGTATAGTCCTTTCACAGTTATTTTATACCTTTAAAAGCAACCTTATGGCAAAGAGAATAAAGATCACTGTGATGTAAAATCAAAATTAAATAATTTTGACACAGTGCACACAAAAGACATAGCACAACACACAAAAGCTCAATTACATTAAATTTTACAACTAATTACATGAATCTATCTATATGAATAAAAAGAGAAGTCCTGACTGACTGATTGACTGACTCATCATCGCCCAGCCCGTTTGGGCTGGGCATTGATTGCTGGGCCTTGGACCTAGAAAGCTGAAATTTTGCACAGAGGTTCCCTTTATAATTATTATTTAGACAAGGAATAAGGAAGGCATTCCCGGTATAGTATGTTCCCGTGGGATATTTTCCGACATCCACACTGGCGAAGCCGCTGGCAAAAGCTAGTTTAATATAAAAAAACCGGTCAAGAGCGAGTCGGACTCGCGCACCGAGGGTTCCGTTCCGATTTCTGAAAAAGTGTGCTATTTAGAGACATCGTTTTATTTTTCCTGTAATCTTTACATAAACTTCTATCACATAGAATAATTTCAGAATTTTCCCTTTGTAAACTTCGGAGATAAGGGGGGGGGGAACGGTATTTTTTTTTACATTTTTCATCAAAAATCGAAAACTATGCGGCCTAAAAAAAATTAAAAAATATTTAAGAATGTGCAAAAAGTGTTCTTTCATATGATACCCCACATGCCCTAGTAGCCCCACTTTGAATTTTGAAGACCCCCTTTCAGCACCTGTTACAAAAAAAATATATAATTATATTTTTATTTTTTTCTTATTTGCAAAATAGTTGGGTAAACGTCATATAAAACTATTCCAAATTTCAAGTTGATAGCATTAGTAGTTCTTGAGATATTCAGCTGTGACAGACAGACAGACAGACAGACAGACTGAGTGAGACCATAAGGGTTCCTTTTTTACCATTTTGGTACGGAACCCTAACAAGGTGCCAATATACAAAAAAGAAAAACATACTTAAATAAATAAGAGTGACTATGACATACTTAAAATCAAATAACGAATAAGTATGTAACACAGTGCGGTGTGCATCTCAAAATTGTCCAGCTTATCATAAATGTCAAGCAATTATACTGTTGCCCCTAGGTGAACAAAAAAGTGCGGCTAGAATTGACAGTCAGAATTATCTGACACCCACTGCAAATTTTGCAGATTTTTTTGTCGTAGCAGAGAAAGTCGATTGTCTGCATAAGCCCCTATCTATGAGGAAACAGGAAATCCCATGACGCGTGCCGCTTCAAGGACGTGATCTTCCTTCCCCCCTTTCCTCCCCTTCCTATTACTTCCCCCTTTTATTTTCTTAGCCACCGCACTACTACTGTTTCCGTTATACTTGTGTTGGACGGGCGAATAGTTTCGCCTAAGCGTTATTGTGTTTCATAGTTTTTTTTTGTATGAAAATTGTGAGTTCGTGGTTTGCCAGAGAATTATTTATGAAACAAGGTTTTTATTTAAATACAGGGAGTTTGAGTGCCTACTTTATGCTTATAGTAAATATTATATGTAACTACCATAGACGAATATCTAAATAATTCAAGGTGATTATTTAGTTCGTTGATTATGGGCGAATTCTACCAAATTTTTATGCCTCGTAATAAGTCTAATTCAGCGAATATTTATTTTTTATTTTTGTCAGTTTTCCCTTACAAAAACTGTCAGAGGTCCATTTTATTCTACGGATAAAATATATCTGACTTTGGTTAAATAAGCCCAAATAGATGTTACTTAAGTAAACATTTTGTTCAAAAATAAAACTAGATAAGTTTTAATAAGAAGAATATTGGCCGTTCATAATCTAGTTGTTTATGCCTTTAATTTAGCGGGCCACAGATAAACAAACAACAAATTGAATTAGGAGTTCTAACGCAGCTGTCAAAACTATGCCACAATTTGCATAACTGTCAGACTGAAATAGTAAAACTTTATGGGATTTCGACATTCGATGCAGGAAATAAAAAAGTAGGTTGAATATCGATAACCAATAGGAATAGAAATGTTGCCAGGTAAAATAACTGGCGAAAAGCCATGTAGTTGATGAATTGTTTGTATTTGGTGTAGTAGGTATCTAGATTTACTTTTAGAGCCGTTTATTTTGATTCGAGGGAGAGACAACAGATTTATTGCTGAGGGAATAAGTGGAATAGTTGTATATTTTCTTAGAGGTTGAGAAAATTATGAGAACCCAACCCCAGACGGTTATCATTAAGGTATTTGCCCCTTCATTTATAAACGTTACTTAAAGCTAAGAGACGTTTAAACGTCAAAAACCGGCCAAGTGCGAGTCGGACTACAATATTTATCACTAAATATTTAAAAAATATTTTAGTTTAAAAAACGCGTTACTTCTATGGGGACACCGTAAACCTATTATGTTATTCAAAATTCGTCGTTGTTCAAACTTCAAACGTCAATAATTTCATTTAAAAATAACAGAAACCGGCAATTTTTTTTTTACTTTCATGTATAATTATTGTAGAATCTTCAAAAATGTATTTGATGCAGATGATTGCTAGAAAATTAAATACAAGCACATAAACTACAAAAAAGAGAGTAATTCGTCAATTTTAACTAGCCGGCCCTTTTTTCACGAAACTCTACATTTGCGAAAAATTTTCCCACATTGTTATCCGAGTATTTGTATTAGAGCCAATTAATATACATACATATTAAATTTTCAATTCGGTATAAACTTGAATTTCATTGCTTTTCTCCTATGAAAACAAACACAACAAAGTTACAACATTCAAAACAAAACGATTGGTTTAGTTTTTCACGAAAAATCCAAATAAAAATTCCTACATAACAGACTGAAACAATGGGAAGCTGCCTAAAAGCTACATGAACGTAATAAACTATTAAACCCGACACGTAAAATCAATAGCAAAGTAAAACAAAAGAGTTGTCAATAAGCCGACCTATTTAAATTGACGCGATGACGTCACTGGATACGTCACTCGCGACATCATGCCATAGACACGAACGGGATTATTTCGGTAACATTCGTCATTCGCGCGCGCAAATCTGCATTGACAGCTCCCATTCGCGCGGGAAATTGACAGCTATTTTGTTATAATTATTGCTTTCAACTTTCGTTTGATGTATGTTTGCAGAGACTCGGTTTACGGAAATGGTGGTAGTTTTATTATGTAATGAAATTTAAGAGATTTTTATGAAATTTCAGAACAAATTGTTTGACGACTCTACGTAATTGGTGGAAACAAATAGTAATAAAATGATTTATTTATTCCGGTAAAAAGATTTTGTGATCTTTTTTTGTGAGATCGTGGCTCATAAAAAAATATTGCAATTTCGTCCGCATTTACAAGATCGTATTGTAATAATTTCATCATCCGAGATAGTTTTTAAGTAAGTACTTAAACAAAAATGTGACCGTAGCTTGCTCACAAAAACTTACCAAAGACAAGAAAAATAGCACACCAATCTAGAAACTGGAGTAACTTCTGAAATCCGAGCGCCGATTCCTTCTAGCCCGTCACGTAATGGAGTTATCTATACACGTCAACACTACATACAAGAGAAACGGGACACCCAGAAAATGGACTCGCCCTAACGAACGACCTACCTTTTTATTAGATTTCGGTCGCCCAGTCCCGACACTGTCATCGGCCAGTACATAAGAATGATTGATAATCTATCAATCTCTATACCATAGAGCATGAACGTCTGTACCTACTAAAATTTTTGGGCGAGAGATTTATGCTACGTGATTGAGCAGAACAAATATTGTTAAAAGTATTTCGTAGTTATCGGCTTTTCTGGTTCAAAGAACTCGGAAAGTAAATATATGTGGTAGGTACATACATTCTCTAGCTACATAAAATGGAACGTAAATGCTTTTTTTTCCTCACAAGGTTCAGCTTGGCTGAATACGAGTTTTCCATTGCCTACAATCACAATATAAAAACATTTCTCTTCGTCGCCTCTGTTAGCACGTGAATATCAAACAATAGAAGATCCCTACTACTTGTTTACGTTGAGAAAATCAATGAAAATCAGCGATGTACGAGTATGAAACAAATAGACTTTGGGACGTTTGTTTGGCGAATAATAAATATTATTACTCCATTCTTTCGTGGTCTCGTGTGAGCAATTAAAATGATTGTTTACCGTTTTTATCGTTTGTGGTTTGAGACTATAAAGGCGAAGGTATGTGTGTGTGTGTATGTTTGTATGTTTCTTACTTCTTCACGCTCAAACGGCTGGACCGATTTGGATGAAATTTGGTATATAGATAGCTTATACCCTGGATTAACACATAGGTTACTTTTTATCCCGGTCTACGTTGGTGAAACCGCGGGGCGAAGCGAGTAATAAATAAGTATTGTTTTCCAAAACCAGAATTCTTCATTAATTCAATCCTTTTTGTGTCTTAATTCCCCGGAATTACCAAATCAGTATCTACAAGCATAAACAACGTAATTAAACAATTCCGTCCAATCGGATAAGTCCAAAATTCATATCGCCGTCCAATAACGGAGATAGGCCTATTGGCTTGAAACTCCACACCGGACCTCCGGAGGTCCGTTTTATCTCCTGTTAAAGTGCCCATTTCATTCAGTACCCCTCAAAATTACGTATAACTTAATAACAGAGCCTTTATAGGACCCTTCGTGAGCTACGACCTTTATAAAGGTATATATCGGAGCAGCCGGAAAATATAATATCGTATGAAAGAGATTTAAGGCTCTTACAGACAGAGGCGATATCGCGTCGCGACGCGATATTTTTCTACGGATATAATATCGAAATATCGCGTCGCGACCGCGATATCGCCTCTGTCTGTAAGAGCCTTTATGCAGTTCATTGAGTTTTGAGTTTCTTTACCGCTGTTTGATTTTATAATTGGGTTTTTCTGTGGGTTTTTTCATCGTAAGTTTTAAGAAGATGTGGTATATAGGTTGTCGGTGCGCAAGATTTTATTGGTTTTATCTTGTTGGTTTATGGCGATGAGGAAAAGTAAACTATTTTTTAATGCTCTCGTCATTTATATTTTTGTTGAAAACTGGACTTTCTGCATTTAATGACTCAGTGTATAACCAATGCACTGTAGATATTATTATTGTAGCCTAGAATTTCCTTTATCTTTAAATTTTCTAACTTGCTTAGTTGACACATTTCCCTCCAATCAATCTGCCTAGCCTTTTCCCAACTATGTTGGGGTCGGCTTCCAGTCTAACCGGATGCAGCTGAATACCAGTATTGTACATGGAGCGACTGCCTGTCTGACCTCCACAACCCAGTAACTGGGTAATACGATACCCCTTGGTAAGACTGATTGTCAGACTTTCGGGCTTCTGACGACCCGTAACGACTGTCAAAGATCCACGAATGACAGCCGGGACCAACGGCTTAACGTGCTTTCCGAGGCACGGAGGAGTCTCGGTATGTAAAGATGTTCACCCATCTACTGACCAACCCCGGCAAGCGTAGCTTAACCCGATGGATCGTGCCGTGCGGCTGTAATTACTTAGCCACGAGCTCCCTCCACATCAGAGAATATTCAATACATTCATCATTCTCCTGCCCTTATCCCTAAACTCTAGACGTCTGCGATGCTTTTTCAGCGAGATATCGGCTATCACGTGTTTTTCGCCGTTTCGATGGCGCGGCCACGGGCGTTTTAGTCTCACAGCTCCTAAAATATTAAACTTAGGATTTTTTTCTATATCTTTACAAACTATTTACAAATTCAATCTGTTATTTACCTAAATTTCAGGTCTGTGCAACGCTTAGTTTTAGATATCTCCGTGGCCGCGCGGTTCTCCGCGTTTCGATGGCGCGGCCACGTTCAAACCCTTCTAACTTTTTAACCATAGCTTTGACAAAGTGGTTTTGGGAATCAACTTTTACAAATTGTTACAAAATGTTGGCATAGTTTTTTTTTTAATAACGCCATGGCCGCGCGGACGAAACGCATACAATCTATATGGGGTCGGCGCAAAATGGCTTTTTGTTCTATACTTCTCTATTAGTCGTCATCTCAGTAGTCACCCCCTTTCTCGCCATATCATCTTTCACACGGACCTTCCATATTTTCTTTGGTTTTCCCCTACTCTTATAGCCATCCACATTAATTCTTAAGCTTCGCTACCTTCATGTCACCTTGATTTATTAAGAGCAAAATGCTCAAGAATCAAACACGACTCCTAAATACATATTCGAATTTATCATTGTCAGAGATCCCTGAAAATGACGTAATCACGAGACTTCAGTTAATTTCCGTTATTACGCAGACAATTCAAATATTATTTAACAGAGCCGAGTTTTGCTGAGGTAAGTACCTAATCTAATTTGACTTTCCTCATGGTAAATAATTTATTGTAAGTAATCATAACGTTAGACTACATAATTATTAATTTATAAGTAAAAGGAAAGTCATTTCCCTTTTTTTTTTTGGATTCGATGAAGTTAATTAACTAGCAGCGTTTAAGCATTTATTAAGAAAAACTGATTTTGATTTTCCAATAATAATGTTGCCAAAACATAGAACCTATTTAAAAATGTTAAAAGAAAAGTTCTGACTGACTGACTCATCAACGCCCAGCCCAAACCCTTGAACCTAGAAATCTGAAATTTTGTCAGATTTCTTTATAATGTAGACAAGGAATAAGGAAGGAATTCCCGGTAGTACGATAGCTAGTAAATAAATCTGATTATGATTAAATATAATAATACTAGCTGCGACCCGCGGTTTCAACCGCCGCATAGACCAGGATAAAAAGTTAGGCTTCATACAAAATTTCATCCAAATCGATCCAGCCGTTTGAGCTTGAAGAAGTAACAAACATACAAACACACACACGCACTCACAAACTTTCGCCTTTATAATATTAGTGTGATAAAATTGAAGCAATGCTTCAAGCAATGATCTTCATTTTCATCTTTACAGCGGTCCCCAAACTAGACGGTGCCTTTATCTTGGGGACCAAACTTGTGATACATAATTTATCACTACCTATGTATCACAACTTGGTTTTGTAATTGTAAACGAGTATATAGGTACAGCTATACACTTACTAGGACATTTTGTAAGAAATCGTCTTTTGTACAAATTATTTACATCCCAAAATAATAATAAACACACTCTTCAACCATTGCAAATAAAAATGGCACTTAACACCATTTTCCCTTTTACTCCTCTATGATTTTAGTACACAGTAATAGGGCTCGAACAGCCAATAACATTATTGCCGAAAACGGGATAAGTGTTCCCCGGACAAACGGATTAATGGGGCAAAACGGTGTCAGCCCATCCCTAATATACGGAAACATTTTTCATTTTACCCCAAAAAAAAAATAAAGTGATGGCGCATTTTCTTTTAAAAAGATTGTTTTGTTTCTCGCGGTGGTTGGTGGATTTTGTTTTTCGTGAAGGGTAATAGGATTAAAATTTATTGTTTTTGAATCAAGCAGCTGGTGGAGACTAAGTTAATAAAAATTATGTGCCCTCACTGAAACACTCCATTTGCCACGGAAGTGCAGACTATCAAATTACAAATTGGAACAATCGAGATGGAAAAAAATTGGCACTCACGGATACACTAGAGTCATACATAGATAGTAGGTAGGTACTGTGTCCTTTGGAATGAAACCACTTTGGTTTGCTACTTTAGTTAAACTATTTAAACTGATTGCTTTCGCGATTTGTACACATTATAAAACAACATCGAAAACGGTTCTTATCGCGATATTCCTTTTTACGAGGTAAACAGTTTTCCCGACGAGGTAAACTGTTTACCTCTAGGAATATCGCGATAAGACCGTTCTCAATGTTGTTTTATAATGCTACTATAATGACTAAATTAAATTAAAAACTGTACACGAAATCATACTAATTATTATAAATGCGAAACTTTGGATTTTTGGATGTTTGTTACTCAATCACGCAAAAACATCGGAATGGATTTGGATGAAAATTGGCACACAGATAGTTTATAACCAGGATTGATACATATTATGATACTTTTTAACTCGGTCACGCGAGCGAAACCGCGGGGTAAAGCTATTACCATGAAACATATATATCGGAAAAAATTGTGGGTTGACTGCACCGCTATGCATACCGAGCAGTTTTATATACATATGTAGCACATTATAGTAACATCAGCAATAATTGCTGTTCAGTAAAATTATGTACAACGCACAGCACCCAATCTTCAAACCAATAAAGCTGTTTACATTTGTAATAATAACATAAATATCCATATTTATTTCTATACAATTTTCCAGAGCGCTGTTTTCCGAATACGTATAATGTAATAGTATTTTATTGATAATAAAGGAGTTTATCTGCCATGAGCGGTTATGGCACAGAGTAATGTAGGTACAGAAGCTTCAATGATTATGAAAATTTGGCATGCAAAATTCAGAACATACCCTAAATAATCACGATCCGATCCAACCTGTTCCTTGCTGCCCTGCTCCAGTGACGCCCTAAGCCGAGGTCTATACCTCACATACAGGGGGTGCCCTTAGCGTGTAGTCGCTTAGTGTACAAGTTTAATGCCCTGGCCTCAAGGCGAAAGCGCCAGGAAAGCCCGCGAAATTCAAATTTTATTACGTTTTTTTGCAGTTTGCAAATCAGTATTAAGGCTCTTACAGACAGAGGCGATATCGCGTCGCGACGCGATATTGCGATATTATATGCGTAGAACAATTTCTATGGAATCGCGCGCGACCATTCACACAGGAGCGATTATCGCCCCGCGACACAGATATATCGCGTCACGTGACGCGATATATCTGTGGTTAGGTTAGTTAGGTTAGATATCGCCGCGATATCGCGTGGCGATATTATCGCCACGCGATATCGCGGCGATACCATACAAAATGTTCCTTTTTGAAAAAAAATGTTCCTTGTTAAAAGAAAAGTTCTGACTGACTGACTCATCAACGCCCAGCCCAAACCCTTGAACCTAGAAATCTGAAATTTTGTCAGATTTCTTTATAATGTAGACAAGGAATAAGGAAGGAATTCCCGGTAGTACGATAGCTAGTAAATAAATCTGATTATGATTAAATATAATAATACTAGCTGCGACCCGCGGTTTCAACCGCCGCATAGACCAGGATAAAAAGTTAGGCTTCATACAAAATTTCATCCAAATCGATCCAGCCGTTTGAGCTTGAAGAAGTAACAAACATACAAACACACACACGCACTCACAAACTTTCGCCTTTATAATATTAGTGTGATAAAATTGAAGCAATGCTTCAAGCAATGATCTTCATTTTCATCTTTACAGCGGTCCCCAAACTAGACGGTGCCTTTATCTTGGGGACCAAACTTGTGATACATAATTTATCACTACCTATGTATCACAACTTGGTTTTGTAATTGTAAACGAGTATATAGGTACAGCTATACACTTACTAGGACATTTTGTAAGAAATCGTCTTTTGTACAAATTATTTACATCCCAAAATAATAATAAACACACTCTTCAACCATTGCAAATAAAAATGGCACTTAACACCATTTTCCCTTTTACTCCTCTATGATTTTAGTACACAGTAATAGGGCTCGAACAGCCAATAACATTATTGCCGAAAACGGGATAAGTGTTCCCCGGACAAACGGATTAATGGGGCAAAACGGTGTCAGCCCATCCCTAATATACGGAAACATTTTTCATTTTACCCCAAAAAAAAAATAAAGTGATGGCGCATTTTCTTTTAAAAAGATTGTTTTGTTTCTCGCGGTGGTTGGTGGATTTTGTTTTTCGTGAAGGGTAATAGGATTAAAATTTATTGTTTTTGAATCAAGCAGCTGGTGGAGACTAAGTTAATAAAAATTATGTGCCCTCACTGAAACACTCCATTTGCCACGGAAGTGCAGACTATCAAATTACAAATTGGAACAATCGAGATGGAAAAAAATTGGCACTCACGGATACACTAGAGTCATACATAGATAGTAGGTAGGTACTGTGTCCTTTGGAATGAAACCACTTTGGTTTGCTACTTTAGTTAAACTATTTAAACTGATTGCTTTCGCGATTTGTACACATTATAAAACAACATCGAAAACGGTTCTTATCGCGATATTCCTTTTTACGAGGTAAACAGTTTTCCCGACGAGGTAAACTGTTTACCTCTAGGAATATCGCGATAAGACCGTTCTCAATGTTGTTTTATAATGCTACTATAATGACTAAATTAAATTAAAAACTGTACACGAAATCATACTAATTATTATAAATGCGAAACTTTGGATTTTTGGATGTTTGTTACTCAATCACGCAAAAACATCGGAATGGATTTGGATGAAAATTGGCACACAGATAGTTTATAACCAGGATTGATACATATTATGATACTTTTTAACTCGGTCACGCGAGCGAAACCGCGGGGTAAAGCTATTACCATGAAACATATATATCGGAAAAAATTGTGGGTTGACTGCACCGCTATGCATACCGAGCAGTTTTATATACATATGTAGCACATTATAGTAACATCAGCAATAATTGCTGTTCAGTAAAATTATGTACAACGCACAGCACCCAATCTTCAAACCAATAAAGCTGTTTACATTTGTAATAATAACATAAATATCCATATTTATTTCTATACAATTTTCCAGAGCGCTGTTTTCCGAATACGTATAATGTAATAGTATTTTATTGATAATAAAGGAGTTTATCTGCCATGAGCGGTTATGGCACAGAGTAATGTAGGTACAGAAGCTTCAATGATTATGAAAATTTGGCATGCAAAATTCAGAACATACCCTAAATAATCACGATCCGATCCAACCTGTTCCTTGCTGCCCTGCTCCAGTGACGCCCTAAGCCGAGGTCTATACCTCACATACAGGGGGTGCCCTTAGCGTGTAGTCGCTTAGTGTACAAGTTTAATGCCCTGGCCTCAAGGCGAAAGCGCCAGGAAAGCCCGCGAAATTCAAATTTTATTACGTTTTTTTGCAGTTTGCAAATCAGTATTAAGGCTCTTGCAGACAGAGGCGATATCGCGTCGCGACGCGATATTGCGATATTATATGCGTAGAACAATTTCTATGGAATCGCGCGCGACCATTCACACAGGAGCGATTATCGCCCCGCGACACAGATATATCGCGTCACGTGACGCGATATATCTGTGGTTAGGTTAGTTAGGTTAGATATCGCCGCGATATCGCCTGGCGATATTATCGCCACGCGATATCGCGGCGATATCTAACCTAACTAACCTAACCTAACCTAACCCAGGACAGTTTCATTCTACGGTTCGTCGAAAAAAAACCCAACCAACCAAAACTAAGTAAGGACCTACCTAATTGAACGCAATTTTTTCCTGCTGCGAATTTTTACATGCGTCCGTGGTCCGTAACGAACACCACACGATGGGGTGGTAGGGTGGTGGGTGGTGGTAGGTACCTAAACTTGACCACACAACACGGAAAAATAATAGTAGGTACTACGTTCGTAACACAAGCAGTTCGGACTCTTCGAACGTGCTATTTATTACGAAGTATTTATTTAAAAATCAAGATTTTTTAAGTAACTTAGTTAAGTACCTTTAATCCCTCAAGTGTCGAATGCACCCCATGTGTGCATAAGGAAAACCCTTTGCATAATAGTATATAAGCTTATATCATATACAGGGTGTAAGGGACAGCCCTCCGCAAACTGATATGGTGAATTCAGTATGTCATACTAAGATGACCGGTACATGAATTTTTTTCAGGAACGTTAAGCTACGCTTGCCGGGGTTGGTCCGTGGATGGGTGACCATCTTTACATATCGAAACTCCTCCGTGACTCGGAAAGCACATTAAGCCGTTGGTCCCGGCTGTCATTCGTGGATCTTTGACAGTAGTTACGGGTCGTCAGAAGCCCGAAAGTCTGACAACCAGTCTTACGTGGAGGTCAGATAGGCAGTCGCTCCATACAAAATACTGGTATTCAGCTGCATCCGGTTAGACTGGAAGCCGACCCCAACATAGTTGGGAAAAGGCTAGGCAGATTGTTTTGATAAGCTTATATCACTTAAATACGTATAAACGTAAAAAAACAGACATCAGTCTGAGGGCATAGACAAAAAGATAGACTCCGCGCCGCGCATATCGAAAATGAAGCACCGTACCGATCTATGTGTGCATGATTTGAGTACCTGCAAAGACGCCGTCGCGTCGCCGTCGCTCGTGTCTCGTAATGGCGGCCGGTCGGCATACTATGATGTAAATGTGTGCGCGAGGCGTGTTTGTACAAACGGTCCGGCATACTTACTGTGCTTCACTTTCGATATGCGTGGCGCGGAGTCCATCTTTTTTATAAGTCTATGTCTGAGGGGTTATTAATTAAATTTTATTTTTTACGGATTTCTTTAGTTTCGAATTTACATAGGTGATTTTGGAAAAATAACTTTAATTTCTACACGTAAAAGCATTAAATTATGTAGTGTACACACGGCTACACATCAATCTAGTCATTTCCAGTTTACAATGAGCTCTCATTGTAAGGAAATCCTACACAATGCGAGATCAGCTTATACTGGAAATTATAGCTTCATCTGTAGCCGTGCGTGCGCCGGGCTGCAACAAGTTTATTCTGAATCTCCGTGAATTATTTTTTGGGTTCCGTACCAAAATGGTAAAAAAGGAACCCTTGTGGTGTGACTCTGTCTGTCTGTCTGTCACAGCTGGATATCTCAGTAACTACTGATGCTATCAACTTGAAATTTGGAATAGTTTTAGATGAGGTTTACCCAACTATTTTGCAATAAGACTATTTTTTTTTGCAACAGGGACTCAAAGGGGGTCTTAAAAATTTAAAGTGGGGCTACTAGGGCATATGGGGTATCATAATATGATAAGATAAGATTTCATATTATGAAAGAGCGTTTGCACATTCTCAAACTATTTTTATTTTTTTTTTGGCCGCATAGTTTTCGACTTTTGATGAAAAATGTAAAAAAAAATACCGTTCGCCTCCCCCCCCCCCTTATCTCCGAAGTTTGCAAAGAGAAAAATCTGAAATTATTCTATGTGATAGAAGTTTATGTAAAGATTTCACGAAAAATAAAACGATGTATCTAAGTAGCACACTTTTTCAGAAATCGGAACGGAACCCTCGGTGCGCGAGTCCGACTCGCTCTTGACCGGTTTTTTAAATAAAATTATGCTCAATGCAGAACTGTCGTAATGCGAGTACTTACCTACACCTCTGCCTAACCCTTTGGGGACTGCAGGCGTGATGTTATGTAATGTGTGTACTGTGTCGACATAGTTGGGAAAAGGGTAGGCAGATGATGATTTTTACGGACTTCTTAGTTTCCAATTTACCGTGATTTCGGAAAAGTTTATTGACGTATACTTGTAAAAGCACATTATGTACCTATGTAGTGCAAGTCGGCTGCAACAAGTTTTTATGGCCTTACATGAGAAAGTACCTATCTACCTACTCATAAAGACGGGCTAATAAGATGATTTCAAAATGATAAATAAGTAGGTACGCTAATATTAGGTATTTATTTTATTAAATTTTTAAGCATTAATTGTTCGTAAAATAGTACAGCTGCCATTGCAACCTATTTCGGTACCTATGCGGTAGCAGAATCTATCAGTTCGAATATTTACTCGAACACCTACTAAAATTAACTAAAATAAGTAAGTACTATACTCGACTCAATGCGATATTCAGTCAATCGACATAAATCGATTCAGTTTTAGCTCGGCACTAAGTATTTGTGCAGAAAAGATGGCATAACGAGCGACTTTTTTTCCATAAAGTATTAGGTAGGTACTTACTCTTTAATTTCACTTCAATATCCCTGCTGAAAAATACTTACAATTTTTATTACTTACTGTGATTTATTATGACGAGAAATCTAAACAAGCCCGGACTCGCGCGATGTCGGCCGACAACGCCCGAGCTAAACTACTAGTCTAGGTCTGAGCGAGTGTACGCTAAATACTTTATTTAGTCTTTTGCGAAACGTTGCGATTGACAGACGTAAAAATGTTTAAACTTACACAAAATGAATGTGGAATTTTTAATTTCTTTAGTACAGGCGAGCGAGGCCTACCCTTTACGATGTGAAGTGTGCGTCCTACCTAATTTTGCAACCCTATGCTGATCCCGTGAAGTACTGCAGTGCTTGTACTAGATATTATACCTAATTATTTTTAAGTGTGCGTTGTTGACCTTTCTGTTCAATACAATTATGCACAGCCGGTACTGTATCAATAGTTTTACGAATCAATCAAGCCAGTCTAAGCCGACCTCACATACAATACAAGTACGATCGTTTTATCTTGGCGAGTTCGAACTTCGCGCAGAAGGCTGCGCAGTAACATTTTTTAGGAACCAAATGCGACATGAGGCGAGTGCGAGTGAGAGAACATGCGCGAAACGTCTTAGTGCCTATGTTCGGACTCGCCAAAATAAAACGTCCGTACTTGTACCTACTATTAGGCTTGCAGTAGTTGCAGTACAATAAGAGGTTAGGAGGTCAGGTGGTGTGGTACTGGAAATGTGTAGCTTGCTTGTAAGAAAAAAAACCTTTATCGTGAAATTGAAATAATAGGTAATACACAATATTCGAGTTTTGAGTCGAAATCCGCGATTAACATTAGGTACCTACATAGGGCAGTGGCGTGTGCGGCACAGAATAAATAATAGTAGGTACTAACTTAGTGCGGCGCGGGCGGCGCGGCGACGAGCCTCCGCTGTCGCGCTGGCTAGCGGCATCTTTAAAAGGATACCTACACACTATTGACCGCGCCGCGCGCCGGGCCCACCAAAACCATTATTAAGAGGAAACGTGGGTGCTCTTTTCTCCATACAAAAAGATACAAACGCTCTCGCCTGTCTTCTTTCTGGTTAAGGCGGGGAGAGTCGTAAAAACGTCGTTTAGTTTAGTGTTTTATTCGTAGATAACACGGATTTAAATTTTGAAAAAAATATACAGGGTGTAAGGGAAACGCTTCCGAAAACGAAGACAGGTGATAGGGCTAGTAATTCTCGATACGATACCATAAAAAATTCTGAAAAAAAAAATTGTCAATTTTACTAATTTTGGAACGAAGTTCCTTATCGCGCGTTGTGAAAGGGGGCTAGACGGAAAAAATGGGAACGAAAAGTTGTCACGACACTTTTTGCTATAGTAAGCTATGTATGTATGTATTGTAAGCCGTGCGGCGTGCGCATGTTTCTCTGTCTGTCTCTCTCTCTCTCTCTCTTATAGAAAGCAAGCCAGATATTTTCATTTCTATTTCGCATTGAACAGTGTGGTGTCGCGATGATGATGATGATGATGATGATGATGATGATGATGATGATGATGATGATGATGATGATGGTGATGATGATGATGATGATGGTGATGATGGTGATGATGATGATGATGATGACGATGAGTATAAAAATAAAATTTTATTACAATTCCTTCACTAATTAATCGAAAGGAACTTCGTTCCATCCGGGTGTCCCTTGACACCTCTCAAGTTTTTTTTTTAGCAATTTTCGTACACTATGCTGTGAGAACAGTCAAATGGAACCATTATTTGCGATTAAACACATTTTTTTATTTAAAATTGTAGCATGCAATGTATTCGTAAATAAATTTCAGCTGACGCTCGCGCGTACCCTCGAGGTCACAGTGCGCGCGAGCTGTCCGACCGCAGTGCGGCCGTCGACCCCGCGTCACAGATCCCCCCCCGCACCCGCACCCGCGTCCGCAAGACTCGCGAATTTCATTCATGCAAGGATCGTAAATCGTAATGATTTTCCCCTGAAACACGGTTACAATAATAATTTTGATCCGAATGTTCGCAAATTATGCTCACAAATCAGAAAAATCCAGTTTATTTTACTTAACCTTGAGACCCTTAACGAAGAAATACTTAGATATCTACTGTGATTGGAAAAGAAAAGTTTAAAAAGTTGGTTATGTACAAAGACATTGACTTTACAAGCAATTTTGTTAATTAGTTCATTACAATAATTTTGTACGTAGCACGTAGCAACAAAATTGAAATGTTTACACAACACGGTCACATTTTCTTTAGGCCTGGCGTCGATTACGTTATACCAAAAACAAAAAATAATAACAAGGCGACGTGCAACGCGACGGGGGGTGAAGGGGGAAGCGAGATGGCGGCGTCCGCGACTCCGCGCGCCGGTATCATTTGAATTCGTTTGTCGGCCGGCGCCGCCGCGCCGCACCGCGCACGCAGGCCGGCGGCGGCATGTTTGATCTTCTAGGAACGGGGAACCCAGTCAGTTAGTTCCGTTCCGACTTCGTGGGCGAACGCACGCAGCTATTCTACCGAATTTAATACTGTTTTGTTTATTTGTTAGTTTTCGTGTATCAATAATAACTAGTTATTAGTTATTATTGATAAGTTTTTAGTGCTGTTTTATTGTTTTTTACTTTTAAACAATGCCTGACGCATACGTGTACAGTGCTCGTTTCTTTTTGTGGGGGTCTCGTGGGGGTATGTGAAGAAAGAGTGTTTGATCGAGAATGTGACAGTGCTGATGAAATGCGGGGCAGAATAAGTGCAGAATGGGGTTGGATCTAGAATCGTTTGGCAGGAGGAGGGGGGTGAATGGGGTGAAAGTTGGTAGGGGTTGGGTCCCTGATTATAACGCTACCACTCTCATTACAAGGTAATGCATATTTTTTGAGAAATTAATAAAAAAATATTTCTAACCTCAAATCAGATAAACAGTGAAATGAAATGTCAAAATGGGCGATTGACAACCAAATTTGTATCAATATATTGTCTGCGGTGTAAAATGTCGTGTAAAATACGTGAAACGAAACGCAAAAAGAAAAAAGTCAGTGTCATTCAACCTAGAAATTCTGCTCAGAAGGAAGTTAGTGTGCAACCCACTTTATAGTTAAAATAGGTCGAATCTGTCCCAAAACCGAATCGGGGCACCCCGACTTTACGTAGTCTTTTGGCTGGCATACTAGAGTGTATATAAAAACCCGGAGGCGCGGAGGGAGAGCAGCCCCCGCCCGCTGTAACAAAGGTTAGGCACCCATGCGAGCCGCAGCGGCTGAGGTTGGTCGCCGGAGGCGACCAGCAAACCGAAGCTGCGGAGGTGAGCATGGGTGCCTGTCCTTTGTTACGTAAGGGCGAAGGGGCTGCACTTCCCGCAGCGCCGGAGACGTTGCAGAAGCAACTTAAGTGTTTAGAGGTTAGGTTACAATAATTAGTTTTTTTTTTTCAAGAATGGTGCTTACCTTTACATTGCAGTGGTGGGGGAGGGTGCGTTAGGGTACCCCCCACCCCCCTCAACCCCTACTTCTGCCATACGATACTAAAAGTAACTTTAAAGTGTTTTGAGGTTAGGTTACAATAATTAGTTTTTCTCAAGAACGGTGCATTACCTTTTCATGGGAGTGGTGGGGGGGGGCTCAGGGTACCCCCCTCCACCCCCCCACACCACCCCCACCCCCCTCCTCCTGCCAAACGATTCTAGATTTTAACCCATAAATCCCTTGACTCAGCCGTACGGAGAGCTTGGCGCCCGCGCGCGCGCGGCAGTATCGGCGGTGTCTCGATTGTGTCAGTGACCTCACGTTTTGTACGATTTCCATTGCGCGCTAAAGAAATTTGAAGTTTTCAAAATAACCAATTTAAAGCGAAAGGTTAGTGAAATCCGTTTGCATTTAGGTTGTATATAATATACCTTCTGGCTTCGGAAGCGTTCCCCTTACACCCTGTATTACTTAGTTCAGACTTCGATCTAGAAATTTCGGCCGTCCGATACACAAAATTACTTGCACTTTACTGCATCCAATTAAATCGCAAAGACAAGTCTAATTGTGATCTTTAATCTTATTTCATTTGAGTTACATTAGGCTTTGAACAATAAAACTTATACCATAATAAAGGTCGTAAAAAATTCGAGATATAACGGCCGTCATAATGTGAAATATTAAAATACCTGTACCACTAATTCCAGCATCAATTGTTTTCAGCTTCGCAAACGCTCGCCCTGAGCCGTTTAGTCCCGAGCGGAACGTGACGGAGGTCGGACGTGTGCCAATTTTTCGAACCCGCCACCCCCGCTAACTTCTGTCACCGGCTGCGACCGGTACAAATTAGCATGTGTTGAAAACAGTTGAATTTAAACGTTATGCCTATGTAAATAAAGACGTCACGCGCGCAAAAGCTTTATTGGTATTTATTTTTATCACGGCCTATGTTTACCAATCACATCAAGTGTGTAAAACAGTTGAATTTGAACCCTACACTGGAGCTTATAAAGCCGCCTGACGCGCAAATTTTTGGTTCACTATTTTCAAATCTCAAATAGGTAGGTGCCACAGAATAAAGTTACTACGGGTGGTTTTATAATGAATATCGGATAGGAAATGAGATTTCTTCATAACATCACGCCTGAATTATTTCAAAGGGTTGGGCAGGGATGTTCAGAATATAAGTAGGCCCTCAAATGTATTTTTCTGTATACCTACATCAATAAGTTTTTTTTTTTAAATTAAGTTTTTTTTTCTAATTAGGTATCTTCTTATTTTTTTTTTGTATTTGAGGACGCTGAAAACGATAGTGGGGTCAAAATGAAAATCCAAGATGGCGGCTGCGAAAATATTCAAATTTTTCGACATGGGTGTCATTTCGTGGTATTTGAGTTCGCTGAAAACGATAAAGGTCTCAAGCTAATTTCGACTTTATTGACATTTTACAAACCCTTTGTTTTTTGGTCCAGAATACTCGGTAAATGATCTGGAAGCTGAATTTAACAAAAAAACATGAATGTCAATAAGGTCTAAATTCGCTTGACACCTCAGAAAGTGTCTACATTATTATGCACATCATTTCTAGGGTGTCAAGCTAATTTCGACCTTATTGACATTTTCCAAACCATTTGTTTTTTGGTCCAAGATACTTGGTAAATGGTCTGGAAGCTAAATTTAACAAAAAAACATGAATGTCAATAAGGTCTAAATTGTTATGTAACACATCATTGTTATGTAGCTGGACATCACTAACAGCACATTCAGCACAATACAGTCGGTGGTGTCGCATGGCGTGGGGAATAGTAGTTTCTGTTATTCCCCACGATACCATGCCAGTGGTATCGTTTTTAGTGGTGTCGCTGTCGTGGGGAATGAACGTAAAGTAAAATGGTGCGCGGCGCGTAGTTTTGAATCGTACGGGTATATAAGGTCTTCGTGTCAGTCAGATTTTAAATCCACCTTATTCACAAAAATAAATAACTCTAAGTAGTTATTTTTATTTATTTTAACTGTTCAAGTTTACAATGCATACCTAATCTGTCTAAAACTTTCAAAAATACTTACTAGAAAAATAAAACAAAATAAACTTAAGTATACTAATCAGTTCAAGTTTATCTACTGCATTGCTCTATTCTGTGACGCAACATAGTACCTACTCGAGTTCATGAACTCATGAGCGGTGCGCTTGGCGCGCGTTTCCCGCGCATCGTAATTTATTACGTATCGCTACTCCTTGCGGGGGCTGCGGTAAGCGTTTATTAATACCTACGGCGCTTGAAAGATCCTGGCCTTAATGACCATAAAGCAATGATTTTTTACAGAAATATAAATATCACATACTTACGCCTAGTGTACCAATTTGACAACTATTAACGAAAAAAGAAAAACATAGGGGCATAGTATATATCCTTTTTATTCAGTTTATGAAATATCTTTTAAATTGGTCCAATATTGGAGGAGGAAATAGGCGAGAGCCAAACCTCGAAATGTGACTTTTTACATAGGCTATTTAGTCGGATCTGCAGTTGTCCTTATCGCACGAATTCGAGGGCGGAGCGCTCGCAGAGCGACAGCAATACCTTCTTAAAATACCTAATTTTCAAAAGTCTGGCTGCCCCCATTTCCTCTTATTAATGTATCTCTTAAGAGTTCAGTGCAATAAGGTATGATGAATGATTAACATTTGTTAGGACATTTTAGTTTGAAATGGAGAAATTATTGTTTTTTAGTTAAGTAATTCAATTTACTTATTAAGAATCATCAAAACAAAAATCTAATCAACAAAATCATCAACATTGCAATGACATAAGTACACAACTATTTTGCTTATGATTTTATTTAACTTTGGAATAAAACGTTAATTAAAACTAAGTAGGTAGGTACTTAGCACAGACGTACGGTCTACGAACAAAATTGCGGCAGGAAAAAATTGCGTGCCGCGCTTTGAATGGAACAAATACAAAGTGGTACAATACGTACTTATATGTTGCACGGGCGCGATTTTCCCGACCCCGACGTGATTTTTTATTGCGCAGCTCACACATTTTGATTTGCAACCTAGGAGTTGAGCGCCGAATGAATGCGAATACGACGTTCTATAAGTACTTACTTGAGTTCGCACGGGCCCGTAAAAAAACCGGCCAAGTGCGTGTCGGACTACGCACAATGAAGGATTCCGTAGTTGGTCTTATGAAATTATCCCAAGGACAACCTTAACATTATAGTTGAAAAACATGTTCTCCCATATATTCCAACAGTAAACGTAAGTTTGTACTCACTATATTGAGAGATTTACCATGTTATTTTTCTACAGGTATGGAACTATTTTCTGTGTTTTTTTCTACATTTTAGGCTCAGTAGTTTTGGAGATAAGGGGGGGGAATGGTAAATTTTCGTCTATTTTCTTAAATAACTTTAAAACGATTTATTTAAAAATTATAAAAAAAAAATTGATACCGGTAGCAAAACTTTTTTTTTTCTTTTTTGCCCCCTAAAAGTGACCCCCATATTCAAAATTCATTTATTTACTTTAGTCATACGTGTTTGGGTCACAGAAATCCATATGTGTACCAGATTCGGAGTAAATTGGCTGTGACAGACGGACAGACAGACAGACAAACAGACACACGAGTGATCCTATAAGGGTTCCGTTTTTTCCTTTTGAGGTACGGAACCCTAAAAATCGCCTGCTTTGGTCAGGACTCAGCAGGAATCAGGAACGCAGGCAGACGTGCGTGCCGCATGCTGAAGGCCGCGGCGCACGGTCCACAATATAAAGATGATCAGTATTGTATATTCAATGAGGGGATTAGGCGCACAATGCCACATTCGCAAAATGACCTAATGACGCAAAATGACATATTCGCAAGTAATATAATACTGTATATTCATACAAACGGTCGGAACGTGAGTCATACATACCTGCGCACCTCGAGTTCGATTTAGCACTCGGTACCCATGTACCTCATACACCTTTCACACCAGCGCGGCGCGTCGTCGCGCGCGATATCGCGCCGCACACACGCACGCGCACTACACGAGCTCGCGCGGTCTTGTCGTAGAACAGGTATTTTCTTTATTCTAATCCCGAACAAGTTAAATTGAACCTTATAGTCATCATCATATGGTCGTATTCGAGCCGAACGCGGAAACTACGGAGCTAAAAACATCTGGCCGCTTGAACAATAGAAGCGCATTCCACTGCGATAAGAATTCATAGAAAAAACACCTCGTTCAAATGGATGTTATGTATAGTTATGAATATCTTTGCAACTAAGTAATTAGCGTATTATTAAGATAACCAAGTTTTACGAACGTTTTTGTTTGAAGATTTCGTGTACAGTTAAAATATAAAATACTAGCTTTTGCCCGCGGCTTCGCCCGCGTGGATGTCGGAAAATATCCCATGGGAACGTTCATGTGGAAAACATAGGGCATATCCCTAACTTAAGAAATGCTGGGTTTCCCATACAAACTTTCATCCCTTTTATCACCCCTTGTAGGATAATGTTTTAAGACAAAAAGTAGCCCATGTCCTTTCCCAGGATGCTATCTATAGCCTTGCCAAATTTTATCGAAATCCGTGCAGTTTTGTAAATTTTAAAATCAATCCCTATTTTACCCACTTAGGGGATGATTTTTAAAAAACGCTGACCCGCATATTTCTTAACTTCTTACCAATAGCATAAATTTGTTATCCCTAACTTAAGAAATACTGGGTTTCCCTTACAAACTTTCATCCCCTATGTCACCCCCCCGTAGTATTATTTTTGAAAAAAATAGTATCCTATTTCCTTTCCCAGGATGCTATATAAAGCCTTGCCAAATTTTGTCGAAATCCTTGCAGTTTTGTAAATTTTAAAATCAACCCCTATTTTAACCCCTTAGGGGATGATTTTTCAAAAACGCTGAACCGCATATTTCTTAATTTCCTATCAAAAGCATACATTTTAATTTTCACATCCCTAACTTAAGAAATACTGAGTTTCCCATACAAACTTTCATCGCCTATATCACCACCTGTAAGATTATTTTTTAAGACCAAAAGTAGCCTGTATCCTTCCCCAGGATGTTATATAAAGCCTTGCCAAATTTTATCGAAATCCGTGCAGTTTTGTAAATTTTAAAATCAACCCCTATTTTACCCCTTAGGGTATGATTTTTCAAAAATGCTGAATCGCATATTTCTTAATTTCCTACCAATAGCATAAATTTTTTATCCCTAACTTAAGAAATACTGGGTTTCCTTACAAACTTTCATCCCCTATATCACACCCTGTAGTATTGTTTTTGAAAGTATCCTATGTCCTTTCCCAGGATGCTATATAAAGCCTTGCCAAATTTTGTCGAAATCCGTGCAGTTTTGTAAATTTTAAAATCAACCTCAATTTTACCCCCTTAGGGGATGATTTTTCAAAAACGCTGAACCGCATATTTCTTTATTTCCTATCAGAAGCATACATTTTAATTTTCACATCCCTAACTTAAGAAATACTGAGTTTCCCATACAAACTTTCATCCCCTATATCACCCCCTGTAGGATTATTTTTTAAGACCAAAAGTAGCCTGTGTCCTTCCCCAGGATGCTATATAAAGCCTTGCCAAATTTTATCGAAATCCGTGCAGTTTGGAAATTTTAAAATCAACCCCTATTTTACGCCCTTAGGGGATGATTTTTCAAAAACGCTGAACCGCATATTTCTTAATTTCCTACCAATAGCATAAATTTGTTATCCCTAACTTAAGAAATACTGGGTTTCCCTTACAAACTTTCATCCCCTATATCACCCCCTGTAGTATTATTTTTGAAAAAAATAGTATGCTATGGCCTTCCCCTGGATGCTTTATAAAGCCTTGCCAAATTTTGTCGAAATCCATGCAGTTTTGTAAATTTTAAAATCAACCCCTATTTTACCCCCTTGGGGGATGATTTTTCAAAAACACTGAACCGCATATTTCTTTATTTCCTATCAAAAGCATACATTTTAATTTTCACATCCCTAACTTAAGAAATTCTGAGTTTCCCATACAAACTTTCATCCCCTATATCACCCCCTGTAGGATTATTTTTGAAAAAAAAAGTAGCCTATGTCCGTCCCCAGGATACCATCTATAGCTTTGCCAAATTTTATCGAAATCCGTTCAGTGGTTTAGGCGTGAAAAGGTAACAGACAGACAGACAGACAGACAGACAGACAGACAGACAGACAGACAGATAGACAGACAGACAGACAGACAGAGTTACTTTCGAATTTATAATATTATAGTATGGAAGTATGGATACAACGTGTAACGTTAAATGCGCAAAACCTCTTAAGGGGTCATTGTACTCATCATTATGAACCACTTTTACTATGTGACCAAACCTGAAATCGCGAAAAAAAAAATCAGCTGTTCATTTATGTTCGCATAACTAGTCAAAATGTACTGAACAGCAGATTTTTTTTTCGCGATTTCAGGTTTGGTCCCATAGTAAAAGTTGTTCATAATGATGAGTACAATGACCCCTTAAGAGGTTTTGCGCATTTAACGTTACACGTTGTATATAGATTTTGTGTCATTGTTGAGTAAATTAAAATGATTTCAAAATTATGAGTAAGCGGTTAGTCCCGCTATGCTCGACTCGTAAAATACCTACTAAAAAGTTTCGTTATGCACGAAATTCTTTCGGTTCTACGTAAACAATGGAAGGTACAGTTGGAAAGAAAAGTGTTTGAATTCAAGTTAAATTTTTTATAGCGCTATTCGTATAAGTGTAAGCGTCTGTACGTTAAAATTTGTTTTGTCTCGTTCTGACTATCAATGATAGATGAATTTCAGAGCGAAATGTTTATGAATAGAGCTGTAAGTCAATACTGGACCCACAAAATTTAAGGAACACACTAACTACTATAATTAATAAAAGTATCTACGCTTTTACCTACTTAATACAAAAATAAAATTGAACATAAATTAGCCAAAACTTACCTATCGGTATCTAAAAATCTATGCGTACTACTTCTACTACTACTTCACCTAAAAAGAAATAAAATGCAAACTATTAATAATTTGTAATTTAATAAATATTTAAACACTACCAAAACAACTAATACCTATTTTATAAAATAACAACAAAAGAAATTCAAATAAACTATTTAAAGACTAAAAGTCGCGCTGATAAGCACGGTTTGTTAATATCAATTAGGTCGTCTGTCAATAAGGTCGAACGCTCTGAACGCATCAACAGCCAAATGTTGAATCACAGAGTACTTTTTTATATGTTGAATGAAGCTCGCGCTCGGACCTCCCGCCTTTTTATAACCTACCGCCATGACCCGCGTCGAGCGCGCCAACCGTTACGCAAAAATAATCCTTATGGCATGATTCAGTATTCACGCGCGACCGACGGCGCGATGGCTTATTACCGTATTTCATGTATAAGTTTGGTGTTTCTATACCGATTACTATGATTCTTTTTTTATTGAATAGGTAATAATATTAACTTCTTTTAATTCGGGATGAGTGAGAGTATTATAAACGTAAGAGTAAACAAATATAATCAGAAAGCTTCGAACTGCTAAGCTATCGGGAGTTACACGTGTTATTGTGAGTCAACCATAAAAGATAGACATATGCTGTTCTGGGATATTTTTTAGATAATTTTATGTAAAACATTTCCGTCGTAAATGATTTCTATGTAGCTTTAACCATTAAGGCTGCACACGCGACGGAAGCTTAAAAAATGGAGCAACTTCTCCCGTTTTCCCAACATTTCCCTTTACTGCTCTGCTCCTATTGATTGTAGCGTGATGAAAAGTATACTATAACCTCCCCAGGAGTATGGAGAATAATTGTACCAAGTTTCGTTAAAATCCGTCGAGTAGTTTTTGTTTCTATAAGGAACATACAGACAGACAGACAGACAGACAGACAGACAGACAGACAGACAAAAATTTTACTGATTGCATTTTTGGCATCAGTATCGATCACTAATTACACCCTGATAGTTATTTTGAAAATATATATCATGTACAGAATTGACCTCTCTACAGATTTATTATAAGTATAGATTATGTAAAGGGTTGTCCTTATGCACACATGAGATGCATTCAACACTTGAAGGGTTAAAGGTAACTAAGTTATTTAAAAAATCTTGATTTTTAAATGAATACTTCGTAATAAATATAAATATGTATATAAATAAATATCCTTGGACATTTCACACAACGCCATCTAGTCCCAAGCTAAGCAACCTAATGCTTGTGTTATGGTAACGAGATGGCTGATAAACTACTTACCGTAAAACATGGCAACTTTGCCCTCGACAGTTGACTTTGCCCAGTTGTGTATTTTTTTAAAAACTTAATACATACCAAATTTGTCTGTAGTTAGTAAGAACATTTTGTCTATGGTAAAAAATTCATCATTTTTCTGGCAACACTGTGTGACGTGCAGTCACAGATGTTACTTCAGTTGTCTGTCAGACGTCGTTGAAGTTAGAGTGTTTTTTTGCGGGCAAAATCTTTTAAAAAAACTTTTTCGAGAAGTGCTACTTGGAGTTATCGCAGGTAAGTAATTTTTATACATCCGTTATTACATTGGAAATGAATAATATAGACTAGTTTTCTTCGCTAAATGCGTCGTATAATCATAAAATATAACGGTGGGCAAAGTCACAAGCATATTTTTTGAATATCGTTGACAACATTGCCCAACGTTTCTTTTTCACTAGGGTTGTCACCCGAGGTACATTTTTTAACCTAGTAAAAAAAGGAGGGTTCGGATTTGATGAACAGTTAATAATGTTGGTAAACATATAAAGTTTAAAAACCCAGTCGGGATTTAGAAGATACGAGGGCTCGTATCTTCCAAATTCTGACTGTGTTTTTAAAGTTTTTTGTTGATTGGTTTTTGGTTCTTAAAAACTATATGTATTTACATCGAAATCAAACTACCTAGGTACTCTTGTTTTACCGCTACCGCGATAAAATTCATAAAATAATTTCTAATATAATTGTTAATATAAGTACCTACTATGAAAGTTATTCAAATTTTATTTTCCAGGCTATAATTTTATCTTTTACTGCAGTTCTGTTTATAAATTTACATTTTTTTTAATAATGGGTAGTCTCGACATTTTCATTTAGTTTAATCTAAAAACTTTGCATACTAGTACCTAATCCTGAACTTTGTTGCAGTTTATTTGTCCGTCAGTGTAGATATGTATCCAAATTAATTTACGCTAAATGTTGATTATATTATATAACAATAACATAAAAGATAGGTAAGTACCTAATATTTATAGGTACTTAAAATTACTAAAAATTATATTGCATAGTAATATAATTTTTCTGTAAAACTCATTACAAATTTTAGTGTTATTTGTTATTTTCATATAAAAACAAAGACCGAGATAGGTACATACTTTTTAGTTTTTTTTAAATTATTTTTTAGTTTTTGAACACTTTAGAAATAAAGCATATTATGTAAAAAATGATGTTATATTATTTTTAATTTATCATTATAATATATTATAATATTCCACACTAAAAATTATTAAATAGTTAAGTATTGTCAATGGTGACAACCCTTGAAAAATCGCCATTTTGTACGAAAAATGTTCTAGAAGGCTTTTTGACTTTGCCCACTCATTTTTAAGGGTAAAGGAATGTGAATATTTGGCGTATAATTTAATACATTATTGCATTGCTCAGTATTTTCATTCAGTCCTTTTCGTATAGTGTTAGAGTCCATAGTAACGGAGATCTGTAATGTGGGCAAAGTTACCAAATGTATATGATTTTTTGCCCAACACCTATAATTGTTATTTTCACTAATAAATATGCTTTTTTTTTACTATTTTTAGTTTTGTGTATCGAGACATGAGCATATAGTATTATGTGGCACCGAAACAATAATCAATTTATTAAAATTTTCCAAAATATCGTTAGTTAAGCATTTATTTTTTAAATTTATGGGCAAAGTTGCCATGTTTTACGGTACATACATTTTTTTTTTTTTTTTTTTTGTAAATACATACATATTATAGATAGAAAAACACCCAGACTCGGAACAAATACTTGTAGGTCGTACAAATTATTTGTTCCGTGCGGGAATCGAACCCGCGACATGCTGCGCAGCAGTCAATCGCTCAACCACGGCGCCAACCGTGTCGTCAGAATAGTATAATAGCAATGACATTAAACATCTAGTAAATAGCACGTCTGAAGAGTCCGAACTGCTGTGTTACGAACGTAGTACCTACTATTATTTTTTCCGCGTTGTGTGGTCAAGTTTAGGTACCTACCACCACCCACCACCCTACCACCCCATCGTGTGGTGTCCGTTACGGACCACGGACGCATGTAAAAATTCGCAGCAGGATAAAATTGCGTTCAATTAGGTAGGTACTTACTTAGTTTTGGTTGGTTGGGTTTTTTTTCGACGAACCGTAGAATGAAACTGTCCTGGGTTAGGTTAGGTTAGGTTAGGTTAGGTTAGTTAGGTTAGATATCGCCGCGATATCGCCTGGCGATAATATCGCCACGCGATATCGCGCCGCGCTAGTGTGAAAGGTGTTGCGACGCGATAATATCGCAATATCGCGGCGCGACCGTCGCGACGCGATATCGCCTCTGTCTGTAAGAGCCTTTAGGTTTTATGTTGATCAAAATATGATTCGTGACCGCAACAAGGTATGTATTTACAGAATTATTATTGTAATCGCTAAAGTCATCAATACAACTCTATAAGACCAGGCAATCCTAGTGAATGACAAGGTATTGCATGAAATCTTTACATTTGAGGATTATAGATATAAACTTTAGGTTTTATTACTGATTTTAATGATTATTATTCTGTAAATACCTATTTTTTACGGTCGCAATTATAATTTAATTAACATACAACCTAATACCGACTTACAAGTTGCAAAAAACGTACTACCCGTGCGCTTACCCCTTAATTTATTAAGGCAACCTCAGGATAATTTATCCTGGTTAAGCAGCTGACCACCTCCTAGGTTCACCTGTGAGATGACACTTAAAAAAAAATAAGAAAAATTTAAAACCCGAATTTACCCAATCAACGGTTCAGTTAAAAAAAAAATATTTCATAAAACTATTGCTTATAATCTTTCCAACCATTTATTTTACTTTAGCGTCCATGAAGTATTGAATTTTTTCGTCTATGGTAGGAACTTCATAGGCGTGCTTATGTCTAAAGTAAATGGTTGAAAAGAGTACCTATAGTGCCTTTTAGAGGTGCGCTTTTTTAATACATAAATATTAGCCTATACTGTCCTAATACTGGGCAAAGGCGGGAAACCTTTGTTCAGCAGTGGGACAGTGTCCACCAACTCCTTCCAAGCATCCTTTTCTAGAGCCACTTCGATCCAAGCTTTGTGGTTCGCGTATAGGTCGTCTCGCCACCTCTTCCTGGGCCGGGCTCGGCGGTGCCGTGCATCCTCAGGCACCCACCGTGTGGAGACTGTTGCCCACCGGTTGCTATGCATGCGAGGTGCACTTAGCAATTTTTTTTTATTGTCCTTATTTATTCCGTTTTCATAAATCTCGCTTTAGAAGAGACATAATTGTATATTATATTGTCATTGATGGAGCGTCTTTGATTGAATTATACGTTATTTAGGAAGTAGGGTACGTTCTAATCAGCAGTGTAAGTTATTTTCATTTAGCATTTTCATATAATAAAGTATCAAAACTCGTCAAAAAGAAGGCGCACTGGCTTTTTATTACATAGTAATGAGTGAGTCTTCTGGTCTCTCTTATTCCCTGGTAACAAGATTGTATACATTTAGAAACGCAAAAGAAATATAATAATATTTTGTTTACATAGTTTGTTGAGCTTATTGGAAAGAGGATTCCGAGAACTCAGTTTATTGTTTCATATGTCAACAGAGAGAGAGATACTAGTAATTCATGCTAGAAATAAGTGGGTCTGTATTATTTGATGCAACGGAGATAGGTATTAATACAGATTTTTAATAAGCATAAAGAAAATTGAATCGTCAATTGCGTACCAATGTTTTCATGAATTTTCCGCAATTCTCATTTTGGTTCTATGCTCAAAGTTATTACTATAAAAATACGGTCAAAAATCACTCAATTAATATTAAAAAATAAATCATGCCATTAATTTCACTAGTTCCAATTACAAAATATCATAAAGCATAGAGAATATAGAGTAACGTCGCGCAACGGAATCAATTACATACAGCCAAGCTTAATTAGAGGCAGCCGCCCTGAGCACACAAGAAGACGTGACCACCACTAAACGTTATAAAATATGTCTAAATCTAGTGTAGCTGTAGCTACAGTAAAGGTATAGGATCAGATTATTTAGTGAAATTGTTGGTAGGAAGCAATTTATGGTACCAATATTACATCTAAACTTCTATAATTTACTATATTATAAAAGTAGCTGTTACCTGCGGCTTAATCGCCCGCGTGGATGTCAATACTTCCCTATTTGAATCGGATTTTATTCACAATTTGATTAGTTTTAATTTTCTTGCGCGGAACCCTAATTCTTTTCTAAAATAACAGTAGTTAAGAAGCTGTATACGGAATTTTGCCGATATTTTAGATTTGCGTGATTTTACAGACGTAATTTTAAAGTTAAAATACTGTATTTCTATAAGTTTTAATGCCCAACATGAAAGATCATTTCAATTATGATTTAATGAATGACCTACTTTTTTATTAGTACAAGTACTCGTACAGAAGATTCACTCCGCAAAATCATTTAAATAAATGGCGACTCTTGCTACGACACAATAAAGTGCAATTCAGGCCGAACAGCGATAATGACCTACAGTTATATTCACCTTAAAGTTGCCTCTCTTTTTATCGCGTAACTCTTATACCTTTTGACTCATTGGGGTTGTCTTCTTTTACGACGCGGCGCGTGAGTGAGTATCGAACTTACGTGCGACCCGGCCGGCACGCGGCAGCCCTCACTGAATTGGTCCGACAAGTCGAGCCCACCGCGTGCTTGTACCTTCATACCTAAAGCTAAATAGCTATATGCTGAGTGCGCCTGGCCTTACTACGAAACTATAATAAATAATCTTAATAAACAGAACAGATTGATAAACGATTATGTTGGCAGATGTAAAACATTTTTGAATTTCAATGAAAGTCATCACCTTATGTATTGAAAAACACTTTGGCCGGGGGTCACGTGATAGGCAATAGATAATTAATTGTGTCTCATTAGTTAATAACTAGAGATCGGATAATCGGATGCATATTAACCTAAAATTAATATTTCGCTAACAAAGTATGGAAGCGGCTTCTTAAATTTTTTTTCTTACTATAAATCCCGGGATTCCAGAAAATGTGGGAATGCACAACTAATCGGATACATGGTATGGAAACGACTTCATAAACAAAGTGGTTTTATTTATTTGGAAATTTCGGGAAATCGGGATCACATAGGTAAATATTCCGTTTGGTACACGTGATCCCCGCGAGAAATACAAAGCTGCCGAATTAAAATGGTTGTCCCTGGAAGGTACCGTCAATATAACGGTGGGGTTGTTTTCATGGGTTTGAGAATGTTAAAGCCGTGACGTGAAAATGTAAATCCAAGATGGCGGCTGCGAACATTTTCAAATTTTTCGTCATGGGTGTCGTTTTTATGGTTTTCGAGGGTTTTAAAGCCGATAGTGATGTTAAAATGTAAATCCAAGATGGCGGCTGCGAACATTTTCAAATTTTTCGTCATGGGTGTCGTTTTCATGGTTTTCGAGGGTTTTAAAGCCGATAGTGATGTTAAAATGTAAATCCAAGATGTCGGCTGCAAAATTTTCAAAATTTTCGTCATGGGTGTCATTTTCATGCTTTTCGAGGTTGTTAAAGCCGATAGTGATGTTAAAATGTAAATCCAAGATGGCGGATGCGAATATTTATTAATTTTTCGTCATGGGTGTCGTTTTCATGGTTTTTGAGAGTTTTAAAGCCGATAATGGCGTTAAAATGTAAATCCAAGATGGCGACTGTGAAAATTTTCTAACTTTTCGTCATGGGTGTCGTTTTATTGGTTTTCGAGGGTATTAAAGCCAATAGTGTCACTAAAATGTAAATCCAAGATGGCGACTGCAAAAAATTTCAAACTTTTTGTCATGGGTGCCGTTTTCATGGTTTCCGAGGCTTTAAAGCCGATAGTGGCGTTAAAATGTAAATTCAAGATGGTGGCTGGGAAAATTTAAAAAAAATTGTGATGGGTATCGTTTCCATGGTTTTGGGGGGTATTAAAGCTGATAGTGACATTAAAATGTAAATCCAAGATAGCGGCTGCGAACATTTCGGTCGGTTTTACAACCCTCGAAAACCATGAAAACGACACCCATGACGAAAAATTTAAAAATGTTCGCAGCCGCCATCTTAGATTTACATTTTAATGTTACTATCGGCTTTAAACCCTCAAAAACCATGAAAACGACACCCATGACGAAAAATCAGAAAATGTTCGCAGCCGGCGTCTTGGATTTACATTTTAATGTCACTATCAGCTTTAATATCCCTGAAAACCATGAAAACGATACCCATGACAAAAATTTAAAAATATTTGCATCCGCCATCTTGAATTTACAATTTAGAGTCACTATCGGCTTTTATACCCCCGAAAACCATGAAAACGACACCCATGATGAAAAATAAAAAACATTTGCATCCACCATCTTGGATTTACAATTTAGTGTCACTATCGGCTTTAACGCCCTCGAAAACCAATAAAACGATACCCATGACGAAAATTAGAAAATGTTCGCAGCCGCCATCTTGGATTTACATTTTAATGTCACTATCAGCTTTAACACCCTCGAATACCAAAAAAACGACACCCATGACGAAAAATTAGAAAATGTTCGCAGCCGCCATCTTGGATTTACATTTTAATGTTATTACACCCCCGAAAACCATGAAAACGACACCCATGACGAAAAATTAAAACATATTCGCATTCGCCATCTTGGATTTACATTGTAGTGTCACTATCGGCTATAACACCCTCGAAAACCAATAAAACGACACCCATGACGAAAAATTAAAAAATATTCGCATCCGCCATCTTGGATTTACATTTTAGTATCACTATCGGCTTTAACACCCTCGAAAACCAATAAAACGAAACCCATGACGAAAAATTAGAAAATTTTCGCAGCCGCCATCTTGGATTTACATTTTAATGTCACTTTCAGCTGTAACAGCCTCGAAAACCATGAATAGTACACATGACGAAAAATTTGAAAATATTTGAAGCCGCCATCTTGGATGTACATTTTCAGCAGCTTTCACTATGGGACCAACTCTGAAATCACAAAAAAAACTACGATGTTTGAAACAAAAGTTCTATACCTACTCGACCAAAATGTATGAGACAGCTGACTTATGTTTCGTGATTTACGGGTTGATCCCATAGTGAAAGTTGCTCATGAGTAGAACACCCTATGAAAATTTAGTGATAAAAAAGTTACCCTTTCAAAAAATACTTAATTTATCAATTCCGGAATCGCGACATTTTGACGATCGACACAAAAGTGCATTCCTTAATAGCCAAGAACCTAAACGTAAGTAAATATACATTCGATTCTATAATCAGAAATATAAATTTGTGAATACCGGAATACCGGAATTTTTTTAATACAAAAGTACAATCCATATTAGCCAAAACCTAAACGCAAGTACCTAACTAAAACATTCGATTCCAAAATCAGAACTTAAAAATTTTCGTTTCGGAATCCCGGGATTTTTTTTTTTTTAAGTGCAGTCCATATTAACTAACATCTGAACTTAAGTAAATTATGCATTCGATTCTATAATCAAAAGTCAAAATTGGCCGATACCGGAATTCTGGGATTTTTTAATCCAAAAGCCCACTCCATACTTAGCCAACACCTCAACTTTAGGTTAATATGCATCCGATTATCCGATCTCTATTAATAACTATCAAGGTTTATGAATGATACTTCATAAACTTTCATCACCTTTGTCACCCCATTTAGGATTATTTTTGAGACAAAAAGTATTCCCAAGATGTCATCTAGGGTAATTCCAGGATAGGTGCCCCACTTTTTGATAGGAAGCCATAACTTATTAAATTAAAAATCTAATGGCAATGCGACGTCTTTTGCGCATATATGGTAACTTTGATCTTTAATCTATGATGGTACCTACACCTTTTGTTTTTACATAAGTTTCATAGATTTTGAGGAAATTGAGACTTTTTACGCTCTCAAAAGTAGGATACATGCCTATCGTGAGGGATAGAAGACTCGTAGTTAAAAATGCTTCAAGGGATAGATGCCCAACTCTCTCTCCTCCATGCCAAATTTTATCGAAATCCGTTCAGTGGTTTAGTTAAATTTTTCATCTAAGTAATGGTCTATGATCGCCGATTGTGAAGAGCAACCTTCTACAAAAATCGACTTTAAAAATACATTCTACCAGCTAATACCCATCCCGCGTCATTTCAATCCACAGATACCTACTAACAAAACAAAAAAAAACCTATTTGTCTACGGCCAAAATGGCGATGATACACGTGCCTAAAACCGTAGAACAACGCGTATAGTTGCCATAGATTGTAAACAAACACGTACTGGCGTCATCTTGACCTAGAGCGGGCCAACAGCCTTTTGAGCCTATTTCGGTACAGCACTACCCGGTACCGAAACGAAACATCTGTTTGGATATTCCGAATTGTTGGCAGATTTACGCAAATTCAAATGACAACAGTTTCGAGAAGAATTTTTATGTAGCATCATCAAATAAAACTAAGAGTTTTGTTTCTGGTAATGAATCATTTGTTATAGTTTTTGAGAATCTTTAAATTCCATTTTTGAATTTATTCGGTGAGTAGTGGCTATTCGGACATCGTGAAATAAGCCCTTATTCTATAAAAAAATCACGCATGCAATTATGACTTGTTTATTAAGAAAACATTATTATTTTATTATCAAGGTGAACTTTTAATAATTATGATAATCAGCCTTTAGCAATCCATAGCCAGCATAGGCTTCTCCGATCGCATGAAATGTAGCTCAATCCTTGGCTACAGATATTCAGCTGACACTATAATATAACCACCACGCAAAGAATTTTGACAATAATAATACGGTATCAACAAATTTAAAAAAATGTAATAAGTATACGTTCATCCTCTTAATGTCCGTAATAAATCATGGTTGGCAGTCCTTGTGCTCCGTAACAAGGATTCAATTTATCATCCACCGTAGATATTAATCTTCGTTACCGCAATTACCGATCAAATCTGACGTTAAGGCGCTACCAAAATAAATTGGAGGATTTTTCGTAACCATTTATTTCACTATCGCAGCATGTATGGATTTAATTTTTGGATATATGTTTATTGACTATTTGATTAATACTTTGACTGAAGGAAAACACGATTGGGTTAAATTTCCTCGATAGAATTTAATTCCGAAAAGACCTCTACTTTTTTATGTTTTTTTCTATAACTCTAAAATCCTAAGTAATTTCATTGTAAAGTTGCATTTAAAATGTGCGTATTAGGTAATTAAAAATTCTGGCTGAACATAATTTTGATAGATAGCTTAATTTATTTTTAAACAATTTTTATTTCATCTGGCGCTTTTATTTTGGTTCCAGCGCGTTGTTGCGCTCTCTTTTTTTCGCATGTGGAAGTAATTGACTCTGTCACTTTCTTATTCCCGCCCAGTTCACTTTTTTTGTATCACCTTAAGTAGGCTAATCTGTGAAATGTTGAGGATTACAATCATATTACAATCGGTTTGTTGAAATTATTATAAGTTTACTTATAGGGTTGTTTAATGATAGGTTAGTTCTTCATCAAGGGACATGGCTGAGTAGCAATGAAATTTAAGTACCTACGTCATAGACGTATAAAAAAGGAGGACTCCGCGCCACGCATATCGAAAGTGAAGCACCGTACCGATCTATGTGTGCGTGATTAGAGTACCTGCACACCACTTATACGAGTATAAGTAAATAATAACTTTATAGAAGTATTTTTTTTTCAAAACCACCACCATTATTCCACCACTTATATCTGAGTTATGAAGGCGTCAACAGTAATTGAATGTAGTGTAGCTCCAGTTGAAAACCAGCGTCAGGCACTGGTTTTCTGGCATTTATGCTGAACTGGACCTACTTTGATTTTTGTGTGAATATTGTGTGCCTTAACCTGGGTCAAATAAATTTATTTTCTTTTTTCTTTCTTGCTTTAATACCAAATATCAAGCAATATAAATCATGATTAAGATTTTCTCAAGTTTTATTGAAATGAGACATTTTGTAGAAACAAATAAAAAAGTTTATGATGTCAGTGAAATCATATTGCAAACATTTTTATGAGCGAAGAACACAAATCATTCTCGAAAATCATTTTAAATTTCGAACCGAACGTTTAGTTTTTCCGTATCTTTATTGTTGTTACACTGAACTTCGCTCGCGTCCAGAGGCGGATGTATCGCAGTGGAAAATACGCTCCACATATTCTATGCTATTTATAAATGTATGTATATTCGAACGGCCATTGAGATGTTCTATGTACGTATCACTCGCATGGATGAGTTTGGACGTTTATATAATTTTATTATTATTTCGTACCTACATACCAAAAGATTTTTATTTCTGAATTTGATTTAATTTGTTCGAATTCTCTTTATTTGTGTTCGGTTCGATAATAGTTAGGGAGGCGAGTAAGGGAATTTCGGTAATACTCAAGCGTGGCAGTTTAAGATATGAGAGATACCTTAGACCTAATAGAACAACCTTGTAAATTATTTAGCTCTATATGTAGTGACGCGCGCCTAGGATAGACGATCAGATTAGTAAAAAAAAATCGATAGTCTGAAATACTCGAGCGCGTCGGATTAAGATATTGGGGGTTGATTTTAGTGTTTTAAGACTAAATTTAACTAATCTGACGATAAGTCCTTGACGCCGCCGAGTTATAGGGTTGCGAACTTGTAAAAAAAAAACGTTAATCCGGCATTCTCGAGCGCGATTTTTTTATTTTTTATTTTGAAGAATATAATCTAAAACTTACTAAAAATACAAGATCTGCCGGTTTCCGCATGACCCGAAGTGTGGAGGAGCCATTTCGTCTTCCGAAAAACGCGTTGCGGCATATAAGTCGCGAACGATACATTTTACAAAAAAAAAGTTTAAATAAACAAAAAAGGTAATTTTATTTTACACAAAAAAGGTCTCTTTACATTTTTGTCCAAAGTTAAAACTTTTTGACTTGAAGCATCATAAAAACTCAAACTCCCGGTTTTTTGAGTATATCTCGAAAACTGAGGGTGTTAAAAAAATTGATATGAAATAACGATGATTAAATTATGTGACTTTTATTATATCTCAAAATTTTTTTTTTTTCTAAAGCTTCTCGACAATTTTCATGCCAGTCAGAGCTATACCAACATTGCCTCAGAACTCGGTACATCGCCAATTTGTGGAGGAATGCTTACAAATCCGACATCACTGACCTTGCACCAACCGATCATGGGTGGAATGAAAATAATAATAAATTCGAGTTCACGTGGTTTATCGGGAATCAATTGCCCGATGCGTATGAAAATGTTGTTGTATCGCCGGATATTCTGGGCAACGAGAATGACACTGAGGACAGCAATGACGAGACGCTTGATTCAGGTAAATTTTTGTACTTCTATAATATTCTCTCAACAAAATTACTGAATAGAAATAATTGTTACGGATGTTGCAGGCACTCAGCAGGAAAGAATTGTGGATGAGGAGCCACAATATGAAAGTTCCAGTGAAGAAGAAGATGAATTGTATTGAGCAAAAATGTAAAGGCCATACATAACAATACAATTATAATACAATTTTTATATCATTTCATTTTTTTATACAATAAATAATACAATTCGTACTACATTTCATCTACATTTACGTTGGTTGTATCTATCGCTTTATTGTCATTCTTAAATTCCCCGTTTTATCAAGGAGAAAGAAAGGAAAAAAAGAAACCAAAAAACCTTTTTCGGTCAGATTAAGAGAACCCACCAACATTTTTGTCAGATTAAGAAAATATGCTTTCAAGATACCGAGATAAACCTACTATGAAAATCTGACGCGCTCGAGTATTTCAAAAAATCTTTTTTTTTTTTGCATTTTCAGAAATTCATCGTAACTTATCGTCACGCCGAAATCGTCAGTTTTTTTAAAGGGAGCTTCCTTGGGGCCTACTTAACACCCCTTCCGAAAATCTGACGCGCTCGAGTAATTTTTTTTTTTTGCATTTTTGACTACTTTATATGCCTACCCCCACCACGCAAACCGGCAGATTAGTATACCGTTGTTATCAGAGGCACTTGGGGCATACGTAGTATGAATATCTGACGCGCTCGAGAATGCCCAAGTAACTGTTTTTTTAACATTTTTAAAAAACCGTACACGCCAAACCCACCGTTAAAATGGAACCACCGCGAAAAAGAAAAGCTCGTATGGTAAAAAACCATACGAGCTTTTCTTTTCGAAATTATTTTATCTTTCGATTTTGATAGGTCTCGACGGCGCCGTTGAATTACGCCATTTAGCTACCTCGCCTCCCTAACTATAATGCCTTAGTCCAGCTGTCAGAAGGACATCACTGATTGATGCAAAAAAAAACAAGATTTGAATTTAGAATTGGATGATGGTCCTACATCTCGATTTGGAATCACTACTTTTGAGTTGACATTGGCTTATTAGTCTCAGTTTTAGAACCTAGAATGCCGCCGGATCATTCTAAGGGCGTTAGAGTCTGAAGTAGTTTTCCCCCCAAAAACTCTGTCATTTTGGCATTGCATTTTGGCGGTCTATCAGAAAGGTCATGTTCAACATTAGAGACGATTACCATGCTGGCTGAATTATCCACATAATTGCTATGGTTGTGTGTGTTATTAGATAAACGATCTAACAAAGCTTTTAGTGGGATTTTATCGCCTTTTAACTCATAATGTTTATGCCAAATAGCCAAATATGTTTTGGCATGACTAGTTATCTGGATTAGATAATGCACATGTGTCCCATTAAGGTTTCCCACTAAAAGTCACTTGAGATTTAGTTGGGTAATAACAGTCAGACCGATGGGTTTGTGGCTGGAATGCTGGATGACTTCGTAGTGATGGTAGTTTTGTGGTGGAATGTTCCAGTAGTTTCAACCGTTAAATTGTTTCGAGAAAGTAAAGATAGAACACTAACATACAGAACATTTATTTTTAAATAATTTATTTCAATAATGTAATTACTGTTCTTAATATACCTACCTATAATCCCGACAAGTTATTTTATTAACTTCCAAATTATTTTCTGATTTTTACAAAAAGTTAAGACTATTATTATATGCCACACACATAATAATATAATATGATGTCTCATAAATATGTAATTATAGTTTGAATTTCAAATCAGGTCATGTGGATACATTTTAACACGTTAGCTGCGGCACCAATTTTTGCAAACTTTCCGTTCCTGCGGCACGAGGTATTATCGGCCCGCACCGTGACCAGACGTTAGGGCGACACGCGGTCTATTAGACCCCACCTCCTTTAACAGACTAAAATCCATTTTCTGGCGCGAAATCAAAGATAAATGAAAAATTTTGGTCCTTATCGATATAGACAGTGAATTGATGAACCCTAATCTACCGTCGCCCCGGGATCTGATAGCTAGTTTAGGAATTATTGGCAAAACAAAATATGGGATCTTATACACCTCGTAACGCACTGAAATATGGTAAATTTTCGCTAAGATTAGTGATGGGAAAAATAATATTGACGCAACGACGTTTATCTATTTTTGTGTGAAAATCTTAATGCGGTTCACAGAATAGAAAAAAAATAAAACCAGAAGTAGAAAAGAAACTATCCTATCTGCCTCGGGCTTTAAAAATACACTTATTAGAACTTTAATTAACATAAAAAAATCAGTAACAATATACTTTTTTATAAAAAATCGCAATACATACAGTTTTGGTTCTGTTTCTGTATTTTTTAAAATTAACTTCTTCCGACATCGTTTAGACATGTTCGGCGATGTAAAAGGACGTGCTCTCCAATCGACGTGATGCACAACACTAGTCGCGGGAAGCTCGCGTTGGGTGCGGTACGAGGTCCGGGGGGATATGGGACGTTTTAGCCTCGTTCCGCACTGCATTAAAATTATATTAATTCAGTGCGGTACGAGGCCTAAGACATCCGGTACCAAGGTAGGTATACCACCGAGTCCGGGACCATTAGCGCGTCTCAAATATACATTTATCTCTTTTCTATACTGGACCAAACCAAAGCTATGCCCTTCGCACGACAGAGATGTTCACGTTTTTCCTTGCCGCACCACAAGGAAGTTGCATGAGGGGTGATTTAGGCCTCGTTTCGCACTTAACGTGTTAATAAACCCAGCAGTCACTGTAAAATCACACCTTTATGTAATTAATTCGACGCCTGCATTAATTGGGTTGGTTTCCGTAAACCTGAGTTTTCATTTACCATTTTTTAACCAACCAATGTAAGTAAGTACCTAAAGCTCTGTTTTCACGGTGCAAGTTTCTGGAACGTTCAAAAGCAATAATTGCATGCCATAAAGCACATTCAATTTTATTACCATTCAAGAATTGCATGCATGCAAGTGTTTACACGGGTGCGATTCCATAAAATGACATACAAAATAATTGAATGCAAGTTTTTTCATTCAATAAAATCGCATGCAACTTAATTGTACGTGTTGTTTAGATGTTGCCCTTCAATTTTATGGTATGCCACACGCAATAAACTTGTACCGTGTAAATGGAGGTTTAGTGTCTGCCTACTAATGTTTATTTATTACAAATAGTTCGCGTTTGTATAAGTTTGCCGCTCTGAAGTATGCTACAAATGACTGTGCAGCCGCATATTTATCTATCTATATAAATAAAAAGAGAAGGCCTGACTGACTGATTGACTGACTCATCAACGACCAGCCCAAACCCTTGAACCTAGAAAGCTGATGCACAGAGGTTCCCTTTATAACGTAGACAAGGAATAAGGAATGATTTCCTGGTAATACGTTCCCGTGGGATATTTTCCGACATCCAAGCCAACCTATAGACTAGCTTTTGCCCGTGGCCTCGCCCAGGCCGCGGGCAAAAGCTAGTCTATAGGCTAAAACAGCAGCGCACCATGCCATGAGCATCGGTATGTCTGGTTTCTGAGCGGCAAACTAACGTGACGCGAACTATACTACCTAACGATTAATATAACATTAAAATCACAAAAAAAAACCAAAAGCGTGTCCGACCACGCACAATGAAGGGTTCCGTAATTGAAAAGAATTTATCCAAAAAACAAACTTAACATTGGATCCAAAAAAAAATTTTTTTATGTCGAAAAATTAGAAATTCACAATTTTCGGACTTTTTCCTTTACTTGTGCTGGGAGACCTTGCTTCTTGCGAAATTTCATTATTCTAGGTCAACGGGAAGTACCTTATAGGTTTTGATTTACTTGCGACAGTTGCGAGTATCAAAATGTGTCGCAAAATGGCCGTATTTTTTTATTGCGTTGACTTAGACGCTTGATTTTTTTAGAACTCTAAGGGACAATTAAATAGACTTACGTATTTAATATTAATTTCAATTTGATATCTCCCCGCGTCCTTTAGAAAAAGGGTCTTGACAGACTGTCAGACTTGAACATTTTTTTTATGTGATAGAATAAAAAATAACAATTTTCGGACTTTTTGCTTTATTTGTGTTGTATGACCTTGCTTCTTACCAAATTTCATGATTCTAGAACCACGGCAAGTACCCTATAGGTTTTGATTTACTTGCAAGTATCACAATATGACGCATAAATGGCCGTATGTTTTTATTGCATTGACTTAGAAGCTTGAGTTTTTTAGGACTTCAAGAGACCACAGGCTTACGTATTTGATATTAATTTCAACTTGATAACTCCACCCGTACCTGAGAAAAACGGTCTTGACAGACTGACAGACAGACAGACAGACATACATACAGACAAACGGACAAACAAGTGATCCTATAAGGGTTCCGTTTTTTCCTTTTGAGGTACGGAACCCTAAAAACACTGAAGGTCGTGGCCATTGATACATATTTAAAAATAGAAGAAGCTTTTCTGCATTATTTATTATCTTCACATCGTTTTACCGGGAATTGTTTTTGTTACTCGTTGGGATTTCCGCGGTGGAATTATCATGTAGGTACCTAAATCAAATGTTTATTTAAGGTTCAGCACTTCCCACCATTATTATAAATGGAAACATTTCTGTGAATACACTATTGTTTGGCATTATAAAAATTCACGCATTTTGAACGTTTTTATGAGTTCTAAGTTGCCTGACAGGCACATAAACCTACTACAACCAACACTGACAGAAGGTTTGTGTAAAAGGAACCACTTTACAAACGCACCCGGCGATTTTATATACTAGCTATTTTTTTTTGGGTACAATAGACCCTTTTTAGTGTATTATTGAAAACAACAACGTGCGCAAAATAAAAGACGCAGAAAAAAAAAAATTACAGTACCAGTACCATATTGACCTTGAAGTCAAGGTCAATGACCCTGAGGCTTTCATCGTCTAATATACGAGACATTCACTGCCTCATCTAACCCAAATGATTCACCAAAAATAGAGGGGATATGGCGCTTGGCGGCCGCTGCCGCTGTCGCGCGTTAAGGGTCACTGTTCTAACCTAACCTAACCCAAATGATTCACCAGCAATAGAGGTAATGGTCACTATTCTAACCTAACCCAAATAATTCACCAATGTGAAGTTTTGGACGCGCGGGTGTGATAGTACAGTGGAGCCATTTTATTTTGTATTTATTGCAAATGTTTGTACAAGTACGCCAACAGTATTAGTGCCGCCTGAAGACAGTACTTATTACTCCAGCAGACGTTCGGAGCTGTAAACTTGCGCGATAATTTATAAAGATTAGGAACGGGTTTTATCGTTTCAAGTTTTCGTGGCGATAAATTTTCAGTTTGTTAAGTATCTACATAGTTAGATAACAAACCCTGCTTAATTTCTCCAAAATATTTCGAACCTGACATGGAAATAAATGAACGCATCAATTTTCTTTTTGGTTGTGAATTAAAACAAAACTATTATTTTATGAAACATGAGATAGTATGAGAGCCAAATTGATACCCAACATAATACATAATTACATTTTTTGTTAGCATGAAAATATGAACACGAATACTATAATATTTTCGTGTCATGTTCAAAATACATCGTATGAATCGTAATTGAAAAAAATATTTTGATTTATTTGTATTGAAATTCGAACACAGATAAACAAATACATTTAAAAGTAGAATTGAAATGTACCTATTCTCAAATCGAATTTGAACACAATTTTATGCACTTCGTTTGTTTTCATTCATGGCAACTAAACTTTCGTGATTAACAATTAAAAATTAAAAAAAAACTCACCAAGCGATATGAGGCCACTGTTGAGCATAGGCAGCTTGATGCTGTTGGGGATGGACACCAGGCTGGTAGTGCCTGATGTCCTGAAGTCCTTCTTCTTCGGTTTCTTCTCCATGTCGTATCTTGTGGTGGACCGCGAGCGGTGTTTCCGCTGGCTGGTCGCAACTGACGTGCCACGCTGACCCGTTCGCGACGACATTTTGGCTCACCCCACGAATTTCCCGCCGATATATACTCAGTCGGATATGAACGGAAGCAGGCGCAATTAATGGCACACCGTCATTTTATATCACGTACAAAATCACTCACAAACACTGTTTTCGTTTAGTTATTGTGGTATAAAAATTTATGGTCGCTTTTTATTTTTATTTTTGAAACTAAAATAAGCTTTGCGAAATAAATTTTAAAGCGTAAATTTAATATTTTTTTTATCAAAACATTTAATTTTTATACATTGCTACCCTAGAATTTGACACATTATTACTAAAATGGCAATGTTTATGTAAGGGTTGCCAGTCGGAATATCATAAGGGCCCTGTCATTTCGGCAGCGCGGTGTGTTTAGGATGGAGTAAAGTCGTCGCCTGAAACAAAGAAAAAAAAACTGGTTAATAAAGCCACTTGACAACATAATTATAAATTAAGATAGAAAAACCTTGAAAACCAAGATATTATTAGGTATTCTGGTTGGTATTTTGGTAATTTTTTGGCGCGTTGACGAATTGGTGTGTTAATTCATACTTTTAAAAAGCCATAACCCAAGTTAGTTCCTACTTTAACAAAAATGAAAATGGATTGTATATTTGATCCACACACCCTGCATTAGCATAATCTAAGTACAAGCATCTACAAAATGCAAATGCGTTCACTATCTATGTTCAATGACGCATTTAATAGTACTCTGTACTAGGTACACTCATTCATTCATTTAATTTTCGCGCCAACTTGTGAACGAAAGCAAAACAAGAGTCATTGAAGGTGCCATTCCGTGGAGTTCATAGACAATTCCTTATTTGAAATCATAGTTTGGAATTATGATACCTAATGCGCTTGAGCTAAAAACTTTTATTGTTAAGTAGGTATCTACAGTTCACGGTTAACTTCATCAGACCTCAAGTCCATGGGGTAGTTTTTCTTTGCGGTTGACCGTACATAATACCTACAAACTTTCTACAATAGAAAATTCCTTTGCCTTAGACATAGCATTATTTGCAAGATTATTGGCAACGCAACCAACATCACATCGGATTCGTGCATAAAATGAAGCGTTGTAACAAAAATCAAATTTTCCCATGAATTTAATCGACGTGGTGTTATTTGTGTATCTATAGCTATTTACGGGCGCTATCAACGTATTTATAGCAGCAATGATGCAGCTCTATAGATATGCGACTACGTAAGTACATTTAAACGGTAGGTAGGTACTCGACTCACTCCGTAGGTACTCTGTAAATAGCATTCCTCGCTCGGAAAAGTTCGGATTCTTGATAAATCGTGAGGAAAGCGGATTCCAAGAGGATGACAAAAGTTTTCGATTGCTGGTCACACTAAAAATAATCGATTCAAAGAACTCGGAACTGGCAGCCTTGAGCCTTGTTCGAATTTGGAATCGGTCACGTTGCATGCGTGCTCTACACTTTATGAATGAAGCAAACACGGATGACGGTGGAATTCCACGTTTGAAATCTGAAGAATATGGAAAATTAAGTACCGCCTGATATTATTCATTCATAAATGATAATAATGATATTTTTTCTGTTTTTTGTTTGAACATTATTTTTTAAACGATAATGTTTGTGAATGAGTGCGAATATTTATTATTAGGAATTATGCGTATTATTAGTCGTATTACCGTTTTTAACTATTTCAAAGTAGTTTTCTAAAATGATTTTCAGTACAAATCGGCATAATTCTAGGAAAGTTGGCATGGATTTGCATGACGTATTTCATTGAAGTTTTTAAAAACGCAAGTAACTATTAATATTGTACGAGAAGACAATTAATATCCTACATAGTATTTATAGAGATAGTAATAGAATCGTCGTGTGAACTCATTAGGCGACAGTGGATTGAAATGGTTTGTTCTGAAATTCAAAGTACCTACATATTTTACACGGTCTCAAAAAAGTTACTTTTATAGACTTTAATTAATGTGTGACGTAAACGAAGTTTTATTTATTCAATAAAATCGAATTGTATCAACAATTACAATATAATCATGCCACAGACAACATAACAACAAAAATAATAAACACATCTCGAAATTCGGTAACGAGTTCTAAATTCAAAATGTTTACGTGCGATGACGTAAGATGACATGCAACAACAACAGACTTTCAACGCCATTGCAACTCATTGGCACCATAGAATATATGCTTACGGTGCGGTGGCATGGTGCCCGCGCTAATTGCTAAACGATATTCTGTCTATGAGCAGATAATGTGACTATGTTTTGGGCGAGAATATTCTATTTCTATACATATTAACACTATAGGTAAGTGAGTTTGTATGTAGGGTATTCTTTGGAACTACTGAAGCGATTTCTAAAATTCTTTCACTGACTTCAATGTACGCTATTGCCAAAGGATATGTTTTATGTTAAAACACGCGGACGAAGTCGCGGACAGAAACTAGTGTGTCTATTATAAAAGATTATTTTTTTAGGGGATGATTCTATATGTTTTGAATTTTTGGTATGTGCGGACCATAGATTTTTTTCTATGGTGCGGACCTTAACGGAAACAATGTACTATCACACCCGCGCGTCCGAAACTTCACATTGGTGAATCATTTGGGTTAGGTTAGGTTAGGTTAGAACAGTGACCCTTAATGTGCGACGGCGAGCGAGCGAAGCGAGCGGTACCGCAGCAGCGGCCGCCGAGCGCCATATCCCCTCTATTTTTGGTGAATCGTTTGGGTTAGGTGAGGCGGTGAAGGTCTCGTATATTAGACGATGAAAGCCTCAGGGTCATTGACCTTGATTTCAAGGTCAATGGTACTCGTACTGTAAAATATTTTTTTTTCGGCGTCTATTATTTTGCGCACTTTGTTGTTTTCACTATTACACTAAAAAGGGTCTATTGTACCCAAAAAAAATAGCTAGTATATAAAATTGCCGGGTGCGTTTGTAAAGTAGTTCCGAGAACATACCTGTCACATGATACAACAAAAACTTTATTTCAAATAGGTTTTCTTTTAAAAAAAACCGGCCAAGTGCGAGTAGTACTCGCACACGAAGGATCCGTATCACCGTACAATATTGAATAATACATCTATATTTAAATAAAAAAACTGAAGTATCAGTTTAAAAAAATACGTTTCTTGTATGAAAAATATAAAAATACACATTCTGTGAAAATTTCAACTGTCTACCTAGTACGGTTCATGAGATACAGCCCGATAATAGACGGACGGACGGAGGGTCAATAAATTACTTTTAAAGCACACGTTCCACAGTTTTTCAGTCTGGAAAATCAACAAAAAAACATCATCATTGTCCTGAAAAAAAATCCATCAGGTACAATACAAACAAATATTAATTAGTCTTCAGGACTATTCTACTTTAATAAGAACAAGCGGTCACAACAACAAATAATATTGCTCATCTCTTTGCCAGAAACTCGCACAATGACGTGTATTTCAGTGACGAGAGCTCCATGCTTGTGTGGGTTGCGTATGCGCAATGTGCAGGTGTAACATTCCTACGGTCAACATTGCACAACATAAAATGTTAATTATTTTCCAATAACCACAGGGCAATAAGATCTTTCGGTGACGTGAACGACATGTACGCAAAAAGATGTCAAAATTAAATCTTTCATCAAAAGTTTAAATAAATCTGTTTTATATGTACCTTTGTATTTCCGTATTAGTGAATACTAAGCTTTTGCTCACGGCTTCGCCCGCGTGGATATCGAAAAATAGGTATCCTTCCTTATTCCTTATCTACATTATAAAGGGAACTTCTGTGCAAAATTTCAGCTTTCTAGGTTCAAAGGTTTTGGCTGGGCGTTGAAGAGTCAGTCAGTCAGTCAGGACTTCTCTTTTTATTTATATAGATAGATAGAAGATGGATAGAAGATAGATACTAACACTTCCCGCGCGGCTACGCCCGCGTGATGTCAGAAAATATCCCACGGGAACAAAAATCCTTTCTTATTCTTATTTCTTTTTTTGCGGGTTCGATTCCCACACGGAACAAATATTTGTACGACCTACAAGTACTTGTTCCGGGTCTGGGTGTTTTTCTATCTATAATATGTATGTATTTACAAAAAAAAAAAAAATTTAGGTAAGTATATAAGTAGTTTATCAGCCATCGCGTTACCGTAACACAAGCATTAGGTTGCTTAGCTTGGGACTAGATGGCGTTGTGTGAAATGTGAAAGGATATTATTATTTATTTATTTTATTATTTATTTATTCCTTGGCCTGTATACATATAAAGGGAACCTCTGTGCAAAATTTCAGCTTTCTAGGTTCAAGGGTTTGGGCTGAGCGTTGATGAGTCAGTCAGTCAGTCAGGACTTCTCTTTTCATTTATATAGATAGATAGAAGATGAATAGAAGATAGATACTAACACTTCCCGCGCGGCTTCACCCGCGTGGGTGTCAGAAAATATCACACGGGAACAAAAATCCTTTCTAATTCCTTGTCCTGTATATAAAGGGAACCTCTGTGCAAAATTTCAGCTTTCTAGGTTCAAGGATTTGGGCTGGGCGTTGATGAGTCAGTCAGTCAGGAATTCTCTTTTTTTGTATAGATTAAGAAAATAAGAATTAAAAACTAGAATATTGAGGCGATGTTATCCCTATTCTTTCAAGTTTCAGTCTTTCAGTAAGATTAATCATGAAAAAAAAAATTGCCAGTCATGGGGACTCCCGACAGAAGCACAGATGAATACAGATGGGACACTCCGCAAAATCATTTAAATAAAAAGCGACTCAATAAAAGCTACGGATCAATAAAGTGCAATTCAGATCGCACAACGCTTACTACCTATAATTATATTCACCTACAAGTTGCCTCTCTTTCTATCGCGTAACTTTAATACCTTCTGACCAACTGAATCGGCACCGTGGAAGGGTCCCGCCGCGTACTTGTAGCTTCGTACCTAAACTGCGGAGTGTCTCATCTGTATTAATCTGTGACAGAAGTGAAAACTTAAACGTAAAACTATGCATAGCATATCGCGGTGTCGACGTGTCACGGTTACGCGAACCCGTAAGATTTCCCCTACCAAAAATCGCTCAACGCGCCTAAAGAAGTTCTCACTTCAAATTGTGAGTAAAATCGCTGAATTTAAAAATAACATAAGTACAAAAAAAGTAAATTGAGTAAACTCTGATTTTTCATTTGATAGACCAAAATGACAACTGCGATCGATCTTTTTTTGTCATTTTGACATTTTCGTCATGCTATGTTACGTCATTACAGTCTAGCAAATTAAAAATCAGAGTATTAAAGTAAGTAAACGCGGAGGCGACAGTGTTGCTCTGCGCGGCCTATGATCCCTTCAACTGTACGTGCTCTGTTTGTGAATGGACAGATTACATATTGGGTGTATTTTACTGAATTGGGGAGAGGTTCTAGTGTTTTTTATGTAGGTTGGTATTCTAAGTTAGAACAGTTTATACTGCTTGTCCACGTTGCACCTCAAAGTGTGTTTCTGATGTATAATATCTTACCTCTCGCTTTTCTGCAATCTGTGGGAGTGATTTAGTGAAAAGGGACGGAAGTGATACGACTTTTCTAAGTTGTGAATGACGGATTGAAAAAATTGGTATGGAACTAGAAAGTACTTTTACAATTACTCGCACATCTTGAAAGCGCCCAAATACTGGTATCTGCGTATGGACGAACTTATTTGAAGGTAGATACTACTGAAACTTGAAAACGACATGCCACGCGTTCAAATAAACTTGCGCAAGTTCCGAATCGAAAATTGAAAATCACACAAGTCTAGAAATTTGCGCATAAATCTTCCAATACACGTAACGAAATACTTGCGCAAGTCTAAGCTTGCGCAAGTATATAAGCTTGTATAGTATAAGTATGGTATAAGTATATAAGCTTGTGTAGTCGAAGTATGGGTGGAAATACTTTACGTTGACGCATACAGCATTGGGTGTTAAAGTTACTACGATAAAAACTCGAGATTGAAAAACTGTTAAAATAAAATGATACAACTACTCATTCAAAGAGACAGGTATAGAGTGAAATAATGCAAAATTTTACAAAACCTTCTCTTGTTGTTTATTTTCAATAAAATAATTCCCAAACTGACCCTGGCACATTTATCTGCAATATATTTAACGTTGACCAGAAGTGCAATTTATATTGAAACCATTAATAAAAATACGTTACAAGCCGTGAAGGTGCCACTATAAATCGTACGCCCCGGTAAGTACGCAAACCGCGGCAACTCGCCGAAGCTTTACCGAAGTTATGCGATTGGATACATTGCCCAGATAAAGTTTAATAAAGTTCGTTTGATGTAATATTCGATTTATAGATGCTTTGGGACATTATTTAAATGGGCTTTATTAAACTAAATACATCACTGATAGATACACATAAGTATAGCATATTTAATTATTTACTGGAGAAAATAAACCTGCCTTTGAACGGAAATTTTACAAAACCTTCTCTTGTTGTTTATTTTCAATAAAATAATTCCCAAACTGACCCTGGCACATTTATCTGCAATATATTTAACGTTGACCAGAAGTGCAATTTATATTGAAACCATTAATAAAAAATACGTTACAAACCGTGAAGGTGCCACTATAAATCGTACGCCCCGGTAAGTACGCAAACCGCGGGAACTCGCCGAAGCTTTACCGAAGTTAAGCGATTGGATACATTGCCCAGATAAAGTTTAATAAAGTTCGTTTGATGTAATATTCGATTTATAGATGCTTTGGGACATTATTTAAATGGGCTTTATTAAACTAAATACATCACTGATAGATACACATAAGTATAGCATATTTAATTATTTACTGGAGAAAATAAACCTACCTTTGAATTAATTAGAAACGGAAAAACAACAATTAATTTATCTTCACAAACCAATTAGAACATTTTTAGATGGTATTGTACCTACCGCATTTACGTGTTTAATACTTACGTTATTCACTGGACGCGAAAAAGAAAAATAACCATTTTCACGTAAACTCTACAGAAGATAACGAACCTCACTTGAATTAAAAAAACACTCACTTTTTCCGAAATTCTGAAGTTGGATTACATAGTTCACTGATGTTACTAACATTACTTCAACAAATGGCATGGAATTAGTATGTACGTAATATGGTTAAAAAAATACTGGCATATTATTGTTCACAGTACAGAAAAAATACAGTAGTTTTGTGTCCCCAAAAAATCCGAAAAATAAATCTAACTGCGGCGCCGTCCGTCTATGTGAACTAGGCAGGAAAAACAAAAGAAAATCTTTCAGCTCATCGCGCACTTTGCTGAATGAACGAATGAACGAGTAAACAGTTGAGTGACTCACGTTCGTTATTGAATGGAACGGTTGAGTTCAGTCAAGGGCGGCCGCTGTTGTCGAAATAAATCATGGCGGCTTTGGAATGACATGTGCCATGAATGAGTGAATCATACGCATTCTTAGCTGGGAATAGCCGTGATAATTTATAAAAATGTTCGGTCAGTCATCCGTCGAACTGTGGCGGAAATAGGAAAATTCCAAGATAAGTTATACAGGGTGTTTGGTGCATCGTTTGCCAAATTGAATTGGCCGAAAGAAGAGGTCATTTGCTATCGCTTCAGGCTCAAGTACTCATTTTTGGCCACACCGGTTTTTTTATTACAACTTTCTAATTTTTATTTTGAAAAAATCCAAAACTCAGCATTAAAGCTTAAATTAAAAAAAAAGTTTTAAGTGTAGTCTTCAAATTTCATTTTTATTTACATATGTACTGTTGTATGGCTCTATCAAATTTAAAATTACTTGCAAGTAACATCTAGTTTTTTTTTAATAAATCACAAAGTTTTTGGAAAAATAAAAAATGAACTTAAAACTCAACTTTAAATAGCTATAAAAAAAAAAATTAAAGCGATCAGGATCTTCGAATTATTTTAAAAAGTTCTCTAGTCTGTCCCCTTTCCAACGGTATGTAATGTGTTAAAAAACTCTTTTAATATCTTTAATAATTAGCTAAATGTGTAGTCGAGACACATCAGGCTGATATTGGATATTACGTTTAAAACACTAGTTTTCGCATAAATTACATGCTATTAGTAGATAGATACTGTTATCTCACGTCTTACGTAGTCTCTTATCTCGTTCTTACATAGGGAACTTTCCTCGAAATTGAAAAAAAAATACATTATTACAAAAATAATCATTTATTAATAAGTAATTTAATTACATACTAATCTTACAAGTCTTGTTCAAACTGTCTACCACTATTGCGTATGCACGCGCGACATCTTCGTCTTATCTCAACTGTAGTGGTGCGTAAACGCATTTCTGCTTTGATCGTCATGAAAGCCGCCTCAATGCGTTGGACTAAATCATCTCTTGTCTCAACTTCCGTGGCGTAGACGAGTTCTTTGGCCCGTCCCCAGACGTAAAAATCCAACGGAGTTAAGTCTGGAGAACGTGGAGGCCAAGGAATAGGGCCATCCCTCCCAATCCATGAGTCCGGGAATGCATCATTCAAGTACTCCCTGACGGTTATTCTCCAATGAGCGGGACAACCGTCATGTTGGAAAACAAAAGACCTGTCTTCACTGAAAATTGGCAAATCAGCTAATAATAAGGGCAACTCTGTTTGCAGAAATTCTAAGTAATTATCCCCGTTCAGGTTGTCAGGTAAGTAGTGTGGTCCAATTACATGATTTGCAATGACTCCTGCCCAAACGTTCACACTAAATCGTCTCTGGAATGACCTTTGTCGTTTTACGCGTGGGTTTTGATCTTTTGCTGTCCAGTGGTGTAAGTTATGTAAATTGAGGATTCCCTCTTTAGTAAATTTGGACTCATCCGTCCACAGAATTCTTTTTAAAAAGACCGGATTATCCACGTCTGAATGCAGTAAAAAACGACAAAACTGGACACGGTTATCAAAGTCTTGATTCTCGAGACCTACAACAAATAAAATACGCGTAAGAATGCATTACTTTCTCGCAAGATTTTTTTTTATTGTTTGTAAAAAGTACGGGCAGTACAATGTAAAAGACAATGGCCTGACCGCTGAAGGTTTATGACATCTGGCAGAGTGACGTCAAAGCCGCTACCTGCTGCTGCGTCGGGTACGCGGTAAAGCTAGAAAGGGTTCGCAATCTACGTTAGCGCCTACGGTTGTGAGTCTATTAATTTAAAAATTACGTACCTTGCACCGGAGTGTAATGGAAAGCATGTTTGTTATTTTGGCGAAGTACTCGCCATACTTTCCAGATCGAAATTCCCAGTAATGCAGCTACATTTCTTATGCTTCTAGTGGGATCTTCTTCAAACAGTGCCAGAATCTGTTCATCTACGTCAACATTATGACGCACTACAATCCCTCTTGGTTCACTAGCAGTCAAATTACCAGTCTCACGTAAGCGTCGATAAGTGTTCTGGAAAGTATGGCGGGAAGGCAATCGTCTATTGGGAAAGCGTTCCTGATAAATTCTTTGTGCTTCGCGAGCAACACCATCGGCTCTTCCATAAGCCATCAAAATATCAGCGTATTCTTCATTAGAGAATGTAGCCATATTGTAACACAAAAAAAATCACGAAAGTTAACACAAACACCCACAAAACTCAATGAAAAGATAACAGTAACAGAAATTAACAGTAACAGAAAATAACAGTAACAGAAAATAACACAACAACAACAAGGGGTTAGTTTTCAGAGACAGTCAAATAACGACTAACAAACTTAACCAATTTGCGGCCAACCCAATAACAAAAAGAGACAGATAATGAATTCTACTGTGTAGGAGGGAGATAGCAGGCTTTACCTGCTTCGTATGTATTGTTTACGCGAAAACACTTATTTATCCCGAATATGCAATAGTTTGATGGTGCGTCCCGATACACAAACTTAGCGTATTAGTGAACTTACTGAAACATTTTTTAAACACATTGCATACCGTTGGAAAGGGGATAGACTAGAGAACTTTTTAAAATAATTCTAAGATCCCGATCGCTTTTAGTTTTTTTTTTATAGCTATTTAAAGTTGAGTTTTAAGTTCATTTTTTATTTTTCCAAAAACTTTGTGATTTATTAAAAAAAAACTAGATGTAACTGGCAAGTAATTTTAAATTTGATAGAGCCATACAACAGTACATATGTAAATAAAAATGAAATTTGACGACTACACTTAAAACTTTTTTTTTAATTTAAGCTTTAATGCTGAGTTTTGGATTTTTTCAAAATAAAAATTAGAAAGTTGTAATAAAAAAACCGGTGTGGCCAAAAATGAGTACTTGAGCCTGAAGCGATAGCAAATGACCTCTTCTTTCGGCCAATTCAATTTGGCAAACGATGCACCAAACACCCTGTATACTTCCTTTGAAATTCAGATAGAAAAGTTTATTATAGGACACTTTATTCTAAATGCATAAAATAATATGAAAGGAAAAATACAAGCATTTTGTTTATTTTATCTACACCCATGCTATAAATCCTCTATAAAAGTTTCTGAAACAGTTAGCTTATTGCCAACATTAAAACAGCCAGTGTCATAGTAACCATTATATCATCCAAACGGGTGTTATAATGTTGTACTGAATTTCATAATGCAACTCGTTTTCAAAAAAAGAACATTGCCATGCACGCGCGTTTCACTACAACAGCGCCGTAATTTAAAAAAAGAACTTATTCGAATTCACGTCGTATACTATGACGCCGGCCGCCATGTTCGATACGAGTATTAGTATTGCAAAAAACTGTTTCAGAACCTTATATAGAGGATTCATAACATGGATGTAGATAAAGTCCTGTATGCAACTGTACATAATTAGGTATTAAAACCCTCATGTTATACTATTATCAAGTTATGAGGTTCTTACGGAAACAAAAATTTTTAAAAGTCGCCGTGAAAATTGTAAAATTCGGGAAAACTGAAAGTGCATTTTCTATGGGAATTTTGTGTGAATTATTGCGTCTGTCGGTCAGATAGTACCTAGGTTATAAAATTCACAAAATTTTATTCAAGACCTAATCATAAAACCATAATTATTTTCTTACCTAATAATCGAGAAAAAATAATCCCCGGGGAAACCACAACAAAAGAAAACATACAGCAAATTAATTAATTAATACGAAAAAAGAAAGTTCCCTTCATCAAATCCATTATCTCCGATCTTAGTGTATAATCTACTAACACGACAATGAGCTTACTCTAAAGGCCATTCTTTGTGAAACTTCTCTGCCATAATCCTAACAATAATGTATGGGTAGTGCTCGAATAGATCCGGGATACAAAGTGGGAGTCCCTTTTATCCAATTTCGTTCTATTGTATTCGGCTAGAGGATAATCTTCTATGACAGTAACATGGACGACACATCTCGCCTGCGTACCTAAATGTTCGTTGTGATGTGAAGATGTTCATAGTTTAGTTTTAGTACCTATATGTATAGGTATTAGAAAAATATTATATAATATTGGATTGGTTTGATTATTTTGTAGGGCTCGTGGTTTCTTATGGCAAAGCAGTTAAAAGCAATAAGGATAACGATCTAATTAAAACTGTTAACATAATTATAAAAGTTTTAGCAATTGACAAAATTATAGAAACACGTCGTCGTGTGTTTCATCTGACATCAAAATAAATTACGTAATTTATCTTATTATATTTTGACTCTAATTAAACCGAACCTAATTACTAATGATTTCGTTCAATGTCGGATTTGACGTTCAAATCAATGTTAGCTAATCTATTTGCCTATTTTTTTGGATAAAATAATTGGGATTTTCCAGATGTTATGAAAGTGAACACCGAGGTCAAAAAATCTTCTGGATATTTTGTAAAATTGTAAAATGTCAACATGGGACGTACAGTTTGGTATAATAATAACCGGTAAATGATAGGCATAGTCTGCAACGCCACATGCGAACTACGCATCAAAGACCTGACGTCACACAAATCCTGCATCGCGCAAGCAGAGTTTACCGCGCGAGCCAGCATATACAGGGTGTAAGTGTAAACAGTGGCAAACCTGAAATCGCGAAAAAAAAATCAACTGTTCAGTACATTTATGTTCGCATAATTCGTCAAAATGTGCTGATTTTTTTTTGGGATTTCAGGTTTGGCCCATATTAAAACTTGTTCATAATGATGAGTATAATGACCCCTTAAAAGATTGCCTCTGTTTACACTTACCTATACTACATTCCGACATCACGTCGGACAGATGCCCACCAGTCACAACACCCGTCTGGTCGGGGGATCTTCTCTTTTCAATGTAGAATGAGTGAATTTTGCACCCTGTTCCTCATATTGAACCTGTATTAGGTCACGAAATGTGACTAAAGGTCAACAAGGTGTCACGGCGCGGCAAAGTATCCATCTTTTCTACACTTTGTCCTTACCCCAAGGACAAGTGTAGAAAAGATGGTTAACAGATTCCCCGAGTCTCCTTATAAACCAAAAAAATAATAATCCAGCAATCTTTTTGTCAAGAACTGGTTGGGGCAATTCCCCTTTGACCGTTCCATTTCCATCCATTCCATTAATTCCATCATTTATTTTCTACTAGCCTTTGCTCGCGGCTTCGCCCTTGTGGATGTCGGAAACTATCCCGCGGGAACCTAACAGGATAAAAAGTATCCTATGTCTTATAAAATATCTGTGTGACAAATTTCATCCTAATCCGTTCAGCCGTTTTTGCGTGTTTGTTTAACAATTATCCAAACATCTTCACAAACTTTCACATTTATAATATTAGTGGGATAGTCGAATTTGCTAGTGATATTTTTGACTACCATGTTCATAGTAGATAGGTATTATCGGAAAAACGAACACCTATACACCGTAAGGACTATTCTTGCTTGCAGTGCTCGGCCGATATAATAGCGCTTGCTAACAGATGAAAAAAATCTCGTCCGCACGATGACCGTGTGGATTTTTTTTCACGGTGTTCAGATGTTCGTTTCTCAAAAGTACCTAATTATAAAAACCTTTGAAGACAAAGAGAAGTTACACGCAAAATAAATTACACGCTGAATTTTGTAACTAGATAGAATCTTCTGCCTTACATATTTCACGGCAAACGTACTAAGGTAATACAAGACTGAACGTACCGCTTGGCTACAATTCCCTTACAAATATTTATGTAAACATGTCTCAAAGGACCGGGATGCTGCTAAACTTCCCAATGCTACTCTCTGTTTATACAGATTTAGATAAAAACTGAAAATCATACTGAGGATTTTCTATAAGAAGACTTTATTTTGTGGCTAAAGCATAAAAACATATGCAGAACTTGCAATGACTAGGGTAGTTAGGAATAGTCTTTCGTTTCAGCATAAACGCTTTCATAATAAAGGAAACTAAAACATTACCACCTACTTCTTCTTTCTAGATCAATCTCCCTAGCCTTTTCTCAACATGTTGGGGTCAGCTCAGCTTCCAGTCTAACTAGATGCAGATGAATACCAGTACGCGACTGCCTATCTGACCTCCACAACCCAATTACTGGGTAATACGATACTCCTTGGTAAGACAGGTTGTCAGACTTTCTGGCTTGTGACGACCCGTAACGACTGTCAAAGATCCACGAATAACAGCCGGGACCAACCGCGGCTAAACGTGTTTTTCGAGGCACGGAGGAGTCTTGGTATGTAAAGATGGTCACCCAACCACGGACCAACCCCGGCAAGCGTAACTTGATGTATCGACCCGTACGGCTGTTATTACTTAACCACGAGCTCCTCGGCTTCTTCGAGCTTCTTCCTTCTGGATCTCCTAGGAAATATTCGCCTATGATATCAATTGATAGCTAGAATCACCTCCAATATTTTCTCCTAAACGTACAAGTATTTCTTGCCAAAGCGACGGAACAGTCAGTCAGTTGAGTCCCTGATTCTTGTCATCATAAAATCCATTTCAATCCCTCAATCGTAATAGGTTCTTGTCTGACATATCACGAAACATCATAGACTTGAGCCCCCCGCTTCCGGCTAATACGGTTTGCTTCTTCTAAAGCCAGTAGTTACAATGAATCCGGCATTTTAACGTTGGCACGTTTGAGGTAGGTATAGTTTCAATTTAAGATTTCGCTTTCGACACGGTAAAGCAAAGCTTGCATTTCACTGTGCAGAAGATGAAAGATCGATTAACTTCAGCCATAAGCACCGCACCCGTCCACCGTAGCCGTCACCGGAATGGCACCGAGAACGAGCAGCGATACATACATTTACTGTGGCCACGTATCCACCGCACATCCATCTCCCGAGCGCCAGTGGCCGCCAAAGTTTTCGAGTAGTTCAGCGCAACCGCTAGAACTCGGCCCGAGATTGTAACGGGCCGAATATGACAGCTACAAAACACGTTTAATGTTGCCCACATACTGTCGTCGGCGTTGCACCGGTGCCGTTCATCAGGCTTTTGTTTTGTCTATCATACATAACATACTCATCCCGACCGCCAAAGTTTCGAGTAGATCAGCGCAACCGCTAGAACTCGGGCCGAGATTGTAACAGGCTAAATGTGCCGGCAATACAAAACACGTTTAATCTTGTCCATATACCATCAGCCCTGCACCGGTGTTGTTCGCCCGGCTTTTGTTTTGTCTATTACAACATGTTGAACCGCCGCCGGGTTCGGTCGCGGTGGACAAACGATCGCAGTTACCGAGACGTCACGTTCGGTTTAAATAATCTAGTTTCTTAAGAGGAAAGGCGGGTGGCCAGACTTTTGAAAATTAGGTATTTTAAGAAGGTATTGCTGTCGCTCTGCGAGCGCTTCACCCTCGAATTCGTGCGATAAGGACAACTGCAGATCCGACTAAATAGCCTATGTAAAAGTCACATTTCGAGGTTTGGCTCTCGCCTATTTCATCCTCCAATATTGGACCAATTTAAAAGATATTTCATAAACTGAATAAGAGGGATATATACTATGCCCCTATGTTTTTCTTTTTTCGTTAATAATTGTCAAATTGGTACACTAGGCGTCTGTTGACAGCGGTCTGAATAGGCAATTTTGAGCATTTTTGGAGGGTTCCAGTTCCTATAAAAATAATATATCATCAAAAAGGAAAACATAGGGGCATACAATTAACTGATATTTATACTTCTGTAAAAAATCATTGCTTTATGGTCATTAACCAGAAAGAAAACAGGCGAGAGCGTTTGTATCTTTTTGTATGGAGAAAAGAGCACCCACGTTTCCTCTTAATGACGTCCCTGTGACGGCTGCGGTGGACTTGAACGCCCTTAAGGTGCGCGTTGTCATGTGCTCGGCTTAGAGGGAAAGAAACCGATAAAACTCAAAAATTGACATAACTGCCGTTAATCCATTATATTCTGTAAAAATCTTAGGTGAAGTGAGCTTTTTGTGAGGCGTCATTTCACCGTGTAACACTTTGCGGGACACTAACGAGACACAATAAAAGTTTTATTGTTATTACTACCATAGCCGTATAGTGTCCTTTATTGCTTTAAGCCTTCCTGTAAGCTTACTCATGTCCGGTTTCTGAAGAATTCTTAGGGCGAGCGCGCTCTGCGGTGCGTTTCCGTTAGTTCTGCCGCACTCGGCGGGGCCTACAGTAACAAAACGCATGACCGCAGTGCGCGCACTTCAAAGACATTCCATACTTCACAGATTATGCGGTAGAAAAACGCACCGCAGTGCGCGCTCGCCCTTAAACTGAGTTTAAACTCTCAATAGCAATTGATTCGACAAAATTATCTATTTAAGCGAATTCCTTCCATATGCTCGGTTTTTGAGGTCGTCAGGTAATCCCTCGATAGTAATTCGCATCGCTTTTTAAGGTAAAGTCTTCCTTAGCGTATAGTTCAGAAACACGATATCGAACCAATAATCACTATTGAATGGCTAAACTCCGTTTAAATACCTCAGAAACCGTGCATGAGTAGCTAGGTTTTCACGGTGAGATTTTTACAGAATACATCGGCTGGAATTGACGTAGACTCTACCAAATTATTCCATCTACGGCATAGAGGGAATAATTTATTATTTTTTTGTAGAAAAACTTTTTTACAAAAAAAAACAACTGACTTCCAAAAAAAACACTACAAAGTGAAAAATAACTTTAATTCTGAAGTCGGTGTCTTTGGATCTGTATTTTAGTTTTTTGCCACCGACTTCCAAAATTAAAGTTATTTTTCACTTTGTAGTGTTTTTTTGGAAGTCGGTTGTTTTTTTTGTAAAAAATTTTTTATTTTTCACTTTTTAGTGGGTCAGTTTGTAATTTATCTAAGTTACAATAGCCCAATGACAACTGCTCATCACTTTTTACAAAATATTGCTTTTCCCGATGCAGGGACGTTAATTGTTGAGGAGTTCTCCTAGTAAGAACCAGGAGAACTGGAGCTCCATGGTGAAGTCATCATGCATTTTGACGAGCATAAATTACTTAGCAACCATATTAAAGTAATCGAATCGCGACCCGTGAAATACTTATAAATTTAGTAGTTCTGATGGCCATCTGTGGTCTTCATCATCAGTTCCACTTCACCAAATGATGTTTTCCGAGAGCAAATGCACGAGTTACTATAAAAAATACCCAAATCGCTATTTTATTTTATTTTATTTATTTTATTAGGATCTCCAACAAAGGATGTACACAAACAAGAAAAAACTAATAACGACAAAAGTATCACGTAGGTGTACTCCTTCACTTACAGGAGACCACAGCATGCATAAAATAATATAAAACTAAGCTAACGAAGTTGTGGTAGCATTTAAAATATTTAAATAAAATTCAAAACACAGCCACAAAATTGGAAAAATAGGATTAAAAAAAAAAAAAAAATTAACAGTCATAGAGAAATTACAAAAAAATAAAATAAAATATTAACATTAAAATCATAACATATTCGGTAATAAAATTGGGAAATAAAATTAAAATAATTTTAAACATTATAACAAAAACAATTTAAAACAATTAACAATATGAACAATTTATAGTTTAGTTGTGCCTATAAAATTTGAGGGTTCCCCTCGATTTCCATGGGATCCCCTGATCAGATTCTGATTTGGTGACAATGGGACCACCTTGAGAGTTTACCCTTTCAAACAAAAAAAGAACTTTGAAAATCCGTTGTCAATTGGCGGAGTATTCGATGAACAAACATACAAAAAAAAACATACAATCAGCCGAACATAGTACCTCCTCCTTTTTGTGAAGTCGGTAAAAATGCGTACCATTGATTGTCATTTGGGACTTTGGGTGGCCATTTTTGACACAGCCTGTCTGTTCTGTCAAAATCTCACCGTGAAAACTTATGTGAAGTGAGCGCTTTGTGAGCTGTCAAGTGTGAATCCCTAGCATCAGGTGGAATGACAACTCACTTCACCTAAGTTTTTACGGTGACATTTTTGCAGAATAGACCGGCTGGTGTTAATTGATTGTCCAATAAAAAGTACGATGTAAAAAATATCTTTTGAAAATTTAAACCCTATTCTGAGAACGCTCCTCAAGCATTACGTCGACTTGAAACCAGATTTGGGGTTTTAAATTGAAAATCAAGTTTGAGCATCCATGAAATGTTACTCGTAAAATAGCACACCTAAGTGAAAACTCTCAAGTTTGTACGCAAACTGTAGAAAGTCGTATAAACGCTCAATTGAATGTTCACAATGTGTAAAGATTCTTATCGTCCTCGCTTCGGTACAATTACGCGCTGTAAGTAAAGGATAATCCTTACATTTCCGCCGTTAACTGGTTCGAACAGGAGTAATCTGGAAAATTCATTGTTTGAGTTGCATGAGAAAGTTCAATTGTTTTAGTTAACTAGGGAATGAAAGAAGTTGTGCTTTTGTATCTTGACTAAAATGGGTTGGGAAAGAGACAACCGGTATTGAATTAAGTGCTTACGCTTCTAAAAGAAATCCTTAATTGCATTTTTTTTATAATAACGTCTTATAGCAATTTGGATTATACAGGGTGTCAGTGACATCGATGCGCAACCTGTTACCATGATTCAGTACATGATTGTTGACACTAAAAAAACTGTGGTTATTACTAAGGCGGAGGACATCGTGGAGTACGTGTCCCAGAAGACGAGGTACACGCCGAGGGTGCAGTTACTGGAGTCGCGCCGCAACGTCAACTTTAAATCGTTCGTGGTGCGTGTACTGAACTGTTACCTGCCCCTCGTCATGGAAGAAGACTTTTGGTCGCAGGACGTGGTGATCTGTCGCTTCCGCGGTAAAGTACCACAGGAGAGCACACCCCACATCCACGGTTGCCACCCTGTATTTTATTATTGATAAACATTTTTTTTTACTGCAGTTTAGTCCTTACTTCTTACTTAGTGAAAATATCTGCCCTGTACCCTAATTGCGTAACACATTATCAATCGGAGTTTGAATCATTTTGAAACAAATTGCTAATCCATTGCTTCATGTGTTCGAAAAATGCGTCTGCTCGACAACGTAAATAACGCAATGAATGTTGTTGAACTGTCAAAATGAAACCAACTCCGATTGATAATGTGTTACGCAATTAGGGTGCTGTTCTCTCTAGTACCTAATAAATCTCTAATAGAATATAAAATATCACTTTTTCTATCGAAATTCGAACTATCTGTTAACGTCAGTGGGCGATGTAAGACCGTGATTGAATGTTGTTTTTACTCCGTCCACGTATTTTTATATTGGCAACACCTAAGGTCATGGGTTCTTTTACGCGACGCCAACGGCTTAAGGCTCTTACAGACAGAGGCGATATCGCGTCCCGACGCGATATTGTTCTACGGATATAATATCGCAATATCGCGTCGCCGACGCGATATCGCCTCAGTCTGTAAGAGCATTTACGTAGGCGATTCAAAGTGAACGTGATTGCGAAGCGATCCGATGCAGTGACACGTGAATTCAATACGACGCGGTGCGATGCGGCGGCTCTATCCTACGAACGTGCACACCGACCGAAGAAGAAAGAAGTTTTCACTTCAAAAACGACGGCACCGCATCCAGTTCGCGCGAAAATATCAAGCAGTTCGCTTCATTTCGCACCGCGCCGCACAACACCCCACGTGCGTTTGGTCACCTACGCCACTTCAATAGGAAACAGAGTTTAAATTGGAATGACGTAACAAAAGTTTTTGATAAATTAGTTGATCCTCAGGTAACTATTCATCCGTGCCCTGATGCAGTAGGTCAAACTTTTCTCAAACTAGAACATTGGATCAAAATAAATTCAGTAAGAACTTTATTTGGCAAAACGTTAAACTTAGTTTATTGAGAAGTTACTGATATGAACTGCAATCCTAATCGTAACTAATATTATGAAATGCGAAAGTGAGTTTGTTTGTTCATTTGTTTGTTACGCTTTCATGCTAAGACTGCTGAACGGATTCGTATGACCTGGATGGCTGACATAGGATAGGTACTTTTTATCCCGAAATTCCTTCGGGATTGAGACTTATGCAGGTGAAACCGCGGGGTGCAACTAGTTTATAAATAACTAGCTTTTGCCCGCGGCTTCGCCCGCGCATGTATTATATATATAAACCTTCCTCTTGAATCACTCTATCTATTAAAAAGAACCTCATCAAAATCCGTTGCGCAGTTTTAAAGATACATAAGGAAAAGAAAGTGTATTATATATATAAACCTTCCTCTTGAATCACTCTATCTATTAAAAAGAACCTCATCAAAATCCGTTGCGCAGTTTTAAAGATACATAAGGAAAAGAAAGAAAGCGGGAAGCGACTGTGACTATGTAGTGGAGAGAACATTATATAATTATGTACTATTATTGCATGCCCTAAGGGCTAGACATAGCTGATCACTATTTAATTATTTAAGACCTGTATTATGTACCTACCTATGATCCACAATAAAGATAGTGATAGATTGGTTGAAAATTATTTTGTAATAACCTTAATATAAAACTAAAGATCATTATTGCTGATAGTTAGGAATCAAAAAGAAAATACGAGTATCAAAGAGGAAGACCAACCATCACCAGGAAACATCAAACAATTTCCTTTGCTTTACCACTCCGTCCAAAATTCACCAAAGAGGTACTATTCCGTGGCTTGTACCCAAAGATAATTAATAGACAAAACGGTAGCCGAGCACCTATACTTGAAATAATCAAGGAGACCCGACCACTGCCTTCGCCCCGTGATTACCATCGAAATTGACTTTGAAACACAATTTGACGGAAATCACGACACCCACTAACGAACAACCTCTTTAGACTTTACCTGTAAAGGTGAGTTTAAACTAAACGAAATATAGAACTAGAACCATAGCAATTTTTTTTTAGTGACTTCTCGTGGTTCAACCTAGGAGTTTGTCGGCTGCCTCAATAAATTGAGGCTTCCAACTACTTGGGGCATGAAACTTAAAAACTAAGCGACCACTCCCTAAAGTCACCCCCTGTGGGGTTCGGACCTCGGCTTAGGAGTCGCTGGGGCAGGATATCAAGGGACAGGTTGGATAGGATTAAAGAACAAGAGCTAGAGCAATAATTTGTTAATATTCTTGAAATTTTAGTAGGAGAGACCAACGAAGGAATGTTTTGTCCCTGTTTACACAAAAATAATTTAGTAGAGTGGGTATAGAATGTGGATTGACTCGTTTGTTCTAAATCGACCACTATGCGTGCTTGAAACTTGTTCGGGTCAGCATGATTCGGCACAACCGCGGGCGGTTCGATTTTGCAGCCCGGTCATGCCGACCCGAACAAGAATGTAGCACCCGTACCTAATAGTTACATTTTGTGAATGACTCGATGGGGTAAATAATAACATAACACCATACTTGTACTCCCCGAAGGAGTAAGCAAGGTGTACCATAATATACTCCTAGGTTTAGCCAGTTATTGAGAAACGTTTAGCCACTTTTTTCTCGACTTCACTTTTCACATTTCTCACATATTAACAGTTAACCCCTTAAATGTCAGACGCACACATGGGGTACGTAAGGAGAAACCAAGGAGAAACCTAATAATATGTATATAAACGTATAAATATCATATTATAAACGTAAAATATCATCATACGACCGCGGGCTTACAGTAGTTGTGAACCTAGGGGGTTCGGTTGATCGAGCGAGCGTACGTAGGTATAGTGTCTCTGCTTCAAGTCTGACATGCTTTCCTCTGTCAGTTTGTTATTACTCCTCTACAGGTCATATTTTACAACCGATCTGGACAAAACTTGGTATACAGGTTTAACGACTTTATATATTTTTTTGTCGTCGGGGATTTTCGATTGGACGTGGGGGGTACTTCCTCCAAAAAGGGAGCTCTCTCTCTCTCTGACGAAAAAAAAGGTAAATATCTCGTTTTCTTCAGTGGTATATTATTTGTTGCAAAAAAAATTGTGCTCGCGAGGTCTACGTTCGCTACTAACTACTTACCAGTTTCTTTATTTTAACTTTATTTCAGGCACATTACCCATAATTTGTTAGTATAACTTAAACTATGTTAGTATAATCAATTTTTTAATTTACAAACATAAACAAAAAAGAAACAATAATAATAATAATAAATTATTATAAAACATTGATCCGGCAGGGGCCATAGTCCTTTCATAGTTCTAGGCAACCAGTTCACTTTAGCCACTGAAATCCATAGTTCAATATCTTTATTTCCATATACTGCAATAGTCCTACACCAACCGGGGGTTGTCCTTGGGTGCACTTGCATAGTGCGTACAAGGATAATCGTCGGTTGGTGCCTCATTTCATTGAAAGCGTCTAACGGGCCTCTGTGAGTTGGCTTTGGCCCCTCGTACGCCTTCTAAAGGTCCGGGACACATAAAAATTATAATAAATAATACTTCACAATTTACGCCATATATATCTGTTATGCCATCTTCTGGAAAAATCTGGCAACAATAAGTGCAGTGCGCATAGGTGCCCCATTAGGTGGCCTTCAGTCTTACTGGCAACAATGCTCAGGAGACTATTGTCGCCGTCTCGAATCCGACGCAGTAGTGACGCGGATCTTTTCCGCATGATCGCAAAGAAGTCATATACGCGCTGTTGCGAACATCCCTGACGCGCTACAGAAACGTGGCAGCGACTGCAGTATCCTAAAAGCATTGTTGTATTGCACACGCACGGCATTAAAGGTCTTCAGCGTGGATCTGGTCCACAGACTGCAGGTGTAAAAAGCCTGGCAATATGCCTTAAACAGTGTTAACTTTACGTTATTGTCGTACTTTGCACTTTTTATAATGTCCTGCTAACTAACATAGTAACGTATTCTGCTCAGTAATTCATTCCACCAAAATCAAGAAACAAATGAACTCCCTATCCCTATCACGATCAGACCGTAGTACTGTATAAACAGAATTGCATAAATAAACCTAATCGCTATAGGAATTCCGCCATGCTTGCGTTTTCCGTTTTTTCCTCTCAAAGTTACAAGTCACGATACTACATATAGCGTATTTCCCATGAGAATCACGTCTATATTAAGAAATAAAGTCCACTTGTGGGACCCCTAGGATTGCTTTTCGTGATTTCTGGCGATTTCAGTGAAATAATGTAGAAATACTGTGACATCCAACATGGGAAGTGAATTTAGTGCATTTGTTAGATCGGTGCTAAGAATCAAAGACTAGAACTGAGGGAGAAATGTGGAGATAGGAACAGAGGAAAGTACAGATGGATTTATGGAGTTATATGAAATGTATAGTATTGATTTTATTTACCTACATTATTCAAAATCTAACAGTCTTAAAAAAAAATAAAAAAATAAAGTATTATATAAAAAAAAACCGGTCAAGAGCGAGTCGGACTCGCGCACCGAGGGTTCCGTTCCGATTCCTGAAAAAGTGTGCTATTTAGAGACATCGTTTTATTTTTCCTGTAATTTTTACATAAACTTCTATCACATAGAATAATTTCAGATTTTTCTCTTTGCAAACTTCAGAGATAAGGGGGAGGGGAACGGTATTTACAAGCCGAAAACTATGCGGCCTAAAAAAAAAATGATTGAGAATGTGCAAACAGCGCTCTTTCATATGATACCCCACATGCCTTAGTAGCCCCACTTTGATTTTTTAAGACCCCCTTTCAGTCCGTGTCACACGGTACAGTTTGCAAAACTTTTTTTTTATTGTACTTATTTTCCCCCCAAAAGGGACCCCCATATTCAAAATTCATTTATTTACGTTACATGTTCGTGTTTGGGTTATCAAAGTACATATGTGTACCAAGTTTCAACTTAATCGGTTCATTAGATTCGGAGCAAATTGGCTGTGACAGACGGACAGACAGACACACGAGTGATCCTATAAGGGTTCCGTTTTTTCCTTTTGAGGTACGGAACCCTAAAAAGGAGGGCAAATAATCATAGGGCATCAGAAAATTCGTCCGCATCGCTGTCGACAGGAAAAGTGCCCAAAAGGCTGGCAGAGCAAAGAAAAAGAATTAGCATACAACGTGGCAATGCTAATTATTTTTCTTTTATTTAATTAGTTGGGTAGTAATTTGTTATATAATATTGTATAGCAAAAAAAATCTAAACTCGCTAAATTAATTTGTTTGAATCTACCCACTTATTTTTTTTTTGTAGTAAAAAGTAGCATCGTGTTAAAGGTCTGGAGAGGACCTAGTTTAATATAGGTCAGACAAAAGGTTTAAGTTCTGTTTAAAATTAAATATTTCAAGTACTACGTTGAGCTGTGTTACTTATCACACCTAACACCTTATCGAGCATTATCAAGAGTGGAGATAGTGTCTGTTTTAATAATAACATTTATATAAGCTTAGTATAAAAGCAGTTTTTTTTTTTAAGTTTGTTACAACAGCTACAGTTACAAAATAAATTTAAAAAGTAATTAATTGATTAATTTTTATGTTAGGTAGGTACGATATAGTTCGTATATAAATATAGTAATTACCTGAAACAGAGCTTCCTGCCTTCTACCCTATTGCTGTGACCAACAGGGTCCATAATAATCCTAATACACAATACCAGTTATGCAAATATTTATGGAAAAGCAATAAAGATATTGAGTATCTATTGAGTATTGAATCTATACTTCGGGCTACTCTGACTGAGAAATTTCTGATAAAAAAAGACCAATAACATTTTTTCCGACCGGAATATTGATCCCATGATCTCAGGCTTGAGAACAGTAGGCCTCATTTACGGAGACGCGGGGCGTCGCGCGGCGTGGAGCGCGGCGCGGGCTGCGGGCCGTCAAGTGTAAGAAATCTTAAACGCTTCTCCGTAAACGCTCTCATAGAACGCCCTACGTTTGAATTTAGTGCCCCCGCCCCGCGTACCGCGCCGCACGACGCCCCGCGTCTCCGTAAATGAGCACTCAGGTTGTCTAGACCTACTAAAGATTAGAAGAGTGACTGGCCTACTCTTTTTTAAATACTCAACATGGCGAAAATATTTTTTTGGCTTTACTACTTACAAAGTAAAGCTCTCGATGTACTGAACAATAATGTGAACAAAAGTTAATTAAATCGCATTTCTCTCCAAATTCTGTGGTTATGACTCCGGGATTTAGAGCGGGCGGTACATTTTATTTTTGATTCGCTTTGCGTCCGCTCTAGAGTTGACTAATTTTAATTAGAATTTTCCGAATGCTTTGCGGTGTTCCACAGTTTGTGGCTTTGTTTGTTGGCTCTGAATTTCAAGTTTCACTTGTTTATTTGAAAATAAAAGATTCTCTTTCGTTTATAAATTCATCTGTGCCTTTGTCTACTTTATATTCTCTCTTGACATTCATAAACTAGTAAATGAGGGGCATTTCGTCTGACGTTTTGAGAGTTTGGCCTTCAAAACAAAATTCAAATTATTTAATTAAAGTACAAGACTCATACAAGAAATAAAAGGAACTAATATTAATTAAAATTATAAAATAAAAAAATAACATACAATCACACCACAATTACCTTTTGACACATTTAAGAATAAAATTAAAAATAGCATTCTGTTGGCGCTCCCCCGCATTAAAGTAAACCAAAGAAACCATTGATTTTAGAAATACAATCAATCTGCCTGGCCTTTTCCCAACTATGTTGGAGTCGGCTTCTAGTCTTACCTTAGTATTTTACATGTAGCGACTGCCTTCTAACCTCCAAACCCAAATAAATAAATAAATAAAAAACGGGCTAACAAGATACCCCTGGTAAGACTAGTTGTCACACTTTTGGATTTCTGACTACCCGTAATGACTGTCAAAGATCGACAAAAAACAGCCGGTACCAACGGTTTAACGGGCTTTCCGAGGCAAGGAGAGGTCTCTTGGGAAAGATGCGAGAAAGATGGTGAATTAGGTATAAATAGAGGCTTATTTATTTATTTACTTTAACATGAAACGACAATCTGCTATTACTTATGCTAAAGATCTGCCTAGTGGATAGGTAGGTACAAAGTTTCTACTACTAGCTGTAATACTGGAGATGATAAACGTTTATTATATTCTATTCTATGAAAGGCTGATAGAAATGAAGAGCTCGTAGTAACAGTCGCACAGGTCGATACATCAGGTTAAGCTACGCTTGCTGGGTTGGTCAGTTGATGGGTGACAATCTTTACATACCGAGACTCCTCCGTGCCTCTTAAAGCACGTTAAACCATTGGTCCCGGCTGTCATTCATGGATCTTTGACAGTCGTTACGGGTCGTCAGAAGCCCGAAAGTCAGTCTTACCAAGGCGTATCGTATTACCCAGTTACTGGGTTGTGGAGGTCAGATAGGCAGTCGCTCCATTTAAAATACTGGTATTCAGCTTCATCCGGTTAGACTGGAAGCCGACGCCAACATAGTTGGGAAAAGGCTAGGCAGATTGATTGATTGAAGGCTGATAGAAATGTATGTGGCGCAGCCAAACTAGCTTACCCTTTAAGTTACCTGACGTTCAACTACTCGTATCAGCCTGAATGATATTCATTATAGGTTAGTTTGGAACTGTGACTAACCACGCGCAAACCGAAATTGGTCTCAGTAACTGAGCTGGGACACCCTGACCGAATGGGTTAGGTTAGAACTGAGACGAACCGCGCGCGAGCCGAGTGAGCGAAGCGAGTGGTTCCAAAGGCTAGGCGGTTAACTAAACGCCTAACTAAGGTGAGTATAGCTGCTTACAGCGCCACTATTGTGAAAAAAAATAATAAGTCTGGAGATATGGAACATTTTATAGAATATAGAATATATTTTATTGTTCAACAAGGACTAGATTACATGGCAAGGTAGGTAATGTATAAAGCACAAGCATACGTTCTTAATCTAGTTAGTGGGTGCCGTACTGTTCTCCTAGATAGGTTACAGTATAACCTGTGTTTAGGAGAAACAGTTCCGATCCCCGTCATAAATGGTTGACATAAATAAGCACGTGTTATGAAAGTTAAAAATATCTAAAAAGTAATCATTACAATAAGCTACTAATAATAGACAATTATTTAGGCTATTAAACAACAAAAAACAAAAACTTTAAATAAAAAAAAATAAAAAATAGCAAATTCGGAAAAGACAAATTTATAAGTACCCAACTTAAAAATTAAAATTTAAAGAGCAAAATAATAAATAAATGTTCAGTATGTTGGTGTGGTGAGTATTTTGTTAGTGTGGTGAGTATTTTGTTAGTGTGGTGAGTGTATCGTTAATTTATGTTGTGTGTGATGCATGTAAGTGTTAGAGTGATCACTTCTTTAATTTTTAACCGACTTCCAAAAGGAGGAGGTTCTCAATTCGTCGGAACCTTTTTTTTTTTTTTTATTTTTTTTTTTATGTATGTTCCCCGATTACTCGAAAATGGCTGGACCGATTTAAATTTTTCTTTTTTTGTACGAAAGGGTATACTTCCCAAGTAGTCCCATGATCATCAAGTCAGGATCTGATGATGGGATCCCATGGAAATCGAGGGAAACCCTCAAATTTTATTGGCACACCTATATCGATTTCGGTATTTTTTATAGTAACTCGTGCATTTGCCCTCGGAAAGTACCATTCGGTGAACTGGAACTGATGATGAAGACCACAGAGGGCCATCGGAAATACTCAATTATATCTAAGTATATCACAGGTTGCGATTCGATTACTTTAATATGGTTTATGCTCGTCAAAATGCATAATGGTAATGGTGACTTCACCATGAGCTCCAGTTCTCCTGATTCTTACTAGGAGAACTCCTCAACAATTAACGTCCCTGCATCGGGAAAAGCAATATTTTGTAAAACGTGATGAGCAGTTGACATTGGGTTATTGTAACTTAGATAAATTACAAACTGAACCACTAAAAAGTGAAAAATAAAAACTTTTTTACAAAAAAAAAAAACCGACTTCCAAAAAAACACTACAAAGTGAAAAATAACTTTAATTTCGGAAGTCGGTGGCAAAAAACTAAAATACAGATCCAAAGACACCGACTTCCGAAATTAAAGTTATTTTTCACTTTGTAGTGTTTTTTTGGAAGTCGGTTTTTTTTTTGTAAAAAAGTTTTTATGAAATTACATAAGCTCACATTTTTAGTCAGATGAGGTAGAGAATTTTTTATATCGAAAAAATCAACACTAGGCTTCCTTAGTTCGAAGTTATAGCAGGTCAAAAAGGCCGTTTTTTCAAAAAGTTACATTTCAGATTTTTCTCTATGCAAACTTCGAAGATAAGGGAACGGTATTTTTTTTAATTATACATCAAAAGTCGAAAACTATGCGGTTAGGCCGCATAGTTTTCGGCTAAGATAAGGCAGCATCATGGCACTACATTTTATAAAACGACCAATCAGAACCACTAATGACAATAAAAATTAAGCTCAAAATATAAATTTCACACCACCAACCACGATAAAATATAATTAATTTAAAAATATAAAGAAGAATGAAAAAACGACTCAACAAATGGTGCTAGAATTATTTCATAAGAGCCACTGAATTTATATTCAAAATTCGTTCATTCCATTTCGGTATATTCATAATTTCATGAATTTTTAAAACCCACTCGTTTGTAGAGCTTGCCGCAAAGTGTGTAATGAATAAAATATACCTATCTATTATTAATTTATTATTTTTGGGATGGCTTAACTTTGGTGTTTCTGGATTTATTATAAGTGGTATCAGAAGTCATTATGTGACTTATGGGTGTAAGGGTTATGACGAACAGTATGTGGAAGTTAAAAAAACCGTTCAAGAGCGAGTCGGACTCGCGCACCGAGGGTTCCGTTCCGATTTCTGAATAAGTGTGCTATTTAGAGCTTTACCCTCTTACAAATAAACACGGAATAAAGTTATTCCAAATTTAAACCTATGAAAATGTATGGTTATTCCTTTGTTATCCCTGATATAACTTTATTCCGTGATTTATTTGTAAGAGGTGTAATCTTTACATAAACTTCTATCACATAGAATAATTTCAGATTTTTTTCTTCGCAAACTTCGGAGATAAAGGGGGGGAACGGTATTTTTTTTTACATTTTTCATCAGAAGTCGAAAAATATGCGGCCTAAAAAAAAGAAAAAAAATGTTTGAGAATGTGCAAACAGCGTTCTTTCATATGATACCCCACATGCCCCACTTTGATTTTTTAAGACCCCCTTTCAGTCCCTGTTCCAAAAAAAAATATAAATATTTTAATTTCTTTCTTATTTGAAAAATAGTTGGGTCAACGTCATCTAAAACTATTCTAAATATCAAGTTTATAGCATTAGTAGTTCTTGAGATATCCAGCTGTGACAGACAGACAGACAGACTGGGTGACACCATAAGGATTCCTTTTTTACCATTTTGGTACGGAACCCTAAAAATGGCATTGTACAAATACAAGAGTTTTTAATTGAAGAAAATTGGAATAATAAATACTCGAAACGAATAATAAATATACACAGACCCGAAAATAAAGGATTATAATTTAGGTAAATACTTAAGTACTAGCTATACTTAGTAGTGAATACGTCCTACAAAACTCGAAAATAAAGGTAATTATAATTTAGGTACCTAAGTATTAGCTACGTAGTGTTAGAGTGGAGCAAGCTTGGTCAAAATTAATTGGAATAAAACTTAAAATACAGCTTCTAAAAAATCACCATTTTAAGTAAAACTATAACGCTTCTGCCATCTTCCCCGTCTTCCCCCGTCTTCTAAAAGAGCACCGCGTTAGCCCATTCCCGTCTAGATCAATATTTCAAACAGTTAAATAAGCTTCCATAATTTATTTTCCACCAAAGAGATCTTGTAAGTCTATAAAAGCCAAGACTCAAAGCGCAGCGAGTAAAAAGATATCCAATTAGCTCTGGGACGGTCCCAAGAAGAGATATAAAAAAATCATGCTGGCCGGGCGTTATGTTGCATAAAGGTGCAATTCTGAAGGCGACGGCAGACATCTTCTGTGCTGCCTTACCGCAATGACAGACCGCAGCGACACTTAGGTTTATAGATTTTTTTTTCTCACTAGCCTCTGACCGCGACTTCATTCGCGTGAAAGTCGATAAAATACAGCCTCGTTGCTTTAATGTAGCTTTTGTGGTGAAAGAATTTTCATTAAACATAAAAAAGAGGAGCTCGTGGCTGAGTAATAACAGCCGCACGGGTCGATCCATCAGGTTAAACTAAGCTTGCCGGGGTTGGTCAGTGAATGGGTGACCATCTTTAAATACCGAGACTCCTCCGTTCCTCGGAAAGCACGTTAAGCCATTGGTCCCGGCTGTCATTCGTGGATCTTTGACAGTCGTTACGGGTCGTCAGAAGCCCGAAAGTCTGACAAGCAGTCTAAAACAAACGTACAGGGGGCCGACAAAAAGATCAAATTGTATGGAGTTGACAGCAGCAGTCAAGTGACATCTCTGAAGCTAATGTCAACTCCATACAATTTGATCTTTCGGTTGGCGATAACGCTTACAGAAAATGGATTTTGTCTAGGCCCCCCTGTTCTTCTGTCTAACCTCTACTTTCACAACACAACTATAAGTAACTGTACCTACATAAATTACCCTTTTATTCCGAAGTTAATTATATAGGTAGGTAGGTACACAATTTGCATAATTAAGTAAACCATTAGTAACAAAATATAACTTTAATGTGCTGAAATTGAGGCAAATGTTTAGTTTTTCTGCGTTCAATTTTCTGTTAGGACAAACTTAAGCTGAAAAACGCAGTAGAATTTAGCGTTATTCCTCCGTTCTTTCCGGACCTAAATATTCCATGATAAGGTTAATTTTATGTTTTTATTTTAAAGAAAATAAAGGAGACGGAAACCGTGCCATATAATCTTGGGCCTGGGCATGGCCTGGGTTGTAAAAAGGTGAAATTGGTGTCAATTACTATATATATAATAGCTAGATAGCTACTATGCCGCGCACCTTCCGCGCTCTGTTTGGACACACCTTTAGCTAATAGAGTGAAGGTTGAGAGCTGTCACTGTCAGGGTCATGGCATTTCAGCACAGATCATGGTTTTGAAAACAATATTATTATACCATGGCACAGACTAAAACATATAAATAATCGATTAGTAAACGTGAATTAACTTTAAGATTTATCTTTATTATGTAGATATTTTATTTTTTTAAACTCGTAGGTAACACGTTCATTCTAATAGATTTAATTATTTGTAATTTTGAATTATTCATCTAAAAGTATTTTTTTAAATAGTTTGAACTCCACGTCAATCGATTATAATTTAATCGATATTCCATTTTATCGTATAGCCTAAACTTAATTTTTAGATTTCTCATTTTCTAGATGGTAAATTGGGTTGATTTTTCGCATTTGGAAATAGAAAAATATAACACTTTTTTTAAACCATACCTCAACTTAATACTATAGGCCCCACAGATCCCCGTCTTCTTTTTTCACATAATTATTTATGAATATTCACCTATTCACAGATTAATCTCCTTTCAAAATGTTTTTTAAACGTCGCCGCCGCCGTCTGTGTGATTACTTTCTCACATCAAATACACTTTACAAATTGAGCTTGAATACGCTTCGTTACATTCATAACGAGACATCCACACATCGAGTCATAACTCAGTTTCAAAGAGCTTACACATTTATTTCTCACTTCGTAGACTTAGGGTCAAGAATGCCATTAACCCTGCGTTTGCCACGTAATTTTAAAGGGTACATTTTTCCTCACGTCCCTGTGCGGTCGCTTGAGTTTAACTTTTAATATTAAAAGCCCTGAGATAATTGAAATCCTCGCCAATTCAGCCTTGCCGCTGGAGGGGATCATGAAGCCGCAACTTTGGCTCACTTACAAAAGGGCTTATGTTATCCTTTATGTCTTGTTAATTTTAATTTTTGAATTTTTCTTGTTATTATGAAAAGACTTGTGGCTAAGTAATAACAGCCGCACGGGTCGATCGATGAGGTTAAGCTACGCTTGCCGCGGTTGGTACGTGGATGAGTGATGACCATCTTTACATTCCAAGGACCCCTCCGTGCCTCGGAAATCACGCTAAGCCGTTGGTACCGACTGTTATTCGTGGATCTTTGACAGTTGTTACGGGTCGTCAGAAGCACGAAATTCTGACAGCCAGTCTTACCAACGGGTATCGTATTACTCAGTAACTGGGTTGTGGAGGTCAGATAGGAGTCGCTCCATGTAAAATACTGGAAGCCGACTACAGCATAGTTGGGAAAAGGTTAGGCAGATGAGTATGAAAAGACTAACAAGCATCATTATTATTTTATTATAACCTTGGGTATCTATAACATAATCTAAAATAACTATCAACCAAACTGTTATAAACGTTTTATAGTAAAACATTCTCCTCTTTCTAAAATTATAAGCATTTTTTACTGACTGGCCCAGTCAGTAAAAAATGCTTATAATTTTTATCCGTAAAACTAGGTGATCCAAAATGATCATCAAATTTTGAACAAGCGTATTTTGAATAATAACACCACTGAAAAACTGATAAATTCACGAGTGAAACTAATTCTAGTTAGTTTCACTCGTGAATTTATCGAAATGTTTTGGTACAGTAAGTATTTACATTGAGTTCAAATCACTGACTATTAATTCGTCGCATGTAATGTTACAGCCGAACGTATTTTCCAAAGCGAATTTCTCACTAATTAAAGCAAAACGTCTTTAGTGATTTTAAGCGTAATTTTATTATGCACATATTTTGGTTAGTGTAAAAATAAATTAATTTTAAATTACAACTCTATCCTATTTATAAATACGAAAGTGAGTCTGTTTGTTAGTTTGTAATTGTTTCAGCTGAAACAGCTGAACGGATTTGGATGAAATTTGGTACACTAGTAGACTCTGGAACAGAACATAGGCTACTTTTTATCGACATACCACGCGGGCGAAGCCACGGGCGGAAGCTAGTCACGGCATAAATGTAACGAAGGTATATTTGCAATATAGGTAATTCAATAAATATCAAAATTACTTGTACCCTTAAGTTAACTTAATTGAAAATGTACATGTTGTGTATGTATGTAAATGTACATTGTAATGTGTATTATTGTAATGTACATACTTTCCTTATTGAAAAGACGAAACACCATATAAGACAACGCTCACATTATGATGTGATTTATTAAATTCGCGAGCGGGTCGCGTCTTCCGCGTTGGTGCCGTACAACCGCGCACGGCCTCTTCTCGACCCCGCGTGTCTTTCGTCCCGTCATACGTAGGGTCGATTCATACTAGCGCAGAGCCGAAGCGCAGCGAAGCGGCAATCTAAAAGCTAACATAGCAAACTCACCCTTATCTCTATAACGTAAACGTACTAGACAACTAACGTACGAGATTAAAAAGACGCGCGATTCGCGCGTGTTAGAAGTGATAAATAATATAACTATAATTGTTTATATAAGTGTGTAATATAGATACTACACAAAAGCAAACCTTGAATGTCAGAATGGTTATTATTTATTTACTGTGTATTAAAGTATTATTGTTTACTGTGTTTTACTGTGTTCCATGAATATGGTGTGTAAGGGAAGGGATATGATAAACAAAAGCACAGAAAGACAAGACTAGATAGGTATTTATTACTTCAATCAATCTTGTCAATAATTATTCATCTTTAACGAGAAAGCTATTGTCCGTTCGCAAAACTAGGTCTTCGTGGAGAAGAACAGACAAGAAACTCCACGGAAACTTATCTTTAAAGTATTTTATCAACACGTCAACACATTTCTTATATTTCCATAAATTATCGTCATCTCAAAAACAGTTAATGCTATCTGAGGGTACTCAGAATAATAGCAACATAATAATAATAGCTAGGAAAGGAACAAGAATATTAAACAGTTAATTATATCTGAGACTACTCAGATATTCTATCCGAGGGTACTCAGATTAATAGCAACATAATAACAACCTGGAAAAGGAACATGAATATTCCTTTGTTGAATTTGACACCTTGGCAATATTGGCCATATTCATAACACATACAGAACAACATAGTAACAGTAGAAATCAAACATAATAACAATAGAAAATAGAAATAGAAATTGTACATATTACTTAACTTTTACCTGTAGGCCGGAGCTCCGTTCTGGTCGACTTCTGGATCAAGAATGTGCCCAGATACTCAGAGCTCCCCCTTTTATAGTCGTGAACCAACAACTGACTTCTATATCTACCGTCATCTAAAATATCAACGACACAATTGTACCAATCGTTTGAAACAGCTTATTATATTAAAATATTAAAATAACAATATAAATTCTAAAATATAGTACAAGTACTATTAAATATTACGTAATTATTTACAGTAATAATATCTATACGATTTTTACAAGTTCAGAGTGGTATATTTTACAAACACAATAACTAGTCAAATTAGATACTTCTACATTAGTTCCAAACTTCGTAAATGTGACAGATATCATTATCCAACAGATAGTAATAATACCAAAATGAAATATCTAAAGGTGGTCTTACAATGATGTTATGGTTTAAATCACAACCGAACCAATTTCCGGAATCAAGGTAGTCTCAATTAGATATTTTTAAATATTAGACACATAATAATTACATGTTACAAGTTTGTAGGTTATGCAAAACATACGTTTTAATAATGAAAGGATTACTCATAATAATAACAGTACCTATAGTTAGGATAATCTATCACGCGCATTCCACAGAATACTCGCGTCTGCGAAAAGCGCGATAAGGGTGAATTTGCTATGTTATCTTTTAGATTGACAAACTGAAGTGGCAATAGGCTGGCTATTTTTGTCGCAGGACCGATGGCCGGTGGAGCAGACGAGTCCTGGAGTGGAGACTGCGTATCGGTAAGCGTAGTGTGGGCCCCTCCAGCTATATGGACCGACGACCTGAAGAAAGTGGCTGGGACAGACTGGATGCGGAAGGAGGCCTATGTCCAGCAGTGGACTACGATAGGCTGAGTTGATACTTCGCTGCGCTTCAAGTCTACGCTAGTATGAATCGACCCTTACTCGGTAAAAATGCGTAGCAGTAAAACATAGCAATAGAGACTTAGATCAAGCGAGATGTAATTTATTACCAAAACGTTTTCGCATACGTGGGACGCAATATGACAACAACATTGCCTTTATTGTTCTTAAAAAATCTGGCGTATTCAATATAGGCTTATTCAATAACTCTTGTATGGAGGTCGAATTTAAATGTGGTATAGAGGGTTGGGAGGATTGGGTTTTGGTTTAGTAACTTTGATACGTAACACTTGAGAAAAATGACGTAACTTGGAGGTGAGGTTTGGAGGTTTTTAACCGACTTCAAAAAGACCGATTTGGATTTTTCTTTTTTTGTTCGAAAGGGTATACTTCCCAAGTGGTCCCATGATCATCAAGTCAGGATCTGATGATGGGATCCCATGGAAATCGAGGGAAACCCTCAAATTTTATGGGCACACTTATATCGATTTCGGTATTTTTATAGTAACTCGTGCATTTGCTTTCGGAAAGTACCTTTTGGTGAACTGGAACTGATGATGAAGACCACAGATGGCCATCGGAAATACTCAATTATATCTAAGTATATCATAGGTTGCGATTCAATTACTTTAATATGGTTTATGCTCGTTAAAATGCATAATGGTGATAGTGACTTCACCATGAGCTCCAGTTTTCCTGGTTCTTACTAGGAGAACTTCTCAACAATTAACGTCCCTGCATCGGGAAAAGCAATATTTTGTAAAACGTGATGAGCAGTTGACAATGGGTTATTGTACCTTAGATAAATTACAAACTGACCCACTAAAAAGTGAAAAATAAAACTTTTTTACAAAAAACAAAACCGACTTCCAAAAAAAACACTGCAAAGTGAAAAATAACTTTAATTTCGGAAGTCGGTGGCAAAGAACTAAAATACAGATCCAAAGACACCGACTTCCGAAATTAAAGTTATTTTTCACTTTGTAGTGTTTTTTTTGGAAGTCGGTTTTGTTTTTTGTAAAAAAGTTTTTTATACAATACAAATCCCATACTAGCATAAAATTTTTTTGCATTAGTGTTTTTTTTTTTTAAATTAACGAATATTAAAACGTATTTTTTTTATAAGTATATGTTTGATGCCATTGGTTGTTGGCCCGTGGATGGGTGACCTCTTTACATACCGAGACCCTTCGGTACCTCGGAAAGCACGTTAAGCTATTGGTCCCGGCTGTCATTCGTGTATCTTTGACAGTCGTTACGTCTTACCAAAGGGTATCGTATTACCCAGTAACTGGCTTGGGAAAAGGCTAGGCAGATGATGATGTTTGACGCCATTCGTGAAGCCAACATTGTTAATCCTCTATTCCAATCATAAACCATTAAAAAAACCCAAATATATAAAGTATATTTTCGAACCTCAAACATACATAAATGAAATGGAAACAATCTAAATTACTACCTAATGGATATAAAGGATCAAAACCATTTCAGTTGCCGCCACATAGTAGGATGTAGAACAGCCAAGTGAATCTCGTCGGACACTGACGGTCGGTAAACTAATCATTGCTCTGGATATAGTGGCAGATACCAACACGATGTGAACGGTCGTGTTAGGTAAATGGCACACAGAACTTGAGCCTGTTATTTTGGTCTGAACGTAACAATAGTACGGGACAAAGGATCAAGATTGTTTGACGGGAAGATTTAGGGTTGAAATTTATTTTAGGTGTCGTAGTGTAGAGCTGCAAGGACGTATGGAATGTATTTTTTAAATATTATTAACTGCGTTGATAGTTCGTTTACAAGTCACAATTTGAATTAAATATTATTAACTGCGTTGATAGTACGTTTACAAGTCATAATTTGAATTATGGGCCATCTATCCTCCTATGGCAACTATCCCACTTTTAACCTACACATTTCAAACCAGCATTTATTATTCAAAAACCGAATCTACCTATAAATTGTATATTTCTGTCAAAACGCCTGCTCAATTATGAAAATCATATTATCGAAGTCAAAAATTTATGTAAAAAGTTATTAAATCGCCCGTCCCCAACAGTTGCTTTTACCACCGACGAGGCACGGTAGGTAAGTTATCTTACCAAACTGTCAAATATAATTTGTTCTAGAATCATCTGTATCAATTTCAGTAAAGTTAATAATGAAGATAGATTATTTTTTTCGAAGTGAATTAATTTAAAGGTAGGTAGTTAAAGGGAAGCTTTCATAAGATATTATTAAATATTCTTTAGTTTTATGAGAAAAGTTGACTTTTTCTCAGAACTGTCTTTAGTAATTAGGTCAGTGTACTGGTTGGTTTCTTTTTCTTTTCAGTCGTATAGAAAATAACAAAGGATGTTTCTCTTGGGGTCGTCAAAAGGCAAAAATGGACGTAAACCTGAAAGTTAATGGAATAAAACCGGTCAAGTGCGAGTCGGACTCGCGCACGAAGGGTTCCGTACCATATTATATGTTTAACAATCGCAAAGATAACTTTTTACTTATTTTATAATGATACTGTGAATTACAAAGTAATTTTTTGCAGTTGCAGAAAATCACCCATGTTTAAACAAAATACCTTATGAATCGCCGTTTTCAGTATTGTTGATTAAATACAGTATTCATGGTACCTACATGGTATAAAGAAGTTTCAAATTCCTAATTTGTTGAATTGTTGCGCTAGAGCTCGTACAAAAATGGTCTAAAATTTACAACTTTTGCGGCCCCCTATTTCTTAATTTTAAAAGATTTAATAAAAATATGTTTGTACTCTACTCAATGAGTTCTAGACGATGACACCCCACATGCTAGATTAAAATTTTTATTTTTTTTTTTCAAAATGAAAAGTTTATTGTATGGGGATCGACCCCTTACATTTTTAACTTTGCTTTATTTTTATTATTTGTTGTTATAGCCGTAATAGACAGCGTAGGCTTAGTAAGTTTGTACTGGACTGTACGTGGTTGTCTGATTTCATGGATTTTAATTTTCTTGCGCGGAACCCTAATTATTTTTCTAAAATAAAAATAGCCTAAGTTACTCCTTAAAACATCAGCTATATGTCGTCAAAATCGGTGAAAATTCGTTTGGCAAGTTTCCTAACTTGACTCAAAGTACCATTTTTTTAATCGGACTGCGCTTTAAAATTCTTCTATACAAACTTTAACATCCCTAACCTCATTTGAGGCGTAGTTTTGAAAAACTAATAATGACAAACATTATTAATTACTTATGCAAGTATTTGTGCTAAGTTTCAAGTTCATTTACCAAATGAATAAGATTTTTCATATAAACTGTATCTCTGTTTTCACGAACACAAATAAAGAAGTTCAAAAATCGTCTGGTATGTTTCCATAACTTGACTCAAACATTATTTACACCAATTTTAGAGTTAATCAAGCCCCCAATAAAATCCTCCGCTATAAAATTAACTTTTCACCCCTTAGGGGTAGATTTTTGGAAAACCCTGATACACGTTAGTCTTAATTTTTGGTCTCAAGTATAAAAACTGAGTTTTGAGTTAATCGGACCGCGTGTTAAAGTTCTTACATACAAACTTTGATACCCCCAATCCCTCCTTAGGGGGTAGTTTAGGAAAACTAAAAATGATTAACTTTATACTTAGATAAATATTCGTGCTAAGTTTCAAGTCTATTAACTCAAGAGATTTTTCATACAAACTTTCATCCCCTATTTTACCCCCTTTTTTTTTTCTCTGGGTGGAGCGGAAGGGCGTGTCAGACTTTTACTGACTAAAACCCACCCGTGTTCCTTCAGTTGCCTATGCCAGGGCCGCGATATCTCCTTCAAACAACCCGCGACCCCAGCGGCTATTTTACCCCCTTAGGGACGGAATTTCCAAAAATCCTTCCTTAGTGGATGTTTACACTATATAAGGTATCTATGTGCAAAATTTCAAGTCTCTAGGTCCATTGGTTTGGGCTGTGCGTTGATATATTAGTCAGTGACTCAGTCAGGACTTTGATTTTTTTATATATATAGATTTACCATGTTATTTTAAGACCACAGACTTCTTATAGGTTTTCCTGTAATCTACAGGTACAGAACTATTTTCTATATTTTTTTCAAAATTTTAGGCTCAGTAGTTTCGGAGATAAGGGGGGGGAACGGTCAATTTTCGTCAATTTTCTTAAATAACTTTAAAACCATATATTTTAAAATTATAAAAAAAATATATTTAAGACCCTCATCTCCCTTTCATTTAATATGTCACACGGTACAGTTTACAAAACTTTTTTTTTTAATTTTTTAATTTTCCCCCTAAAAGTGACTCTCATATTCAAAATTCATATATTTACTTTAGCTGTACGTGTTTGGGTCACAGAAATCCATATGTGTACCAAATTTGATTTTAATCGGTCCATAAGATTCGGAGCAAATTGGCTGTGACAGACGGACAGACAGACAGACAGACAGACACACGAGTGATCCTATAAGGGTTCCGTTTTTTCCTTTTGAGGTACGGAACCCAAAAAATGAGTTAAGGAACTCAAATGGAGTTGGGCAGGACCTTGGCAAGGCGCAGTGATGACAGGTGAAACAAGGCTGTGACCAAGTGGGGTCCAAAGACTGGAAGACGAAGTGTGTGACATTGTTGCCATCGCGGTTAAAACCTGGATGAGGCAGGACAGGCTGGCTGGCACAGGAGCGTGGGGATTGGCACAAGAAAAGAGAGGCTATATCCAGCAGTGGTTGAAGTCGGGCTGTGGATGATGGTGATGATGATAAAGTGTTAAGCAACAGTGTCACAGTAGCTCACCCTTCAGTTTATCTCCAAAACAGTGTTTTGATATAATAATTTTCTTCTTTGACCGACAGATTTTTCATTAAGTAACAAAAGTTTTGCCTAAACCATTACCAGTTCCTGAAAATAATGAACAGCAAATAACACACACAACTCATTAATAACAAAGTTACCAATATTCTTAGATCCTCATTCAGAAATTATTACGTAAAAGCCGGAATGCGTAAATCCGGGGATTTTCCGCGGGGATAATGTATAGTGGAGTGTGGGCGGGCTGATCTCCAACTATTGATCAACATTACTTCACACCTTGGTTAACTAGAGCCCGTAAAGTATCTAATGGATGTGTGCTTATTTAGCTCTATTATTTTGAAAGTTTGCGGAAGGCGGAGGACAGGGTGTTGTGGCGCAGACTGGGAGAGGCCTGTGTCCAGCAGTGGACTGCGATAGGCTGAGTTGATTTTGAAAGTTTGTTAAACCTTTAGTATAATAACATTAGTGAAGTTAAGGACCAACTTTGGTCTCATGAAAAAAAAATTAGCTGTTCCGTACATTTTGACGAGATAAGCGAGCATAAATGTAGCCAACAGCAGATTTTTTTGAAAAGTTATTCAGTTTGATGGTATAAAGCACTCCTTAAAGTTTTTAGAATTATTATTTTAACACCCTATACAAGGTGTAAGTGTAAACAGTAGCAACATTTTAAGGGGTCATTGTACTCATCATTATGAATAACTTTTACTATGGGACCAAACTTGAAATAGCGAAAAAAAAATTAGCTGTTCAGAATGTGAAAAATTGCAAACGCAAATGTATTTATGTTCGCATAATTCGTCAAAATGTACGGAACAGCTGATTTTTTTTCGCGATTTCTGGTTATTGTAATCTATATACACAATACTGTCTCGCATTGCAGCCATAACAGATATTTTATAGCACCATATATTAATAATACTTCAGAAGAAAGTCGCTTTTTAAATTTTGGGTGCTAGGTGTCTTTGCTCGTGACTGTATACTTAGTACATATTGCACATCCATGTTTTGATGTCCATGTTTGACTATTTTGCGTTTATCTTTCAAGATATAACTCTCGTCTCTCTCATCCGCCCAGTACCAAAGTCCAGTGTAGAACTTAACATCACTAGAGGAAGTCTTTTGATGGATTATCGCAGAAAACTTCCCGCTCCGCCTCCCACTGAAGTTAGTTTTACCCAACTTTTATATTGTATATGTGTGTTACCATAGTACTTCTGTTATTGGTACAGTAGGAATGAGGTTTGTGTCTGTAACAACTTATTCAATTGTGGTACCTAGATAGCTACAGTGAATTTTGTTGGTTGCCAACTTAGGCACCTACCAGACCTACTTTTTTGTAAATATACGGTTTCCCCGAAGAGCAGGTGGCCGCCACAAAATGGCTGCAGTGACGGCCGTAATGAAAGTGATGGTAACGGGGTTTGATTTTAGGATATCAATAAACGGTCTCTAGGAAAACACCAACTTACGTTCATAAATAACGTTTCAATGACGTAATACGTTGGTAAATTGCGGACGCTATACATACACGCCACCGCTATTTAGTTTTAGAAAACCTTAGCTTTAGTTTTCACGAGTTCTGTATTTTTCTTAATATTGTGTTTGATGCCTATTGTCACTTTCCTGTTTTAATTTGAAGTAATTTAGAATTTGGCTCGATCAACAAAAAAAGGAAGATGGAGCGCCGCGAACATCAAAAGTGAAGCCACAAAACCGTGCTCCTACAACTATAACCACGCTCACCGCTCTTAGGGCCCCCACACATTTACAGTTTGCCGACAGTCCACCGGCAGGCGGTCATTCATAAAAACAGTTTTTGACAGTTTTTATGAATGACCGTCTTTAGTACGTGACGAGTCGTCGTCTAGTTAACATAGTTAAAAAAAATTGAATTATGTCTTCCTATGTAGTGAAAGCTTGAAAAAATTACACTAAAAGTGTCACGGAATCACTTTTCACTTGTAGGTTCTTAAAATAACATCGTTTATTTATTTATTATACTATGAGTTTTATGTTACTTGGAACAAAAACCCAACCAACAAACGCAGTGACATAAAGTGCGAGGGTTGCCAAAATACGACTTAAAATTTTCGCATACGATTAACCAAATTTAACTATGATATCTTACCCATACAATATTATTCTCCAAATTATAGGGAAACAATTTTACAAATGATAACCCTTCAACACACACATAGATAAAAAGGTGGCTTCACTTTTGATGTTCGCGACGCACCATCTTCCTTTTTTTGTTGATCTGAGTTTGAGGGATAGGGATTTTCATCTAATTTAGAATTATTTAGGTACTGTTGTAAAAGCTGCAAATACTACATTGTTTTTTTTATTTTCATGGATTTCCAGCGGATTCTTTATTATACGCAGCAATCTTAGAAGGTATAAAAAGTTACAACACGTCAATCAAGAAACTTGCTCTACAAAGAAATCTACGCAATCATTTCTCCTTAGTAAAGGAAACCTCACAAACTAGGTAGTAATAAACAAAACTGTTATAATATTTCCAGTTATACACCCAACAAAATCTCCATAAAAATTACGAAATCATAACCTACATTACTCTGTAGGAAAAAATATTAAAAAGTAGCGAACCAGGCTTCAGTAACTGGAGTTCAACGTAAAAATTTACGTAAAGGCAGGAGTTTAACGTTGGACTCAGAAAAAGTCCGACAGGCTCCTTTGTGAACTTTTCTGAGTCCAAATGACTATTTCCTTTTGAGTACCAAGTTGGCGAGACTCGAAAATGGTGACTTAAGTACAAATAAAACCTGATAAGTGGACTGCAGAAGTTGTGTGTTGAAAGTTATTATTAGAGGAAGAAGGACATTTCAAACGTCGTACATAATAGGACTGAGAAGGAGTTGTTACTAAATCAACTGACTATTCAGTACGTAATGTATTTGACTAAATGGTCTTTCTGTAGATTTTTCGATATTCACTGATTAATACCAGCCAAATTGAAGACGTCATAATTTATGAGCGCCTAAGCAAAGAAATAATTATACTATCAACGATAAAGATGATTGAAAAGTCATAAACGTTTGGGACCGACATGAGCTACTAAAAAGCTTAATAGGCTAGTTGACTGTTTTTTCCATGAAGTTCCTTATTTATTGACAGGCAACCATAGACGAAAAAACCGGCAAAGTGCATGTCGGACCACGCACAATGAGGGTTCCGTAGTTGAAAAGAATTTATCCCAAAGACAAACTTAACATTGTGTTGAAAAACATGTTCTCCCATACACATACACATATACGTTACGGACAATTGTCCAACTGCATATTTAAGTTTGTATTCGCAAAAAACTATTCATAAAAATAACATCACGCCTTGTTTCCCCGAAGGCTTGGGCAGAGGTGTACAGTCGCCAGCAAAATTCCATGGACAGTACAGAAATAAAATCGTGTGAAGCGAGAAATGACGCCACCTAGCGTAAACCAGTTATCGACTAACAAAACTTAATTATGCTGTTACTAGATGGCGTTGCTTTACTTTAATCGATAAAATATTTTTAATAGTTAATTTTTGTCTCTTCAAACATTCAAATAATTTATAACTGTTCTAAACACTATTAATTATAATTGAATATCTATATATGTATTGAGTATATGATTTTCTGAGTTTTAGTTTCCAAACTTGTGAGGGTAGGTTGAATATGGATTTATAAATAATTGGTAGGTAGTATAATTAATACTTAGATCGATGAGTTATGACTAAGCTCAAATAATTCGCTAGGTAAGTTCATTTCGATTACCTCGTTCGAGTGCCTTTTGTTCAGTTTTTATTTGTAATCAGGTGAATTACTTATTTTACCATAATGAGTACGCGTTGTAATATTGATTTGTAACGAAATCAACTCAAATAATTGCTTTGCATAAACAAGGCAAAAACTTGTCAGAAATAGCCAAAGAGACCGGTGTAAACGTAAGTAGTTTTATTTTTACACTATTTTAAAAATCCAATAATTTTTTTACCATGCTACTTAATAATCATTATTTGGTATTATATATTTCTGTTTTATTGTTGCAGAGAAAAACAGCTGTTCTACGGGTACGACAATTTGAAGAGAAGGGTTCTTTACCACACCATCAAAGAACTGGTAGACCACGGCTCAAAACTCAAACTCATGTGGTCAAACTATGATAAGGGACTATGAAGAAAATGGATTTCTGCCGACTAACCACAATGCTGGTTTATGTGTCACAAGTGTTGACACTGTCCGCTTGCTCTTCACAATGGAGGGCTGCATTATCGGAGGTATGCTGTGAAACCCTTGCTCACGGAAAACCATAAAAGGGCAAGATTACAGCTTGCTTTGGATCACACTTCTATTGGAGTAATGTCATCTTTACAGATGAAAAAACTTTTAAGTGCAGTGAACACGGACGCTTATGTTTGTGGCGGCGAAATAATACGCGTTTTACAAGTGGTCACGTAGTGCCCAATATGCAATCTGGTCATGTAACAGTGAACATGTGGGGATGGATGAGTGCAGCCGATCCGGGAGAACTAGTCAGGCTACCAAGTCGAGGAAATAGTGCAAAGTGCTGGAGGAGACCATGTTGCTTATCATTTATGGAGTGTTATCGTTCAACGGTGGAATAATCAAAATGAGCGTACTCCAGAAGCGTTAGAGGCTCATTGTTTACAAATATGGGAGAGTAGGTATTCATGGTTCAGATTTGTGTAAAAAATTAATTAATTCAATGTGTTCCCATATCATGCAAGCTGTTTATCAGCCAGACCCGAACTATTAGTAAATAATTATACTTAATTAATATTATTTTACTTAGTGCTTATTATTTATATTAACTGGAGACCTGGTTATGTGTGTAACCTGTGTATTAAATAACTTAAAAAGTTATGAACACTTCAAGTTCAAAAAACATAATTTTTAGTTTTTTTTATGTTATTTACTAATCATTGTTTTTGTGCAATTGAAAATTGCAAATTGTAGTTTTTAGCCTACCTATTTAATCCATTTAATCCGTTTGACTTTTTTGATAAAATAATCTGGTCTCCTGTTGGTTTTTATTGAGGTTACATAAGCTTCAATGCTCTTTCCAATTTTGGAAACGAATACTTAAGCTATGGCCTCAATAAGAAAATATACACAATATTATAATGTTATACGATATTTAATAAAGTAAACGTTAAGTGTGAATAATAAACTGTAAGAAATAAATCTGTACAATTTTTTAATAGTGCCTTTTTGTTTGGCGAGCCTGTTTACCTGATGTGACTCTGCTCTTTTTTCTGGTTGCTAAGTAACTACCAACTCGAATACCTACTAATTATTAAAAGTTGAATCCACTCGTTATTCGTATCGGTTTCTTTTGATAATAGACTTAACATTTACGAATTGTTATTCAATGTCTTAATAGACCGGAGGTATCAAGACCGCTTGCCGTGTATGAGGTTGGAGGTTCAAATCCTAGGCACGGCATGTGCTTTTTTGTCATGCATTATATTTTTATTAAAAGAAAGTATTTTTCTACTTTGTTTTAGTAATATTTATAAACAATTAAACAAGAAAAATAAAATATTGTAATAACATTTAATAATATTTATTATTGCTATTATTTAACAAAACGTTGATCTTATTTTACTACAAAGATAACAATTTACAATACAATTACATTGACATTTTACAATTTGACTTGATAATTTACAGTTCTCATAATATGACACGACATATTTTGCCAACTGACACAAACGGGTTCCTAGACAAGTGACATCCTTCAAACGTTGTAGTTATAACTTGAGGATATGGATTAATTTTATAAAGAAAACGTAAGTAAGTAAAATTAATGGATACCCTCAAATTATAACATCTATCGATTAGACAGAGACCTAAAAATAAAGTTACTCGGACGATAGTAGATAACAATTTTATCACAATTCTTAAGGTGTATAGATGCCTCGATGACCTTGCGCATCTGGGCGGAGCTTAACCACCACCCCCGTTCATACGTAAAGCGAGCGCGGTGGCGCGCTACACTAAAACGAATGTCAAAGAATATGCAGGGTCGCAGAGATGCGCACGTAGGGCGGCATTTTTGCCTACGATTCCAGAAGGGAATGCAGGGCTGATATTTGTTACGCAACTACTTTAAGTTTTAACGGGACATTATTTTTAGCATGTAGGTATGTGGTTATAGTAAAATTAGAATAGAGCTACTTGAATTAGCACATAGTATTAGGATGTACAGTGGGCTGCGTCAATTGGGTATTAAAATTTTAATACAACTGGGGTACCTAATTGATAAAGCCCATTGTACACACGGCTATATATCAAGCTATCTATACATTTCCAGTATAAGCTGATCTTGCATTATTTCCGTACAATGAGAGGTCAGCTTATACTGGAAATGTACAGCTTGATACGTAGCCGTGTGCAGCCGTTTTGTATAATAATCTATCTAACTTTTTTTTCAAATTTTACCATGATCGGTTCATCAAAACTTTAGAAGTGATGTGTAACTTTTTTTTTTTTAAAAAAATAAAATTATATTTGTACAAACTGTAGGTACTTACATACAAATTAATGTTTTACAGAAAGAGTGATATTTTCACCAATTTGAGTAATAAAAGTAAAGTAAGAGGCGCAGTGACCCTGCGGTTTTGGTAATATTTTTTTTACATAAATACTCCCTGACAACGCTGGTGTATCGGACATCTTCACATTGCCTCTGACGGGACAGGACTGGTACGATAGCCAACGTGTGGACGCCTCACGAAATTAACCGACTGACGTTGGTACGAGTGTTGCTGGCAACCTGTGGCACCGGTGTTAGGGCCTATTTCACGATGTCCGGATAGCCACTACTCACCGATTAATTCAAAAATGGAACAGAATTTGTATGAAATTATCTGCCAAGTAAGTTAATAGGAAATTAACCGTAGGTGGTGAGACAGGCTTCAACTTTTTTTTACGCGATGCTATTATTCGAATTAATCTTTCTGAATTTAAATTTTGATATTCTAATAAACTGGGTACGGTTCTTTTAAACTGTTTTTACCTCTTTTAAATCTAATCAGCCTTCTTATATAGATCTGCTAATAATTTTACTGCCAAGTGGGCCACGGTTGTGTTTATGTATACTTTGTAAAATTATTTATTACCTAACTACAAGGTCTTGTTTTACCACCTTTCAATGAAAACTCAAGATGGCGGCCGCAAAATTTTCAAATTTTTGAAAACCATGAAAACGATATGCATGACGAAATATTTTGCGGCTGCCATCTTAGATTTTCATTCCAAACACCCTAGAAAAAAAAACTCATCAGTTTATCAAAAGTTATTAAAATATAGATGATATTGGATTTATTTGAAGTTCACAAAAAGAATCGCAAATACTATATTTGAGTGTTAAATAATATTTTTGGGAGCGAAAAATGGGAATTGTTCCACATAATTCATTTAAGATTTTGTGATGAAAGATACTTATAGTAAATTCAAATTCAAATTCTTTATTTGCTTAAAACATGGTGTTTATAGGTCTTACAATTGAAACAGAAGTACAAACATGTTTAGCTATTGGAACTATAGCATGCAAAATCGAGTCTTAGCTTAAACCGAGTCATAACTTATTTTCAAGGAATGTTTTAAGGGAGTAGAAGTTGTGGGCTTTCAGCCATTCCAACAATTTATTCTTAAACAATATATTATTTTGAGTTTTAAGTTCTCTAGGTATTTTATTATAAATTCTTACACACATACGAGGGGCGGCTGAAAAGTTTTGAGCCTAATGTATTAAAAATGCTGATAGATATGTATAAAAAAATTATTTTTCAATATAATCTCCCTTTATTTCAATGCACTTCTTACATTTATTAAAAACAGCTTTTAACCCTGTGAAAAAATGTTCGCCGTTTTTGTCTTCAAAATGTTCGTTTACGGCCGTCTTAATTTCTTCATCACTGGAAAATGTTCGTCCTCGGAGGTCTTTTTTCAAATTTGAAAAGAGGAAATAATCGCTAGAGGCCAGGTCTGCACTGTAAGATGGGTGGTTGATTTCTTCAAATCCAGTCTCAGCGAGGGCACGCCTTGCAACTCGCGCAGTGTGGACGGGCGCATTGTCTTGCAAAAACAGGACTCCTTTTGCCAGTTTGCCTCTCCTTTTCTCGACAGTCACTTGACGCAGTTTGGTCAACAATGCGGCTTAATAATCTCCGTTCATTGTAGTATTTTTGGGAAGGTAGTCGATGAACAAAATTCCTTCACAATCCCAAAAAACAGTGGCCATGAACTTGGATGCTGATTTTTCCACTTTGAACTTCCGTGGAGGCTTTTCTCCCTTTTCTATCCACTGCATTGACCCCTGTTTTGACTCCGGATCGTACTGTCTAATCCATGTTTCATCAACAGTGATAAGACGAGAAAAAACAGCGCCAGGATTATCGCCACAGATGTCCAAAAACTCCTGCGAAGTTGTGACTCGACGCTGCTTGTCCAGTAGCGTGAGCATTTTCGGCACCCAACGCTCGCACACCTTTTTCATATGCAAATGAGTATGCAAAATGTCGCTGATTCGTTCCTTGCTAATGCCAATGGCTTCAGCTATCTGCCACAACTTGATTCGCCGATCTTTAGAACAAGTTTTTTCACTTTTTCAATATTTTCTTCGGTAACAGCGGTGTTTGGTCGTCCCGACCTGGGATCATCTTCGAGCGACTCCCTGCCATGTTTGAACTCTCGGCTCCAACGTTTTATGATCGCAAATGAAAGCGCAGACTCCCCATAAACTGCTGACATTTCTTCAAAAAATTCCGTCGGCGTTTTGTTCTTTTTGAAGGAATTTTATGACAGCTCTATACTCCAATTTCGTAAAAAGTGTGGATGACTCGGACATGGTGACGTTTATGGTTCAATTACTTAAAGCGTAATGAAGCTAATGACATGAAACTTGACATTTATATTTCTTAGGATACCCGCAATTTGTGATATGCTGCGCGAGTCGTTAGTGACACTTAAAGGTACTTAGGCTCAGAACTTTTCAGCCGCCCCTCGTAGTTAGACAACTTTTGCTGTATTTGGACAATCTGGGAGTGTCAAAAAAAACTAATCTATTTTGGTCTCTGCGATTTCGAGAGCTTACGTCAGACACTTTTACAAAATATTCTTTATATTTCCATACAAACATGCAAATTTCATATATATATAGAGATGGTAGCGGTAACAAACGAAGTTTTTTGAATATTGGCTCGCAGGACTCATAAATAAAAAGTAGTAATTTCCTGTGGATTGCATTTTTATCTCTACACTGGTGCCGATTCTCTTGTACAAGAGAATCGGCACCAGTGTAGATACACCAACTAAACTAACTAAACTATATCACTAAACTTACTTTTAGCTATGAGAATCTTAGAACTATTCTGCAAAAAAAAAATCTCTAAAAAAACAATTTTGACGCAACTAAAATCGAGTTTGACAATCGCGATTCCGCGTGGTACTTGTTTGCCCTACCCCGAGAATGTTTTGTAGAGCCCGAGGCGCCCAGGGAGGGCAGCTTAAACGTGTTTTATATGGAACGTAGGTTTTTGGTACCTACGTAGGTACCTGGTAGGTAGTTGGGAAAAGGCTAGGCAGATTGATTTTTTACATTGTAACAATTTTAAAATATAAACAAAAAAAAAAATATTTCAGTCATTTCATATGAAATACGAGTACTAGCACTTCCCGTGCGACTTCGCCCGCGTGTATGTCGGAAAATATTCCACGGGATTATCATTTTGACCTCATTATCATTTTCAGCTACCTCAAAAATCATGAAAATGACACCCATGACGGAGAAATTTGAAAATTGTTGAAGCCGCCATCTTAGATTTTCATTTTGACTCCATTATCATTTTCAGCGCCCCCAAAAACCACGGAAACGACACCCATGACGAAAAATTTAAAAAATTTCTCAGCCGCCATCTTGGATTTTCATTTTGACCTCATTATCGTTTTCAGTGACCTCAAATACCCTGGAAATGACACCCATGACGAAAAATTTGAGAATTTTTGCAGCCGCCATCTTGGATTTTTATTTTGACCCCATTATCGTTTTCAATGACCTCAATACCATGAAAATGACACCCATAACGAAAAATTTGAAAATTTTTGCATCCGCCATCTTGGACTCAAAAACCATGAAAATGACACCCATGTCATTAGTATTATTGCCTTTATTTCATTTTATATATCTGTAGGATTGGCCTTGGAAACATCAGAAATAGAACTCAGATATGGCAATACACAAATTAATTAAATTGAACAATCAGTTATCAATTTAGAAAATGTAGAAATATAGAAATGATATAAAATTAATTAAATAACTAATAATGGTAGTGTATTGTTTGTTGTTGCATGTTGTTGTAGTTGTTTGTTGTTTTTTATTACTGTTTGTTATTAATGATAAATAAAAATAATTAAAAACAAAACAACATTTTTTTTTCTTCAAAATATTTTTTTTTTTCGCCTATACTATTCGGCCATCCGCCAAGCTCGTACCGGCCGTTAGGGAACTTCGTTCCAAAAAAAAAAAAGTTGTTTTTGCACTTGAAGTCAAGGTGTTGGTTGGGTGTTGGTGTGAATTTTAGTTCTAAACTAACTAACTAACTAATTTTATTCCAAATCTTTTTAATAGCGATTAAAAACAGTACTGTTTATTTTTTTCTTTTTTTGCTTATATCTCGAAAACGGTGTGTCCTATCGCAAAAATAATAAAAATTTTGCCCCCCTTTATAAAACCCATAAACCCCTATGACTGAACATGTAGGTAACAAAAAAAAAAAAAAAAAGGATTTTTGTTCCCGTGGAATATTTTCTGACATCCACGCGGTCAAAGCCGCGCAGGAAGTGCTAGTATTTCATATTTACTACTGAAATATTTTTTTTGTTTATATTTTAAAATTGCTACAATGTAAAAAAACAATCTGCCTAGCCTTTTCCCAACTATGTTGGGGTCGGCTTTCAGTCTAACCGGATGCAGCTGAATATCAGTATTACATGGAGCGACTGCTATCTGACCTCCACAACCCAGTTACTGCGTAATACGATACCCCTTGGTAAGACTGGTTGTCAGACTTTCGGGCTTCTGACGACTCGTAACGACTGTCAAAGATCCACGAATAACAGCCGGGACCAACGGCTTAACGTGCTTTCCGAGGCACGGGGGAATCTCGGTATGTAAAGATGGTCACCCATCCACTGACCAACCCCGGCAAGCGTAGCTTAAGCTGACGGATCGACCCGTGCGGCTGTCATTACTTAGCCACGAGCTCCTCTCTAGAATTGTTACAATGTAAAAAAAGTATTTATAAATGCACATCAAAAATAGTCAACACTATAGCGCCCACGCGCGCAATCGAATTGGGACCTCTGCAGCGAGCTAATCTATAAACGCACACTACTACAATAAGTTCGTAAATATTATGCCCTAACACATACGTATGAGCATGTCGAACGATAGCCGGTGCGGAGTAGCGAGCGACACAACCCTCCCGTCTCAATGCCAAAGCAAGACTGCCGCCCGCGCCCGCGCAGAGCTCCTCTGAACCTGTATCTCAAAATGGGAACATTTTCTTTGCAAATGTTGATTGATTTACAAAAGCTGTAGACCATTTGTAGCACTTCTAACCATCAATTTTTTAGTGTAAAAATATTTCCAAACACCGAAGCCGTTTAGGAGAAGTAGGGATATTAGCCAAAAAATAGCGTTTTGGTAAATATTTTTTTAAGGCAAAAGTATCAGCCATATGAAAAAATCCTGTAGCTCAAATGTTGTTTATGAATCTATATCAAACATATATTTTTTTCAAATCTTCTAAACAAGCCGTTAATGAGAAGTAGGCTTTATAAAGTGACCGTGTTACGGTACTAAACGGGAGTAAGGCCCTTAAGGTCTCGCTGGCTAGTTCGTGAAACTGCTGGTATGAATATGACGACGTTTGGCGATGCGATAGTTCGAATCAAAGTCGAAACAATGAACTCTTTTTGCAGTATTCTTTAAATTATTCGTAACGGGTTCAATGTTGTAGCAGTATAACATTTTAAAACTTGAGGGACACATACTGACGCCTGTGTGCATTTAGTTAGGACAAAAATATAAAAATAATTACACCCATTTTTATTTACGGGGGTATAACCTACAGGTGACACTGGGTATTGCCATTGAGTAAAGTTAAGACTTTAAAGGACATGCGATTTTTATTATTCTTGTAGAAATTAAAAGTAAAATTGCCTTGTGATAGAAAAAAATGAAAAAAACCATAAAACTTTTGTCATCTACAAGTGACACGGGGAATTGAACAGATAATACATTTCGTAAATAATTAATCATAGTTGTGAAGAAACCATCGCCATCTAGTTTGATTTTCGAAAACTTCAACTCAAACGTTCACAGGAAAATAGACATTAAGGTATCCATGCAATTTTGCAGGTGATTGATACACCCACATTTTGCCAGAAAAAAAAAACTAAAAGCTATTTTTTTAAGTGACAAAACTACAAATAGGTAATCAATTTTTGGACTTTTTCCTTTATTTGTGCTGTGAGACCTTGCTTCTTACCAAATTTCATGATTCTATGGCCGTATTTTTTATTGCGTTGATTTATAAGCTTCATTTTTTTAGAGCTCTAAGGGACCATAGACTTACGTATTTAATATTAATTTCAACTTGATACCTCCACGCGTTCCTGAGAAAAGGGGCTTTGACAAATGACATACTTGAAAGTATTTTTTATGTGATAAAATTATAAATTAGCAATTTTCGGACTTTTTCCATTACTTGTGCTGTAAGACCTTGCTTCTTGCCAAATTTCATGGTTCTAGGTAAACGAGAAGTACCCTATAGGTTTTGATTTACTTGCGAGTATCGAAAATGTCGCATAAATGGCCGTATTTTTTATCGCGTTGATTTAGAAGTTTGATTTTTTTACAACTTCAAGGGACCATAGACTTACGTATTTGATATTAATTTCAACTTGATACCTCTACGCGTTCCTGAGAAAAAGGGTTTTGAAAAACAGACAGACGGACAGACAGACAGACAGACAGACAGACAGACGGACAACGAAGTGATCCTATAAGGGTTCCGTTTTTCCTTTTGAGGTACGGAATCCTAAAAATGCAATACTTTATGGAAACTAAAGTAAAACAAATGGTTATAAATATATAACAAACCTGCTGAATCTCTAGGCTCCTCCATCAAAATTTACACTTGGCAACCTCTGGCGCTACATTTTATCAATCAATACTAAAATAATCAAACAACGATTCAGACTATCAATCAAACATCAAACTCTTAGCGTATTTCAACATCACAGGAACAAAGCTAGTTAGAAAAGCCTTCATGACCCGCAAAGCGTACCTAACGCGTATGATTTGTTCCGTGTACGAACATTGTCATTGTCACGTCAATCCAGTCCGCTTTGTGAAACTCAACGTACAGAAAATACCTTTGCCGTAAAACGGGAATGAAGTTAGTGGAAAAAACGTGTTTTTAGTTGAAAAGGATTCGCATTCTTTGTGCTCGAAAATTGCGTTTGGAGAGGTGCTTCTAGCAGAGTTTTTGTGGTCTTGGGTCCGTGTTGTTATTTAATCATTTTTGTAGAGTCTTGGCTTTGAGAGGAGGGTTCGATTGGGTTAAGTGATGCTTAAGTGCAATTGAGTTTGTCAGTAGAAGGTGAAGTATTTTGCGATTGAAATCATGTACGATATCAATGATAGCTTAGGGGTAAAAGTGGGATAGTTGCCCTAGGAGGATAGATGTCCCATAATAAAATTCAATTGTGACTTGTAAACGTAGGTAACATTGCAGTTAATATTAATACTTATAAGCAAAAAATACGCCCCACCCTTATACCGCCCTTAACTGCGATGATAGTACCTACGTTTACAAGTCACAATTTTAATTATGGGGAGCCTATCCTCCTAGGGCAACTATCCCACTTTTACCCTAGACTTGGCCCGAATATCATACTTACATATACAGGGTGTCCGGTAAAGAATGGATAACCTTGGAATAGCATATCACAGACATGATGGCCGTTCTTAAAAAAATACAAAAAAAAAATATTTAAAAAAATATATTTTTTGGAGACTCCAAAAAATCATAATGTACGCACGACAACAGATCAAATTTTCAGTATAAGCTGATCTCGCATTGTATATGATTTCCTTACAATGAGAGGTCACTAGTGGGGATATTTTTTTTTTTGTATTTTTTTAAGAACGGCCATCATGTCTGTAATATGCTATTCCAAGGTTATCCATTCTTTACCGGACACCCTGTATATAGGTAGGAATTCTAAAACCTCAGGTATAAACAGGTACTACATGGATAAACAGTCATTTGCATGCTAACAGCGCCAAGAAAGCTGACACAATATGAAACAATTTCCTTTAAACACAAGACCAAGGTTCAAGACAGAACCCTAAAAATCAGAAGACTGAATTACAAATGGTCTGGACACATGATAAGGGGGAAGGAAAAATGGAGTAAAATACACCAAGAAACAGCCAAAGAAAGACAGGTAGACCACAGAAAAGTTAGGATGATGACATTTGACAGGGCTGGAACAACACGGGGCAGAGTGACCAGAGAGGAACAGAAACAGGGATAGAGAAGGTTGGTGAAGGCCTTTGCCGACTGGCAAGCGGACATACAAAACATAAACAAACGCCATTACGAGACGACTTTATGTTTGTCTGACTGAAAAGCTACTAATAATGAAACAGATCATTTTGAGGTCTCTAAAATATTTACGTGCTGTCGTCAGTCTTGTACTCCTAAGAATTCGTCATATAAGGTTGTGGAAAGTAATCTCATTCTATCTAGTACACGATTATTCTAGTCAAAACGTCTGAGTTCATATGCAATATTGCATTCGTCTACTTGTGAATTTTGCTCAACTATATTTGGTTTTGCTAGGATTATGTAATGATGAAAGACAAAAATTGTTTTAGAGATATTTTATATATTTTTTATATAAAAACAAGCGTCTGCCCGCGACTTCGATCGCGTGGAAGTCATAATATACACAATATATTATTAATATAACACATTTTTGTAAAACTCCCTAGGCCCCCGACCCACTGCGTCACATAGTATCGCCCGCCAGCGCTTTAACTCGTGTTTGCTTAGCGACGCTTTCTGACTTTTTTTTCTTTTTGCTCAGCTCCTAAGCTTAGCGTGATGTTAAACCTTTTCAAAAAGGACTGGTAGTTCCAGAGATTAGGGCGTTCAAAAAAACCTCTTCAGCTTTATTAATTATTATAATTAGTCTAGATTTCAAATATAATTATAAAAGTAATATTTGTGCTTTATCACAAGGTCCTAAATATGAGTAATTTCTGATATGTGCAAAGCAAGCAAAAATTTTCCACTGCAGAATTTCTCATCGCACTATCACCATTTGACGTTCATGGGATATCATTATCAAGTTCCAGAACTGCAGATTTTAGTACATTTTTATCGTAAACTCCAAGGACCTATAATTTAATATCATCAACGTTTTTGGTAAACGACATCGTATCTGCTATCCTGCAGGTTCTACTCTTCACGTAAAAATGCTGACTAAGCCCTGACATTGCACATTGGACGTTACATTAGCTGAATTAGAAGGAAAATGTGGTTTGAGACAGCTGTCCCAAACCACACATGAATAGTGTATGCAACAGGGAAAAATAAGACAAAGGATACCACAAATAAGCTTATTTGTGGTACCATTTGTCTTATTTTGCCCTGTAACATACACTTTTATGTAATAGTGTGAGATTATAATTTTATAAATATTTGAATTGACAGAAATATTTAATTAAACAATCTGGAAAAGTGATGTAAGAAAATCTGAAGAGTTTATAGGTCAACAAATTAAATAAACATTAAAAAAATAAACAGGAACTGATGTTACTGAAGGCACTAAACAAGAAGCCAAATTTAGGACCGACTCAATGTACTCATAGTTTTCTATCGACACGCTAAGTAGAAAGATATAGATAATTATACTATGGATATAAGGTAGATCTGCTATAAGACTCAAACACACTGTAAATGATATACATTTTCCCCGCACACCACTATAAAAACAAGATCTGATAAACACACAATATCTGACGCAGCAATCGCACACAATCTGATAGCGCAGAAGCGTCGGGATGTACCTGGCAATCTCATCTCGATCGCTCGATGCAAAAACAAAGAGCTAGCAATCATACCACGTAACGTAGACACGGATTTTAAACGGAACGACAGCGCATGGAATGATGCACAAGAATGGAAAGAGAATCCGTATTTACAATGGCGACTAAAAAAAGTTTACCTATATTCCACGAAGGGTTAGGCAGACGTGAATCTATATTTCGCCAGCTTTGTTTAAGTAGTTCGATGTAACAGAGGGCGATCTCATTAATACCAACCAGGAACATATCTAGACTCCAGGCGGGCACTGACAAATTCCTTATAGCTAACCTTAATCCCACTTTGGTCGACCTTGAAAATTCTATAGAAGAAAGAACAGAACCTAGCCGTGCTAAAACTCAAAAAGTTGATACTGAAAATGTTGAAAACCAGTGTGAAAGGTCTGGATATACAAAATTGAAAATTGGACACCTTGAATTCAAATAAACTAGTAGTATTGAAAACAGGAAAGGCTTTTGGTAAAGTATTTTATGTAGTGAACAATGAACATGCAGAAGTTATAAAAACATAACGTGAAAATTCTGATGTTGATAAATAAACAAGACATCCAGAGCACTAGAGATAACTGAAAATCGAAAACGATAAAGAAACGGGAATGTTAGGGGATGTGCAGTAAAGCTACAGTACCTACTGGTTGGGGTAGACTCTTGTGAAGACATAACGACAAATGCGGTGGAGTGAGACAACTCGATACGAGGTTCTATATTTACTACTGAGATATACGTAGGTCCATGATGTATCGGGAGAGAAGGTAACCAAACACATGTTTGTATAATTATAATATAACATTGTTACTGGTAACTTGACGTATTCCTTGCAGGAATTCCTAGTAGGGTTAAATGCAACAAATTAAAGCCACCAAATGTTCTACCGAAGTTCAGAGTTAGTTATTATTTTTTTTATGAAAAATCCCAGATTAAATCATATGAAGCCAATTTTAAAATGATTTACGGTGCGACTGTTCTGGAATTTGAGGTATAATCATAACTGAGTTCAAAAATGCCTAAAACTTGGGCAAAGGTCACTAATTAAACAATCTATTTTTCGTAATTTTTGTCATTAGGTACTTCACAAAAAACGTTCTACTCAAAAACTAATGAACTTTGGTAGAATATTTGATGACGACAAGAGACTTTTAATGATTTAAAACTTAAGATCACGTCTAATCAAGTAGTGTTAATGTTTTGTATAAAATATATGTTAGATTAGAGCATTTTCTTAATAACTGAAAAGGTGAATATTTTAGATTATGTTTAAATTACATACACATTTGATTTAAAAGAGTGTCCGTGGAGTTTCTTGCCCGTTCTTCTCCATAGAGATCTACGTTTTGGAATGGGCAACTAGCTTCAACTTTCTGACTTACCTACTGACCGACTCTTTGACAATTCAAAAGTGCCTGTAGTTGGTTTAATTGAAATAAATGCTTTGAGTTTGATTTTGATAGTGTAATTAATTTGTAAAGTTACGTCTAACGCGGATAAAAAATGAGAATCACGTAAAAACTGTTAGGCGTATTTTTATGAAACCTTCACCATTTTAAAGATAATTTAATTATTTATCTTTTGGTGCACCTACATGTTTAAATTTGTTTTATTTTTGTCCATTTGTTTTATGCATAATAAATTAATAATGTGTTTAATTTGCGACAGCGCTCCTTGATGAGCGAGTCCTATTACTGGGTGGACATACGACACGTTGCGTGAGCACACAACACGCAAGCTAGCCATCTCAAGGCCGTTGGCAGTTAGTTATCTGCGTCTTAATTTGTTGCATTTTAACCCTACCATGACGTCCCTGCTAGCAGTATATCGAGTTATACAGGGTGTATTGTATATCACGTGAATCTATTTTGAAAAACCTAGTATTTGTGTTGCTGATCTAATTATTTTTCTCTTGTATTTTAACTAGGTATAACTAATATAATACCTATTTCATGACGTTGTAAAAATGCCTGTCAGTAGTAGACTGTCGGACCTACGGTGCGCCACACTCACATTTAAGTAGATACTTATTTATTACAATGATTTAGTGGCTCATGCGCAAAACGTCTCTTTCGCAAAATGTCTAGTGGTAGTAAAATGTCTCTTGCTGATAATGTCGCTTTCGCAGAATGACTCTTTCTCAAAAGGTCGCTTTCTCACAATGCCTCTTTCGCAGAATATCTCTTTCGCAAAATGTCGCATTAGTAACTTAGAACAAAATTTAGCCAGGTTTAAAAAAAAACGTTGTTTTTTGTCCAATTCTTATTAAATATTTACAAGTTTTACAACAATAAGCTATGTTTCGAGTTTCCTTGGTATATTTCAAAACACGGTATATTTAAAATTTCATTCAATTTGAACCACTAGTTTCTGGAAGTAGTGGTTCAAATTGACTGATATTATAACAAAAAAAAAAACTCTAAAACTCGAAACTCCAAACATAGCTTATAAATATGTTGTAAAACTTGTAAACAAATAAGAAATTGAAAAAAAAAACAACCTTTTCTTTAAACCTGCCTAAATTTTTTTCTAAGCGCCATTAGAGCCATTAATTGTGAGAAAGCGACCTTTTGAGAAGGAGTCATTCTGCGAAAGCGACATTATGAGAAAGAGACATTTTACTACCACTAGACATTTTGCGAAAGAGACGTTTTACGCCTGAGCCGATTTAGTGAGTCGTGGAGGGTATTCTAATGCACCTCCATTTTTGTTATATAATATAACTTAAGAAGTTCATAAGACTTATGAACTTCTTAAGTATCGTCCTTTGTTGAATGATCCCTTTTAATATTGTAATCGTCAAAAGCTAATAAAATACAAAACGAATTCTTAGCTACTACCTATCTAGATTCTCTAACAAAGCAATATCCTAGTGTGCCTCAACGAAGCGATTGGCAACCGGATGGATATAGGTAACCGCTGAGTCGGCGTTATATTTTCCAACCGAGTGCCACTACCTGGTACACAAGCTTTTCATACCGTAATGCAACACGAAAACATGAATATTGGAACAATGCTCTCCATTTTATTACGATCAAATATGTATGGAACCCTTTTTATGGATTGAATTCTTATTATAAGTAACAGGTGGAATATATTATTATTTTTTGTCGTCTTTTTTAGGGTTCCCTACCCAAAGGGTGGCAACGGGATTACTAAAGCTCCGCTGTCCACCCGTCTGTCACAGGGCTGTATATTGAACCGTGATAAACACTTAAAACATGACACAGAAAATTTTCACAGAGTGTGTGGCTAGGTCGCTGTAACAACAAATAATAAAAAAAATATGTGGTGTTAAATAATGGAGCTCTTCATGTGTGTGTGTGACTTGCACTTAGCCGCTTTTTTATGGCATTTTAAAAGAGGAAAATTGAACTATATCAATCTACCTAGCCTTTTCCCAACTATGTTGGGGTCGGCTTCCAGTCTAACCGGATGCAGCTGAATACCATTATTTTACATGGAGCGACTGCCTGTCTGACCTCCACAACCCAGTTACTGGATAATACGATACCCCTTGGTTAGACTGGTTGTCAGACTTTCGGGCTTCTGACGACCCGTAACGACTGTCAAAGATCCACGAATAACAGCCGGGACCAACGGCTTAAAGTGCTTTCCGAGGCACGGAGGAGTCTCGGTATGTAAAGATGGTCACCCATCCACTGATCAACCCCGGCAAGCTTAGCTTAACCTGACGGATCGACCAGTGCGACTGTTATTACTTAGCCACGAGCTCCTCAAGAAGAAAATTGAACTATATATCTAACGTAAATTGTGTCTATGTTGTTGACAAGTTTAATTATATTTTTTAAGAACTTAATCATTGTTACATTGCATTGCTTTGAAATAAATTGAAGTTAGAAACTAATTTATCAGAATTAAAATAATATACGTATCGACTTGAGAACCTCGTGTCCTTTTTTTTTCGTCGGTTAAAAATTGGATCAAACTTTCACAGCAGAAATATTTATTGCATATTCTACGTGTCTTGATAAAATCTGATTTATTGTTTATTTTCAGAAAACAAGTTTAGTCTCATGCTAAATTGCTGATCATGAAGGCAAACTCAGCTTTAAGTTCTCATTCGACTTTTATCATTGTTAGTTTCACGTTATCAACAAGAATAATGCATAATTTAAACACGAGAAAAAATCAGGTTAGTTTTAAAGTTAAACATAGCGTAGGTACTAATTTCTAGCATAAACTTCTTTTTTCTCAGAAGACGTCGAAAATTAAAGTGATCTTATTTAGCTGTTTATAAATCTGAAAGAACTTTATTATATTTTAGATTTTGTTTTCAAAATCAAATTTTATAATTAAATTATCGAGTTACTTTCAACTCAATGCTAACCTTCAAAAATCCGCTCGTGACCTTGAAACCCTCAATAAATATTCAAAATGGCGGAATCAGGGACCGATATTTTATAGGCGGTTTTAGACTGTTGAGGTCCGCCGCCCCTATTCTATTCAATACAGCCGGTAGGTCGGTCTACCACAAACAAGATTTAGGGCTTCTTGAAGAACATCGCCTATGCTTACTTTTATTGATAAATTATTACTATGATTTATCTCTGCTGTAATGCGTGTCATTGACAGTTTTAGCCAAAGTTTTGGCCAAAGGCTCAAAAAGCTGGCACCATTGCCATTCAGTGGGGCAATGCTGCCAGACTTTTTGGCACTTTTTCTCTTAACAGCTATGCGAATGAATTCTTTCATTATCTATGATTCTTTCCCCTCCTTTTTTATATACTTGTAGGTGCATACATATTATTTTAAGACTATACAAGATAAGTTTTTAAGCAGTGCGCAAATCACAGGGGTTCAACCCATGAATATGAATAAATTTCACTAAGGGACTAACCCTGAAATCGCGATAAAAAAATCTGCTGTTCAGTACATTTATCTACACCAAACTCGTCAAAATGTGAAAATGGTGACGGTTTCATAAAAATACGCTTGATAGTTTTTGCGTGATTTTCATTTTTTATCCGCGTTAGAAAAAACTTTACAAATTAATTACACTATGTAATTATCGCGAAAAAAAGCTGTCCCATACAGTTTATAACAGTAGGTACCTAGTTAAGAGGAAATGGGGTCGACCAGACTTTTGAAAATTAGGTATTTTAAGAAGGTATTGCTGTCGCTCTGCGAGCGCTCTGCCCTCGAATTTGTGCGATAAGGACAACTGCAGCCGGTCGATTCTGTAAAAATCTCACCGTGAAAACTTAGGTGAAGTGAGTTTGTTTTTGCTAGGAATTGACCAAGAATTGACACTATTGACAGCTCACTCCACGCTCACTTCACCTAAGTTTTCACGGTGAGATGGTTACAGAATCGCACTGCAGATCCGACTAAATAGCCTATGTAAAATGTCACATTTCGAGGTTTGGCTCTCGCCTATTTCCTCCTCCAATATTGGACCAATTTAAAAGATATTTCATAAACTGAATAAGAAGGATATATACTATGCACCTATGTTTTTCTTTTTTCGTTAATAATTCTCAAATTGGTACACTAGGCGTCTGTTGACAGGGGTCTGAATAGGCAATTTTGAGCATTTTTTGAGGGTTCAAGTTCTTATAAAAATAATATATCATCAAAAAGGAAAACATAGGGGCATACAAGTAGCTGATATTTATATTTCTGTAAAAAATCATTGCTTTATGGTCACTAACCAGAAAGAAAACAGGCGAGAGCGTTTGTATCTTTTTGTATGGAGAAAAGAGCACCCACGTTTCCTCTTAACTTTTGTACGCAAGAGCTGATTTTTTTTGCGATTTCAAAGTTGGTCCCATACTAAAAATTATTCAGTTCGATGGTCTAAAGCACCTTTAAAGTTTATAACATTATTTTTTAACACCTAAATAACAGCTACTAATAATAAAATGATGTGGATTTAGCTGCAGTTAACACAATATCTAACTATAAAAACTACCGACGTTTGCGATAAAACTTTTACGTTTCCACTATTCTCTGCTTAAATTAAATCGGTGCATCCAACCTCTACAGAAATAAACGTTTAGATTGTACATTTGTTTTTCCTTTTCCACATCTGTTTTATCTTTATTTGAAATTTCGTATTAGAAGAACTGGTGTGGAATTCAGTAGAGTAATGTAGGTATTATATTATTTAAAATTTAAAAGCATACTAGTTAACATAAAACATATGGGAACAAAAAGAAAGAATGCAATTTAGTAACCGACATTATTATAGCTTATGTATGACAGCGAATGGTTTTATCAAAAAGCTATGTGTTTTGTTTGAATCTTCCTATGACTGAGAAAAAATAATAATCAATAAGGCACCTGCCCCACCGCCGAAGATAAGCAACAAACGAGTAGAGCTAGCAATTAGAAACGAGTTGGCGAGCAACGAGTAGCGACTGTGTAGTTCGGATAGTTTTGTCGCTGGGTTATGAGCGAGTCTGAAATTATGACAGGCAATTACTCGCACCACTCGCTCGAGGCGTATTATATACATTCCTACGTTAACCTGTTTGTACCAAACGAGAGTCTCTCAGCGAGTGTACTGCCCGTCAAAAAAGCGTCGCTGAGCGAGTTCTTGTCAGTGGAGAGAGTGTTCTCGCCGGCAGTGTGAACAGTCAGCGACCAACCATTAATTTATGTATCTCTTTTATTTTATTGAGCGAGAAAATTGTTGACAGCTCATGCTCGTCGGGCGGTGGGACAGGTGCCTTAGACAGAAAACATAGGCAGTTCTCATTAATCATTACTCCAAGCTTTAACCTTATTGGTTCACGATAATCGAATTTCATCCATCTATCCTCTCGTTGATGGGTAGTAAATTATGTACGAGCTTCGTATCGGACTGTCGACAAAGATTTAAATCGCTAGATTTGTCGGAACCGTTCCTCGGTTCCTGAGATTAGACATTGAGGTCCTCAAAATAAACCCTGGATTGAATTAGTTTCAGTGGATTTTTAAGCAACATTTTTCCTTAGCGAAGTATTCAGAAACATGATATCGAACTATAATCATAATAATATATAATATAATCACTATCGAATATATAAACTCCGTTTAAAAACTTCCGAAACCGGGTATGAGTCACTTAGAAAAGTGTCCATATTGGTAAGAATAACTTCACACGTCATTAATAGCGTTTCCATGATAATCAAGTCAAGTCACTGCGTCATTGTGTGTGTCAGAGGTGTCAAAAGGAAACAGAGACGCGACTTTTTGACGCGGTATGGCGAATCTAACGATTTAAATCTTGCAAGTTCTGTCGACGGATGACTGCCAGGATAACGGGATTACATTGTTACACATCTACCATTGAAACTCGTTTGTGCACTGAAGTGAAAACGAATTGGAAACCTGACCATATTTCAATACGGAAGCATTGTATATAAGGTACTATATACGAGTATATACCGCGGCCCTTTGTGTTTGACTTTTCTGTTCATGTTGTCTGTTTATGAATTAAAATGTAGAGAAAAATATTTTTAAGAATAATGATGTCGGCAACATAAATTAATTAATTAATTATTATTACAAAAACCGTCCAAGTGCCTGTCGGATCACGCACAATGAAGGGTTCCGTAGTTGAAAAGAATTTATCCCAAAAACAAACTTAACATTAAAATCCAAATTGGCAATTTGTGATTTGATCGCATACAAAATAAATATTTTTGTTTATTTTGTATGTGATCAAATCACAAATTATCAATTTTCGGACTTTTTCCTTTACTTATGCTGTGAGACCTTGCTTCTTGCCAAATTTCATTACTCTAGGTCAACGGGAAGTACCCCATAGGTTTTGATTTACTTGCGAGTACCAAACTATGTCGCTTAAATGGCCGTATTTTTTTATTGCATTAACATACTCGTAGAAACTTGATTTTTTTAGATTTCCAAGAGACTATAGACGTACGTACTTGATATTAATTTCAACTTGATACCTTTACGCGTTCTTGAGAAAAAGGGTCTTGACAGACTGACAGATTTGAAAATATTTTTTTATGTGATAGAATGACAAATTAACAATTTTCGGACTTTTTCCTTTAAGACCTTTATTTGTGCTTTAAGACCTAGCTTTTGCCAAATTTCATGATTCTAGGACAACGGGAAGTACTCTATAGGTTTTGATTTACTTGCGAGTATCAAAATATGTCCCCTAATTGGCCGTATCTTTTTATTACGCTGACTTAGAAGCTTGAGTTTTTTAGGACTCCAAGAAACCGTAGACTTACGTATTTGATATTAATTTAAAATTGATACCTCCATGCGTTCGCGAGAAAAAGGGTCTTGACAGACTGACAGACAGACAGACAGACAGACGGACAACAAAGTGATCCTATAAGGGTTCCGTTTTTTCCTTTTGTGGTACGGAACCCTAAAAAGTGAAAGTTTTTGGGGTGTTTGTTACTCAATTCACGCAATAACGGTTAAACGGATTTGGATGAAATTTCGCACACAGATAGTACCTAATGGAAAAAAACTTAACATCTTCTGAAGTCGGTGTCTTCAATTCTTCAATCAACCTCAGCTTGGCACCGACTTCAGAAGCTGTTAAGTTTTTATGAAAGTTATTTTATCCGTTTTTGGTTTTGAAGTCGGTTTTCACTTTCACACTTGCAGTCTAAGGGTGCTGCTGGGGGGGGGGGGGGGGGGGTTGGGGGGTGGCTACCACGATTCTGCAGTACATTCATTTAAGGTTGATGCGCCAGGGTAGCCCGCGAAATTCAAAATTTCTTACGTTTTTGCAATTTGTAGGTCAGTGTGAGCTTGTATGTTGATTAAAATATGATTCGCAGCCGTAGCTAATATGGCTTTACAGAATTATAATCATTACATTCAGCAATACAACTCCATAACTTAGCGATTTCATGAAATCATGAGGTTTGAGGTAAATGCTAACTTATGGAGCTGTATTGCTGATTCTAATGATTATAATTCTGTAAAGCCACATTAGCTACGGCCGCGAATCATATTTTAATCAACATACAAGCTCACACTGACCTACAAATTGCAAAAAACGTAAGAAATTTTGAATTTCGCGGGCTACCCTGGCGCTTTCGCCTTAATTTATACTTTGTATAAGTAATATTGTTTGCACTATTTGCAAACATACATATTTTTCAGTGTAAAAATAAAATTGCTATCGTACCTATTGACATTTTGTCGCGTCACAAAATTACGAAGAGTGACGTCATGAAGCGATAATACATGGAAATTCACAAATTGTTCGATCAGGGAACAGCTACGACTGTTTAATTGATGAACTTCGCTTTAGGGCTCATGAAACGGCTTCCAATAAAAATGTATTACGTTCCGAAAATTAATTTAGACGTGCTGATAACTATTGAATAATTAATTTTGTATATATGAGTAATGTAAGCAATGGGTTTTTAGTTTAAAGTTAAATTGAATAGGGCTTAAAGCAGTTTTGATTTAAAATTAATACCGAAACTACGAAGATTGTAATTATTTGAATAGTCTTCTTATACCTTCTGAATCGTTAGGGTTGTCTTCTTTTACGATGCAGCGCGTGACTGAGTATGGCACTAACGTGCGCCCCGCACGGTGTGTGGCAGCCCTCACTGAATTAGGCCGACAAGTCGAGCCCGCTGTGTTGTAGCTTCAAACCCTAAAATGCGGAGCGTGCCTGGCCTGGTAACACATTCATAATTGCACTGCCTTTCATTTTGACATTTCAACAACATTCATTGCGTTATTTACGTTATCGAGCAGATGAATTTTTCAAACGTATGAAGCAAAATTGGAAAATTGAAAATTCTTCGGATTGTGAAAGTAACTGTACGCAATTAGGCTGCTGATCTATTTATTAAGTTATTCGCTTTTGACCGTGGTTTCACCAGCGTGGAGGTCGGAAATTATCCCACGGAAACGTATTACCGCAATAAAAAGTATCCTATGTCCTAATCCAGGTCATGTTCTATCCATGTACCAAATTTCATCCAAATCCGTTCAGCCGTTTTAGCGTAAAGGCGTAACAAACAAACAAACAAACTCACTTTTGCGTTCCGGGTGTTGATGGGGCTGCCGCGTTTTTGTAGCGCGTCTGGCATGTTTGCCGACGCTGGTGTGGATAGTTTTTCGGCCATCATGCGCAAGAGATGCACATCTCTACTACGCCCTGTGCGCGGCAGCTCCAACACCATTCTTAGAACGTTGGCTGATAGGTGGGATTCTCCGATCTTGGGGCGGTGGATACGACTGCACGCAGTCAAGTAGTCACTCCCCAGGATCGGCGTGCCTCACCCAGCTTAAGAGGAATGTAAATGTTACTAACACTAGGTTATAAGTTCACATTGTTACTAACAAATATGGAAGTGATTCTGAATTAAATGCTTTTTATTTATTTATTTTATTTTTATTTATTTATAAATTAGGATTAGGATTTCAAGCAAAATCGACTTCAAAAACTCACAGACAGTTGACCTTTTTTATCGTCCTTACCCTCAGATGTCCTACAGTTGTCTAGCTAACGTCAAAGATAATTTATTTTAATAGCTTGTAGACAAAGATTGACTTTGATAGTTTGATCACAAAGCCTTTCCATCTTTTCATCAAATATGATTGGCATCGTTGGCTAGTATCATAATTGTTACTACTAAATAAACAGCAACAAACAAATTAGTCATAAAGTTCTAGAGTTACAGATGTTATTTTATGATTGGCAAGTAACCCTATGTAAATGGATTACAGAACACAAGAATGAGGCCTTGCGGTCATTGCGGTACCGATTCTGTTGTGCACAAACTAAACTTAATTAAGGCTATTGCCAACTTTTTCTCTCTAATGAAACAAGAAAGAGACGGACGTAAATTAGAGCTGTTTAGTTGAACTAATATTTCCATAAATTATAAATTTAGACGACACGTATAGATTTGTCTACTTACTAAAAACACGGTACTACATCGTGTTTTTAGTAGCAAGGCGTAAACTGTGCAAGGACTTTTAATTAGCAGCAGTAAACTGACACTTCTAATGTCATTTTTACTGTCATTTCGCTGTCAAATGGGAACATTTTTTAACGAATTGACAGATAAGAAGTGTCATTTTACTGTAGCTAACTTAGATAATAGACATCTAGATCGAACCACCGCGTGGCCGGTCATGAGACAGCAATATAATACTTTTTCTAGGTTATGTGGTATGAGAAATGAAATTTAACGTAAGAAATCTTCCATATTTTGGACTGAAACCTATGTCAATACATACGCAAAATGCAAAAACTGTCCAAAAAAGTTAAATTTATCGACGCAAGATAAATTTTGTAACAGTGAAAGCACTTTGTTTGGCTAACATTCAAACGTTCGCCAAGCAAAAATACGGCACGCCGTAAGAGACAGAAGTTACGATGCTTTGTCTCAATTTTCCTACTAATTTCATATATGTGTGTCTCACTTCCACACTTCACACTGTAATCATGGCAACGTCTAGAGGTTCAATGTCATTGGTAGCTAACTATAAGTCCGAGCATAGTTTGACATCTCTAACTTAGTAGCTGTCCTTTTCTCGCGCTGCCTGTTAGTAAAAGATAGCGATTCTCTAATTTTAGTTTAGTTATTGAACAAGAGATTCGGCATCATTGTGTCTCAAGTGATTATGTTAATAACTGGTTATGTTAGTGATTGTGTTGAGTCTTTGGTATAGGTTTATATTTCGCTGTTGCTATGGAGTGGTAACATTATTTTGTAAAATTATGAGAGTACAAGTTTTCAGTTTATTGCGTTTGCTGCGAAATTACTCATGAACAACTTTTAAAATCAGTCCTTCTCTGAAATATCATACAAAAATGCAATAAAAATGTGCCCCGAAAGCGGCCTAAGTACCTTTCTTAATTATCTTTATCTTATTTTTTTTCTCTTTGTACTTACCTGCTTAAATAAGACACATCACATCCCCAATTGCTTTACAGGAACAAAAACTGAACAAGGCGGTATCGATGTCAACGATAATAAATAAAACCCCAACAATTTGGAAATCTTTCAACACATAACCCATCTCACTTGTCGAATCGAGTAACTTTTCCTCGTGGAACAAGAGCCCTTAAAACAACTCACATTTATTGCTTTTCAACAAAATTAACGAGTGTTTTCGTGTAATTATATTACTGTTGGACTACAATAAGGTAATTAATTATATTAAATAAGATAAGTATCTCGTAAACGTCAGTTTCATAGGAGGTTTATTAACTGTGTAATTTAATTCAATTAGTTAGATACTAGAGACGGACAAGTTAGTTTGGGATAATTCATAGATCAAATAATTTGGTGTTGAAAACCGAAAAATAACTTCCTTTTCTAAAAAGTTTCGTCTCGTCAATAATCTATACAAATATATATTATAAAGAGGTAAAGTTTGTAAGTTTGTATGTAGGGGTGATCTCCGGAATTAATGATCCAATTCTAAAAAAATGTTCACTGGTAGAAAGCTAATTATTCCTGAGTGCTGTGTATCGGGACACTGGGGTCTCGGAAATTTTGGAAAGCCTAGGAGGGGCCGAAACCAATTCCCAAGACCCGGTAGGTTCTTTTTTATGGGACTTAAACATAACTGGCGTGGATGTAGTAACACTTCTGCCCAACCTTCGGAGACAACAGCCGTAATGTTATGTGCTATGTACTATTGAAGACAAAAATGCATGGAGAGCCTAGGGTCGACTTTTGACTGTGAGGTTTTGCATTACGTTTCATTACTTTTCAAGAGACGATTAGATGGCGGTGTTCAAACATGAAAATAACACTGCAAAGCTTAAAACCTTATTATGCAGAGGCACATAATAAGGTTTTTAATACCTAAAATAATTACTAAGAAATAATAATCCAAGACATATTATTAAGGCGATGAAACCCTGTACAAACGATTTTGGTTTGGAATTCTCCATGCACTTCTGTCTTCGTTAGTACAACTAATTTTGTTGGTAACTAACACTGCGTTTACGTCGATTATACACCATGTGTGCATAAAAAAAACTTCTTTATATAATAATGTATAATAAACATACTATCTCGCTAATATTATAAAGGCGAAAGTCAAGATGTTTGAATGTTTGTTACTCAATCACGCAAAAACGGCTGAACGGATTTGGATGGGATTTGGCACACAGATGGTTTATGACCTGGATTGACACATAAATACTTTTTATCCCGATAGTAGGTTCTCGTGGCATCCTTTCCTACATTCACGCGTGCGAAGCCGCAGACAACGGATAGTATGTATTTGTATATAAACGTAAAATACCATCATGCAATGGCGACCGCGCGCTTACAGTAGTTGTAAACCTATGTGGTTCGGTTGATATTCGAGCACATTGACTGCGGTTTTTTAGCAAACCAGAATGACAGAGAAATCTGAGAAATCTGTGCTATTATCAGGGACTGAAACCGTTACCCTGACTATGTGCGCCTTAAGGTAGGTCTACACAATTTATGAGGGACGCTCGTTAAGGCCGTGCCAGATTGAGTTATAAATAAGGCTCACACGAAAACACCTGGGTTATTGCCCTTCCCGATTGATTGATGCCCCACTCTGGATAAAGTGCCCAGAAATAAATTGTATAAGGTTATTCTGATTAATGATTTGAGCCTATGTAGACGTTAAATCTTGGTCGGCGCCATCTTTGAATATTATTTTCTTGGTGAAAATGTGTAAGTATTTCTTATTTGAAATTTCAATACTAGGCTAAAACTGGCAGTGGGTGAAAATTGGTGAAAGAAGAAGAAATATGTGAGTTATTTTACATCAGTAACATTTATTTATTTATTTATTTTTATTTATTTATTTAAGATATACGTATACAACTTAACAGATTTAAATAAATCTAAGGCGTTGTACAGCAAAATTAAACAAAATAATACAATTAAAAATAAAACAACATAACAAATAGAACACGAGAAATTAATAAAAAACAAACTAGAAGTTACATGCAATCGACAAAAACTAAACAGAAAATTATTACTTATTTATCTTTCATTCATCATCTCACAGAATCTTAAACATTCACGACACACATCTATCCATCTCCCTGCAAATAAGTCACACTCCGGTGTTGATGTCAAAAGAGCATTAAGCATCGTAAGCGCCCGAACGAGGGGCGAGTTAGCTCGTGACACTGTGCGTGCTGAAGGTACGGCCAATAACGGGTGTCTTCGCGGCCTCAGTTGGTGTTTGGGCACAACAGGAATAAACAACCTCATCAATTGAGCCACAAGTGCTGGACAATCGGACTCACCGCGCATAATACGGCAAGCTGAGACAAGCAAGAAGTAGTTACGCCTCACTTCAAGAGAATTAAAATTTTGGAGTGATGAATTGTTGAAATTTTGGAGTGATGAAAAGTGAACATGAATATCTCTCTGTTCCACCATAATACAGTTTGTATATCTTGTACGGGGAACAGAGTGAATCAGTTCCGTTCTTGCAACCCTATTAAGTACCGAAACATACTAAACAAGAAAAATTACATAACTTTACTGCTTATTTGTAACTTAATATTGAATTGTGCAAGGTTGTTTGATATATTTTATTTGGCAAATAAAGATCTTTTTGTTTTAGATCTAGAATTAAGGTTATAAAATAATAGTATATTATGCAATTAGTGAATAAAGGACGGATTTAAAACGAGGGCCATAGATGAATCACGAGCTAGTGAAGGATTCTAACGATTGAATCACGAGCGTAGCGAGTGATTCAAGTGTTAGAATCCTGAGCGACGCGAGCGATTCATGGCCCTCGTTATAAATCCGTTTTATTCAAGAGTTGCATACTATACTTTATACCATGACTACGAGAAAAATAAAGATTTAAGTGAAAATACACATATAATGAAGAAAAAGTAAAGTTAAATTGGCTTTGATGTAAACCAGCCGTGATTTTTTGGGTAGCAAGCTTTCCACCTTTCCACTATATCGGCCGCCCTCTCTTTCACAAACTCCGGTGTTAACACATCTTCATCACTAGAATGCATTTTTAATCGATTAGAACAACACTAAACAAACACAAAATTAAAGATTAAAGTAACACTAAACTTTGTGTTCGTACAACTTACAGTATTCAAAATAGCGCCAATTTACTAAGGACAGCAAAGAACACAAAACAGTTTTTATTCTAATGCTAAACTCTTTGTCGAAAATGTCGACCAATCAAATTGAATTTAGAACACATCAATATAGGTCGAATACACAGATTACACTTACACTAGATACGGCAAGCCACGACCAAGCGTGCCCTGCATGTTCGAGTGTTCGTACTAAAAAAAGTCTGTTAGCTCAGTGACGCTTAGTGATTGAAACAATTCTGTTTACTTTGAGCACATCACTAAATGGCTGGGGTGAAGTTATCGTAGGTATAAAAAAGATGACACGTTCGGTTTTCATACAATCTAGTAACGTGCCGCATCTAGCATAGGTTCTTTAAATCTGTGGTCGAATACATTGGTGTGTTCCATTTTCAAACATCAAAACAGTGCGTAAAAGTGCTTTTTATTCACTGTTTTCAGTGAATAAAATAAGCTTTTTAGAGGGGGAATGGTATAATAGTATATTATGCAATTAGTGAATAAAGGACGGATTTAAAGCGAGGGCCATAGATGAATCACGAGCTAGTGAAGGATTCTAACGATTGAATCACGACCGTAGGGAGTGATTCATGATGATTGAATCACGAGCGTAGCGAGTGATTCAAGTGTTAGAATCCTGAGCGACGCGAGCGATTCATGGCCCTCGATATAAATCCGTTTTATTCAAGAGTTGCATACTATACTTTATACCAGGACTACGAGAAAAAGAAAGATTTAAGTGAAAATATACATATAATGAAGAAAAAGTAAAGTTAAATTGGCTTTGATGTAAACCAGCCGTGATTTTTTGGGTAGCAAGCTTTCCACTATATCGGCCGCCCTCTCTTTCACAAACTCAGGTGTTAACACATCTTCATCACTAGAATGCATTTTTAATCGATTAGAACAACACTAAACAAACACAAAATTAAAGATTAAAGTAACACTAAACTTTGTGTTCGTACAACTTACAGTATTCAAAATAGCGCCAATTTACTAAGGACAGCAAAGAACACAAAACAGTTTTTATTCTAATGCTAAACTCTTTGTCGAAAATGTCGACCAATCAAATTGAATTTAGAACACAACAATATAGGTCGAATACACAGATTACACTTACACTAGATACGGCAAGCCACGACCAAGCGTGCCCTGCATGTTCGACTGTTCGTACTAAAAAAAGTCTGTTAGCTCAGTAACGCTTAGTGATTGAAACAATTCTGTTTACTTTGAGCACATCACTAAATGGCTGGGGTGAAGTTATCGTAGGTATAAAAAAGATGACACGTTCGGTTTTCATACAGTCTAATAACGTGCCGCATCTAGCATAGGTTCTTTAAATCTGTGGTCGAATACATTGGTGTGTTCCATTTTCAAACATCAAAACAGTGAGTAAAAGTGCTTTTTATTCACTGTTTTCAGTGAATAAAATAAGCTTTTTAGAGGGGGAATGGTATAAAAATATATGTCATATCACCAAAAAATCATGATAAACTTACACTGTTTAAAGAAATTTCGTTGTTTTGTCAAGTAGTAAAAACCGTGCGAAGCAGGGCCGGGTCGCTAGTTTTATTCAGAAAGCTACAGTACTATTTGACATTCAATAAAATTAATTTTATTTTGTTGAATAATTTCATGATTTTCGATACAGAAAGAAATACAGGTGTAGTCAGGGAAATTAACTAATTGACACAGTATGTCATTAATAACTGGCCATTTTCTAGGCATTTAATACGACTAGCTCAAAAAGACAGTTGTTATTTGAATTTACGGACTAAGCAAATATTAACTCCTGACTTTCCTTGGCAATACTAAGTAGGTTCTCATTATAAGCTCTCTATACTTGACCTCAATTTTTTTTCTTTATTTTAAGTCTCAAACCTTTTAAGATAACTTTTATTGAGAATTCTCAAGACTAAATGAAGCAAGAAATAGGGTAAATAGGTACCTACCTTATTTAATTTCCTCGTCAAAGGCATAGCAGGAGTCGAAAAACAACAAAAATGGATAACATTCTAGAACTTTCCTTTCGTAAAACGTAAGAAAAAAGTTTTCAGGAGCTGAAAATTAATTAAAAGGAAACAGCAACATTTCTTGAAAAACGCTGAAGAAACTAACTTGTGAGAGCTTTTAGAGAAATGGCATCTAAATGTTTACGAGGGATATACCTTCGAAGTGTGAAATAAATGCCTTTTATATTTTATATACTTTGTGGAATTAGGTAAATTCATGTGGTAAAATCAGGAAAAGTAGTAGAAAAACAAAAAAAGTAAGTTTAAAAACTAAAACTCGACAACTGAAAAATCACGCTCTAAAAATATAAAACAAGAAAACTATCAGAATAGATAGTTTTCTTGTCAAGGGTCATTGACCTTGAACTCAGGATCATTGACCTTGACATCGAGGTCAAATTCCGGAAGTCAAATTCTGCAATTCTTCTAAGGTCTCCTAAGGCTGACCTTGACCTCAAGGTCAAAATTCCGAAAATCATGATCTGCCTCTTAAGATCACTGACCTTGAACTCAGGGTCATTGACTTTATCCGCAGCGTAATTGACCTTGATCTCAACGTTAACATTCCGAAAGTCAAAATCAGCGATTCTTAGGAGCACTAACAGGTCAATATTCATGGTTGGTCTCCTTGAGGTCAAGGTCAGTGACTTTAGGAGGCAGATCTTGACTTTCAGAATGTTTGTATCGATATGTTTTAATAAACAATCACTAGAAGCTACTGGACCGTAGGTGCTCAAATGGGAATACCTTGGGTGCTCTAAAAATCGGTGCTCAGAAAATAGGTGCTCAAATGGGAATGCTTCTTTATTGTGTCGTAGCAAGAGTCGCTTTTTATTTAAATGATTTTGCGGAGTGTCCCATCTGTATGAATCTGTGGTTCAGGCATCTTTCTATGTTTTTATTTGATGGTATATTTTTATTCAATGCTACTTATGTAGCTTTCGAGTCTAATGCCTCTAACAAGTAATGCATGGCAGTCGCTTGATTGCTTTGATTCTGTTGGGGTTATCTCGTCGTTAACGGATACCCCGGTAGTTGTTGTAGGTAGTTAGTTAGTTCACACCAAACCACTGTTATGTTGGATAGTTTATTTGTGGAAACAGTTTAGTTTAGTTATCTGAGCCGCACTTGATGTTGTGTTATTATTAGGTAATGATCGACCCGCACATTGGCGCGTGACGGAGATTCAGTGACGACTAAAGTTATTATAATAAGTAGGTATAAATTAGGTACGCTTAATCAACTAAACGTACTTTTGCTGTATGAGCATTCTTGGCTCGTACATGCTCCCGAGGGAAAGGTAGGTATACGTACTCAGATCACTAGACTTGCGTTACAAGTTAAATAGGTACCTAAGTATAAAAATGTTATAAAAGTAATAAAAGCAATCAAAACAATAAGTAAGAAATAATTCTTAAATAATTAATCATAGTTTGAATCTTGTTTCAATTGCTGAATGTCCACTTCGTATTTTAGCGTAGGCAGGAATTTCCTTTAGTTCTATATCTTCTGTTCTCTCTCGAGACTCGTTCGTATTAGTATTCGCTCTTCTTACGAGCTTGAAGATATCTTCTTATAAAGCCAAATTATTATAGCGGCGGCGATTCCTCCCAGCAGCAAAGTTCTTATAGCGTAGTTGCCGATGTCGTGGACACTGAGGTCGTTAGGTAGGCTCTCTCGTCCCTTTTGTGCGATTATCTGGTCATCTAATAATCTGTGTTCATTAGATAAGTTTAGTTTTGGTAGCACGATCTTTGTGTTTTTGAACGTATTCCACATGTCACTTGGTGAGTCAATAGTAGGTACCTCCAAGGTAATTCTGATATTAGTACTGCTACTAAAAACGTTGTGTGAGTAAATTTTAGCATCTTTGTGCTGAAGTATGCAATCCTGACCTAGGGTAAGGAGCCTTTGTTATAATTGTTGTTGTAATTCGATTTTCGCATACAATGCGAGTCGTACATTCAGTTATGCGATTATACAGCCATATGTTTGGTCTCTGTAATTTTATCCATTGGATGCATTGTTGTGGTACCCAATTACTTGTAATGTTATGTACATTTTGGCTTAGTATTTTAGCTTCGCAAGATGCCTTTGCTCCATGCATGTTGCTGATAGTTGTAGAGGCGTTAGCGAGGAGACCTTAGGGTTTGATTAGTCCCTTTCTTTTGCTTCCCGTGTTCGACTTCTGGACTCTCTTCTTGTGACTCGTGCTTCCGCATACCTCGTTTATAGGTAGCGGGGCTAGTTTAGTTATGGGTCTTTTTAGTACCCCATTTTGTGTCTTGAGCGTGACTACTCGTACTAAGTTATCGCTGCCTGGATGCAGTTCCACTACGCGTCCCATAGCCCATCTGCTTGGGGGTAGATTACTTTCTCTGACGAGAACTAGTTGTCCCTTCTGTAAGTTTTCTTTAGTTTGTTGCCATTTGTTTCGGTTTTGTAATGAATGAAGGTATTCTTTCGACCAGCGATCCCAATAGTGTCGACGCATGAGCTCGATGAGTTTCCAGTTGTTTCTGATGTCTATCGCTTTCGTTTCTTCAGGTTCATTGAGTGCTAGTGTTAGTGTTGGACTCCCCGAGAGAAAGTGACCCGGGGTGAGGTATTCCAGATCTTCCACATCTTCTGTTAATGGACACAGCGGTCTGCTGTTCATGCACGCTTCGATTTGTGTAAGGAGCGTTGCAAATTGTTCGTAGGTAAGCTTCTGTTGTCCGATTACTCGTTTCAGGTGTGCTTTCATGGAGCGAACAGCAGCTTCCCATAAGCCTCCTGCTGATGGCCAGGATGGAGCGTTGAAGTGCCACTCGATTTGAAGGTCGTTGATCTCTTTAAAGAACTCAGAAGATAGCATTGTTTTAAATAGTTTGAACCCTTCTTTCAAAACTCTTGCGGCTCCGACGAAGTTGGTTCCGTTATCGGAATAGATATGTTTTGGGGTGCCCCTTCTGGCGCACATTCTTTTTAGTGCTGCGATGAAAGTTTGCGTTGATAGGTCCGAAACAAGTTCGATATGTACTGCTTTGGTGCACATACATATGAATATGGCTATGTAGCCTTTGCAGGTCTTTATCCCGCGGCCTTTGTTTATCTTTACATCCACATGGCCTGTAAAGTCGATGCCGGTGTGTGAAAACGGCCTCGATGGAGTGATCCTTTCTTTAGGAAGGTTGCCCATCAACTGTTCAGTTCGGTTTGTTGCGTATCGACGGCATCGAATGCATTGTCGCAGTATTTTCTTGACGGTTCGATTGCCGCTGATAATCCAGTAATTGTTTCTTGTGTCAGCTAGCGTTAATCTTGCTCCACCGTGTAAGGTTCGTTGATGTGCCTTTTCAATAATTAATTGAGTTAGTCTTCCCTCTCCTGGTACGAGGATGAGGTGTTTCATTTCCACTGGCAAGTTTGAGTGGTTTAGACGTCCTCCAACTCGTAAAACTCCGTAAGAGTCCAAAAATGGATTAAGTTTCAAAATGGTGCTTCTGTTGAGAAGTTTTCCACCTTTCTTGAGAGAATTTATTTCCTTTTCAAAATAATCCCGTTGCACTGATTTGATAATTATAAACAGTGCGTTGTTTATTTCATTTAAGTTCAGTTCATGGCACTCAGTTGACCTTCTTTTGTTTCGTAATGCATCAGCAAAACGTATCACTAAGGCGAGTATTCTTGTAATACGATCTATGTTGCCATGTCGCTCAAGTAATGAATCGATTAATTCATTTTTAATCGACGTGGGTTCCGTACTATTAGTCGTGTAACAGTTTGTTAAGGAGCCCTCGTTTGTGGTATAAGTTTCTTTGTAGATAAGGTCTTGTTTTTCTAGCTCCTTAAGCCATTTTGGGCCTTCCCACCATAGGGTAAAGTTGACCAGTTTTGTCGGTGTGAGTCCTCTTGTTGCACAGTCGGCAGGGTTTTCGTTCGTCTTCACGTAACCCCAGTTTATTGAAGGCACGATGTTTAATATTTGTTCGGTTCTATTGGTTACATACTTTTCGTATTTAGTTTGACTTCCTTGAAGCCATGCTAGGACGACTTTAGAATCAGTCCAGCAGGTAATTCTTAGATCGTAATCTTCCAGGATCTTAGTTATCCTTTGTAGGAGTTTCGCTAGCAAAACTGCGGCGCATACTTCCAACCTCGGAATCGTAGTTTTCTTTTTGATTGGTGCCACCTTTGTTTTTGCCGCGAGTAGTGTAGTTTCGTACGCGCCGGTGGGTGACGTAGTTCGACTGTAGATAACGCATGCGTAGGCTTTCTCGCTCGCGTCACAGAAGGCTTGCAATTCGATCGTCCTGTTTTCGTTTTTTATCCATCTTGGTAGACTTATGTATTTTATGTTCGGCAAATCGGATTTAATTTGCAACCATTCGTTTTCTATGGAGTCTGGAACATTTTCGTCCCATCCAATGTTTTGATAGGTATCACTCCATAGTTTTTGAAAAAGCAGTTTTGCTTGTAGGGTAATTGGAGCCAACCAACCGAGTGGATCGTAAATCTTGCTTATTTCTGACAATAGCCTGCGTTTAGTGTATGGTGCATTTTTGTTGTTGCTAGGCGCTTCGCTAATAAAATGGAACGTGTCGCTTGCGTCATTCCATGCGAGTCCAAGTGTTTTGCTGAACTCTTGTTGCTTGAAGTTAAATTCGTTATTGTTACTTTTCTCTTTCGACTGTAGTTCTTTGAGAATAGATGGTTCGTTCGTGGACCATTTCCGTAAAACAAATCCACCTTTCTTCAGTAGTTCGCTTAGCTCTTTTTGCAGTTGCTTCGTTGATTCTATGGTATGCTGACCTGTGATTGCGTCATCCATATAAAATTCGTTAAGTAGCGCCTTTTGGGCCAATGGGAAAGCGTTGCCTTCATCTTTGGCCAGCTGTTGGAGAGTGCGCATCGCTATGAATGGAGCGACTTTGGTCCCGTATGTTAGGGTACACAGCTGCATATCTCTCAGTGGTTCTCTCTTGGAGTTTCTCCAAATTATTTTTTGAAGACATTGTTGGTCTTGATGAATAAGGATTTGACGGTACATTTTTTCAATGTCCGCCGTTAGAACATATTTATAGCTCCGCCATTTTGTGATCAGGTTTAGAATGTCCTTTTGAAGATTAGGCCCTTTTTTCATCAAATCGTTTAGGCTGTGCCCGGACTCTGTTTTCATTGATGCGTTAAAAACAGCTCGTAGTTTCGTTGTTGTTGAGCACTCCCTTACTACGCCGTGGTGTGGTAGGTAGGCTTGTACTCTATTACTATCGGATTCTGTCACTGGTTTCATGTGACCTAATTCGATGTATTCTTGGATGAATTCTTTATAAAGTTTAGCGAAATGTTTTTGTCTCGCCATTTTCTTTTCTAAATGAAGAAATTGTGCTGTCGCTTGCGGTTTCGAGTTACCAAGGTTTTGTTCATAGTTAGGGTTCATCGGCATTTTCACCACATAACGCCCGTTGCGTAATCGCTCTGTTGTTTCTGTGTAATATTTTTCACAGAATTCGTTTTCCGCTGTAATTTCGGGTTCCGAAGGGATGTCTTCTATCTCCCAAAATTTAGTTAGGGTGTCTAGCTCTGTTAGAGTAACTAGACAGTTGAACTGCTTTGTAGCACCGCACAGTATCCAGCCCAACTTTGTCTGTTGCGCTACTGGCGAGTTATTGTTATGCTTGATTATTCCTCCTAAGATCACATCGGAGTAAACATCTGCTCCAAGCAGTAGATCGATGGGTCCAGAGATGTTGTAGTCTGGATCAGCCAACTTGATATCACGTAGGTGCGTCCAGTTGCTTGTGTTGATCGTTGAGTTAGGCAGATTGTTAATGAGCTTACTCATCACTAACGCTTCGGTTTGGAATGTATAATCAGAGTGGATAGACTTGCATTCCAATTTTATCATCCCTTTACTCTTGCCCATTACAGTGCCAACGCCAGTGACCGCAGCATTCATTCTGTTTCGGGGTAAGTTCAACCGTTGAGCAGCATTTTCTGTGACCAAGGTTACTTGAGAGCCTTGATCCAGTAACGCCCGGAGGACGACGTAATCTCCCTTCTTGTTCTTGACTCTTATTTGAAGAGTCGTTAAGAGTATCTCTTGTTCACCGTTGATGTGGTTAGATGTTCGCTCAGCCACCGTTGATGTGGTTGGCTTTGATTGTTGCCCTTTCAGATTATCATCATGGAGAAGGGAGTGATGTTTGAAGTTACACGTGCGGCATGTTTTCGTTGAATTACATTTATTTCCGCCGTGACTAAACAAACAATTTTTGCACAAATTCAGGTTGCTTGTTGTTTGGTTTCGCGTTGCGACATCCATGTTCAAAAATGTAGAACACTGCCTTAGCGTGTGTTCGTTTTTGCAGAGTGGACATTTCCTCAGCGTTGCATGGAAGGTTTTTGTCCACTTTTCTGTTGCCTTAAAGTTCGTTGACTTGTTGTTATTATAATTTTTATGTTGATTATTCGTTGAATAATTTTGTTTCCCGCCGTTCCTTTTGGTACGGGATGTTTCCTGCGTTATGAATTGCAGTTCTAGGAACTCCATAAACTCCTCTAAGTCTGGGAGCTCTCTTGACTGTTTCATCGTCTTGATGTAGTCACCGTACGTGACGTCATCCAGTTTTGAGGATAGTAAGTACACGATAAGTGGACCCCATACTGGAATGTTGATGTCAATGTTTTCTAGGCCATTTAAACACTCTTTCGTTGTGTCATACAGCTTCTTCATGTTATTTGAGTTCGGTTTGTCGATAGATGATTGATTGAGAAGTGTGTCTATGTACGAAGTGAAAAGTAATCGCTTGTTGTCGTAGCGGTGTTGAATAATATTTAGGCACGAGTCATAATTATCAGCACTCACAGGAAGGTGCTTGATTAATTTTTCCGCTTCCCCTTTCAATTTAGATTTCAGGAACTTCATTTTCTGCGTTTTGTTCAGCGTTGGATTGTTATGAATCATTTCAAAGAATAAATCCCTAAAAGAGATCCAATTGTTGAAAGTTCCGTCGAACTCCGGTAATTCCATACGCGGTGTCGTTTTTTCGTAGTGGGATGTTTCAAAGATTTTTCTATTTAGCTCTTCCTTTAGGTTGTCGTAGACTTGCTACCAATGGTCGAATTTTGCTTCATAGTCTTTGTCGTTCCCTTGCAGTAAGTAGCTTAGTTCCCAGTGAATCTTGTCGATGGATTCCCATTTAGATCGTAGTATGTTGACTTGATCTTGGAGTTGCCACTTCTCTTTCATGCTATCCAGATTAGTTTTGGAGACCGCTCGCTTGAAGGCGTTGAAGTTACACATTTGATTACGTAACAGCGTTGATAGGTGCCTGTCCGTTTCATCTCCGATTTGTTGGTGTACTCCAGTTGTATCAAATTGCGGTGTTCCGGGAGTTTCTAGTATTTTCGGTTTAGACATACCTGAAGATCCAGTTTCGTTAATCAACTTGTTTCGTAGTTGATTCATAGATTGCATTGTTTCGTCAACCATGCTTCTTGTTATGATGAAAATGTCTTTCTTGAAGTAGTCATGTTCTTGTTGTATATACTCATACTTCTTCAAGATTTCATGATTAGATTGAAATTCATCCCAAAGGGATTGTAAAGCTTCAATTCGCTTGTTTAGGTAGTCTGTGGTTTTTCTACTCACAGCATCCTTTTTGTAGTTAGTTTTAAGAGTTTTGATTTTCTCGTAGCTGCTTTGCTGCTTAGTTATAAGTTCCACAAATTCAGGATAGTCTTCTGACGACATTGTTTATGCCTTGTGGCTGTTAGTGGTTGGCGTGTAGGTACTCACGAAGTTTTCGGAGCTGAAGTAACCGCAGTGGACGTTATCTCCGCTGATTATTTCTTGTTTGCAGCAGTAGACGTGATCTCCGCTGTAGTGACCCCCGTGGACGTTATCCTCGGTGATTGTTTCTTGATTGTAATTTGTAGCAGTAGACGTGATCTCTGCTGGTTCGTTAGTTGCAGGCGCTCAACGCAGCTCACCCTCCTTTACGTCATGTACAACGTCTCAATGCTACTGGTTAGACCCGCTTGTGGGAAGCCAGCAACACCGATTTGCTAACGTAACTGGGATATACCACGCTAAGCAAGCTCGAAGGACCAAAAGATGTTGGGGTTATCTCGTCGTTAACGGATACCCCGGTAGTTGTTGTAGGTAGTTAGTTAGTTCACACCAAACCACTGTTATGTTGGATAGTTTATTTGTGGAAACAGTTTAGTTTAGTTATCTGAGCCCCACTTGATGTTGTGTTATTATTAGGTAATGATCGACCCGCACATTGGCGCGTGACGGAGATTCAGTGACGACTAAAGTTATTATAATAAGTAGGTATAAATTAGGTACGCTTAATCAACTAAACGTACTTTTGCTGTATGAGCATTCTTGGCTCGTGCAGATTCCGAGGCCAAACATGGATTTTTGTATCGAACAAAATTATCTTGTTTAAAAATCATTTTGCATTTTCAACTCTGTATTGTCTTTCTTCTATTGTTATATAAATTGCCTTTCGTCTCGCTCAAAAAACAAAGACGATCTTTTAACGTATACCGTACGTATACTTGAACAGTTAACCCATTACCAGGTTACCAGTTGACTCTGTCCGTCTATAACCCTAAGCACATGTTTGCCCGTCTACCGCATAGGGCAGAGCTCGGCTGTAATATAATGCTCAAGTCATGTACTGGCAATGGATGGACATTAACCGCTAGCTATACTGCCGTCTCACGGCGACCGTCGCGTCGCCTGTCATGCCAGTGTCGGTAAAACAGAGTTGCTATTGAATGTCGCTTGAAAGCGGGTTTTACTTTTAAAAGCTATCTAAAAGCTTGGAAAATAAGCGTATGGTTTCCGGTTTTTAGAAGGTTTTATTCGGTTTCATAACTGTTTTAAGGCGACGCTATCTGACTTTTGATGATTTTAAACTGAAGATCACGTCTAAACGAGTAGTGTTAATGATTTGGAAAAAATATATGTTAAATTAGAGCATTAGAGCTTAATAACTTAATATGTGAATATTTTAGATTATGTTTATATTAAATAGTGTAATTAATTTGTAAAGTTATGTCTAACGCAGATAAAAAACTGAGAATCACGCAAAACCTGTCCGGTGTATTTTTATGAAACCATTTTAAAGGTAATTTAATTATTTATCTTTTAGTATACGTGTTTTATTAAAATGCCTTTTGTTATATGTATAATAAATTAATAATGTGTCTAATTTGGGACAGCGCTCCTTGATGGGCGAGTCCTATTACTTTTTTACGCGTTTTTTTTTTTTTTTTTTATTTTTTTTTTATTTATTTATTCGCATAATACAGGTAGGTATACACAGATGTTACAAATAAATAAGAAGTACTCTGTATCATTACCCATAAGGTGTGCAAAGGTTTATTGTTATTGTAATCATCCTCTAATATCTATTAAAATAACATTATAAAATTATTATACTCAAACAAAAAGAAAAATAAAATAAAATAAATTGAGATTAAGTAATACAAATGTCAAAGATTTAAAAATAAAATAAAGTTGTCAAATGAAATATAACACATGTCATAGACTTAACAATCAAATAAATTAAATTAAAACATTGGTCCAAATTAAAATTAAATTATACACATGCCAAATTAAATTATTAAAACAGGCACAAAACAGGTCACTATTCACATTATTTGTATTGATGTATTCTCATATTATTATTTATGTCAATATATTACTCTTACAAAGATAAATAAACAGTACTTACTTAATTACTCTTACTATAAGTATTTATCTAATATATTTTTATCCTGTAAGTACTCCGTGACAGTATAATAACATTTATTCACTAGCAGTTTGTGCAGCTTCGACTTAAATTGTTGAATAGGTAATTTTTAGGGTTCCGTACCTCAAAAGGAAAAAACGGAACCCTTATAGGATCACTCGTGTGTCTGTCTGTCTGTCTGTCTGTCTGTCCGTCTGTCCGTCTGTCACAGCCAATTTGCTCCGAATCTAATGGACCGATTAAGTTAAAATTTCGTACACATATGGATTTCTGTGACCCAAACACGTACAGCTAAAGTAAACATCTTAATTTTGAATATGAGAGTCACTTTTAGGGGGAAAATAAGAAAATTAAAAAAAAAAGTTTTGTAAACTGTACCGAGTGACATATCAAATGAAAGGGCTTACTATGAGGGTCTCAAATATATTTTTTTTATAATTTTAAAATTTATTGTTTTAAAGTTATTTAAGAAAATAGACGAAAATTGACCATTCCCCCCCCCCCTATCTCCGAAACTACTGAGCCTAAAATTTTGAAAAAAATACAGAAATTAGTTCTATTCCTGTAGATTACAGGAAAACCTAGAAGAAGTCTGTGGTCTTAAAATAACATGGTAAATCTATATATATAAAAAAATCAAAGTCCTGACTGAGTCACTGACTAATATACCAACGCACAGCCCAAACCAATGGACCTAGAGACTTGAAATTTTGCACATAAGTACCTTATATAGTGTAAACATCCACTAAGGAAGGATTTTTGGAAATTCCATCCCTAAGGGGGTAAAACAGGGGATGAAAGTTTGTATGAAAAATCCTATCCCTTGAGTTAATAGACTTGAAACTTAGCACGAATATTCATCTAAGTAAATTATAAAGTTTATCATTTTGAGTTTTCCTAAACTACCCCCTAAGGAGGGATTGGGGGTGTCAAAGTTTGTATGGAGGAACTTTAACACGCGGTCCGATTAACTCAAAACTCAGTTTTTATACTTGAGACCAAAAATTAAGACTAACGTGTATTAGGGTTTTCCAAAAATGTACCCCTAAGGGTGAAAAGTTAATTTTATAGCGGAGGATTTTATTGGGGGCTTGATTAACTCTAAAATTGGTGTAAATAATGTTTGAGTCAATTTATGGAAACATACCAGACGATTTTTGAAATTCTTTAGGTATCTGTGTTCGTGAAAACAGAGATACAGTTTATATAGAAGATGTTAAAGTTTGTATAGAAGAATTTTAAAGCGCAGTCCAATTAAAAAAATGGTACTTTGAGTCAAGTTAGGAAACTTGCCAAACGAATTTTCACCGATTTTGACGGCATACCTATAGCTGATGTTTTAAGGAGTAACTTAGGCTATTTTTATTTTAGAAAAATAATTAGGGTTCCGCGCAAGAAAATTAAAATCCATGAAATCAGACAACCACGTACAGCCCAGTACAAACTTACTAAGCCTCCGCTGTCTATTACGGCTATAACAACAAATAATAAAAATAAAGCAAAGTTAAAAATTTAAGGGGTCGGTCCCCATACAATAAACTTTTCATTTTGAAAAAAAAATAAAAATTTTAATCTAGCATGTGGGGTGTCATGTCATTATTTCATCACCGCTGCTCTCAAAACTGTGAAGGAAAACATTGTGAGGAAACCGGCATGTCCTAGAACCAAAAATTCGAAGACATGTGACATCTACCAACCCGCACTGGTCCCGCGTGGTGGATTACGGCCCACTCCCTCTCACCGAGAGGAGGCCTGTGTCCCAGCAGTGGGAACATTATAGGCTGATTATGTGTTATGTGGGGTGTCATCGTCTAGAACTCATTGAGTAGAGTACAAACATATTTTTTTTTATCTTTTAAAATTAAGAAATAGGGGGCCGTAAAAGTTGTAAATTTTAGACCATTTTTGTACGAGCTCTAGCGCAACAATTCTACAAATTAGGAATTTGAAACTTCTTTATACCATGTAAGTACCATGAATACTGTATACTGAAAACGGCGATTCATAAGGTATTTTGTTTAAACATGGGTGATTTTCTGCAACTGCAAAAAATAACCTTGTAATTCACAGTATCATTATAAAATAAGCAAAAAGTTATCTTTGCGATTGTTAAACATATAATATGGTACGGAACCCTTCGTGCGCGAGTCCGACTCGCACTTGACCGGTTTTTTGACATCATCAGGCAACTTGTTGTAAATCAATGATGCCATACAAAGAATACTTTTATTGAATAGTGCTGTTTTCCCATATGGTACATGAATTTCTAGTCTTTTTTTGTCACGTAGTTGTCTGTAGTAGCTTTTAAAAGCAGTCTTATAATAATTAGGATTCAATTTCACAAAAACATTTAGTTCATATATGTATAACGAAGGCAGTGTCAGAATCTTTGGGCTTTTGAAGTAGGGTTAACAGCTGGTAGTGGTGTCTACGTTACACATTGCTCTGATACATTTCTTTTGAGCTTTAAATACAGATTCCTTATTGACTGAGTTGCCCCAAGATATAATACCATATCTCAGGACAGATGCAACGAGTCCGTGATAAGCAGCTAATATGGCTTCTTTATTAACAATTTTTGAAAGTTTGTATAGAGCAAATGAGGATTTATTGATTCTTTTGCAAACATATTCTAAATGTGCTTTCCTTGACAATTTATTGTCAATATTAATTCCTAGAAACTTTGTATCAGTTACAGGATATACTATTTCGCCTTGGTAACTAACGTTTAAATTTGTGAGTTGAGTTCTCTGGTGAAAGTGTATAATTTTCGTTTTGTCCATATTTATTTTAAGATTATTTTCGGTTAACCATTGTATTATTGTATTTAATGTTTGGTTGACTACGTGCTCGTAATCATTTTCTTTGTCGCTTTTAATTATAACTGTGCTATCATCTGCAAATAGTACCATTTGTTGATTGATATGTTTAGGAAGATCATTGATATATATTAAGAACAGTAAAGGGCCTAAGACACTACCTTGTGGAACTCCAAATTTTATAGTTTTCGAGTTTGACCTATGTTTAATCTCATTTCGTGTTTTCTGACATATTTGTGTTATTTCTACTATTTGTTTTCTATTATTCAGGTATGAAAAGATGAGATCTAGCGCTTTACCTCTTATGCCATACATGCTTAATTTTTGCATTAGGATCTTATGGTCAACTCGGTGAAAGGCCTTACTCATATCCATAAAGATAGCACATGTTGGTATTTTTTTGTCAATGGCGACCAAAACAGTTTTCAATAGGTCATAAATGGCTATATTTACTGACTTCCCCTTGCGAAAGCCCTTCTGTTCGTCAACCAAAATATTATATTTTTCTAAAAAACTGTATAGTCGACTATATATGATTTTTTCAAATAGTTTTGAAAAAATGGGGATTAACGATACGGGTCTATAGTTTCCCATTTTTCGTCTGTCTTCTTTTTTGTGTAGTGGAATGACAATCGACGTTTTAAGTTTTTCTGGGTATACTCCGTTAGAAATGCATAGGTTAATTATGTAGCATAGATGAGCTGAAGTTGCGTGAGCTCAGCACAGAACGCGCAAGCTAACCACTCAAGGTCATTGGCTTATAGTCCCGCCTTAACAGTTGCTTATTATGAGTCGAATCGTGAGATTGATTTTTTAATCCGGACTTTTTTTAATCCGGACTATTAATTATGATAGCGTTTACAAAATATAAGGCATCATCATAATCAGCCTATAATGTTCCCACTGCTGGGACACAGGTCTCCTCTCTGTCAGAGGGAGTGGGCCGTAATCCACCACGCGTGCCCAGTGCGGGTTGATGGATGTATCATGTCTTCGAATTTTGGTTCTAGGACCGGTTTCATGACGATGTTTTCCTTCACCGTTTTCAGAGCAGTGGCGTTTAAATAATTTACACAAAGTAAAGTACCTGCTTGGGTTCGAACCCACAACCCACAACTCGTAAGTCGCGCCACTGGGCCACCATTGCTCTAAAATATAATTGGTTTACGTAAATCATTGATGAATGCTAAAATAAACCGAAAAAAAATTAAACTTAACATTAGTAGAGTTTCCAGCTGAATTTCGTTTTAAAACTACAAATAAATTATTTACATAACTGAGTGAGAATTTATTCAACATAAATATTGTATCAGAACTAACATCAAACAAATTAAGTTTTAGCAAATAACGCAGTACAACATTATTTATTTATTTTCGAAACTCAAAGCAAAAGTTTTCTCCGAGTTAGCGTGCTAGTTAAAATTCAGAAACTTTCACACTAATTACGTTAACTAACTGGAATCTACTTATATTGATAGAAATCGTTGAATTTATTGAATTTTGTTTATTTTAGACTCTTGATGTAGTACCAACATCGTTAAACATTAATTTTAACTGTGTGAAATTTCTACATTTAAATCTGTAATTTGTATGGTGTACTCAAACTCAAAGAACTTATTTCAAATATCCCAATTACAGGCACTTTTGAACTGTCAAGGGGTCGGTCAGTCACAAGGATGAAGCTAGTTGCCCATTCCAAAGCGTAGTAGGTATTATAGAGAAGAACGGACAAGAAACTCCATGGACACTCTTTTAAACAAAAATCAAACATAATAAAGAGTATTCTATCCTATCTATTTAACACAGATTGTAGCTGTGTTCCATAATATTGTATAAATTGAAACAATGAGCATTAAGTGTGGTTCAGATAATATAATGGAACAAAGATTTTAGACAATCAAATGAATTCTTATCGCAATTTTGCACGCTAACCCTCTTACAAATAAAACACGGAATAAGGAATAAAGTTATATCAGTAATAACAAAGGAATAACCATACATTTTCATAGGTTTAAATTTGGAATAACTTTATTCTGTGTTTATTAGTAAGACGGTTAAAGTTTATAGTCTGAACTAGCAAGAAAAAGAATTTTATCTTGATATTCCTACAGGTTCGAGACTAACGCGGATGAAACCGCGGGGCGCTGCTAGTGATACTATATTTTTGATGACTTCCTTAAGCAATTTATACTATATGTCACATCTACCTAACCTTTCCTGGAAACCATGCGTGATGTTTAAATTTTTATGTCTTCAGCAATTTTTTGTTACGCATTATACAATCTTAGACTACTTACTAGAAACCAACTCCTCAAATAAAAAAACAATCTCATAAACTGAGAATAATATTGAAAGCTTGGAAGCCGTAGAAATTCGCCAAGTCGCCAAGACTCGCCAAGACTCGCCAAGTTTCGTAAAAGGCTTAAGAAATACGTTAATAAGTTGCGACTACTGGCTATTAGTTGGCTTTGCCTGCAGGTACCTGTTTCGTCACTTTATTATTACTTGGATTGTTTCGTTGTTATTGTGTTGTGGGGAGGGTAGTTTCTCAATTTTCTGTTGCATAACAGTAGGTACTTTTGAAAGAAAGTAGCGTAAGTAGGTGGAGAAAGCTGTCTTCTTAAGTACTTGTAGATTGAAATATTTTAAAACTTTGCTTTGGTTCAATACTTATTTGATCTTTAAATATGACAAGCTCCAATTAGAAGCATTACTACAAAATAATGGAAATGTTGGTATAGGTAATTATAAACATTTCAATTTTAAACTCATTATAAAAATTATAAAGTCCTATTACGAAATTGAATCGAAACGGATAAACATTAAAAGAAAAAGTAGTTACTACGAGTACATGAGTACTTAATACATTAGAAACGTACATTACTGTGACTGTGATGGATAGTACACTATCCCATTTGTCAGCATCGGTTGAAGGGTTCGTGATGAATATCCACTTACAACTCTCCACTATCTACGAAATAGTAATGTACATACTTACTGATAAGTAGATATCTTAAATTCTTTGGTAATGCAATATTAGGGGATCCTTAGGGGATCTCGTATCTAAACGTTTCTCAAATACTGTAATAATAAGGATTGACCTCAAATCTCATGATTTCATGAAATTTTGAGGTATGAGGTCAATTTTAACTTATGGAGTTACAGGCGCGAGTCATATTTTAATCAACATACAAACTTGATACTGACCTAAGAATTGCAAAAAACGTAAGAAAATTTGAATTTCGCGGGCTACCTTAGCACGAGGATGTGCTAAGGTACAAAGGTACCCTTTAAGGTGCAGTGACTAATACATAACAGCCTTATTTCCCCGAAAGTAAGAGAAATAACAAATAATTGACGAGATGTTTAATAAATATAACCTCCAATGTTAAACGCAACTCCCAAACCACAATAATTATTCACTAATTCCGATCAAAAATACTTTTTTTTCAAACAGTAGACCCGCCGTCGTATTTCTTAGTAGACTCACAGCTAAACATAATTTATTTTTATTATTATTCCGTCGTAGCAAGCGTACATTGGAACAATGCCTTCACTAAAGCCTTTAATTCTAGTCTAGTCTATAATTTAGATTGTTGCCCTTATTAACTTAAGGCGAGTCGTCAACCCGTAGTCCCATACAGTCGCCGCACGGACCCACTAGCGAATATATCTTTCAACTGTTAAAGTTGTGTTTTGTAAAAAATAATTATTATTTTAAAATAAAAAATTCACAGTTGTAAGATAAGTGATTTATCAATATTATCGTCGTCAAGCCGTGTAATTATCACTTGTAGTCTAAACTACTGCTTCTAAAAACAGAAGCGAATTTGAAGTTGAAAACAACCACATTTCAATAAAAAAATTGCATGGTATATAATGTTGCTTAAAATTTTTATACGCTTAAATTAAAGTATACATATCAAAGTTTCTTATATATTTATTCTGGAATTTTCTATAGACTCATTACGACCATTTCACGACTATACTTACCTTAAGACGAAGCTCCGTAGCACTAATGAAAAGTCAACAGTTCACGCCTGTACAAGGCTACATGCCTCACATAGTGTTGCGCGTAGCGATCGTAGCAAATGCCTCTCGTAGCGGATCGCGTAGCAATGTCCGCGTAGCACATGCCTGGCGTAGCAGGTCGCGTAGCAAGACGCGCCTATCATTGTAACTTAGATAAATTTATAAGTCCTGCTATGGACATCTACGATAAATTTATAAGTCCTGCTATGGACATCTAAGATAAATTTATAAGTCCTGCTATGGACATCTAAGATAAATTTATAAGTTTTGCTATGGACATCTAAGTACTGAGGTTTTACTAATAATCGATACAAAAGATTTCTCAGAATTATAGTATCAGTAATATTTTACTTTTAATCAAGTCAAAACAGTGTTCTGTCGTCTGATAAAAAATCTCCTACAATGTCGTATTCCTCAAATTTTTAGAGTCTTAGGCTGAGGTTACGGGTACGTTACTTAGCTCGTGATTTGACCTAGAAATATTCCCTCTCTGTCTTGCAATTGTAGTATGACAGTTGTACGACAGTGACAGGAATAATGCCAAGACTATTTCCGTACTAAGTAATGTTTACAGATCTCGGCCTTAGTATGGATAATAAGCTTTCTAAAAAACTTTTTTACAAAAACAAAAACCGACTTCCAAAAAAAACACTACAAAGTGAAAAATAACTTCAATTTCGGAAGTCAGTGTCTTTAGATCTGTATTTTAGTTTTTTGCCACCGACTTCCGAAATTAAAGTTATTTTTCACTTTGTAGTGTTTTTTTTGGAAGTCGGTTTTTGTTTTTGTAAAAAAGTTTTTACTTTTCACATTTTAGTGGTTCAGTTTGTAATTTATCTAAGTTACAATAACGCAATGTCAACTGCTCATCACGTTTTACAAAATGTTGCTTTTCCCGTTGCAGGGACGTTAATTGTTGAGGAGTTCTCCTAGTAAGAACCAGGAGAAATGGAGCTCATGGTGAAGTCACCATTACCATTATTTTGACGAGCATAAACCATATTAAAGTAATCGAATCGCAACCTGTTATATACTTAGTTTAGATATAATTGAGTATTTCCGATGGCCCTCTGTGGTCTTCATCATCAGTTCCAGTTCATCGAATGGTACTTTCCGAGAGCAAATGCACGAGTTACTATAAAAAATAACGAAATCGATATAGGTGTGCCCATAAAATTTGATTTCCATGGGATCCCATCATCAGATCTTGACTTGATGATCACTTGGGACGTATACCCTTTCGAACAAAAAAAGAAAAATCCAAATCGGTCTTGCCATTTTCGAGTAATCGGGGAACATACATAAAAAAAAACAAAAAAAAAAAAGGTTCCGACGAATTGAGAACCTCCTCCTTTTGGAAGTCGGTTAAAAATTAGGTATAAATTGTACGTGATAAAACAATGCCTGTGTTGTCTGATAAAATCTCCGACTATGTCGTATGCCATAAATTCAAAGTCTTAATACCAACATAGGTCAGAGGGGTAATTCCCGTATTTTTAACAACGTTCGCAATATCATCTCAAGACTCAATCTGTCAAAAATTGTATATCGTTTACCTACATTTTTGACATTTGATTGACGCTGGCATGAGATTGTGAACGTTTTTAAGTACGAGAATTGGCCATCTGGTAACTTTTGGTCTAGCCTTTCTTCTTCAACAATCTCTCGACTGATATTATCAAACATTCCGTTAGCATGTAAGTTTTAAAGCATATTCTTTCAACAACATCTATTACTGAGTTACTAAGGTTTCTAGGTGGCCGCTCAAGAGTTTTTTCAACATTTTTGATTACTTCATCATCGGCCTAGCCTTTTCCCAACTATGTTGGGGTCGGCTTCCAGTCTAACCGGATGGAGCTGAATACCTTTATTTTACATGGAGCGACTGCCTGTCTGACAACCACAACCCAGTTACTGGGTAACACGACACCCCTTGGTAAGACTGGTTGTCAGACTTTCGGGCTTCGTAACGACTGTCAAAGATCCACGAATGACAGCCGGGACCAACGGCTTAACGTGCTTTCCGAGGCACGGAGGGGTCTTGGTATGTAAAGATGATCTCCCATCCATGTATCAACCGCGGCAAGCGTAACTTAACCTGATCAATCGACCCGTGCGGCTGTTATTAATTAGCCACAAGCCCCTCATTTTTGATTACGCAAAATGTCAGCATGTGTTCACCTTCCGCCTGACGCAGGTCCTCACCGGACACGGTTGTTTCGGGAGGTTCCTGTTCCGGATAAGGCAAGAGGAAACGCCCGGGTGTCACCATTGTGAGGATCGCCCGCAAAAAAAAGCATATTATGTGTTATTATAACAAGCCATTACAAAGTTCCAATAAAAGTCATATTCATAGTCGATACTTTAAGCATGCATCTGTTATTATTTAGTTTTAAGGCATTGAATTTGTCTAGAAATAAACAATTTGCCTTGACAAGAAGTTTTCAAACGTATATTTTCCCTATCATCTACCTATACCTACCTACCGAGTTCCTAGCACAAAGTTAATATTGTTTACTTTTAGTGCGTTGAATTTGTACAAACAGAAATAGGTAAACAATTTTCTTTCTTTATTTTCTGTTTAGCCATATCTCACACATAATAAAAAATCCAATTATAACTCATTACTCCACTCTATTTACTTAGCACGGTAAGCCACCACACAGAAAGCTATACTAGGCTCCATAGGTTTAGGTAATTAAATAAAGTTAAACAAAAAAAAACAACGTGTCTGCAAATTTATAATTCGTTGTTTAACGTTGCTAAATTGAAGAGTACATGCGCGCACTGCGGTGAGAAAAACGCATGCGTTTTGTTACCGTAGGCCCCGCCCCGTGCGGCAGAACTAACGCAACGCATTCCACCGCACGGCAGTGCGAGCAGGCACTAACTGTATCGTAGCAAGGTGACTGAAGTAATAGGTATACGTTTAGTCGGTAAGCCAGAAACATGGTTTTTTTTTATTACCTTTATTTAATTACCTAAACCGATGGAGTATACAGAAGTTTACCTGAGCTTTAAATTAATTACCTACGGCCGCTCGGTGGATAAATACGTGTCCGTGCGTAACTGCCGCGCGCTCCAACTTTTGCCTACGGGTAATACTGATATTTCGAAGCCCGTCCTTTCGGCCGTTTTATATGAAGATGTTTACTGCAACATTTTTATTCTGTGGCCACACCAACCCGCATATTACAGGGTAGGCAAGGTAAACAGTAAGTTTTACCGCGGTTTGTCCCAATTACCCAATCGTTTGTTCCGACCGGCTGGCTGGAAGGGAATTAGTCTGCGTTCACCGGCGTGAATAGAACAATCACTTTGTAGGTGGGACTGGGAAGTTTTGTAGCTGTGTGCTCGTAGTTGTGTTCATAGGGTCGCAGCATTATGCTGAGCAATGGTCGTTTTGAGTGGATGTGACGCATAATTTCCTCCAACTTGTTCTGTATCTCAAAAGGGAAAAATGGATATACTCGTGTGTCTGTGTGTTCGTTTGTCACAGCCAATTTTCTTCGAATATAATATACTAATTAAGTTGAAATTTCGACAAATATTATGCATTTCTGTAACCCAAACGAGGACGTGTAACGTAAATAAATAAATTCTGAATATCGGCGTCACTTTTGAGGGGCAAATAAGAAAATTTAAAAAAAAAGTTTTGCTAACTGTACCGTCTGACATTTATTAGAGCATTTTCAAAAATAAGTGTACCCCTCACTTTTGGCCTGTCCCCTGTGTTTGACGTCTAATAACTTGTAAAATTTATATCTGGCTCATTTCACGGTTGTAAAGCATTAAGCACACTAAACTGTTAAATTGAAAGGATAAATTTACTAATACTTTGCATAATTAATAAAAAAATACGATTTTTAACACCAAGGTGGCAGTTTTTGGCCTGCCCACTTCATTTTCTCGTTGTATCAAACGATTTTGAAAACTTTTTGTACTAGGGTAACAAGGGTTATTGATTATCGTTTGAAATACCCTAGTCGCCGATCGTCCAAGGTAATACAAAATCTAATTCAATCTGCCTAGCCTTTTCCCAACTATGTGTTGGGGTTGGCTTCCAGTCTAACCGAATGCAGCTGAATACCGCAGTATTTTATATGGAGCGACTGCCTATCTGACCTCCACAATCCAGTAACTGCGTAAGTAATACGATAGGTACCCCTTGGTAAGACTGGTTGTCAGACTTTCGGGCTTCTGACGACCCGTAACGACTGTCAAAGATCCACGAATGACAGCCGGGACCAACGGCTTAACGTGCTTTCCGAAGCACGGAGGAGTCTTGTTATGTAAAGATAATAGAGTAGCGTAACATTCTGGTAAATTTAATTCAGGACATCCTTTGTTGGACTCATAACCTTATTCAATACTGCTTCTAAGCAAACACAAGATCAAAGTCCGTCCTTTATTTTCCGTGAGATTCAATTAACACGCAACAATACCTCCCTTTTTTCCCGACTTTGAAACTGACAAGTCATTTCTATAAAACAAACAAATAAAAATAAAAGATTTGTACTGGACGCGGTGGCAAGTAATGGATTTTGTAGGGAAGTTGTTTTTTTTTATTTCGGTCTACGTAGTTATTGACAACAAAGAATCCTCACTTCGCTGTAAATGGGGACAGTCGCGTCCACATACACACTCACGTAGGGCTGGTACAAGTGAGTTTATTTTTTATTTTTGTTAAAACTGAAGCTTTTTTTGGTTACGAAGATTAATTCAGACGTAGCTTGTGTCAAACTCACAGTGCGAGAGTGGTATGAAACTAGTTAAAAATCAAGAAAAGATATTTAAGAGACCCCTAGCAAACCAATAGAAAAAATTAGGTATGCAGGTAAATATCGTTCAACCTTGAAACTTGAACACATGACAATGTCCTTCTTCTTTCCGAGTCAATACTTAAGGCACGGACTAGAAAAAAAGAAGGACTCCGCGCCACGCATATCAAAAGTGAAGCACAGTAAGACCGTTTGTACAAACATGCCTCACGCACACATTTACATCATAGTAGGTATGCCGACCGGCTGCTACGTGACACGACCACGTCTTTGTCAAAATACGCACACATAGATCGGTACGGTGCTTCACTTTCGATACGCGTGGCGCGGAGTCCTTCTCTTTTTCTAGTCCGTGACTAAAGGTAATACTACGCCAATCGCGGCAACTTGACGTGGCGGCATTTTTTATGTTTACAGATATGCATGCATATGACACATTGGAGACTCTACCTTACGGGACATGGTTTGGTCAGGAGCATCGCATTCGAAGTGGGTGTCGGTAGGGTCAATAATCCCCCATTTTGCTAGATTGTGCTTGCAGCGGCGTACTTGGGCCCACAGTCGATTGATTGCTTTCCAATAAAGGTCACTGAAGGTAGGTAGACCGGTAGGTCCTTCAAATTTAACAATTCTCTATGATATATAATTTTTATGTTTGCTGTGCTATAAATAAGCTAAATCTTTCTCAACACTACCTGTCACCCGTTCATCCCTACCCGCAACCTGTCACCTAGACAGCTTTTGCCATCGGGGGCCACATTTTATGAGCGGCCATCGATTTTATATAAAACTAAGCACCTTGGCACAACCCTAGGAAGGTAATAGAGCACCTAACATCACGGTGAATGTTTAAAACTTGTGCTACCGGGTGTTAGTGTAAAATAAGGTGGATATCTTTTTAAAAGTTTAAAGTAGAGCTAAAGACGATTATATACGGTTAACATCGCGTACTTCATGAATACATAGGTACTACCGAATTACTGTTATTAAACTCTACTGATTTTAATCGATTTTTTTATTTTGACGTCCTAAATAAAATAAATCCCAACGCTAGTACCTACTGATCTGTAGGTGCCGTTTGTGGAATAAAATTTTAAACAACAAATTATTCCACTAATGGCACCTGCGAAAAACATTGATAGGTGCCGTATGAGGAATACCTCATGTGCCATTCACTCAACTGCCGTTTAAGTGGGTGCCCAATGTGGAATACGCCATCTTTTCTTGTTGTTACACTTTATCATGTAGGTATATTTACTTACACGTTAGTTTCCCACGATTGTGGTCGGTCGAAAACACGTTGTTTTGAACACACCAAATTCGATTGCTGACTGATGCTTACCCTGAAAAGAAGAGAAATATCTAATTAATATGTGTATTATTACAATATTCTCAATTCGTTTATTATTAATTCTCATTATTTTACTTTGTGTGGAAAAGGGAGAGAGAGGTCTTTGTCCTGCAGTGGGACACTACAAGCTAGTTAGATAGATTAGACATTTTACTTCTTTGAAAAAAAAATTAATGTCGAAATGTACCCCCACACTGGAATTACGAATATCAAGCGGCTTTGTGGAGTTTTGTAAAATTACTAGCTGCGCTCCGCGGTTTCACCCGCATAGACCGGGATAAAAAGTAACCTTAGTGTTAATCCAGTGTGTCAGCTACCTCGATACCAAATTTTATCAAAATTGGTCCAGCCGTTTGAGCGTGAAGAAGTAACAAACACACACTCACAAACTATCGCATTTATAATAGGAGTGTGACTGTTGACTACATTATCAATCTGCCTAGCCTTTTCCCAACATGTTGGGGTCGGCTGAATACCAGTATTTTACATGGAGTGACCTCCTATCTGACCTCTACAACCCATTTACTGTGTAACATGATACCCCTTGGTAAGTACATATTGGAATTAATTGAACCTGAACAATTACTATATCACACTAATATTATAAAGGCGAAAGTTTGTGAGTGTGTGTGTATGTTTGTTACTTCTTCACGCTCAAATGGCTGGACCGATTTGGATGAAATTTGGTATGTAGATAGCTTATACCCTGGATTAACACATAGGCTACTTTTTATCTCGGTTTCCGCGGGTGGAACCGCGGGGCGCAGTTAGTACTATAATAAAACTTAGACCCGCTATTCTATCATCCACCAACATTATTTGAATAATAAAATCCGCATGAACCCATTTCATCATTATTGCTTGACGGCAAAAGAGGGTAATAGAAATCGTTTATCAGGCCAAACTGGAGAGGCGAGGCGTCCGTCAATGATTCCGGTTCAATGAACTCGTTATTGCCCCAGCGAGGCAATACGGGAGCACTCCACGTCCTCTTGGTTTATGTACAAACACTATTTTGTACATAAAACAAGAGGAGTATATTGCTTATCCTATGTGTTTGCTGATATACGGAGATTAACTGTGAAAACCTCGGGATCAACTATAGGCAACATTTAGGTCATATTGTTACTAGGTATTATAATACATTATTGTAGTCATATATTTTACATCACGATTTATTCTCTGAAAGGGGTAAGGTAAGGGGAAAGGGGGTAGGGGTGTAGGTACACCCACAGTTCACCTACATATAAGTTACATGAAAAAATCCACTTATGCAACTAAGGGCAGATTTTTCAATCATCAGATAACTTTTATTTGAGGAATATTTTTGACGTTTTGACAGCTTTTGTGTAGAAAATATGTCAGACTGCCATATTTATTCCTCAGTTAAAAGTTATCTGATTGAAAAATTGGCTCTAAGAAAAGTTACTGAGAAGTCTGACGTAAATATCGAAAACAGTTGGCCCCAATATTTTTAGCATAGTGAGGCTAATCACAAAATTTCGTTCAGACAGATTAGGATTGAAGCACGGCGTTTTTAGCAATTCGGCAGTTGTAATTACGTTTATTTTGAGTGTTATTTTTTGTTAAAGTAAGAAATTTCTTATGTACTAACGTTTATTCTGTTATAATTTCAGGTATAACATTGATGTAGCAAGGAGAAATTTAATTCTGAGCGTTTTTAGTAGTTTCATGGTTTTGAATGTGACTTTTTGTATTACAAATATAACATTCTGAAGCCACTAAGAACTAAACCACTATTTAAGAGATATTATTATAGTACAGCAATTCAATCCAGCTCGAAAAAATACTGTCGCGCATTTTATGAAAAACGTGTTTCGGAATTTTGACTTTCTAGATAAATAGATAAGAAAAATTTGCGGAAAGTGAACCGCTATAAACTACACTAATAGCTACAGTCAATAAGTTGTCGAAGTCTTTCAGTTTCTCAGAATAAGTACCTCACGGTCGAAATGGTGGTACTAAAATGTTACCATCCAGTGAAAGTTTATCTTAAAACTATCAACTTAACTCGTCCAAATCACAAACCACAACTGACAACAAATCACAAAAATAACAACTGTCATTCCTTGACAGTTGTGTGAAATGGCAGCTAAAACACGTTAAATTGACGTTGTGTCAATTTGAGGAACAATTAATTGTTAAAACAACAAATATTTAGTAAGTACTTACTAAATATTTGTTGTTTTAACAATTATGTAGGTACACACGGCTTCATACCAAGCTATTTTCCCGTATAAGCTGACTTCTCATTGTACAGAAATCTTATATTGTATAAGATTTCTGTACAATGAGAGGTCAGCTAGATCAGCTTACACTGGAAATGTATAGCTTGATATAGCCGTGTGTACTTAGGTACTCATTTATGCAATAGGTTCATAAGTGCTATGATGAGACCAAGTTTGCAACGATCGATGGATTTGCGCCAACATTAATTTTTATAAACCTTTTTTATTTTGAAACACAAAACCAAGTCATATTATAAAATACCGTATCATTAGTTTAATCCGATAAAAATATGATCACCTTTACAAGTTCACAAAGCAATGAAAACCACTGTTTCGGGTTTCATTGCAGTATAAATTATTTTCATCGCCAATTAGCAACAGAGCTTCACTATCGGAAAATACAATGAGATAAAACAATGTGAAAGATAAAAAGCGGCCAAGTGCGAGTTAGACTCGCACACGAAGGGGCCCCGTCCATACGTGACGTGAAGAACATGGTGTAAAGTTCACTTGTTCTCCATAGAAAAGTGAGGATCCTCCGACCGGACGGGTGTTGTGTTTGGGCAACAGAACTGCCCGACGATTGAAGTCGGGACTCGGGACGTTGCTAATCGCGAGGGTAAACTCTAATTGTGCGATGCAGGATTTTGCATGAGGTCAGTGTGATTCTAGTTCACATTCAAAACACACGCAAAACACGTTGTTCACGTTGCAAATTTAAAATCTCCGATGTGACATTTTTGTCGAAAATGAATTTTACAGATATATTTGAAAAGCGATTTCAAATAGCCATACTTAGCAAAAACTTCCATGTGAATATCTTATTATACCGCTAAAGCACGTATCTTTTAAAAAATATCTCACATATCAGTCTACATTTAATTGTAAACTAAAATGTCTCGTACTCGAAAAGTTACTTTATACACAAAGAAGATTTTAAATTTGCAACGACGATATGGCGATGTAGATGCTGCCACATGAAGCAAACATGTTGCATGTATGGGGACCCCCTTTAAATTTATTTTAATTTATATTATTTTTTGTTATAGCGGCCCTAGTGTGAAAAATTCAAGTGTCATCACGTAACGGTTCAAAAGACGTCCGTCCGTCCTTGGGACGGACGGACGGACGAAAAGCGAAGCCTAGATAGTTGGCCTTTAGGTATGGAACCCAAAATACAACGAGATATAAAACAATGTGAAAGATAAAAACGCAAATAGATACGTAGGTGGTGCGAAGTGGTATCGTTTTCAACGGCAATATAGTATTACTTTATTACTGTCAGGATTGATTTCCAAGATTTCAAATAAAGAAAACCTGATTCTGAAAATACGTTTCAGAGCTTAGTTTTACTCCTTCTGACTTCTGGGAATGATGTATTATGTTTCTAATACGGTGTTTTTTAAGGTAAATTACTGAGCACAACAATCATAACGAGTCAGAATGTATAAAAGTTACGCGATAGAAAAAGAGGCAACTTTTAGGTGAATATGTAACAGTGTGTAACTGTACGTAATTAACGCTGTGCGACCTGAATTGCACTTAATTGTGTCGTAGAGTTGCTTTTATTTAAATGATTTTGTACTATTATGTATTCTGTGGCTGAAGTGAGCTGTCATTCTACCAGATGCGAAGGGATTAGGTATCGATATAAGCAACTCACATTTTACAGAACAGACCGGCTGGGTTCAGTAATACAGGGTGTATTATCAAGCTTGGTGATCAGGCCGATTACCAAACATACAGCAAGCTTAAAATGATCAGACTTTAACGTTTCCACTGCTGGATACATAGGCCTCCTCTCTATGAGAAGGAGCGGGCCGTAATTCACTACGCCGGACAAGTGCGGGTTGATGGATACCACATTTGTCTTCGATTCGAAAACTGTCTAAAAGCAATTGATAAGTTCCAACCAAGTGCATTTTCCATAGATTCCACTACACTTTATTTTTAGTTAAAACTTAAATAACAACAAAACATTGCATTGGTTGTTGCCTGGACAACAAAACATTGTTTGCAGATGAGAATATGGTAGGAAAAATGTAGGCACAAATAAATTTTAGTAAGATTAAACACAAACAAGCTGTGTTGGACCATTCAAAATGTAGATGTAAAAATATTGCACCAACATTTTGAACAAACAAAAGTTGTTTCCATTACTTGATGGAAAAGCTACATAAATTTGAAGTGTAGTGAAACGTAATAGCAGTAGTTATAAAAAGTTATATACCTTTACGTAGTACCGAAAAACCTGTCATGAAACTAATATTATGTCACAATAAAATATTTTTCTGTTTATTGTGACATTAAATATAAAATGTAGGTACGGTCAGCAACATAAATCGATTAACACTGCTACTTTTACACAACATGTAAATTGATATAAAATTATTTAACTATCTCCTTTTTTTCCTAAAATGCCTAAGAGTCTAGTAGATCTTTTTTTACTTCTGTTCCGATTTTAATTAAATGTCTTGGTCAATAATTTAAGATTTAAAAAACTGTAGTGTTAATCGACTTTTGTAGCTTACAAAAATAAAATTAAAATCCACACAAACAAAAAACACGAAAATTCTTTCACAAAACGAGCTTCTGTTATCAGTAATTAAATCAGCACAGTTAGAAAAGTTTCATATTTTGCAAATGAAAGCCTCTGTGGCCGCCCATCACACCGTATCGTAACAGCGAACAGCCTTGAGCTCATGAACAATTCAAGCCAAGTTACATCTCATTACTCTGAGCAGCGAGCTTGAACATTTATTATTTCTCAGAGATTTCAAGGGACTTAATAAATCAAGATTATATTACTTTATACATGAAGATAAGAAATGTAGGTGTAAATAAAAGTGGGCTGATTTTATATTTTGTAAAAGATTACTAACTCTTGTGAAATAGGCCTTGTTTATTCAAGCTTTACAAATAAGCTTAATTCAGCTTAATGTATGACTGTAAAAAAACTGTTATATTTTAAAGACTTGTTTTAGAGATAACTCGATATCTAAGTTCACCTTGACCTTCCCAACTAACTCAGACACAGCGACAAAAGCGGAGCAACACAAATACTAACTGCAAACATTAAGAACACAAACACGAAAGCCGAACACAATCAACTCTGTTTATTTATTTACCGTTATTCGGCGCTCCGTGATCGGTAAATAGTCGATGTGATAGGCGGCCTCAGTCAATATCGGTTATCATGTAAATATACTCCTTCATTGAGATTCCCTTTGGTTGGAACTCGTGAAGAGTCCGGTGAGTCTCTAAAAACGTTCATTCATTTGGAATTTTAAATGTAACGTTCGGTAGGTTTTCACAACACCTATGTAAAGTTCGTCCAATTAGTAAATTGAATAAAAACTTATTTAACCACCCAAATATCGGGCTCCCCCACGCTACTTCCCTTCCCACGCCCCTGAACATTTTTGGGGGCGCGATACGGGTGCGCATGCGCACCTATACACGATTTCTATGCAAAATATTTCTATGCCCTGGTAGTAAACTAATGACTGTTTCTTAAAGTGGGTGGGTCATGGTCCATTTGCGTTGGTTTTTTTCGCGCACTGGATTTTCAACGCTCTGATTAGCGCCGAGAGTTGAAAATCCAACAGTTTGTTTTTTCGACGCGCTGGAATACACTCTGTTGGATTCTCGAAACTCGGCTCAACACTGAGAGTTGTAAATACAGTGCGCGATAAAATCTTTCCGCGATATTTTTACGTCCATGCGAACGTTTGTTATATTTTATGGTTAATTGAACTTACCTTAAGTGAACTTCAACCAAAATTATACGAAGTGTTGCATCCGAAGAGATTTAACGTACATTGTAGTCCGTTTCTCGTTGTACTACATTGCCACACTGTTCAAAGACTAGAAAAAAAATAAAAATAATTTGATAGTCTATGTCATCTGTCAGCTGTCACCTCATTCGTTTTAGAGCTCACTGCCTATTCCATTCCACAATAATAAGGGGGTAATGATTACATGGGTGGGTAGGGTGTTAAATCTCTTCGGATGCAACACTTCGTATAATTTTGGTTGAAGTTCACTTAAGGTAAGTTCAATTAACCATAAATTATACTTCAGTGTTGCATCCTCAAGATTTAACGTACATTGTAGATGTTTAGAGCATGTTTATTGTGGAATGGAAAACCTATAATGTTCATGTTCACATGTGAGTACTTCGTAAATTTAGTATACACTAACATTATGTCCATGGAGTACTTAGTTTTGGCATTTGTTTTTAAAACAAAACAAATCCGGTCAGTAATCACAATCAGTGTTATATTAAAAAGCTAATACTTGGTAACAAACACATAACAAATCGGATTATGAATAGAAGATTATTCTTACAGACTTAATAATTGAATATGCCATCAGCAAAAACCTTGTCTTTTTCAGAATCAATCACACGTTGGTTTGTTGGTTGTTGGTTGTAAAATTTTGCAAAATGTATTGACGTACCGTCCAGTCCAGCCAGCAGTCTTTTTTATTATTTCCATTAGGATCTGAAAGCCACTGACATCGGTGCATGCCTAGTGCTGTAGGCAGTGAACTTATTCACATTCACGTCACTATCACTAAGCGTTTTTTTTTGATCTAGCGGCTGATGGACTAGGAGGTACAAGTTTGTATTGATTTATCACAAAATTTCCCCATGTAAGAAGTTCGGGTTTCTACTGGACATAGAGATTGTTTATTATTATAGAAAGGTAAAATCAGGCAAAATCTGTTCGGTGCTGAAGTTTTAATAATGTTTCAGTTACATAAATATCATTAATTTTGATCAAAGATAACGTTTGCATCTGTTGTCCAATGGACAATGCAAGCAAAGTAACAAGTTTTTAGAAATTTCTTTTTCGGATATATGGTCTAGGACCAGATTAGGATACCAAGTAGCACATATATAATACTTAAGAAAAGTAGGCTTAATTTTAAAAACACCTTTAAAACATCTCGAATATAATGATTTTCTATTTGTCTTTTTGGTCAAAATAATTTTTAATGCAGAGCGAAATGAATTTATCGTCCCATAATGCATCTTGGTTAAATTCCTCAGTTAAAAGTTTTAGGATATATTATATTATTGAGCTATTGAAGTAATCAATATTATTAGTTTTACAAAAGGAATACCAACGTTTAAGAGCAACATTATACTGGCTCTAGTAATGATTAATTATTTGTCCAATGACATTATTAGAAAAATAATTAATCATAATTATTTATATTGCTTCAATTTGAAGTTTTATACTTATGTACGATTCCTTGACAATATTTCAGAATCAACTAGTTTACTGAATAACGGGAACCATGGTTAGCTAGGCCATTATAGAACTATAGTTACGCCAATTACTTTGTCGTTTATGATTTATAAGACCAAAATAATGGTAGAAAGGCATAGAAGAGGTAATTGTTCCAAGGTATTGTATACGCGTCTATATCATAGGTGTCTGGGTCACGTTTCCAGGATAAATATTTAGTGCATTTTTTGTTAAGGCGTGACGCAAACAAATGAATAAAAGGTTTACCGAACTTTTTCGTAATAGATTCAAATAATTGTGAATCTAATTCCCATTTGGTATCAACATTAGTATACACAGATCATATGTTCGTATACCTAGAAGCTTGGTCCGCATCAGTGTTTTCTCTGGGCTTAATAAACAAAGAGTAAATAAATATTTGCTGCCACATTTGCCGAGTGATACGATTTAAATGCGGGAATTGTGTGCCACCCCTTTTGTTGACATATGCAGTGGCAGTGGAAGTGGTATATCTGTTTTAAATATAACATCTACATTGGTTTTATTTTTACAGAAAATTTTTAGGCCCATAAACGCTGTAAGAAAGTTAATGTGGTGTTTTCTTTCCTTCATTGACCAACTACCTCTAGTAATTTCTCACTCACAGGCTGCCCTCCATCCTGAGAGTGAAGAGTCAGTGAATATTTCCAATCGGAAGGAGTAAAAAACAAAGTTTGTTCATGTTTCGGTGCGATATTTGACTCCACCAAGTGAAATCTTCTTGTAGAGAGGACTAACAGTCATTTTTGCATTGTCATTTGACTTCAAAAGTGCTAAATATTTCTCCCAATCTAGTTGTTTGGTGTGTATACCCAACCATACGTTATGGCTGAACACGCTGCTGATAACGCACCGATAGTTTTAACTGTAAACACATGGACTGCGAGTTGATGAGAAATCCTAAGAATTTGCAAATCTGATTTGGTATAAGAGAACTTCTTCCTAAATAGACAACTAAAGCTAATTTTACAGAGGTTTGAGTAATTTTGTAAATACTAGTGCGCCAGGCTGAGGCCATATGGCCTCTATTGAATTCTTGAGCTATTGAATTCATTGAAAATTTTATTATAATAGAAACCCAAATATTTTTTATGTGAGATATTTATAGGCATTAGAAAAAATAAGATCTATTGTTGCCATGAATGCATTATGTATTATTATTTTTGGATACGGGACGTATAGGTATTTTCCATTTTAAAATTTCGGGTTGGTTAGAACGTTACCACATAAGTATACATTATGGTAAAGCAATAAAGATATTGAGTATTGAATAACTTATTAAGGTTCTTCAAATCACACCAATATTACAAAGGCGAAAGTTTGTGAGCGTGTGTGCGCGTACCCGCACGCTTGCCACCTTCTCACGCTCAAACGGCTGCGGCCGGACCGTCACGGATGAAATCTGGCACGCAGACAGCCCACACCCTAGACCAACACACAAACCATCTTTTATCACATCCACGCGGGCGAAACCGCGGGGTACAGCCAGTTTAAGATAAATCTATAACCGCCTGTACGTTATAGATTATAGGCGTTAAGAATACCGACGAAATAAACTGTTGTGGTAGATCAGAACATTTAGAAATCGCCCTTAAGTCAATAAGTTAGGAAATTGCACGATCCATTTCTCCAAGAGGAGATGGTGGGTTTTTTGGTTCAGTGTTTTGAACCACTTTCCCAATAAACGAAATTTTATAACCACTAACATAACTTAATATGATAGGATCATCAGTTAACAGCATCTAATTTTTATATAATATCTATTTCTACCGGCGCGTGAGGTACCTCTAATAGTCCCATTTGCCGACTGCATTGAGTTGTTGGTCCTCCTCGCCGAAGAAGTTGGTGTCAGGCGTCGGCTGTGGATGGCGCTGCAGTCGCATTGTTTGCTCGTCGAAGAGGACCCCGCACATTTCACGCCTGAAAACCGGTTCGCCGGTTGCCTGCAGTATTCACTGGAGTCGGTTTTTTAATTTGTAGGCCCGTTCTAATACAGGTATGACAAGTTTTCGTCTATTAAATGTCAGTTCATGTCAATGAAGAAGCAATTGACTGATTTCTGATATACTTTTCAGAATATCTAATGTGTCTACCGATTGGGCCCGTATGAGGTCTTTTGTTAGGTTGACGAGGCCGGTGATTCCAAGTACCAAGTTTGTGGCCTTTGTCTTATCCATCAAGCAGTATATTTCCCCATCGTTCAGCAACTTCATTGGGTATTTTTTCCCCGAGAGAAGGATCCAATCTCTTTGCTTGACCAAGTAAGTCAAGAATTTCTGTAGACACATCCGCAGTAAAAGTTTCAACAGAACTTTGGTATGCATCATATGGCGCTAAGCTTATAGATCGCAATGATGAGCTTTTTTGAAAGTCGAAACAAAAAAAAGCAAAGTTACTTTCAGAATAGTATCACGTACTACCTCATTAAGAAAGAACTTATTGTATTTCTGGATAACATCGCGTGTTACCTCGCTAAGAAATACCATTTTGTTAACAGTATAACATCAGGTGTTACAGAACTTTGGTATGTATCATATGGCAATAAGCATAGGTATAGAACGCAATGATGAACTTTTTTGAAAGTTGAAACAAAACAAGCAAAGTTACTTTCAGGATAGTATCACGTACTACCTCATCAAGAAAGTACTGTATTTCTGGATAACATCGCGTGTTACCTCGCTAAGAAATACCATTTTGTTAACAGGATAACATCAGGTGTTACAGAACTTTGGTATGCATCATATGGCAATAAGCATAGGTATGATAAACTTTTTTGAAAGTCGAAACAAAAAAAAGCAAAGTTACTTTCAGGATAGTATCATGTACTACCTCATCAAGAAAGTACTGTATTTCTGGATAACATCGCGTGTTACCTCGTTAAGAAATACCATTTTGTAAACAGGATAACATCAGGTGTTATCTCATTACAATATTTAAAAAACATAATAGTCTTAACTTTTAAAAGAAGGGTGCCATAAGTATGGCGTCTTACTCACGTTCTTTGCGATTTTCCCTTAATTTATTTCCGTAACGTTTGATCTTGCGTCTAAAAATATTCTTCATAACTTTTGTTTTTCCTTTTCTCACGTCTAATTCTCGCTAAAATAACACTTTTCACTATGAAACTAGAAAGATTTTTATGGATTTAAAATTAAATTGAAAAATTAACAGCGTAGCAATGCAACACACGAAGAACGAATGAGGTGACAGCTGACAGATGACATAGACTATCAAATTATTTTTATTTTTTTTTCTAGTCTTTGAACAGTGTGGCAATGTAGTACAACGAGAAACGGACTACAATGTACGTTAAATCTTGAGGATGCAACACTGAAGTATAAGTGTAGGTACAAGTTGCTTGGAAATACGAATATTTCTGACTGTATACCAAATATCTTGTCCGATTGTACGTATCGTGAGCATTAGCATTTGCATTACGCGCCAAACGTTACAAATGCAAATTCTACGGTTGCCCATTAATTTGTTACTTCAAGCTAACTACTAACCTGCAATATATATGACGCTGGATGCAACTTAGGTACTTTAAGTAGGTACCGGTGATCTGTTATTCTGCTCCTCTTCGTAGTTTTTTATTGGATAAATAAATAACCACGGTAAGGTAGTAAAACTGTTCCGAGTTAGAAGGCATTGGGGGTTTAAAGTGCATTTAAAAGAGAAAATATACATATACTTTTTGCCATCGTGTGAAAAGGTACCCAAAAGTAACTTTAAGTATAGAAAATATTGCTAAAAATGCGTAGGTAATAATTAGTTTATTATACTTAAACGTAGGTATTATTAGTCACAAAAAAAACAGTTCGAACAAATGTGACCCAATTCTAGGAATTACCCGATAATTTGATCAACTAAGTCATTTCTCCTGACTGAACTTGTGCTACCCACAGAACATAAAAAATTAAAATATTTTTTTTTTCAGTTTAGAAAAAAAATATAATATAATAAAAATAAAATAAAATCTACATTCAAAAAATTAAATTACACACAAAACAAGACATATACTTACACACACACACTACTACTACTTGGTCACTTTAAAGTGACCCATAAACAGCCCAAATCCTGAATATGAATAGAATATGACAAAAAAGAAATATAATACGTATCGAATTGAGAACCTCCTTTTTTTTCGTCGGTTAACAAAAAGTGGTTCCTATAGTGGGGAGGAACATGCTTTTAATAGTCTAGATGTCTTTCCTTGTCAAAACGAATCGAACGAGCTCAAACTCGTCAGGGTTGCGTCGTTTTATTACTGAGTTCCCATGGCCACCTTCCGGCTCCATCATCAGATCCGCTCGATGATACCACAAATATTGCATTGTCACCGATTTTACATACGTGTGTCAAATGTCAGCTTAATGGAACACAGGAAAGTGGGTCAAATTTAACTTGCAAATGAAAAGGACAACAGTAACATACATACGAACATTGCAAGCTAATTATAAAGCTTGTAATTAAGGTCGCTTTTCGTGTCTGTCTGTGTCACCACGTTTTTCTTCCAACAGTGTAACCGCATCAAAATCCATTGCGTAGATTTTGATGCGGTTTTACCATCATTTTGAGAATTTATCATGAAAGATTTATGTGTATAATTATTATACTTAAGTATATTAATAGAAATTTCGGTGTTGGTCCAGTCGTAAAAACCGTGCAAAGCAGGAGCGGGCCACTAGTGTTCAACATAAATCTCTAATTTTTAAAGCGGCTGTGATTAGTTGACAAAAAATACCAAAAAATACAACAATTAGCCAAATTCGATAGTTACTGAAACACAGCCTTCCGAAAACCAGGGTTGAAAAAAAAACATCTAACACCAAAAAACAAGGCCTAATTAACCTTAGTTATCTCATAAAATTTCACGTTACAAAGTGAAGTTTCCCGTTGAGAGGAAATTAAAGGGTGAACACGGAACATTTGTCATTGTCTCCCTATTAACGTCGCCAAGGAATCCTGTTCCATCATTCATCTTGTAACAAATTCTTCGAAGTCTTTCGACCCTTCATATTTCTATTAGGGTTGGTGCTATAAACTTTTAAGCTGTCGGTTTTATTGTTAATGTCATTTACTGGACATGAATAATAATCTATTTCCATAAATTTTTGAATAAATGGAAAGGTTTTTAATGGCTTCTTGGCAAAAAACAAAAAGATATGACAATTTTTATGTTGTGTCAAGAAGCTAGCTTAGGGTTTAGATATGCCTAGTACCTAGGTTACGATAAAGATAAGTACTGTGTACCTGGCACGAACGCGTGCAGCTTGAGTAAATTCGACCGATTTTGATTTGAAAATATTTTATAATAGTTCTATAAAAATAAAAAAAATTATGGCAGGCATCGTAAGCCCATAGCGTGTATTACTAGTACTTAACTTAAAAACTATGTTAATCGTAACAAAATTAGACACAAACGCTACTAAAACAAAACATGGGGTTTGATTAACCTTCCCGTAATTGAATTACAGGAATGTTAATCAAACCCTATGTCTGACATGTACTCGTAGCTTGATAAACCTATCCACTTTAGGCCCGTCTAACCTTTCAGAAAATACTTAGTTTTAAATGTGACAAGCACAATAAGTATCGCTTAGGGCCTGTTTCACTACCTACGATTAAGTTCCGATTAACTTACTTGGCAGTTTCGTTTTTGAATTTATCCGGTAAGTAGTGGCTATTAATAGTTATTTATGCAACTGACGTATAATAAGGGGTATTAAAACAAGAATGTGCGTTTATCACACGAGGCGAAGCCGAGTGTGATAATAGTATCACATGAGTGTTTTAATACCTAATTATGTACAGTTGCATACAAGACTTTATCTACATCCATGTTATCAATCCTCTATAAAAGGTTCTGAAACAGTTTTTTGCAATACTAATACTCGTATCGAATATGGCGGCCGGCGTCATAGCATACGACGTGAATTCGAATAAGTTCTTTTTTTAAATGACGGCGCTGTTGTAGTGAAACGCGCGTGCATTACAATGTTCTTTTTTTGAAAACGAGTTGCATTATGAAATTTAGTACAACATTAAAACACTTACTACTAAACTATGACACAGGCTGTTTTAATGTTGGCAATAAGCTAACTGTTTCAGAAACTTGTATAGCGGATTTATAGCATGGGTGTAGAAAAAGATATGAATAGAGTCTTCAAACTAAGTGAACCTTATGTGCGAAACAAGTACATATTTTCAATTTTTTTTGGAAATAATAATAGATATTTATACGTTTACATAGCGCGTTAGTGCAAGGCCCAATGACTGTAAATTAGTTAAGATGAGGCTACCTATACAGTACCACAGTATAACAACGATACAATAGTTTATCTTCATAGAAAACGACCGAAACAACGCGCTTCGAATCTCAGTATATACCAGTACGCAACAGTTTGAGTGCGCAGCAGTTACTAGTTTAGTACTCTATCTATACCTGCTACAAATACTATAGGTATAAGTAACAATACTTAATTTGTATGAAATTATCTGCCAAGTTAATAGGACCTTAATCGTAGGTGGTGAATACTATAGGTACAGGTCCTATAGGTATTTACTTATACCTTAAAGTATTTATCACTACTGATAAATAATCTTTCTCGTCTCTCAAAGTACAAGCAAAAATGTAAAGACGTTTTCAATAAAAAATAAGGGTTAGGTACCTAATGCTTTGACGCGAAATCTAATTAAGCCTTTTCCTATGATCAAAGCATGTTTTTTCTTGGCAATGTGGCTGCAACGGCTTGCCTGATTAATTCCTTTTCGCTTTCAACTAGCTATGGAATATCTGTGACGAATTTATGTGGGTGAAATTTTCTTTTTAGATGTCAAGAGTAAGGAAGATAAGAAGAAAAAGGTGAAAAAGGAATATTTTTTGGAAGTACTTACAGTACTGTATAAGTTTGTTTAAATGCTATGAAATTACCGATTTTTGATTCCGGCTAGTGTGAAGATCAATCAATATCTTTCAATCAAAATTAGAATTCGAAATTTAAATTAATTTTATAATTCAGCTTGATTTTTAGGGTTCCGTACCAAAAGGTTCCGTTCCGTATAAAAAAGGAACCCTTATGGTATCACTCAGTCTGTCTGTCTGTCTGTCTGTCTGTCACAGCTGGATATCTCAAGAACTACTAATGCTATCAACTTGAAATTTAGAATAGTTTTAGATGACGGTAAACGTCATCTAAAACTATTCTACCAAGTATTTTGCAAATAAGAAAGAATTTAAAATATTTATATTTTTTTTGCAACAAGGACTGAAAGGGGGTCTTAAAAAATCAAAGTGGAGCTACTAGGGCATGTGGGGTATCATATATGAAAGAGCGTTGTTTGCACATTCTCAAACATTTTTCTTGTTTTCAGGCCGCATAGTTTTCGACTTCTGATGAAAAATGTAAAAAAAAAATACCGTTCCTCCCCCCCTTATCTCCGAAGTTTGCAAAGAGAAAAATCTGAAATTATTCTATGTGATAGAAGTTTATGTAAAGATTACAGGAAAAATAAAACCATGTCCCCAAATAGCACACTTTTTCATATATCGGAACGGAACCCTCGGTGCGCGTTTCCGACTCGCTCTTGACCGGTTTTATTTTTTTAATCTGTTGTTCATTTGTTTTCCCGCCGTTCTACTTTTCTTTGCTATCGATGTTTCTGTAACCATGGAAAAAACGAAATCGTCGTGCAACCAACGTGCTGATAGCATGCAATATTAACGACGTGTATGGACAAGGTACTGCAAGTGAACGCACGGTGCGTTTTTGGAAACTTTGATCTCAACAATGAGCCCCGGCGAAAAATTTCAAATCTAACGAGGCGATGAAAAACCGCTTTAAAGAATTCATCGATTCCCGTCCCCGAGATTTCTTTATTATAGACATCAACGAACTTTCATTAAAATGGCAAAAGTGCATCGACAATGTTTCTTTTTAAAAAAATTGTTTGTTATTTTCTATGTAAAACCGCAATTTCATAAGTAAGGATCTAAATAATAAATACAAAAATGATTGAAATCGCAGTGGAGACTGAAACTATGTTGTACTTATAAAAATATTCTTTCATTTATTACACCTCTTTTTTATACAGAGTGACCGGTAATAGCGAAAAAAACTGCTATTCCTACATTTTGACGAGATAAGCCATAGAAATCTAAATAATATTATTTAGATTACTGTGAATTATGCGAACATAAACGTCCCTACGTTTATGTTCGCATAATTCACAGTAATCTAAATAATAATAAACAGCTGATTTTTTTTCGCTATTTCAAGTGCTGATTTTTTTAAGTCTGTTCCCATAGTAAAAGTTGTATGTTAACTTCAGTACAATCATTTATGTATTTGTCACTAATTACCAGTCACCCTATAAACATGAAAGATATTAAATAATTTTAAGACTGTTAGCATAGATATTATTCTGTAAATACTATCTTAACTATAATACTACCAACTTAAGTTAGTACTTATTTTACTTAAGAATAAAAGAGGTAAGTAGGTATGGGATAGGATATTTACAATGAAAACTTTTTCATCAAGCAATCTAGTTTTGTCCATCACGATGAAACGGATTATTATTTTAAGTTCTTTTTTGAAACCGAATGTTTCATAAATATGTTATACATTTGTAACAATTCCCGCATATGTATAGCAAACACTAAACAGTCTGTAACAGTATCAAACAAGCTAATCAGGCGATAATTGGCTAAATTACTTAATTAATTAGCCGTCTGCTACATAGCTTAGTTAATCTATTTACTCAACCTATAATAATATATATCATGTCAGATGCAGCGAACTGCATGCTACTGAATGGCTATCAAACCATGGACGCTCGATCCTAGGTAATTAAATCATAATAATTATACGGGGAACTAATTCAAACACGCTAGTTAAAAGTTAAATGGGAATTATTGAATTTGGTCAATCAGGGTAGGTAGGTTGTTTGACATAATATTTTACCACTGATTGCTTATTCGCTTCAACATGTCTGTTAATAAGGAGGAAGACCAGTTCCTTATCAGCACCGGCTACGTAATCTGTAGCTACGGATGGAAGGATGGGGAGTTGGTTGTTTTTCAATCAACTGAATTATAAATCATCAGTGTGAACTCGAACTATAGAAATACACAATCTGTAAACATTTCAACTGTCTACATATTAAACACGCTGGCAGACAGTCGGACGGACGGACAGCGGAGGCTTAGTAATAGGGTTCCATTTGGCACCGTTCGGGTACAGAACCCTAAAAAGGATGTTAGTTTAAAAGACACAAAGAAAAATAATAAAACCCACTGTTCTCCAGCGCCAAAACATGCAACGCAGACTGGTGCTGGGATCACGATTTTAATTTTAAATTCATAGACACCGTGGTCCAAGCGCGACCTAGTTTTAGTTTGCATAAATATTTTTTGTGAATACAATTTCAAGATGGTTTAATTTTCATATTGCTTCGTTACATAAATGAGTTTGGTTTACTGAGAAAATATGTTCTTGTAAAAGTTGTTCTGTAGTACCTAGCTCAGTAACTCCATTATGAAATCCAGTTTTATGATTGTTTATTTAAATCTCACTATAGCTAAGATACTTTCTACATCGGTTCAAGACAAGTTTAATACTACATAGAAAGAAAGAATGAAAAGAAATAAAAAGTATTTATTGTGACTCGCACAGGAAGATAACCAACTAAAACTAAAAACACAATGATAAAAGTTAAATTATCCGATGTGTTAATATAGGTAATAAATTATCTGTGTGCCAAATTTCATCAAAATCCGTTCAGTAGTTTTTGCGTGAAAGAGTAACAAACATCCATCCATCCATCCATCATCATAAACTTTCGCGTTTATTAGGGTTCCGTACCAAAATGGTAAAAAAGGAACCCTTATGGTGAGATTAAGTCTCTCTGTCTGTCTGTCTGTCTGTCACAGCTGGATATCTCAAGAACTACTAATGCTATCAACTTGAAACTTAGAACAGTTTTAGATGACGTTTACCCAACAATTTTTCAAATAAGAAAGAAATAAAAATATTTATATTTTTTTTGCAACAGGTACTGAAAGAGGGTCTTAAAAATTCAAAGTGGGGCTACTAGGGCATGTGGGGTATCATATGAAAGAACGCTGTTTACACATTCTCAAAATTTTTTTTCTTTTTTTTTAGGCCGCATAGTTTTCGACTTTTGATGAAAAATGTAAAAAAAATACCGTTCCCCTCCTTATCTCCGAAGTTTGCAAAGAGAAAAATCTTATGTAAAGATTACAGGAAAAATAAAACGATGTCTATAAATAGCACACTTTTTCAGAAATCGGAACGGAACCCTCGGTGCGCGAGTCCGACTCGCTCTTGACCGGTTTTTAATATTAGTAGGATGTCGATCGGGATTGGTTTCCACACTTTTTCCTTCAAGTGGACCATTGTACGGTGGCCATCGCTAGTCATCCTACTGATTGCCAACCTACCTCCAGGAGCAGATTAAGTTTCCTAGTCTGTTCAGAATATCTTCAAAAGATCTGGTTGACCCGAAGGTTTCTGTTCTAATTATGGTGTCGCCTGTGCATTCAAAGAGAACTTCAGGAGGAGAGCACGACTCAAACATCAAATTCAATTTAGTCTTGCTTGCTATCCGAAGTTTAGTCCAATTCCACTGTTACACGCATAGACATAAGAAAGAATATATGCCCATTATGTTAAAATGTATCGGAACCCTGTGTCTCCACTTTTTCCCTTTGTCACATTCATGATTTTAAAGACAAATACGGTAAAATACTTGTACTTACATATGGAAAGTGTTTCCATGATTTACATGGCTTCGGTTTTTACAAGAAACCACTGAACAACACGGCATTCTTATAAACTGTCACGGTCACAGTCGAAAGCGCACTAGTTCGCGGAGACGGAATTTGTACTATGAACGGCTCATACTGAGCATGTCGCGCGGACACATTTTGTCCCGCTTGCCACTTCTCCTGTTTTTTATATTTCTACTAGTTTTTGCCCGCGGCTTCGCCCGCGCATGTAATAAACCTTCCTCTTGAATCACTCTATCTATTAAAAAAACTGCATCAAAATCCGTTGCGTAGTTTTAAAGATCTAAGCATACATAGGGACAGACAGACAGCGGGAAGTGACTTTGTTTTATACTATGTAGTGATAGTGATGGTCACACGAATTGCGAAGTACTCGTACAAAGAAAATTGACGTCACGACGAAGTAAAATGATGGCGAGGAGCGGCTTCGTTCACTCGTTGTTATAGCTACTATTTCAGTACAAAATCAATATTATGACGTCAAAACATCTCTGCCAAAATAGATATATTATAGGTTCGTATATTTTACGAGCCGTTATCTGCTAATATTAAAACTCGTTTAACCTGAAATTATGATACGTGTTGTTATTTTACATAAAATATTAAATACTTACTTAGCTTTTGCCTGCGGCTTTTCCCGCATGGATGTCGGAAAATATCCCGGAACGTACTGCCGAGAAATTCTTCCTTATTCCTTGTCTACATTATATAGGGAACCTCTGTAAGTACTAAATTTCAGCTTTCTAGGTTCAAGGGTTTGGAGCTGGGCGTTGATGAGTCAGTTAGTCAGTCAGGACTTCTCTTTTTATTTATATAGATTTTTTCTAACTTTCTAAGTTTATCGTGGACATCACTGACATTGGTAAAGGCAAACATCGTCATGAGGAAACCTAGACTCTCCTGGACTGGTTCCTTTTTACTATTTTGGTACGGAACCCTAAAAACTAACGACTAGTTAGTTAATTTAAAACGCCCTATCACAAAACAAGGCTCATATTCAAACCCAGGTTTAAACCATGGACGCTTTTTTTGAATTTCGAACTTTATTCCGACACATTAAGACCGGACTAAGTTGTCAGTTTTGTATAAAGAACTTTATTTCTATCACAGCTAAGTTCTTATTACAAAAACTGGCTCGATGGTTTAAACCATGACAGAAGAAAAATCTCGTTTTGTAATATAACCGAAAGTATGCACGAGTAGTTTAAGTTACGGTTTGTTTTCCAATATTGGAACACATACTATTATTTAGCGGACGAGTTGAACGCTTGAGCAGAGTAATACAGCTTTGAAAACTAATTGTCTTTCCATTAAACAGGAATAACAGGCCCCGAGGGGTTTCAAAAGCGATCAAGAGTACGTAGGTACGCCATGATATAAATGGGAATCATGCAGAATTTCAGATGGGAAACATAATTGGTTACCTAATAGCTATACAGGGTGAAATTTAAATGGTGGTTTTCCTATTAAAGCCAAAAAAAACAGCTGTTCAGTACATTAAACTCGTCAAAATGTAGGGAGCAGCTGATTTTTTTTTCGCGATTTCAGGTTATGTCCCATAGTAAAAGTTGTTCATAATGATGAGTACAATGACCCTTTAAGAAGAAAACAACCATTAAAATTTGACACAGTATAAGCGACATAACTATAACAATAGATAGACGGATATCAAGATAGTAGATAGATATGTATTGTCATAGATAATTATATGCGATATAGCTATGACAATAGTAACTAGATTTAAGGAGGTTTGAAATGGTCCCACGGGAACGTACCAAAAAGTATCCTACGTGTTAATGTAGATTATAAACTACCTGTGTGCCAAATTTCATTCAAATCCATTCAGCCATTTTTGTATAATTGAGTAACAAACACATTAGGTAGTAGTTTTTTTTTTTTTTTTTATAAAGATTTTGGTTTTTGTTATATCAGTTAAAGTATAAGGTAGTAAGTAAAAAATTAGTAGTACTGTGTTAAGAGAAGAACTATTCGCTAAGCTGTGACAATGTAGCTGGAATATGCGTTGCTTGAAACTAAACACAATGTCAATTAGGCTCTGAGCAGATGATGGACAACAGATCTCGATAATAATAAAAAGAAAGTTCCCAAAATGGACCGGAATGGACCAGGGATGGTACGAATGTCATATTTTTCACATTCGCGAACGCGAATGCGAATGTGCGAATACGACTGCGAATGTTTAGGAATAACATTAGTATTCTATGAATTAACCGTTAAATTAAATTAACGGTTTTCAAATGTGTTACCCAGCATCAGCTAAAGCCTCTAGCCCTAGCTGCACCAGTTGCATGGAGTGGTATTTTTTAGAGTCACAAATAATAAACGAACACTACAAAGTCAAATTAAAAAGGACAGGAAATATTACACGGTAACGCAACGGCAACAATGTCAAACGACTGAATTCCAAAAAATCTTCGGTGACACAATTTTACAAAACGAAATAAGGTTATATGTGTTAATTTATTGCTAAAGCACCCACTTGACAAGAAATGTGGATAGGCCATAGTTACCATAAACAAACAGGGTGACGAAAGATATAGGTGGGCGGTTAATTGTGCCTGTGAGTTTACTTGTTTATTTATGTAATGACTATTTACAATAATGGACTGACAACTAAAACAAAACAAGCCAAACTATCCAAGCAATCGCAGCAATTAGCGAGAAACAAACGCTTTCTATTGGTCGAATAAAACACGTGATGTCCAATGATGTCCTTCGTCATTAGTGATGTCTGTCTGCGCGCTCTGCACGAGTGTGGATTGACAAAACGCGGAGCCCCCTAGCACGTCACAACCTGCATCCATTCGCATTCGCAAAACATTCGTTTCGGTCGATGCGACTATCGTCACAACCTGCATACATTCGCATTCGCAAAACATTCGTTTCGGTCGATGCGACTATGAATGCCGATGCGAATGACTTGTCTGTCTTGCTTGCTATCAATGATCTTATAAAACAATATCGATATTGTTTTATAATGTGTACAAATCGCGAAAGTTTAAAAAGTATCAACGGCTTGTCTTTAAAATGATGCGAATCATTCGCGTATTCGAATGCGAATGCAAATATTCGTAACATCCCTAGTATGGACTTGTTACATCGCCACCTGCGGAACCCCAAATTCCTAAGAAGATGACTAACACCGCATTGTGCTTTATACCGTGAGATTCGCTTCCTCAGCAATCTGATAGCGTGAGATCGAAGATTATTGATTTAGTGTATTTGTGAATCACTCTTGTTTCTCACAATTGGCACGTAACCTAGTTTTTACCTACTGTAATAGTTACTTTAATTAAACCTTTAAATAAAGTCATATCGGTTTTCTTCGTATGGCCATAGCAGCTGAATGAAATTGACTGACCTCAAACAGAAACCTAACCGCGCAGCTGTTATTTATTTACGAGTCTCTCTAATCTTTTTCATAAAACAACTCGGAAGCCATGTTTTACGACACTAGAGGGTGTCCTATTCATTGACAACAAGCGAAACCAGCGAAGTTTATTAAACATCTATTATTTCTCTTCTGTATTACTTTCTGAATCAAGTCTTTGGTCCCTAAAGACGCGTAAACTTCTTGTTATTGTATTACTCTTATATTTTCGTTCCAATTTCGACTTAATATTGCCGTCACGACCACAACATCGTGGGTCTCAGTTGCTCTCAAGGGCGTAGAAAGGGAACAAAAGAAGACAAAATAAATCTAACGAATCTCTGAAGAGCTCAGAACTTTGTATTAGCTTTGCGTTTCTTAATTAAAGTGGTGATAATAAGAATTGTGTGGCACGGTATATGTGGATCTTGGATTGTTTGCTGTTAATGTTTACTCATCATAAATCTCAATAGATAATAATCAAGTGCAGATTGCAGTGCAGACCCAGTTTTTTCTTAAACGTTACCCTTTGAAAGATGTTCTCTTACCTACTTATTATCTTATCACTTTTATTCCTGGGAAACAAAAATGTGTATGCTTGCACGTGTTGATGAAAATTTCTGATAATTTTGCACCCACGATACAGTTTGGCAAGTTACTTATAATAGCACAAATCCCACCAATGCAGCAAATAAGCCTTGAACCTATATCGCCAACTTTCATATATCACAATGTGTCTATGGTCTGTACCACACCCTTAATTTTCGCCCGTCCGTATAAAGACACACTATACAAGGTGTAAAATAAATAACCCACAACCTCTTAAGGGGTCATTGTACTCATCATTATGAACAACTTTTACTATGGGACCAAACCTGAAATCGTGAAAAAAAAATCAGCTGTTCAGTACATTTTCACGAATTAATTAATTTTTTTTTTCGCGATTCCAGGTTTGGTCCCATAGTAAAAGTTGTTCATAATGATGAGTACAATGACCCCTTAAGAGGTTGTGGGTTATTTATTTTACAGCTTGTATATGTATTCTTACTCCGTCTTCTGAGACACGAACTCTACATTTCTTATTGTGGACTAAGCGATGAATAAGGAACCCGTCAATGGTTACAATACCTTTAAATTTTGTATCACTCCCAACTTATTGGTGTACGTGACTTTTCTTATAGTGCTTTTGTTTGATTTTTTATTCTTTGAATATCACAAAAGAGAACGGAAAACGGTGAATTTTTCGTAATTAGGTCAGTTCTTTTCCAGCTACACGATGGTACTTACCTTACATCGTGGTAAAAATATAAGCAAAGTTAGCACGGGCTGTAGATACCAAGAGGCGTCGCTTGCGTTCATAGATGCAGTCCTAGACATGTATAAGTACTTAATAAATAAAATAAAATAAAAATATTATAATATCCGAGGTGCTATAAAAATATCTGCCATTGCTGCAATGGGAGACAGTATTGTGTATATAGATTACAATAGTGAAGATAAAAATTATTAATTATTAGGTCATAATTTTTTTCATAAAAAAAAATGTGCGTTTAAAGAATTGATTTATTTGTATGAAACCGTCCCGTAGTAATTAGTGTTCATTCACAGGACAGTTAGAAAGAGGTAAGTAGCAATTGTTTTCAATGATGAAGCGACACATCGCGCGTATTTTGTGAAATAAAGTAAATGTTTATTTAATTACTATTTTCTCAAACTAAAATTGATTTAACCATTAGAAATTGCTTCACAATTGTAATCTAAATACACAATACTATCTCCCATTGAAGCCGTGGCAGATATTTTTATAGCACCTCATATTTAGAGATAATTATAAATAAATAATTCTTTGTTGTAGGTACCATCGCGGACATTTGCGGTGAGCCATTTTTCAACCTACCTACCTTTTTTAACCTTAGCAATAAGGTCGAAAAGTGGTAAATTATTTTTTTAACTAGGTGATGAAATACTGCAAAGGGACAATAATTCCAGAAATGTAACTCTAAACTCAAAGCATTTATTTCAAATAAACCAATTCCAGGCAACTTTTGAATTGTCAAAGGGTCGAGCAGTAAGAAAGATGAAGCTAGTTGCCCATTCCAAAGCGTAGTAGGTTCCTATGGAGAAGAACGGGCAAGAAACTCCACGAACACTTGGAAAATCATAAAATCTACTATCGTCGCTAATTTAACGAAGTGACGTAACTGATTCGAAGCACATTTTACAGGGCAAGCTATTTTTCTTTTTTTTTGTAAACTGTATGCATATTGCATTATCATGGGGACCGTAAGGCATAGATACCGATACGCCGATTAGACAGATCGATTCGACTTGGAAAATGTATCAAATTAATATAGTTAGGTCGGCTATGGGGTTAGTCCAAATGTCAGATACCTCAGTTAGTTAGATTAGCGACGATATATGTATTTTATTTATTTATTTATTTTTATTCATTAACACATACCATATCATATCATATATTAATATGACCGACCCATAATAAAATCGGGATAAGGGTAGTAGGACTTGTGGAGGCTCATGTTATGCAAGAATTCACTACCATGATCCATTCCTACCTTTCTACATAAATCATCAACCAATACAACCCTACAAACTACAATGACATCTCCCATACCCGAAACACTATAAGTACGGTCAGTGCTCTGCATTATCTGACCCATTTTACATTCAAGAAGAGGGGTAGAGGGGTCGGGTTATGCATAGCACTGACTGTACCTACCAATAAATATCCAAAGAGGATAGTCTACACTTTGAGACCGTCTCTTCAAAGTAGAAAGGTAAGCAAGTAAGGGATGCGTAGGATCCAGATTAAGGGATAACGTGAGGCATTCAACAAGGAGGCGTGGAGCAAAGAGGCTGTTTATCTTAGAAGCGTGAAACGGGAGGTATTTAATGTCTTTGTTCAGTGTTACTGAGCGAAAGGGTCTGTATCGTGAACTAGTGAACTGTGTGGGTACAATTGGATGTGTAATTTAGGCGTATATAGGATTGTTGTACTTATCGGATATACCGTTTGTTATTGGTGATAACTGACACGATAAAAACTTAATCAGTCGGACTATTTTTGTGTCATTTTGAACTTATTTCTAAATCCAAAATTAGCATCTAACCACACAAAATACTTAGTACTGTCAGTTTGCACCACCAATTTGCAAAAAAACAATAGTTTGTTAGCCATCCAAACTCATTACACTATCCAGCCATAGACTTATAAAAAAAGATGGACTCCGCGCCACGCATATCGGAAGTGAAGCACCGTGCCGATCTATGTGCGCATTATTTGAGTACCTGCAAAGACGCCGTCGCTCGTGTTACGTAATGGCGGCCGGTCGGCATACTATGATGTACATGTGTGCGCGAGGCGTGTTTGTACAAACGGTCCGGCATACTTACTGTGCTTCACTTTCGATATGCGTGGCGCGGAGTCCATCTTTTTTTATAAGTCTATGTATCCAGCAATAACAATACAATCTATTAAAAAAGCTTCGCAATTATAATTTCTTATATACCATCATCTATGAATAATGATTAATAAAAGATGTAGCTGAAATTGTGTAAAGTCCTATAGGCCTCACTATGTGCTTCCTTAAAATTGAAGAGATCTAAAGTTTTAAAAGGACCATAGCTGGCAGGAAACAAAAACACTAGGTTGAAAACTTCAAACAGATTTTACACCTCCTCACTTTAAAAAAAACGGGAACTCACGCCCAAGTAACCTCGTTTGAAAACTCGGTCAAAATGTGGTTGAGGAGGTAATGACAAAACTCGGTAGCCCGTTTGCACATTTAACGATGGCCGAGCTACAGAATAGTATAAAAACCGGTCAAGAGCGAGTCGGACTCGCGCACTGAGAGAGTTCCGTTCCGATTTCTGAAAAATTGTGCTATTTAGAGACATTGTTTTATTTTTCCTGTAATCTTTACATTCTATTACAAATAATAATTTCAGATTTTTCTCTATGGAAACTTCGGAGGGGAATGGTACTTTTTTATATTTTTCATCAAAAGTCGAAAACTATGCGGCATAAAAAAAATAAAAAAATGTTTGAGAATGTGCAAACAGCGCTCTTTCATATGATAGTAGCCCTACTTCGATTTTTTAAGACACCCTCGTAGTTCCTGTTGCAAAAAAAAATAAATAATTTCGCTTATGTACTCGTTTTTGCATGTAACATGGAAGCCGACTTTCTGTACCTATCTATTTGATGTCGTTGTCAAGGAGAATTTCAGCCATATTGTGGAGAATTCATGAGCTGTCGGGAGTTTCAGTTTATTATCTAACACTTAACGAAAAGTTTTGAAGTGGGGAACTTTAAAACTGAGCTTGTTTTAAATTTTCTTTTTTATGATACTGAAGTGGTGATTGAAATAATGGAGGAAAAATACAGTGACAACATTTTAAGTGTTCATTTCTTTTTTACAGGTTAAAACTTCAACAAAGGGAGGAAGAAACAAAGTCTGTGAAATAATATTTATTGATCAGTAATGCTTTGTTTGAGTAGCCCTGTAGTTTTGTGGTAAAAAAACACACATACCTACACACTTAATCACAAAAGGCACATAGCGTAATAAGTTTTTAGGGACCCGTACCAAAACGGTAAAAAGGAACCCTTGTGGTGCGACTCAGTCTGTCTGTCTGTCACAGCTGATCTAAAAACTACCACTTGAAATTTGTAACAGTTTTAGATGACGTTTGCCCAATTATTTTGCAAATAAGAAAGAAATAACAATTTTTTTTTGCAACAGTGACTGAAAATAGGTCTTAAAATTACAAAGTGGAGCTATTAGGGCATGTGAAGAATCATATAAAAGTACGCTGTTTGCACATGCTCAAACATTTTTTTTTCTTTTTTTTAGGCCGTATAGTTTTCGACTTTTGATGAAAAATGCGAAAAAAATACCGCCCCCCCCCCCCCTTATCACCGAAAATTGTATAGAGAAAACAGAAGGATATTCACAACCCATCTCTCAAACAACCGACGTACTCGTAACATAACATTACATGAACACGTTACAGATAACATACAATCAATATAACGGCGTTGTAAAACCCCATGGTTCTCGTAATTCCCCCCGTTCTCGTTTGCATATTTGCATAATATTTCTCCGTTTCTCGCAGATATTTTTATAACACCTACCTGCGCTTGCAGGGATTTCGCTCTGGGCTTAGCAAAAGGGATTCAGTTCAAGGTAATGTATTTTATTTTGACAGATTTTTATTCATGGCCGTTTAAAGAATTTGCTGGTATTCTGAGTGGTACAGTTTTTTTTTTATTTTATGATAAAGGTACTGCTGTCATTCTTACTATTTTAATGGTTTTATTATTAATCTAAGTCCATTTATGAATGTCTTTGATTCAAAATGAATGATATTGAACATTTGACTATCATCGAACCTGATTGCTGTCCTTAAAAAAAATATTTATGCATAAAATGATAATTTGATCAAATTCAGACCTTAGTAATTTAAATCCATTTTTTCTGGACTGAGCAACAGTTTCTTGAGACCGAAAGAGTTACGTAATACCTATTTAAAGTATGTGCCTGCTTAAAGAGTTACATAATACCTATTTAAAGTATGTGCCTGCTTAAAGAGTTACATAATACCTATTTAAAGTATGTGCCTGCTTAAAGAGTTACATAATACCTATTTATAGTATGTGCCTACTTAAAGAGTTACATAGTACCTATTTAAAGTATTTAAGTAGGCACCTAAGTCACTGTTACTGACTGTAGATAAGAACATAATGTAGTTTTTTCACGAACATCCTACCATCCATAATTTCTACTTAAATTCATGTAGCATAAATTCATGTAGCATAAATTCTACCTGACTAGCTTAAGTTATGCAACAAGTAACCTCAATTTAGAAACTGTTGCACTACAGTTTAGAATAGTTATAAGTAAGGACTTTAAACTATTTCGACGTGCTAACTGCAGTCTTAACATCGTAGTTCTAGTTAACATTGAAATATACAAAGTTATTGTAGATACCAGAATAAATTTCATGAAAATTGAATTAGCGACTATTTAGCTCATCCAATCTATATCTATCTGCCTAGCCTTTTCCCAACTACGTTGGGGTCGGCTTCCAGTCTAACCAGATGCAGCTGAATACCAGTATTTTACGTGGAGCGACTGCCTATCTGACCTCCACAACCCAGATACTGGGTAATACGATACCCCTTGGTAAGAGTGGTTGTCAGACTTTCCGGCTTCTGACGACCCGTAACGACTGTCAAAGATCCACGAATAACAGCCGGGACCAAGGGCTTAACGTGCTTTCCGAGGCACGGAGGAATCTCGGTATGTAAAGATGGTCACCCATCCACTGATCAACCCCGGCAAGCGTAGCTTAACCTGACGGATCGACCCGTGCGGCTGTTATTACTTAGCCACGAGCTCATCCAATCTACTGGACTCAATTATATAAATAACAAAACAACAGGGTAACATAACGATCAACGGAAGTGGATCGCCTGATAACGTTCCGTCACTTCACGTAACGGGTTGGCCCGTTCTTTGACCAAAGAATTACCATTACCATTCAATGTGGTAATGCTGCCAGGAGCCATTTTTGGCCGATTACAAATAAGCCTACTCCATTTATACCAATTTTCCCTGCTCATTATTCACCTCACCACTCACCACTATTCACAACCTACTCACCGACTGGTCGACACTTCACGTGATGGACTGGCTCGCTCTTTGGCCAAACTCTTCTATAGGCACGTTCCCGAATGACAGCGATGCGGACGAGTACTTTGACACCTAATGTCCTTTTGTTTTTGTATTTGTATACCTAGTTAGGTCGTCATTAAATTGAGTACCTAGTGTAAATAGTTATTAGTGTCATATACAAGGTTGATATGAGCGAGAGGCATTAAATTAAACCACATACACTTTGTATCATTTTCAGCCTCTACATTAAAAATCAGATAACTGTATGCAATAGTTTAGTCACAGGATTATTGTTTAGTTTTTTCTTTGATGAAACACGATGTATGTGCCCTAACAGCTGAGTAAGTACCTACCTAGGCATAGTTATCTAGATTCATACAACTTAAAACGACAGAATTTTTGACGCAACGTTGCCGTTTTGTTAGGCAGGTCAGTGGAAATCTGTACAAAGGATGTTTACATTTTAATTCGATAACTAAGGTATTTTATTTGTTCGTAACAAGTTTTTTCTTATTTTTCTCCTAAACTTCTTTTTAATAGTTCTATGCACCTATAGTATATAATTATGTGGTTTAATTTAATGCCTTTCGCGCATATCAACCTTGTCTAAAAGCATTTACGTAGGTACTAGGTACATCTTTATCGAAAACTCAAAAATCACAGCCACAAACGTAATTCACAACACGACGCAACAAAACATAGAATCACCCGACAAAAGATTAAGCGTTTTGTGATCCCTTTAGACACCAGTGATAAAACGACTTGAAAGGGCAGAGCAGATTAATTTATAATACAAGTGACGTCACAATAAAGTCATCAGCTATAACAGCTTCCCCCTGCCTTCCCCTCAGAGGTATTAACATCTCGACACTTTCCATACGAGGTCGACACGGAATTAAGATAATATAAGTAATAAGGACAGAGGAAAAGAATCTCGGGAAACGTTTAAAAAGTCCTTCGTGTTCCATTTTTATTGAGATATGTTTTTATGAGTTGATAAGAATGAATAATGTTTTTACTATGGGGAAATGAACACAGTATTGGACATTTATAATCATTTGACATAATAATATTAACAATCTTTTATTTAATAACTATTTACAATCTATAGACATAATATTTATCATAATTTTATTGATTATATTTAGTTAGAAATTCATAATTTATTATTTTTAGCTGTAATTAATTAATTAATGTTTAATGTACTATTTCCTATTTCAAACACAATGCGAATTGTTATATGAATAAATAAATAATTTCAAGGAATTACTTGCTAGACCATTACTTTGAGCATAGCTCGTCTGATCTTTAGATATTGGAAACTGGAAGGAGGGCGAACCCTAATTGGCAAATACTCCTCATCATACCTAGCCTTTTCCCATGTCGGGATCAGCTTCCAGTCTAACCGGATGCAGCTAAATACCAGTATTTTACATGGAGCGACTGCTCTATCTGACCTCCACAACCTTGATACTGGGTAATACGATACCCCTTGGTAAAACTGGTTGTCAGAGTTTCTGACTTCTGACGACACGTAAAGACTGTTAAAGATCCAGAAAGAATGACAGCCTGGACTGGCTTAACGTGCTATCTGAGGCACGGAGGAGTCTTGGTATGTAAAGATAGTCACCCATCCACGACCAACCGCGGTAAGCGTAGCTTAACCTGATGGATCGAACCGTGCGGCTGTTATTACTTATCCACAGGCCCCTCACTTAGCTTGATAAATACTCCTAATCTGCCAAGTACCTACGTGCTAAATGGTTGCTAATTTGTTTCATATCAAAACAGTCCGCTTTTGGTATTCTACAGGGTGTAAGTATAAACAGTGGCAATATTTCAAGGGGTCATTGTACTCATGATTATGAACAATTTTTACTATTGTACGCACGGCTACAGATCAAGCTATACATTTCCAGTATAAGCTGATCTCGCATTGTATAGGATTCCTTACAATGAGAGGTCAGTGTAAACTGGAAATTTATAGCTTGATGTGTACCCGTGTGTACCAAACCTGAAATCTCAAAAAAAAAATCAGCTGTTCAGTAAAAAAAAATCAGCTGTTCAGTACATTTATGTTCAAATAATTCGTCAAAATGCAGGGAACAGCGATTTTTCACGATTTCAGATTTGGTTCCATAGTAAAAGTTGTTCATAATTATGAGTACAATGACCCCTTAAAATATTGCCACTGTTTACACTTACACCCTGTAGAGTTTGATAAGTTTGTAAGTTTAAAAGGATTTGAGTAAAAAATCATAAACACAACATCACGCCTTTTTCCTGAAGGGTAAAGCAGATTTGTGTACCTATAGTACACCTACATTTCGGCAGTTAGGTTTAAGTCTCATGTAATAGGTAGTGAATGTTAAAGTGACGATTCACAGGGGAGAATGGAAGAAGCGAACGTGATGCGCCAACCCCACGTAAATGCGCCAACCCCACGTAATATGGGGCAAGGGCAGGAAGATGATGATGAATAGGGGGCGAGTCTGTTGCCATCAACCGGTCACAAATCCAGCCTGTGGCTGTTACTGTGAAATTCCTGGTAGAAAAACAAATGGTAATCAGTATTATGCGGGTTTACTAATCCAGGAGCTCGTGGCTAAGTAATAACAGCCACACGGATCGATCCATCAGGTTAAGCTGTGCTTGCCGGGGTTGGTCCGTGGATGGCTTCATCTTTACATACCGAGACTCCTCCTTGCCTCGGAATGATATTTTAAAAAAAACTAGGTATAAGTAACATAGGCTTCTACTACGTTCATCTAATATACCCTATATTTTTCATGACGGTAAAAAAGTCATCCGGTATATGTGTGGAGTGCGATTCGCGTCGCGTGTCGCGTCTGTTTGTAGGAGCCTTAAAATGAAACTCAGAACGTAAAACTGCTTCTTCAATTATTTCCACCACGATGCTTAACAGTTTCTTTCAAGTTACAAACTTCAAGCGCAGCTGCCCTAGCTTACTTCTTACATGAATTTTATATTTTGTGACCAAAGTTAAACAGAATATGTTGCTTCTTAAATATTCTTATTTCTTTCATTCGGTTTTATAGAGAGGACAACTTCTGTTCCATTTTATTTCTTTCGGCGTTTGAATGGACTTTATATTCTGATGCTTATTAACTTATTTAAGTTCCCATTTCTATTCTTATAGTTAATACTAACGACCCGCCCTTGCTTTCCACGGATGCAATGGCTTGTGTTATTTAAGTTAAATATTAAACATCATTTTCCTGCCCTTAACCCATGTTACTTGGGGTCGGCGCAACACGTTTTCTCTTTCTATTTTCCCCTATCAACCGTCACGCTATCATTCACTCCCTTTTCTTTATCATTCCTCACATAATCCATACATCATACATTTCTTTGGCCTTTCTCTCTCTTTCATCTAATTTAAATATGGAAACCTCCCCGAGTGCCCGTGGGCTGGAATTCCCTTCGGATACGTCCGTGGGGAAGGCCAGTCTTCGGGACGGTGCACCCTGGGGTGCGGGCAATGGTTTCCCTTAGGCACAAGTGCCTAAGGGGTTTCGTTGCCCGTATGCCAATATCCTGTCGGAGGAACGCTCCAACGTGTGTCCCTCTGCTCTAAGCAGAGACGCACAGCGGCGGAGTAAGAACGGGCTCGGTGTGCACTAACCCTGCCGCCGGGCAGGCAGAAGGAAGCCATTCATCCACCATCAATCATCATCATCACCGCCACCATACACCATTCATCATTCACCACATCATCATTCCCATCCCATCATCCACCATCAATCATCATCATCCCCGCCACCATACACCATTCATCATTCACCACATCATCATTCCCATCCCATCATCCACCATCATCATTCCCATCATCATTTCCATTTTCATTTCGTCATTTCCTTCTGCCACCGTTAGTCTCGTAGCCCCGAAGATCGTTCAAGGTCATGTCTCTGACTTTTGACGGGGGTCGAGGGTCTTGGCTTAACCGCCCGGACCGCGAGGAAGAAAACCTCTATAAAAAATTACCCCAAACCTCCAAGCGGCGGCGCACCGTGAGGGAGGTTGGTAGCTTGATTAATGGGTAGCTAAATTAATCGCTAGTGCGAACCACTTCGTTTTGAGCAAGTACCTAAAGTTTATACTCGTGGGAACAATATGGAAAGTTGTAACAAAAACCCAAGACGAGAGGAGAAGGCGATGAGTGATGCGGGGTCGGAGTCCGACACCGCATCGGGAGCGAAGGGCGCGAAGGGCTCTTTCAAGAGCCCGGAGAGCGTAGTGGGAGCCAGTAGTTCCGCTGGTAGGAATGCATTCCTGAAGCGGAACGTGGAGGCGAAGCCGGGGGATGGCCAGGGGTCGTCTTCCTCGGATGGCGGAAAGGGCTCGGCCAAAAAAGCTCGCCGGGTTCTAGGCTGGAGTCACAAAAAGTCCAAGAGCAGGGCAACGCAGGAGGATGACAACGGCTCGGCCGAGGGGAGCACTCTGGAGGCGTCTGGCGATGAGTCGGACGCCGCTGGTGGCTCCAAGGCGGAGCGGGCCAGGTTCGCGGAGGTCGTGGCTGCTGCAGTGAGGGATGTGGCCTTGAAGAAGAAGCAATCTTCTAAGGACAAGGCCATACCTGCAGCCAAGGCCTCCATTATGGCGGCAGCGGAGGCCCTGCTTCAAGGGCCTCCGTCGGACGGCATGTCAGAAATGCGGGCGGAGGTCGCCCGCTTGACAGCCGCCATGGAGCTCCTCCGAAAGGAGAACGAGGAGCTCCGAGCGGACCTGGCCAGGCTCCGCGATGCCGGCCCTCAGAAGGCGCCGCAGGAGGGGGCGCAGCAGGGGCAGAGCGGGCTTGGGCCCGCAGAGGACAGACTTCTGACCCTGGTGCGGAAGGAACTGGCTGCGTTCAACAGCCGGTTCTCTGTCCTGGAGGGCATTGTCCTCCGGCCCCCGCTGGCGGCGAGCCGGCAGGCCTCGGGCCAGCCAAAGGCGGCATCGTACGCCGCCGCCACAGCCGCCACGCCCAAACCTGGGTCGGCGGGGCAGGCGAAGGGCGGGGCCGCTCCTGCAAAGGCGCCTGCGAAGGGGCCTGCCAGGGCGCCTGAGAAGGCCCCGGCTGTGGCGGCGACGACGACGCGGCCGCCCCCGCCTTCTAAATCTCCTCCGGCTGACGCCGAATGGCAGGTAGCCGGGGAGAAGAAGAAGGAGGGCAAGGCGGCAAGGGCGGCCAAGCGGAAGGAGAGGCGGCGTCGGCGCAAGGAGAAAAGCGTCGCGGCGAGGTTGCGCGCCCCATAGTCCGCAGCTGTAGTGATCACACTACAGCCGGAAGCGGAGAAGAAGGGCGTGTCCTACCGCGACGTGCTCACCAAGGCGCGGGCGGCGGTGAATTTGGAGGAGATCGGTGTCACAAAGGGCATGCGAGTAAGGGTCACGGCGACTGGGGCTCGTATGCTCGAGATTCCCGGTGCGGCTAGTGGCCCGACCGCTGACGCTCTGGCCGAAAGGCTTAGGGCGTCCTTAAATGCGGACGAAGCCCGAGTGTCCAGACCCGCCAAGTGCGCTGACATGCGCATCCTGGGTCTGGACGACTCTGTGACAGAGGGGGAAGTTGTGGCCGCCGTGGTCAAGACTGGGGGGTGCGCTATCGAGCAGGTGAAGGTAGGCACCATCCGTCCAGACTCCACGGGGTTGCGAGCCGTTACGGTGAGCTGCCCCGTATCGGCGGCCAACAAAATCGTTGGGGAGGGCCCGAGATTCCAGGTGGGCTGGGACTCCACGCGGGTAAAACTGCTGGAACCCAGACCTCTGAGGTGCTTCCGTTGCCAGGTGGGCAACCACGTGGGAGCCAAATGCACCTCGGAGGTGGACCGCAGCAGTAATTGCTTCCGCTGTGGTCAGCCCGGTCACAAGGCCGGCTCGTGCAATGCCACGCCGCACTGCTACCTGTGTGCGGCAGCTGGCAAGCCGGCCGATCACCGGGCTGGAAGCAAGGGCTGTGGTCCACCCACGAAAGCCCGGGGCAAGGGCAAGCCCCCCGCCCCCTCTACCGCCGTCACCGCCGCAGCCGTCGCCACAGGCGCCGCCGTCGCTGCCGCCCCCACTGCCGTCGCCGCCGGACCCACTGCGGCGGAGCCCTCACAAGGGGCTCAGGAGGGGGCTGAAATGGAATGCCAGTAGTGGCCCCATTACGCCTCCTCCAGGCGAATATCAACCACTGCGCCGCCGCTCAGGATCTGTTGATCCAGAGCATGGCGCAGTGGTCGATTAACATCGCCGTGGTCGCTGAGCCGTACTTTGTCCCGCCCAGTGATTACTGGGTGGAGGACCTGAGCGGCTCAGTGACCCTCATTTCGTCGGCCGCCGCCGGTACCCTGTCCCTTGAAGCCGTCAAGAAGGGACAGGGTTGCGTTGCAGCACGGTTCGGGGGGATTGTCGTGGTGGGGACATACTTCTCCCCGAACCGAACTCTCGCCGAGTTCCACAACTCCCTTGCGGAGTTGAAAACCGTCGTCGTCGGGTTTCGTTCCCTTCCCGTGCTTGTCCTCGGGGACTTCAACGCCAAGAATGTGGCTTGGGGTTCCCGGTGTACGGACACACGGGGCAGGATGGTGGAGGACTGGGCTCTGGAGACAGGCCTGGTCGTCCTAAACCGGGGTTCTGTCCCCACGTGTGTGCGGATGCGGGGTGAGTCGGTGGTGGACATCTCGTTCGCCAGCCCCGCTCTGTTGCCGCACGTGGTTGACTGGCGCGTCATGGAGGGGGTGGAGACCTATTCCGATCACCGGTACATCCGGTTTGATGTCTCCGCCCATACCTCGAGCGCGCCGGTCCGACAGGCCCCGAGTGGTCCGCGGTGGGCGCTGAAGAAGCTGGACCGGGAGCTCCTCCTGGAAGCCTCGATCGTGCAGGCCTGGGTGTCACCACCGGACAGGCCTGCCGACATCAACGACGAGGCGGAGTGGTTCCGGGAGGCCATGTCCGAAGTCTGCGACGTGGCAATGCCCCGGGTCCAGCCCAGTCGCGCCTTTCGCCAGGTGTATTGGTGGTCGCCGGAGCTGACGGCTCTGCGCGAGGCGTGCGTCGCCGCGCGGCACCGGTACACCAGGCACCGCAGGCTCCGTATCCGCCCTCCGGATACGGAAGCCATTCAGGCGGAGCTGTACGAGGGGTACAGAGCGGCGAAGACCGCCCTCCGAGCGGAGATCTTGCGGTCCAGGGATCTGGGCCGCGAGGAGTCGCTGGAGACTCTGAACAGAGACCCATGGGGGCGCCCCTATAAGATGGTGCGGGAGAAACTCCGCCCATGGGCGCCCCCGCTGACGCAGAGTCTCCGGCCCGAGCTCGTGGAGGACGTGGTGAGCGCTCTGTTCCCTTCGCGAGGGGAACATACTCCCCCGCCTATGGCTCCGCCTCATGCGGTGCCCGCTGCGGACCAAGAGACCGACGACGACGATGATGCTCCGGAAGTGACCGAGGTAGAGTTGAGAGCGGCGGTACGTAGGCTCAGTGCCAAAAATACCGCCCCAGGACCCGACGGCTTACCTGGAAGAGCCTGGGTTCTGGCCTTTGGGGCTCTCGGGCCTCGACTAGGGGGGCTCCTAAGCGCATGCTTGGAGAGGGGCCAGTTTCCACTTCGCTGGAAGACGGGGAAACTGGTCCTCATTAAGAAGCCGGGGCGCCCTGCGGACTCTCCGTCCGCTTACCGGCCCATCGTGCTGCTCGACGAGGTGGGCAAGCTCTTTGAAAGAGTTATTGCAGACCGCCTCGTCGGGTGGCTGGTGCGGGAGGGGCCGGATCTGGCGGAGAGCCAGTTTGGTTTCCGCAAGGGGCGCTCTACGGTGGACGCCATCATGCGCGTGCGAGCCCTCACGACGGGGGATGCAGTGGCCCGGGGTGGGGTCGTCTTGGCGGTGTCCCTAGACATCGCCAACGCCTTTAATACCCTGCCCTGGAGTTGCATCAGGGAGGCATTGCGGTATCACCGGATGGCCGACCTACCTCTGTCGAGTGGTCGAGGCCTATCTGACGGACAGGGCCGTCATCTACCCCGGTCATCAGGGAGAGTGGAACCGGCGAGAGATGTCGTGCGGTGTCCCACAGGGATCGGTCTTGGGGCCGCATCTGTGGGACATCGGTTACGACTGGGTGCTGCGCGCCGACCTCCCTAGCGGCGTCAGCGTAGTATGTTACGCTGACGACACGCTGGTCCTGGCGCAGGGGAGGTCGCACCAGGCGGCGGCTGAACTAGCGACACGCGGGGTTGCGATAGTCGTGGAGAGGATCCGGCAGTTGGGACTCGAGGTGGCCTTGCACAAGTCCGAGGCCATGTGTTTTCATGGTCCTCGGAATGCGCCACCGTCGGGTTCCGAAATAACGGCGGGAGGGGTTCACATCGGAGTCGGGTCGACGATGAAGTACCTGGGACTCGTCCTCGACAGCCGGTGGAACTTCGTGGAGCATTTCCGACGTTTGGCTCCCAGACTGGCACGGGCTGGGGCTGCCTTGGGGCGGCTCCTGCCCAATCTGGGGGGTCCAAACGCCTCCTGCCGGAGGCTCTACGCGGGGGTCGTGCGGTCCATGGCCCTTTACGGAGCACCGGTGTGGGCGCGTTCCCTAAGGCTGGGACCAGCCGGCAGGTTGAACGCGTCCCAGAGGGTCATGGCCATCCGGCTAGTCCGGGGATACCGCACGGTCTCCCGGGAGGCGGCGAGCCTCCTTGCCGGATTGCCGCCGTGGGATCTGGAGGCAAAGGTCCTCGCGCACGTGTGGGAGTGGCGCGAGGAGGCGAAACGCCGGGGCGTAACTCCGCTGCCGCGAGAAATCACGGTACAGCGGACAGAGCTCCGGCGGGATCTCATGGCGGCATGGAGAGCGCGACTGTCGCAACCCAGCGCTGGGCACGCCACAATAGCGGCGATAAGTCCCCTCTTTGAGGAGTGGTTAGAGAGGCGCCACGGCGTCCTCACCTTCCGCCTGACGCAGGTCCTCACCGGACACGGTTGTTTCGGGAGGTTCCTGTTTCGCATAAGGCGGGAGGAAACTCCCGGGTGTTTCCATTGTGTGGATCGCCCGGAGGACACGGTGGAGCATACAGTGGAGGTCTGCCCGGCTTGGGCAGAGCACCGCCGTGTTCTCACGGAGGCGATCGGCGGCGGCGATCTCTCGCGTCCGAGCCTGGTCCAGGCCATGGTGCGGAGCGAGAGTGCATGGGAGGCCGTCACCTCCTTCTGCGAAGCAGTGATGCTCGCGAAGGAGGAGGCGGAACGCGTGAGGGAGAGGCAGCCTCACGCCCTCAGTCGCCGCAGGAGACGCCCTGGGCGGCGGGAATCGCGGGGCGATTTCCGGCCACCGTAGGCGCGGGCCTGCGGACGGTGAGCAGCGGGTAGATCGCCGTCCGGTAAGGACCAGGCCCGAGTCGACGGCGCGTTGTGTTCCACGCGCGCCTCAAAGAGATGTCAGCAAGTGACGGGGCCCAATAGGGCCGACGCCGCTGGGGTCGCGGGTTGTCCGAAGGGGTTACCGCGGCCCTGGCATAGGCAACTGAAGGAACACGGGTGGGTTTTAGTCAGTAAAAGTCTGACACGCCCTCCCGCTCCACCCAGAGCGGGAGAAGTTATTTGATGATTTCCCACCCTCAAAAAAAAAAAAAAAAAAAAAAAAAAAAAAAAAAAAAAAAAAAAAAACCCATGTTACTTGGGGTCGGCGCAACACGTTTTCTCTTTCTATTTTCCCCTATCAACCGTCACGCTATCATTCACTCCCTTTTCTTTATCATTCCTCACATAATCCATACATCATACATTTCTTTGGCCTTTCTCTCTCTTTCATCTAATTTAAATATTAATAAATGCACGGTTCATGTGAGGGTCAACGGAGCAGAGCTAGCAAAATAACACTTCTGCTTCTTAGATCATCCATATTATCCATATTTCCATACATAACATTGCAAATGCGAAAGTAATTCTCTCTGTCTGTCTATGTACCCATTCTGAACGGATTTCGATGTATGGCACACGGATAGACCTGGTTTAAGAGGTAGGATATTTTTCATACCGACTTAGCCGACCTCCATGCGGACAAAGCCGTGGTCAAAAGCAAGTATAAAATAAACTTCATGGATATCGTATTTTAATAGATCTTCAAGCAGATGCCAACATTAACAAAATTATTGCACCACCACATAATTCAATTACATCCAGACGACCAGACGAGCTATATTCTAGTTCTAATATAGAAACCTGACGAAGTAGAGGTCCGCCATTTTGTCTGTAGCATCTGTTTGTCAAAGTATATACTGTGGCTTGATTAATGGTGTTTACTGTCGCCGCCTTGTCCTTCCGGTCTGTGTGAGGGAACTACTGCCTTTATTATGTACTTGTGAGTACGTATAGTGTAGGTATTGTTGGAAAGATTTGCTGTTGTGATAGGAACTTTGCCAAAATGTTTTGTTTTTATTGATTCACAAAACTGCTGAAAAAAAAAAAACTAATCAATCTGCCTAGCCTTTTCCCAGCTATGTTAGGGTCGTCTTCCAGTCTAACCAGATGCAGCTGAATACCAGTATTTTATATGGAGCGGCTGTATATCTCTGAACAACCTAGACTGGGTAACACCGTACCCCTTGGTAAAACTGGTTGTCAGACTTCTGGGACCCGTAATGACAGAGAAAAAACCTATAAGCACAGTTATTGGTCTATATTTCCTTTTTCAATCCAATTAAATAAGCTACAAAGGATAAGTAGAAAATGAACTTAGTTAAAAAAAATAATGAAGCTTAGCTTCGCTAGAAAAGCTCAAGCTTTCGTGATAAGTTTTTCCTGAAAAAAAAAAACACGGAATTTTTAAAATAATATTTTTTTTTAGTTCGTTAAATTAGTTGACTTTCGGCTAATGAATGCTACCTGGATTACCTATAGTCCTTTTTTTCTTCAAACAGAGTTAATAATCTCATTATATAAATATTTAAACAAATTTACGCATAGGCAATCCTCTTATTTTTACTGGCATTTAGGCAATGATGATAATAAGGGCGTATGTGGATTTTAATGATAATGGCAATAGTATCTGGTTCTGACACGTTTAGTTTAATATAATGAATTTTAGATAAAACATTTTTATTCTTTATGGGAATATTAAAGAGTTGAGCTGTTATTTTATTTGCTTATCAGAATAATATACCTAGTATATGCCTAGATAGTGGACATTGTAAATTCATTTTATATTTTTTGTTATTATTATTGGAAATGAAATGAAATTATTAGGTAGATATTTAGTGATGTGTATTTATTTTTTCGTTGACTTGTTTTAAATTTTGAACTTTTATGAATGTATTTAATTTAAATTTTACTTATAATATAAGTAAAAGGTAATGAGATTGTATGGAACTAATTTAATTCTGTGTTTATTTGTTATTTTTTTAAATATTTGCGTAGGCATCTTTGTAAAACGTTCAGACACAATGTAAATTGTTGATGAATAAAAATAAAATAAATTAAAAACGAACCTTTAATAATTCTCATTTTAGGGTCCAAAAAATACTAAATAGCCAAGTAACTGCGAACAAGTTGGACGCCACTGCACCGGTCGCTTCGCTCGCTCGGCTTACGCACGGTTGGTCACAGTTCCAACCTAACCTAACCCGTTTGGCCTAGCTTAGTTACTGCGACCAACTATGAAAAGGCGAGAAAGCTAAAAAGAGGCTCAATTAATATAAAATTGTGCATCATTAGAAGATCAATAAGTTTTCAAAGGATCGGTTTAATTTCTCTTTTTTATTCCTTTGTGGCAATAGGTCCTGTACAGTACAGCCTACAGTATTAATTCAGAGTAGGTAAGGTCTCACGAATCGATCTAATGAAGCTTAAAGTTCTTACAACCATAGGTAACTAACTGACGGGTGAGTTGAATAGACCTTTGAGAAGATGTTTGATACATACATAGAACCACAGAGGTACTCTGAGGTTTGAGGATTTACATTACATAAATACCTACTTGTATCTAAAATGTACAAGTAGGTACGTAGAATGTATTATTCTGTCTTACTTTCCTTTAGTATTTGCTAATGTACTTTATTACTCTTATTTTTTTTTTACTGAACTGACCAGAGGCTTTAAAATAATTTTAATAAACTGTCGCTCAGACCCGTATTTATGAAAATTTTGAAAATGCGGTTAGTGTAACCTTAGGTACCGTTTGGGCATGTGTCCTTGAAATCAGTGCTCTGAGTGGAATACATCAAAAAGTCCTGTATAGCACGATTTCTTTCGGCTTTCGTTTCTAAAATTTGAATAAATTAGGTAATCGTTACTATAATACTTGGTTAAAAAATCCCCTTGCCACAATCTATATTGATTTTTGTTAAATAAACAGATACTTACAAAAGAAAAATCGACAGATCATGTTCAAATTGAGAGAAATGTAACAATGCACTTTAAACTCAAACCCAAACTCAAAGCATTTATTTCAAATAAACCACTTACAAGCACTTTTGAATTACCAAGGGGTCGGTCAGTCAGAAAGATGAAGCTAGTTGCCCATTTCAAAGCGTAGTATAGGTTATTAAGGAGAAGAACGGGCAAGAAACTCCACGGACACTCTTTTACAGCAAAATATTGTGACAAATTTATTGGTTAAATCATTCATGTTGAAAATATACATGTGAGAACAACGTAGAAAGACTGACACGTTAAAAGCGTCCGTAATAAAAGATAAAAACTAAAAACAACCAAATTAAAAACAAGCCGTGGCAGCTAAGATATGACCAGTCCCAACTGTTAAATTGTTTGAACTGCATGACACAAATACTCTGAAATATACTCACGTATACCTGATATTATCATAAAAGCATATTTCCAAAGTTCCAGAGCTATGAAAAATTGCTCTGACATAAATACATTTGACATTTGTTTCGACAGTCCCATACTTGTAAATGTCGAAAATATTTCAGCAATGATTTACGACGGTACCTTGTTTCAGTATGTTCCGGTTTATATAACGGCGTAGGAATAATTTACGTAATGTTTTTATGTGATGACTTTCGTGAGTGACTTTCATGTTCGTGTGAAGTCGGTATGTTATTTACATATGCTCGCCGTGTACAGTCAGCGTCAATAAAATATATCGGGACGAACAGACTGTTCAAAATGATCTAAGCAACTATGAAAATTAAATATTAACTTAATGACATAAGGAATGTTTCAGAATGAAGACAGTACACGACAACTGTCATTCTGACAAGAACTTTATCCAATTCAGTTAGAGTTTAATTTTCTTAGTTGTTGAGATCATCTTGAACAGTCTGTTCGACCTGACATTTTTGACGCTGACTGTACATGCAAAATGAAACAAAAATACGTATACGTACTTATTTTAGCGTACTTTTTATATTACCAACAACCCTATTGGTAATATGTCATCAAGGGGATGTAGAAACGATCATTTGCAACCAAATGACCCATAATAACTCCCACGCAAATGTCAACCATTTTCGATTTATTTTATAAATTTTCAAAGTTGTATACCGCAGATAGGATACCGCAGATGCCTACTTAATCTTCAAAAAAATATAAAATGTCAAATTACTCGAAAATTGTTGACATTTACGCAGGGGTCATATTGGGTCATTTGGCTACGAATGACCTCTTCTACATCCCCATAGGATTGCTTACCAATAACTCTGTATAAAGGCCGCAGGGAGATCGACGCACAACCTGTTACCTGTGCTGTTACCATGGATTCAGTACGTACCTACATGTTTCTGGACACAAGCGTTAAAAATTATTCGTCAGTTAGCTAAAAAAAATCTGTTTACTTTTGTAGGAAACAAACAAAGTTTTGTCGTGTATTCAGGACCATCAAACAATAAAAAAACAACATGCCATCATTTTCCTAATACCTAATATTAACACATTATAAATCCCTACTGCTATAAGCTATATCACATACATCGTCATTCGGAATTACGACGCAACGGCGCGTGTATTTGTGACCGCGATGATATTATCAGTACTAGGTAATACTCAGAGTAATAGACTGAGTGTGCACTAATAATTATCCCATAATAGTCTCATTACTAGTAACATGAGTTATGGCTGTATCGTAGTTAAGTTTAGGTGATGATGTGTTGTATTTATGGTTTGTTATTGAAGTTAACAACTTGACAAGTCTCAAAAAGATCTATATTTGTATCAGCCTTAATTAGCCTTCCAGTTAACAGCCTAGCTGTGCCGTTCAACTAACGGCCTGAATGATATTCAATAATAACAACTACACGTGAGTCGAATTGGTGGCAGTAGGTTAGGTTAGAGCTGTGACCAACCGCGTGTGAGCCTTGCGAGAGGAGCGAGCGGTCCACGGCAGCGGCCGACGAGCTCTACTTCCAATGGCTATTAGGCTGTTAACAAAACGGCTAATTAAGCTGGTTGGCTGCGACTTATACATCAAGATGAATTCATTTGTCTGTATTAATGTGTAATAATCCATAAAACATATTATATTTTATACACACACACACGAACTACCCACACTTTACGAAGACGTCGCTAAGCTGTCATCAGTCCTCCCGTGACCACGATTGCTGCAAGGCGGTCGAAACCTCGGGATACAAGTAGGTACCCGTTTACGTCGTATAAAACGAATATCTCGATAAGACCCGTTCTCGATATTGTTTTATAGTGAACTAGCTTTTGCCCGCGGCTTCGCCCGCGTGGATGTCGGAAAATAAGCCACAGGAACAAAAATATTGAGATAGCTTCTGCCCGCGACTTCTTACGCGTGAAATTCATGTTCCCCCAACCCACCCCGTCGCATCGCATTGTCTTCCCGCGCTATTACTTCGTTTTCGCTTAGTGTTCCTTCTGACTTTTTTTTTCTTTTTGCTCGGCACTTAAGAGTTCTAGTGTGATGTTAAATATGCCTATAGCCTTCCTTAAGAATTAGGCTATGAAATGCAAAATAATTATTAAAGTCCGACTGGTAGTTCCCGAGATTAGCGCGTTCAAACAAATAAAAAAAAGTGTGTGTGACAGCTCCGACGCACAACTGGAGTTAACTCCTGTTTTTTGTGCCGTTTCGAGTTTCCGACTTTCTATTTTTCAGTAATTTCTGTCGGGCTGGGTTTCTTTAATGAATCAGTGCTATACAAAAACAACTTTAAGGTGTAAAGGCACTCCCCCCCTTCCTTACGCTCCATCTAATCTCCCTTTCACCCCTCCTCTCTCTCTAACACCTCCCCTTCCCACCCTCTCCCCCTTCCCCTCACTGCACCCTTTAACGCCCCTCGCCCTCTCCATTCCCCTCTCCCTATCATCCCCTCACCACGTCCCTTTCCCGCTAACCTCCCCTCCCCCTCTCACTTCTTCCCCTCCCCCTATTCCCTTCTCCACACACTCCCCCTCACTATGCTCTCCTATCCCTCGCCCCCTCCCCATCATCCTCCACCTCACCCTCCTCCTCACCACCCTTCTCCTCCGTCTCTCTCACCACACCCTCCCCCCTCCCTCCTCACCACCCTTTTCCCTTCCCTTTTCCCTCCTCACCACCCCCTCCCCTTCCCAACTTCCTCTCTATCCTTCCCTCTGGGGGAAAAACTATTAATGACAAACTTTATTACTTGCTTAGACAAGTATTTGTGCCAAGTTTTAACTTAATTAACCAAATGAATAAGATTTTTAATATAAAATACAGGGTGTAAGGGACAGCCCTCCGCAAACTAACAGGGTGTATTCAGCTCCTCATTTTGAATCATATTCCACCGGAAATTTTCTCAGGAAAATTTTCATTTTTTCAAAAAAAATTTCAGTTACATTTTCATTTTTTCAACGTAAAATTGCATTGTGTGTTCGCAGCACTCCATTTATGTAAAAAAAAACTGCAAAAAAAAACAGCAAAAAAAAAACCAGCAATGGATGTTGAAATACTCTAACCAACGACGCGTGAAATCAGCTGTTCACTTTCTGTCTAGCTACAGAGTTCATCGAACTCACCGCATACCTATTACCTTCCCCTCCCAACCAGTAATAGACGCTCCGATTTGTGCACAAAAACACAAACAAATCAGGTTTATTAGATTCCCTTAACGTTCCTGAAAAAATTTCATGTACCGGACATCTTAGTATGACATACTGAATTCACCCTATCAGTTTGCGGAGGGCTGTCCCTTACACCCTGTATATTCCCTGTTTTCAACCCCACAGGTATACAATTTTAAAAAATCGTTTGGGAGATTTCCGTAACTTGAAAGAAAGATTATTTACAACAATTTTCGAGCTAAGCCCCGCAGTAAAACCCGCCCTGTAAAATTGACTATCCCTTTTCACCCCTTTAGGTGTTATTCGAAAAACCCTGATTCATGTTATTCGTCATTTTTGGTCTCAAGTACCTATAAATACTGAGTTTCCAGTTAAAAATTCCTACATACAAACTTTGACACCCCCTAATCCCTCCTGAGGGGGTAGTTTAGTTTAGTTTAGAATAAGATTTTTCATACAAACTTTGGACCCCTTTAGGGGTTGAATTTTATAAAATCCTTTCTTAGTGCACCCCTAGACCTCATAACCCCTCAAGTGTATGGCCCGGACCGCCCCCTGCGCCCCGCGTGATGCGCAAGTTTAGAAAACTTTTTGATTTTTGAGTAGGCCTTCAGAAAAACTGAGAAATCGGCAACTTATAGCCATTACCATGGTATATATTATACCTTCCTAGCTTCGTTATGAGTTTACCTAACTATTTATACTATTCAATAAACAAATAAAACTGACCTCATCTCGCAGTGATGAAATATGTTTTCACTTTTATAATTTTCACTCACATAACCATAAAACTTTATCACAATACATCGAATTCACACACATATTCACCAAAAAATCTTCATTACGATAACACAATAATGTGTAGGCAATGTTTACACATCTATTCCACTTAGAAACAATGTTCAACAATCCAAAAACGAATAAAAACTTTTTGTTTACGCAATGAAAATAAAAATGGCGCGTCACTTTGAAAATCACAGATGAATTTGTAAAAATTACGTTTCGTTAAATTTTAGTAGTGTTCCATTAAAATGTTATTAAAACTGGTCAAGTATGAATCGATTAATCGAATGATACAGCCAAATTGTGTTGAAAGTGAAAAGAAACGTAAAAAATACCATCGCCAATGAGAGCTGTGACGATGACGTAGTTATGCACACATGGGGTGCACGCGACATTTCGAGCACTTTCTCTTATGCACACATGGGGTGCAGTTGACACTTGAGGGGATAAGGAACCTACGTGCCAAATTTGGAATCTCTAGACCTAGCGGTTTGGGCTGTGCGTTGATACAAACTTTGAGACCCCCCAATCCCTCCTGAGAAAAAAGTTTAGAAAAACCAAAAATGAAAAACTTTATAATCTACTTAGATAAATATTCGTGCCAAGTTTCAAGTCTATTAACTCAAGGGATAAGATTTTTCATACAAACTTTCATCCCCTATTTGTCCCCCTTAGGGATGGAATTTCTAAAAATCCTTCCTTAGTGGATGCCTACACTGTATAAGGTATCTATGTGCAAAATTTCAAGTCTCTAGGTCCAGCGGTTTGGGCTGTGCGTTGATATATCAGTCAGTCAATCAGTCAGTCAGTCAGGACTTTGAATTTTATATATATAGATTAATTTCTCAAATTTCAAAAGATTTTTCAAATTACAAAGTGTTATTTGGTGAAACGTAACAAGAAACACACGAAAACAAATTCGCCTGGTGTTTGTGTTACATTTCATGTTACATTGCATAAATCAGGACGACTTATCAGTTTCACATTTTATGATACGATTCACCAATCAGTTGAAATTAGAGAAAAACAGTTTTAGAGTGAATATCTGTCATCAATAACATAATGGCTGATTTGCATTTGCTTTAGTTAAACTGAGTCCCTTGATATCTATACAAACACTTCACAGTGAAAATACTTGCTAACTTAAACTAAACTCGCTACCTAATTCAAATGTAAATCAGCCGGTTCTCTCTTCAACTGTTTTTCTCTATACCTACAGAGTTATTGGTAAAACACCAGCAACCTCTTAAGGGGGCATTATACTCATCATTATGAACAACTTTTACTTTGGGACCAAACCTGAAATCGCGAAAAAAAATCAGCTGTTCAGTACATTTATCTACTTATATCAAACTCGTCAAAATGTAGGGAGCAGCTGATTTTTTTTCGCGATTTCAGGTTTGGTCCCATAGTAAAAGTTGTTCATAATGATGAGTACAATGACCCCTTAAGAGGTTGCTGGTGTTTTACCAATAACCCTGTATATTCACTGACAGACGTCGACGAAAACCGAGATTATTCGAACCAAACGTGACGTCCCGTTGACGGTCGTGCTGTGGACACGCGGCCATACTGCTCCATCATTTCGTTCTCTTTGACGTTCAGTTGACGTGGCAATGGACAAACGCTCTCATGTTGATGATAAAACTAACTTCCATACAAACTTTCATCCCCTGTTTAGCCCCACAGGGGATGAAAGTTTGTATGAAAGTTAGTCATTTTTGCCGATTGGAAAACCGATCGGGCACACGGCTTGTATGTGACAAGCCATGTTGTAAACGTCAAGGGACTTAACTCACTACTCTACTAGTACAAATCAACCATAAAATCAATACTAAACCAATCACTAAAAACCGCAATAGAAACTAATTTAACCCATGATAATTATTTATTTAACCCTGCAATACCCGAGGGATTTATCTGAAATGCAATTAGTAAAGTGTCAACCCTGACAAAGCAGGGTTGGTAAACACGGGTGTGGCCGGGCGACCGGGGCCCGGGCAAACAAACGATAGTCGCATGCGAGTATTTAGATATTCGGTGCCTACTGCAGACTATTGGGTTAAATTACCTCTCTATTCGGATACCTGTCAATGTAAATTGCTAAGGACAGTTTATATAGTTCGATAGAGTAGTATTGTGCGGGTTTCAAAATGATTTGTACACTAATAAGAAATGGAAAAGGACTGGATTAATGTATGCTAGTAACCAATGGAGGTTAGTTGGTTGGTAATTATTTTTACAAAAAAAAGTTCCGGATGTGAAAATGTGTGCAAATTTTGAAAAAAATGCCATAACCTTATAATTTCTTTCAAGGATTTCAAATGAATCCTTCAAGTTTATTTATTGGAGTTTACTCCTTAAAAATGGATTTTCTCATAAGGCCTAGAGTATGGAAATTTAATGAGGAGTGAAATTAATACATGTGTTAACTCAAAAGCGTTACGCTTTGCGTTTACTTGTTTTGTTTACTTTCGGCCAGTCTTCATTGTAGCGGTCAATATATCCATTATATTCAAAGACAATCGTACTTAAACTGGAGTAAACTCCAGTCGTGTGTTAAAGCTGACATACACACACTTTTTTTTCTGAAATACTATGAATATTATTTGTTTGTTAATAATTGAAAATAAAACTAAATATTACTCTTGAAAAGGTAAATATCAACGATCCCTGTCAATTCAGTTACATAACTTTGTCTCACAAAGAGGTCGGAGGAGGAAGTTGTCATGCTAATTGAGCCTCCCATACCTTCGCTCTCAGCCCCTAATCAATATGTTAAATTATTCAACGGTTTCATTACAAATTTCCGTGTTATTTTCGTCGTATACCTGTGCATGTTTTAGCCTCTATGTAACATTATTAATTGTTTTCATCAAAATTGTTCAATAAGCGGGAAAAGATGAGATTGAATAGGTACAGTCAGCGTCAAAAATATCGGGACGAACACACTGTTCAAAATGATCTCAACAACTAAGAAAATTAAACTTTATCTCAATTGGATAAAGTTCTTGTCAAAAAGAAAGAAAAAAAGAAAAACGTTTATTTGGACACAGTTTGTGTCCAAATAAACGTTTTTTGTGTACTGTCTTCATTCTGAAACATTCTTTGTATCATTAAGTTAATATTTCATTTTCACAGTTGTTTAGATAATTTTGAACAGTCTGTTCGTCCCGATATTATTGACGCTGACAGTAGGTACATATTTGGGGATTGTTGTATCCATCAACACTTATATTATAACACACATAACATAACATAATATAACATCATGCCTGTAATCTCCGAAGGGTTAGGCAGAGGACACATTACACACCCACACCCATACCCACACTTGCGGGTACACCCACATTTCAAATTCAGAGTCCGGGCTGCTATTGAGTAATTCTAGATGGAAAAACCCAATAACACTTTACGCGGGAATCGACCCCAGGACCTCATGCTCAGCAGTAGCGCTAGCGACCACTAGACCAAAGAGGCAGTCCCTAATACACTTAACTAATACTCAAATCAATCTGCCTAGCCTTCTCCCAACTTTGTTGGGGTCGGCTCCAGTCTAACCGGATGCAGCTGAATACAGTGGTACCCAACTTTTAAGGCGCGTCGCGAATCTTCGTTAGCACAGAAAAAAAGAATGGCCCCGAAGATAACGAAAGAATGCTAAAACTTACAATCAACCTTAGATCACTACTATAAGGTTCATAATACACTGCAGCTGTTAGTTCCGTCTCACTCACAAGTATGGCGGGCTGGCATGGCGGCTGACTAACATACATACGCAGCCCGACCAATAGCGTTACAGGAAAAAGGAGCGCGGTGTGTGGAGCGTGCCGATTGGTCAATAGCATTTCCCGCGCTTTGGAAATTCATCTTCTACACAGGTACATCGATAAGCCATATAAGTTGGGTACTACTGTACCAGCCTAGTATTTTACATGGAGCCTCTGCCTATCTCACCTCAAAAACCCAGTTACTGGGTAACACGATAGCCTTTGGTAACTTTCGGGCTTCTGACGACCCGTAATGACTGTCAAAGATCCAAGAATGACAGCCGGGACCAACGGCTTAACGTGCTTAATTTCTTTCGTTGGTTAATAAAAGTGGTTCCTGTAGTGAGGAGCTGTGCTGACAAATGTGCAAGTAACGATGTCCGTCTGTCAGAGTGCCTGTCTGTTACCTTTTCACGACTAAACCACTCAACCAATCGTTATGAAGCCAAATATGTAGCCTAAGCTGGGTCCGGGGAAGGACATTAGGCTACTTTTCATCCTGGATCGCGGACGTTTTGCGAGCATCAGCTAGTTTCTCATACAATCCATGCATTCCATCAACCGCTCAAGCTTCCTAGACTTTTCTCGATAGTCGACCTCAAATGTCGATCGACCTCCTAGAGGTCGGTAACAATAGAAAATTATTTATGTCCCTTAACACGACCGTAGAAAGTATATGTTACAGTCAGCTTCTAGTCTAACCGGATGCAGCTGAATACCTGAATATTTTACAAGGAACGACTGCCTATCTGACCTCCACAACCCAGTAACTGAGTAACACGATATAATACCCCTTGGTAAGACTGGCTGTCAGACTTTTGAGCTTCTGACTAACCTTAACGACTGCCGACAGCAGGGACCAACGAGGCACAGAGGGATTCTCGATATACAATAGATGGTCACCGATCCACGAACCGCCGTCCGATTATCAAGCTTTTTATTCTTATGCAAGCAATTTCATTTAAAATGAACACCTAAATCCTCTTCGTTCGAGTTCATAATAAGATAAACTTTTCTCGCGCAATCTCTTTTATCGAAAAACCCTTTGTCGGTATGCCTTTTGGTATACCTGTCAAATGTTTTTGATAAGGGGTGATCTTTTTACAAGGGTTTAATATTAACAGATAAGAAAGTTACTGTGTTATCGCAAATGTTTAGTGCTATAGATAGCTGATTACGTCATCATCATACTGAGTAACTGCAGTAGCGATCAATGCTCGTACATACTTAATTTTCTTTCCTAACATTTTTTTTTACAATTTTAGTCGCCAGACTTTCTAGTTTGATGGCGAGAAGCGCTTGTACAAATAATACATTAAAAACTAACCTTAACACTACTAGCCGTGCACTATTTCACTCAAGAATCAGCGACACCGGCCCGGACAGACTGCGGACGAGCCGCGGACAACGGACACTAACAGATAATATGTATGTATCCTCATGGAGTACAAGGTAGATGTGATTGGAAATGCCAGAAGGAGACGCCCTAGAAGGACATAATAAAAAAGAAAAAAAAAAAACTTGAGAGGTGCCAAGGGACACCCGGATGGAACGAAGTTCCTTTCGATTAATTAGTGAAGGAATTGTAACAAAATTTTATTTTTATACTTATCATCATCATCATCATCATCATCATCAGCATCATCATCATCATCATCATCATCATCATCATCATCATCATCATCATCATCATCATCATCATCATCATCATCATCATCATCACCACCATCATCATCATCATCATCATCATCATCATCATCATCATCATCATCATCATCATCATCATCATCATCATCATCATCATCATCATCATCATCATCATCATCATCATCATCATCATCATCATCATCATCATCATCATCATCACCATCATCATCATCATCACCATCATCATCATCATCATCATCATCATCGCGACACCACACTGTTCAATGCGAAATAGAAATGAAAATATCTGGCTTGCTTTCTATAAGAGAGAGAGAGAGAGAGAGACAGACAGAGAAACATGCGCACGCCGCACGGCTTACAATAGCTACCTATAGCAAAAAGTGTCGTGACAACTTTTCGTGAGACTTTTTTCCGTCTAGCCCCCTTTCACAACGCGCGATAAGGAACTTCGTTCCAAAAGAAAAGACAAAGATAGAAAAGTTAGATGCGTAGTACATACTCGCAACAGGCGTGCTTGTGTGACCATATGTATGAACGTAAAGAAGCAAAAGGAGTGTGTCACCAGAAAACCAATTATTGTTTGAACCGTAATTATTGCAAGTACTGTACACTCATTAAGGTGATTTATTAAAATGACGAGTACATTACAGCGCGTGTTACGACCAGCTCATATAAATTGTAGGGTTAAATCTGTGACGGTATAATGTATCATGTCATACATATACGGCTTTATAAAGCCTATAAAACAAGCATAAAGTGACGCCTTTGTCACATGGGGTGCAAATAACCCTACGTTTTACCGGGTTGTGACTGTGCCCACAGGGAGGTCAAAGGTGTCTTCTCTTAAAGAGATGTAATGAGCATTTATCACCACGCATAATTTGTGCAGGTTGGACATTTTAGTTCATTATTAACATCGATTAATGTGAGTATAGATGCTAACAGCGCCAGCATTAACAAAAAAAAATATAGGTAAGTCAGGAGATATGGAACTTTTTTGGGTTCCGTACCTCAAAAGGAAAAAACGGAACCCTTATAGGATCACTTGTTTGTCCGTCTGTCTGTCTGTCAGTCTGTCAAGACCCTTTTTCTCAGGAACGCGTGAAGGTATCAAGTTGAAATTAATGTCACATACGTAGGTCTGTGGTCCCTTGGAGTCCTCAAAAACTCAAGCTTCTAAGTCAATGCAATAAAAAAATATGGCCATTTATGCGACATATTTTGATAATCGAAAGTAAATCAAAACCTATAGGGTACTTCCCGTTGTTCTAGAATCATGAACTTTGGCAAGAAGCAAGGTCGTACAACAAAAATAAAGGAAAAAGTCCGAAAATTGATAATTTGTAATTCTATCACATAAAAAAAATGTTCAAGTCTGTCAGTCTGTCTAGACCCTTTTTCTCAAGGACGCGTGGAGATATCAAGTTGAAATTTATATGAAATAAGTAAGTCTATGGTCCCTTTTAGAGTTCTAAAAAAATCAAGCTTCTAAGTCAACGCAATAAAAAAATACGGCCATTTTGCGACACATTTTGATACTCGCAACTGTCGCAAGTAAATCGAAACCTATAGGGTACTTTCAAAGCAAGCTCTCCCAGCACCAGTAAAGGAAAAAGTCCGAAAATTGTGAATTTGTAATATAATTAAAAATTCAATTTTAAATATAATTTTTTTTTTGCGATCCAAAATGTTAAGTTTGTTTTTGGGATAAATTCTTTTCAACTACGGAAATCTTCATTGTGAGTGGTTCAACACGCACTTGGCCGGTTTTTTAAATTTCCTATGCACACATTTTTAGTCAGATGATGTAGAATTTTTTGTATCAAACAAATCAACACTAAACCCCTAGGTTCGAAGTATAGCAGTTAACGCCAAAAACGGCTACTCGCCTTAAATCGATGGTTTTGCCTAGGCTTCCTCACAATATTTCTCTTCACCTTCAATAAGTCTTTACATTAGAATGCAGTCCTCGAGGCACGATAATGAGCTGAGCTTTGCATTTGTGTGAGTGCAGATAGATAGTGTAGGTGTGAGGTCCGGCATAGAGCGCGACGCGTTTTTTATTTGGTATAAAACTGGCTTATACTGCTTTTTGGCTTTTTGGCAATCGGCTTTTGTTCTTTTAGTACGAGAGGCCATGACCAAAACCATGTCACATCGTTGTAAAACGTAAAACGAAGACGATTGAAAATTTTGTCTTACGTAAAACGATAAGACAAAAATTTTTGTCATGGGCTCTCGTACCATTTTGGTGATCACTCACACAAATGCAAAGCTAATCTTACGCCTCGCGGACTGTACCTACTCACATTTAAGATTTTTTTAAAAACCTTTCCTATTTGCCGGTTTCGATTTTTTTATGGGACGTTTGATGTTTTGTTATCAATGATTGTGTTGTGCGTGCTATCATTCTATATGTTTTCATGCAACAAAATTCTATCTAAAAAAGATCTTAACAGACTCAAGTCTGCTGTACCCAGCTTTAATACGTATTAAGTGGTATTACACATATGAAGCGGTATTATAGATATACCGTGCCATATTACTGCTTGTTTGCGCTGCCCGGGGCAATCGGGTGCTGCAAGTTGGCTTATTAAACGGGCAGAGCGCACTGTTTCAATATAGACTGATGATTTACTTTTAAAACGTTTATTAGCGGTATACACAGGGTGTAAGTGTAAACAGTGGCAATATTTTAAGGGGTCATTGTACTCGTCATTATGAAAAACTTTTACTATGGGACCAAACTCGAAATCGCGAAAAAAAAATCAGCTTTTGACGAATTATGCTAACATAAATGTACTGAACAGCTGATTTTTTTCACGATTTCAGGTTTGGTCCAATGAGTACAATGACCCCTTAAAATATTGCCATTGTTCACACAACACCCTGTAGATTAGCATAGACCCTTGAACCCTTCATCATTGTCCTTAAACAACTAAGTAGGTTCCATTCGGTATGGTCAAAATAAATTTGCCTAGCCTTTTTCCAACTATTTTGGGCTCAGCTTCCAGTCTATCCGGATCCACCTGAATACCAGGATTTTACATGGAATGACTGGCTATCTTACATCCACAACCCAGGTACTGGGTAACATGATTACCCCTTGGTAAGACTGTTGTCAGACTTTTGGGCTTCTGACTATCCGACATAACGACTGTCATAGATCTACCAATGACAGCCGGGTGGCACGGAGGGCTCTCGCTATGATGGTCACCCATCCACGAAGCGACCGCGGCAAGCGTAGCTTAACCATTGATCGACCCGTGCGGCTGTTACCATGTAGCCACGAGGCCCTCTAACCATACAGTATGGTATTAGCCACTAATGGACTACCACCCACCACCAATCGCTGGTCATTAAACATCCAACTATCAATTTAAAATATGCAAAGCCACCAGTGTGGTAATCAGTAGATTGACGAAAAATTAATAAATTTTAATCATTTATTAACCCCTCATGGCAAAATGTTTCAATTTATCAATAAATTATTTATGAATTTACCGATATACGCATCATAATTTAATTACTTATTATGATGTTTTCAATAATAAAATTCTGGACCGATTAAAACATTAATTTCGTTGAGCTTGCAAATTGAAAATATTTGATATCCGCTTCATAGATTATCAGAGTCATTAGCAATCCAATTAATTTATTAACTCTTCCAAATTTTACCAAAATTAATTCAACTTAATAACTGATAATAATGAGGCTGCAGTGCTTGGGAAATTTAAATTGAAGTTAACTGTTAGAAAGTTTCGATTCGATTCATATGTCTTGTAATAAAACCAATTGAAATCCAGCAAAGAGTTAAGGCTCCAGCAGAAAGGCGAGAAGTTTCCATGAAGTTTTCATACAAATTGTTCACCTTTCTGCGCGTAAGTATTCTTTCAAGGGATTAAGGTTGATCCGCTGTGGTAGCCCGCGAAATTCAATTTACAGATTCGTTAGATTTCGTTCGTTCGAATCTGCACGAAATCTAACTTAGAGAGATGTATTGATGATTTTTATGGTTAAAATTGTATAAATACATATGTTTTATAGTGGCGTATCATATTTTGATCAATATACAGCCTGAGACGGACCTTTGAATTTCGCGGGCTACACAGCGCAAACACTTTAAGTGTGTGTGTGCGTGTTTTTAAAATTCCTATAAAACCAAATGTTTATGGTTAAATGATTTTGATTTTCCTTAGGTGTTATTTGACTATATTGTCTACTGCTGTACTAAAACCGAAAAATGGGTACTTGAAAGTTTTTCGATAGAAAAAAAATCCAAAGGAGCTCCGTCTATTTTCTGTTTTATAGGTACTATTATACGGAAATAGTTCGTTATTGTGCAGTAAAATTAGCTTTAAATGGAAGGTATTATGTTAAAAACTTACTAAGCTACAAATTTATTTAAGTATAGCCATAAGCTAAAGGCCTTTAGCCATAAGTTACAGGCCATAAGCCATAAGTTACAGGCCATAAGCCATAAGTTACAGGCCATAAGTCATAAGCTTTAGATTTAAATGAAGCGTGTTTAGTTCCGGTGCGCGTGAGAGTCTTCTATCTCTTGCATCAAACTAGACAGCCAGAACGCCATTTCACTTACACACCGAGCTAAATTACGCTTCGATTTATCCTCTTAAGTACTAACTTACGATTTGGTAAGTTCCTATCATGGCATTTAAAAAGAGCTAAGTATACTCGTACCACGATTATTTTTAGTACCTAATCCTTTTTTGTAAAAAAACCGGCCAAGTGCGAGTCGGACTCACACACGAAGGGTTCCGTACCATATACACACCTTTGCAAAACAAGCCACGCCCCGCGCGAATTATAATTATTATTTACTTAGGCACCTATTACAGATTTATTATTAGAAAATAATGGTTCACGGTTTATGTATAAGGTTTATGTTTATGAAATTAAATGTTTTTATTTTTTATTTTTATATTTGGGTTGATCGAATGAAAGGTAAATTGCGGTTTACGATTTATGACGTATTAAAAAAAAAACCGGCCAAGTGCATGTCGGAACACGCAAAATGAAGGGTTCCGTAGCTGGAAAGAATTTATCCCAAAAACAAACTTAACATTGTAATCCCAAAAAAATATTTTCTTATGTGATAAAATTACAAATTAACAATTTTTGGACTTTTTCCTTTACTTGTGCTGTGAGACCTTGCTTCTTGTAAAATTTCATGATTATAGATCAACGAAAAGTGCCCTATAGGTTTTGATTTACTTGCGAGTATCAAAATATGTCGCATAAATGGCCGTATTTTTATTGCGTTGACTTAGAAGGTTGATTTTTTAGAACTCTAGGGTTTATAGACTTACGTATTTGATATTAATTTCAACTTGATACCTTCACGCGATACTGAAAAAAAGGGTCTTGACAGACTGACAAAATTGAAAATATTTTTTTATATGATAAAATTACAAATTATCAATTTTCGGACTTTTTCCATTACTTGTGCTGTGAGACCTTGCTTTTTGGCAAATTTGATGATTCTAGGTCAACGGGAAGTACCTTCTAGGTTTTGATTTACTTGCGAGTATCAAAATATGTCGCATAAATGGCCGTATTTTTTATTGCGTTGACTTAGAAACCTGATTTTTTTTAAACTCTAAGGGGCTATAGCCTTACGTATTTGATATTAATTTCAACTTGATACCTCCACGCGATCTTGAGAAAAAGGGTATTGACAGACTGTTATACTTGAACATATTTTTTTATATGATAAAATTACAAATTATCAATTTTCGGACTTTTTACATTAGTTGTGCTGTGAGACCTTGCTTCTTGCCAAATTTCATGATTCTAGGTCAACGGGAAGTACCCTATAGTACCCTGTAGTTGTGATACTCGCAAGTAAATCAAAACCTATAGGTTTTGATTCACTTGCGAGTATCAAAATATGTCGCATAAATGGCCGTATCTTTTTATCACGTTAACTTAGAAGCATGAAATTTTTAGAAATCCAAGGGACCATAAACTTACGTATTTGATATTAATTTCAACTTGATATCTTCACGCGTTCCTGAGAAAAAGGGTATTGACAGACTGACAGACAGACAGACAGACGGACAACAAAGTGATCCTATAAGGGTTCCGTTTTTTCCTTTTGAGGTACGGAACCCTAAAAACAATGTTAGGGCTCTAAGTATGATTTTTTTAAATGGCTTTCTATGAGAAAACACCATCCGGCCACTTACAGTAATCTCAAAACGCAAAATAAAAACAGAAAATACATTATTATAATCTCTTTTACAGAAGTAAAACTTCGGTATTCACATTACATTGCAGAAGCGTGCTTCGTTAGCCGTATCAAAAACTGCTTCATCTTGAAAGTTTGCAACATTGCAGGTTTGTGTTCTACATCGTTTCAAAGTATCGTGAAGTTTATCTAGTTGTATACCGCCTTGTACTTATGTAGTGCTTCTTAAGGATGATGCGCCAGGGTAGCCCGCGAAATTCAAAACTTACGTTTTTTGCAATTTGTAGGTCAGTGTGAGCTTGTATGTTGATTAAAATATGATTTGCGGCCGTAGCTAATATGGCTTTACAGAATTATAATCATTAGAGTCAGCAATACAACTCCATAAGTTAGCATTTACCTCAAATCTAGAAATCATGAGGTTTGAGGTAAATGCTAACTTATGGAGTTGTATTGCTGATTCTAATGATTATAATTCTGTAAAGCCATATTAGCTACGGCCGCGAATCATATTTTAATCAACATACAAGCTCACACTGACCTACAAATTGCAAAAAAACGTAAGAAATTTTGAATTTCGCGGGCTATCCTGGCGCTTTCGCCTTAAGAGATTTAAGTTGTACGTGGAATTTTGTATTTAAATATGACATCACGCCTTGTTTCACCGAAGAGGTTAGCAGAGGTGTACCTGTAGTGTCTACACCCACATTTCGTCAGTTTTGTATTTAAAATAGGTAGCGATAAAAGCAGTAAGTGTATGAAATGTTTTGATTTTCAAATTTACAGAACATTTTTGGGCCACTATATTAATAATCTGAATAACATATATTATAATTCACTCCCTAGGCTCTACGCAGAGCCCTAGCTAAAATGTAACTGTCAATCATAGATAATACACTATATAAAGTAATACTGTCAATCCTTAAAGAAAAGCGAGCATCACTTTTCATTAAGAATAATTCGATGTTTGAATGATCTAAATGTCAGCCAGTAATATCTATGCTAAGGCTTGACTTAACATAAACCTCTTCAGTACATTATACCGCAATTTTGACTTTTTGTCCTACCTAGTCATTTATAATCATAATCAGCATAAACTGTCCCCACTGCCGGTACATAGGCCTCCTCTTCGTGAGAGGGAGTGGGCCGTAATCCACCACGCGGGCCGAGTGCGAGTTGGTGGATGTCACTTCTCTTCGATTTTTTTACTCTAGGACATGCCGGTTTCTTCACGATATTTTCATTCGCCGTTTTGAGAGCAGTGGTGATGAAATTAAATATACAAAGCAAGCTTGGATTTGAACTCATGATCTACAACTCGTAAGTTGGGGCCGATACCACTAGGCCACCACTACTGCTGCACTGTCATTTTTGCATTTGATAGGCCATTTTTTGAGGAAGGTTATAGGGTATTTAACATCACGCTAGGACCCTTAGGAGTCGAGCAAAAGTAAAAAAAAAAACAGAAAAAACGCTAAGCAAAAACGAAGTCACATTTTTTAATAAATTTTGACCAAAATTTAAAAAATAATAACTTAAACCGTAAGTTGATAAATTTGGTATAAATCACATTAAACATAAGAAATTTCTTCAATTATAACTTATAGTAAATTTAATAACAGAATAAATTTTCATATGTGTAATTAAATAACCTATAACCAGGAGACGCCCTGGGCGGCGGGGGTCGAGAACCGATTCCCGGCCACCGTAGGCGCGGGCTTGCGGACGGCGAGCAGTGGGTAGCTCGCCGTCCGGTAAGGACCAGCAGTGCTATTCTATACAAATCTCACCGTGAATACCCAGGTGAACTGAGTTGTCATTCTGCCTGATGCTAGGGATTGACACTATTGACAGCTCACTGCCACGGTCACTTCACCTAAGTTTTCAATGTGAGATTTGTACAGAATAGCATTGCAGGCCCGGATCGACGGTTCGCGATCAATCAATCAATCAATCAATCAATCAAATAATTTATTTGCAACGAATGTAGGTTACATTAAAATACAGGTGGAGTAGATAAGAGTGAGCCATGTACATTCTGCCTGGAAATAGGCACGCAAAATTTATAAAAATTAGCTATTTAAAAAAAATAAAATAAAATTACAAATTAAAATGTCACAGTTACAATTATTACAATGTACATACATTAAATTAATATAAAAAAATGTCAAATCAAAATGTCACTTAGAATAAAATAAAAAAATAATAAAAAATGTAGTTATACTAGGTCCATAATTATGTTCAAAATAATATTTTATATTTATTATACACATTGCTGATTAAAAAGTTTTGTCTATTAAAAAATCATTAATCGAGTAATAACATTTTTCTATTAGGAAGGCCACTAATTTCTTTTTAAAGTTTTTAATTGTATCATTCGATTTGTTTTGGATCGATCGAACGATCTCTCGCGTTCGAGCCTGGTCCAAGCCATGGTGTGGAGCGAGAGTGCATGGGAGGCCGTCACCTCCTTCTGCGAAGCAGTAATGCTCGCGAAGGAGGTGGCGGAACGCGTGAGGGAGAGGCAGCCTCACGCCCTCAGTCGCCGCAGGAGACGCCCTGGGCGGCGGGAATCAAGAGGCGATTTCCGGCCACCGTAGGCGCGGGCTTGCGGACGGTGAGTAGTGGGTAGCTCGCCGTCCGGTAAGCACCAGGCCCGGGTCGACGGCGCGTTGTGTTCCACGCGCGCCTCAAAGATATGTCAGCAATGATGGGGTCCAATACGGCCGATGCTGCCGGGGTCGCGGGTTGTTCGAAAGAGGTACCGTGGCCCTGGCATAGGCAACTGAAGGAACACGGGTGGGTTTCAGTCAGTAAAAGTCTGACACGCCCTTCCGCTCCACTCAGAGTGGGAGAAGTCATTTGATGATTTCCAATCCACAAAAAAAAAAAAAAAGCACGGGCAGGCAATGTGATGCGATGGGATGGGTCGGGGAGCAAGAAATTTAAGCGGACGAAGTCGCGGGTAGAAGGTATATATTATATATTATGAGATAATAATACAATTATTATTATGCATTTATATTATTATTATAACATAAATGCCATTCTACACAACTCTAGGAAAATAGTTTTAATTCTCATACAAAGAGCTCCTACATAAATGTTCTCATTACTATAATATGAAAATTAGTCTGAAAACAGAATAAAGTTTATCAAAGCAAAAACTATGTTGTTGCAAAGTTTATATTCACAAAGAACTTCTACAACTGAATTCAGCTCACACAAAGAACTAACTGAAATTGAACGTTGTATAAGCATAACATGTAAAGCCTAGAATACATTATGTAAAGCCTAGAATACATTATGCTCGGACTTTTAATTAGCTGCAGTAAAATGACACTTCTTATCTGTCATTTCGTTAAAAAATGTTCCCATTCATAGATAATATACATCTAGATCGAGCCACCGCGTGACCGGTCATGGGACAGCAATATAGTACTTTCTCTAGGTTATGTAGTATGAGGAATGAGGTTTAACGTAAGAAATCTTCCATATTTTGGATTGAAACCCATGTCAATATATTCGCACAATGCAAAAACTGTCCAAAAAAGTTAAATTAATCGACGCAAGATAAATTTTGTAACAGTGAAAGTATTTTGTTTGGCTAACATTCAAAAGTTTGCCATGCAAAAATACGGCACGCCGTAAGAAACAGAAGATACGATGCTTTGTCTCAATTTTCCTGCTTATTTCGTATATTATGTGTCTCACTTCCACACTTCAGACTGTAATCGTGGCAACGTCTAGATGTTTAATGTCATTGTTCTCATTTGATAGCGAAATGACAGTAAAAATGACATTAGAAGTGTCATTTTACTGCAGTTAATTAACGAATTTCGACCCCTATTACATGGGACTTAAACATAACTGGCGTGGAATGTGGGTGTACCTACACACCCACACACCCACACACCTGCTTAAACCTTCGGGTAATACAGTTGTGCAAAAGATTGGGTGTATTCTTTTAAGGCGTAACATAGCATCACGTCTTACATGTTATACTCAAAGGGGTAGAAAAAAAACAATACAAGTGCCATGGGTAAACCACCATGGATAATTTTAATAACAGGCGATCGATAATTTTAATAACAGGGACACTTTTTCAGAAATCGGAACAGAACCCTCGGTGCGCGAGACCGACTCGCTCGTGACCGTTTTTTAGGGTTCCGTACCAAAATGGTAAAAAAGGAACCCTTATGGTGTGACTCTGTCTGTCTGTCTGTCTGTCTGTCACAGCTGGATATCTCAAGAATTACTAATGCTATCAACTTGAAATTTAGAATAGTTTTAGATGACTTTTACCCAACTATTTGCAAATAAGAAAGAAATAAAAATATTTATCATATGAAAGAGCGCTGTTTGCACATTCTCAAACATTTTTTTCTTTTTTTTAGCCCGCATAGTTTTCGACTTTTGATGAAAAATGTAAAAAAAAATACCGTTCCCCCCCTTTATCTCCGAAGTTTGCTAAGCGAAAAATCTGAAATTATTCTATGTGATAGAAGTTTATGTAAAGATTACAGTAAAAATAAAACGATGTCTCTAAATAGCACAGTTTTTCAGAAATCATCAACAAAAATTACATATGTATGATGGCACGGAACCCTCGGTGCGCGAGTCCGACTCGCTCTTGACCGGTTTTTTTTACATGTAACGCCTTTTTCACATCGACGCACGCTTATCGCTATGGTTTCGGAGCGACGCGATGATAATTTTTGTACAATTTGACAAGTTATCGCCAGGTTTTCGCTTACCGCGGCGTCTGTGTGAAAAGGCGCAAAAGTGTCATCGAAACAAACTCAGAGTTCAATGTCCAGATATTATAATCTTGGTCAGACCGTATGAGGACTATGTAGATCAGTGTCTAAAATGTTGTTTTGAGACACTAGTCTACTTCATACTTTAAAAGATATAGCTAGCATAGTGATCTGTATAACAACTAATTTTAAGGTTTAAAATATCACGGACCTGTGGAAAGCCAGAATATGTGAGACTTTGTTCATTAAAATCTCCCTGATGACCGCTTAGGGTGTGGCTAAGCGTTTTGTAGAAGAAGTTGACTTGAACTTTGACACTTACACTCTGATGTACAATTCTAGGTACCTACTATACAGGGTGTAAGTGTAAATAGTGGCAATATTTTAAGGGGTCATTGTACTCATCAATACGAACAACTTTTATTATGGACCAAGCCTGAAATCGCGAAAAAAAAGTCAGCTGTTCGCTACATTTTGACGAATTGTGCGAACATAAATGTACTGAACAGCTGATTTTTATTTCGCGATTTCAGGTTTGGTCCCATAGTAAAAATTGATCATAATGATGAGTACAATGACCCCTTAAAATATTGCCACTGTTTACACTTACACCCTGTATAGTGTTTGTTATTTTGGTTTTAACAACTTTTTGTGTCTAAAAATAGTAGCCAGATGGATGTCCTAAATGAGAGTAAAACAGAGAGAGGCGTGATGTTATGAATTATGTTAATAATTCGCAACATGATTCATTCCCCGAAGGTTTAGGCACAGGTGCACCTATAATACAGCCACATCAATCAACTCAGCCTATCGCAGTGCACTGCTAGACATAGGCCTCTCCCAGGCTGCGCCACAACGACCTGTCCTCCGGCTTCCGCAACCAATCTGTCCCAGCCTCCTTCTCGTCGGTCCATCTAGCTGGGGAGCAAATACACCCACATACATAATCAGCCTATAATGTTCCCACTGATGGGACACAGGCCCCTTGGTGAGAGGGAATGGGCCGTACAGTGCGGGTTGGTAAATGTCACATTATGTCTTCGAATTTTTGGATCTACTTCACAGTTTTGAAAGAAGTGGTGATAAAATAATTTACACATAATAAAGCGCCTGTCTGGGTTCAAACCTACGACCTACAATTCGTAAGTTGCGGCCGTTACCACTGGGCCACCAATGCTCTCAATACACCCATGTAACAACTACAAACTAAAATATCATAGAAATTCTCAACAGTGTCAAATCTGTGAATACACACCCGAACCTTGCATTCGGCAGCCACACTTGGCAACAACAATAAAGCCACTTATAAAAATAAAGCTTTCATCCTTCCCCTTTTGATAAAGATCTTATTCAACCCTGACGTTTCGCTAAAACATGAGCAATTCGAGGAAAAAAATGGCGTATCTCGGAAACGTGGTCGCGTTTTGTTAAAACTTCCAAAAGTAAGGGAACGTGAGATGTATCCACGAGTGGAACGTGCAGTCTCATTAGCATATACATATCAAATAAAAGGCATATTGTATTATACATATAGCATGAATAAGTAATTTAATCGTTTCAGCAATACAGATTTCATTGCTAAACATACAAAAAAGTGTACCTGCTTACTATTTTGTTCACTATTGTGGGCTAACACCCGCACGGGTCGATCGAAGGTCAAAATACGCTTGCAACGGTCAGGTCGTGGATGGGTGACCATCACTTCACGACATCACATGCATATGGAGCCCCAAGCCTAAAAGCACGCTAAGGCGTTGGACCCGACTGACATTCGTAGATTTTTGACAGTCGTTATGGTTAGGCAGAAGCCAGACAACCAGTCTCGTCTCTCCAAGGGGTATCGTGTTACCCAGGAACCGGATTATGAAGTTCAGATAGGCAGTCGCTCCATGTAAATACTGGTATTCTGCTGCATCCGGTTAGACTGAAAGGCGAACCCCACATAGTTGGGTAAGGGTTAGGCAGATTGATTGATTGATTTTGTTACCTATTTTTGTTCCTAATTTTGTAATATTTTTTCAATACACTAGCTAAACATGGCGTACTTTCAGAGGCTATAATTATGATTCGAAAATTAAATCTTTTGCACAAGCATCTTTCCTTCCGCGGTCGTGACTTTTGTTTACGAGCTCGATCATTTTGTTTTACAGTTTAGTTTTAAATTTATAAGTCAATTTAAAAAGTTTAGTAGCAAGGAGTTTTCATACATAAAATAAATTGGGATAAATTTTATACGAGGAAAAATGAATGAGTCCGTACGTCTTAGCATTGAATTCTCAAAAGTCTTATAAACGGTTGTTTAATAATATTTAATTACCAGTTTTAATTCAATTTTTTTGACAAATCAACATTTGTCAAAAATCGAATAGGCTGTATAGGCTGATTCCGTTGTAAGAAAAAATGTCCAGTTGCAAAAACGCGGCATTTACTGAAAATTTTATTTTTTTGTGTGATAAATTGATAATGAGCTCAAGTACGAGTGATGAAATGGAATTAACTCCACCCGATAATTTATCTGAGACGAAAACTGCACAAGATGAAATTTTTCCAAAAAACTTTGAGAATATGGCGACTTACGATCATTTTATTTTATGGAAAAACAACAAAAGAAAACTAAATCAATTTCAGAAATGATGTAGGTAAGTATTACCTTTATAATAAGTCATTGATTTTCAGAACATGTTTTGTTAGCTTATTTTCATGAATTGAGTGGCAAATATAAACCATCAAACATGAATGTGGTAAATTTATTCCATGTTAAAAACTACTCTCAAAATAAATTCTTTGATTTGTTTTTTACTATTTCCCACAACTTTATTGAAAAACGTCGTGTGATACACGGGTGTGTAGGTTATTGCAAACTCGTGTCATTAAAAACCCTCGCCTTCACTTTCCAACCTTGTATCACAATGTACTAATGCCACTTACTGTGGCAGGACACAGTGGCACCCACTTTTGTTGTAACCTTACATCCTGTGTGCACAAGTAAACATTTATTTATTTATTTTATTTATTTATGTACTTAACACTACACTTCTATCATTACAGGAAAATCCCAAAGCGATAGGGTGGTACATAAGTTAGCTTTATACTTATTTTACAACTTGTAACATAAATGGTACGCAGTTATTCTTGCGAATTCATTCAATGAACAGGAAAAAATGATTCATTGAGTGTAAATAAGGCGCGAGTAACTGGCGATTTTAAAAGCAAGTTAGTCCTGCCGCGCGGCACAGCCAGCAGCTGAACATAATGATATACAACATGTTCCAGCATTGGAGGCACTCTCTTTATAGTTTATCAAGGAATGACATTTGTGATTTGGTTAAACGGACAATAATCAGTTTGCTTAAGAATTAATTTCCTGACGAGACCGGAATAGGCAGTAGGTATGAACTAGGCAGTCGTATATCGATTTAGATTAACAAATCGATTAACGACTGTCAAACTTAATATGAAGGAAAAATGTGCTCTCGAATGAATCATGACTTATTTTCCCATCGCAAATTAATCCGTTTATTTACTTAACTCTTCATCAAGGTTAAAATATAATTAAAAATTGTCTGAGTATATTTTTTATCTGCCAAGACCTGTCATCGAATTCCGTCTAAACTTGTTTATTTTTATATTTTCTTTAACTCCGGTAGGCGTTAGAAAAAATTACGAACTGTTTACTCGCGAATCTAATATTAGCATATAGTTTTTATGTCAATGTCAGAATCTGCAAATGTCATTGCCGCTTGGTTGCCAGCCCCGTCGCGATCTGCCGACCAGGCGAGCTAGGGAACGCTATATCGTTGATATTATTGTAAACCGGCATCCCTTGATACTGATATACTACTAGGAGAACATTACCCTAATAACTCTAATTGAAACCTAAAGAAAATTGTAAAAATATAACGTCCAATGTAGAATATTGACATACGTATTATAATTGTTGTCTCTAACTGATCAACAAAACCATTAGTTTCTCCCAATAATCACCACCTAAAATTAACACAATTTAATTAATTTTATTTAATTAACAGGGGTTGCAAAAAAAACCGCGCTTGCGTCTGACAATTTTATTATTGCATTTTGTTGTTTTTAAAATGACTAAAATTTTTGATTAAAATTTTTGTTGTACCTCATTGCCTAACACAGTCACTTTTTCATTCTATTGATACAAGAGAATACAAAGGTAGCAACGACGAGTCAGATTTTCGTGAAAACAAATATTTGGAAACTAACTGTTTACGACTATATTCCGATAGGATCCAATTTAGTCCAATGTAACTGATATTTTTATATTCTGACATATAGCTGAATTTATTGGGTATTGCCTGAATACTCTATGCATAGGATATTTTTGTATGGAATAATGAAAACATATTTTTTCCGTCCTGAATTCCTCATTAATGCCTCTTAATCTTATAGTGGCTAATATCACTTGACTGTTTAGCCTTTCGCTTGGGTCTAGAATTAATGGTTATTTATTTTATTTACAGGTTATTGGTAATCTATATAGGGTGACTGTAATTAGTGACCGATACTTAAACACATGATTATACTCATGATAACAAACAACTTTTCAGAGAGAAGTCAAACCCTTCAGCCTAGAAAGCTGAAATTTTACACAGAGGTTCCCTTTATAATGTAGACAAGGAGGAGGAAGGAAGGGCAAGGGGGAGGGTATGGAAGGATTTCCCGATAGTGCGTTCCCGTGGGATATTTCCCGCCATCCACGCGGGCGAAACCGCGGGCTAAAGCTAGTTGTAAATATAAATAATCTTCATTCCTCGATCAAATTCTATAAATGCTCTTAAAAACATTCAAATTATAAAATCCTACATTTGTTATGAATCAATCTCTCTGATAAGCAAATCATTTTTAGTAAAAGTAATCTTTGTTCTCTTCCTTTCCAACTTCTTTACAATAAAGAAAAAAGAAACGCTTACATATTTCCTTAAATCGAGGAAGCTACAACTTAAACATGCATACCAAAACCATCTCTCAAAAGAATATTTTCATAACTTCTACAAGAAGGTTCTTTTTCTTTTCTCAAACGTAAAAAGAAAACTATTACACCGTGGTATAAATAAACAATGTTTTACTTAGCTCTAAAGGCGTTTGTATTCAGGCTGCTGCTACCTTTCGTTCTACATAATGCCTTCAAAAGAACAAAATATAGTTAACACCAGGAAACTTTACCTGTAAAAGATTCTGTAGTGACGTGTAGGTGCACTAGAGAAATCATTGGAGCTTCCTACTAAACCCCTCAAGTGTCAAATACACACCCGTGTGTGCATAAGGAAAAACCTTTACATAATAGGTATATAAGCTTATATCACATACCTATTTATAAACGTAAAAAAAACATCATCCGATGGAAAACCAATCATCATCAGTAGTTGTGAACCTATGGGGTTAGCAACTAACCCAAACCCGGGGTTTTGGGTTTATAAATTAGTACATTGTTTATAGCTTAGGGCACAGAATAAATAATAGTACTAACGTACAGAAGTTGCACTCCTTTGATCTTGAAGAAAGCCGCTTTTATAATAGCCTACCAAATCTTTTCCCCCCCATGCGCAAGCTAAGTTGATCTTAATCGCCGCGCATGAGAGTTGTTATTACTTTGTGTCGTTACTCGTCCGTAACATACCTACGCCGCTTAGCCGAGTACTAGGGCTGTCCGCAAAGAAAAATAAAATATGGTACCATACCACCATACCACCATATCATACATATATGGTGGTGGTGGTGGGGTATATGGTACCTTTTTATACTTTTATTGTATTTATGAGTAGTCTATCTAGAGTTGTTTCACTTTAATGTAATGTCTTATAATTTTCAAACGTTATTTTTTATTAATCAATCAAACCATCATCAATTATTTTTAATACACCATCATCTCGTAAAATATTTAGAAGTGTTCTAAAGTAAACAAGGTACAAACACGTCTTAAAATTGAAAGTGACATTTGAGCCACTTTATAGTCGCCTGAACATGGTCATAAAACAACTAAAGATGACTCAACGCACCAGTGGCTAAGTTTGTGCGATCGTACGATCGCGGGTAGGTACTATTGCTTGTTAATACTAAGTTAATCCTTAATTACTTTAAGCGATTTTGGACCTTACTCCTGAAACAATACGACGCGCATAGAAACCCCCACCACTCCGCCGAGAGCTCATGTTAAATGTCGGCAACTATAGTAAGTAGGTAGGTAGGTAAAAAATGGTAGCAACAAGACTCGACATTTCGTAATGGATTTTCGTCATTAAAAAAGTAACTATATCACTAATTTATATATGTATAGTATAGTGATAATATGAATAGTAAACTTAAATTTAAAATCTAAGATTTAATTTTTTCATGGGCGGCCGTACGTGTCTCGCTCGCTGAGCGCGTAATACACCCGACTGACTTGAAACCCAGAGTTGCCGCGAGCTGTAGGTACTTATCTCGAGCGGAATGTACCAGTGCAAGAGGCCTGCTTATGGGTACAGCATATGTAATTATATCAGAAAGGTGTGGTCAAATTTAAAGGTGTGCTACAGACCATCAAACTGAACAACTTTCTTCATGGGACCAACATCGTAATCGAGAAATAATTGTCAATTATCTCTATAACTTCAGTACCTACTCGACCCAAATGTATGTGACAGCTGATATTTTTTTCTCAATTACGATGTTGGTCCTATGGAGAAAGTTGTTTAGTTTGATGGTCTGTACCACACCCTTAAATCAAATCAAAATCAAAAGTCATTTATTCAAATTAGGCTGAGAATCAGCACTTTTTGAACGTCGAAATTACATAAGACAGTCTCCACAAAACGCCCGCCCTTCACCACTTCCTAGTGCTTTAGCTGGGAAGAAGAAGTAGCGCAACAAACTCCCCAGCAGCACAGCTATCTGTTCAGTTAGGAGAACTTGATTCTATACAATAGTACCTATGCAAAATAATTTACGCAACACAATACATTAAATTATATTTTTGTCAAATTAAACTAACCACGCTGTATTTTTAAAGCACCCACATCCTACGAATTCGAAAGAAAAATGCTTGAAAGTGTATTTTCTTGTCATGAATTTCGTTGAACTTACGACGAGGCACGACTCTGATAACGGAGAAATAATAAGAAAAACATGCGAAACCCAAGGACAAACGGAACTCCAAAAATACTGTAACGAAACGAAACGTATAAATACGTAATGTTTATGAGATTACACCGCGTATAAGTGATAATATTCCTGAGAATAACTCGGCAATAAAAACAAGCGGGTCTTAACGCCGGGTAGGGGAATATCGCACACAGATGGCATGAATGTGCGGAATTAAAGAGGTGAAAACTGTGCGAATTGTGTAAATACTACTGAATTTCGTACTGGCAATTATTATGATGAGTTGTGGAAATTATTTCAGGGCAAATTAATGAGGATTTCGTTAAGGCACACACATTCACCATTTTTTGTTTTATTTCGTGGAAATGATAAACAAATTTGCTATAATTTAGGTTTCCCAGTACCCAGTGCAGTAACTGCAGTCATAAAAGTTCCTGGAGAAAGTTCTTGGAGGTCGAGTAAAGTGCAATTAAGTATTTCAGTCCAGGCAAAAATGTGTGTAAATTGGACTTTTCATACACAAACGAAGTGGAAAATATTTATTAGGATACAATATCACAAAGAGAGACTTGGATACAATACGAGTATCACAAATAGAGACTTGGATACAATACGAGTATCACAAAGAGAGAACTTGATCATACAAAAATATCATAATTAGTGTGTATTTGTTAATCCAAGCGAGAATATGTAACTAATAGATCCTCGTCAGGTGGGGCTAACGCGACGGTACGGCAGCAGGGATATGTGGAGCTGTAGCGCAAACTATGTCCTACCTCTTATCCTGCCCTCTATGCCCCAAAAAAATGCAGCCATAGCTGCTCGGTGAAGTTTTGGGCCAACAAAATCTAATTCACTGTCGTGTCATCGTCACGCCAAAGAAGATATATAGAATAGGCATGCTGATATTTTTTTTTTAATACTTCATGACTGCAAGCTACATGCCTTTACAACCAAGATAGGCTACATTAGCCACAAAAGAGCACACGCTCGTAACACGGCCACAGCCGTCAAAAACAGAAATAGTCACCGTAGCCAAAATTGGCATGGGAAAGTTTAAAAAAAAATTGTAGCCTCCAACGACACCCAGGGAAAGGAGGCCTGTATTGGGAAACTTAAGTATAAAACTGTCCGAAACAAAAAACTGGGAAATTAGCAAATATACTTATCATCTACATTATGAAGATACGTATTGCGTATGTGAAGCCAAATAAACGAAACCATATAGCGCCTTAATATCCACCATATTACATTCCAACATGGCTGCCATTCCAATGATAATTTGGAGATGAATCCAATGACATTCATTGGAATACCTACTAACAGTTGGTGTTTTTTTGTGTTATTAAGTTATATACCAAATGTGTATTGCGTAATGTAACTTATTTTGCTTGTATAGAATCAAGTTTTTGTAACTGAACAGACAGTTGTGCTGCTGGGGAGTTTGTTGCGCCACTTCTTCTTTCCAGCTAAAGCACTAGGAAGTGGTGAAGAGCGAGCGTTTTGGGGGATTGTCATGTGTAAATTTGACGTTCGAAAAGTGCTGGTTCTCAGCATAGTTTGAATAAATAACTTTTGATTTTATAGAGATCTGCAACAGCAAAGCAACGTAGAGATGAAGCTGAAAAGCCACATGTGCCTGTAATTACACCGGCACCTATAGGGTGTTTGTCCACCGCAACCGTCACTTGTACGTCACCGGGAACGAGATGAAGGCGCCAAAGTAGCGAAAGTGAATGTATGTAACATTTACTAAAGCCGTGTGTCCACCGCACGTTCATCACCCGAGCGCCGTCATGCCGGCCGCCAAAATTTCGAGTAGTTTGGCACAACCACTCTCGGTCCGAGATTGTGACTGCCCGATGTGTTGGCACACTGCCGTCGCACCGGTGCTGTTCGCCCGGCTTTGGTTTTGTCTATCATAACTTCATAACATACTGAACCGCTGCGTTTTATCGCGATGGACAAACGATCGCCGTCACCGGGACGTCATGTTCGGTTCGAATAATCTCGTTTCTCGGTGACGTCTCGGTGACGGCTGCGGTAGACAAACGCCCTTACTCTTCAAACTGGAACACAGCAACGCTGCTAGAAAAATCATGTTGCTCCTACTATCTATTAACACTTGTGTAGGTATATACAACTCTAACTAGTGATGCACTCAGGCGGGAAATGCAGCCGATTTATTTTGTCTACTCTGATTGTTTTTTTGCTCTCTCGTCTCTCGCTAAACTAAGTCCGGGAGTCGCCGAACTAGGAAAAAGCAAATTAATCGTAGTGTGGTTTGTCGGTTTGTTTTTACATAGTGTTATTTTTACTAACCGACTTCTTTGATGTAGTCTCTGTTAGACGCTTGTGGGTACATAAAGCATACAATGAGTAAATAGAATTTGACTATTTAAGTTGCAGTGCTAAATAAATAAAATAAGCAAAAATTTCTTTACTGTCGCCAGTTTATACATTCGTCATAACTTAGAGTAATCTAACATTATGCATCGTATTAATGTGTTTCACAAAAGGTACCTTGTGTTACTGATTCCCAAACTAAGCTTGAGCTTAAATTTTGGGAAACAGTGGATTTGGATGTAGGGTCATATTTGGATGTAGGGTCATATTTTCTGGGATAGACTGTTGTTGATTTAATGTCAGTTTGACAACATTTTCAATTTAAAAATCTGTCTACTATCCAACCAACGATGTACAATGGCAAGAATATGACTACCACATGTGGTGAACATGCTGTTCAAATAACAACTTTGAACATCAAAAATATTACAGGAATAGACAGCAGCCATTTTTGTGGTAGGTAACGACTTCAGTATCGGCACATTATTGGTCGCTCTGGTCAATAAATATTCTATTATAAACAGATGTGAGTTCCCCACTATATTTAGATCTTAGCTGCATATAGGTACATACAGCGTATGACTGATCGATTTTAAAGCGCTGAATGATATCACTGTGTTCAAAATAATAAAGAATTTTGTATTTTTGCTTGAGTCTACTCGGATGTAAGTATGTAGTAAGAAAAAATGCCGTGTGTCTTTATGGACGTATTTTCGCTAAACAAAATTTCGATTTTAGCCCTGAACTATACTAATAATACGCTAAAGCGGAGATTTTTTTTTTATATGTTTGAACGCGCTAATCTGTCCACAGATTAGCGCGTTCAAACATATAAAAAAAAAATCTCCGCTTTAGCGTATTTTCGCTAAACAAAATTTCGATTTTAGCCCTGAACTATACTAATAATACGCTAAAGCGGAGATTTTTTTTTTATATGTTTGAACGCGCTAATCTGTGGAACCACGAGTCACATTTGATGAATTATTTTTATATTTGATAGTCCAATTTTTAAGGAAGGCTATTAAACATCACACTAGGATTTTAAGGAGCCGAGCAAAAAGAAAAAAAGTCAGAAAGAATGCTAAGTGAAAACGAAGTAATAGCGCGGCGCTGCAGGCGATTCGATGCGACAGGATGGGTCGAAGGAACAAGAAATTTCACTCAGAGGAAGTCGCGAGCAGAAGCTCGTAGACAATATAATGTAGCCATAGTGTGCGTATATGCCCAGATGTACGAACGTAAACGAAGCAAAACGAGTATTCTAGGTGGCGTTCTGTCATGTGATTCTGTAAGACCTCATTCTAAACTTCGAATCTGAGTCCGCTGTGAGGTTCTTGATTGGCGTTCTAAATTCAAAGTGTCAAATATAAAACAAGTGAGAAGAAGTGATGCGAAGTGAGAATGAATAGCGATGTGAGATGCGAGTTGTTGTTTGAATTTTACAGAATCGAGGTACTGTACTTAGTTTATCCCTACTTCCATGGGAAGGAGGCGTGAGTTTAGACAGGTATGTATGTATGTTATAATGTAGGCAAATTGACCAACTTAGTTTGTTGTTATTGCTAGACAAAGGATCTTATTAAGAGCAACCCGGAACTACTTGGAACAGAGTGGTTCGAACTATTCCGTATCATAGGATATTCACGTAATTTAATTTAATAAAACAGTGAACCTGCGGTAATATTTTGGATCTTGCCACACATTCTACTCATATTGTCGCTCAGATTCCTCTATATAATCCTCAGGAGACATGTAAATAATGAAGATATTTGCTGTAAAACTCACAACATTTGAACTAGTAGCACCCTTAAAACGACAATGACGCAAAAGTGCAAAAATTTCAAAGCTGACCTTTTTTAAAAAATAATATTTCTGTGAAAGTAAAAAAATAATTCAAAAGCGTTTTTCTCTAAAATTATGTTTTTGCACTTACATCATTGTCATTTTGAATGTGCATAGTGTCCAGCCAGCCTCAACAAGATGTGTACAATCTGTGTTCAATGTGTAACCACAAAACAGGATAGGTACACAAATTGTAAACAATCAAATGAATTTTTGTCGATGTACCTACCTACATATTATTTTGGCTGACTGTACTACATGTTGGAATAATGCACGACATTATGTACAAAGGTATATACATAATAGTATTGCAGCACAATACCGCAGACTAACACTCACTGAATGCGTCTCCCTGCTTCCTACAGATTGCATTACCTATTAGCTCAAGGATAGTGCTGCTGAATATTTCAAATGCAAAGCGTCGAGTAAACCAATTTATAAAAGTAGTTTTCTTTTATTTTATTATTTAAGGGCTAGTTTTTCAACAGTCACTCTCCATCTGAAAAACAAATATTTCAATTTGACAGCTTTTGTATAGAAAATATGTCAAACTGTCACACGCTCAGCGCCAAGCCCAAAGATATTGAACCTCTAGACGTTGTCATGATTACAGTGTGAAGTGTGGAAGTTAGACACATATATACGAAATTAATAGGAAAATTGACACAAAGCATCGTATCTTCTGTCTCTAACGGCGTGCCGTATTTTTGCATGGCAAACTTTCAAATGTTAGCCAAACAAAGTACTTTCACTGTTACAAAATTTATCTTGCGTTGATTAATTTAACTTTTTTGGACAGTTTTTGCATTGTGCGTATGTATTTACATGGGTTTCAGTCCAAAATATGGAAGATTTCTTACGTTAAACTTCATTTCTCATACCACATAATCTAGAAAAGCTGTCTCATGACCGGCCACGCGGTGGCTCGATCTAGATGTATATTATCTAAGGCCAAGCCCTATATGCCAATACCACCAAATTTTCTTTCCGTAAACTAACCCAAAAAACCCATAAACCCGTAATCTTTCCGTTATAATTTCTAAACAAATTGTCCAATTCCAACCCCAAAAACACGAGGAAAATTGGCAACTTGTTGTGCTTAGACTGGAATGGTGCTCGTGTATCGAAAAAGATACACAAGAATTTAGACAGTGTATATCACAAATGATACACATGGCGCTGAGCGTGTTAAATATTAATAAAGTATACATTTTATTATTCAGACTTAGAAAGAAAGAAAGAAAGAAAGAAAAAGTATTTATTGTGACTCGCACAGGAAGATCGCCAACTAAAACTAAAAACACAATGATAAAAGTTAACAAAAATAAACTTCACATAACAGCTATCTGACTATTGAAAAAAAAGTACGACGTGTCAGACCACGCACAATGAAGGGTTCCGTAGTTGAAACGAATTTATATCAAAAACAAACTTAACATTGTAACCGTATTCCCATTTACGGGGGTGAAACATCGATCTAGCTAGGTCTCATTTCTGGGAAATTGTGTTTTCTCTATTTTCACTCGAGCAGATCTCGGTCGTCCAGGTACTTGAAATAATAAAACATAAGACAGGTCCGTAAAATTTAGTTTGAGTACAGGAATTAAAACAACTTTGTTGCACAGATCTATTAAACGTGCACTCGCATTTTATATGGGTGTAAAGCGAAATTTTAATGTTTCCTTAGACATATTATTTCAACAGGGACACTTAATTCTCGGAGAATTATTGTTATGACCATGATATACAAAGAGCTTTGGCTGATACGCGTGTACCTTGTCTATTGTGTCTTTTTATTGCATTAATAGTTTATAATAATAGACGTTACTGAAGGTGAAGAACTCTTCTTCGAATGCAGTCGAGAAATATCACTTACGATGTTTTCGTTCACCGTTTTTTAAGCAAGTGAAATTGTACAATACGCACATGAATCCGAAAAGTCAGATTTTATATTCCCTCTGAAATGCCATTACCGGTACATGCAATTTTCATATTATTTTGTGCTGTAACTAGGAAATTAAACGAAAAATGGTTTTGAAATCGACCCCATTTTTTTCATGTCCGATGAAAAAAATTACAATTTATTGTGTTTTGAACCGTAGATTTTCCTAAAACAAGGATGATATCTATGACATTTTTTTTTTCAGGAACTAAAAACACACTAATTTAGCTATTTAAAATTGTTTCTAAAACAGACATATTCAAATAGGGTGACCTAGGGTGACCTTAAGTTGCTATTAACTTACTTGACAGATAATTTCATATAAAATCTGGTCCATTTTCGAATTTATTCGGTAAGTAGTGGCTACTCGGACATCGTGAAATAGGCCCTAAAACGTGTATTATTTAACCAGAGAGTAAAATATTCACATTTTTAGAGTACATTTTTCGAGATAAAAAGTAAGCACCGCAATTACACCCACGTAGACCGGGATAAAAAGTAGCCTATGTGTTAATCCAGTATATAACCTATCTACATACCAAATCGGTTCAACCGTTTGAGCGTGAAAAAGTAACAAACATACAAACACACACGCACTCACAAACTTTTGCCTTTCATGAAAGTATTGCCACTAAAATATTTTGAAATTACATCACCCATCTTGCCGATGATGAAAAAGGTACTTGCCCAGTTGGACTGGACACATGGAACTTAAACATAACTGGCGAAATGTGGTTGTACTATAGTTACACTGCTGCCTAACACTTCGGGAAATACGGGAGTGATGATAAATCATGGTAGGAAAAAAAAGCCACTGTGTTTTCCTGTTCACATCTGTACATTGCATGTGCATTGCATTTGTGGAGTGAATACTTTGACCAGAGGTCCACAGAAAAGGGAATTTGGTACAAGACCATCCAACCACAGTGTTTAAGCACAAGAATGGAATTCTTTAAGAAAACTCATCGATAAATTGAGATTTGTGTAATTTAAGTAATTTAGCAACATTTTCTAACGTAGCCGAAACAATGAGTGTGAAATATATTTTTCTTCCTTCTACCAACACAACAGTAATTATAAAAGAAAATAATGTCTGGTAGACGCAAAACACGCGGGTGATCATTTGCTTCCACAAAATGAGTAGGCGCGAACACACAGGTTCCAGTGTAATTAGGACTAAGCAAAATATGCTAAGCAGAAGTGAATTAGTTATGGCACTAAGACTTCGTTCCGGTCACATACCATCAAAAAAGTTTGGTTTTGTTATGAAAAAGGTTATGTCACCCAACTGTGTAGAATGTGGAGTAATCGAAGATGTGCAGCATGTTTTGATGGAGTGTGTGCGGAATGAGGCTTTGCGATGTGATTTACTTGGTGCAACTTCGATATTGGAGAGTGTAATGTTATCCTAGCTTGTCCTTTATCGGAACAAGCTAGGATTCTGTACAAACTTGCTTTTTCTGTTTTAAAATAAGATTTAATTGTTTAAGTTGTTGTTGTTTGTTGTAGTTGTTTTGTTTGTTTTTTAAGTACTGTTATTACAGGGCGACGTAATCGCTCAGCGATAAAGCCTTTAAAAAAAGAATAAAAAAAAGAGTGCTTGTCGTGTCAAGTGACATAATAATATCTTAGTTAACAAACCTTCGTATATCAACCTCTGATTGTATATTCACGTTCAACTTGATCTAAACTCCACCTTTATGAAGGTGGAATAGTTGTTGACAAGATATGAAATAGTTCCGCCAAGTATCGTGATTATGATACAAGTTTCACTCGAAGTAACTTTATGTACCTACAGTGAGCGTCAATAATATCGGGATGAACAGACTGTTCCAACTATTAAAATGAAAATTATTAACTCAATGACACAAGGAATGTTTCAAAATGAAGACAGTAACGACAGCTGTAATTCTGACAAGAACTTAATCCGATTGCAGATAATGTTTAATTTTCTTAGTTGTTGAGATCATTTTGAACAGTCTGTTCGTCACGATATTTTTGACGTTGACTGTACCTATTTGATTAACGTAACATATTTAACGTAGGTAGGTATATGATAGTTAGTTTTAATAATACAGAAATCTTTGAGTTTCCTTATATTAATATCGGTAAACAATTGAAAAACATATTTATCTACATTTATTTACTAAGTAATAGTAGTTACTACGTAAATAAATGTAGATCGTAAATTGTTTTTCAGATATCAATCATTGTTTTTCCCGTTAGAAAAGTTATTACCTGTATCTCCTGTATATTATTAGGATAAGTAGGTACCCAATCTATCTGATTCCTTGAACTGAATGTCTTTATATAAAGTAGTCAATATGGCAGTTTCGTAGTTGACCTTTTATTGGAGCTAACTTTAGGAAAACTATTCTTAGCAATAGAGCGAACATAACAGCTATTACCAAGAAGGTATAAGAGAAAAGATTATTTTAAAAAACAATCGTCTATTGACAGGACTTTTCCTTACTATTTTGGGGTCGACTTCCAGTAACTGCTTAACCTTTTCCCAACTATTTTGGGGTCAGTTTCCAGTCTAACCAGATACCCTGAATACCAGTATTTTACATGGAACGACTGCTTAAATATCTATCTGACCTTCACAACCCAGTTATTTGGTAACACGATAAGGCTGGTTGTTTATAGACTTTCAGGCTTCTAAATACCCGTTACAACTGTCGAAGATCTGCGAATGACAGCCGCGACCAACGGCTTAACGTGCTTTCCGAAGCATGGCGGGGTTAGTATGAAAATGGATGGTTATAACTAGTGATGAGTCGAGAGAATAGTCTCTCATGGAGAATGTTCTCCGATCGAGAATGTTCTGAAATATTCTTTTCGACGGAGAATATACGAGAATTTAAAATTGAAATAATTTTAAAATAGTTGTAAGTAAATTGTGATGTAGGAGGCAATAAATTGTGTTCGTTTCAACCGCGCGGCCATGGCGTTAAAAAAAAAACTATGCCAACATTTTGTAACAATTTGTAAAAGTTGACTCCCAAAACCACAAATTTGTCAAAGCTATGGTTAAAAAGTTAGAAGGGATTGAACGTGGCCGCGCCATCGAAACGTGGAGAACCGCGCGGCCACGGAGATCTCAGAAAGTAAGCGTTGCACAGATCTGAAATTTTGCTAAATAACAGATTCAATTTGTAAATAATTTGTAAAAATATTTTCTATATTTTTAGCTGTGAGACTAAAACCCCGTGGCCGCGCCATCGAAACGGTGAAAAAAACGTGATAGCCGATATCACGCTGAAAAAGCATCGCAGACGTCTAGTTTTTTGTAAAACCCAGATTTGAATTTGTCAAAACTTACTTACTTAGGAGAATTTACCGAGAATTTTAGCTGTGGAGTAAATTATTTTGAAGTAAACTTTGTAAAACGTTCAAATTCACTCAAAACTACACATGTATTACTCTAAAATAAATACAATAGAATCATTCAACTCGGGAATTTACCATCTGTCGGCGACGAGACCCTATCTGGTGCACGTA